>OY728122.1:767592693-770143527 GCA_963277665.1 Viscum album
TGGATAAAGGGTTTATATGCCCAAGTGCATCACCATGGGGTGCACCAGTCCTCTTCGTCAAGAAGAAGGATGGGTCAATGGGGCTTTGCATCGATTATCGTGAACTTATCAAAATCACGATAAATAACAAGTATCCTCTCCCAAGAATCGATGACTTGTTTGATCAGCTGCGTGGAGCACAATACTTCTCCAAGGTGTACTTGCAGTCGGGATATTATCAAGTAAGGGTGAAGAAGGAAGATATCCCCAAGAATGCTTTTCGTACAAGGTACGGACACTATGAGTTCATAGTAAGGCCTTTTGGACTCACCAATGCTCCAGAAATATTCATGGACTGGATGAATATAGTCTTTAGAGATTACCTTGACAAATTTGTGGTAGACTTTATAGATGATATTCTAATATACTCCAAAACTAAGGAGGGCCATGAGGAGCATTTAAGAACTGTACTGGAGACTTTGCGCAAGGAGAATCTCTATGCCAAGTACAGCATGTGTGAGTTCTGGTTGAAGGAGGTCTCATTCTTGGGCCATATCATCACAAGCAATGGGATATCTGTGGACCCCTCCAAAAAAGATGCAATTGAGGGATGGCCGAGGCCAACATCGGTAACTGATATCTGTAGCTTCTTGGGGTTAGCTGGATATTATCGACGATTTGTGAGAAATTTCTCCCGATTGTCCAACCCTCTTACCAAGCTAACTCGAAAGGGAGTAAAGTTTGCTTGGAGTGATGAATGCGAAGAAATCTTCAAGGAGTTGAAGAGGAGGCTTAACACTACACCTGTGCTCACTTTACCCACAAGTGGGGATATTTTTCTGGTATTCAGTGATGCTTCGAAGAAGGGAATAGGATGTGTGCTGATGCAGAATGATAAAGTGATATCCTATGCCTCAAGGAAGTTGAAAATCCATGAGCGAAACTATCCAACGCATGATCTGGAGTTAGCGGCAGTGATCTTTGCCTTGAAAATCTGGCGGCATTATCTCTATGGAGAGAAATGTGAGATATATACTGACCAAAAGAGTCTTAAATATATATTTACACAGAAAGAGCTTAATATTCGCTAGTGAAGATGGATAGAGCTTATCAAGGATTATGACTGTTCAATACATTACCACCCTGGGAAAGCAAACAAGGTGGTTGATGCCCTAAGTAGAAAGGATCCAGCTATTCTATCCATGATGAGAATTGAGAAGGATCCAATCTTCGTAGACATGATGAAGATGGACGTGGGAATCATAAAGAAGGGAACATCATCAATCCTTTCACAAATGATTGCTCAACCATCTCTTTTGGAACGGATAAACGATGCTCAAAAGGATGATGCAGGACTCCAAGAAAAGGTGGAAGCTATCAAAAAGGGAAAATCCTTAGAGTTTAATGTTAATGAAGAAGGAATTGTGCGGTTTCGGAAAAGAATATGTGTTCCATAAAGTTCGGAGCTGAAGAAGGAACTTTTGGATGATGCACATAGTTCAAATTTCTCTATTCACCCAGGGAGCACAAAGATGTATCGAGATCTCCGAGAAAACTTTTGGTGGGATAATATGAAGAAGGAGATCGCTGAATATATATCAAAGTGCCTCGTGTGTCAGCAAGTGAAGGCAGAGAGTCAGAAGTCTAAGGGGATGATGCAACCATTGCCCATACCAGAATGGAAATGGGAGAACATCACCATGGACTTCGTCACTGGACTTCCAAGGACATCCAAAGGCAACAATGCAATCTGGGTTGTTGTGGATCGTCTTACAAAGACTGCACACTTCATTGCTATTCGAGAGGATTTCTATTTGGATCAACTAGCACAGATATATATCAGGGAAGTGGTACGGTTGCATGGAGTACCACTATCTATTGTGTATGACCGAGATCCAAGATTTACCTCTAAGTTTTGGAAGAGTCTTCAACATGCTCTGAGTACTGAACTAAACATCAGTACGGCCTATCATCCTCAAACTGATGGCCAATCCGAGCGGACTATCCAAACACTTGAGGATTTGTTGAGAGCGTGCTAAATGGACTTTAAAGGAGGATGTGATCAACATCTTCCTCTAGTTGAGTTCTCTTATAATAATAGTTTCCACTTGAGCATCAAAATGGCACCATATGAAGCCCTGTATAAGAAAAGGTTTATAACACCGACATGTTGGGATGAGGTCGGTGAACGTAAGCTGCTTGGACCAGAAATGGTCGAAGAAATGATGGAGAAGGTGAAAACCATTCAGCAGCATATCAAGGCAGCCCAAAGTCGACAGAAGAGTTATGCAGATAATCTTCGACGAGACCTTGAGTTTAAAGTCAGAGACATGGTGTTTTTACGCATATCTCCGTGGAAGAAGGTCATGAGGTTTGGAAAGAAAGGGAAGTTAAGTCCAAGGTAAATCGGCCCCTTTGAGATTCTTGATCGTGTTGGGGTTGTGGCCTATCGACTAGCACTTCCACCTACTATGGCCAAGGTGCATGATGTCTTTCATGTATCCCTCTTAAGGAAGTACATACCGGACCCTTCACATGTACTCTCTTCCGAGGTGGTACAATTGGAAGATGATCTTTCTTATGAGGAGCAACCAATGAAGATCTTATATCGTATAGAAATAGTTCTACGAAATAAGACAATTCCCCTCATCAAGGTGTTGTGGAGAAACCACAAGTTTGAAGAAGCAACTTGGGAGTCGGAGGATATGATGAAGCTAAGTTACCCACATTTGTTTTAGTGTGGGAAAAGGAAAATTTCGAGGGCGAAATTTCTTAAGGGGGGAATATTGTAATAACCCAAAGTTTCATTAATAGAAAATCCCTCTTGGTCCAGTTAAATGTTTCTTTATAAAAAATGTTTTTATAAGATGTCAACTTATTTAGTTTTACGTTAAGATTTGTGACAGTTACTTTTATAGCCGTTGAACAGTGCTCATCTGAGTAGTATAAATATAAGGCTTTAACGAACCCATTTCTACTCAGACAAAGGAAGCAATGGCCTCATCCAGTAGAATTTCCCCTTACGAAGACCATTTGTCAGAGCTCGGAAAAGAGGTGGCGTCTTTGGGGTTTTCCCTTGACCAAGCCCAAGCTGAACTTCATCAAGTCAAGCTCGAACGTGATCGTCTACGGGAAAAGTGGAAGTTAATTGAAATTACCACTCGAGCGATGTTATCCGAGCCGCCCCAAAAGTCTATCACCATCGCTCACCTTACCCTTAGGTCTTATGCGTCTATTTTAAGAGGTTATGTAACAAATAAGTAGCACCATGTTCATGTACATTATTTTTGTATATAATAATGAAGATAATTTCTAGTCATTTTTGATACATTGTAATTAGTTTTTATAGTACAAATGGTGTTTTAGTTATTATTTAATTAAGAATTATATTTTATTAAATTAAAGGATTTTTGAATTAAATAATATTTTAATAAAATAATATTATTAATATTAAATTAATTTTTTATTAAGTATAAATGATCTTATAATTTTATGAATGCAATTAAAATTTTTATTAAGGTTTGAAAGCCATTTCTGTCAAAACCCATGAATTTTTTTATAAATGTCGGTTTTTATTTTAAAAGTGAAAATTCACATATTTAGAAAATTACTTAGATAATATAGATATTATTTTTTGAATCAGGACATCGAAATTATCCAATGGTGAATTTTTCGTAATTTTCTGAGACAGTCAAATTTTTGGGTAAAAATTAAATACCATTTAAATATATAATGTGTTTTATGACATCATAATGACCCAATGGTGATGTAATAAAATAACATAATCCTTATGTTCGGCCAATATATGTGTTATCATTAAAATAATGAGGTTTTGGGTTTGTTTCACTTACTCTTCAAAGCATTAATGGAGCCCTCAAGACTTATTCAACACTTTTCCTTTTTAAATTAATTTCCATGGGAGTGTGACTCACCTACACATAAGCAACCCTAATTTTTTAATATGTTCGGACCTTGGACTTGTAAAATATTGTTTTCCTCTTTCCTTTTCCAGAAACCATGGGCAAATACGATGGGATGGTTTGTGGTTTGGATTATTTTAATATAAGGTGTCCCAAACCTAAATAATAAAGAATTCTCTCACCTTTCCTATATAAACCCACCCAAGATCCGACTTCCTCCTCACTAAAATCCCTTGGAGTTCATCCAACCTCTGCCATAATCTCTCTAGAATCCTCCCAAGGTGCCCCAAGCCCCCAAGAAGCCTCTCACAAGCATCTCTCTAGCCTTTGGAAGCACACTTCCAAGTAAGGGTTTTTTCTTCCTTTCTCATTTTTGTCAATTTTCATTAAGTTGTATTTCCCTTTTAATTTCAATTATGAATGTTGGGGTATGGTTTCTCACCTCTCCCATACTTCCCTCTTATTGTTTTAATGATGAGATACCTCTTTCTCTCTCATTAAATGCCTCCCATGTACACCCGTTACTATGCCGAAATTCCGAAAGGAACCTTTTTCTCCCCTTATATATTCAAGCAATACTTTTGTATCATGAATCTAAATTCCTTTTCAACTGTTGGGACATGTATCTATATGACCTCCTTACTGTCCATTACATGTAAATATGATGAGGAACCCCTTTCTCTCTCATCAACCATTTTTATGAATTCTTATGTCACGCCGTTACGCTGCCGAAATCACACCGATTTTCTAAGCCAATATCATTGTGTAGTGAATACCATGCCCATTTCTCCATCAAGGGTATTCACCTTTATTCACATTTACTAATTGATTATAAAGATTCATGTATTAATTCCACATTCCTTTATCATGGAATAAATTATTATGTTTTATGATCCATGTGGCACACTTATGCATGAAATGAAATGTTTAAGAAGGGTGCACCCTTTATAGCGCTCCAATGCATTGGGTAAAGTATAGTATCATGATACGTCATGTGCAATGAGTTTTTACTCATTCTAATTCAAGTGAAACTAGGGTTTACTCGTGCTTCAAGTGCAATGAGGGTTTACTCATGCTTCATGTGCAATGAACCTTGGCTCATGCTAATTCAATGTTAAGTGTTGTTGCCACATTTCCATGTTATGATTATCAAGCTTTATCATGACTTTATGTTCATCATTCACTTATGCTCTATTAATATTCCTATTTCCTAACATGTATTGTACTCCTCATTTTATTCATTGTGTACTCCCTTACTGAGCTTTATAGCTCACCCTTTTCTTATGCATGTCCTCAGGTTATCCCATGCAATGTTAAGTATGAAGGAATGTAGTGGTCATGTAAAGGAAGTTTTCAATAAAGATGTTGTATTTCAAGTTTAAAGTTTTTATGTAATGATCCTAAGCCCCAAAGACACTAAACCTCTCGATCTTCTTTGTTGGATCAAGTGATGTTTTATGTAATAAAGCATGTTTAAGTTATAATAAAAAGCAGCGTTGTCATACTTGTCACCAGATCCGATTGAACTCCATGTCAGTTCAAACAATTAACCTACAACTACCTCGCGAATATTCACTCAACCTTCCCATGAAAAATTTCCGTTTTCCCCACTTCTACAAGTAGCCCCCCCTGCACAAAACAATAGAAAACAAAAAAAAAATCACATGAGTCAAGTAAATATAAAATGAAACTACCATATATTATATAATGACTTAAAATAAAAGAAAAAACTTAAATATATAATTTATACAATCTAATTTCATTATTACTTATATATGTAAATATATATATTATAACATAACTATTAAAATCATATTTACTTTAATAATATTATTATATAGTATATTATTTAGACTAACTATTATATACATTATATGTTATTACATATGTTGTATTAGTTATATTATGATGTATGTTAATATAGGTATGAAATATTATATATATGTTTTTATATATTATAATATAATAATAAAAATAAAATAAATAAAAGGTAAAAGTGGGAGGGGGTCGTGCAGATAGAGAGGAGAGGGAAGATGGCAGGGGGTCTAAGTGCGACGTAGGAGAGGCGGCATCATGACCTGAGGAAGGGAGACTCGCGGGTTTGCATGGAGACGAGAAATGTGTTCACCCACTCCAGATTTGATGTAATGGATGCAGACCACGGCCAGTTACACTAAGTAGGGGAATCGAGGGGCGGTGTGCATTGAGGTCTGAAGGCGGAAAGTGTTGTGGGGTCTCTTTTGGACATGGACGAGGGGTGAACGTCGTGGTACTCGGACGTGGCTTGGGGGGAGATAAAAGTTAGGCTATGGCGAAGGGTGAGTTTTTAGGGGAATCAAGGACACAACAGCAAGAGGGGATGGTGGCCTGACACGGTACATGGTAGAATATCAGAGGGGGAGGTGGCATTTTGAGCTCATGCAGGCAGGAAGGAGCTCATGTTAAAGTGATCAGAAGGTGGGTTTCAGATTGAATTTTCATCTGTGTATGTGTTATCTTCAGGTCTTATTTGGTCTGATTTCCGATCATGAACTTGTTATTTCAATTTGAGTGTTGTACTTCATAGGTTTATTTATTATTGATGATTCTTCTATAAGGATTTTCATGTCCTTCCCCAGATTTGGTCTGGTTTGATTTTGGAGTTGATGCGGTAGTGAGTGGAGGTGGGAACCAGTGGAAAGATTGGGCAGTGGTGAGACCAAGAGGAAGCAGTGGCTACGGGAAACAGTGAAACAGGATGAAGCAGAACGGTGGCACCATAATTATGAAATGGTGGTAAGAGGTGTGTGGCACCATGAAGATGAAATGACGTGAAATATTGCCACCGGTTGAAGTCAGACAATAAGGGGTGGAGCGATGTGTTTGAGAATGGGTGGCACCATGAGTAATGCTCACGGTGAGACAGTGAGGCTAGGGATACGGTGTTAGAGAATTTGAAGTGGTGGGACAGGAGGAGAGGGATCGTGAAACCACAATACCAGCAAAACAAACAAACAACACCAATAATTAACAAAATTTACTAAAACTAAAAATAAATTACTAAATCAATCAATCAAACTAAATAAAATAATTGATAACTAAGTGAAACAATGTTAAATAATAAAATTACTTATACATTATTCAAAAGAATAAATTTATTTATATTAAATACTATAAACAAATTAATTTAAATGAATTAATGTAATTACAGTTACTTTCTTAAATTATTTGACCAATTAATTAACCAAATAATTAAACAATTAAATAACTAAATAAGACGTTAAATTAAAGAATAAAATTATTAATGGAATAATATTAAAATGCTAAAAGTAATTAAATTATTAAAAAAATTTGAATCTAAAATGATTTATTTATTTAAAAATTACCAATAAATAAATAAATAATTATATAAATGAATTACAAAACTAACTAGAATGAAAAATTGTTAAAATAAACGAATATAAATTAATAGTAAATTTCAAAATAATTAATTAAATTAATGAATTATTTAAAATGAAAATAATCCACATTGAACCACATGATTTAAAATAAAATTTCTTATATTACACAATAAGGCACAAAAGCACAAAAATTATCAATTATTTAATCAGAAACAACATTTTTGTGTAAAAAGTCAATAAAAATACCAAAAGGATGTGGCAAAGAGTGTGAAAACACTGCCACATCAATCTCCCCCACACTTAAAACATTGTTTTTCCTAAAACAAGTTCACGACTTTTGTTGTACCTCTCGTACCCCTCATGGTTTAATTTTCATGATCACAATCACTCTCTTATTTAACTAATCTTGTTTTAAGTGTTTTTGTTGATAGGAAAAAGTTGCCAAGGAATTGGGCCAAGAAGGACCCAAAGTGGACTGATTTTCAGTCCACTGGCCAGCCGGTGGATGCCCACCGGCTAGCCGATGGAGCCTGGACAGAAGCCATCCCTCTGTCCAGAGCACCGGCCAACCGGTGTCCCATCACCAGCCAGCCGGTGGAACCCAGACAGAAGGGTCAGCTACTGCCTCAGCACCGGCCAATCGGTGGCCTCCTCACCGGCCAGCCGGTGGTGCCTGAGCCTGATCCCTCTCCCTTTTCCAAAGCACCGGCCAACCGGTGGCCAAGCACCGGTCAGCCGGTGGAGCCAGTCAAACTAGCCGTTGGGCTTTGACCAGACTTGTCCACTTGCCTCCCAACGGCTCCGAAGGCCTCTCCAACGGCTCCGAAGACCCCCAAAGGCCATTTGATGGTTCCCCCTCTATAAATAAAGGACTAGGAAGCCCCGGAAACGCACGGAAGCCCACGGGAACATTTTTCGATCATTTGGCGAACCTCCGGCGGATTGCTTCAAGGAACCTCAATTGCTCCAACTCAATTCCACAACCAAGGAGCACCACCATAGAAGCTTGGGAGCGCCCTTCATCATCACCAATCAATCCTTTGGAGCCCAAGGCTTCTCCTCTTACAGTTTTTATCGTTTTATCATTTTGAGCTTTATTTTGGGTTTGTGCCTACAAACCCCTCATTTCTCTCATCCTCTCTTTCTTTGGGTTTTCACACCACCTTCAAGGTGTGAAGAGGTTAGTCAAGCCTTCCCTTTAAAAGGCTTGAGTCATAGGTGAGCTAGCCTTCACCTGTAAGAAGGATAGTGGGTTCTTGCACATCCATTATAAGCAAGTGGGTTCTTGCATAACCATTAAAAGCAAGCTGTAATAGGTTCTAGACTACCTTAAAGTCTAGTGGGTTTCTTGCTAAAACCATTAAAAATCAAGCGGTAGTAAATCTCTCAATGGTTGAGTTGGGAGCGGAGACGTAGGCTTAAGGTTAAGACGAACTCCGTTATCAAGTTTTGTGTCTTTCCTCTTTTATTTCCGCTGCACTTTTAACTTTGATTTTAAATTGTTAATTATTTTTAAAAGGCAATTCACCCCCCTCTTTCCATCACATTCTCCGCCCAACAATTGGTATCAGAGGAAAAATTTGAGTAATACCCTAACCGGTTTCAAATTCAAGATCCTTTGTGATGGCTTCAACTTCTTACACCCCCGAAGGCTATTCTTTGGGTCGTGCTCCTTTCTTTTATGGAACCGACTATAAATATTGGAAAACCCGCATGACTACTTTTCTTAGAAGTATTGGCTATCCTATTTATGGAATTGTCATGCATGGTTACTCTCTCTATTCTCCCGATGAATCCAAATGGACTCAAGCAGATATTAAAAATTTCGAGCTTGATGGAAAAGCAATGAACGCTCTTCATTGCGGCCTTGATCGTAATGAATTCAATCGAGTTTCCACATGCACTTCATCTCATGAAATCTGGAAACTATTGGAGGTTACCAATGAGGGGACCAACAATGTCAAGGATACTCGATTGGATATGTTTCGTCAAGATTTTGAGTCTTTCACCATGCACCCACATGAATCAATTACTGAAATTTTTACACGTTTTACTGATGTTTGCAATGGGAGAAAGTCCCTTGGTGATGATGTGTCTGTAGAAACGATGGTCAAGAAGATCCTTTGGATCTTACCAAGCACATGGGCACCGAAAGTCACGGCAATTCAAGAAGCGAAGAATTTAAAAGAAATTCCGGTCGAAGAGCTCATCGGATCTCTCATGACCTACGAGATCACCATGAGGAGGCAAGCTGAAAAGGAAGGCAAACCGATCAAAGTTCCAAAGAACATCGCCTTCAACGTTCAAAAAGAAGAAAGCTCCTCCTCCTCATCGTCTTCCTCTTCAAGCGGCGATTCAGAAATTAAGAATCTTGCCTGCAAGATGCAAAAATTCATGAAGAAGCACAAGAAGAAGAAATCCCGCAAGGCTCAACCCAACGAAAAATCCGAGCCCGAGGTAACATGTTACGGGTGTGGAAAGAAAGGCCATTACAAGCCCGATTGTCCACTCAACAAGAAAAAGTCCAAGCAAAAGGAAAAGAAGAAGGGATTCAAGGCCACATGGATTGATAGCTCCACATCCTCCTCCTCCTCCTCCTCAAGCGACAATGGTAAAAAATGCCTAATGGCATTTCATGAGGTAACCTCTTCCAACTCCTCTTCCTCTAATTCTTCAAATTCTTTTAATCATTTATCTTATGAGGATCTCCAACATGCTAGAGATCAATTGGAGGAAGGTTTTCACGAACTTTCTTCCAAATTTGATGCTTTAAAAAAGAATTTCAAAAAACTTTCTTCCGAAAAGGAACAACTTCTCAAAGAGAAGGAAGAGTTGACCCTCAAGATCCAAAACCTTCTCGATGTTGATTCTATGGAATCAACAATGAAGGATTTAAAGGAATCCCTTGCCAAATTCACCCAAGGTGAACAAAATTTGACCAAATTTCTAGGTTCCCAATGCATATCTAGAACCACCCAAGGGCTTGGCTATTCAAAGCAAGCATCCACTTCCCATGCTCCACCTATTTTTGTAAGGGGGAGCTCCCAATTTAAATTTTGCAACTATTGCAAAAAACCCGGGCACTTAATTTATGAGTGCGATTGCAAAAATGCCCGGTATGGAAGGCCCAAAACTATTTTCTTTAATGATGAATTTTATAGGAGAAAACCCGCCACTAGACAAGTTTGGATTGAAAAATCCCTTTTAGCGAGTCTCACCGGATCAAAATTTGTCTCGGTTTTAAAATCCTCTCCCCGGTGATTTGTTGTTTTTATTTAGGGGGAGTTAGGATCTTTTAAGCCTTTTTGCGTTTTTAACTTTCAATTTTAAAACTTTCAATTCAAAACTTTCAATTCACATTTCAAAAATTTCAATTGGTTTAAAAAAACTCTATCTTGTTTTTCAACCTTTCCCTCAATCATGTTTTATGCCCCGTGCTATTTTGATAATCACAAAGGGGGAGAAATTCTTGGTTGATTGGGGGAGAAATGTTTTAAAGCATGCCTCATTTCAATCTTTTACATTGCTTGTTTTGGTGATTGTGATCATCAAAATAGGGGGAGATTGTTGTACCTCTCGTACCCCTCGTGGTTTAATTTTCATGATCACAATCACTCTCTTATTTAACTAATCTTGTTTTAAGTGTTTTTGTTGATAGGGAAAAGGTTGCCAAGGAATTGGGCCAAGAAGGACCCAAAGTGGACTGATTTTCAGTCCACCGGCCAACCGGTGGATGCCCACCGGCCAGCCGATGGAGCCTGGACAGAAGGCATCCCTCTATCCAGACCACCGGCCAACCGGTGTCCCATCACCGGCCAGCTGGTGGAACCCAGACAGAAGGGTCAGCTACTGCCTCAGCACCGGCCAACCGGTGGCCTCCTCACCGCCCAGCCGGTGGTGCCTGAGCCCGAGCCCTCTCCCTTTTCCAAAGCACCGGCCAACCGGTGGCCAAGCACCGGTCAGCCGGTGGAGCCAGTCAAACTAGCCGTTGGGCTTTGACCAGACTTGTCCACTTGCCTCCCAACGGCTCTGAAGGCCTCTCCAACGGCTCCGAAGACCCCCAAAGGCCATTTGAGGGTTCCCCCTCTATAAATAAAGGACTAGGAATCCCCAGAAACACACAGAAGCCCACGGGAACATTTTTCCATCATTTGGCGAACCTTCGGCGGATTTCTTCAAGGAACCTCAATTGCTCCAACTCAATTCCACAACCAAGGAGCACCACCATAGAAGCTTGGGAGCACCCTTCATCATCACTAATCAATCCTTTGGCACCCTAGGCTTATCCTCTTACGGTTTTTATGGTTTTATCATTTTGAGCTTTATTTTGGGTTTGTGCCTACAAACCCCTCATTTCTCTCATCCTATCTTTCTTTGGGTTTTCACACCACCTTCACGGTGTGAAGAGGTTAGTCAAGCCTTCCCTTTAAAAGGCTTGAGTCATAGGTGAGCTAGAATTCACCTGTAAGAAGGCTAGAGGGTTCTTGCTCAACCATTAAAAGCAAGTGGGTTCTTGCATAACCATTAAAAGCAAGCTGTAATAGGTTCTAGACTACCTTAAAGTCTAGTGGGTTTCTTGCTAAAACCATTAAAAATCAAGCGGTAGTAAATCTCTCAACGGTTGAGTTGGGAGCGGAGACGTAGGCTTAGGGTTAAGCCGAACTCCGTTATCAAGTTTTGTGTCTTGCCTCTTTTATTTCCGCTGCACTTTTAACTTTGATTTTAATTTGTTAATTATTTTTAAAAGGCAATTCACCCCCCTCTTGCCATCACATTCTCCGCCAAACAACTATGACTTTAAAATAGAATAATGATTTGTGAGTTTCAATTCAAAAATATCATGATTAAACATTAATACCCAGATGGGAAAGACCAAACAATTGGTCAGTATTTTAAAAGGTGTTCAAAAATGATGTCCTGGTTAGCTTCAAAAACTCACTGGAAGTCAAAAGCCTCACAAATTCAAACATTGTCAAGTATTTCAGGCCTCCTATATGTACTCATCAACTATCCTTATTCACTTTCCAATTCATGTTCTAATTCAAGGAGTGAGGAAAGGTTAGATGGAGTGGAACTCAAAACATAACCAAGGGAACCTTCTATTGTCACCTTCTCCCAAGTTCCAGAATTAAAGTACTTTAATTTCATCACTTTTTGATTGAACTGAAATGAAATTTAACCATTTCAATTACTCTCTTCTTCATCTGGGTTAAAAATTCCTCTCACCTTAATGAGTTCGTTTATGACAGGGGCACTTTATTTTAATTTTTCCGATCTATATTCCAAGTGCAAAGAACTATCCATAGCACTTATTATGATTGAAATGGCATTATTTATTCACAGAAATGCACCCAATGCACATTGTCTCAGATACCCACTATGGGATCCCATTTTCCCATTTTACTCTAGTTAGAAAGGAATAAATTAATAATCAATTTAATTGACTTCATAATGTGATTAAATATTATTATTTTTTAAAAAAAATTGAGTCTCCTAGGTTCTAGTGAGAATTTGTAGTTACTGTACATCATGATCAGCATCCCACAAAACCTATCCTATCATAATCACATTCTCAGTTACGAAAAAAGTTCCTAGAGAGAGTGAACAATTTCACTCATCTATCATTCATGCTTAACTATTTTTGAAAAAGATCCACTCTCAACATCTAGTGAGATGTTACCCACTAACAGGACAAAATTAAAATACCATTGAACCTCCAATGACCCTCATGGGATGAAAGAAATTGATTTTATGATGTAAATTTGGACCATTTTTGTGAGAACATTTAACCATTTTAGTAAACAAAACACAAAATTTAGGTTCAAGAAGAGGGAATTTGAAATGACACTAGTATGACCCCTCTCCCCCACTCATAAAACCCAAAATTGTTCCCAATGTTGAGTTATAAGGTGGAAGATAGTTTAAGTTCAAAAAATATAAACATTTCTGCTGAAAAAGGATATGCAGGGGTAGCAATGAGGATAAAAAAAACTTCCACAAAAAAGTGAAAGAATATAAAAACACAAAAAAACAAAAATAGAAGAATCCATCCCCACAAACCATCACTCGCAAACATGTGTATTTACTTTTGAAATGTTCCTGATTTGAATTTTTAAGTGCAGACAAAATATTACTCAAAATACTTCTAATAGTAGCATGATTATCTGGGATGTGCAACAACATCATAATGAAATTGAAAGCAATGGGTGCAAGCATGATTAAAAAAATCAGCTCAAAGTAATTTTTCAACTGAGTAGAAATTAGCAAACTAAACACCCATGCCAGAAAACATATTCCCTAGTTTCAAAAATAAGTGGGAACACCCCCATAATTAATTCAAAACAACATGCAATAAAAATGTGGAGATTAAAACAAATGGATGTATAAAAACACTACTTCCCTGAATGTGTAGCTTCTTAATTCATTTTTTAATGCCTCCCTTTATTCGTTTAGTGAATGAACTCTGGATGTGCAGTTTAAATACCTATAAGATAAAACAATTTAACATTAGTGTTCAAGAATTTAAAACTTATAAAAAATGAAACCTAGAGAATGTGTTTCGATGTGTTATATAGTGTTCTCCGATGACAACCTCCTTCCACTATAAATTTCCCAAATGAGGCTACCACGAAAACATGATTCTCTTAGAAAACCAAGACCACTAGACCACTTACATAATATTATAAGGAAATCCTGAAACTATTGATCACCAAATAGAGAGACAAACAACTAAGAAAGAAGAATTTATTCAAACTAAAAATTTAAAGCAAAAAATAAGGAAAACCATTATTTTCCTCCCAAGCAGCGTTAGGTTTAATGTCCCTAGCTATAACTTGTTCCCCTAAATATTTCTAACCATGATCATTCAATGGGAATGATTTTTCAATGGTTTGAAGTTCAAAATTGTCTAAGGAATCAAGAGATTGACTACTCGAGACATTTTCAAATTCCGCACCAATCCGAAATCTCAAAAATTAATCCAGATCACTAAGAGGATTCATGTTGTCCAGCTCAACATGGTATCTAAAAATCAGTTCATTAGCGCTTAAAAAGTTCAACAATTGCCCATGAAAATTACAGAGATGCGGAAGAATACTTCCAGAGCATCCACCACAATTAGAGTTTTTCTCAAACCCAAAAAATGATGATGACATGTCGACAAAACCCTTAGAAAGTCCCAAAACAACTCACAACTCTGAAAACTCATAAATATCCCAAAATAAGTCATCAAATTCATCTTTCAACAAATTTTTCTCAATGTCCATATAGGAATAAAATGATGTGAATATTTCAATTTAAGGTTTGAAAACATCACTCACAACATAAAACTAGGCATGCAATATGATATCAAGGAAATAAACATGTTCATAATGCAAATCATCATGTTTTTCAGAAAGGCTCAACCCATAGATTTCTCCAAGCTTCAGGAACTCTTAGATAGTAAACTTCACAAGGGAAACATTCTTAAACAGGTCGAGATAGTGCATGAAATAGTTGTGATTCACTCTCCAGAATGGGTTCCAAAGAAAGGATTTTCTCATAAATAAAAGGGTGTGGGGAAGACCAGAAACTAAGGAAAAATTTTCAGTGGGTTGGGAAATTATTATCTTTGTGACCTCATGTGGGAAAGACCCATACTCAACTCTATCCTCAATTTTGTAACATTGATTCATAGTAACATCTATCATATCACAACTTAACTCATGATGAGGCCGTTTAAACACCAATTTTTTTCCAAAACATCTACAACTTGGAGGGTGAGTTTACCTTTAGAGACAACAATGATTGCTCAAACAGTAGCAAGGAATGGTCTGCCTAAAATGATTGGAACCTTTTCATCACATTCCATATCAAGGATCACGAAATCAATTGAAATTTTTAGTTTTCCTATACTTACAAATTGGTCATCCACTCTCCCATAAGAGTGTGTGAGTGGCCTATCAGCAAGCTAAAGACAAATAGAAGTTAGTTGGATATCCCGAAGACCCAAATTTTTAAATATTGATAAAGGCATAAGATAGATACTTTCATCTATGTCACATAGAAAATTTATTTCCCACTTTCTCATATTCGTCACTGAATGATAGATCCACCATGGTCTTTTAATTTTGGAGGAATATTTTTTTTTGAAAATTTCACTACACACTTCATTGAGATAAATTTTATCCATCTCCTTCTAATCATTCTTGTTCTTTAGAATCTTTTTTTAAATGAAACATATGACGGGATTTTATCCAAGGATTCTAAGAAAGGCATGTTGATGGTGAAGCTTTGAATCAGTTCCAAAAATCTCAGGTAATCAGGTTCATCACATTGTTTCCCTCTTTTAGGGATGGTAATTGGAGGGGGAAAATGTTTTAGAACAGGTTGGTTATTCACCTTTTCTATAGGCCCCACATTCTTCTTCACTTCCTTAATTAATTCCCACTTCATTTTATTTGGTTCCTTAGCTTTCTCATGTGTGGTTTGCACAATATGTTCATTTTTTAACTCGCTCTCCATATTTATAGAATTGGTATTTTCCAGATTTTCATTTTCAATTTTAGCTTGATCATTATTTTCCTCTTGTCGAGGTGGTTCATTAACTAGTTCCTTATTTTTGAGCCCTGACCTTGTTGTTACTGCCATTGCATTTTCTCTTATATTGGGAGTTGTAGTGCTGGGAAGCTCGGTCTTTTCTTTACCAGTTTGATTCTTATCCATTTGAATCATTTGAGGTTATAAATTATGAATCTTAGAACCTGTGTCTAACATAAATGATCTGATCTCACTCAACACTTTTTTCAGCATCCCCTTTAACTGCCCTTGAGAATTAGAAGATTTAGCCTCATATTGATTCTGGAAAATTTGTTTGGGCTGTGGGTGGAATGTTGGGGCAGTGGGCAGCTTGATGACCCCTTTCTCCCTCCATGATTTATTTGGATGACCTTCATATCTATATTAGTATGTATTTGAGAGTTGATCATGAACTCTTTGATTCCCAGCTCGGTAATTGACAAAATGGGCACTATCATCACATGAAATAGGGAGATCAACGTTTGGACAATATCTTTGAGTGTGGCCAAATATCCCATAGTGATAGCACTGCTCCCTATGGACCCTATCATTAACAACAACAACTTGAGGAATTTTATCAGCCCTATGTATGAATCTATTCCTAGGGAACTTGTTCTGAGATTTTTGAGACAACTTATCAATCAATTGTTTCAGCTCATCAACGGTGTAATCATTGAAATAACCTCCCCATGATTGATCAAGTATGTTCTGAATGTAGGTAGTGAGGAAATTATATAGAGTCTCCATGAGCATATGGGGAGCTAATTTATGGTTGGGGATCCGTCTAAGAAGACCTCTGAACCTATCCCATGCTTCGTGAAAGAGTTCTCCCTCATACTGGACAGAGCAAGTGATCTTATGCCTGACCTCAATGGTGGTGTTCCTGGGATAGAATTTAGATACAAAGGCATTGCACACCTCTTCCTAGGTTTCAAATATTTCCTCATCTAAATTTTGAAACCAAGTCCTAGCCCTCCCATTTTGATAGAATAGAAACAACCTCAACCTCAACTCCTCCTCACTAAGATCTCGTAGAGGAAACTGCTGGACAGATCCATAAAAATCATTAATAAACTCTAAGGAGACCTCTTCTAGAAGACCATTAAATGATGGCAGTTGAGAATGATGTGGCTATTTGATATTATAGCTCTTAGATCTTGGGGAAAATTTGATTCATGATGTATTGTTTGAAAAAGTAGTAATTTGAAACTCCCTAAGCTTACGTCTCTCAATGGCAGGAACTAAGGGATCTGGCCCATTAACATTTTGATTTCCAGTAATGTTATCCAAATTATGCATTTCAAGTTTCTTTTGTTTTCATTGTGTAGAAAAGTGCTTGTTGATTTCATGAATAAGAGTTTCAGGTTCTGAATTTGAAGCTCTATTGTGCATACAGTTTCAACAAAAATGTATCCTTGAGATTTTTTTGTACAGAGTTATGTTTTGTATTTGTTTGTGTTCTATTTAATTTTTATTATGTTTTTTAACATGTTCAAATGTGACTTCCCAGGAAACGATGCCAAAATTTGGTCACAGTCATTGAGAACACACATATTTAAAACTTATAAACCATACAAACTACTAGTACTTTGGTAAGAAGGGTGTCGAACCGCATAGAAGGACTTACGTCATGCTAGACCAAATTAACAATGGGTGTGAAAATTAAGGTCAAATGTTGAAATGTATGGATTGAATAGAGAATAAATAGTAATGATTATTTTTGGGTCCTCAGGCTACTTTAAACTGATTAAAAATATATTTTCTGCTTCTGCTTGGTTAAATTCAATTACTCAGTGCATAGAAAATGGGGCTAATCCACTAAGTTTCCACTTCAGTTGATCAACACATCTCGATCATCTTCCTAGAGTCTTGATCATTTCATTCTTGACCCATGGATGAATCTATATAAATTAGGGTAGAGATGCATTAACCTTTTCCAATTCTCAGTACTTCGGTCAACAATCCAGAGTTCAATGATTCACTACCATGACCGTCGGTCATTAGGTAATGTGAAATGATGAAAAAATTAATCAGAAGAGAAAACTGAGCAATGAAATCTCACTGATCAATCTAACTAAAAAAACATGATGAATTGATGGATGATTAGTTCTCTACAGCCTGATTCCTGTAATCTGTTTAACTAATCATTAAACTAATCAAAACAATAAAAATAAAAAATTAATGAAGAGGCATCTCTTGTGAGATTTCTCCTCTCTCCATCTTCAGATCTGATACTGATCTCCTGCTCAAAGTCTATCTTCCTCTATTTCGGTGATGAAATTGATCCAGAGTTGATCACGATGAATCGATGGATCAATGTATCTATGAATGGAAGAATGGATGCTTTCCCCCACAAGAATGAAGTTCTAGAATCCCCCTGCTCCGCAATCTCTTGAAACTGTGTATATTCCTATTTTTTACTCACCCTAGTCCGGATCCATCGATCTATGTCCCAACCTCGACCCATGATGAATGTTGATCACCCAGTTTAAGACTCTAGAATCTCGTCTGAGGTGTTCCCTGGTCCTCTTTTAAGCAGTAAATTCATGTGGCACGTCTTTAGCATGCTTGTCAGCAGATCCAAGAGAACTCCATGTGAGTGAAAACAAATACCCTGCAACTACCTTGTGAATATTCACACACATTTCCCATGAACAATTTCCTTTATCCGTACTTCTACCATAAGCTCCCCGACATGAAATAATAGAAAACACAAATAACGCATTTGAGTCAAATAAATATAAAATTAAACTAGCATATATTATATCACGGCATAAAATAAACGAAGAAACATATATATTTAATTTATTCTCACTATTATTATTATTACTAATATATTTAAACATATATAATCTAACATAACTTATGAAATTGTATTTACTTTTATATAATTATTATATATTATATTATTTTAATTAACCATTATATACATTATATGTTATTACAAATGGTATAATAGTAATATTATGATGTATGTTAGTAGAGGTATGATATATTATGTATATGTTATTATATATTATAATATAATAATAAAAATAATGGAAATAAAAGGTAAAAGTGGGATGTGGGTCATGCGGATGGAGAAGAGATGGAAGTGGGTAGAGGGTCATTGTGCGGCGTAGGAGAGGCGGTGTCACGACCTGAAGAAGGGACACTGGTGAGTTTGCTCGGAGACGGGAAAGGGGCTCTCCCACTTTAGATATGAGGTGGTGGATGCAGAAAGTGGCTTGTTCCACATAGCATGGGAGTCGACGGGCAGTATGCATCATGGTCCAAAAATGTCAAGGGTTTTTGGGTTGCTTTCGGACAGGGCCGATGGGTGAAAGAAGCGGTAGTCAGAAGTGGCTTGGGCAGGGATCAGAGTTAGGCTGTGGTGGATGGTGAGTTTCGAGGGAATATAGGGTCACGACATTGAGAGGGGTTGGTGACCTCGCTAGGTTCATGGGAGGAGAGATGAGGTGGAGGTGGTAGTTCAGGCTCGAGTGGGTAGGCATGAGCTAATGTGACCGTGCACAGAAGGTGAGTTTTAGTTTAAATTTTCCTTTGGGTATGTGTTGTCTTTATATCTAATTTGGTCTGATTTTTGCGCTTGAACTTGCTGTTTCAATTTGAGTGTGGTACTACATTGGTAGATTTGTTGATGATGCTATTGTGAGAATTTTCATTTGCTTCCAGAGATTTTTTCTAATTCTGTTTTGGAGTTTATGAGGTAGTGAGTGGAGGTGGGTGCCGGTGGAAAGATGGAGTAGTGATTAGACTGAGAGGAAGCAGTGGCTGCGGGAAATGGTGAGACAGGATGAAGCGAAAAGGTGGCACCATAAAGATGAAATAGTGGAAAGAGGTGTGTGGCACCATGATGATGAAATGAAATGAAACAATGCCACCGGTTTAAGTGAGACAACACGGAGTGAAGTAGTGTGTGTGGAAATGGGTGGCACCATGAGTGATGCTAAAGGTTATACTGTGAGGCTGGTGACACAATGGAAGGGAATGCGAAGCAGTGAGAAAGGAGGAGAGGGACCGTGCAACCATAATACCTGCAAAACAAATAGAAAACACCATTAATTTACAAAATTTAATAAAACTAAAAATAAATTAATAAATCAATCAATTAAGTTAACAAAAAGAATTAAAAAATCAATGATATAAATTTATCTAATAAAACTACTTATACATTATTTAAAATAATGATTTTTTATATTAAATATTATAAACAAATTAATTTAAGAAAAATTAAAGTAATTAAAGTTACATGCTTAAATTATTTCACCAATTAATTAACTAATTAATAAACTAAAGAACTCAATAAATTAAGGAATAAAATTATTAATAGAATAATTTTAAAATGGTAAAAGTAATTAAATTATTAATAGAATTAGAAATTAAAATGAGATATTTATTTAAAAATTACTAATAAAAAATAAATAATTAAATTAATGAATTACTAAATAACTAGAATTAAAAATTGTAAAAATAAAAGAATAAAAAATAAAATTCTAATTCAAAAAAATTATGTAAATTAAATAATTATTTAAAATGACAATATTTCAGATTAAAAAACATGATTTAAACTAAAATTGATTATTTTACAATGTATGGCACAAAATCACATCTATTATCAATTATTTAATCCAAATCAATATTTTGGTGAAAGAAGTCAAAAAAAATTCAAGAAGGATGTGTCAAAGAGTGTGAAAACACTACCACATCACATTTAATTTATAATTCAATGTTATGCTATGAAGTTATTAGTATTGTGATTGTTTCAATTATTTATCCATTATTTTATGTGTTTATAATAAGGGTGTAGTCTCCCTGTGAGTTATTATTCAACACATGCTAATAGTAAATCGCTTATGGCATACATAGGGAAATGATTGATGTTTTATAGTGACTTGAATTGGGGTGTACATACGTTAGTCAACCTATGAGAATCCAAAAGTGCTATCAAAGAACTCTTTTTAATCACTTCATATTAAATAAATGGTATATGGAGAAAAAATTAGTTTTAACATGGAATTTAATAAATATTTATGCCTACCCAATGGAAGGATGGGAGAAATCCATGTTTCTATGGTCTTTCAATTATGATTATATATTTCTTTTGTGACACTCAGTTTTTCATGTTTGGATTTTGATTTTGGATGTTTGGTAATCCATGTCTATTTTCAGGTTTCAGGTGTGATGGGTGTTGAGTTTTAGAGTGTCTTATTTTCCAAATATTTCCCTCCAAGTTTCCCTGTGGTTTATTTGGTTCAACTGGAGAATAGATAAAATTTTTGGCATGAGAAGGCCCACCACCCAACTGGTGCATGGTCATACTATGACTTAGGGGTAACAGTGTGGTAGGTATATAACCTACCACACGATTGGATCATGGGTGTGTCGCCACAAAGGGGTGACTATGTGGTTGAACCCATGGCTACCACATAGCTTGGCACAGAGTTAAAAAAACCATTCAGCCTAACTATTTGGCCCTGCCCAGAATTAAAAATTACAATTTTACAAGTTTCACCCACATGATTTTTATCCCCTTTTGCACCCAAATTTCATTCCCATTGTGATTCCAGACCTAAGGTGGTCTCTTATGGCTTCCAAATCCATTCCCTTTCCTCATTTGGTGTAGATATAAAGAAAGATGATATGTTAACTTGGTACCAAGGTTAGTTCACATCTCTTATCTTCTCCCTCTTCCTTTTATATCATATTTTTATTGGGTTTTTATTATCCGATTGTCATGAAAGTCCTAGGGATATAGATTTCCATTATTTTTATGGGGGTTTAGTTTGTTTAGGGATGGTGTTCATAGATCGAATGTTTCAAAACCCATGGCGGGTGTTTTTGGGGGTGGGTTTCCATTCTGCCATGGTTTTGAGGTAGGTTACCCATTTCACTTGATATTTTTATTGAAGATTCGAATTTTTTATGTTATTTTTTCCATTCTTATTTTCTGATTATTGTTTTATTACCTATGGATATTTTTTTTGGTCTGTAAAATTCTATTTTATGCTTTGTTTTTTAAAAACTAGGGATGTTTTGTAAGGAATGTGCATACACATTGTTTAATTAAATGTTTCATTAGATTTTTCACTTGGTTTTTGGTATTTTAAACAAGTTTCAGTAGCCTGAATAATTATATGGAATGAAAATTGGGATTTCAAAGACTCTTGAGTGTTAAATGAATTAGTTTTTATTAAATGTTTCCTTCCATCTATTCAATAAATATCTTTGTTCGCTTTTATGTGTTGTTTGTGATATAAGTATATTTGTTGGGTTATGTGAATATATTGGCAGAATTTGATGTATTAATTTTTATTCCATAAATGGTTCATAATTCTGTTCTTTACTATACAAAGTAATGAGTTTTTGTGTTAAATTTAATTTGACGTGAGCTGCCGGTAAATTGACATTTTTCATTTTTAAGATTGTAGTGGTGTATTGAAAATACAACCTAAATGTTTCAGGGGTTTATGTAAATATTTATACACTAAAAGTGGTTTTTTCAACTCTTTATGAAAATTGGAATTCATGGATTTGATAAATGTTGACTTGGTAAAATGCTTAAAGGCATGTTAGTCATTTTTAATTACAATTGGGTTTTCATGTATGTTCCATGATGTACCATTTAATGTCATTTAAGGATAAATGAAAATTATTTATTAAATTATGTTGGGGCTAGAAAATATTATTTTTTTGGAATTGGTGGGTGTTAGGCCTAAAAATCATTTTGAATAGATTTTTTGTGCAACACATTATCATACTACTTGAAATTGTTTTATGAAAATTTTAAGTGGTTTATTGATTTATGAAAGTGATGTGAAACAATTGTGTATGATTCCTCATGTGTTTTATGATTTAGAAGTGGAGTTTTAATATGAAAATGGTATCTTATAACATTTGGAAATTTATTGAGTACAAAGATGGAAACCTGGGTATCTAGGTTGGCGGACTAGGACTAGTATGCTAGTCATCTGGAGTGGTGTCGTCCCTATTTCAGTTTCCAATAATGACAATGAAAATAGCAAGTAAAAAATAATGATTATTGGGGTCCACTAGGGCATTTGGGGTTCCCCAAATAGTGGCTCATGCATGATAAGATTATTGGTTATTGATACTTATACACAAAGATACTAGGAACCTAGGGCCCCACATCTATCTTGTCCATAGGTGTGTTCCAGTGACCTGTGATCATTAGCTATTTTTTACTCACCATCAACAAATTGTGTGTTTTTTTGTTAAATTCTGTATCATGTTTGTTTTTAAAATATATCTTTATTTAATGTTTCCCCTTTAGATGTTTTATCATTTAATGTCTCATCTTCTAGAAATAATTGCTACCATTTGCTTTTTATGAAAACTTACAAATTTTTTGTCTTAAAAAGTTTAGATCATGGAATATTTTTAGTAAGAAATACTATTAAATTTTTTAGTTCAATAATGAAAACAGATATTTCTTTATTTTAAAGGATGTTCATTGGGAATAGATTTTTAGGAAGACCAACTAAGTTTTAATGATCATGCCTATAGTTTTCGTCTATTTTTAGCTCATGTGCATGTCCGTTCTTGAGTATGGTCACTTTGAATGAAGAGTTATCATTGTGTTAGAGTGTGACCAGTGGGTGAAATAGAGATAGTTTTATCCTTTTCTCTGGTTGGTTATTTTTTTCAGTTTTTTTTATATTTTCAGATTGTGTATGAAAGAAGTTTAGCACATTTATATTAATATATAGTGGGATTTTTGGTTTCATTAAAATTTTGGTTTCTCTTTATATATTGGGAGAAATCATTCCCCTATATACTCTAATGATTCCACACACTAGTTTCCTGCCCATGGGGATTGGTAATCCGATTCGGTTCATTCCACGGACTGGATCGAGTGACCGGTTCAGGATTGACTCAAGCTGGTTTATGAAAAAATGGTATCGGAGCAGTTTGGATCTTAGCAGACCTTGATTTTAAGACTGCCATTTTCAACATGTGAATATCAATGTGGACGAAGTAGGAATTTTAGGACATGAGGGGTAGGTGTAGGAAGTGCATCACGAACACTTTATCATTCTGATCCTCGATTTTACATGGGATTTCTCGATATATTAGTTTGGTTTGTCTTTAGTGATTGTTTATTTATTAAGATACGAAAAGGGCAGTTGGACTAATGGCCTCTATGAGCTCACAACACTTGGAAAGCCATATGGAGTAGGGGAATGGTCCTAAAAAGGATCTCCATGTTAGTGGTGTGTTTTTCATATGGTTTCCAACCATATTTTCATGTCACCCAGGGAAAATAGTTCCCATTTTTTTGGTCTTTTAGACCTTTATTGAATTAGGAAAATAGTTTTGAAATTCATAGTGTTGGAATTTTGGAAAAGGAATTTAACCAAATAATTTATTTTTTAACTGTGTTAAATGGTTTTTTAAAATTATTATATAAGCGAAACAAATCTTGGGTATAAATTTGAAATGATTTATCCGGATTTCATTTCTATAATATAAACTTTTGATTTTTTGGAATAAAATGGTTAGAAATCAAGGATTATTTTAATGAATTTCGGAAACATTGTTTTTAATATGATTTGATGGTCTGTTGGAAAGAGTTTGAGTATGGTCAATTGGTTTTGGAAGTTGGTTTTGAGCAATTGGTTTTTTTCAAGGAAGGGTTTTGGCCAATGTGGCTGTGGTATTTTGTAAAGCGATTTTGGTGATTTTTTGAAAATGGGAAAGGGGTTTTTGGAATAGTATGTTTTTTGGGAATTTTTTTTTTAAAAATGAAAATGATTTTTTTAGAAATTAATGAGTTTTAATTTGCATTCATGTTAAAATTGATTGGTATGTGCAATTTGAAAATGTAATTCAACTTGGTGGTTAGTGTGAATTTTGAATGTACAAGTTTTTTGGAAATGGATTGAATGATTTGGCCTAGGAAATGAGAGTTTTTTTTATCCTTTGATGTGTTCATGGGTGCTCACTTGAATGGTGGATGTATGTAATGTACAAAGATTCCTAGAATGGAATGATTGTATCTGTGACCGGGGTGGCACAAAAATTCACATGTGAGTGATACTCAACGGAAAACCATTTGTGAGTGAGAAAATCAACCATGTTTGTTTGTTTCTTAATTGTATTTTAAGTGGAAAATTGTGTGGTTTTTATAAGACCGTGGTTATGTGGGTTTTTATATCATAGAAGTTTTGTTTGTTTGGTATGCTTCCTTGTGATCTAGAGGTGGTAATCCTATTGCGCCCTGAGATGGAAAATTTTTAGAGGCTAGGTTTTTGATTAATGTCTAGTGGAATTCTAATGATTTTTTAATTGTTGTGACGTGGTGACAAATAGTTATCCGTTTGAAATAATTCTATTTTATCCACTAAAGGATTCATTTCAATGGTTAAATCAACCTGTTCGAATGATGCCTAAGCCTATTCGTTGGAATAATGAGATATTTGGGCTCAATTTAAAGTGCCTTCCTTTTATGGTGATTCTCTCGGTTGTGTAGTAGTGCTAGGTGATGTTGATGTGTGATGCTTTGTAAATTTTTCATTCTTCTCCCCATTAGGAGTGATTGAGAGTAGTGACGTGTATCCTTATGTCCCTGTTTTTGTAAAAGTGGGTTCTTTGAGGAAGTGAGTTTAATGGTGTGTTTTAATCCATTTTTTCTTCTTGGGAGTACTATGTGGATTCATGTGACAATAATAGAAGGAGTTCTGGTTTGGTATTTTCTACTCTTGAATGTGAGGTTGTGTATTATTCAACCATCAGTTCTCCAACCATAGGTCTTGGATTGAATATGGAATGTAGTTAGGAATCCCTGTGGTGTGTTTAGTCTGGTTATGTATGAGCCCTGACCATTATGGTGAGGCAGATCTAGTGTTATTGTCATGTTTCCTCATCACTAGGAATTTTTTCTTGAAAGAATGGGCTAGGTAGAATAACCCCACATACACTGTTTCTGAATGTTCTTTCTAAAATACCTATTTCCAGTCAGCATTTTTATGTGGAATTCTCATGTTAATCAGGTGGAGTGTTGGTTTTACATGTTCGTAGGTGAATAGTGATGGGTAGTTTTCAACTATGGTTCCATTGGTAAAAACATTGGACACTACCTCCCCTCCCCTTATGGGGGGGGGGGTGGTATGTGTGGGAAGTTTATGTTTAGTTCTTTTCCCCTAATATTGAGAGTGAATAGTTTAATGTACATGTTGGGTCCCTATTATCTTGAGTGGGGAGATTATTGGAGGAGAGTTTTGGTGTTTCTATGTGGGGGATTCTTCATTCTAGTTCATGTTGAATTCTCATTTGACTGTTTCATGTGGATTCTTAATGGTTGGGATACCCATGGTCAGTATCATAGAGATTTTTAATTTTTAAAAGATTTTTAGGATGTTAATTGTTTTTTAATGATGGGGTGTCCATTTCAGCTTCCCTAGAAATCATCGGCTTTTGTGAGTACTCTTAGGGATGGGTGAACTTCAGGTTGTGGGAGGGGAGTGCCCAAAAATCTGGTCTTTGGTGTTGTGGTGGTAGTGGTTTTATCTTTTTTCTTTGATTCAAGGGACGTTTCTTTGAGTTGTTGTTTGTTTCGGGTAGAAGTCTTATGCTTTGTTTCTAGTGAGTGGAATGTTCTTGGTAACGAAATTTGATCAAGTTGATATGAAATCCTTTGGATGTTATCAATCAATTGGAATGTATTATGGCTTTCAAGGGGAAAATAAAATTTAATAGTGGGGATAATTATAAAAACTAATATTCATGTTTGGGTTTTGATCTGGTATTCTTGGGAATCCTAGTCTTTTCATAGGTTTTGGGTGTGACGGGTGTTGAGTTTTGGAGTTTCTTATTTTTTTAATATTTACCTCTTGGTTTCCTATTTGTTTTTTGGGTGTTTTGGGGAAAAGAAAAAAAAATTGCATGAGAAGGATATGCACATGGTTGGCGCACGATAGTGTAGTGACATAGAGGTACCCATATCATAGTTATTAAACCAAACTCATAGCTAGATCATGGGAGTGCGGCCACTTTGGGGTGACCATTCAGTTGACCATATGGATGCCACATAGTTTGGGACATGGCTTAACAAACCGTGTGGCCTAACCGTGTGGCCATGCCCAAAATTAAAAATTGTAATATTCCATGTTTCCACCTTTGGATTTTTATCCCCTTTTGCACCTAATTTTTTTCACTAGTTTATATAGACCTAAGGACGTCTCTCATGCATTCCCAATTCATTCCCATTCCTCATTTATTGTAGATATAAATGAATTTGATGTGTTGATTAATTTCCAAGGTGAGATTCCTTCTCTTCTCTTCTCCCTCTTCAATCAACTTCCATTTTTTCTAGGGTTTCTCTTCTCCCATGGTCATGAACAACTCATGTTTCTTATTTCACTTTATTTTTTATGAGGGTTTTTTCGATTATGTAAGGTATTTATAGAGCTAGTGTTTCAGACCCGCGGTGGGTGTTTCTCGGTGTGGGTGTCCATTCTGCCATCGGTTTTAGGTTGGTTCCACATTACATTTTTTTTATTGAAGATTCAACTTTTTTCATGTTATTTTTACCTTTCTTATATTCTGAATATTTAATTTTCCCTTGGATATTATATTGTCTACGTAAAATGGTTGTTTATGCTTCTTTTGGTAAAAATTAGAGTTGTTTTGTAATAAATTATCACACATCTTGATTAATTAAACGTTTGGTTAGCTTTCACACTTGGTTTGTGGTATTTTGAACATGTATCAGTAGAATGAAAAAATATATGTCATAAATTCTTTTTGTTTTAAACATTTTTGAGTTTTAAATGAATTTTTTTTGTTAAATATTCCTTTCCTTGTGTTCAATAGGTTTCTAGTTGGGTTTTATGGATTATTTGTGATATAAATTGATTTTTTGGTTTGTGTGAATAAATTGGAAGCATGTGATTTATTAATTTTGAATCCTTAAATGGATTCTAATGTGTTTCTAGGATGTACAACGTAACTAGTTATGGTGTTAAATGTAATTTTACTTGAGATTCCGGTAAATGGCCATTTGAAAATTTTATGTATGTAGTGGTGTTTTTAAATTATAAATTTATTGTTTTATGAGTTTTATGTAAATGTTTAGATGCTTAAAATGGTGTTTTCATTTATTAATGAAATGTGGAATTTGTGGTTTTGATAAAGATTGGTTTGGTAAAATTCTTAATGGGCCATTTGACATTTTTCATTACAAATGGGTTTTCATGTGTGTTCCATTATGTACAATTTAGGGTCAATTCATGGTTCATGAAATTGATTTATTAAATGAGTTTGGGGATTCCAAATCTGGTTTTTTGTTTTATTGGTTGGTGTTTGAACATAAAAGTGCATTTTTGTATGGATTTTATGTGAAAATCCAAGCCATACTTTCTGAAATTCATCTATGAAATTTTTATGTTGTTTACTGATTTTTGGTGGAGATGCGAAACATTTTTGTGGGATTTATCATGAGTGGATTATTTAGAAGTGGGGTTTTAGGTGAAAAGTTTATCCTATAATAGGTGTAGCTTGATTGAGAACAAATAGTTAAAATCGAGTATATAGGTGGGAGGAGTAGGACTAGTATACTAGTGATACAGAGTGTTATCATCCATATTTCAAGTAGCAAGATTGATGATGGAAACACAAATTAAACTGTGACAATGATTGGAGACCACTAGGACATTGTTTTTTCCCATAATTTTGGATCATTCATGAGAAGGTAATTGGTTATGGATACTGTTAAACCAAGATATGTGGTTCCTAAGGCCCCACAGCTAGCTAGTGTTTGGGGGTGTTCCTGTGACTAGTTCTCACTCGATATTTTCTACTCACCATTGGCATTCAGCATGTTTGGTTGGAAAATTCAGTATCATGTGTGTTATATTTAAAAGTCTTAATTATTTAAATATTCAACTTGATAATTTTATTTCAATTAAAGTTTTACCTTTTATCAATTGTTGCTACCATTTATTATTTATGAAAACCTAAAAATGTTTTGTATTATAAAGTATATATCATGGAGTATTATTGGGAAAAAATAATATTATATATTATATTTTAAAATTAAAAATGGTTATGTATTTGTTTTAAAGGAATTGAATTGGGAATAGATTATTGAGATAACCTACTATGTTTTAATATTTAACACTATAGTTTGTTTTTGTTTTTTCTCTTGCGCATGTTCTATCTTGAGTTTGGTTTCATTGGGAGATGATTGGTCACTATGTTGTGGAGTGACTAGTGGGGTCACATAGATATATTGTTGACTTCTTGTTCAGTAGTGTTTTTGGGACATTGATGTAATGTTTCAGATTGTGTACAAAAAAGGTTCAGTTCATTTCTATTTATATATAGTGGGATTTTTGGTTTCTTTACGCTTTTGGTTTTATCTATTTATTGGGAGAAATCGTTCCCTTGTATACTATAATGATACCATATGCTAGTTGGTAGCCACGGGGATTAGGAATTCCCTTTGGGTCATGTTGTGGACCAGCTCATGTGACCAGTTCAAGGTCGACTCAAGTTGGTTCATGACATTATTTCTATTATAGTTGAGTTGATATTGATAATGTATGATGTTTTTTGTTCTAATATATTAATTTGATATGAAACTGAATTTCCAACATGGATGTTTACATAAATCATGAACATCACATATTTTAAAATGATAATTAATTTTTTTTGTGTGGGTATGAAAATAGTTCTTATGAAATAAAATTATTTTTTTTAATATAAAATATTTATTAAAATTTATTCAGTGTTTTTCGAAAAAAACTTATTAATACAAACATACATTAACGATATATCTATATGATTACTTACATGATAATAGTTACATTTATTGTGATATAACATGCACATGAATCTAACAATGATAGACCCAACATGGTTATTTTTGGCTTATGTATACTCTGATAAGGCTGGAAGTCCTAGAGTGTGGGTACTGGTAAAACGATTTAATCATTAATCTATATATAATAATTGTCATTTATTAAAAAATATGACCTTTGGGGGTTATGTTATGCAATTACATGGTGAGAGAGCCTTATGATGATGATATTTTACTCATAACTGTGTGAGTTGAGTGTGTTATCATATAATATGGATTATTTTTCACCTCTATTTGGGATAAGTAATGATGGGGGTAACATGAGAACGATGGATTAACCAAATTTCATAGATTAATTTAAAAGGTAAATCATGGGTAATTATTTTGGTGATGTGTTAATGACTCCCAAATTAGGTTTTATCATGCAATGGTTTTATACCATGATGATTTCCTTACGTGTATTGTTGTTAATAATGAATCAACAATTATTTAGGGAATATATCCAAAATTCTTGTGAGGTGTATAGAAATGAATATCTATAGGACCATAGAATTTATAGCTTATAATTATTTGATTCATGAGTTTAGTTCTATGGAAATGTTATATTTCTATGTATACAATCTCAATAATTGTATTTGATAAAAAAATTTAGTAGTTATACACCACTATAAAGGTGATTCCTAGGTTAATCTCTTCCCTTGGGGATAATAATGTCGGGTTTTGACACTCTATAAGTTTCATGTGTCATGATAGAATATTAGAAAATATTTTTAACATTGATTGGAATGATTTTACATGGATAGAAATTATGACATGTTTATTGGTGGGTAATGAGGAATCTCAGGGGAAATGAAATAATGAATATTTCAAGGACTATAAATCTTCCTCAACTACTTGGATTTTTATTGTAGGATTCTAGTATGACATAAGAATTGTCATGCATGGGGTGTGTGAGATGACCTGATCTAAAAATTCATATATTAAACATCATTTGACATGATTATTTCTTACATGTAATAATAAATATCTCCCTTGAACATATATGATTATTGTAACTGAAGGGTAGATACATAAAAAAATTATTTCACAATATTTTAAACATCTCTCAAAAATATTATTTTACATGATATCCTATTTGACACATCAAACCTAATATTTTCTTTCAGAAAACAGGTGATGAAAACCTATGAAATGGTTACATCATATTCATAGTACGTCTAAATAATTATTCATTAATAGATGATAATAACTGAGGAAAATATGATCATGTGGATATAATGATATAATCAAGGTTCATATTCATTTAATAAATTAACCATACCCAATAAATCATATATAATAAAACATAATCCATGGAATAATATAATACAGGAGTAATAATATTGTGAAAGCACTAGTTAATAGTCACGAGATAGGAGAGAATAAAATTGGAATAACAATTCATCAAATAAGATTGGCACATACATATTCCAAAAAATAGTTTCTTATGTCGAGGCTCAATTCCAAGACTAAAATCACATCATTAATACAATCTCATAGGGAATTGGGTTCACCCCCAATTTGTATGAACATAGTATATAGAGTCCAATAGGATATTATATTCACTCCCCTTACCATAAATAAGTAATATATTGATATATAATGAATTAGATAATATTTTAGTTTTATATATATGCAATACTCAACAAATAATTATAATAAAACATATTTTCACTAATATAACATTAAAACATTCATAATTTCATCATATATTAATTAACTACTGATAAATAATTAATATTTATGAAAAACAAAATGCATTATAATAATCCATCGATAGAAATAATCAGGGTGGTTTGAATAGATTATATTCCCTATAAAGAAATAGAAATATTTAAAGATTCTGACATAGATTAACAACAATTTTATAAGAACATTAATATTTATAGGCAGACTGAAGATGAAACCCCCCCTTTGATTTTTGAAACATTTTAATGAAAATATTATATCAAAATAATGAATTAAAATATAGTCCATAAACACATTTAAAAATATATTAATTTTTTTAAATTAAAATAATGAAGGATGGTGGAAAATTTATAATAATGAAAAATATTTAAAAAGATGGTTCCTTTCACAATTTGAAAATACGGTGAATGATGGAGGACAAAAACTGTAAAAAAATATAAAAAAATATTCCACACTGTAAATAAATTCAACTACATTAATTAAATATTTATAAATAAAACAATTATTGATAAGGATATCCATAAAACAAATTAATGTATATAGAAATGGAGGAAAAAATCTTGGTCAAAAATTTGGGGAAATTCCAGTTTATCTTACAAGTTAAAATATGTTTGAATAATGGACCCAAATAGAATAACAATTTATGGAGACATGTAAAAATATTGAGCAACCATGATAAAATAAAATTACGTTCATTTTAGAGAGATATATTATATAATTCATTATAGAAATAAATAATCATAAAAATATCAAACTCAAAATGGGATTGGAATGAAAACCCTTATTGATTTGGGAAAATTTCAATAAAACACCCTTCAATGGAAGATATAAATATTAAAATTTAAATAACATTAATTTTATGAAAAATTTGAGTAAATCTATCCATTAGAAGGTATATACAACAAAAAAAGAAACAACTAGTGAATATGCCATGTGTCTCAAAGGAATAATGTTGAGACTTAAAAAACATACCTTTTACTCCTAATGTCCATGAATGTTCCTTAATCTAATGTATAATAAAAATAATCCTATAATATATTATTCATTAATGCTATTAATATATATTTATATATATTATTTTATATGTTTAAATAACAATCTTTTAAAAAAACATATATTAGTAAGTTAATGATTATTTTTATCATGTTGTGTTATAAATTTCAATTAATTTGGACATATTTCATAATAGAGATGTTAGAACCCATTATTTGACCCAAATTTCATAATTAATAAATTTTAAAATTTAATGAAATTTAAATTTTAAATTACTTAATAGTCTCTTTAATAATGGAAATAATTGGTATAGTTTGTGAGAATGGAATCCATAAGAGGCTTATTTATGATAATTTCAAGAAAAATAATTGACTACATTATACCAATCATTTATTATGGAATTATCTATAACAAATCAAATTAATAATATATATTACTAAATAATTTAATATATATTCATAAAATAATTTTTAATATTATTATACTTAAATAATTGATTAAAATTGAAATATGTCATCTATGGAGGTGGTGACGCCCATGTTACATGAGTGATTTTTTCATATTCTAATGAAAGGGAATAAGGTTTATTATGATTTTTACATCCAGAAAAATATTTTATTATATTAATGACAATTGTAAACATATATTAGGTTTCATTAATATAACATTAGGTTGAATATGAATACATAATATAATAGAATTGAAAAGAGGGATTGTAATGTTTAAAATTACTCATTGGGAAAAATCCCTTTTGATATTTAAAGAGGCCAATTAAGGGTGGTATTTTGATAAACATATATCCTATAGGACATGGATATAATTTATGGGGGTGGATTTTACATTTTTTTGATAAATAAGAGGACTAATGTGTTGGGTGAGGTTGGGTGTTTGGGGGATCCTTTATTGGTGAGAAGAGTTTCAATTTGGTAATACTCATAAAAAGATTTTCATTAAACAAGGAAAGCGAATCAAAAATTGATAATTAAAGGTTATAAGGTAATTTATGGCTGGTGAATCCCTTAAATATCAATTTAGCGATAGGATTTAGTGACATTTACTATTTTTATTACTTAGTTTTACACTATTTAACCTTTTATTAAATTTACCATGATAATTCATTTTTTTGAATTATATCAAGTTTTAAGACTAAAAATATAATTTAAAAACACAGCCAAATTCAATGTAATGATTCCAAAAATTAAATACATTAAATTTAACTAAATTTATAAATATATAGAAATTATATTATATATGAAAACCAAAAATTTATAAAAATATTTTCTACATAAAAAATAAATATAAACATTATATGTGGATAATATTATTTAATATCAAATTATAATTAAATTAGTGATTATATATTAGTTTATAAAAGTAATTAGTTCATTATCTTTATCATTAAAAATTTACCAATTTAATTTACTAAGATAATAATATACAACATTTTTAAAAAAACAACACTTTGAAAAAAAATCTCTTATCTAGAATAAAAATATTATATTATTATTTATAACCATTAAAAATCATATCACGAATTTCCATCCATATATATAAAAACAATAAATTCATTTATTTAAATATATTAAAAAATGAGAAATTTTAGATTTTAAATAATTCTGTATTATTTATTATAGTAAATATTTTCAAATGAAACTATATTTTATTTTCAATTAATAATTAAAATATCATTGTTTAAAATTACATAATTATTTTATGGATCATATTTATTTACATAATCAGTAATTATTTTTTTCTAGTCCATTTTACTGAACATTATATAATAATAATAATAATAATATACACATAAAATATAAATTTTTTATAATATAATAATTAGATTATATTATTCTCCATTAAAGAATTATTTTACATAAAATGTGTTACAAAAAAATTACACGAGTTTAATAGACCTATTGGATATATTCATACCCAATGACCAAATATCCATTGAGATTTTTCCCAACAATCATACATCCAACATTCCTACATCAAAAAACCATATATATACAGTGGTTATATTTAAACATATATCATTACAAATAAAACTAAAATATTTCATCCTATTTAACTCTCCCTAAAAATTTCATTCCTATTTCAATGGATTTCCTTTCTTCCCATAACTATAATTATAGATGTTAACTTCATCGTAATTGTAAAGACGTATAAAATTACATGTAATGTTTTTAAAGTATTTGGGATTATTATGAGTCTGCCAAGTTTGACGGCGCGTGATTCCGAGGCCCCATGTGCTAGGAATGAATTTATGAAATTTTTAAAGGCATGTTCAGTAAACACGCGGGCAGTGTTTTCTATATTTTGAATCGGTGCTCAGATTAAAAATTTGAGGGCATCGTTGAATCCATAAAGCCGAGATTCGCTTAAGGGAAGCCTCACTTCAACAAAAATATGTTGGGAGAAAAATTTAGTTTTTATAATTTTGAAGGAAAATTAAAATAACTTGTAATTGTTATTTTATGTTCATTTTCTCCAATGGATGAGTGGCAGTGGCAGAGCTGGTGACTTGTCAAGCCATTTAATGTCTTGACGCATCAACTGTATAACTCCACCATTGTGAATTGAAAGAGGTTAATTAATTCATTTACTAAGAGTCATTAATTTCTCAATTCATTACTTATGTTTCCCCTACTATTCAAATGGATCTGAGGGTGGGGTTTTGGCATGGCTTCTTCAATCGAGGGAACTCTGGCTTTGTCTTTTGGAAACATCCACTGACAGAGGATGAATGCTCGGGCGGCAACGATTCTGGATTGATGAACACCAACGAATCCATCCAACGTGGGTGCTCCCCCTATAGAATCTACAACACCTCCAATGGATCTTGAGGTAGGGGTATTATTGATATTAAATATTGTCTTTGATGAATGGAATATTCTCCCACTTGTGATAATGTGCACGCAGAGAGCGTAGGTCGAACAAACAAGGCCCAAACCCGTGGCCGTTTCGTTCATGTTGCGTTTATCAGGGACAGGTTTCCTCAATTTGATGGCAACACAGATTAGTGGGTCACGCAGTGACAACGACATCCCAAGAGACTCATAGGCATGTCAGGAATGAAGGATCTTTGGCGATCACCGGAGCCCCACAGAAGATCTGTTTGTGCTGACCTGTGACAGCGGCTGCAGCAGGTGGTGCACCATCATGTGCCATGGAGGGGAGCCACAACATCGTGCCTCAGTGGCTACAGAATGTGGCCAGACCTCAGCCACCTACGGAGGCAGAGGTGGTGCCCCCTCGTGCGCCGCATTGAAGGAAGACACAACACAAAGCCACGATAAAGGCTGGGGGGACCCACCTCCGACCAGTCTTGTAGACCATGTTGCGGCGACACATTGTGCCGCAGATTGAATGTGGTCGAACATATCCTTTGATCCGTTCAATAGGAGAACCACATACCCTACGCGTGGCACGTCAGCAGGCCAGACCACGTCGCCATGTGGGTTGCGCTGGTCTGCAGCCCGGCGGATCAGGCCCACCATAGTGCAGTGGGCCGAGCCCGCAATAGCCCAACCCAATCAGGCAGACCCCTACCAGTTCGGGCCATACCGAGTCGACAGGAACTAGGTCGGGTTGACCCAGGTTGGGTCCGATCAATCGAGGTTGGGTCAGGCTGGGTCGGACTGGAACCAGACCCCTCTCGGGCCCTAATATGCTTAAGTGACAGTATCTCACAAAATGGATGTCTGTTTGATGAAACATCTGTGGTGATAGGATTCTGGAGAGAGTTAGACCTTTTGAGATACTATATAAGAGTTTTGGAGAATGTTGGAGTATGGATTGGTTGAATTGACTCTGAATCAAACCAGGCCCTTGGTACTGAAATGCTTATAACGAACAGAAAGGGCGTCTGGATGAGGTTTCATCTGTTGCATTGGAACCCTTATGATGTGGCAGTTCATCATGTTACATATTAGTGGGACTTTTTTCTGGTTGAAATAGGACTGATGTCTTGAGGAGCGGTTCTCCTAGAATCATGTACGCTATGAGCGGGAATCCAGTGGCTGGAAGTGAGGCAGAGGTTGGAGAAAGATCATATTAAGGTTAGTACCAAGTGATCCTGTGCAGATAAACACATATCTATCCTATGTGTGTTATATTTTGTGTGGTTCATCACTCAACAACTCTTTGTGGGTCAGTTAAAACAAATCATATTTGGGTTAGATCCTATGTGGGTCTGTGCAAACGGATCCAATGTTGGTCAGATCTTGTGTGGGTCAGCGCTCAACAATCCTGTGTGGGTCAATGCATACCGATCATGCATGGTTCAGATCCTATATCTATCTTGCGGGGGTAAGAACCTATCGACTCCAGGTGGATCAGATCTTGTGTGGGTGATGTGGGGGTTTGTACCTACTGATCCTGTGTGGGTGAAAATCTGTATGGTCAGTAAGAGTGCCTCTTGACAGAATAAGGTGATCTAGCTTCGCGACTAATCATATGTACTTATATAATTCACATAAACCTAGATTGATCTGATTCTTTTTTATTGTTCTTTGTGATTGATATCACTCTTTTTGGTTTTCCATAGTGGAATTCTGAGAGAACATTAGGGGTCTCAGGGTCCCTTCTGGGTATTTTTATACAAAACACAGCATAGGCCTCACCCCTCACCTTGTTGTGTTTTGTACAGACGACGAGCAGCTTGGCTGAGTCTTGAGGGATCCAGGACCAGGTGGTATAGAGAGGATATTTGCTGACATATAGAGAAGGGGCCACAAGCTTTACCTACCCTTCTAGTAGGATCCTCTGTGGACGATTCCAAGAGTTGTTTTCTATTTTTCAGTTGTAATGGTATCATTCAGTTGGGCTTGTATTCCAACCATTTAATTTTAGTACATCCAATTACACTTTTTGTGGTTACTAGTTGTTGTTACACATTACTCTTCCATTGTGTTTTAGTTTTTCATTGTGTACCATGCTTGTGTGTGTACAATTTTTTAGGAATACCTTCCCATTTTTGGGAAATGCCTTTCCGGTGCTAGTAGCCAACCCCTGGCCTATGGAAGGCGGGCTAGTGTATTCATGGCATGGGCCCCAAGGGATGGGTCGTGAGAAAGTGGTATCAAAGGATTCAGTTCTACCTAAGATCTTGGATGCTAATATTTTTAATAGAGAAATAATTTTAAGTTTTTTAGAGAAGATTTCAGTTTGGGGAGTCCATTGTTGGAACAGTGGCCAACGTATCCATACACCTGGACCCTGAATTCTGATTTCTGAATCGGTGCATGAAAATACTGATTTCATGTGTTTTGGAAATGTTCTTACTCTGATCTATTTTTAGTCAGCTCACCAGGTATAACATATGGATTGTGGAACACATGTTTCTTTTTGGAATGCCACCGCATAGACAGCCATCCATGATTCCTAATAGATTACCCGATGATGACCCACTAGGTGATGAGTCTTCAGTGTAGGTCCCTCTTACTATGGTAGCACCTTCCGGTGGTGCACCAGCTGTATCACCACCCGTTGGGCAGCAGATTCCACCAGCCCCACCAACAGACCATGAACCCCGACTGAGCGCACTGCAAATGTTCCAGACATAGAGGCCTATGAGGATTCGAGTCGAGATAGATTCCTCAGTAGCTAAGAACTGGCTGGAGACTATGGTTAGAGTTTTTCTGATGGTTAAGACACCAATAGAGTAGATGGTTATCCTAGAAGGTAGCATTTTCTATGGAATGGTAGAAAGATGGTGGAGCATAATGGTACAAACACATGAAGATTCGAACCTCCACAGGATGCACTTTGAGTTCCTCTTTAGGGTGGAGTTTATTATAGTGACACTAATCTTAGTGAATATTTAGGAGCTCCTGCACTTATAGTAGGGCATCTTGACAGTGACCCAGTACTTAGCGAGATTTACTGAACTTTCACAACACTCCACCAAAATGATACGAGACACATTCTTCAGGGCCCATAAAAATGAGTAGGGTCTCTAGTGGGAGTGCTCAAGCAAGCATTATTGGTGGATCTCTTCATAGATAAGTAGACACAGACATTGAAAGCCCCCATCGGAATAAAGTAGTTGAGTCATCTGCAAGAGGCAGTAGGCAGATGACATAGAGGTCTATTCAGGACAAACCCTTTGGTGGACGACCCCGACATGTAGGGTCGGAGGTGCAGAGCTCGTAAGGTAGGGAAGGTCATCCAGAAGGAATATTGTGTTTCACGTGTGGCGGGCAAGACCAAAGGGCTCAAGAATTACCAACCACCATAAATAAAATCAGAATATTGTAGAGGGACCACCGAGGCAGAGGTAGAGGTTCAAGCGGGGAGGTCCACAGGGTGGAGTATGAGGCAGAGAAGCAAGCCATGTGGCAGGTGGTGGGAAGAAAATTGAGGTTCTATCGCCACTACCACTAGAAGGTACATCCTGACCACAAGGAGTAGGTGGAAAGTGGAGATCACAGCTACAGGAAGTAAAGGCCTATGACCATGGTGCTCCGGAGATGATTAGAGGTATTATCTGTGTCCATTCCTGCCAAGAAGCTGTACTTATAGACACATGTGCAAGTCACTCCTTCATTGCCATGACACTCATTCAGAGCTCAGAGATTCTAATAAGGTTGCTTGATCAATCATTACGATTAGAGACTTTTACAAGAGAGGATTAAATGGTTACACACTAGTGATGATAGTGTGAGCTTACTCTAAGAGGCAAGAGCTTCAGATGGGATCTACTAGTAGCAGTATCGAGGCTTTACGATGTCATCTTGGGTACGGACTGGCTGTCCATAGTCCATGACCAGATCGGCCTTTTTAGGAGAAAAATGTGGTGTGTCTGTGAGGATGGGAACATTGTTTCCTTCACCGGTGAGAAGGAAACCTTTTAAGCACAGGATGGACTTTCTTAGAGGAGGGTGTAGCTGATCACACATTAGTTGGATAGCCTTACACTTGTAGATGTTGATGTGAGGATTCTGAGATATCCTAAAGTTGTGGAACTATATGCTTATATCTCCCCTAATGATGTCCTGAGAATACCTACTGATAGAGAGGTATACTTTCACATTGACCTATACCTTGGGATGACACTAATATCTACACTTGAAAATCATATTTCTTCTGTAGAGATTTGGGAGGTGCGGGTAGGGCTGGAGGGCTAGCAGGTAAAGGGGTTCATAAGGACGAGTGTTTCTCTGTTGGAATCCTTGATCTTGTTCATAGAAAAGGTGGATGGGAGCATGAGGCTTTGTGTGGAATATCAGTACCAAAAACAGGTTACCATGAAAAATAAGTATCCACTCTAGAGGATTGATGATCTCTTCGACCAGATGAAGGGAGCTTGTTGGATTTCGAAGATAGACCTTAGATCAGGCTATCATCAGCTCAGAGTACGAGAGATGGGCGTACCAAAGACAACCTTCATATGACGGTATGGCGATTAGGATTTCTTAGTGATGCCTTTCAACATGACCAACACACTGGTAGTGTTCATGGGGATCATGAATCGGATCTTACAGCCATACATTGATTGATTTGTGGTGGTCTTCATCGAAGAAATATTTATATTCTCTGCCTCAAAGGAGGAGCATGACACGTACTTGTAGATAGTTCTGGATACAGTATAAGAGCACTGAATTTATGGAAATCTCTCGAAGTTCCAGTTCAAGGTACGAGAATTCCACTTCTTAGAGAACGTTATATCAGAGGATGGAGTCAAAGTGGATTCGAAAATTATAGAGGCAGTACATTATTGGGATCCACATAGGAGTGTGACTAAGGAGAAGAGTTTCCAGGGATTGGCAGGGTACTACCAGAGATTTGTACCGGACTTTACTAGAGTAGAGGCACCCTTTTCCGCATTGACGAATAAGTGAAAACCATTCTTGTAGATAGATAATTTATAGTATTGTTTCCAAAAGCTGACGTAGAGGTCGAAGAGTGATTTAATATTGAGGATACCAGAAGAGGGAATTGGGTATGTAGTATACTGCGACACATAAGGGAGAATATTAGGTTATGTCCTGATTTATAAGCGATAGGTGATCACCTACAGCTCACAATTTTTGAGACATCATGAGAATAAATATGCTACCCATGACATGGAGTTTGCAGCATTGGTCTTTGAACTGAAGATATGGAATCACTACTTGATGGGTGAATACTTTACAGTCTACTCGGACCACAAGAGTCTCATGTATATCTTCTCACAGAAGGAACAGAACCTGAGTCATCGATGATGGCTATAGTTCTCCATGACGATGACTTTGAGTAAATTTATACCCCTTGGGAGGGAAATGTAGTAGCAGATGCAGTCAGTAGGAGGTCTGGTCTACAATTGCGGAGTGAGGTGATTGATAATCTAATGACGTTGGAGATATCCTTCGTGGATAGAAATGGATTAGCTTTCCTCTAGTCTATGACTGTCACTCCCCCACTTCTATAACATGTTCGGAAGGAACAACATGGGGATGTTGACTCTGAGTCCCGACGTGCTTCGATATCCTCCGGATATTCTCCTGAAATATTTTCTAAAGGTGGGGAGCATGTCGTTGTCTTCAGAGGATGGACTATGGTACTAGTGATACTACAAGAGGAGGTGTTGTGGTATTTCCATTCATCTTCTTTAGTGGTGCTTATTGGAGTGGATAAGATGTACCCGGACCTCTGATGTTAGTACTGGTGGCTAGGAATGAAGAAAGTTGTGGAAGAGTTTGTATCCCGATGACTCACTTGTCAGCATTGAAGGTGGAGCATTATGTACCAGCAGGCTTAGCTTTGGCACTTGGCATGCACGAGTGGAAGTGGGATGATATCTATATGGACATCATGATAGGTCTACCATGTATTTATCGGGAACATGATACAATTTGGGTGGTCGTTGATTGACTCACCATGTCAGCACACTTCTTACCCATCTGAGAGCAGGGATCAGTAGAGGTCTTATGATGCCTCTATGTGCCAGAGGTTTTTCGACATCATGAGGTTCCATTAATGATCGTATCAGATCATGATGCACATTTTATCTCTTGATTCTATAAAGGATTGAAGGAGGTGTTTGGAACCAATATAAACTTGAGAACAGCCTTTCACCCTTAGACAGATGGTCAGATAAAGCAGACCATACAAACACTCAAGGACATGATTTGTTCTTGTGTCCTTGATTTCCACCACAGTTGGGGGGACCATATTCCCCTATTAGAGTTTATATACAACAATATTTACCACTCAACTATATTTATGGATTTTTTTGAGTCATTGTACGGGTGACCATGCAGATCAAATCATTACTGGACAGACCCCGGGGAGTCTACACATATGGGTCCAGTGTTGGTACAGGCTACCACAGAGAAGGTACATATCATCAATGAGAAGATGAAGACTGTATAGATCTGGAAGAAGTCCTATTATGATAGGATAATGAGACCCTTGGAGTTTGAGGAGGGATACATTTTATTTCTATGGGTCTCACCCTGACAATGATTATGGAGGTATTGCCCTGGAGGCAAGCAATCTCCGAGGTTTTCCGAACCTTTCTAGATCATCATCAGAGTAGGCGAGGTGGCATACCGTCTAGCTCTTACCCCATAGATGCACCCTGTGCATAATTGTTTCCACATGTCACAACAGAGGAGGTACGTGCCTGATCCATCACACGTTATCGAATGGATAAAGTTAGACATCAATAATGGGGTGTCATTTGCGTAGTTCCTAGTAGAGATAGAGAATTGATAGGAGTGGGTCCTTCATGGGCAGTTGATTCCTTTGGTGTGACTTCTTTGGCAGCACAAGAATATCCAGGATAGAATTTGGGAGTGGGAGGCTCAGATGCATGCTTAGAACCCCCATTTGTTCCCCTAGTTTTGTTATAGATTTTAGGGAAAAAAATACCAAGGGTGGGAAGAATGAAATGACATGGAAAATTTCATGTAGTTTTTAAAATTATTTTGGATTATTACGAGTCATTGAAAATTGACGACACATGATTCCATGGCCCAGTGTGCCCATAATTAATTTCACAACATTTTTTAAGGTACCTTCAGTAAACGCATGGACCGTGTTTTCTATCATTTGAAATGGTGCTCGGATTAAAAATCTGAGGGCACCATTGAATTTTCACCGCCCAGATCTTCTTAATGAAATTTTCACTTCAACTCCTGTAGGTCAGGAGAAAAAGTGAGTTTTTGGAATTTTAAAAGAAAATAATATAACATGTAATTGTTATTTAAATTTATTTATCTTCAACAGATGAGCGATGGTGGTGGATTTGATGACTTGTCAAGACATTTAATGACTTGACTCATCAACTACATAACTCCACCATTGTGAATTAAAAGTGGTCCATTAATTAATTTAATGAACCTCATTATTTCATCAATGTGTTACTCACCTTTACTCCGCTTATTAAAATGGTGCCTAGGGTGGGGTTTTGGCTTGAATTCTTCATGTGTGGAAACTCTGGTGAAGTCTTATGGAAACATCCACTGATGGCTGATGGATGCTCGGGCGGCAATGATCCGGGATCGACGATGTAACAACCTGAAATTTTATGAGAAATATTACCTTTAATTTTAGGGATGCATTGTGTAGTACGCTACACCAAGATTATCTTGCGCTATACAAAACACCGTATTAGCTTCTAGTATATGCAAACACTATCCTTGGCTACTGTTTCACGCAAGAGCGACCTTCCTCAATAGCGTGTTTTGTACACAATACAGAGTTTCACTAAACAATGATATTTTATGAACCATACATTATGAATATTATAAACAACATATTGAATTTTATAACAATAAAATTAATCTTACACATATTCTATAACATTGTTAGAGAACAAAATATTTTTTTTGGGTAAAATAAATATTTTTAAAAAAATGCAGTTTTGCCCATTTTTTATGGCACACCCACTTTAAAATTTTTTTTGACACGTTTATAAGTTCAATTTGAGGAAATAAACTTATTTATATCAATAAGGATATACAAATTAACTTTGGATATTTTTTTTAAAATTTTATAGTTAACTTTCTTATTTTGATGAATAGTAAAAATACGCTAAATTGTAATTAAAAACAAACTTTTTCATCAAGATATTTTATATGGTTAAATTATAATATTTAATGGTTTTAAAGTATAAATAGAATATATTTTTACCATTTAATATTATTTATTTCATTATCATTAATTTTACGTTGAATTCATAGGTAAAAATATTTCAATCTTTTGTAACGTTTTATCTTTTAGAACTGGTTTTCTCTACAGCGTGATTAATTTTAAATTAAATACTACAACTTATGTGTTTTCAATTTGGAAAAATTGATTCCATATTTTTAATAATTAGGTCCAAATTATATTAATAGGCAACGTTTTTTATTTTTAGACATTATGAATAATAATAATGGTAAATTTTATTTACTATAGTTAAAGGTAAATCAGGTAATTAAGAGTACAAATAATATTATAAAATTATTCTAAACGTTGTATAAATATATTTGGATGATTATATTTCGTCCAAAAATATCCTTGGGTAGAAATGGTATATTTTGGAACCCACCTTGATGTGATTAGGGCCTTTAATTTATTTTATTTAAAGAGACTGAGATATGTCTCACTCAAACATTAATAATTAAAGTATTTTTAATATAAGGTTATATAGAATATAAATTCAATTATAAATACTCATTTGAAATATAATTTTTTTTATTAATCATGGTAATTTATTTGTTATTTTAAAAAAAATATATAATTACCTAAATAGCTTATACATTAATGAGGAAGAAATTATTTATTTAGTGAAAAATCAATAATATAGTTTTTATTAAAATAAGAATAAAAATAAAAAAAACCAAAAACTTGACCAAACCTTATTGGTCGAGTATATATATATCATAATCATCCAAGGGTAGACTTTTGGACCATTGGGAGCCTTATATAACATATGATGACATTTATACTATTTATATTATTTTATTTTAAATGATGTCAAAGTTGTCACCTTCATAATTTAATAATCATATCATTCTAAAAGTTGGGTGTTTTAGATGATAAATTCGACCAAAAGAATTCTTATGAAATATATTAGATTTATAAACATCTTAGTATTTTATTTTTAATTTTTATGCAACAAATAAGTATATTAAATAATAAGACAATAATGTTGTAGTATTTATTTTATTAAGAGAAATGTCAAATAAATGGTTTTACAAATATTAAAATAAATATTATACGAAGTAATTAGTATTCTTGAAAAATTTTCTAGATGACTATGACATGTTAGAAATATATTAAATATTTTGGGTTCGAACATATCTTTTGTGTGGATTTTATTTAAATTCACATAAATGAATAGTGTCAAAATTGAAACTATTGATATTTTATAAAAATAACATATTATTAAATTTTTAAAAAATAAAAAAATATATTAAAAAATAAATAAATTGAAATTTAGATAGTCTTAAATGTAACAAAATATCCAATTATGGACAATTCACAACACATAAGGAAGTATTTATAATAGTTTAAAATTTAGAAATTTATTACCCCAAATTTGATTAAATAGATTAAAAGGATAAATCAAATTGATATGGGTTAAAATTATTTTCGAAACTATCTAAATTTTATTGGATGTTGAGATCAGAAACCTACATCATCTAATATTATAATGGGATTCATTTTGGATGTTTTTATGTTGGGTTTGTGTTTATTATAAATTAATATTTTGGAGGTTATCAAAATTTCCCCTCTACTCTCTTATAAAAGGGAACCTACTCCCTCTTCTCTTCACTCCGTATTGATCCTTCAAACTCAAAAAAACCCAGAAATATACTCTTCTTAGACTATCTAGTTATATTATATAAGTTCTGGTCTACTCAAAAGACTAACTCTAGTGCCCTAAGAGGATGTTTAAAGGAGGCACATCGAGGAAGAGGTAATATCTTCTACCGATTTTTTCAAATTTATTTCTTCTTCTACTTCGTATTATTTAGTTGTTTCATTATAAAGTAATTACATAAGTATCACTAATATATGGATATGCTATTTGAAATATTAAACAATCATATTTCACCTTCTACTTATCCTATGAAAAACGAAATCACCGCGCATGCGTACATACGGAATACCGTCTCGACACCGTGGTGTAACATGTTTTTCAACCACCACCATAATTTTATGGATATAGTTTTGGGAATAATAACAATATAGTATTCTTATAAAATCATACTAATTCTAAGATATTATATCATCCACTCCAATTCCATTCAATAATTATGGGAACAATATCATCGCTCGTGCGTACGTACGGATTACTGTCCCCACAACACGAGGAGATTCATTATACATGATAACCATTATAGAATGATTATAAAGTATATATAATAAATATTCATGAAATATATGACATAATAATTATAATTTATTTATTTATATGTTATTTACTTATTTCCATTCAATTTAATAAGTAAACAAAAACAATGTTCAAGCGTATGTACGACGTATCGTCTCCATGAACGGTGTATTTCATCTCATTTATCCATCTATTATATATATATATATATATTAAATTGTGAATATATATTATATATAAATCATGTATTACATTCTGGAAGTAAGTATTGATGATCTAAGTAATCATATGAATAATTACAATTCAAAATACGCAAGGTAAATGAAACGATTTTTCCAAAACGTTGTTTTAACATGGAATTTATAAATGAATTGGTAATATAAAATCGTAAGTGAAGCATATATGATATCATAAATGTTATTATAGTTTTTTTACAAGTTAATAATATTTTTAAACCCACTATATAGGAGTCTCAGAAACATATAGAAGAAATAGGACATAAGGTAAGGGATAATTTTGTTATATCATTTTTATATGAGATTGCTTATACATAAGTATTTACTAGGGTTATATTTATCATCAATGTCCGTGTTTTATAAAAATATTTTCATAAAGTTTATAATATTTTTCCATGTATTTTTAAATTCTTGTTTACCCCATTTTGACTTTTACAATGTAGTATGGAAGAAATATTTCTTTTGTTTACCATAGGAGGTACTTTTGGACATTCCGGAAAAATTACAAGGAGGATGTTTTTTTAACTTATACAGAATAAACAGATTTTTATGGTTTCATAACACTTTATTTCCATGAAAATTAATCTACAAAATTTCATGATTATTTTCTAAAATATCCTTTTATTTTAAAATTTCACGGCATTTTGAGAATAGAAAATTATTTTGAAGAAGAAAGAGTATTTTATTAAAGAATTCATTTCATGTGTTTTATTAAAACTATTTTCCATCTAAGATGACATTATTTAATATGATTATGTTTCAAGTATAATGTCTCTATTATTTACATGGTTTAATTTATCTTATGATGAAATGATATCCTTTTATCCTATGTGGATTATGTTATGATGGGATGATGTTTATGAAACCCATTTTATTCCTTTTGTTGTGTTGAATGATTTATGTTTTGTTTGTGAAACACATAAGAATGACTACTTTATGAGATGGGTGGGACCAATATCTCCCTCCAATGCATTGAGTAATGATTTATATATCTTGAGATAATCCTGGCTAGAGTGACAAGTAAATCTAGTTCAATAATATAGGGATGGAACGACAAGTAAACCCGGTTCAATAATGGAATTCGTCCACTATAATGGTATGGAAACAATGCATTGGATAATATGGAAATAATATCATGCGATAAATAGTTTTCCAAAATTTAATGTTTTATTCCCATGTTATTTTATCATAAATGATGTACCATTATGATATATTCCTTACTTACTGCCATGTTTTATGTCATTGCTCAAGATTTTGATGTTAAAACATTATGTTCATGTTTTTAATTTCAAATATATATGGTTTGTTTTATTTTCTCCATGATTACCCTTACTGATAATTTGAGCTCAACCATTATATGTTTTATTTTACCTAGGATATAAAGAATGGTTTTTGGTATGAAAAAAAAGGTGCATGATCTTTGTGGGAGATGTTGAAGATCATTCACCATGATTAGAAGATTAAGTTCAAAGTTTCTAAAGACACTAAAATATTATGGTTCTTGGGTATCTACTTTTGTTATGTGTTATGTATTCCACAAAATTAATGTAACATCCATGTATGTCAAGCTTGTGTCTTTACATTTGGAATCAGTGGAAAGGTTTAGTTAACCTTTGAAAACTAGGATGCAGAAAATTTAGTAAGATCCCTAGGGATATTTCTATGGTATGTCTAGGGATGTCCCTAAGGTTAAGTATAAGTATAGGCTACAATACCAGAATTATGATAATGATCATGAATAAACTAGGATTAAACCTAAGATGTTAGATATTGAATGTTCTCCCCTTGATTATGTTGTTTTCCTAGTATAATATTTCCCTCCCACACTATTCTTTTTGGGCTTTAGATAATGGATGGAACCCAAAGGAAATGTGTTAATGATCAGTGCACTAGGAAATGCAATTATTATCCACATAAACAACCAAATGTTTTGGAAAAATGGAGTGAAAATCTTATTTCTATACTTACATAATCTATGAATCATTCTGGACATTCAATCGAGCAAAGAAGAGAACACTATTATATCGAGTCCTTCATGAGGCAATGTCTACCTTCTTTCAGTGGGTATTCTAATAAACTTGTTGGTGAACAATGGATCAGTACCATTGAAAAGATATTTTCCATAATTTTCTGTTTGGAACATGAAATAAGTCATTTTGGTTGTTTACCATTTAGAAGGTGAAGAAGACCAGTGGGGGAATTTAATTGAGAATATAAGGCCCCAAGATGAAATTGAATCCCTGAAATGGGACGAGTTCAAGAACATGTTTTCAATAAGTAATTACCTTATATTCTTTGAACAAAGATGGAAAAGGAGTTCCTTGAGCTTAAGAAAAAGGATGATGAATCTGTTGGTATATACGAGGAAAATTTTACAAGGCTTCCAAGGTATGCATTTGGATTTATCAGCCAACTTAAAAGTAAAGTTTCTCGATTCTTCACTGTCATAAAACAATGTATTCGAAAGGAATTAGCTATAAGAGACTTAAATAGATATGAAGAGATTGTTCATTGTGCAATCAAGTTAGAACTAGAATTTTGTGTTACATATTCATCTCAAGGTTTTGACAAGAAACGAAAGATGGAGTTCAAGGAGAAATCTCAATTCAATGGGGAAAAGAAGTAAAATGTTTCATTATGCTCAATGTGTGGAAAGATTCATGGTGGAAATTGTCTTAAAGGGACTAGAAAATGTTTTAAGTTTGGAAAATAAGGTCATCGAGAATCTGAGTGTCAATGTAATGGGAAAAATATAGCAAATGATGTGAATAGAGAATAGACTACAGAGAATGCACCACTAACACTTCAATGCTACAAGTGCACGGAAATGGGGCATTGTGCTAACCAATGCCGTAATACAAGGGTTAATGATGATCAATATCAACAACCTCTTAAGGAAAACAACAAATGGATGTCACATGGATTCTCTATTGGAAATGTTGAATATGAAAACAATGTGGTGGAATGATTAAGTGTTTATGTAATGAGATTCTAAAATAGTGTTGTAGAATCATATATGATAGGCCTTTGTCGCCTACCACTGGCATACATGAACTCCCTGGTTAGTAGAAATTAGTTTTATTTTATTATGTTGTATGATAGATGAAGTATAAGTCCATTTTTGGGACCATATACGATTAATATCACCATATATGGACTTATGTATATTTTATAACTTTTGCTAAACTTTTGTTTGAGACAGATGGAATGACCCATCATTCTATCACATGAATAGCTAACACTTCAATAATTAAAAATTCAAATTCATTTCATTAATATATGAAGTGTAAATTGTTCATGGAATGACCAACGTTAATATTTTACCAAAATCAAGTATGTATTTCTTCTAATTACAATTTTTCACCATTAGGGAAATGATCTTGACACTAAAATCGTTGTCCTAGTACCCTCATATCTGATGAATCAGATGGTATCATAGATCATCACAAATTTATGACTTTGTGATTGTTGTATTTTTCATAGCCATGTTTTCTACCACTCTCCATCAGAACATGATGGTTAGATTTCTCTTCCATAACCATATTTTCACACATGTTCTTCTATGTGGAAACCCAGTGATGAGTAAATTTGGGTAACCATTACGTTTCATACTTTAGTTTTTAAAATTATATTTTAGTATTTCTTTTTACAATTTGGGTTTCTATGAATGAATCTTTCAAGTAGTAACCCATTTATAACCACGATGAATTTCAAGGGTGAAATTTATTTAAGGGGTTATAGAATGTAAAACCATGAATTATTTTGAGAAATATTCCTTTTAATTTTAGTGATTTATTTTGTTGTATGATACAAAAATATTATCTTTCAGTATATTAAACACCGTATTAGATAGTAGTATATGCAAACACTATTCTTGTCTTGTGTTGCACGGTAGAGAAATTTTCCTCAATACCATGTGTTGTATGAAATACCGAGTTTCACTAAACAATGATATATTATGAACTAGATATTATGAATATTATTAACCACATTTTTAATTTTATAAAAATATAATTCATCTTATACATATTCTATAACATGGTATGAGAACAAAATAAATTTTTCAGGTAAAATAAGTATTTTAAAAAAGAAAGCCATTTTCCCACCTTTTGATGGCACACCAATTTTAAATCTAGTTTTTGACATGTTTATAAGTTCAATTTGACAAAATTAACATATTTATTTCAATAAGGATATAAAAATTAACTTTTGATAGTTTTTTAATATTTTTCTATTAATTTCATATTTTGATGAATAATAAAAATACGCTAAATTTTAATTAAAAACAGATTTTTTAATCAAGATAATTTATATGGTTAAATTATAATATTTAATGATTTTAAAGTATAAATAGAATATATTTTTACCATTTAATATTATGTATGTCATTATCATTAATTTTACATTGAAATCATAGGTAAAAAAATTTCAATCATTTGTAATGTTTTATCTTTTAAAACCTGTTTTCTAAACAACGGAATTAATTTTAAATTAAATACTGCAACTTCTGTGTTTTGAATTTGGAAAAATGGACTCCATATTTGGAATCACTAGGTCTAAATTATGTTAAAAGGCTAATTATTTTAATTTAAGACTTTATGAATAGTAACTATTGTAAATTTTATTTACAATAGATGAAGGTAAATCAGGTAATTAAGGTTAAAAATAATATTATAAAATTACCATAACAATTGTATTAATATAATTGGATGATTATATTTTGTCCTAAAATATACTTGGGTCGAAATGGTATCTTTTGGAACCCACTTGGATGTGATTATGACCATTAGTTTATTTTATTAAAATAAAGTGAAATATGTCTCACGCAATATTTAATAATTAATGTATTATTAATATATTGATATAGAGAATATAAATTCAATTATAAATATTCATTTGAAATATAATATTTTTACTTCATCGTGGTAATTTATTTGTGATTTTTAAGAAATATATAATTACATTAATAGATTATACATTAATGATGCATAAATTATTTATTTAGTGAAAAATCAATGATATAGTTTTTATTAAAATAATAATACCCATAAAAAGGGAAATAAACTTGACCAAAAATTATTGGTCGAGTTCAGATATACAATAATCGTCCATGGGATGACTTGTGGACCATTTGGAGCCTTATAAGACAGATTATGACATTTATATTATTTTATTTTAAATGATGTCAAAGTTGAAACCTTTATAATTAAATAAACATATCATTATAAAAGTTGGGTATTTTAGAAGATAAATTTGACTAAAAGTGTTATTATGAAATATATTAGATTTATATTCCTCTTAATATTTTATTTTTAATTTTTATACAAAAAATAAGTATATTAAATAATGATACAGAAATGTTGTAGTAATTATTTTATTAAGAGATATATCGAATAAATGGTTTTACAAATATTAAAATAACTTTTATATGAACTAATTAGTGTTCTCTGCAAATTTTATAGATGAATATGACATGTTATAAAAATATTAAATATTTTTGTTTGAACATATCTTTTGTGGGGATTTTATTTAAATTCAAATATATTAACAATGTTAAAATTGACACTATTGTTATTTTATAAAAATTACATATAATTAAATTGTTTAAAATCACAAAAAAATTAAAAATTAAAAATTGAAATTAATTTGGTCTAAAATGTCATAAAGTATCCAATTATGTACAATTCAAAATACATAAGTAAGTATTTATAACAAATTATAATTTATAAAATTATTATAACAAATAATATTAAATAGATTAAATAAGGATAAATCCAATTGATAAGGTTTAAACTAATTTCCCAACATGTATAAATTTTATTTGATGATGAGATTAAAGCCTTATCTCATCTCAAATTCTAAATTGAGTCATTTTATAAGTTTTTATATGGGGTTTTAGTTTATTATAGATTAATATTTTGGAGGTTTCCAAAAGTGCCTCTCTACTCTCTTATAAAAGGGAACCTACCCCCTCTTATATTTACTCTATATTGATCCCTCAATCTCATCCAAACCCTGACAATTATTCTTCTCAACCACTCTAGTTATATTATAGAGGTTCTGGTCTTCTCAAAAGACCAACTCTAGTGCCGTAGGAGGAAGTATGAAGGAGGCACATTGAGGAAGAGGTAATATCTTATACCGATTATTTCAAATTTATTTCTTCTTCCATTTCCACTTCTTTAGTTTTTTCATTATAAAGTAATAACATCAGTGTCACTCATATAATTATATGCTATTTTAAATATGAAACATCCCTATTTCACCTTCTACCCACCCTACGAAAGATGAAATCACCGCGCGTGCATACCTACAGAATACCATCTCCACACCGTGGTGTAATCTGTTCTTCCACCACCACCATACTTGGATGGATATAATTGTGGGAATAATAAAAATATATGATTATTATTACATCATACTGATTATGATATATTATATCATCCACTCCAATCCCATTCAATAATTATAGAATGATATCATCGCTCATGCATACGTACGGATTACCGTCTCCACGACGCAATGAGATTCATTCTCCATGTTAACCATTCCAGAATGATTACAAAGAATATATAATAACTTTTCAGGAAATATATGACATAATATTGATAGTGGATTTATGTATATGTTATTGACTTATTTCCATTCAATTTAATAAGTAAACTAAAACAACGTTCACACATACGTACGACCTACCGTCTCCATGAACGGTGTATTTCATACCAGTTATCCATCTATTATATATATATATATATTTACATTATGAATATATATTATATATAAATCATGTTTTAAATTCTAGAAGAACGTAATCATGATCTATGTAATCATTTGAATAATTACAAGTCAAAACACGTACGAAAAGAGAAACGATTTTACCCATAACGTTGCTTTAAAATGGAATTGACAAATGAACGGGTTATCTAAATTTGTAAGTTAATCATATATGAAATCATAAATATTATTATGGTTATGTTACAAGTTAATAATATGTTTAAACCCACTATATAGGAGTCTCAGACACATACGGAAGAAACTGGACAATAGGTAAGGGATAATTTTTCAATCTCATTTTTAACCGAGATTTCTTATACGTAAGTATTTACTGGGGTTATATTTATCATCCATGTCTGTGTTTTATAAAATTGAGTTCATAAAGTGTTTACTATTCTTCCATGTATGTTAAAATTCTTGTTTACCCCTTTTTGACTTTTACTATGTATTATGGAAGGAATCTTTATTTTGTTTACCGTACGTGGAACTTTTTGACATTCCGAAAAAAGTACAAGGAGGATGTTTTTTTAACTTATACAGAATTAACAGCTTTTTATAGTTTCATAATACCTTATTTCCATGAAGCTTACTATATAGGATTTCAATTTTATTTTTTTAAAAATATTTTTCTATTAAAATTGCCTAGCATTTTGAGAAACGAATATTATTTTGAAGAAGAAAGGATATTTTAATCAAGAATTAATTTCATGTGTTTTATCAAAACTATTTTCCATCTAAGATGAAATTATTTAATATGTTTATGTTTCATGTATAAGGTCTCAATTATTTACATGGTTTAATTTTTCTTATGTTGAAATGATACCCATTTATTCTATGTGGATTATGTTATGATGAGATGATGTTTAGGTCATCCATTTTATTCATTAGGTTATGATGAATGATTTATGTTTAGTTTGTGGCACACATAAGAATGATTTATTTATGAGATTGGTGGGACACGTATCTCCCTCCAATGAATTGGGTAAAGATTTATATCTCATGTGATAAACATGGATGGAACGATAAGTAAATCATGTTTCGTAAAACAGGGATGGAATGACAAGTAAACCCAGTTCACTGATGGACTTCGTCCACTACGATGGTCTTCGAAATAATGCCTTGGCTACTATGGATATTATATCATGTGGTTAATTGTTTTTCACAATTAAATGTTTTATTCGCTATCTATTTTATCATGATTGATGTTCCATTATGATCTATGCCTTACATACTGCTATTTTTATGTCATTACTCATGATTTTGATGTTTAAACATTATGTTCATGTTTTTAGTTCAAATGTATATGGTTTGATTTAATTTCTCCATGATTACCCTTACTAATCATTTGAGCAAATACTTTATATGTTTTCTTTTCCCCATGATATAAATAATGGTTTTAGGTAAGAAAACAAAAGTGGAAGATCTTTATGTGAGATGTTGAATATATTTCACCATGATTAGAAGATTATGTTCCGAGTTTCCAATGAACTATACTATTATGGTCCTTGGGTGTCTGTTTTTGTTATGTTTTATGTATACCACAAAATTAATGAAATTTCCATGTACGTCAATCTTGGGTCTCCACAGTTGAACACCGATGACTCCATCCAACGTGGACGGTCCTCCCACCGCAACAATGACACCTCCAACAGATCTTGAGGTAGGGGGTTTATTTTTATTAAAGTTTGTATTTAATGAAATGAATATTCTCCAACTTGTTATAATGTAAATTTGGAGGGATCCAGCTGAATGTACAAGGCCCAGAACCTTCACTCTTCTTTCATGTTGTGTATTTCGGGGACGCGTTTCCTCAATTTTACGGAAACATAGAACAATGACAGTCACACTAGTATCACGCCATCCCGAGAGACCCATAGGCCTGTCCGAAATGAAGAACGGATCTCTGAGCATCAGGGGAGCCTTGTAGAAGATTTGTCGGGGCTGGTTTGCTGTCGTACCCCAAGAAGGGGAGTCAAGGAATCTTACTGCGATGCCTGTAAAAGGTGACCGACCCTTGGATGGCTGCGAAGGTAGAGGTGGCACCCTATCACGTTCTGCGGTGAAAGAATCCATGACTTGAAGCTCTAGATATGGTAGTGGGACCTGTGTCCTATAGGTCCTACGGGCCACGTGGCGGCACCACGTGGCGTTGCTGATTGAAGGGGGGAAAATGTCTCATTTGAGGTGTTCAATAGGCAGACTGCGTGCCCCACTCATGGAATGCCAGCCGGCAGGCCGGGCTGGTCTGCGGACTAGCGGATCAGGCCCACCGCAGCCCAGCCCAACCTGCTTGGTCCGACCGGGTCACATAGGACCTGAACCCCTCTCGGGCCCAGAAACGCTTAAGTGGCCCTATCTCGTGAATCAGATATCCGTTTGAAGAAATGTCTGGGAAAAGTTTATCCTTGGAGAGAGGTGATCCTTTTAAGAAACTCCATGAGAGTTTTGGAGAATGTTGGAGTTTGGCTTGTTTGGAATGACTCTGAATCAAACCATTACCTCTGAACGGAAATGCCTATAAAAGACAGCCCGAGGTCTGGTTGACACACTACATGTTGCATTGAAACCCTTATGACGTGAAGTATCACTAGGTTAGATCTTCTTGGGACTATGTTCCTATTGAAATATGACCAATGAATTTTGGAGCGGTTCTCCTAGAATCATGTATGCAATGAGTGGGAATACAGTGGCTGGGAGTGAGGAGGAGGTTGGAGACAAGTCATTTAGAGGTTAGTACCGAGATATCAAGTGTGTGTAAGCACCTATCAATGTTGTGTGGGTTAGATCCTATGTTGGTTAGTGCTCAGTGACCCTATGTGGGTTGGTGCATACTGATCCTGTGTGGTTCAGATCATGTGTGGGTCAGCACTCAGCGATCTTGTGTGGGTATTATGGGGTTTAGTACCAATCGACTCTCGGTGGGTCGAATCCTGTGTGGGTCTTGCAGGGGTTAGTACCTACCGATATTGTGTGGGTCAGAATACGTATGGTTAGCAACAATGTCTCTTGGTAGAATAAGATGATATAGCTTCGCGACTAATCATCTGTACTTATATAAATAACCTAAACATTACTTGATATGAGTCTTTCTCTTTGTGATTTTTGATTGAGATCATGATTTGTGGTTTTCCTTAGTGGAATTATGAAGGTCTTTGGGGGGTCTCGCAGTCCCTACTAGGTATTTTTATACTCACCCCTGCATGGGCTATTCCTGCACCTTGTTGTGTCTTGTGCAGATGAAGAGAATCTTGGCTTAGTCACGAGGGAGCCAGGACCGGGCATAACACGAAGGTTGGTTGACGTTGAGAGTAGTGAAGATGAGTTGTACCAACTATTCTGGTAGGATCTTTGGTGGAAGATTCTAGGATCTATTTTGTTTTTTCAGCTGTATATGTACCTTTCATTTGGTCTTGTATTCCTATAATTTACCTTTAGTAGTTTCTATTACACATAATTGTGGACACTAGTTGTGGTTTCAGCTTACTCTTCCATTGTGTTTTACTTTTTCATTGTGTAGCCTACTTGTGTGTGGACAGGTTTTGAGGTAATAGCTTCCCATTTTCAGGAAATTCCTTTATGGTGCTAGTATCCAACACATGGCTTATGGAAGGTGGGTTTGGGGTAGTCAAAACATGGGACATGGGGGACAGGTTGTGATATTAATCCCCAATGGTAGAGATTACATATTTTTTGTATTTTTATTTACTTATGAATTTTCTCCTCATGTACATTCTTTAATGATACTTCATATTTCATTCATATAATATATTAAAAGTTACCTTTACTTATAAGAGTTTTTCTCAATAAAATCCTTTGTGTTTTTTATTAGTGTTTCATGAGAAAAAAAATTTTCAAAATAGTATTCATTTTAATAAAAGAACATAGAAAAAATCATTGATTTTTACACATATTACCCTTAAATAATTTCCAACTAATAATTTCATTACTCTAGTGAAGAAAAATGATTTCACATCTCCCTTAATACATCTTTTATTTTCAGTTTTTTTCCCTGAATATATTATTTAACCATAGAACATTTACCAGGAGATTGGTCATGTTTCAAAACATGTTATCTATTAGATAGAAGATCTCCAATGGATATTATATATTAGTGGTATGATGTTTTAATTTTATATTTTTGAATTTTTCAGATGTGATTTATTTGGCTTTCACCTCCTCAAAAGTTATACATTGAACAAATCATGTACTGGATTAAGGTTTGGTCAAATTGTAATGTGTCAGGCAACACCCCCTATATGGTCATGAATATAGATGGGAAGGATGTATCTATGGATTTTATTTTACTTATTTCCTAATATCATTAATATTTTATAAGGAGATAATTTACTAAAAACCTTATTAGCATTTACAAAATCAAGATATCATTAATTATTATTATCATAATTCCTTTTTTGACATTGGGTATTTTTAATATTCCATTTAATGGTTTAATATTTTCCATTCATATATTTGCAAATATTAAGTCATAACATATTCATTTTTCTAATAGTATAAAAACATATCTTATTTTTACTTCACTTCCCATATAGAGCCTCATATAGTTCTATTTGTTTTCTAGTGTAATGCCCCATGTTTTTAATATATATTTTCTATTAAATAATAACTAAAATAAAATCACACATGACATATTAGATGCGTACTACTTATTAAATTGGATAAAAAAAATCATCTAGAAAATTAAAATATATTAATTGATTACAAGTTAATAAAAAATAAGATTAAAAAAACTTAAATATTTAAAAATTAATTTTTCAATAAATTCTATTTTTCACTATATATATATATATTCTTTTAGAAGAAAAATTTATAAATTTTAGTATAAAATTTGTTCAGAAATAAATAAATTTTTGGATTCATCATTATACTATTATCTTAGGATTAATATTTTATATTTCTCTAAAATAAATTCTTTTTAGAAGAAAAAAATACCAATTTTGTCAATACCATCACATTTAGGAAATTATCATAATAAAAGATTGAAAATATTTTTTTTGAATCAAAATTTCTATAATATATATATTTATAAATTAAAATAAATAGTTTAAAATACTACATTGAATTGATAAAACCATTGTTTATTTTTTTGTAACTTAAGTAATATTTTACTATGTAACCCATTTTTAATAACCTATGTTATTAAAGCTTGTATAAAATTTTGATAACAAAATGGATTTAATGTTTTTGATCATAATGTTTATATTATGTAATAATTTATTTCATTTTTTGGTATAAAATATTTATTTCTAAAATTAATTTTTGTGATCATTATAATAGTGAAAATGTTTTTTTAACAGAATTATTTTATATATGTTGTCTAAATTTTTATTAATAAATTAAAATCATACATTTAAAATCGTGTAATTCCCTATAGGTAACTGACACAATTTCATTTGAGCATAATATTGGTAAATTTTTGTTTCTAATGATTTTTAGGTGAATGGTAGATTGAATAAGTGTTTTTGACCTCTGGGTGAAAAATAGGCTAGACCACAGTTGTGTTGGTGGTTATGGTGTTTCTGTGTTTCTCATGTCTAAAATTTGAAGGGAGATAATTCATTGTAGTTAGGATTATTATCTAGTGGAATTAACTAGGATTCGTCCCATCAAAAACATCTTGATGGACATCACCACACCATGGTGAATCCAAAACAGCATAAAATTCTACACCATGTCCTAACTGCTCACAGTGGTTTGTCTCTTGGGGGAAGAAACTATTCTGTGCTTCGAAAAATCAATATTTGGAGATGGTTGTTTCATTATTTGAAATCCTCATTCATAATTGATATGGGTATCAATGTTAATTAAATAAAAATAATTTTGGGGATTGTTTAAATGGACCTTTGTTGTTCTTCTATTGGATTGTAACTCTTTTATCTATCAATTTTTTTGATTTCATAGGATCTTTAATTTTTTATTGTTTAAAAGACTTATTATGGATTATCAAATTGAAAAATTTGATTTGAAAATTGTATTCTCAAGATAATTAGATTCCCTCTTCTGTGTTTTAGGATATAAAATATTATAGGTTCTCTTCTAAATCTAGGATACATAATCGTGTGACATGGTCCATAAGTGAATCATCCTATAGATTATTCAGTGGAGGAATGCTTAATTTGGATAATCCAAAAACTGGGTAAGGTGGGTTTTGGAAAACAGTAATAGAAGGTTGAACACGCTTAAGTGAACACCAAGAACTAAAAAATTATTGTCTATATTGACAATGGAACCATAGTACTGTGACCCAGGTATTTTACCAAAATTATTAATTTATTTTTTATATATAAACACATTAATTACAACCCAATAATCATTATTACTAGTTTAATTTGAATAGTTGGTTCATAATATGGAGAAATGAGACAATTTTTTTACTTATTATACGTAATAATATGTTAAATCCATTAGAGATCCTAAAACTTGTGGGTAACATGGGGAATACATAGAAAATAAGGGGCAGGTAAAAATCACAATAAGAAAATAAACCACATAAGGAAGCATAATATGCGATTCAAAGGTACAACATGATATCATAAAGGTGAATGTACTCTAGTAATAAAATGAAGTCATAATAAAAATATCATGGTATCATAAGTTCATGGAAACATGGGAAATGGTAAATTTAATAAAACATCATATATACATATGTTATGGTTAACTACCATGACAAAATCAAATGGTGGACAAAGTCCTAAATGGATTAAGTTCACTCCCTGATCCCAATAATATGTCACATGTGGATAAAACATTACCGAATAAATGAGAGGGATATATAATTACATGCCCCACCATAATATTAATTTCATGTACATGCATATGTATACTTCATAAGAAATCAATCATACAGGATAAACTTATTAATTACCCCATTAATGAAAATGGGATGCATAATATTTTAACATATAATAATGAATGAAATTTTCATAGTGAATCAATCATATAAATAAACAAAATTCATGAATTACCACATTAAAGGAAGTTAGAGTGATCTAGTTATATATATAAGATAAATATATACATAATTTATAACAATTTCATAATATTTATGGTCATTTTTTATGAATAATAATACTTGAAAATGAATAAAAATATTCTTATGATAATAAACATTTCACCTTTCTTATCAATTTTAATAAAATAAAAAATAATAAAATATTATGGAAACCAATTCTATTTGAAAAATAACCTTAGAATATTATAAATAAAGCTTCAAATTAAATGATGATGTAAAATAATATTCATGTCGTAAACATTAAAACAAAGATTCATTTCATATTTTTAATAAAAATTCAAGAAGTACCATTTTTAGAAATTGGAAAGAAGATTAATTTTAAACCTATTTTTTAAAAAGGAAATATGGTTAAATATGAAATTAAAAATCATATAAGAAAAATGAAAATATTTTTTAAAATACTTTAAGGGAAGAATGGACATGTAATAGAATGTTTTTTGGACAAAGAGAGAAATAATTTTGATTTTCCATAAATTTGTTTTCCCAATATTTTTAATTACAAAAGATAAATAATTATTAATATTAACTTATGGGTTAATTAATAAACTTAGAAGAATAAAATGGTTGTGTTTTTTCATTCAATGTTAAAATATTTTCAAATAATGGAAATTTAAGCATTAATAGTCCCAACAGAATTAATATTAAAACATAATCCCTTAATGCTTTTGTAAATATTGAAAAATAATGCCAGGGAATGGTGGAAATAAATTTTAATGTGAAATATCATGAATTATAAAGGAATAATTATAGAATATTTAATGTTGAAATATATTCACTAGTTAAAATAAATTTTGTGTATCCATGAATAATTTCCTGGAAGAAGGACGTTTTTAGAGTAACCCATTAAAAAGTTCATATCATTGAGGTGAGGCTTATTTAATGAAATTAGTTTCTAAAAAAATTTAAATCCAAATAAATAAAAGAGTAATCACAACAAAAATCACTAAAAGTTAGTTTTACACAAAATCATGGATTAATATATTCAACAATGTAGAGATATAACCTAATGAATGGAAATTGAGTTAAGAATCCACCTACCTCGAGTCCCATTTTCCAAATTCTTTATTTATCTTCATGAAAAATAATATTATGATAATTTTATTCCTTTATAAAGGAATTTCATCATGTTTATATTCAATTTAATTTAATTTTTATGGTTTTATATAAAATTAATTAACCAATTAATTTCACATCAGTTGCTTTTATGATAAATGACTCATATATCCAAAAGCGCATTGGAAAGTTTACTAAGTTCATGATATTATTATTTAATCTTATAAATAATGGCAATAATGACATTATTATCCCATATATATATATATTAAACTTTAAAATCAAATCATGGAATATGGTTATTAAAAACGATCTATAATATAACCAAAGAGACGGTAGGTCTAATATATGCATGAGTAACATTTCCATTTTTTGACGATCATGATAGAAAAAAGGTAAATATTATTTTATATTTCTAGGATTATAATTATATCACAAATATAATATTTTTTCTTTAATTAATATGAAATATAACATCCATGTTATGCTGTAATAAAAGGAATCACATTGCTTCGTGAGGCGGTAGTCCCCCACACACATAAACGACACAATAATTTATTCAATGGATGGTATGGTAAGAAAATATATGATACATATCCTCTTCATAATGATTAATATATATTTAATATTATATAATAAAATATAATTAATACTTATTTAATTATAAGTAAATCATATGATAAAAATGAATTGCATCACTTCGCAAGATGGTAGTCCATTGTACACAAGTGTGAAATTATCGTATTCCCTACAGAATGGAATGTAAAATGGTATATTTGATATTATAATTATATAATTATAATAATGTCATAAATATAATAAATAAATATTAAATACTTTATTATATTCATCACTGGTTATTAGAGATGGAATATGAATTAAATTTGTTCCTGAGGTAGTTATATGCCGTACACAAGATCAACGCCTTCATTTACCATTTTAAGGGGATGAGAAATATATAGGTCATTACTTGAACAAAAAACATTTCAATATGTGGAAGATAATTATGATTTTATATCATAATGTTTTAATAATATTTTCATTAACTGAAAAAAATGCTTTGTTAAGGATGTTACATCTTCTTCAAACAACTTTTTTCTGTTTACACCAAAACCTCCTTTGGATAGTATAATGATCAAAAAACGATTCTAGATGATTATATAGAAGTATGAAAGTGATTTTGGTAGTTTTTGGCACACGAAATGGGATTTTTACATTTTAATATAGTGGGATAGATGGTTTCAATTTTTAAGTGGGGGAGAGGACACACATTGATTTTTTTAAAAAGAATGAAGGAAAGCAACAATTTTCACAGGCCATAGGGAGAAAAAATGGATCACTATTGATAATTTTATCTTTTAAAGTCGATATATGACCATAAAATATGAATTAGACTAGATTTTTTCATTTTTAATCCTTATCATTTTAGTATAACCCTTGGTATACCATTTTTTACCTAAATTATAGTAAATAATGTTTATTATTTTTACTATTAATTGTGGCCAAAAGATATTTTGATTTTATTAGGTAATAAAAATTATTTATATTAAAAATATGGAATCAATTTTTCTAAATTAAACACATATAAGTGGCATAATTTAACTTAACATTATATATGTAGATATGTCGAAAAACCTATTTCCCAAGAAATGCATTTTTTATAGAAAATTGGATCACATATTAACAATATGAAAAGTAATCATAATAAAATTAATTTAAATTTAGTTTTATATATATTAAATCTATAAATTTCATTTAAATAATTAATAATTAATTGTTTTTTTGTAATTTAAAATTAATAAATACTATTCACAATAAAAAAACTTTTAGAAAAATGAGTTTATAATCCTAAGAATAATCTTATACTAAAATCTAGTATAAAGATGATTTAAATGAAATTAATTAGATTTAATATAAATTAATAATAAACATGTTAACTTGAATTCAAAATAAATTAATAATTTATCTTTTAAGTTACTTAATTTATTAAAAAGTAATGAAAATTTTATAATATTTGGTATTTTTCATTATTCACTAAAAAATTACTATTTTCCAAAAAATCCAATAAACACACCCTATGTTATATCGATATTCTGATTCTAGAAATTAGTTACATTTTATAAAATATTTTTTCAACAACCTGGAAACACATTAATTATATTATTTCTTTACAGAAAGTTATAAAAATCATTATTTTGAAGAAAAAATATTTTCAATGAATAAAATTTATTTTCTTAAAAATTAGTGAATGGTCAATCCAAATTATACACTATTTATATTGAGTGTTAAATTTATATAAATTTAATAATTTAGTTAATCCTATTAAAAAACACTAATTTAATGGGTTGGTTTAAATGAATTCATTGAAATAATACTATTTTAACAATATTTTGTGGTTCGTTTGATCTTAGGGTTGTGTGATACAAAAGCTATCAATGAATTTCAATTTAATTTAAAAAAGTAATATTTCATATATTCTTAGGACGTTTCACTGTCATCTAATATCAATGTTTTTTTATATAGGATATCAAAAATGATGTTGTTCTTTTTAAAAAATCATATGGTGTTACATTCTACCCCATTAAATAAATTTTATCCTCTTAATTTAATTTTTATTTTCGTATAAAGGGTTTGAAATTTTAAAATACCAATGTTGTAAGCCCACATCGTTAAAGATATGAACAAAATAAATTTTCAATAATAGGTAAAGGTAAGTACAATGTTAATATGAAACAATATGTACTATGTTTCTAAATAAGAACACATTAGTATAAAGTAAATACATAGAAATTTAATAAAATAATAAATTATTATAGATATTCATATAAATAACTGATCAAAAGGAAATGAATGATCAACAGAATGTTGATGACCTCAAAACCATAAATTTGTGTGGTGTTAAATGACCATTGATTTATCATATATAAATGTAATATGATAATGAATTTTTTTTAATTAAGTTTACTAGAGTTGAGTATTCTATTACCATCTATGTAAAGACCCGTAAAATTCAAGGGAAATTTTTTCTTAATTTTCTTTGAATTTTACAAGAACGTGGTTTTTGACGGCACCTGTTTCCGAGGCCCGGAGTGCCCGAAATCAATTTCCGAAGTTTGGCTCGGGTACGTTCAGTGAACGAACGAGCGAGAATTTCTAACTTTTTAACCGGTGCCCAGAATCAAATTCCGAGGGCACCGATGAACTCACATCGCCGATTTTCACTTAAGGAGACCTTTTCCGAGGTTGCGTTTTATGCGGGATGAAAGTTAGTTTTGGGAAAAATTAAAAGAAGTTAAATAAAAATATGGAAACACTTTTTATTTTTAACTTGTTGGTTATTTTCTCCCAAAGGGAGTTAGAGTTGGGACCCACATCCACTTAACCTCCCTTGGGAGGATTAAGTGTGGTGGGGCCCACACGAAGCATAACTCCTCACATTCTCTTTTTAAGCTCCCAATAACCCCTCTTTATTTAACTTGACAACTTGGGTTATTAAATGGGATGAGTTGTTTAATTTCAAACCTTTGAATTTCAAAATGTTTTGGTTGAGTAAATAAAATAAGACCTTAGCTTATTTTATTTGGGTAAGAATTCTCTAGACAATCTTGAGAGAATTTGGAGCCTTCTTCTTCTTCTTCTTCAAGCTTTGACGAAGAACGCGAAGAACCTTCGAACATCGACGAAGAACGCCACATTCTCGGGAATCGTCTTTCGCGACGCTATACCCGCGACACCGACGACGTATTCTTCCGCGTCATCTCCTTCGCGATGATTTCCCGCGATGAAATCGTCGTCAAAGAACATCGAATCCTTGCTTCACGACATCGACGTCATTCTTCTGTGACGCCGACCACCGCGACGTGTCTTCCGCGGGTCGTTGACGATCATCGTTCTTGAAGCTGAGGTAGGGGTTTGTTGTTGATTATTTATTTACTCTCGTTCTTGGTTCTAGCATGACAATCTTGTGGATAAATATTTAAGTGTTATCTTCTAACAAGAGGGGGGCCGGACCGCACAAACACGGCCGAATCCCCCCTCCTTTTTCTTGATTATTATTTTCTTGTGGATGAACGAGATGGCGTGGTGCTGTCGCACCACGCGGGAATCACATGGAAATTATTGCGCGGCGCCGTCGCGCCGCGCCGTGGAAAGATTATCATGAACGCGACGCCGTCACGCCACGTCGAAGGAAACCAATGGCGCCGCGACCGGAGCGGGGCCGCGGCGGAGGGGCGCGGTGCCGTCGAACCGCGCCTGACGACGAAGGCCACAGCCGGTTCCGGGCCGCGGTGGAACGAGAAGACCGGCGGCTATTCGGGCCACCGGTGTCGGAAGCCGGAAAGGGGACCCGCATTGCCGGTCCCGTTGAAGAAGGACCGGCCGGCCAGGTCGGGCCGACCGGAAGGGAGAAGACCCGGGGGAATTAATTCCCCCGGCTGGCCAAAACCGGCCCCCCATAATGGGGGGGCCGCGATTACACCAAGGGGGGGGGGGGGGGGAAGCGCCCCCCCCGTTTTTCTCAAAGGAAGGCCCCCACGTGAGGGGGGGGGGGGGCGGTTTTCTCCAAGGCGCGGCATCAATCCGTGCCGCCAGCTGAAGGAAAGCGGGGGCCTTGCCCCCCGCGCGTGGCACCAGAGTGGCGCCCAGGCCGCGCCGCCGCCGGCCGGGCCGCGCCGCCAGCCCGGTCGGGTCGGACCCGGGTTGGGCGACCCGGTTCGGGCCGACCCAGGGGGGTCGGGCCGGGTCGGCCCGGACCCGGACCCCCCGTTTTCGAATCGACTTCGGTCTTTTGCACATAACATGAGCTACGGACCTCCAATTGATGAACCGTCAGTGGCGATGCGATCTTTGGATCGAGACGGTCGATTCTGTATATCACACTCAAAGTTTCGGAATACTTTGAGTTTGGCCGGGTTGGTTCGTACACGAAACCAACCGGGCCTTCGGAGCGGAAACGCTCATATCTTGAGCTATGAACGTCCGATTGACGTGCTGTCAGCTTTGTTGTGTTCCTCATAGTGAGACGGATCTTTTGGCATACTCCACCCGAGGTTTGGATGCAGGTGGAGTATGGTCGGGTTGGTTTTGCCTTAAAAACCAACTGGACCCCTGGGATGAAAAAACCAATAACTCTCAGACCGGGCGTCCGATCGACGCACCGTCTGATGCGTTGAGTTCCTGTTGGCGATACAGAACTTTTGAATACATTAACTCTGGACTTTGTGATAGTTGATGTATCAGCCTCTCGGCTCGTGGAGCGGACCCTCCCGAACGAACTTGCTGTGTGCGGGAACCCTAGTGCTGGCTGCAACTGTGACTGCTACTGCTACTACTACTGTGACTACGACGACGACAGTACAGAGATCCTTGGTGGGTTCGACGACGACTACAGCACCCAGCGATCCTATGTGGATCAGTGCTACATGACCTGTGTGGGCCCGATCCTGTGTGGGTCTGATCCTGTGTGAGTCATTGCGCTCAGCGGTCCTGTGTGAACCAGCGCCTACAGGTCCTGTGTGGGCCCGATCCTGTGTGGGTCATTGCGGGGGTTAGTTACCTATCGATACTTCGTGGATCCGACGACTTAGATGGATCAGAGATCATCTTTATCGTCTTTCAATGAAGTATACCTGTGTGAGCTGAATCCTGTTGCTTTCATGTGTGGATTGTGTTGTGCTATCCTGTGTGGATTTCGTTTTTCTTTCCTGTGTGGAATACATATACTTTCCTGTGTGGACTGAGTTTTACAAGGGCTCAGAGGTTGGAGATTATTGGAATTGATGACTTAGGTATATGTATGGGCATATACCTAAGCAGTGTCGGATGTTACTTCGTGATTGTACCTTCCATTGTGGTTTATCCTCTATGGATTTTGGGAGACCTTCAGGGGTCCTAGGGTCCCTACTGAGTAGCTTATACTCACCCCTGCACGGGCTATGCCCGCACTATGTTGTGTTGGTTGCAGACGACGGACAATGTTAATCGTGGTTGAGGCTTGCAGAGCAGGATGGTACCTGGAGGTGGACCACTGGGCGGGACGTACTCGGAGTGGACGGTGGGACCCATGGAGAAATGGAGCTATATGTACCCACCCTTCAGGTGGGATTTCCAGTGGACAGCTCGGTGTAGCGGCTTTTACTTTACAGTTGCTGTTTTCCCTTTTGAGTTGTACTTTACTTTCAATTTGGGTTTGTATACTGGCCCATTTACTTTTCCGCACTTTCAGTTGTACTCTATTTTTACATAGTGTTTACTTTTCCGCTTTCTTACTCTATGGTGTTTGTTACTTTTCAAAGGAAATGCCTTCCCTTTTTACTAGGATTTATGCCTTGGTGCTAGTCGCCAGCCCCTGGCCTATGGAAGGCGGGCTTGGGGTAGTCACGGCACGGGCCTCGAGGGCGGGTCGTGAAAAATTGGTATTAGAGGAGTTCGGTTCTACCGTGAACTCTGATCTTTTCTATGTGAAGAAATAATGTTTAGCGTATTGAGTGTGGTTATCAGTCCTGGGAGTCCAGTGTTGGTGCGGCGGCCGACGTATCCGTACACCAGGACCATGACTACTGATTTCTGACTTAATGCACGAAAACATTGATTGCGTGTGTGTTTCAAAGTTTTCTTTGTGATTACTTTAAATCAGCTCACCAGGTATACTGTTCTGACTGTGGCGCACCTGTTTCCTTTTTAGGATGTCCCCACGACGGAAGCCAGCTAGGGTTCCGAGAGTCGAGCATGACGACAGCCCACTGAGCGACAAGGCCTCGGTGCAGGGCCCTTTGTCAGCAGTGGCACCGGCGGTAGCTCTACCCGTCGAGCCACCGATTCTTCCATCACCAGCTGCTGACGATGCACGTCGCCTTGAAGCTCTGCACGAGTTCCAGCGCCAGTGACCACCCATGTTTCATGGGGAGACGGACCCCCAGGCAGTCGAGGACTAGCTGGAGGCAGTGGTACGAGTTTTTAGGCTAGTGAGGACACCTTCAGACCTCATGGTGATCCTCGCTGCGATCCTACTGCACGCAACAGTAGGACGATGGTGGAGGTTGATGCTCCAGGTGCACGATGAGGCATCTCTACTTTGGACGGACTTTGAGAGCCTCTTCCGCTCAGAGTTCGTCCCAGCAACCCTTCGTGCGGTGCATATCCAGGAGCTTCTTTAGCTGCGTCAGGGCAGCATGAAGGTCGCTCAGTACTCGGCGAGATTTACTGATCTCTCGCGCTACTCGACCGACATGGTACGTGACCCATTCTTCCCAGCCCGGACCTTCGAGCAGGGTTTGAGACACGAGATGAGGGCATCGCTGATCTCCCTCAGCATACCGAATCAGACAGGAGTACTGGAGCGGGTCCTTTTGATCGAGAGTTTCCTTGATGAGTCTACACCAGCGCTGAGACCCACAGCAGGGCGGCACATGGCAGAGTCATCTGCAGCAGGAAGTCGACAGATGACTTAGGGGTTCAGGCAGAGAAGACCTTCAGGCAGACGACCTCAGGACATTGACTCAATAGTGTGGGGCACACAGCGCGGAGCCAGTCTTTCGAGAGGCAGACAGTGCTACTCGTGCGACGGGAATGGTCACATGGCTCGTGAATGCCCAACCCGCCATGCAGAGGAGCAACAGACGGTTGTGGAACCACCTCGGCAAGGGCAGAGGTTCGACCGTGGCGGTCCGCAGGGAGGAGGCGGACGAGGCAGAGGAGCTGGCCGAGAAGCAGGTGGTGGGCGACGCTTTGAGTCTCTACCACCACCACCACCAGGAGGTCCACCCCGACCTCAGGGGAGAGCACAGCTTCAGGCAGTAGAAGCTTACAATCATGGAGCTCCGGAAGCGGGTAGACTAGTGCGGGACTAGCTCCAGGCATAGAGGCCTTTGCCCATAATTCCTCTAGCTTCGTAGGTTGTGATGCCTTGTTTCCTTGTACTTTATGTTGAAGTAATAAAAGATACTTGCCTTGGTGACTTTTGTTTTCTTGTCTTATGTTTGTTTTTACTAAGAGGTGCCGGTTAAAAAAAACTGTTGACTTGATCCTCACTTGCGAGATTCTTACTGGAGGAGACCCAGTGACCAAACACTGATGCCGATAGTGTGACTCAACCCTTGGAGGCGAGAGTAACGGTTGGATCTCTTGGTAGCAGCGTCGAGGCCTTATGACGTCATCCATGACATGAATTAACTAATCATGACGAGATTTAATGTATTAGGCAAGGAATGTGGTTCATCCAGGGGACGAGACCAGATTTCACTTTTCGGAAAAGGAGAAATCTTTGCAGCTTTGCCGTACGTTAAGGAGGAAGGGGAAAACCTTCGTGTGGTCAGACAGTTGTCATCAGAGCTTCCAAGAGCTGAGACAGAGATTGACCAGTGCACCTATCTTGAGGTTGCCTAAGGAGGGAGTAGGGTACGCAGTCTACTGTGATGCATCAGGGACCGGACTTGGATGTGTTCTGATGTAGGAGCGGGTAGTGATCGCCTATGGATCACGTCAGTTGAGGCAACATGAGCAGAACTACGCTACCCATGACCTGGAGTTAGCAGCAGTGGTCTTCGCTCTGAAGACATGGCGACACTACCTGATGGGCGAGCGCTTTACAGTCTTTTCTTATCATCAGAGTCTCAGGTATATCTTCTCACAGACGGACCTGAACCTGAGACAGCGGCGATGGCTCGAGTTCCTCCATGACTATGACTTTGAGATAATCTATACTCCTGGGAAGTGGAACGTAGTAGCCGATGCCCTCAGCAGGAGGACGGACATTCAGCTACTTGAGGAGGCGACGGAGCAGCTAGCCTCTTTGCAGATATCCTTCGTGGATAGAGATGGAGAATCCTTCCTTCAGTCTCTCACAGTCACCCCTCCACTACTGTAGCGGGTCATAGAGGCACCGCGTGAGGACGCTGACTGTGAGACACGGCGTGCACAGATATCCTTGGGACAAGCACCTGATGGTTTCTCCCTTGGAGCAGAGCACGACATCCTTTCCAAAGGACGTACCATGGTACCAGTCGCTTTGCGAGAGGAGGTGCTGAGATAGTTTCACACTTCTCCTTTGGTGGTACATCCTGGAGTGGAGAAGATGTACCAGGATCTCAGACGACAACACTGGTGGCCGGGCATGAAGAAGGCTGTAGCATAGTTCGTTTCTCGATTCCTCACCTGCCAGTAGGTAAAGGGAGAGCATCAGGTACCAGCAGGCTTGGTACAGCCCTTGGAGGTCCCGGAGTGGAAGTGGGATGGCATTTCAATAGACTTCGTGACTGGACTTCCACACACCTCCAGAGGTCACGACTCCATTTGGGTGATTATTGACCGACTCACCAAGTCGGCACACTTCTTACCCATCAGAGAGCAGGGCTCAGTGGAGAGCTTGGGACGTCTATACGTTCAGGAGATTGTGCGGCTCCACGGTGTGCAATCATCTATCGTCTCCGATCGAGATGCTCGCTTTACTTCCCGGCTTTGGAAGGGGTTACAGGAGGCATTCGGGGCGCAGCTACGTCTGAGCACAGCCTTTCACCCTCAGACGGATGGTCAGACGGAGAGGACCATTCAGACTCTCGAGGACATGCTCCTCGCATGTGTCCTCGACTTTTGTCGTAGCTAGGAGGACCACCTACCCTTGGTGGAGTTTGCGTACAACAACAGCTACCACTCCACCATCGGGATGGCACCGTACGAGGCGTTGTACGGCCAACCTTGTAGATCTCCTTTGTGCTGGACAGACCCTGGGGAGTCAGCACTTGTGGGACGAGAGATGGTCCAGGCCACGAAAGAGAAAGTCCAGGTCATCCAGGAGCGGATGAGGACATCTCATAGCCGGTAGAAGTCATATGCTGATAGGAGGCGTAGGCCACTAGAGTTCGAGGTTGGCGACCACATCTTCTTGCGGGTCTCACCTCGACGTGGTATACAGAGATTTGGCCGAGGCGACAAGTTATCTCCACGCTTCATTGGACCCATCCAGGTTCTCAGTAGGATTGGCGAGGTGGCTTATCACCTGGCTCTACCACCTCAGTTGCACCAGGTGCACGGCGTCTTCCACGTGTCTTATCTGAGGAGATAAGTGCACGACCTGACACACATCATTGACCATGGGGAGCTTGACATTGACGATGGGGTGACTTATACGGAGGTTCCGGTGGAGATAGAGGATCGACAGGAGAATGTACTACATGAGTGATCGATTCCTCTTGTGCGCATAAGATGGCAGCACGGGAACCCCCAGGAGAGCACATGGAAGCGGGAGGCTCAGATGCATGCTCAGTACCCTCATTTGTTTCCCTCGTTTTGATGTATCTTTACGGGGACGTAAAGCCCTGAGGTGGGAGTAATGTAAAGACCTATAAAATTCAAGGGAAATTTTTTCTTAATTTCTTTGGAATTTTACCAGAACATGGTTTCTGACGGCACCTGATTCCGATGCCCGGAGTGCCTGGAATCAATTTCCGAAGTTTGGCCCGGGTACGTTCAGTGAACGAACGAGCGGGAATTTATAACTTTTGAACCGGTGCCCGAAATCAAATTAGGAGGGCACCGACGAACTCGCAGTGCCGATTTTCGCTTAAGGAGACCTTTTCCGAGGTTGCGTTTTATGTGGGATGAAAGTTAGTTTTGGGAAAAATTAAAAGAAGTAAAATAAAAATGTGGAAACACTTTTTATTTTTATCTTGTTGGTTATTTTCTCCCAAAGGGAGTTAGAGGTGGGACCCACATCCACATAACCTACCTTGGGAGGATTAAGTGTGGTGGGGCCCACACGATGCATAACTCTTCACCTTATCTTTTTAAGCTCCCAATAACCCATCTTTAATTAACTTGACAACTTGGGTTATTAAATGGGTTGAGTTGTTTAATTTCAAACCATTGAATTTCAAAATGGTTTGGTTCAGTAAATAAAATAAGACCTTAGCTTGTTTTATTTGGGTTATAATTCTCTAGACAATCTTGAGAGAATTTGGAGCCTTCTTCTTCTTCTTCTTCAAGCTTTGACGAAGAACGCGAAGAACCTTCGAACATCGATGAAGAACGCCACGTTCTCGGGAATCGTCTTCCGTGATGCCATACCCGCGACACCGACGACGTCTTCTTCCGCGTCATCTCCTCCGCGACGATTTCCCACGACGAAATCGCAGTCAAAGAACTTTGAATCCTCGCTTCACGACATCGACACCCTTATTTCGTGAGGCCGACCACCGCGACGCGTCTTCCAAGGGTCGTTGACAATCATCATTCTTGAAGCCGAGGTAGGGGTTTGTTGTTGATTATTTATTTACTCTCGTTCTTGCTTCTAGCATGACAATCTTGTGGATAAATATTTAAGTGTTATCGTCTAACAAGAGGGGGGTCGGACCGCACAAACACGGCCGAATCCCCCCTCCTTTGTTCTTGATTATTATTTTCTTGTGGATGAACGAGATGGCGTGGTGTCCTCGCACCACGCAGGAATCACATGGAAAATATTGCGCGGCGTCGTCGCGCCGCGCCATTGTAAGATTATCACGAACGTGACGCCGTCGCGCCGCGTCGAAGGAAACCAAAGGCGCCGCGGCCGGAGCGGGGCCGCGGCGGAGGGGCGCGGTGCCGTCGCACCACGCCGGACCACGAAGGTCGCGGCCGGTTCCGGGCCGCTGCGGAACGAGATGACCGACGGCTAGTCGGGCCACCAGGGTCGGAAGCCGGAAAGGGGACCGGCATTGCCGGTCTCGTTGAAGAAGGACCGGCCGACCAGGTCGGGCCGGTCGGAAGGGAGAAGACCCGGGGGAATTAATTCCCCCGGCTGGCCAAAACCGGCCCCCCATAATGGGGGGGCCGCAGTTACACCAAGGGGGGGGGGGGCAGCGCCCCCCCGTTTTTCTCAAAGGAAGGCCCCCCACGTGAGGGGGGGGGGGGGGGTTTCTCCAAGGTGCGGCATCAAGCCGCGCCGCCAGCTGAAGGAAAGCGTGGGCCTTGCCCCCCGCACGGGGCACCCGAGCGGCGCCCGGGCCGGGCCGGACCGCGCCGCTGCGCCGGGCCGCGCCGCCGCGCCGGACCGCGCCTCCGGCCGGGCCGGGTCGGCCCGGAACCGGTACCCCCATTTTCGAATCGACTTCGGTCTTTTGCCCATAACATGAGCTACGGACCTCCGATTGATGAACCGTCAGTGGCGATGCGATCCTTGGATCGAGGCGGTCGATTTGGTATATCGCACTCAATGTTTCGGAATACTTTGAGTTCAGCCGGGTTGGTTCGTACACGAAACCAACCGGGCCTTCGGAGCAGAAACACTCATATCTTGAGCTACGGACGTCCGATTGACGTGCCGTCAGCTTTGTTGTGTTCCTCTTAGTGAGACGGATCTTTTGGCATACTCCGCCCGAGGTTTGGACGCAGGTGGAGTACGGTCGGGTTGGTTTTGCCTTAAAACCCAAACGGGCCCCAGGGACGAAAAAGCCAATAACTCTCAGACCGGGCGTTTGATCGACGCGCCGGCTGTTGCGTTGAGTTCCTGTTGGCGATACTGAAATTTTGGATACATCAACTCTGGACTTTGTGACAATTGATGTATCAGCCTCTCGGATCGTGGAGCGGACCCTCCCGAACGAGCTTGCTGTGTGCGGGAACCCTAGTGCTGGCTGTGACTGTGACTGCTACTGCTACTGCTACTGCTACTACTACTGTGACTACGACGACGAAAGTATAGAGATCCTTGGTGGATTCGACGACGACTACAGCACTCAGCGATCCTACGTGGATCGGTGCTACAGGTCTTGTGAGGGCCTGATCCTGTGTGGGTCCGATCCTATGTGGGTCATTGCGCTCAGCGGTCCTGTGTGAACCAGCGCCTACAGGTCCTGTGTGGGCTCGATCCTGTATGGGTCATTGCGGGGGCTAGTTACCTATCGATCCTTCATGGGTCCGACGACTTAGATGGATCAGAGATCATCTTTTTCGTCTTTTGATGAAGTATACCTGTGTGAGCTGAATCCTGTTGCTTTCCTATGTGGATTGTGTTGTGCTATCCTGTGTGGATTTCGTTTTGCTTTCCTGTGTGGAATACGTATACTTTCAAGTGTGGACTGAGTTTTACTTGGGCTCAGAGGTTGGAGCGTATTGGAATTGATGACTTAGGTATATGTATGGGCATATACCTAAGCAGTGTCGGATGTTACTTCGTGATTGTACCTTCCTTTATGGTTTATCTTTTGTGGATTTTGGGAGACCTTCAGGGGTCTCAGGGTCCCTACTGAGTAGCTTATACTCACCCCTGCACGGGCTATGCCCGCACTACGTTGTGTTGGTTGCAGACGACGGACAGCGTTGATCGTGGTTGAGGCTTGCAGAGCAGGACGGTACCTGGAGGTGGACCACTGGGCGGGACGTACTCGGAGTGGACGGTGGGACCCGTGAAGCAGTGGAGCTATCTGTACCCACCCTTCAGGTGGGATTTCCAGTGGACAGCTCGGTGTACCGGCATTTACTTTACAGTTGTTGTTTTCCCTTTCGAGTTGTACTTTACTTTCAGTTTGGGTTTCTATACAGGCCCCTTTACTTTTCCGCACTTTCCGTTGTACTCTGTTTTTACTTAGTGTTTACTTTTCCGCTTGCTTACTCTGTGGTGTTTGTTACTTTTCAAAGGCAATGCCTTCTATTTTTACTGGGATTTACGCCTTGGTGCTAGTCGCCAGCCCCTGGCCTATGGAAGGCGGGCTTGGGGTAGTCACGACACGGGCCCCGAGGGCGGGTCGTGACAATCTAGATTAAGATCATATTAAATTATATTTACATGAGAATTATAATGTCATAATTTAGTAAATTTACCCCACAATATCAACTTTTTTTAAAAAATGATTAGTATTTAAGATGAAATTTTCATTCTTGATGCACTAAAATCAACTTTTAATAGATATCCTAATCACCCGATGAAAAAAGATTTGTCATATCTTTTTTAAAACCAACATTTCTCCCAAGATATCCTTTATAATACCATAATATATAATACCTCAATTTTATGTCCTAAATTTAAATTTAATCCCTTTCAAAAGTGTTTATATTTAAAATAATTCAGTTTACATCTCCAAAAATATAATATCATTCTTCCTAAATATTACTTTATAATATAAAAAAGGATATATATACTTTAACATAAGGAAATGTCTCCTGAAAAACCATTAGCCACCTTGATACCTAATAACTCAACAAATAAAAAGAGATTTCTAAGACATTTAACTAATTATCAACCTTAAACTCAGAGACACATATTGGCAATCCTAACTACTAAGTTAATCTAACATGAAAACATATGTACTTAAAATTGTAACACAATCCTTAGATGTTTCATGATAATTATAAAAAAAATACTATTTATAACAATAATTGTAAAAGATAATTCTTAAATCCAAATACCTAAATTCATAAACCATTTTATTTCAATGATTTGGCCTAAAAATGGGTTTTCCTTGGCCTAGGTGACAACCTTTAGTTTAGAGCATTGACTCATATAGACCCAAATCCACCACATATAAAACATTTAATTCTTTGTAAATTAATTTCCCTATGATATACATTTCCGTATAGAAAACATCTTACCCTCTATTTGAGATATTACCCTAGGTTCTTCTTTACACATTCTTAACATTTAAAAAGCATAATCTTGATTTCCCTATGTTAATTTCCACAAGATCAATCATAAAACTCCATCATCATCTAATTTAACTAGTTAGGAAAATCAATGAAGTGCACATTGTTAATCAAATATCATGTTATATGATTTGTTATAATAACTATATGTTTCTCACCTATGATTATCAAATTTTGTTGGTTATAATAACCAAATTATCCATCACATTTAGTATTAATGTGATTCATATTAGTTCCACAAATTAAATAAAACCACAAATCATTGTATGAGAAATAATAATCACTATGGGAAACCACATAATCATGGAAAATAATTTATAGAATGTCTAAATCATGACACATTATTTTTCATCCATTATACCCAATTTTTATCCAAGATCATTGATGATCATCATCTATTAAAATCCATATTGATTGTTTAATAAGAATTTGTTAATTTCCAAAGAATATCTCCAAGGTGTTTCAAACAAGGTGTGGAGTAAGGCCCATTATTGTTTTTGAGGTAATGCATGAGTCATACTTGATACGACTTCTTTAGAGTTATTACTCCTAGGTACATCTATTACAAATCCAAGTCCACTTTTAGAATCCAAATAGGGATTTAATATTTTTGAAACCACTCCCTTTATACTTCACTAAGATTCGAAGATGTGTTTCTATACATAGTCATATCCTTAGACATGTCCATAGGGTTCTCATTGAAGTTTTCTCTTCATTATTTACAAATATAACTGAACCATTCATATGATACCAACTATAGATACTGAATAAATTTACACATAATAGAACATGATTTTGAATATATAAAAAAAATAATCAGAATCCAAAGATCATGATTCCTTGTTTCTTTTGGAATAATAGGTTCATAATATATAAGTGTGAGACTAAAATATTTTTTTATTTATTCTCCATAATTATCTCTAAAAATAATTAGATATCAGAAATTGAATGGGATATCCAAGGTAATACTTATAAAATTAGGGGTGAGTTATAAATTCTATTATGAAGATAATCATGGAAATAGAGTACAACAGGTGAGTCAATGGTATAACATGACATAATAAAAGAGAACGTAAAAGAGTAATCAAATAGGGTAATAACATAAAGATAAAGTTATATTAAGATCATGTATACATGAAAAAGTGTAAATGACATAAAACATTCCATAAACATAAGTCATTGATAAATTCCAATACAACATTACATTGCGGACTGAGTCCCATAATGTATTAAGTTCACTCCCTAATCGCATACAAGTTGTCAAAAGAGGCAAAAACATTTCCCATTGAATTGGTGGGATATATAATTCTAGAACAACCCGTTAAATTAATTTCAGGAACACTAATTTTTAATCCTTGGAATAAACCAATTACAAGTAATAAATCTTAGAATTGTCCACAGAAAAAATTGGTTGCATAATCTTATAACATATTACAATCAAAAGAAATTTCATAAATAATGAAATTTCATAAATGAGAATTAATAATGTATTAACCCATAAAAGGAAGGGATACTGATCTAAGTAGATATATAAGATATATATATATATATAATTTAGAATCATTCCATAACATTAAAGGCTGTTTTTTTATGTATATAAATACTATAAAATGATTAAAAACATTCTTACGGAAAATAACCATTTTACATTGTAAATCACATATGGAAAACAGAAAAAATGTATAAATCCTTATTATTTGAAAATAAAATTGGACACATATAAATGGTACTCCGTAGAAAATGATGGTAGAAACTACCATTCATGGTTTACATGTTAAAAAAATATTCCTTTCAATTTTCCAGTAAAAACTAATGGAATACCTTATTTTAAAAAGAAATTAAGATTACTTTTAATCAATTCCTTGAAAAATAAAAGTTTAAAAAACACATTAAATAATCATATAATAATAATAAAACCATTTTTTTAAATTACATTAATGAAATCATAGATATGTAAGAGAATGGGTTTTCGACCGAAGAGAGAAAGAATGTTGATTTTCATTATATAATATTTTAAATATTTTATAGTTTCAAAGAGAGGTAAATTATAATTTTATATGAAGTCACTGTGAATAACTAGAGGATTATATAATGGGTGTTTTTTGGAATATATAAAATTGTTTCCTTCAATTAAAATTCAATAAAAATAACTCCCAAATGAAATTAGATTGAAACCTAATACTTTACCACTTTGGTAAATTTTAAAACATAACTCCCATGAATTAAATTTTTGATTTGCAACATAATATAATATAAAGTATAATGTAATAATGATATAATATGTAAAGGGGGAATATATCATCTACACAAAATAAATCATCCATATATAATAGCATGCATCATAAAGAAAAATTTTTTGAGAAAAAAACCTTAGCAATATTGTATCAATGTAGTGAGAGTTAATAAATGAAGTAATTATGTGTAGAAATATTATATAAAAATACATATAGGTGAAAAAAACATAAATTAATAAAATTTCATTACACATATAATCATTTCATAATATAAACAATAATGTAAACATATAACACAATGTATAGAAATTTAGTTAAGAAACCCCTTACCACCAGCATGAGTTGTCATGTTCGTAATTTATCTTCATAAAAAATAAAATTATGCAAATTATTCACATGATTAAAAACATTTTCATGTTTATTATTTTATATTTTTTACATTTCATATTCAATTAATTAACAACCATTACTCTTCTTATTATGTGGGAGGCATGGACCCACCATGGTTGATCACAAGATAAAACATTGAGTAGTCCATATATATTGGATATATTGAAATCTGTAGTCGATTTGTGGGAATGTATGACAAGTAAGAATGGATAGATCCATGTTTACAAAAGGATATTACTCTCAGTCTGATGCATTTAAATGTGCTGGATCCCACACTTTTGTTTATGGGGATAATTAAGAAGTGATGTTCATGAAAATATTATATGATCATGGTCATCATTACCTAGTGTACTATGCACCATATGCATCTAAAACAAGATCCAATATTTTGAGAGGTATGGTGTTTATTTTATCTTCTATAGTCCAAAAATTCATTGATATTGGTGTGAAAAAAAAATATTTTAAATATTTTAATTTGATAGATACATAGAATTTTCATTCACATCATATTGAATTCATGATGAATATTTCCAATCCCTTGTGTAATAGGAAGGAAAATGGTTTAAAAATTTATACGGTGCCAGTGCCAATTAGAGAGCTCAAATTTTAGTGGGACTTCATAGTTCATAATCATTATATCTATTAAATTGTTATTGGAATGTATTTGGAGATTAGTTATAAGGACCATACTGATTGTTACAATCATTAAGATTAATTTCATTCTTTATATAGAGTCCCATATGCCCTTCATGGCTAGTGGGATCCTAGATCTAAGAGACTAGGGCCCACTGTTCTTCATGCTTTATTGATCATGTCCCAGTTTCCAAGGATGTTTCATTATATTTCTGACAATTGTTTGTGCAATGTAATTCTTATAATGGAGAGTGAGTATCAATAGGCCCATCCTGATGATTTTATTTGTCTTAGCACCCCTGAGAGGTGTCAAGTTCACTGTTGACCTACTTACTATGATGAGAACCATATCTATAGAATATTATTTTATGAAACCATCAATGTTAATGGATTCTACGACTCAATATAAGGATCTTGTGTCTAAGGGATTTTTTCATTATAGTTTCTCACCATTATATTTTACTATTCTCTTTGAATATAAGGTAAATGAAATCCATTGAATATTTTTTTATTGAAAAAAATATTATCCAAGAGATTATAATTAACAAATAACACATTCCTAGTATTGAATATATATTTTACCATCTATGAGGAGTCCAATATTTTTTTGAGATTGAATTGAGATAATGGTACCATTAGTAGTGTTTCTAAAAAGGGTACATAACATATACCGTGTTTTGGAATCGATATTGGATTTATGAATTCTAGCTACGTCATTCAGTCCTAATAATGACTATATGGTATTATTTTGTTGATGAACCAGATCATTCATATGTTCTTGGACTCATTCGAGGGTTTAATTGTCAATGATCTATTAATGTTATCAATGTTAGTACATGGTCACAAGGATCACATATATATCATCGATATAATATTGAAAGAACATATTATGTATGAGAAACTATCTAAATATGAATTTTGGATGTGATAAATAAATTTTCTTTTGGAATGTGATATTCGAGAGGGATATCACAGTATATCTTGAGAAGATTCCAGTAGCTATTTCCTGGGAACAACCTAGAAATGGTTTTCTGATATGAAGACTCATGAGTTTAGCTGGGTATTAGGAACTTATATTGGGTATTCTTCCAAATTTCATCACATATGGTAAATTTAAACCATATTTTTGTGATATTTTAATTGCATTGAACAACATTAATGATCATTTTAGGAATTTAATTTTATATTGAATTTAGCTTTAATTTTGTTACTTCTTTAGGTAAGATTGAGTTACGATGTTTATTGTGATGCCATAGGTGTTGGGTTGGGATGTGTATTGATACAAAGAATATAATTATTATTATATTTCCATTTCTATGCATTTAATCATGCTAAGTGATACTCTAAAAAATATGTTTCTTTTTAAGTCATTATGCTTTCTATTAATACATAGTTTCACTTTATCGGTAGTGAGTGGTTCATTGTGTATTGAGGTTATAAAATCCTGAAGTATATTTTTACTTAAATGGATCTGAAGTAGCAATAGAGAGGATGAGCTGTGTGTAATCATAATATTAATTTTAATATTACTAACTCACCTATAAATATAATATGTTCTACAACTCATTGAGTAGGGACTCATTCCTTAATCGAATTATTCGAGTAATGTTCATTGAGTCTTCTTATTAAGAAGAGATTAGAAGTCGAAGATGTTGATTGGTAGTTGATCTTGTCTTCTTTAAAAATTTATTCATAATTTGATGATTTAATATTTATTTGTAACGAAAATAACACTGAATTTCATTATTTTAGTAAAATATTCAATAGTGGTGTGACCTAAGGTGATTGGTCTCAGTATCCCATAGGGGATTTAAATTTTTTATGTATCTTCATCATTTGAACAGTTTTGATTAGCAAGTTTCTTGATAATGGAAAAAAATATAATTGGTATGTTCAAAATAAATCTACCATGTTGTATCAAGAACTAATTCCAAAATATTAGTGGCCATGAATGAGTAAATGTTTTGAATATTTCTGGTCAAAATTTATTTCATGATATATATTTAATAAAAATCTAATAGGCTTACCGGTTTTCTAAAACCATTACCCATTATTTTATATAAATGTGATGACATAGTAATTGAATTTTTGTTTTGGATACCTCAAACTCTAAGTAGTAATAATGTGATACGGTTTATTATTAATTGAGTTATGAAATCAATTCACTTCCTAACCATTAATGAGTAAATAGAGTGAAAGGATCTTCGGAATATCTATGTGTAGGATATTTTTAAATTCTAATTTGTGCCTTTGTTTATCATTTTAGATAGGGAATATTTCATAACATACATATTTTGGAGTTTATTTCATGTAATAATGTGTTTTATATTTCTTTAGAGCATGAAATATAATGCTGATATGGATAACCATACAGATCAATCCATAGAGATTCATAAACAAATTCCTTAGTCATGTATGCCTAACTTGATTGGATCATGGGAGGGACATCATCCCGTATTGAAGTTGTCGCATTATATAAATTTTTAGGATTAGATCAGGATAAAACCATTTGATGTGTTATATGGGAGGCCTTAAGGATCACCCCTCTATTGGGAAATGATTTTAGATTATTACATTTTAGGAAAAATCATCATTTAGGAGATGTTTAATATTCTATAATTAATCATGAGTGATATAGAGATATCATAGAGTAACTATAAGTAATCAAATCTATGTATTATTTTTTGTATGTTTTATAGGTGTTTTTGATTTACATATAAGTTCACCTCGATTTGAACACATACATTTAGGTAGATAGGGTAATCTAGTACCTAGTTATGTTAGCCCATTTCAAATTATAGAGAAACTGTGGAAGGGGGTTTATTATTTTGACTAAACATATAATTTAAATTATATTCATAATGTATTCTCTATTTCCCAACTGAATTCGTATCAACTTGATCCATCCAAATTGATCGAGTGGGAGGATATTAGAATTGAACCCAACACCTCAGTGTTTGGGTGGCCTTTCTGACATTGGACTAATAGGATAAGGGACTGTATGGAATGATTATCCCATTAGTTCAAGTGATATGATAGTATTGTAGAGACCTTAATGAGACGTGGTGGAATAGGGAATTTATGATTCATCAATGAATGTATCTCTTTTTAGGTTCATGATCCTAATACTTTCTAGTGATAGACAAAATTTATGGTGGTGATTATTTTGATGCACATAAAGTCATATGAGTGTTTTCTATTGAACTTAATATTTGTTAATTTTGGTATCATAGGCATAGGTGGTTCATGGTTAGTTATAAAGGATGATTTAATGGTTTTTATGCAAAATATATAGGAACACATCCATGGTGGATATCATAGTGTAGTTCTGTCTAACTTATATGAAATGAACACGGACAAAATGTCTAGTAGTTGGCTTTGGTCTCAGGTGGAATGAGTTGGGAGTATTCTTGTTAATAATGGAAAAAGGAAATCACCATTCCATAGTGGTGGTTATGGTGAGTCTAAAATTGCTTCTAATTTTGTACAATTCCATTGTTGATCCCCATGTCCTGCCCACTGGGAGAATCTACCATGCTATTATGGGAAACACCAAGCCATGATAATAATGTTTTCTGATTTTGAAACACCTAAAAAATTTTCTAATAATATAAGGATGAATAATAAAACCCCATGTAACCTTAATTGGAGGTTTTAATATCTATTTTGATGTGATTATCCTCTATAGAATCGATTTTCTCCTCCCTTTGACAAATTTTTTTTATTTGACATGTTCTAATAAGAGATTTTGGGAATTCATATATCATAAAGTAGTGTCTTAGGCTGAATCCTTTATTATAAATATTTCTCATTATAGTAATATGATCCTGATAACCATATCTCTTACTCTCCCATCACCAATCATGGTGGAAATGAGTTCTTCTCAGTTATTAAGGTATATACCTTTATCCAATAGATTATTTCATTGGGAAATATGTTATTCTCGTCAAAGTATTTTATTTTGGCTGATAAAGTGATTTATTGGATGTTAATATATGATAAATTGAAATATAAAATTTTTTAATTGATATTTGGTGGAAAAGGAAAAAATTTTAAGGTATTTTTTTTGTTTTATGAACTTTAAGAGTTCTATGAAAAAAATCAAAATATGGGCTTGGATTTTCTTGTATGTAAGGGAAAACATTGGTTGTTGGGGATGTCCATGAGATTCATGTCATTGTAAAGACCTAGGGTTCACTACACCAGATAAATTCTAAGAATATCTTAGTATCATCATCCCCTTCATGTGTTATATTTTTATTGATAGTAGAAATTACTTGGAGTCTTTTTATTTACTTTTCCATTAGTTTTAATATGCATGTATTTATGGGATATTTATTTCCAATTATTTAATAAAACATTATTTTCTTCCATATTTTACTAGAATGGGATGCATATTTTTATTTAAAATGAAAATTAAAAGGTATGTTTTCTGGAAATTCAGTTTTACATGAACTTCTTAATGAAACATGTTTTATTTTCAATAAATAGCTAATTGTTTCATAGTGAAATACTATATAATTTCATGGAAGTATCCTTCTAGGTATTTCCTCACACAGTACATATGCATATGGGTGAATATTGACTTGGTTTTGTTCGAAAATGGTAATGGAATGAAATTATGTATCATAGATACTCCATATAGTCAACCTCATCTTTGTCCGATTGGGATAGTGTGGAACAATGGGAATATGAAGAACAATTTTTTGTTTTTGGTGTGTTATGTGTTTCAAAAAATTGGGATATTTCTTTATTATGTCACATGACTATTTTTAAACATCTTCTTATCATTCTATTTTACAATTTATATTATATATATATATATATCACCTTTAAAATATAATACTTTTATTAGCGATATTCAAGGTTAAATCATTCCCATTATTTCCTATATATATAGCTAGGTTCTTATTTTCATCATATGGCGACCAAGAATGTGCTTCGTGCATTGTGGTGGGACAAATCTGGTGATGTTTTAGGTCAAACCGAGATGTTTTGTTACATATAAATGTTATAATATAATGTTCATAAAAACAAACACACATATAAATATCTTAATACTCATAAATTGGTAATCAAAACTAAGTAATATTAATAAATCCATGGTATTAATATAAATTTTATATATATATATATATATTTTAAATTTTTTTAACTTTTTTAATTAAAAAGCTAATGTTATATTATTTAAATATTTAACTAGAATATACGGATAATAAATTTTTGATTATAATATCAATATTTTATAATAGGTTTTGAATTATTTTTTTATATAATGAAAAATAAAAAATAATTTTTTACCAAAGAAAAAACATTAAATGTCAAAAACCTAATGGTAAATGTCTAAAAACATGTTTAAAACCTGGAACCAAAATAATAGTAGAGAGGTGTATCTAAATTAAGGTTTTTTCATCTCAATTTGTTATTATTAAGATATTACTTGTATTTGAGGATTGTTTCATTTTTCTGTTCCGTATATTGGTTATGGATTTATTCTATCATAATTTTCATGTAAATTATGTTATTTAAAAACCCATCTCACATTTTATCATGTGTGGGTTTTTATTAACAAAATACCAAATTTTTAAGGATTCATGTTAACATAACCACCAATTTTGAGTTAATATTATTCTTCTTAAAATTATACCTTTCTTAATTGGTTTCTTTCATTATAAGAATTTATTTCATTGTACCATTTTTTCCACTACAGGGAATAATTAATTTTTAATTAAAACATTTAACCTCGATTAATTTATTTCTAAAGAAGTATATCATTTTTAGAGTAATTACAATATTTTTTAATGAAAAATTTACCAATTTATAGATATCTTCCTTTCATTCAAATGAAATTCTCTTTATGTGGAAACCTTTTAACATTCTATCCCATGTTACATTCACATTTATATTCTGATCATTTCAAAGAGGGTATTTATTAACACATTTATGATATTGTATTTTAAAACATTAATATCAAAATATTAAAATAGTTTTCCATGAAGATTTATTTGTTTTAAAATCCATGCATCATTCCCATCATATAACCCTTATTTATTTTTAAAGACTCTATTATTAAGTGTTCATTTTTTAATGATAATGTTTTCATTTCCATCTTAAGAAAATTTACTATCAACTACCCCATAAATTTATCTTTTAAAAAAATATTAATGAAATTTTCTAAAAACATTTTTAAATTTCACAACCATTTTCCTCATTCACTTGTAAAAAATTTAATTATAATGACAATTTTATAATAATAGTTACTAAATAAAAAATATAAATTATTACAAAAGATTATTTTTTAATTTTTTATAAAAATAACCAAAACTAAAAATATTATGGTATTTTTTAAATTGGTTAATTTAAAAACACACACTGAAAATGTTATGGAATATTTACAATGATGGATTTTAAAATAATAATTATAAAAAAGAGTATTTTGTAACATCTATTATTTAACAAAATTATGTTTAAAATGAAACTATGATATAAAAATTTTAATTTTTTACTTTGTGCCCTGGTAATTTCACATTACCAGTTAGAAATATATCTTAACATTTCATAACATGTTAATAAGTATTTATTTTCAGCTATAATATATCTTATTTCTAAATAATTACCATTTCAATTCTAAAAATTATTTGTCACTTTATCATAAATTATATTACACTCCCATGATTTTTCTGTATAATATTAATTCCCGTAAAATTATTTAAATATAGATCCCTTATCACGAATGAATATCAATATAGAAGATGAAAATAGATTTATCTATGAGATAAATGGTGTAAATTATTTCTAAAAATATTAAGAAATTTTCTTGACAATTATGATATATATATTTTTCTCTTACCTGCAGGTAAAAATAATGGTATGATTTATTTTATTTTCATCAGATATTTTATAACATTATTTCCAATATTTTTTTTGTTATTATCTTCTAATCATTAAAAAATAATGAATTGTTTTAGTTTTATAATTTTAATCTAATTAATTTTTCATTTTAAACTATGAATGTTTTCCTGATTCTATAATGTGTTCTATTCTGGTAATAATTATTTCAAATGAAATTTATTTTTCACTTTAGATTATAAACAAACAACATGAAAGATGATGTTTAATTTAAATTATTTATATACCAACATGAAAATAGTAATAAATATTTAAATATTAATAACAAAAGAAGATAAAATTATTATTATATTTATTTTTAATAAACATTATAAAACTTATATTTACAAAATCACTTCTAATGATGTCCATTCAAAAATAAATTCAGTCAAAATTAAAGAAAAACATTAAAAATGTATTCTTGTACTTGCGATTATCTCTAAATTTATTATTTCCATGGAAATTATTCATGAATTACATTCCAAATATTATTAGGAAATAATATTTCATAGTGATATAATTTTGGGCATTAATACTTTAAATTATTGATCTAAATCTTGATGATACCATATTAAAATGTGAAATAACAAATTTTTAAAAATATGGGTTATTCATGATGAAATAATTGATTTTTTTTTTCAATTAGAATGCATATTTATACATGATTAATGGGTGGGGTATTCTATCACTCTCCAACTAATTGGTTATTTTTTGATATATCATTGAGAAATTATGTACCGTATGTTTGTGAATGAAAATAACTTCTGTACTATAGGTTTGTGAATCCTATCACTTATGGACGATATGTTTAGGAATTATTAGTCAAACATATAGTATTAATTTATAAAATTGAATTCCATTATAGAATATAGTATTTTGAGACCTACATCAACAATGAGTTGTTTTTTTTTTGATTCCTAAGATACCATTTAATGATTTCCTATTATTATAGTTGTTGCACTATTTTTTGTTATTCTATATTTCTATAACATTCAATATCTTCATACCTGTTATTATACTCCATCAATTATGTTTATTATATCATTGTTCCAAATAATTTTCCATCGTTTCTGTTTTTAAATATGAGATTAAATGTCCACATACCATAACTTATTAACAATATTTATTATTGAATGATATATTTAATAATATATTTCTCCCCTTATCAGGTATTCTCAAATGCTTACGATCCAACACTTGAAGAAATGTTGATAATTTCCCCTAACTGAACAACTGACTTATCCTTATTCTTTTGTTTCATTAACAATGTTATAAATATGAGTATTACATTATATATCTCTTGATACTGATTTAGTGTGGTTAGATTATGGAGAAATGTTCATAAGTAACATAAAATAAGTCACTTTTATAGACAATTCTCATGGAAACTAAGAATTCCATTCTTGGAATTTTTCAAATTTTTTGAGATTTAATGTTTCACTTATGGATGTGATGTAAAATAATGTAAGTTTCATTGTAAATTTTATAAAACCAACTGTTTAATGAACTTGTTTTTAGAACTACATCCCATATTGCATGTTTTTGGTGAGTGAGTTGGTATTAAAGAATGGTTTAGTTAATTTTTTTTGGATTATTTTAGTTTTTTTGGATATTACTTTTTATTTTTATTTAGCAGGATAATATATACTTAGTGGAAACCATATATATGAGTCTATGTTTAGTAAAAATTAATTAAATTAATTAATGTTTTAAATATGTTGTTTTCCTAGAAATTTCATCTCAGTCCAAATGATGGAAAGTTACTATAACTATAGAAAAGAATGACTTGGTTCATGATGGGTGGGCCTAATATTACACACAAGGCTGGATACTCCTTTATGATTTTCATTTCTTGGTCTTATAATTTTTATGAATAATTATAAAGGATAAGATCACATTTTTTATGTTATTGTTGGAAAAACTAATTAGAAAAAGACCATGGAAACCCATGACACACTACTACACTTATATGTTGATTGAATTATATAATTGATGATCAGAAATTATCATAGGGTAAAATAAATGTTTAATTAGAGAACACATATTAGGGTGTTCTATTAATATTCATATAATTATTTACTATGATTTCATTTGATATTATCCAAACCATATTTATTTCAGTATTTGGTTTGAAATTAGATATTAATAAAAAATATATGATTGGAATATGTATAAACACACCTATAACAAACTGAGGAAGCATATTTTGTATGAATGGATGATATTCAAGAAATATCTCAATAAAGATACATTATGTAATAAATTATGTGACTTAAAATATCAAATATTATGAGTTTGATATCTTAGTGAAATAATATATTACATTTATTATCGATTCATTAACTTCTTTCATCAGTGTATTATAATTAAAATAGTGAGGAACCAATTTATTCAAGGATGAGAATGTAACATCCCAAGGTTTCACTATATATGTCCCATTTAAAAAATTAACTAAAATGAGAGGTACAATATTAGACAAATATTATTATGAATAATAAATAAATGTAAATTCTATAGAAAATAACGATATTGTAATCAATTAAAAGTTCAAAAAAAATTAATATTTAGAACCCTTAATGTGTTAAAATGGATTTTTTAATAAATGATGTTTTTCATTATATATGGTATTTAAATTTTAAAAAATAGTTTATAATTTTTTATAATTTTAATTTTTTATATTAACTTAGTTTATAGATTCATCATTTCAATAATATATTTGGTTTAATTTTATATATTTTTATAAAATGAATGTTTTTATTTCAATCAAGAAAAAAGTATGGATTTTTCTAATAACTATAATTTTATGAAATTATCATTTTTAATCGAATGAAATAAAAGTATTTCATTATATTTTTATATAAAATATATCTATAAAATAAAATAAATCATTTAAAAATACATTGTTGAAATTATAAATGATTTTTTAACATTTTTTAAACTAATGAAATATTATGAAGTTACTTTTCATCCACTGTTATTAAAAATTTGAATTCATGAATTGTAGAAATTAAATATAAAATATTGGATTTAATATTTTATAATAGCATTTGTATAATATGAAAAAATTATAATTTCATTTTTAGGAATAATAATATTATTAATAATATTAAGGTTAATGAACATGATAATGGTGAAAGGGTTGTTCTCAATTAATAATTTTATTAGTGTGGTTTTATTTTTATCTAATAAACAAAAAATATATATTTTATATGAATTATATTAGATTTTTTTTATATATAAATAAAATTATATAAAAACTAATTAATTGGTAATCAATATAAAAGAATAATAAAAACACTTAATGGTGAAAACAACAATTTTATATATAAAATTTTTCTATATGTTAAATCATTTAATTTAAAATGTAATTTTCTCATATTTATAAAATGTACTATATTATTTAGAGCCTAATTTAAGGTTTATAAAAATAATTATATAGTTGTTAACCTATATATTAATTAATATATTAATTACTTTGTTAAAAAATAGTTACCAGACTAAAAAACCGAACAAGTAAAAGTTAAAAACCAAATTTTAAAAGACTCCAAACATATTGAAAATGTGGAATCAAATGAATTGTATTATCTCTCTTACCATATCGAAAAATCTTCAACACATTATTATTTTCCATTTTAATCCTTTTATCTTTGAATAGTGTAGTTAAATTTATTATATTTTGAAAGTAATTATGAAAATTAAATTTTCATCAAATATAAATAAAGTTCATTTTCACCACCTTTATCCACCAATTCCAATGATTTACCTTAACCAAAAATAATCCATAGTCTCTCATTAACTCTCTAAAAATGTCATAGAAGACTTTTTATTTATAAAAATCTAAGCTAATTATTGAATAATGTGATTTTAAAAGTAAATACTATATTTTTAATATACATGATATGTAACTCTAAGCATAAAATGGACAATAAAATCTTATTATTTATATGGGAATATTATACCTAGTATATTAAAATAGAAAGAATGAATATTAATAACCATTTATTAAATATATAATGTTAATACTAATTTATGATGTATTAATTAAGAAGTTACTATGTTATTAGTAAATTCATTATATTATATTTTTTCATAAAGTCCATTTTTTTCATCAAAAAACAATTCATATAATAAATGATTTCATTTAATAAATAATATGATTAATTTTTAGAAATTTTAGAAGTCCTTGCTGATAAAATTAATTTTTTTTGGACCCTTCAGGTAAAATATATATTTCTATGAATATTTTATAATTTTATGAAAATATTATTATTTGAGTGAGTAGTGAATATACCAATTTTTTAAAAATATATTTAATTTCAATAAATTAATCCATATAATATACCAATTATTATTATTATTTTATTTAATGTATCATAATTATTATTTATTTATATTTTACCCAATTATATTGTTTTTAATCATGTTTATATTATATTTTATAATAAGTGTATTTTTGGTTTTAAAAAATGGTATTTCTCTGAAAACTATTTTAATGTATATAATGTTAATATATTTTAATTAATTAAATTTATAACAACTTTGCAATGTTTTAGGTTAATTTAATATATTATACATTAGTTAAAAATAATTTTTTTTTTCATAAAATGATTGTTATCATCCATAGAGTTATTATAGAATCATGTTTTTCTAAAAAAGTACAGTTATTAAAAATGTGATTTTTATCATGTTTGTGGGGTTGGTTTTAAATTTAATTTTCCCAATTATATAAATTTAATTTACTAAAATTGATTCCATATTTTTAATCAGAAGTTCTATATTATGTAGTAAGGTCATTTATATTTTTAATCATAAAAAATTCACATTTTTAAAAAATTTACTTACCATAGTATAGGTAACATAATGGAATGAGATAAAGTTAAAAAATAAAAGTTTAAATTACATAAAAACTGTAAATTTAAATGGGTGGTTTCTCGGTTTCATGACATTAATATACATTAAAATATTAATTATCAACCAAATAATTTTTAATTAATGCCTCTCAAATGTGATTGTATTTAAATATAAAAAACATATTATTTAATCCCTTGAAATCGCCCCTACTCAAGTATAAATACCACTCCTCACCACCCCTTTCTCAAACCACCTCTTGTAATTTCATTTTTATCCTACCTAATAATCACCATATTAAACCAAAAAATATAAATAACTATAGTACAATTTATATACTATAATTTAATATTTATAATATAAAATATTCTATCCAAACCTCTTATCATCTCAACTTATTTAAAGTAACAAAACCATTGTCCAAATTATGGTGATTATCCATCTCTATGGATAATGATTATTCCTTTTCCATTAACCACATCAAGTCAGGTCATAAAAGTATTAATATAGTAAAATAAATTTTTAATAAGTATTTCATAACTTATTTCTTGTTTTGGAACTAATATATAGTGTTAAATTTAAATAAAATGAACTACCTCATGATGGTTGGAAAAACTACCGAAATAAACTAAACAATTACCATTAAAGTGTTATCAAATGAATCATGTTCATGTAAGAAAATGATATATTGGAACATTTATAATTCTAGAGGTTCATTAATACAATTTTACATGACATTGGGTGTATTATATCCATTTTACAAGAACATCCATAATTATAATAAAGATAACTAACCACGAAACCATGAAATAAATACCCCCAGAACTAAAAAATTTAAATTTATAACACATCAAAATGGAAATAAAAAATTTAATAAAATTATAATAAATAAAATATATGTGGAATATGTTATAAATTATTTAATTAATGAATCTATTTTTATTACCTCTGTAATTATGAGAAAGTACAGAGTGAGTGGTTTTAAAATAGAAATATTATTTTATTTAAAGAGTGTTTTAGGATGTAATCATTCTTGATTTATTTTTATGTTATAGTTCATGGGAATTGTATATGATGTCCAGTGGTTCTATTATAAACCAATTAACATTTTTTATTTGATAAAACGTGTATGAGTGGTTACATTTTCAATCAATGAAATTTGGTTCTATGATAAACTAAGTATTATTGGTTACTATGACATTAGGTTCCTAGTGACAGTACAACTACCCTGCCTTAAATTAGTTTTTAGGTCCTAGCCTACCAGGTTCCCCTAGTTTCCCCACAAACACGTGGTCCCCACCATGGGTTCCACCCATGTACCCAAACAATTCATCTGACTAATGATAGTCCTCTCAGACCAACAAATGTCCTTCCCAGTGTGATTTGTCCTCACTCACAGTAAAGCTGAGAAAAATACCAGTTTTTCACCTATCCTTATCACTAGTCTTGGCCAAGGATGCTTAAATAGAGAGTTATAATTAGACAGGCTCTTGAAAATGAAGGTGCACCATGTTGACATGAGTCATATCATATAGTCAGTTAACGTTTTATCATTCTGGGGGTGTTTGAATCACCCCCTTTAGAGCACATCGTCCACATTTTGGGCCCTACATATTAACCCAGGTAGTGCACCTCACTTAAGGTTGGGTACCACCTCTGATACCAAATGTGAAAACTAGGTCCCTGTGGTAGCACAACCACCCCGCCTTAACATGGTCATCGTGTCCTGGACTACCATGTACCACTAGTTTCCCCGCAGACATGTGGTCCCCACCCTCTCGTCCACCCATGTGCCAAAATGGGTCATCTGACTAATGATAGTCCTTACATTCCATCACACGTCCTTTACAGTTTTCTTTTTCCTCACTCACAAACACCCAAATAAAAATCCCAGAAGGTCACGAATCCTAATCACTACTCCAGGATAAGCATGATTAACTATGGAGTTCTAATTAGACAGGCTCCCTAAAAGTAAGGCACACCTTTTTGAAATGAGTCATATCATTTAGTCATTTAACGCTTTATCATTCTGGGGTGTTACAATCACCCCCGTAAGAGCACAAATTCCTCATTTTGGGACCCACATATCAACCCTGGTAGTGCACCACACTTATGTCTGGGTACCACCACTGATACCAAATGTTACAACTGGTTCCCTGTGGTAGCACAACAACCCCGTCTTAACATGGTCGTCGGGTCCTGGCCCGCCAGGTACAACAAGTTGCCCCGAAAACATGTGGTCCCCACCCTAGGGTACACCCACATCCCCAAATGAGTCATCTGACTAATGACAGTCCCCATAGGCAAACACATGTACTTTCCATTGTGCATTGTCCTCACTCACACACACCCTGAGAAACATTCCAGAATGTCACCCATCCTGATCACTACTCCATGTGAAGCATGATCAACTATGGAGTTCTAATCAGACATGATATTGAAAAGGAAGGTGAACCCTATTGACATGAGTCACATTATTTATTCATTCAACCCATTTTAATTCTGGGGTGTTATAGTGATGTTATATCCTCTAATGCATTGGGTACTCCCAAGTTGGAGGTTGACCTTATTGGTTACTCCATTTGTAATATTGATATGATAAATGATTTCCCAAGATACTTATTTAAAATTTATACCCTTTATGATGAGTTTTAATGGAAATATATTGATTTTCAGAATTTAAATCATAATCTTTTTAAAAATTTGATTTCTTTTTTGGGTAAAAGGTGTGTTTTATTAAAATGATGTTTTTATGAATTTTCATTAGACTAAAAATTTCCATTCCTTCATTTCCCAAACAATGATTATTGTATAATTCCATTTTTTATATACTTTTTCATAGGAATTAAGGTATATTAATTAAAAGGATTAGAAAATGATAAAAATTTGATACTTGAACATTAAAGGAAACCATGTTTTGTAAATGTTTCTTAATGAAAAAAATGGATACTGGTTATAATTTATTATTATTTAGTTAGTCCTAATTCTATGAAACTCTAAACTGAAAATATTATTGGGAATTTAATAATGATAGTTCTTGTTTAAAATACCTCGTATATGAAATTTTTAAGATACAAATATTACAGTTAGTGTCATATTATTGTTTCAGAAAAATTGTAGATTTTGAAGTTTTCATATGAGGTTTTATTAAGATTTGAGGATATCATAACAAGACTACAAGTTTATGTATTATTATAAGCTCAATGTCTTAGACACCCATTTTTAGTTTAAATTGATGTATTTCTATGAGATTCATGATATTTTTGGGAATTTGATATAGAAAGGTAATTGATTTTAGTATAACGGATTTTAAGGCAAATGTATTATGAATTTTCTGACGGTATTTTATTTTTAATTACCATATTTATTTTAACTTTTAATAATCAATTAAATGTTTTATTTATTGTATTTTCTATATATTGTGGATCCTCTATCAATATGGATGGAATTTGATCTTTCAAAACCTTTTGATCCATTCTAGATGATTTTATTATCAATATTATTGAAAAATATTGATTAAATTATTTTTAAAAATTTATAAGTATTAAAAATATCTACATGAACCTATTTGATTTATATGATACATTTTCTTTTGTCCAAAAATTTTATGGGTCATGTTATATTCTGCTATTAATTCAAAAATATCATGTTTTCCAACTCTATCAAAAAACGGAATTCCACAATGGACAATGCAATTTTATTTCTGGATGTTTGGAATTATATCAGAGGATAAAGGATATATCAAAGAAATCACGAGGTCTGGATTTATGGTATGAATTATTTTATTATGTTCAATGTATGCATTATTTTTGGGTTGATATTAATGAACCCTAAAGATATAATTCACATATTTATTTGTATGAATGAAGTATTAAGGACTAAGATAAAGAATCATGGTTAAGGGTTTATGAAGGACGTTGAGTGAAGGATTTGTTTATGTATTGAGTCATGAAATTTTTTAAATACTGGTATTTTATTAATATTAGGGGAATCATGGAACACTAAATTAGATGTCTATAGTAAGTTGTTATTTCATCTATTTGGAAACAAATGTTAGTTATAAAGATTCCTTTGAATGGTGGGTAAAAGGGGAAAATTCATATAGTGCATGAAGTGCATAATTTGTTGATATGGAAATTGTTATTTTAGGAAGAATGTGATTACTTATGGCAGACATAAGTATAATGTTTGTGGAAGTCTTTTTTTGGTTTATATGAACTCTGATTATGGGTTAATTATGGGTTCTTAAAATTTTTAATGAAAAATGATTGGTAAAAAAATAATTTATGTTATATAACATATGGTTATTTTGGAGGATGTTTAAAATGATTTTTGAATTTTATATGTATTATATTATTAATGTTTTTAAAAAAGTAAAACTTCTCAGATGGGTGAAAAACTGTCATGTCTAGTAAATCTGTTATGATCAAACCCAAAACAGAAGGGTGAAAATGGTGAATTTTAAAATCTCATATTTTCCATATATTTATTTTTGAATATTAAATTGATGAATTTTAAGACCAGGGGATGAGAAGACGTATGATTCCAAGGTTCGATGTGCCTGAAATAAATGATTGAAATATATTAATTATATTAAACTCCATGTGTGCATTATTTTCCTAAAAAAGTATAATAAATTCTAAATGGGGGCTTGGATCAAAAATCCTTCAGAAAAGCTGATTTAAGATAAAGAGTTTTACCCAAGGAATGATATAACATATTTTGATGTTGGGAATTTGTGAAAAACTCATCTCAAGAATAAAATAAATTAAATTATTATATAAAGTTATTATATTTATCCATTGATTCTATGACCTAAATTCTTCTATAGGATTGTGGTTATGATAGGATTCCATGTTTATCCGTATAACCTTGGATCCATTATAGAACCCATGGAGAGAGAGTTAGAGGATATCTCTCAAGAGAAGTTCAACCGAATCAATGATCATTGATTATTGTGAAATAGTATTCTGAGATCTCCTTAATGACAACGAAAAAAAGTCATTCTTCATTAGTGATTAATCCCTGTCAAGGTAGGATGTATTTTTGGATTGGATTCATTCCTTTTTTATGATTCGTTTGATGAAATATAATCACTGAACTATAGAATTCATTCATGGATCACACGTTTTGTATGATGGGTTAGCTTATTATTGGAATTTAGAGAATATTACTATGATTATTTTCATTTTTGTTCACTATTCATTCTAATAGAAATTAATCTAGGTTGAAATTAACATCATCCATGTTCTGTACTTAATTTTTTTCTTTATTGTTATCTCCCCCAATTATACATTCATCATGAGAGTTCTTTATCTGGACCACAGATGTACAAATAATGAGGAATCAATCCTTAAAACCATATTTATTGGAAGAATGATACGATATTTTAGATTTTTCATTGGAATAATTTGGAATAGGTGTGATGATGGTATAAGTTAGTAGATCAAAAATTAATTATGGCCTCAGTTTTGGATGGTGTGTGCAATTATAATTGGAATGAAAAAAACCAATTTACATGTGAATTGGGTGACTAGAATAGATCATGTGATGACCGCAAGGCCAGAATAGAGTATGTCAATGATTTTTTGTGAGATCAAGGATGATATTCAAGGTGGAGATATAATTACAATACCAATATTGAAGAACCACAGTTTCACGAAAATACTGAGCAATACAGCATGTATATCAGAGCTATATATCATGTGAGGCCCCTGTAGGGGTGACTAGGATTTCAAGGGGAAGTTAAGGATCACATGGTGTGTGACCCTATCATATATGAATGGTACCCTTCCCTGGGGGCTTAGCTTATACCTTAGAGGGTACAATGACTGGGGAATGAGTACATGGGTTAGGCATGAAATGTGATCCTATAAAATCATGTCCATGTTGGGCTTGTATATGAGCTAAGTCATGTATTGGGACACGAGCACAAGTACATTGGTAGAAGAATTCTGTGTACTTTTTCATGGACATAAGAACATGTCATTTTACATGGGAAACCATGATTATAAAGGGACAAGAGGTGTACTCATACTCCACATTATTTACTGTAATGACATTTTCTTGGATCCCTTATCCTCTATGTATTGGACAAGTTTCATTAGGTGTCATTCCAATATCTATCCCTAAAGGGTTAATGTGGAATCTCCTCCTACACATAGGATATATATATCATCAGTCTGAATTAATTTTTAGTGTTTTTGGAATACTTATGTGAGGCACAGAGTGGGATCCTCTATCATTTATTCCCTAGGTGGACTTGATGGTATTGTCATTACAAACACTATATGGGTGTCAATATTTTCTTTGTGGTATATTTTATAATAAGTTTCCAGTATCCAATGTGGACCTTAGTGTGATCCTCATCCATATATTTTAACCATTTAGACATCCACCCTATACTTTTATTGGTGATACCCGATGAGAACATCCTCTCAAACTGACATCATCAGTGATACATGACTCATGGAGTGTGTTCCCCTAGATTACTACATTGTGGAACCATCATATAGTAATCTTAGGAATGAATTATAGTTGTGACTCTTCCTTGAGAATATGTATCATTTTGAATACATATGGATGTTGTTATTAGATGTGATGTAGACATATACCAATGTAGAGGTGACTAGTAAACATTTTTTGTATTTTTTATGTTTCATGGGGTCACACTTGGTATTGTAATAATCACATATGTATGGTAATTTCAATCACGTTCCATGTTTTTTGTAGAATATTAACCCTTTGATATAGTCCTATATTTAATTGGACCCGGTGGTTCAAAGTGTTACAAGACAGATCGAGGAATTTTACTATAATATCCTGGAAATAACGCACATTTTACTTTTCAGTAGGACATGTTTCCAGACTCATTGTGGGGGGCTTTTATTTTTTTAGGTTAACATTCATTTTTCTTCTTCTCATAATCCGGTTGTGGGATATATATGTATATATCCATCATTGTTTTATTTATTTACTTTCATGTATTATTTGGGTTTGGAGATGTATGTGTTTGTATTTGTACATTGGATAAGGAACCCAATGCTAGTGATATTCATACTCTGTGCTAGTCACCATTGACTAGCCTATGGAGGATGGATTTGGGAGTCACAACATTGGAACTACAAGGACATTTCATGACAGAGTGGTATCAAGGTCTTCTATTCTACCTATGGACCATAGTGTGTGAGATTAGTTTGGGGAAACATTATTATGTGTTTCAAGTTAAGATTCTAGGCTTGGGAATAAATTGTTAGTGTGGCGAGTGATGTATTCGTTCACTTGGACATTGATCACCCACCATTCAAATTGGTAAACAAGGACACTATTTGTAGGGAAAAAGTGGTATATGTATCATATTAGAATGGGTTTTAGAATCCATATCCTTCCCCAGTCAGCTCTGTATGTATACTCATTGACTATGGTACATCGTATTTATTTTTAGATGCCTTCAAGAAATTATCGAAATTGGATTCAGTGTCAGGATCATGTGGATGATCCCAACAGTGACAAGGCATTGATATTGGGACCAATTTAATTAATATTACCTATAACTTGTGGAAACACTACACCACCACCTTTAAAGTAGTGGATGGTACCTGTAGTGTTATTGGATGAGGTGTTCATGATTTGAAAACTCCATAATTTTCATAAATTGAAACCCCTCAAGTTCTGAGGCACGCCCAACCCGCAACAAGCTCATGATTAGACTGAGGTGGTGACATTGGGTTTCTGTTTAGTCTGGACACAATATGATCAGATGGTGTTCCTAGAAGTGATATTTCTTCATGGATCAGTATGATGATAGATGGGTTTGGCGAGGAAGTCTTATGATGAGGTCACTATTTACCGGATGATGTTTGAGTGTCTATATATGTACTCAATGGATATGGGTTTTGATCAGCTCATTCGAAAGTTTCATTGGTTGAGAAAATATACCCAATGGTTTCCACAAGTGGCCATGATGGTGTGGATACCATGATAATAGGAATCCACTATTAGACTAAGGGACCTAGTTGTGTGATATTATTTAAGGGGATGTCCCAAGATAGATGTACTATTTTCCACGGTTCATAGCATGGGTCCAAAAATCCCCAGGAGACGTATTGATACTCTTGTGATGGTAGGAGACATATTTATAGGGATAGTCTAATCCATCATACAACTGACATAGAGATATTGTATGGGCTGAATTTTTAGTGGGAATGGTATGAAAAGACATTTCTATAGGGGTAAGATAAGGATGAGGAGATGAGAGAGTATATGGTGGTGGTATATGATTTTACTTGTTACCACCTTCCCTAGGTATTCCATGATAGGTTATGGGAGATGGAGGCCCGAGGAAGGAGCAACTACAGGCGGTCAAGGCTTATGAACTAGAGGCTCCATGAATGATACAAAGTATATTATTTTTCTGTTCTACCTTATCTATAGTATTGATAAACATAGGTTCTATTCATTTATTTCATTCCACCCATATAGTTTGAAACATAGATATTCCAGTTGATCCCTTGGCTCCACCCATTCTCTTGGTGACTCCTACAACATAAGACTTAGTGATCACACACTTGTGTCGATAATGTGATCTAATTTTTAGAGGTGGGTTATTCTATTGTGATATGTTTATATAATCAATGATTACCTACAATGTCATATTTGGTGTGAAATTGTTTTATATTGTTTATGCCCACATTGATTTTTATGGAGGGGGATGCAGTGTGTCAACATTCTGGGGATTAGAATTTACTTTGTGGGTGAAAATGATACCCCAGATGCATTGGTTGAACTCATTCATTGGAGTGTATATCAAGTCACTCTATCATGAACCATGGTGTAGTGGGTGTTGTGAGTTTCCATTTCCCTAAAGTGGTGGCAGAGTATAAGTAGGTCCTCCGTAATGATTTTCTAGTATTAAATCCCCACTAAATGATAGAGATATTCCTTGATCTACCCCTGCAGTCGATATCTATATCAGCAAAATCATATAGGATGTTTCCAATAGAGATTCATGGTATGTGGGTAAAATTGAAGGACTTAATGAAGAAGGTATTTATAAGAAATTGTTTTTATCCTGGACAACTGTAATTTTCATCACTAAGATGGATTTCCAGATGTCGGTGTTATGTGTTGACTACCAGATTTTGAATCTGGTGAAAATGAATAAACATAATCCACTATAAGTATTTAATACCACTTTGATCGATTTAAAGTGATACACTGGTTCTCAATGGTAGACCTCATATAGAGCAATCACAAGATGCAAGTACTAGATAAGGATGTGCTAACGATTAAATTCATATTTCTCATTAATCAATATGAGTAATTGGTGACTCCATTTAGCATGATGAACTCCCCAAAAGTGTTCATGGGACTCGTGAAACAAATCCTCCAACCCTTCTTAGACTGGGATCCTGGTAGTCTTCATTGATGATATTATTTTGTTCATGTTATCCAAGGGTGAGCACATGAGACACGTTAGGATGGGAAAGGATGTACTTTGAGAGTATCAGTTTATTGAAAGATCTAAATGATTTACTTCTGGATATAGGAGGTCCAACATATAGGACATGTTATCTAAACAGATGGCGTGGTTGTAGACCCAACAAAGGTCAAGGAAGTTTTTTTTAGTGGCCACCCGAAAGTGATACGGAGGTGTGGAGATTTCGTGGATTGGAATTATATTACCAAATATGCATACATTAATAATCTATGATATTAATACCCATGATACCTTTTACCCAAAATGGAAAACCTTTCACATAGAAAAAGAGGTTCCATAAGTAATTTTAGTATTTGGGGATGAGAATAAATTGAACTGCCTTGTAGAGATTACCAATGGAGGGTTAAAAGTATGTAATGTTATATTATGCATTAGTGGATGGAATCGACTATGTTTTATGTAGTTTTTGGTGGTTATTTTCTTTGTGTCACTTCATTTTAGACCACAAGAGTAGAACTCTGAAACCCGTGAACATTAGTTAGTAATGGCAGTCTACTTAAGGAAGATTTGGAAATAGTACCTCATCGGAAAGCAGTCTATAATATATTCTGACCACAAGAGTTTGATAAATAACTTCCCTACAAAGGATCATAACTTGAGATAGAAGAAACGGATATAGTTACCATAGGATAAAGATTTCGGTATTGTCTATAATATTAGGAAGTGGAATGTGGTAGAAGATTCTCTCAACATTAGATACTGTTCGTAGATTATAAATTAGGGATCAGAGTAGTTGGAATCGTTGTAGTTATCTATTGTGGTTAGTGATAGAGCATCTTATCTCCAATCACAGGTTATTACCCATTGACTTCTTTAGCGTGTTAGGGAATCTCATCTTTAGAATATCAAATGGGAGATCCCATGTACTCAGATATCCCCCGTACAAGAACCTAATGAATTTTACGAAGGTGGGTAGTATGTAGTTATTTCTAAAGGATTCATGATTGAACATGTTTTGTTACATGAGGAGGTTTAGAGAGATTATTATATATCTATATTATTTGTATATGTAGGTGTGGAAATGATATACCAGAACCATAGAAGTCTATTTTTCTAGCTAGGAATGATGAAGGGAGTTGTAGAGTATGTCTCTTGATGCCTTACTTGTCCGCAAGGTAAGGGTAATAAAATTTTTAAAGGAGGTTTATCTCTACCCCTTGATGTGACATAGTGTATGTGGCATGGGATAACAATGGAACTTGTGATAGAAATACCAAATAAAATCTAGGGGCACCATTACTTTTGGGTGATCATAGATAAACTTAATAAGTCAGATCGATTATTACATTTTTGGGAGCAAAGTTTAGTAGAGTGCTTGGGAAGCCTCTATGTGTATGAAATTTTATGAATCCATGGTGTTCCATATCTTATAATTTATAATTTGGATTCTCACTGCACATATTGGTTATGTAAGAGATTATAGGAAGCTTTTGGGATACATTTTTTCTTGAACAAAGTGTTTCAACCCAAAATAGACAACTACACTGAGAAGACCATTCCGGTTCAAGAATACATTATACGAGATTGAATTTTTTTTATTTTTCATATTTTGGATGATCATCTATAAATGGTGGAGTTATTTTATAATAAATACTATTACTCCATTGGTTTGACCTCATTCGAGGCTTTCTCAGAGAGACCATGTCGGTCACCATGCTATTGGAATGAACCCAGAGCATTGATGATAATGGGTCTAAAGGTTCTGTGAGACATAAAAGATAAGGTACATATCATCCAAGAGAAGATGATAACTATAAAAACAAGTTTGATCTCTTATGTGAATAAACAGAGGAGGCTTTTGGAGTTTATGGAGGGATGGCATGTGTTCTTTTGTGTTTCAATACAATGGTGATGATAGAGATTTGGTTAGGGATGCACGATATATATGACATTCATTTACCATTTATAAATACTTCAGAGAGTTGGAGAGGTGTTATTCCACTTAGAACTATCACCATCATTAGATTGAGTATTTTACTTATTCCATCAGTCAAAGAAGAAGAAAGACATGCATAACCCATCACAGTTATCTACTGGGGTTGGAGATGGAAATTGAGTTTGGATCTACCTTTTCTGAGTACTAAGTGGAGATTGTGGATCACACTGACATGATCCATTGTATAATATAAATTCATTTTTTGTGTGTCCAATGGGAGCACACAAATATTTACTGGAGAAACTCAGAGTGGGAGGACCATATGCATTTTCAGTGACCTTTGATTTTTATGTAGCCCTTAATATTTTTGGGACATAATGACCCATGGTTTGGAAAATTTAAAGACTCATATTTTTCACAATATTTTTCTTTGGGTAATGGATGTATTAATTATGAGTCCAGGTACTGAGATGGTGTGCGATTCCAAGTCTCGATGTGCCTAGAATAAATGTTTGAAATATATTAAATATATTAAATAGCATCCATGCACAGTTTTCATAAAAAGGTGGAATAAAATTTAAAAAGGGGCCCATATTATAAATTAGAGGGAATTATTAAATTTAAATCATTTTTTAACCTATGTGTCTCATAAAATTTTTCTGCATGTTCCATTTCGGTAAATCCTGTTCAGGGAGTAAATAAATAATATGAAAAAATAAAATTATTTTATGAATCTATTAACATGGTGACCAAAATTATAATATAATAACGTGGTTATAAATTACTTCCAAGGTTATCCGCATGGTCCTATATTATATACATAACTCTTAGAGAGTGTTTTGGAGGAACTCTCTTAGACTAACATAAATCGATTCAAGGATTGGTGGATGCTGTGAAACGAGATTCCGAGATATGGAAAAATACAATGAATGAATGTCACTTTTCATCAATGATCAATCCATATCAGGGTAAAATGATTGTTTTGATGGAATTTATTCCCTGTTTTTTATTCCTATGATTTCTGTGAATCAATCCACTAATGAACTAATTCATAGACCATGCATGTTGTGGGATGGGGTAGATTATTTCGATAAATCGAATAATTTTTTTTGTGATTATTTTATTATCTATTCATTAATCATTATTATAGAAATGATTCTAGTTTGAAATGAACATTGTCCAAGGACTATTATTAATGTTTGTTATTTGTACTTATCTATCTTTATTATATGTTCTGTGTGGCTGTCAATCATTTGTCTCCTGGTTCCACATACATTGATGAATATATTATTTCACACCTGTTTAATGGCACAACAATTCGATATTTTATATCCAATCTCGGAGATATGTGAAAAGATGTGAGAATTTTAATGAAGATTGAATGTGATAATATTAGACACCTTAGCTTTTTGATGGTGTGTGTGGAAACATTGAGGATGAATGGATACCTATTTTCTTCTGAATTGGCTAATCAAAATATGGCGAGCAGTGATGATGGGGCATGACTAGATTATATCCATGATCTACAGTGAGATCGAGGCCAAAATATATGGTGGTGGTGATTTGAGAATAAATAGGTGAAAGAACCTAGGAATTTGGAAAATATTGAACATCACGACATTTACATAAAATACACATGCCATGTCATTACCATACAATAGTAGATAGTGTTTCAGGAGAAATTTAAGGAACATACAATGTGTGAACCTATCACATAAAGTGTGAACCATCCATGGTGGATCAAAAAGTACCACAAAGTGTTCACAGACCTGACCTAGTGTATACAGACTTGGTTATGCCACACACTCCTACACAGACACAACTAAAATGTTCATGTACATGGGATATGCCATCTATAGGGACTTGGGAAGAAGTAAATGGTCAATAGAAATCCATTTACATTTATAAAGGCACATGAACATGAAATTTTACATGGTCATGACATGGTGTCAAAGGGAAATGATTTTTTCTGGTACTACATGTTGTGTACTCTATCAATGTTATCATAAATCCATTTTCTTCTATATCTAGGACATGTTTTGTTATGGCGTGTTCCAATATTCATTCTTTGAGGGAATACATTGAATCACATCCTTCACATAGGATATTTGTCACTTCAGCATGAATTCGTGGATATGGTAGTTCAAATTCAACACGGAGGCCCAGACTAAGATCCTCTACCAAATTATTTCAATTATTGAAATTCTTGTTATAATTGAGAACCACAATACGTTGGTGTCAATACTCTACACAGAGGGTTATTCTAGATTGTGTTTTTGGTATCACCCATGTCTTTGGGTGTGCTCCTCATCTATTAATAAAATCTTTTTAGACGTCTAATTTATACTTCTAATGGAGAAACCCAATGAGAACTACTTCTCAGACGAACGCCATCTACGCTATGTAACTCATTGAGTTCATTCATCTAGATGGGTTCTTTGTATAATCTTCAAGAAGAAATACTAGGCTAGAAATACACTTGTGAAAATAACTTGAGGTTGTATGCCTTTTTTTTGTGTATATCTGTATATTCGTTTTATATGTGTTATATAGAAATACCTATTTAGAGTTGACAATTATACTTTAGTTGCATCCTTTTGGGTTTTTGGGTGTCCTACTAGGTATTTCACTTCTCAAAGCTGCATGGTATTTATCATTTAATGTCATGTATTTTGTAGATGATCGTCCATTTGAAAGAGTATTAGATGGGAAAGACCAAGCCGCTCTTTGTGAGATAGGGGAAAAATATGTTTATTTCTATAGAATCTTGACACGAGTCCCTAGTTTAATTTTACGTTGGACTTATTTTCATACTCTTTATGGTGGAATTATATTTTTTTTCTTATTTACATTTAATTTACATATTTTCGTACTATGGTTTTTGGGTATATATGTATGAATTCATGGTTGTTCAGTTGTTTTTAAAAATCATCATTGTCTAGGAATGTAGATGTGTTTGTGTGTACATGTACTTCGGCTAATGCCACCCATGTAAGTGATATTCCTACTCAGTGCTAGCCTCCAACCCCTAGCCTATTTGAGGCAGGCTTGGGGATTCATGAAATGGACCCCATTGGGATAAAACCTGACATTAATTTATTACCAATGGAATATATGAAGTCCTATTTATGTGTCATTAATCTATTACCAATGGAATATATGAAGTCGTATCTAGTATGATATTTTTTATTTGTAGCTTAATGATTTTATCAATGAATAATAAATTTATTTTTCAGAACATATGTTTTACCCTATAGATAACAATGGGATGCGAAACTAATTTGGTGATTAATTGATTACTGTTATTTTAGAATATGTTCATTACTTCTGGGACCTTATATTAATAAGGTAAATATAATACTATGGTATTTTATCTGAGAAATAACCGATGAATTATATTGTAGAGAAATATATGAATTATGCTAATTTAGGTTATTTATGGAAATGCTAATCTGATTAGGGAAATTGAAATTTGGAATGAAACATTTTGAATTATTGATATTATTTGAAGATAAATATTTAATTTATCATATATAATAATGTAGTGAAATACATTTTTTTGGATTTAAAATTTTAGTTTAAAATATTATGAACAATTTCAAGGATAGTTATTTATTAATGATTTATGTTAAAACATTAGGTACTACTATTGAATTTTATAGATTAAATAAGTTTGAAATCATATATATGTTTATTATTTGTAGAGAATTATATTATCATATACTAACCATTTTTTTTTCAATTAATTAACGACATTACGAATAGATATTTATAATTTGATGGATTTTTTGAACTGTCGATGTTGATTCAGATGCTTTTGGTATATAAATTTTCATGAATACACATTATTTAGAGAAAATATGAAATATTAGTGGAAAATAAAAAAATGATGAAATTACACATTTTAGGTTTGTATGTTTCCTTATGTTATTAGCCTAGATTTTAAATTAATTCAATAATTTTAGGAAAAGTATTATAAAACAAAAACATTATCCATTTACTTTTCATATTGTGAAATCAACGTGTTATTGAAAAATCATAAATTTATGGGTTTTTGGTCGTTAACATTCTCACGACTATGTTCTTTATCCTTCTCTATCAGTCATTTAATGTTAGATTTTATCTTCAATATCCATGTTTCTCTACCGGGAAACCTACTATGTTTTATCTCATGTGAACTTCAAAAATTACTTTCTCACATATCAAAAGTATTCTTTATTGACAATTTTTACAAAGTGAGATTATAAGAATGTTAATTTGAAATGTAAACCCCATAGTTTTCGATATCGAGATAAAATTGTGGGGAATAAATTCATTAAAGGGCGGAGAATGTAATGTCCCGTCATTTTTAAAGAAAATAATATGATAAATAGAATACAAGATACATAACAATAATCTATAAACAAATAAAATAAAATATTATTATTTAAATGTGTCAGTTATAACATAGCCATTAAATTAACCGCATTAAATATTTCTAACCACATTATGAAATATATAATGTTTATAAAAATTTATAATTAATTAAATATTTTTTTATATGATTACTATTTTTAGTAAATTAATTTTATTATATTTCCAATAAAGTCAATTTTTAATAAAAATATATTTTCTTCAAAAAAATAATTTTTATTCATATTTAGGTACCAATAATATAAATATTTTCTGAAAATTTTAGAAAATTTATTTTATAAAATGTATTTAATTTTTGGATGTATCAGGTCAAAAATATTTTTTAAGAATTCAGGATTATTTTATTTGAATAATATTTTTTCAAGGAATATTAATTTTTTTTGATTTTCCTTGTTTTGTATTTTTTTTCAATATATTAAGTAATTTAAAAGTCCCACAATGTTTTAAATTTGATTCAAATTGAAAGAAGTATTATTTATTTTTATTTTAACTACTTAAATTATTTTGAATCATCTTGATATTTTATTTTATAAGGAATTTATTTTGGTGATGAAAAACTTGTATTTTTTCAGAAAATGTTTTTTTGATGAACATAATGTTTCTCCTTTTTAATTTATTATAATCCTCACTAATGGTTTATTTTTTAAATTAAATATTAATATAATATGTCACTAATTAATAATTTATTGTTATAAAATGTTTATAATTATTAATATGGTTAAAATAAAACCATATCTAAAAAAAATAAACGTTTGGAAACCTTCTTTTTTATTGTATCTATGAGTTTTGTTTTAAAGATAATATATCCAAATTTTTGAATTTAATTTGGTAAAATAGTTTCCACATTTACAATAATAAGTTAAAAATTATTTAGTAACTTTATATCCATTTGTATATATAAAAATGTTACTATGGTAAAAAAAGATCTTCCATATTATTGGTAAAATAATGTAACAAGTTAATGTTAATAAGTATAATATTAAAATATCTAAAAAATACATCATTAAATTGCTGGTTTATTTATTTCATCGATCCTAAGCTCCCTATAAAACATTAATTATAATCCTAATTCATTTGAACTAGTTCCTCACAAATGTGGTTTTATTTAAATATAAAATAATCATTATTTAATCACATAAAACAAACCCTCCTCATGAATAAATACCACTCCTCACCACCACCATATCGCCAAAAAAGCATAAAATCTCTTAAAATAACTCGAAAACACTCTCATACTCACTCTATGAAAATTAATTTTCTTTTATTCTCACATAAATACCAATAAATTATTCTTTAGGGGATCCTTCATATAGGTGATTTTGAAGAGGTATCTTTCTCATACCACCTCTCTGAATTTCCTTTTTTTCTTCTATATTATCCTCACCCAATTCATCCATTAAATTATAATAAATCAATTATCATGTGTATTACCTAATTTTATATTTATAATAGAAATATTATTTCCACCCGTTTTCTCATCTCCTCTTATTTAAAGAAATGAAATCATTTTACAAATTATTGCTATTAACCATCTCTGTGGATGATGATTATTTGATTACCATTACCTCAATTAAGGCTTGTCATAAAAATATTATTACAATATATAAGATTTTATTATGTATATTATAACTTATATTAGGTTCCTTAAATAATATATATACATTATATTAAATAAATTGAAACAAGTTTGCGGTGGTCGGAAAAACCTCCAAAATAAACAACAATTTTTTCATCAACGTTTTATCAAATGAATCATATTCATGTCAAAAAATGATATACAAGAAAATTTAAAATTATGTATGAAAATAAATAACATATTATTTAAATTATAGATTTTTATTCCCTTTTTAAAGGATTATACATAATTATATTCAAGTTAACCAACTATGAATCCCTGAAATGAATTCTCCCAAAACAATGAAATAGAACTTTATAGCGTACAAATATGGCTATAAATAAACTTATGAAAAAGATAATAAATAAAATATATATGGAATATGTTCTACAAAAATTAACTAATAAATCATATCTAATTATCAAGGAAATTAAGAGAAAGTACAGAGCACATTCAGACACAAGGTATTGGAATTCTTAACCCAATTTCTTTTCTTGGGGATAACTATTAACATTATTAATTATGTCATGATAATATTATGTGTGAAAATAATTTTTTCTTATCTTCAATTCTATTTCCAAATTTATATGGATTTATTGTGGATACCCATTATCAATTTTGTTATTAAATATAACATCACTGATACAATATTTATAAAGGACTCATTGAAAAAAACCTGTTTTAACAATTTTAAATAATTCTTCTCTAAATCCATATATTTAATGTCCGTGATATTAATTTTTTTTATGAAAATATTTATATTTAAATTAGTTTCTTAAAATTGGGAAATTCTAATTTTCTCTCAAAATGTTTCAAAATTTATCTTTTGAAATTTTAATTTTAAGGATTTTTTCAAAATATTATTTTAAAGTGATTTTGAAAAAACCCAAAAGGAAAGTTTCTTAAAAATATAGAATGAATGGAATTTCCCAAAATAATTTCACATTAAAAATTTTAATCATACATTTCATGTATATATGGTTACATTCAAATAATCTTTTTTCCATTGTACCTGTCTACTTTTTTAAATTCAGTGATTTCAAATTGAAAGTATATTTTTAAAATCATTTGCTTATAATACAATAATTAGTGGTTTATTATTACAATCCGGTTTCTTGGAATTGTTTATGATGATAGGTGGTTTCATTAAAAACCAACATTTTTATGTTCCATGATAAACCATGTAAGGGTGGTTATGTTAATAATCAATGATTCTTGGTTCCATGATAAACTAAGGACGAGTGGTTGTGTTATATCCTCTTTTTCAATGGGTAATCTAGAGTTAGAGGTTGAATATAGTGGTCACTCAGATTTAAATAGTGATTTGGATAATTAGGTTCCAACACACCTATTTCACATTTATGAGGATTCTAATCATTTTTTAGGGAAATAGACTGATTTTAAACTATAAAGATAGTGATATTTTTGAAAATACGATTTGTTTTACAATTTTAAATGGTATGTATTTGAATATTTTTTTTTGATTTCTGAATAAAATATCAGTTTTCATTATTTTATGTTTCTTATTGAGATTTTGTTCTCATCCCGTTGTTTGAAAATATTTTCCGTTTTTAAGGTAAAACAGATACAAACATGAAAACAAGTCAAACTTTTTGAAGATTTATCATGAAAAGAATCCTTGTTTTATTATAAAATGTTTATTTGATTAAAAAATTTATAATGCGTATAAGTGTAAATTTTTAAATTAAGGGTTTATTATATAAGGGTTTTATGTAATACCCTTAAACATTAAACTAAGAAGATTTTCTCAAATATAATAATGTGAATTATAGTTTAACATCACTAGAATATGTAATTCTTATGGATGGGTCCTTACATAATGAGCCATAAGTTGTTACCCAAGGGAGAACACATAAAGGGATAAATAATTCTCTCAACCAAGATCTCTTAAATTTTTTTATTTTTCCACCATCCAAAATAATTATTTTCTAAAAAATTATTATAACATCAGTGATATTATTATTATAAAATGGTATAATACTAATAGAATATCACTATTTTTACCTTTCTTTAAAATCATTAAAAAATTTATGATGGTCTCATGTGTATTTGTGGAATAGTATCTCAATGAATGGAGTGTTTCATTATTTTCATTAGGAACTAAAAATGATTGGTTTTAAAATATATTTGATTTAAGGAAATGAAAATTTTAAAACTATTAAAATATTAAAAATAAAATATTGTAAGTTCTATATGGGAAATTAACAATACATTATCATAACACAATTGTCCACATGAAATGAAAATATTTAAGAACATTTTTAAATTTAAATAAATTTATGGAAAACAGATAAAAATAAATAATTTATTTTTTTAAGGAACAATAAAAGAAATAAACATATAAAATATAGAGTTTACGTAGATATTTTATAACACATTTGATTTTTCATGATCTCTCCTTACAATGGTAACCCTCCTTGGTCAATAATAGAGAAAGGGATACAATTGGTGTTGATAATTTGTGTACCATTATATGTATATATATGATATATATATATATATATTTAATGGATTTCATGAAATGATTGATTTTCATAATGAAATGGTAATATCATATATATTTCTAATGATAATAACCATAATTTGGTATATTTGATCTTGAAAATGACCATCATATAATTAGAGTGTTCATATGGAACAATTAGTAGTAAATTCACATGATGATTTTATATATTCATGATCCGAACATGGTATTTAATCATAATTTTCTATTAATTAATAAATGATATGACAATAATGGAGTATCCTTAATTTACTATTTAAACTACTTACTTCAGATGGCAGTGCCTGTGCGTGTTTTTGAATTTTAGATCCTCATGATTGGAAAATAATATATAATCTTTTTTCACTTTATTCGTTCTATATTTCATGTAGAGGCACTAAAATAATATTTAGAAAAATTGAGTTATATGAATGTAAGATGATTCAATTTATCTCAATAGTAACAAAATAGTTACAATTCTATAGTTTTCCACATTAGTGATCTCTCTCAAACCCATGCAATGAAGTTTGAAGATGATGAAGTGTCTTATTTGTTGTAGGGAAATATGTTTTACAGTAGTATTTAATAATTTTACTTCTTATAGAGGATTCCCATATTTTTCATGCAAGATAATTATATAAGGGGTTTTAATTACATTATCTTATGGTAGATATAATTATTAAAATCTTAGAAAACCCTTTAGTTCTATAAAATAGAGGCCATACATTAGTTTTGTGAAATAATTCATGAGAAAAAGAAGAATCAACGGAAGAAAACATTCTTGTTTTTTGAATTCATATATCTTGAAAAGGTTTATCAATACATTGATGGGCATATAAACATAACTTTTGTTTCATAATAGTAACCCTAAAATTATCCATACACAATGTGGTCTTCACAAGGGTCATCCCAACATACCTATATATGAAATGAATGATGCGTAAAGGTAGTTTATTTTTTAAAATGTAACAAAAATATAACCTGAAGCTTAGCAATACAAGATAATGTTTTCAAAAAGTTCATTATTTTTTAGGAGACAAAAAATGACTTATTTTTTATTAGGTAATTTATAAAAGAGGTGAGAATAGATCAACTAGTAATAAGATGTATGGTATAATATAGCTAATAAATATACTTAAAAGATGAAACATGATGCAAAAAATTTGGTTTAAAAGTTCAATAATGTTTCCTCATTATGGAAATCATTGTTATTAAAATCATGGGTTATTAAGAAAGAATATTAATAGTTTAATATGATTGGATTATCTAAGAATTTTATGAAGGAGTTTGTATAACACTTGGGAATGTACATATTATGTACGAGTTTTAAATAAAATAATTTTGGAAAGAATGTGATACCAAATGAATGTTTTAATAATGTATTAAAATTCAAATTAAATTGATATAAATAAATATAATAAAATATTCGATAAAGTTTATTTTTATAATATAATTACTTAAAGGAAAAAATTTTATTTATTAAAAAAGGAGATTCTATATTATATGTATATTTAGAAGAGAATATATTTCCAAAGAATCTAGATGGATTATGTTTGGACATAAATAATTTCAATGTCCAAAAATGAAGAATTATACAAATTAATGTTGAAATTGAATTTTACATAACATTATATGAGATTTAGGATGTATTGATTAGAAATAATGTTAGTATATACAATTTTTAAAGGAATCATTTTTACAGAATAGGGTTCTATGGATGATGATGAAGAACATTGAAAGTGTTATAAATAGACAATATAAGTTTACACAGTAGCATTTTATGTTGTGAAGTTATAATGTTTGAATATGTTCCATAATTTTATTTTTTAAAAATTTTATTAAAAAATATCATTATTATTGAAATTTGTTTACTTTATATATGTTTCTCACTAAATATTTTAGTACAAGATATTTATATGATTGTCATATAGAAATGTGAAAAAAATTTCATATGATTTTAAAAGTTCGTAGAACCCCGAATGTGCATCCAACATGTGTATAATAGAATAGTTCATCATATATGATATGAAACACTCGTTTTTATATAGGTTTTTTAAATTTACTAACGATTTTAAGAAGAATAAAATGTATCATATTAATATAAACCTACAATTTAGTAGTTATTCATGATGTAAATATAAATGTTTATACATATATACATTTCTAGAAGTATAATTATAATTTACCTCTCAATGAATGACTTTTTGTTTATTACTAACTGATGTTCTTCATAGAGAATTATTGGTTATGATGAAATGTTATGGTTTTCATTTGTTGGGTAATATTGTAGAGATATATAATATACTCATGAGGTACAAAACAAATAATTTTATTCTTTGTATTTGATTGATGACTCATTATGTATAGCACATGTAGTGTCATACAGATTTCATTGGAATACTAGGGGTGTATGGATCGTATTTTATTCCCCATTAATTATGGTTGAAAAAATTCATATAAAGAGAACCCTTATTCTTTTATACCATACAAATTCATGTCTACATATTGAACTTGATAATACGATAATGGTTGATTATTTTTTGGATCATGTTATCAGTTAGATCTTAACCAACATACGATTGTCTCTATCAGATGATGAGTATAACAAATGGTCTGTCAATTAAGATAGACTATGTGATTTTGAAATCTAACCTATATATTTTATAATGATCTGGATAAGTTACATGTGATGTGATTATTCATAATGAAGAATTACATGTAGTATATTTATTTATAAGATAAATCTATACTCAAAGAATTGAGAATAATTAATAGAGTATATTGGATTGATAAGATCTTTGTCCCAATCTGAATAGAGGTATTGAGAAAATGGAAAATATGTGTATTCACATTTTCATATGGTGATGACTGGTAGATAAAATTGTGAGAAAGAATTTTTTGATAGAGATAACACATGATCACTTTATAGATTGAGTATAATTGATTATTTTATTGAGGCCTCTCTATTCTTACATAAATGGATTTAGATATTTATATTTTTGTAATGTCATAAAGGCATGTGGGGTCATAGTTTTTGGTTTACTAAGGGGGGATTGTGTTTTAATTCGAGATATACTATAACATGTTTTATAGTTCATCCAAAAGTGTTTTGTATAGGGATTCACAAGGTATTTCGTATGATGTGATACAATTAGAAGATAATTATATATTTTAAATATTATTTAGGATGATATCTAAACGATGTTTGGATATTGATTTTCATGTTAATTTATACAATATAATATAATGTTATATAGAACAATGTATTGTGGCTTTAGTTAATGTGGGATATGGATAGATATTTTACTTAAATAATTATATATATATATTATGATGTAATACATATATATTGTGATATTTATGCAGAAAAGGGAATATCATTTATAGTACCTATGATTATAATTATCTGTTGCATAGTTAAATATTCTATGTGGATATCATTCAATAATCCATTTCATATATAATTTTTGGGAGTAAATTTATATAATGAATTTTTATATTCATCAATCAGACAAGATATTTATTCATGCATTTGAACACATGATTAAATGATTCAAAAATTATGAGGTATCCATAATTACCTATTTAAAATACATATAGGTGATGGCCCTGTGTGGTAATGGATTTTAGATCCTCATGATTGGATTACACTACTTAGAAAGATTCCGCTTTTCATTATTCCCCATTTAATATAGAGGTATAAGAATACCATGGAGAAAAGTTCAATCCAATAAAAATTTCAAAATATTTAATTTTTCCCATGGATACATTCAGAGTTGGGATGATTTATATTTCAACATTAATTATGTCTTTAAAACCAATGTGATAGATTTTGAATACGATGCAGAAACATTATTGTTGCCAGCTTCACACATTTTATAGTTGTATTTTTCTATTCCATATATTACAAATGATTCATATATCAATCCAAGAAGAAACTCAAATGAGTGGTTTTAATTGATTCTAGATGATCAGATAATCATTATTGGAGTATAAAAAACCGTTCAATAAGGTCCTATGAAGTCCACCTCCAGTAAGCTATATGTTGGTTAATGACACATAAAATATATAAATAAAATATATTGGAGTGAATTAACCTTCATCATGATTAAGGTGTATAAGATTTTATGAGAGGAAAAACTAATGGAAATAAAGATAAATTTAGTGAATAAATACATGATCATGTAATGTGAAACATAAACTGATAAAAAACTATAAGTTGATAAAGAATAATGAATCAATGAACATGATATCCTTCTACTCCTAATTGATTCGCGATAACTACACTAAGATTGTAATGACTAGCATCATTACCAACCTAATCCTTCTGAATCAAAATGATATTTATATATACAAATAGTACGAATAAAATTTATTCGTAGCTGGATCCTCCATAAAAAACTCACATGAAAAATTAGAATGAATCATTTTAAAGATCTATGAATAAATAAAATAAAATAACACATCAATGAAACATGTAATACATTTTTCCCATCCTCACCATGTCTTATAGACCATGTAACTCATTGAAGTAAACCTTTTTATATTAGAATCATATATATATATATATATAATGCTGGTAGCCATCTTCCACTTCTCTATAGGTTTTGAAAATAATTCACTAATTAAACACAATATATAGATATTACCTCAATATGTAAGTGATACCTAAATACAAGTCAGCCCTCAAACCTACCTACCTCAAGTTTGAATGGTTCCTTATATATCATATTGGTATCAGATGACATATCTGTCACATCATAATCATCATCTAATTCAAAACACAGTTTATAACCATATTCCACTATAGATTTTTAAATTGAATTGTACCTAAATCCATTACATTACAGGTTTGTATAAAAATTGAAATCAAATGGAACAATGAACTAACAAAATTATCTTCATTCCTTATTCTATTATAGCCCAGATACAAATGTATGAAAATCCCTAATACATCATAACCCTATTAGGATCATTCCCTATACCACAATCCAATATATATTGGGATAAACCTAATCATTTGAGTCTAGATTGAGAGTGGTGGAGAGGGATAATTAAACTATAAAATTCCTTTCATGACGGTTGTTGAAGAAAACACCCCCAAAATAATTTTTTTCTATTTTCCCTACCAATGATAGCGGTGAAGAATCTAAAATCAAAAAATATAAAAAAGTATCAATCAAAAATAAGTTAAGAAAAACAACATATCACTAGATCCATATACCTCTCTCATTACAAAAGACCCCTAGTATCCACATCGATGGTCTAGGTTTCAAATAAGTATAAAAATAGATTCATATTAAATAATTCTTATCCATTAATATTAATCCTTATTCAATTTCTGATATTTGAATTTTTTAATATTAATCCATATTCTGGAAAAACAGTTTATTAACATATCATATTCTAATGTATTTCATCACCATCTTTGAACACTTTTATCCCACCCCATTCATTTAATAGTTCATTTATCATTTATTAATCATTCAAGTACAACATGAATCATCCTAAGCTACCACATAAAATATTTGATCATTATTAATAACATTAAAATTATTTCCCATGATTTGAATAGATCATAAAAAAATAACCATCCATCTGACCATCATGAATGAAAAAATTCAAGAAGCATGGACAAGAAATCCCTGATCTAAACTCATCAAATATCTAGGCATAAAAATATTGAGAAAAGTATAAAAATGTCCTACCACCACTAGAATCGACCATTATTACTACATAGGATCCCATCCTATTTATGAGAAATCAAAGGATACCTACCAAAAGAAATGTATCTCCTAAACATCTTGGTTTTCATTCCTAGAGGAAACATACATTCAAATGTATTGTTCACACATAAACAAATTAACTAATTCTATGGAATAGAAGAATTTAAACTTCCCTGAATAGGAAATACAATCATTTATCACATAAAATTATTCTTTATAAAGAAAACCATTTAATTCCATCTTGAGTAAACCAATTTGTTATACATAGGTTTTCCATAATAAAGAAACCTATGTTAATGGTTAATAGTATCAATAATGAGTATAATTTTTTAAAAGCATAATTTTCTTATTTAATAAACTCTAAAAATGATGTAGATAATACTATCATGCCTACTCCAATTATAAATAAGAAGAATTAACCATATTTAACATAAAATAATCCGTATTTCATATATTAATGCCCCATAATTATTTTTTTAATTAATACCATAACACATTTAAAATTTTAATAAGATAATTAGAAAATATTAATTTAACTATTTTGGATTATTCTAGAATAAAATTTCAATAATTATTTATGATACAACAAGTGATTTCCACATACAAATAAATAATATAAATTCACTATATACGATTGGTTTTAAGGTTGATTAATATTTATGGAAAGGGATTATCCAAAAAAATTATTTCTATATATTATACTATTTGAAGATTGTCACAATAATTTGTATAGCACATGATAATTATTGTACTAATGAATAATATTACATTTATCTTGTATGTGACAGATTTTATAAATAATTCATTGAAATAATAACCATATTAAATTATTTTATACATTCACCTTAAAATATTCATATTACTACTTTTTATTTACAATTATATTTAATAATATTTACTATCTGGATACCTTATCTGATTATGTTTCTATCCATATGGTCAAACAAAGGAAAATATACATGGTAATTAAGCATATTACACATAGAATAATAGTGAGATAGGAAGATCCCCAAAATAATAGAAGTACAATAAAGTACATAACTCCAATAACATGAGGGACTGAGGTGATGCACACATGTCAATAAAATATAGGTCGAGCCTCAAATTATTTATAGAAGACTAATAAAAATTGAAAATTGGATTTTGGATCGCCAATGACCAAGAAAGTAAATAAGACAAAATTAAAGAGATAACTATGATTCCGATAAATAATAGGGCACTCAATGAGGAATCATAAGAAAATCCTTAAAAATTCCCATGTAATTATAAATTATGATTTAGTTTCAATATTAATTCCCTGAACAATGAATTAAAAAATCCTTAAATTAATGGGAGTCAAAATATCACATTCAAAACTCTTACCCATCCTATTTCCACATAAATTCAAATTAACTATGTTAAGAATGTGTTATATGTAGTAACAGATGAAGAAAAAATATTTTCTCCTGAAAATGGTATCATCACACAAGAAGAATGTGATATGGAAGAGTAACATCATTTCAACCATAGATGGATTGTTACACATGTGTGGTCGTTAGAAACCCATAAGGACCCACAAAAAGGCATAAATAATTCATAGGCACCCTTACCCAACTCAATTTAACTCTTCCAAACCATTAAAAAAATTCATGGAAAACTAAAAAAACCCTTATGTTGTATATGAATACCTAGAAATACCCTTAAGTGGAATTAAGAAAACCCATTCCACAATTAAATTTGATGGGCTGGACTCTTATTTGAAGAACAATGAAGGAAGTTACCTTATTTTCATGTATGAAATTAACTTTATTTTAGCCTTATAAACTCTCGATCACCATTTCACATCGATTCGCTACCCTTATATGAGGGAGGAATACCTTTACGTGGTGATTGAACAACCCATACTTGAAACCACCTATACGAAAGACACAACATCTTTGTAAGGGAAATATAGATCTCATATATTTGACCGAGGCCGTTTATGTAAGTGTTGAAAATTATTTAAAAATATCACTTATCATTAAATTAATTTACTAATTATAAAGGAAAAATGTTTCAAAAACCATTTTGGCACCTATATGCCTAAAAAACACAATGGGAGGAGATTAAGTATCTATAAACTACATTAGATAACTCTAAAAAAATACTCATCCTAGGAAATTTAAAATAAATGAAAAATTAAATAAAGGGCGTCTAAAAAACCACAACAACAGATGCCATTCATGATCCTTATATAATAAAAATGTGAGCACTATCTAGGGGTTCATAGAGATTAACTACACAAAATAATAAACCAAGAGAAACTATAACATAAATAATCATAAGATAATTTAAACTGTCACAATGGAATATAAAAGAATGAATCATGGAAAAGAAGATCAATCATAACAATATTAGGATATTCCAAGAAAATATCTGAATCTTGCTCCCAGGTTCTCTCCTATAATCCACTATACCCCAATCAGGAATGGTGTTATGGGGTAAAATGACCATGGAAACCATTATACTAATGGATCTTAATATCACATGGTTTTTCCTCAATGGTTGCACCATTTTCAAAATCTTGGAAACCCCAATAGATGATGATAGAGTCATCAGGAATATATCAGTGATGATACAAAACATGTATGACTTCATGAATTAATCTATTTAGTGGGTTCCATTATAACTAACACACCAAAACTCTAACACAAGACACCACATATAAAGGAACAAAAAATATAGAGAAAGAATAATCTAATGAACAAACCATTGTTGTCCTTGTTAAAAACATGTGATATCCAATGTCAAACTCTTGAGGCCTATTCTAATGATCAGAATATAACTTCTGATTATCATCAACCACCTTCATTATTTTACATTTCTTCTATATATTTTCTATTACAATCTATATTAATTCAATTCCATGAATACATAGCTCCCTGACCATGGTAAATAACAACGAAGACCAAAAAGGCCATCCATACAACACCTCAAATTTTTCTATTACAATAGTACAATTATAACTATTGTTGTAGTAAAACTCTACTATGGTTAGGTGATTCAACTATAAAAATCAACTATTTTGAATGAACAGATGTAATATATCTTATAGAGGTGGGATGTAATACTCTATCTGACCATCCATCAACAAATGAAAAGTGGTTCTATGGAAGAAATGAGAAAAAAAATCTTGTTTCCAACATCTACAATACAATAGGTAAAGTAAAGATCATGATTATATTACCGAATATGAAACCCCATGAATCCCCATTATGTCCTCCATAAAATTCATAGAAAATACCTCTAATAAGCTCAAATACTTGACCGGTTTTAAGTGAAATGACATCCTTAAGTTGTCCCTAAAAACCCTTATAGCATTATAAACACCATGAAATTTGTGAAAAATGGTGATTAAGTCCTTCAAAATTTCATCCCGCTTCCTCTTTGGAATATCAAGTTGCCAATGGATATCACTAGGACCACAATTCTCAACCAACACCTATTTACAGACTAGGCATTTGGAGAAAAACATTGTGACAATGTTTCTCAAACTGGACCATCAAAACTAGTATCTCATCACATGATACATATTTTCACCCCTATAAATATTAAAATTGGTGAACTATATAACTCATAGAGAACAATCTCACACATATTTTAAATGGAAAAATATTTCCCAAGTACAACCTCTTATTTTTTCCATCCATAGGCCATCCCCTAGGAAAGTCACCACAAAACAATGATCCCTTAAAAACCACTATAATAGAATCCCTTTGGTAGAAATCCTCCACATTATAAAGTATGTAAAACTTCACTACCATCTGATAATGAGATAAAAAACCAATAATAAATCCTATACAGAGGTACAATGCTAAAAACTCCTCTATCATTATATAAGAGTCTCAAGATTCATCAAGAACCCCATAAAATGATTTACCACTTAATAGATCTATAAATAAATTCCCTTTAGAAGTTGTTTTTTAAATATCAAAATCATAATCCTACAGGATCCCCATCCACCATTGGTACCCCAAATTTAAATCATAAAGGGAGAAGACATGCTTCAGGATATTATTTTCAATTTAGACCATAAAGCACTCACCAATGAGATAGTGTCTCTATGGATTCAGTGAAAATTCCTCCCCAAAAAATCAAGATAAATGGTGACATATTTATAATCAGTAGGTCATAATTTCCATGAACCATAATATGTAAGTTCCCTATTTTGAATTAATAGATATACCAAACAAATAATTGAAGCATCATAATAAACCTCAATCAAAATGCCTTCCTCTCACATCCATAGTTAGTATAGTTATTTTTTTCTCAAAATAATTAATTTTCCATTTATTTATTAAAATGAAATTAGTCAATAATTCATTTCAAAAAACTCCAACTCAGTATAGATTACACGCAGTGCTAACTTAGTGTACATTAAATGAAAAACCAAGTTTCTACCAAGCATATTTTTTTATATAATTATTTGAAAAATATATTTATAACATAACTATTAAAAAAGTAATATGAATATTAATAAATACTTTTCAAAATAATTTCCTAATGTTTTTATATAAATACAAAAATATTGATAATGAAATATATAATTTCAAGTAATGTCCTTATATGTTGGAAAATTATATTTTATAAAATAAATGTCTTTTATTTTCCTTTTATAAAAATTAATAAAAACAATTTTAGACCCTTTTAAAATTTGAATGTTAGAATGTATATTTTTCATTGTAGTTTATAATGTAATAATTATCTGATGGTGAATTTTTCAAATTTTTATGAGCAATATAATTTTTAAATGAGTAGTGAAAAATATAGAATTTTAACAGAGAATATATTTTTCTTATAATTTTTTATAAGGATAAATTATATTTTTAATTGTTTTAAAAGATTAATTATGTCATATTTTTATCAGTAAACCCAATTTGGTTCATTTTTATCAATTTTATTATAAATTTTAATATAAAAACATTGAAAATTTTGAACCTTTTTACATTAAGAATCTACATTGGTGACCCAAGTGAGGGATTAAATTTAAATTAATTTCTACCAATTATGCCATTTTAAATTGTAAAAATTGATTCAATATTTTTTATTATAAAATTTTATAATTTATAACAAATTAATCATTTTTTACCAAAAATATTAGTGAATATAAAAAATAATTACAATGATTAAAGTAAAATGAAGCTTAATAAGGGACTGAACATTAATCTTAAGGGCCCAAAAAACCTAGAAAAATTCCCAAGAGCAATATTATGGACATAATTAGACCATAATTTCCATTTAATCTAGTTGTTTCTATTATCAGATCAACTTGAAATAGGAAAAATGTTTATCAAATTCGTTTTTTCAAATTTTACAAGAGTGTCATTCCTCCTCCAATATAAAAAGGCTTATGATCCACCCACTTCCTCACACAGATCAAGAAAACATGGCTTGAAAAATGTCACCAAAAATAGATCCTAAACATCTGTACTCTCATTTTAGAATCCTCCCCTTTGGAAGAATGAAATCTATGGAATCCCTTTGGTGAAAACTACAAACAGTTACCCTAATAGGGGGTAACATTCTTCCATGAGTTCTTGTATTTTATTTCAATTATCCACCACATAAATTTTTTTTCAAATTATTTAGTAAAAATAGTTTCCTAAATATAATGTTTTGTTTTTATGTTAATTTTTAGACATAAACAAAAACACACTTCCATCAAATAGGCAACAAACATATTGTTTACTTGAACTGTGAACTACTGCCTCACGAAACAATGATTGTTCATTTATTTATTTAACACCTATCCTGGTGAGCATTATAATGGAAGCAATATTTAAATATATTAAATATTTTATTTTATTTTTAATTAATAATTCTCAATCTTTTTGAAAATCATATCTTTATACTTTCCATTTCATGTAAATATGATACTTTTGTTAGAGGACATGTAGACTACAACCCCTTAAAAGAGATGTGATTAGTTTTCACAATACATGAAATTTATTAAGGATGAGTTTAGGGGAATTGTATGATATATATGAAATAATAATTCTAATTTTAGTATAATTGATACATATGCTTATATTTTATTTTAATTCATTCAATTCCATAATAAAAACATAAACTATATTCATGAATACATATGACTTTCCATCTCCATGAATTGTGTATTACATTTCATGAATCTACATTATAAATATTATTATAATACTTATATTCATATTATACATGATATTTATATCAGTTTTTAAAATTCTGGAAATAATGATAAATGTATAAGAACCAAATATATTACAAATTAAGACACATACAAAGAAGAAAGTGAATATTAGAAAAAGTGTCACCTTAACTTATGCTTGTCAACAAGTTTGAAATATAAGGCCATAATAAAACCATATAGGGTATTAGATATGATAATATGATTATGAGAAGTATGTATAATTAACAAACAATTTTATATAGGAATATTATATGAGTATGAAGAGAGTCAAGATACAAAGTAAGAGCATTTCATATCACTTTTTATTTCCATGAGATACATGCTTTGTTCACCACCCATTTATTTTTTTGTGGTTTTTATAACACCCATGGATGAATTAAAATAATCATATATTCAAATTTATGTTTATTTAAATATCCATTATATGATCTACATTTCATGGTGTTAATGTTTCAAAAGCTACCAAATCAGTAAGACTGTTTCTCTCAACTTTACTTCATTCTGACATACATTCTATTATGCACCTACATTATTTTCAAAGGTGTAAATACTTCCATTTGACATGTTATATCATGAATATAATTCATTTCATGATATTTTAATCTTCATATCATTTCATTTTTTTAAATGGATATTATGATAAGAATTTACCATGTTGTATAACTTTATTGAAACAATCTTATATTTTATCGTGATTATTTATGATTATTCTTCATTTATTGAAATATTATGATCCATATATCATGAAAACTAAAATAGTTTTTTATTCTATATTTATTCATGATATCTTCATGTTTTTTACCCTTTTTTAATATTTGGTATTTAGGAAATTTATGGAAATTATTTTTATTTAAATCTGACTATATTTATCTCTTCGATTAGAAACCTATTTTAGTCAAAAACCATGTTTTCAAAAATGTTTTCAATTGATCCATGAAGACAATTTTCATGTAAAAACATATTTTAAATTTTTGTTTCTGGTTTTAAATGAATTATTTATATGATTAAATATCTATTTTAAAAGAGAAAGGGGTTTTAAAATCTTTTCTCCATTAAAAAGAATTATTAAATATGGATAGTATATCTTCCTCATGATTTTTTTGAAATATCTTTAAAAATTATTTATCATCTAAGATAACATCCTTAAGTGTTACTTATTACATTACGGTGAAATTATTAAATTTTTCTGTTTATGCTCTTCCTCTAAATAGATTATGCTTTTATGGAAAAATGGTTATGAAACAAAATTCTCCTTCATGAGTTTAAATCTTTTGAAACCTAATTCTTTAAATGGGTTTTGTTTTTGGAGAAATGATTATGAAACATATCTTTTTCTATAGATTATGATATGATTACAGTTTTTATTCCCATTTAATTTCATGGGTTATGATATTATTATTTATGATCTTCTATAACATGTCTGTAAGAGGTCATCATGAGATGGTTAAGACCTATATCTCCCTCAAATTAATCGGGTAATGAGGTATATATCTTGAGATAAAAATGGATGGAATGAGAGATTATCTCGTCTCAGTATTACCGGGATAAAACAAGAAATGAACAATGCTCAGTATTACATGGATGGAATGAGGAGTGTCTTTAGTTATATAATAGAGGGATGGAACAGGGAGTGATATCGGTTCAATAAAGGACTTTTCCACTAATATGTCATTGGAAATAATTCCCTGACTACTATGGAAATTATTATATATAATTATATGGCTTCCACAATTCCATGTGTTATTCAATTATTATGATTTCATGGATTGTGTTTTTTATTTCCTTCTGATTCTTTTCATACGAACATCAGTGATTTCTTCCATGACTCATGTTTATGATCCTTGATATGTAGGTTTTGATCTTCTATTTTAATGATATTGTTCTCATACATGTATCCTTATGTTTTTTATTACATGTCAACCTTTTTTAACCTAACTATGCATCTATGCTCACAGTTTTTTATGTTTCATTACCTCATGTATGAGGATATGTTTTTTGTTTTATGGGTCTAATAAGGTTTCTAGTAAAAAAACTAGTGTGAGATAATGTAGATAATTTTTGTACTAGTTTTTATATTTCCTTGTTTCCTAAGGAACTAGGATAGTACAGTCTTTGGGTGTCTATTTTTATAATGTATTATGTATTTTGCAATTGTTATGTAATGTTAATGTAGGAAATGATATGGTTTATATTTTTGGTACTAGAGAAATTTATTAGTTAATATTTAGAGGAATTTATTAGAAAAACATAGTGTGAACCCATATGAAATGTCTAAGGATAAGTAAAGGATAATGAATTTTTTAAGAACATTTTCTAGAATTATAGAAAAGGATAGATTGAGTTGTTTCCAATAAATACATTCCTATATAAATAATACAACTGGATGTTGCTATAAAAAATATGTAACTTGAGGAAACAACTTTGACTAGAGGTTTCAAGACTGATTCAAGGTAATCAGGTAGATGAAAATTGTCCTTGCTGTAAAAATGGTTTGGTACACCTAGGTGATATGCTATAGGAATTTACAAACACTATAAGAACTATAATTAAGTATTTATTTATATGTTGGTTTTTAATAACATATGATAAAACCAAGGTTTCATATATTAAAGAAGGTGTCATAATTTAGACTTCTTATAAAATAATTTTCTTGATTATGCGGTTCTGCAATATGATAGTTGTTTCTTACTATATGATTTTGGTTTCAGTCAATGAATAGAATCCAAAGTAACCATGTTAATTGTGATTGTGATAGAAGATGAAGCGATTTTCCTCCTAAGAAAACAAATTTTATGGGATATGGAATGAAAATACATGTTTCCATGATCAAACATATCTCTCAAGATATGAATCAATGAATACATCCTAACGAGACAAGGAGGAAACATCATTCTATTGAAACATTCATGAAAAAACATACACATTATATCTATGGTTCTTCTGATCAACTTATTAATAAACAATGGATCAGTAATACAAAAAAATATTCTCTGCCCTAAAGTTTTCATTGCATGAAAAATACACTCTAGCTATATATCAATTAGATGGCGAAGCAAACTAGTGGTGGAAAAAAATAAATATAACGAGTTAGAATGATGGGATTGAATCCATGGATTTGTATGAGATCAAAATCTTATTTTCTAATAAGTACATTCTTTGGATTATTTGTACAAATATGGAGAAAGAGTACCATGAGTTGATGTAAAGGGAGGATGAATTGGTCGGTACCTATGATGATAATTTCACAATACTTGTGAGGTATTCTTTAAGAAATATCATCCAACATTAATATAATTTTTATAGGTTCTTCGATGGCCTATGGATAATTCTCATAAGGGATCATTACATAAGAGACATTAGAATCTATGATTATTTTTTAATTGTGATAACAAGGTTGAAATGGAGGTTGGAGTCAAGTATCAATATCATGGTTTTTACAAGAAAATGAATATTGAATTCATAATAAACACTATAAATAAAATTAAAAATTGATAGTTTTACATTATGTTAAAAAATTGAGAACAATCATGGTGGAATTTTCCTTAATGGGTCATGTAAAATTTTTATGTGAATAAAGGAATGTCAAAGGGAAGTTAATTTTTAAAATGATGGGAAGAAGTTTGTTCAAATTGCTAATAGATAAAAAATGCATAGAATGCACCTACCATACTTCAGTGCTAAAAGTGTTAGGAGACTAGGGATTATGATAACCACTACCCAAACCTAAGGTCTATTGATGATGATCAATGGTAGAAAATCACTTTACTTAGGGTTTAATGGGAAATCTCTTACAATCCCTATTTCCGAGGAGGGGTGAGATAACAATGTGTTAAAACGAACATTTACTATTCACTCCTGAACTACTAAGGAATTATTTTATTCTAGATATACCCACTTTTTAATAACTAAATAATTTTCGTGGGTGTTAGGATTCCACAAAAATGATTATATTTGGAATTAGGAGTGGAAACCCCTAGTGGTATGATGATTTCATCCAAAGTATATGATTCATCCCTAGTAAAATTTTATGGGACAATGCTCCCTAAAAATAATTTCATTCATCCTTTGGTTGATTTTTATGACATATTTGGTATAGATTGATTTTCTTTGCAAAAATCCCACATAATGTTTTGAGGAAGGGACATTACATTTTATATTTCAAATCCTCCAATTATCATCCATAAATTTTGATGATAAGAAAGTACATCTACTAGGTATTACATCTAGTTGATGGTTCTTAATTCCTTTTCAAAAGGATTCATTATCTCAACTGGTTTGGGATAAAATGGGCATATATGATATGCCTATTTTTATGTAATGTGAGGATGTATTTCCATAAGATTTTCATATCCTTCCAAAATAACACGAAGCTGATTTCTCTATAGAACTCATAACTGGTTTCACAAAAATTTCAATGATTCCTTATAGAGTGTCCCCGATTAAGATGCAATATTTGACGAAATAACTATATGAAAACATTTATAAGGGATTAATTCGGAGAATTGTGCCACCTTGGAATTCACTAGTTCTTTTTGTAAAAAATAATGGTGGATCAATTACAATCTTCATTAATTATCAGGAGTTCATCAAGATCAAAATCATGAAAAAGTATCCTCTTACCTGTATTGATGAATTTTTAGATAAATTTCCCAGAGTTCAATACGTTTCAAAGATTAAAATTTGTTCTTGATAACATCAATTGATGGTCTATAAGAAGTATATACCTAAGACAATATTAAACACTAGGTATTTACACTATGAATATTTATTAATGGATTTTGGTCTTACTAATTCCCCTATTATCATTATGAATTTAAGGTAAAGATTCTTTAGAGATTACCTTGACCAGTTTGTTGTAGTTTTTATATATGATATTCTTCTCTATTAAAAGAGAAATTATGATCATGGAGATCACTTGAGAATTGTAAAAAATACCCTAAGTAAGGAAAAAATATTGGTAACATTTACAATGAATGTAATTTGTATGAAAAAGGTTTCATTTTTTCCTCACATAATATCAATAGATGGTATTTTAGTAGATCCATCAAAGACAAAGGTTATTGAAAAATGGCATAGTCCAACCATAGTGAATGGGATCTATAAGGTTATTTGTTTAGTTGGATCTTATTGATAGGTTTTCATAATTTATCTTGATTATAAAATCATCTAACTGTGTTATCTTAGAAGGATGTCACGTTCCTCTGGACATATGAATGTGTTGAGAAAGTCTAGGAATAGATGATAAGTTTAGTTAGTTAACCTATTCATAAATTAACCTGTAGGGGAGAGGGATTTTTATTTTATATCAATGAATCAATGAAGGGTTTGGGATGTGTTATTATGAATAATAACATGGCCACCGCTAATGCCTCATCATAGAAAAAGATTCCTGATAAAATATACCAATTTCATGATTTGGAGTTAGTAGAGGTAATTTTGGTATTGAAGACATAGAGGCATTATAATTTTGGAGAAAAGTGTGATATATATATATATATATATCAATCATAGAACTATGAAATATATATTCATATAAAATTATTTGAATAGGCTCTAGATAATATTGTAATATTTTTTAAATGATTATGACTGCTCAATACATTACCCCCTTGGAAAGAGAATAAGGTGTTCGATGGTGTTAGTTGGAAAGATCATTATAGATTATCTATGATGGGGATCAAGATGATAAAATGTTTAAGGATTTCAAAAGGAAGGATCTAGAAATCATGAAATAAGGGGAAATTTTTTCATTCATAGATGAATTTTGAACGCTCTAACAATTTGATGATTTAAGAGGTGCGTAATGAAGATGTAGAGAGGAAAAAGAAAGTTATGAATTTTCCTGAGTTTATCTTGGATTTGGATGGAATGAAAAGGGTCAAAACCATTTATGTGTTCATTCTATAACATATTTGAAGAAGGTTCTATTAGAGAAATCTAATAGTTCTTTATTCTTTAATCATCTTTTATGTAAAAAATATGTATTCGGACTTGAAAGAATGATTTTGATGGGATGTCATGAACGTTGATATTTTGGACTTTATATCTCTGTATTTGGTATGAGAACATGTTAATTATGAAAGAAAAAAGTCAAAGGTGTTATTTCATCCATTACCCATACCATAATGGATATGAGAGAACATCAATATGGATTTTTTCCTAGGAACAAATAAAACCTATAAATATTTTAATGATATATGGGTGGTAACCTATCACCTTACAAAGCCATAACACTTCATCACTATCATAGAAGACTTCATTCTTTAATAGAACAGTTGGATATATATTATGTAAGTGTAAAGGCTTCATTGAGTACGACATTATATTGTATGAGATGAGGATATGAGTTTTACCTCAATGTTCGGATGATGGCATCAACAATAAATTGATATAGAATTAAGTTTTAGAACTACAAAAAATCATTATATAGTTGGTAATCCTAAAAGAAAAATTCATGTCCTAGTGGATATATTGAGATCATGTTCTATAAATTTCAACGGTGATTGGAATCAACACAATCTTCTAGTTGAGTTTTCCAACAACAATATCAGTCACTTAATAATTAAGATGTATCCATATAAATCCCTATATGGCAGTTACTGATGATCTACAATGTGCTGGGTTAAGGTTGGATAATTAAATCTATTTTGACCAATGATCATTGGGGAAATGGACGAGAAGGTTAGAACAATTAAACAACATATCAATGAATCTCATTGTTGAAAATAAATTATGCTGATATGTAATGAATTGTTAATGAATTTGATGTTGGTGAAAATTTTATCTATGAATCTCAACCTATTATAAAATTATGATATTTAGAAAGAAATGGAAACTAATACCTTGGTACATTAGAACATTTTAGATTCTTGATCATATCAGGATGATATTCTATCTCTTAAAAATTCATAAAAATATCACTCAATTCAATGGGGTTTTCCATGTATATATCTTTAGGATGTACATACTTGAACCTTCACATGTACTGAACTCAGATGTCATATTCCTGGAAGAGTATATTTTCTTATGTAGGAAAATAATTTTAAATTTGGTTCCAATATGATAATTTTATATTAAAAAACAACTAAACTATTAATTTGTTTTTGGAGAAATCGCCAGTTAGAGGAAGCTATTTGGGAACTTGAGGATATGATGAAGCAAATATGTCCTCAATTTTCTACCTCGGTGACAAATTTCGAGGAAGAAATATATTTTAATGGGGTAGAATGTTAAAAAATGAGTTTTTATGTTTTTTTGAATAATAAATTAATATAAATTTATCTCTTGAAATTCCCTATTTAAAACATTCCATTTACATGGAACTGACTCGATGTATGTTACAGACATGTCATATGTTACACGCAACACTGAGTTTCAGCAAAAGAAATTATATATATATATATATAATTGTTGAAATAATGTTGTTATAACCTAAAAAAATCTTAGTAATATATATAATGATAACTACATTCAAAATATTTTTTCAAAACAGTTTTATATAAATAAACAAATGATAACGAAAGATATAATTTTTTGGTGAAGTCCTAATATGTTTAAAAATACTATTTTCCGAAAAGAACAAATTTTTATATACTTCTATGAAAAAATCCTTAATTTTTGTTGAAATTTTTATAAATTGAAATTGAAAAAATAAACATCCATTATGAACTAGAATTTTTAATTATCTTTGGGTGATTCGTTTTGGGGTTTTTCTGAGAAACATCATTTTAGTTTGAATAATGAGAAATTCTAAATTTTAATTTGAAACATTATTCTCATCTAATTTTTTAAAATGATAAGTTATATTTTTAAATTGTATTCAATGTATAATTATATCATATTTTTATTAATCAAAACCATTTTTTGTCATTTTAAGAAATTTCACTCTGAAATTGAATATAAAAACATAGTAAATTTTTGATTGATTTTACATTAAAAACCCACATTGTGGACATGACTAGGGGATTAAATTGAAATTAATTTCTACCACATATGTGATTTTCGTTTTTAAAAATAAATTTAATATGTGTAATTGTAATAATTTAAAATTTATAATTGGTTCAACAAAATTTTTGACCAAAAATAGTAGTGAATGTAATAAAAATTAATTACAACGAAAATGGTAATATTAAGCTTATTATGGGAATCATAATTAATCTTAAGGGCCCAAACTATCTAATTTTTTATACAATATTCATTGGTTGGATATAATTTTACCCCATCCTCCCTTTAATATAATTTGGATCTCTATTGGATCTAATTGACAAGGGAAAACGTGGTTCAGATTCCTTTTCCCCAAATTTATAGGAGTGTCAATCCTCCTCCCATAAAAAAGGACTACTCTCCTCCCACTTCTTCACTCATATCAATACACCTTGGATCGACCTATGTCTCCTGATATAGTGCCTCAAAATCATTCCACTAATCGTAGAATACTCTTATTGGGAAAAAGCTAACCATGGAATCGTTTTGGTGCAAAAGAAAAGTAGTTACCTAAATAAGAGGTAACATTCTTCATGAAGTTCTATTATTTTGTTTCAATTATACACATCATCAACACTTATTATTAACTAATTTTTTAAAAACACCAGTATCATAAATATAATTACATTTTTTATTCTATAGGTTCTACCTACAATTATACATAGTACTGTCTAATGGGTAACAAACATATTTTTATGTGAATGTCGAACTACCGATACCCGAAACGATGATATTTCATTTTTAATTAATATCCTATCATGGTGGAAATTATTACAAAATACTCTATTAATATATGTTATATATTATATTTATTAATATTTTAATCTTTTTTTCCTTTTAAAACATTTATCATTATACATTCCATTATGTGTAAATACAATAATTTCATTTGAGTAACTGTATACTATTTCCTCTCAAAGTGATGTTAATCATTCAAACATTATATTGAAGATAATTTTCAAGGGAAAAAGGATTTTAAAATTGTTTTATGGTTTTGAAAATTTTTATTTATAATTTTTAAAGGGTATTTTTCAATGAAATAGGTTATGTTGTCTTCTTTAAAAAGTGTTCTTTAATGAAAAAAATCATATTTTCCCCAAAAATGGTTTTAAATTCTATTTCAAAATTATTTCCCATCTATGATAACATCTGTTGGTTTTAGTAATTACTTTCTAGGGAAATTATTCAAATCCTTCCACACATATTATTTATCTAAATGGGTTCTGTTTTGATAGAATGATGTTTATGGAACCATTTTTTCGTTCATTCGTTTTATGATTTTCAAATATGCTCATTTTCTTGGGTTATATTTAACAAGAAATATTATTAAAACCATCATTTTCTACTGGTTATGATATGATTATATATGATCTTGTGTAACATGTAAGTATTATTTAATTATGAGATGGATGTGACCTTTATCTCCCTAAAATGCATTGTTTAACAATTTATATCCCCTGAGATATACATGGTGGGAATGATAAATGAACTCGGTATAGTATTAAAGGGATGGAACAAGAAATTAATGTGGTTCGATATTATAGGGCTAGAGGGAGGAGTGAACTTAGGTCAATAATACACAGTTAGAACAATGTCAAAACCTAGTTTATTAAATGACTTTTTCCACAAAGATGGCCCTGGAAGATGTGTTATGACTACTATAGAAATCATTATATATTATTAGGTGTCTACAAAAATTACACGTTTTATTCTTATGTTATAATTTCATGTATTATGTACTTTATTTCCTTATAATTAATTTCTTATTATATTATATGATTTATTCCATAATTCATGTTATTGATCTTTAATAATCATGATATGATCCCTTATTTTCATGATCACAATCTCATAAATTTATGCTCATGTCTATTCTTACATGTCACACTTTTTAAACCTTACTGAAGATATGAGATCACTCCTTTTTATGTTTCCATTCTTAGGCTATCAAGATATGTATTACTTTTTATTTATCTGAGAAGGATAATAGTCAAATATAACCTAGTTGGAGATAATATAGCTCATTTATGTAGTAGTTTTTATATTTCCATGATTCCAATGGCACTTGACTAGTAAGTTATCTGGGAATCAGTTTTTAAAATGTTTTATGTATTCCTTAATGATTGTTTATTTTTAATGAATGAAAAGTGAGGGTCACTATACATTATCATGTAGTGAAAGGACTATAGAATCAACCAACTTCTCCTTCAAATTCATGAAGGAATCTAGGATCTAGTAAGTCCACAAATATTTCTTATCCTTTATATTCAACTCACTAATAGAAGTCCTAATCAAGTAGAATTTGAGTATGAACTTCCCTTAATAACCAGCTATTCTATGATAACTATTCGACTCTAAAACATTCTTTGGGGATACCATATAAATCACCATCTGAATCATTGAATTATCAATGTACACTTTAAACAGATATACCAAATTTCCTTTGAATAAAAAATAAATGATATGAGAGATTATAGTTAAGTTTATACCCAAATAGTTGAAAAAACAGAAGAAATCCCAACATTTCCTTTGTAATGCTTTACCAAATACTCCAATGATGCATAAAACACAAAGATATTGTTGCTAATGACCACCATGAACTAGTCCTTGAATTATCGAAACATTGCATTCACCAACCCTATAAGTATAGTTGAACTATTCATTACCACAAATGATATAAAAACTCACAATGACCAAAAAAACATCTAAATAATGAGTTTTGGATATCATATTATTTTACTCACATATGATTATTCCCATATTGAAACTCAACCATTGATAACTAGAAAGATTCCTTCAACTGATCGGATAGATTGACAATTGTTTGTAGAGGATATAAGGTTTTCCCAATTATATGATTCTAATGGTGATAATCAACACAGAACTAAAAAATAGAATATGCCTTCTCTAAAAAAATGAGTGCCCCATTCTGACACACTAAGTCAAATAAATCCTATTTGAAATGGTAAATAGACACTAATTTTTGATCTCATCTAACTCATAAGATTATATTTAAAATATTGACATTGTTATAGGAGATACACCTATCAATATCTCTTTCAAAAAAATTGATCACTTGTTGAGGGGGTAACATTACAAAATCTTATGTGAAGACATTATGAAAATCTTAAACAACAATATAATGAACTAATAGATGATTCCATGTTGAACTCAACATAAACTATTCTATCAAGGAATATAGAAACTCTCAACACCTCTAACCCTTTTGAGAGTCTCAGTAGACAATGAACACATCATAGTCTACACCACTATAATAATATATGAGGTACATATTGAAGGAATCACCAATATCCCACACATAATAATAAAAATATTTGACATGGATAAATTTTTATAGATATATCCATGGAAATAGAAATTCTAGACAAGACTAGGTTTTACTAAGAACAAACCCACAACCTTTTAATTCAGGATATAAACCACCTCAACCACATACAAAAATAGTCAATGCCAAGGGCACTGGAAAACTCTCAACATCAAACACAAAATGAATAGAATATGTAAATGAAAAATAGAATCTCTTATATATATAATAAAAAAATATTAATCCAAATAATAAAATTGTAAGATAGTACCTCATATGACATCAGGATCACCCAATGCTAGAAATGAAAATCATGCATTTGGCCACATTCAAATCCATATAATATCAGGCCCTGATGGTGACCACCTCTATAGATACACTCTTTACATTGTACAAATAGATAAGGGATATCTAGCGGATGTCCTCATGTTGTAACTTCCCCATTATTATGACCATGTGTTACAATTCCTTTCTATAGTTTCAGCCTCATCAAATATTACTATTAAGGCTAGGCTAGGAATGGACCACCTGGCACATGATAACTGCTGTAGAGGGTAAGGTATAGTCTCTTATGATAGAGTTCACCTCTATATTAAAATAAAACCATATTTGATCCACTCGTGTAGGTCCAATAACTACTATCCTAGGAAAAATGACTTACTGAAGGTTGTAACCTATTCATTCTTAACAAAAACATAGTTTTATTATGACTAGAAAACTGAGAAACCATAGTCACAACCATTCTCTCTAAATGGTTTTCGAAACCCCCATCTCATGGAAATTATTTTTTACAAAATTTATTATCTATGAATTTATAATTATCTAACACCTCAGAATGTGACATCATCATTAGTGGGATGACCTAGAGATAGATCTATCAGAGTAAATACAACACAAAATTCTATTATTTATCCTCATTCTATTGGATAAGTTCAATAGATTACAATTGAAATTTATTATAATGGATACTAAATAAAGGAAAACTAGAACTCCTTTATCAAAGTGTAATGATCTCTTTCCTAGAATCTGTACTAATGATTGAATATAGAAACACTATATAAGACTCATATATTTGATTCTACCACTCAGTAGCTTAGCAACGATAGAATAAATTACTATCTCCACTTACTCTATACTGTCAATTCTATCATACTATAATATGGAGCCTTTGTAATACTCTATACCCAAGATATAGAAATATCAGAGTGTTTACCTCCATGTTTCTTTTTATTTGACCTCCACTTTACAATGACCAACTGGAATATATTTTTGAACATCTTTTGCAAGAACCTATTGGGGACATAGACCAAAATACATATCAATAAAAATATCACACATAAAAATGTGATAAAGTAATATTTTATGGTAAATTAATTAATTAATTAATTTTCCATTATTACATATTTTCTAAAAAATTTAAACGTAGTTCTTGAAAATCATGATGCATAAACCATACATTGGTATAAGGCACACAAACATCATTTATTTGATCAAAAGGTTTAGTAACCATAGAGTTTGTAGATTTTGATCGCATGTGGACATTAAATTATGCATCATAGATAGAATTTCCTATTTACCACACATATTATTCCCAACTGATACTCTTTCCCTACTAACCAATGTATCCTTTGAAGTTCCCAACTGTAAACCATATCAAATCTATCAATATTCATCAATTAACACCAATTTTTCAAGATCAATTAAATTTAAAGGTAACACTCCTAGTCCAGTAATAGAGAATGATGTTCAATGACCCCCAAATAATACCTCTAGTAAGAAAAAAATTTTAAACTAGAGCCAAGGGTTTAACAATTTAACACATGATAGGCACTACCCATTATAATGAATAAGTAGTAAGAGATAAGATAATAATCATAACCAACTATCACCATGTATAAAAAAGATGAAATATCAATACCTATAATTTCATTAATAAAATGATATAACTAAATGAAAAAATAAAAAATAATAAAGAAAAAACATGTCATTGACCACAGACTATATGAACTCCTAATAGCTTCTCATCATCTCCATCATCTACTAATGGCCTCCATGATCCCCAAATAATTCCATATGACCTGAAAAAAAATTTATATTTAATTTGGGTGATAATAACATGTATACCTAGTAAGATAATAATTGAAACACATCATTAATGATATGAAATAATAATACAAATACTCAATGAATAAAATAATTAAACATACTCATCACCTACCTGGATAATCTTTTTTGTCATCCTCACTAAGGCCCACTCCCCATGGAATTTATAGAAGTAAAACATTCTTTATCATATAGATATATATAAAAATGTTACACTGATCCAACTTATCCACTAATTTATCACTCTCACAAATTAATTACACACATCATATTCTATTTATATCAATATGAATGTCTTCATTAAATTGTGTATGCCTCAGCCGAACCTACCTTTTTCTGATGAAGTGTGAAACATCTCTTATTTTCATCTAATCACATACGTATATCATCATAATCACCATATAATATAAAACTAAAAGCCAGTTAAGAATCCACAATAGCCTATACAAATGCAGTCTACCTCAATACATCATATCCCATTCACATACAAAATTGGGGACCTAGATCCACCATGAGACAATATAATTATTTATTATAAAACATGTCATTATATCATACACATAAATTTTGGATAAACCATGATCCATCATAGACCTAATAGGAATGAACCTAATAACATAAGGCATTATAAATCGAGATAGGTCAACTCATCTATTTCGAGTTGTAGAGTAGGAGACATTGAGATGTTTTCTATCTATTCCCTCACTATCCAAGATTTTATAGAAAACACCACAAGAAACATTTTTCTGTCGATTTACCTACCAACATTGGTGGTGAGGCATATTAAAATAAAAAAAAATATCACACATAACCACAATAAGGGAAACTACGGAGCCTTGGACTCATTTGACAATATCTTCACACAAGAACACTATATTTAATTAACATGGTCATGGAATGAAAAAAGTATAAAAGTATCAACATCAAAATAAATTAATTATTATCCATAAATATTAAAGAATTTTAAATTTCCCTAATTTATAATTTAATTTTCTATAAAAAGTGCTGAAAAATATTAATTCATTTCTTATATTCGTAGGTATGGCATTATCATCTGCTAACACCATAGTCTATTTTCATTCATTTATTAGATCCATTATCATTTCATAAAAACTAATGAACTCTATGAATCTAGAAAATATTCAAGTTAAATGATGAAATCTGAGATAAGAACATAAAAAATACACCACAAAATTAGAATATATCATATAAAAAACATTGACAACCCATCTATCTGAAAATCATCAAGAATGAAGTAAGAATCAATGATAAATCCTCTCTATAAACACATCCCAACCACCAATTTTTCCTACACCATCTCACATAGTATAAAATTATCCCATTCCCTCTAGAATCATCCATCACTACATCCTAGGCTCCCATCCCATTGCTCAGCAATCTAAGGTTTATAACCACAACAATGTTGTCAAATAATACACAACCGATCTTAATCCTCAGATCAGACATTCATTGAAAAATTATTACTCGTATATATATATATGATGTCACTAAGGTTATTGAATAGGAACATTTATTCATCCCACAACAATAAAGAGGCTTATTAAATCCCAAAAAATTATTCTTCAAATAAACAAAAAATTTATTTTTATTAGGAATTAAACATTTTATTATTCATAGATTTTGTATCAACCCACTATTTTATGCAATACCTTCTTTCAAATTAATTTTAATTATTTAATTGATTTCATTAAATGAAATATATATAGTTTACATTACATAATTAAAAAAATGAGGTGTATCTTATGTTGCATGAAACATTGATTCCCTTTGGTGACATTTGTTTCCCATATGAATGAATCTTTCTAAACAACAATATATTATTAAAATTATTTACTTAACATTATAGTTATATCTTTTCTATTAGAATGGAAAGAATGAATATTATTAAATAAATTATGAATTATCATTTTAATCAATTTATTAATTTTTATATATTCATCCAATATATTTGATAGGCATAAGAAAAGAATAATTATAGTTTTACTGTTAAAAAGTTGTATATTTTTTAAAGGCACATTTACCATAATTTTATTATGAGAATATTTTAAATATAAATTTTAATAATTTAATAACTTTTAATGAAAAAAATAAGCCTCATTTTTAAAAAATAATATCAAAATTTACTTTTGGTTTAGTTTAGTTACATTTTTAAGAACATTAATGATTAGATAAATAGTGAAAACACATCATTTTAAATGAATGCTTTTTTTATAATTTATATATCAAGTTAAATTATATTTTAAGTTGGTTTTAAATTATATTTATTTTAATTATAAATTAGTAAATTAAATTGAGGTCAATTGAATAAATTTCACTTTGAAATTGGAAGTAAAAACGTTTCAAACTATTGAATTTGTCTCCATAAAACTCGATGTCTCATTGTGTCTGTGAGATTAATTTTAAATTAATTTTAGCCACATATGTGAATTTAATTTGAAATAATTGATATTTAATTTGTAATAGTTATGAATTTTATTAATAATAATATAAACCTATATTTTTTACAAGAAAATATTAGTTAATGTAATAAAAATTAGTTACAGTGATTAAGGTAATAACTTGTTTACTTAATGATTAAATATAGAATATAAGGTGTATAAATTACCCAAAACATGTCCAAAACCCTTTTAATGGAAGTAGTTAGAATGTCATGACAATATTATCTATTTTTATGAGTTATTGGGATACTATTACATGTAATCATCCCAGATAATATATTATGTAAGGAAAAGAAAAAAAAGAACTGTCATTCAATTTAAAACATAATAAGATTATGATTAAAGAAAAGCTACATATGTTTGATTATAAATTTTATTTTCAAATATAAATGAATGATTATTATAAAAATAGTTTACATTTATTTTTTGTAGATGATATAATTATATAAAATTCATATTGAATGCCAATACATGGATTATTTTTTGAATAATTAAATAAAACATATTATATTTTGTTAAATGATTTAATGTTTATAAAAAATATTTCTAATGACATGTGATTTGTAAGTTTAAATAAATTTTAAATAATTTCTATTTAAAGGGAAATAAATATTTTTTGATGAACATATTTTCCCACTAATAGAGAAAATATTGTATGCATAGTTTGGGTTAAAGTAGTGTTTTTTTGCGTTACACGTGTTTCTATTAAAATTAATTTCCCACACATATATGTTTTTTTATTTTATAAATTATATGCTATATTTCATAATTATTGGGTATAAATTTAATAATAATTATGGAATTAATTTAACATGAATTTATGAATTACATAGATTAGAAAACTAGTTACCTAAATGAAAAACAAAAAAAAACAGAAATAAAACTGTAAATTTTGAGACAAAAGAAACAAATGATAAAAATTATCTTATTATTATGTGGTGTGGGTGTTGTTAAAACATAATTCCCCTATAATACATCAGATTTAATTTTTTTAAGAACAATAGGTTTGGTAGATTTTCCAATATTGTTACTATTTTTTGTTTACAAGAATTCCACTTTCCCACCACTATAAGAAAGTACTCAACCTCTACACGTATTCACATTTATAAATAATTTTTTCCATAAAATACCAACCCAAATAAGCTACCAAAACTCTAAATTCTGCCTATTTCCATTAATGATAGCATAAATCCAACCAAGAAATCCCATAGGGGAAAATTAGTTAACAAAAAAAGGGTATCATTCTTCAATATTAATTTATGTTTGATTTCATTCTCCACCCACTTAATTAATATTATTATTTTCAAATATAAGAACATATGTATCATAAATATATTGAGATGTTTTTATGAAAAGTGTTATACCTAAACCTACACACACATCCATAAATTGGATAACCAAATTACAGTTTTTATAAGGGCAACCACCAACCTACAAAACGATGTCGTTCACTTTTTATGTTTTCACCTATCATGGTTGGGAATTATGATTGAAACCCTATTATAAAATTATACATATTATTTTTATGTTTATGTATACTTATTTATTTTTTATGTCAAATTCCATTATTTTTTATATTTTTTGTAAATATGAAAACATTCTTTGTGGACGTTTAGACTGCTTCCTCTCCAAGAGATGTGATATGTTCACACATTACATTGAATGTATTATTAATGGGTTTAATTTAAAATATTTGAAATAGATAAAATATATTTTATTTTTATTACATAATTACCTTTCTAGAAATATAATATATTATTTTCATTATTAACCATTCATATAATGAAAATGTCATAACATCATTCGTGGATGTGTGGAATACCGCCTCCTCAACACAGTGTGATTTTTTAAATCCCAAGAATTTTATATAACTAGTACTCGCCCGTGCTATTTCACAGTGTATTCAATTAATGGGTTTTCATTTAATAATGGTTTAATTTTTAGAAACATTACGATGAAAACATATGTTGAATAAATTATAATTAGGAATTAATATTGTCTAGTAATCGAAAAAGGGGGAATAGAACATGAATACATCATTAAATTAGTTGAAAAATATATTAGATACAATGATTAAATAGAGGAAACTGTTGAATATATTAAATAAATGAATATAGATATTCAACATCCACAACATAGTACATAACAAAGATTAATTGAATAAAAAATTGAAGAAGAATAGTTGAATCTGGTTGATACATCACTAAATGTCATGAGACATGGTATTTGATTGAATACCCACTCCTTTGGCCTATCTCCAATCTATTTTTTTTAAATTATTGAAAAAAATAAAACACACATCTTCAAATAGAAATTCTGAAAATAAAATTTTATGGGAGCACTTATTATAAATGGAAAGTGCAATATGATTTTTTGATTGGTTTTTTAAATTGGAACAACATTAGTAGTGGAGTGCACTAACCAAAAAGATATGTACCTGAATAGTCTAAAAAATGTCCATTATAAAGAGAACTAAATAACATATTCGATAACAATTGCCTGAACTGTGCACATTAAATGTATTTTAGATAAATTAACACATTAAAGGGGAAATGTCTCTCATACACTTTAATAAGGAAGGTCGAAAACATCAAAAACATTTAAAACAATTTAGAAACACCATCCTTGAGATTTGGTTATGCTTACAACAATAACATTATTCAATATTCAAGAGGTGGGTGGAGTGCTGTCATGTTTTTTTCCTACCTAGAAAACAGAAAGGAAATGTTATTAAATAATAAAATGGTTAAAATAATGAAAATAATATAAAAGGGGAATATCCAACAAACCATCCACGATGCAATTACGTCAATGTAAATATACATGATTCAAGCACATGATCTCACCTTCTAATGTGGGGTGACTCATTTGTGCAATTGGATGGTCACTCAGGACCCTATATGCATCCCTTCTTCCTTCAAGGAGTGTTATTGGAAATATTTCACGTGATATTATCAACAGTATTATGAACACATGCATGTTCCAAATGCGGGTAACTGATCTAATCTAGTGGCCACTATAACACATGTATATATCACTTCTAGAATTATATAATCTTTTTGGAATCTATCGAAAGAACCAAAGGAGCCACATGACAAGAAAACTGTATATGAATATTTTCACTTATAGAAAGTTTCCCTAGTATCCTATATTATATCACCTAAAATGAAATCATTCCAGAGGTCATGGAAAAATTAAGACCATCCTCAAAACCATGATCTATGATAGGAATGAGTTCATAATGACATTAAAAAACTATAACCGGCGGTCACTGATCCAATAAATCCATAACTAAATTATTAATGAGGTAGTATGATTTTTGAAGGCCCTATAGAAAACAATATTAACAACATCTCGAAAGTTCCACCCTATTTTTTCTATCATTAATTCCTCATTCATGGGCACAAAGTGATAAATAATGATAGAATACCTCCTAAGAAGTAACACGGTAGCCCTCCTCATGGATATACGATCAAATAGAATGAAACTCATACCCTTGCTATTTTCATCCATGATGTTCCTACATGTGGTAGAGGAAATAGAAATCCTCCCTATAGTCAACCATCAAGAAATGATGGAAATACTCACTATGATAGTATCAGCTTTGAAATTTCTCTCTATAGTGGAATTCCATTTTATCAAGAGGTGGGTGGAGTGATGTCCTATTTTTTTCCTACCCAGAAAATAGAAAGGAAATGATATTAAATACTAAAATAACTAAATGACAGAAAATAAATTAAAAGGGAAAAACTGATGCACAATATAATCAGTAAAAATGCAATATCAAAAACGACATTGACCACAACCAAAAAAATTCCCAACAAATACAAAATAATTACAATGTTAGATTCAATTTATAATTTGGATTCTCAAAAGCTAAATATATAAATTGCCATCATCATCGCTCGTCTGGGAAATAATTCTCCTATTCCACCTTAAAAAATAATGATTTCTTACCCCAATAAATTTGTATGTGAATAAAGGGAAGACTAATTGAATCAAGCCGAAGGACTTTAATTTGAAAACATTGCAGAAAAAAGGCAGTTAATATAGCACCAGTTTATATGTAGCAGCCACTCTAGTGCTCAATAGATCCAGACTGCTGAACCTCTATATCCATCATTGTATGTTGATATCCCAAATTTGTTAATAATTTTAGGGAGAGTTTCATATATAGCACCCACTCAAGGAATCCAATATTTTCATCCTCTCCCAATCTAGTATTTTACTATAATGGAGGAAATATGACAATACAATAAAAGTTCCCAACATCCCTTATTATATGATAAATATAGAGACCCCCCCCTTGTTTCACCTGATTCCAGAGAGAATGGGACCTTAAGAAATGAACTTTAAAAAATCAGAATATTGAAGTATTTAAAAAATAAATAAAATGAAAACCCAAAATATTAAAGCTATGCTCTTTTTTCCCAATCAAACTTGTGAGTATGCACCCGACTTAGGAAAATTGAAATCCCATGTTAACCTATATGGGGTTTCAAAGGAATAGAGATCCATAAATGTCCCTCTATGGGCCTTGCTAACCTTCTCAAGAGATAAAATGGAGTTTTAAGTCAATAACAGTCAAAACTTATATACAGTTAAAACACATATACATTCTCTTCCCATATAATGCAAACCCAGGCGATAGGTATTATAACATGTTTAGTCATACTAATAGTGGTATATTGTAACTATTTTGATTATTTAAGATATTCAGAAATAGGAACTAGAAGATAACATACTACAGGGGTGAATATAGATATCAGACCTGGTATAGAATTTCATGACCAAAATGTGTCCAATGGTATTTCATTGATCCATATGATGTTCTGCTAGAGGGAATATTTCATTTTCCCTAGCAGATGATAAATGGACAAAAAATTACAATAGTATCAACTACCTCATACAAATTAAATGAAACAGAAATGCCACATATGTATGGTATTATACAATATAGTTAACATGAATACAATGATCAAACAAATATGCAGTATGTAATGTTAACATAAGGGGTGAGACATAATGAAACCCCAGTCAAGAGGTATTATAACATGTTAAGTTGTACTAATAGTGGTTTATTGTATATATTTTGAGTATTTTGGTGATTCATAATTTGGAAACAGAAGATAACACAATGCATGGGTGAAGATAGATATCATACCTTGGATCTAATTTCATGAACAAAATTTCATTCGAGGTGTCCATGGTATTTTCATTGATCCATATGATGTTCTACTAGAGGTCATATTTATGTTCTCAAATTATATGAGAAATGAAAATAATATTACAAAATATTCAACTACCTCATACGAATTTAATGAAACAGAAATCCGAGTGTAATGAATTTTCATACTGAATTCAGAATCCTTAATGCAGAAATTACTTGCAAGCAGATGAGTGTCGGAATAGAGGTTCACTTCCCTGCTTTACTACACAATACATGCAGTCATTACCTATTCCTATTTTTATATTCACGATAACTCATAAAACAATTAGATAAAAGTGAAACAATACATTAATCATTTAATGTTGAGTTCATGGGGAGAAAATGTGAGTCTATGCGTAACGTCCATACAAGAAACCTATAATATCCTTGGAAAACCAAATACAAAACATATAGATCAGTTTTTAACAGTGTCTATTGTGAGTAATATAAACCCAAAATTATGCATTACATTGCCTATAATTAAATTCCTCCACCATTATCCTACTCCATAATGAGTAACGTCCAGAATAATGACAAATATTTGAGCAACGATAACTTATACAAAATCAAAATTAATGAAGTATGTCCAGCTTGTCATGAAAACTATCCAACATTATAAGTGTCCTTCATGAAAATCATCCACAATGTTAATATTATAATAAACCTGCAGATAATTCAAACTGAAACAGCCTCCATGAGAAATTACAAATAAATCCTGACCACCTGTGAAAATCAAAGGATACTGCAACGGAAGATACAGTGGGTGCAAATCATCAATTTGCTGTAAATCACCACTTTTGGTTTGAAGGATGATGTCCTGTTCATGGTTCAGATACTCAATTTCACCGACTATCAGCATTTCTATTTCTGAATTATTCAGAAGGTTATATGTATCAGGGTGTGTTTGTCTTCTTTTAAGGAGTCGTAACTTTAATGTTGGAACCTCTTGACTGTTATGCATGTCCCTTGCATTTTGAAATTCTTGATCCGGTGCGTTGTTTTCATGAAGCATATATTGTAGGTTCTGGACAACATTGTACGTAATAGTAGATTGTTCATTTCTCTCGTCAAACCTGGAGATATCAGTAATGTTAATATTAAATGGTGAACATTATGTTGACTCAGCACAAATAATTAAGTATAACGGATACCTCAATCTGTGAATTCTATTCTGACACTCATGTGTGGTATCGTAGATGTACAGCTATGCGAACCCCGAAGGATGACCATCAGATGGACATAAACTGCCTATGTGATGGTAGTTTTGTCCATGTAACCTGTATACACATGGATATTGACCATTATTGAATGATCTATCTACCTTTCCACCCAATGAGGTGAATGAAAACATCAAGTTGTAAATATGGATGTGTTCTTGGAATAATAGAGATTCATCAGAAGTAAGATCAAACACAAACTTCCTGAGGTATTCGAGACATTCTGGTAGTAACTCTAAAGAAACCTTTCCCATTGAGCAGCATAGAGAAAAATGTTGGTTCTGTCTATTGCTAAATTTATTGATTCTCTCAGCAATCCAAAAAGAAGCTCTACAATGTTCACATATGTTAGAAGGCTCTCTGATATCATAATAACCCGATTTAACAAAATTGAAATGTATAAAATGTTATTATAAAGTGGAACTGAACAATAGAGACCATGATTTTGTATTAATGAACCGCTACTGCAATTCTAGTTAGTAGAAGAACCTGTGTCCTTAGCAGTGTCTTGTTCTCGTGACACTCCTATAGCAGCAAGTGGTATGTAATGTTAGATTGGCATTAATGTTAGATAACTCTGTAACTTTAGTAGTAAAACAAGTAAATCTCATTGCCTATATAGTTTACTGCACCATTTATGTCAAGAGTTCTGTTTTTTTGAGACTCAGAACTATTTACTCTGATTGTTTCTAGAAGAGTTGAATGGTATTCGGAACCTGAAAGCAATAATAAAAGACAACTAATTTCTATGTATAATATAAAGTGGTGTATATGTGATTGCATGTCAACATATATTGTATGTCATACCTATAATGGATAAAGAATTGTAGTTCCCTTTTGAAGAAGGAGGTATGCAGAATCTATTCGTATAGGGAAGAATAAGAAGTATATCTGAAATTAATGGTATATTAATGTGTATAAATAATATTCATTCTTACTATGTTGAGGAACCAATTGATGAATAAGGTAGTGTATTTTCTATATCTATTAATGATGCACAAAATGATTAATGAAATGTTATTAGGTGTCTTCATTTTTTGCAGGACAGACAATATGTGCATGGAATTTAGTAGTTTTGATTCTTACAGAATGTTATTGGAGATTCTGTCAAGGTATTCAATCATTATTTCCGTTTGTTATATCTAGTAGATCTCCTTGACGTAGCTGCATATGGTTCTAGAACTGTGCACAATGATTAAGTTAGTTATTAATATTTTGTGGTACTATGAAATGTAGTGTGTAGTCCCTTGAAAATTAATGTAAATTCAATCACATTCCCGTGACTTCATTTGTTTTCAAAATCATTGGTAGATGTTCATTGTCAGGGGATTCAGACAGGCTATCAGATTCTAGATAAGAATTTAAAGTGGATGTCACCACTGTAGCTTTAGCAACATCAAATTCTGTATAGAAAAATAGATTGTTAATAATCACATTAATTTTCAGTGAATGAATTAAGAAACTGACCATCGTTATGTCATTTCATCATCAGTATTCTGTCTTGGATCCTTGAATCGGTACAGTTAGATGTGGAATTCAAGTTTGTATTCGATTGAGCAGACAACTGCCCCACATATCTAATACAAGTAAATCAGTATAAAAGATTTCGGTTAGTATGAATTGTTTTGCAGAAAATTTCACAAATTATATAGTTTAATGTGAAATAAACGAACCATTTAAACATAAAAATGAAAATATAATTCGTGTGACTCCACATGTGATGCCACCTCCTAATACTGATTTACTTGACTGAGCACCCGAAAGGTTGGAAGATGACATAAGATGGTCTGTAGTTTTTTTCGGCACTGATCATGTTGAAAATGTAGTGAGTATTTCTACTGTATATAGGTTTGTAAAAAGAATAGATCATTTTCAAGGGTATATAATAGACAACTCACAAACTGTCTGTCGTTCCTTCATAAGTATCCTTCGTTGCATCATTGCATTTTTAGAGCTCAAGGGAGTAGAGAACTCACAATCCGTTTATGTTGCATCCTTACAATACATGTTTGTATTTGATCGAGCAGACAAGTGCACATGCACAGTAATAGAAGTATATCGGTATGTATGGTTTCAGTTAGTATGAAATGTACTTTGAAACATAGTAAAAATAATATAGGCTAATGAAAAAAAACTAACCATTTATACATAGATACGATACTGGAATGTGTGTGACCGCACATGTGATGTCAGCTACAAATACAAATTCACTCGAATGAGAAACATAATGGTTGGTAGATGGCATAGAATAGTCTCCAGTACTTGTTTCCACTATTCATGTTGCAAGTGTAATGAGTGAAACAATTGAACAAAGGACAATAATCATAATAGAACATTTTCAAGGCTACTTAAAATAGAACTCACAAACTGTCTATCGTTCCTTCATTAATAGCCTTCGTTGCATCCTTGCATCTTTAGAGTTCGATGGACAATTCATGTTTGTTTGTTTTGTATTTATAGATTACAATAATGGTGAGTAGTAAGAGTTTATAATGCACAAATCACATAACAGTCTCAAATATTACATAATAAATGAAAATATGAAGAAGGATTTAACAGAAAACAATAGACATTTGGGTTTAATGTAGATGTTCTAGTATCAACTAACCATATATTCATGTGGATATCCTCATGGATAATGAATTTGTAGTTGAAAATACCAGACAACAAATAACAACAGCAATCTTCAGTGGCTTTTTTATATTGGGAAGCATGTATTGTCAATTCAGACAACTAATTATGTAGTTGGATATCAACACGCATCATCAAAATGAGATCACAATAAGTTGAAACTAATTTTTCACAACATACCATTGTAGAAGAGTTTTTTATTGAAATAATTTCTGATTTATAATAATAAGGAAACAGAACATGAAAAATTAGATAATTGAATTGATACCAAATTTCCGGTTTAAAGGATTAAGCCTCTCCATTACAAAGATGAATTCATACATGTGCAGTGTAGATGATGCGGCCGAGAGGAAGAATAGTAGGAAGGCTGTCGAAATGTGAAGGATAATTCCATTGAATTCGGAAACCTTTTACTCAGGTCAATACCATCCTGTTATAAGAAACTTCATGGAAGGTGGAAACGTATGGGATGTAAGTTATGAAAATTCTAAATCATGTAATATATTAAAAGAAAATACATGTTATTGATGTTTTTGGAAGATCACCTATATGAAGTGTGATTTGGTTTATAAGAAATCGCGAACCGGTCATGAAATTTTGTTGTAAAACTATGTGTTTCAGTCGGTGTAGTGAAGAAGACGAAGTGCGAGGATGTCGCACATGATGGAACGATGGAGGTAGATGAGGACAGATCGGGGATTTTTGGGGGAATCCAAGGTCGGGAGAATATATAACACGACTACGACTGAGATATACCTAAATCGTTGATAGTGTATTCGACTGCTGGCGAAGGTGCTCCGAGGGGATACGCCCAGAATTTGAAGCCGTAATAGGTATGTGGTGATCAAAGATGGATGGGTTGCAGGATTTTATTGTGAGGAAGGCGACGAAGCAAGGTCAATACCTACACGTAATTCTGCAGAATGAATGGTGGGTGCGATGAAGCTAAGTGGTGGGGGGGGGGAATGAAACCACGGTACATCTACGTGAAGTACGGTGGTGCGACACATTAGAAATCAGGGACATGGAAATACAGAATAGGGACACGCATATAGTGGAAATGCCAGGATTAGTATAGTTAGTAGATTACTTATGATTAAATAATATGTTATATATGATATAATGATAATTATATGAATATAAATATTACATACCAAATTTCTACACGGTTCATAGAGAAATGGGAACCCTACTTATGTCTATGTATGACCAATCATCTCCATGATTGTAACACTTGTTCATTTTTACATAACCATATTTAATTATTTGTTTTAAATATATAAGTTTTTTTATAAATATGATAATTATATCATGATTATTATTAATCATTTTTTATATAATGACCTCTTTATCCTTAGTTGACTAACCAAATAATTTTTTTTTCACATAAACTGAATAAGGTGATAACACTAGACGTAAAGTAAATTGTTTTGGTAGTTGTATACAACATTGTGATAATTGAAATGAGATTAATAATAAACATGAAAAAGGATACCAATAATGTAAATAATTAACATAATTTAATTATTTAAGAAGATAAAGACACACGTAAAAAGTCAGACTCCAGGTAATGGATTATTGTCTGACAATTTCATTCATGAGGCTTACATCATAATAACCAAATATTTAATTTTTTTGGTGTATTTTCCAACCATTTTTATGTATTTTAGTATAATTTATTTTATCAACATGGTATATAAATTTTTCATATTATTGTTATTTCTTATTGGATTTTCTATTCAAGTGTTACTATAGTTGTAAGGGTTTTCGTCTCAATTTAGATTCCACTGAGACTTAATTGTGATTATGCACATATTTAATTTTACAAGGTGTATATTCTTCCCCATGAATTATTATATCATGATTACAATATATTTCATGATATTAAATGTTTCTATAGATTTTATTATATTAGGTATCTCATAATTCAAATGTTACTCACATAATAAGGGACTTAGTTTCAATATCTATTTGTTGGTCTTCATTTTCCGGTGTATGGTCTTATTAAGTGTTTTTTTGTTGATTAGATGATGTTGTTATAGGTGGCTTCATTCCTACTATGTGATGAGGAATTGATGGTGACACAAACTAGGGTTTCGTGAGTGTATCGCATTGGGATCAGTTCTGGAGATGACCTCTTATCCCATTATTCTGAGCTGTTTTATATGGGTACCCTAGAATGAAATTGTGATGTATGATCTCCTAATTATGAGGGAGATGTTATTGGGTTTTTGGGTTGATGGAAGGTATATTGATTATTAGGTATGTTGTGAACAATGTCTAGAGTTTATGGTGGTGATAGTTCAATGAAGAAGTTGTTTTCGGGGGATGACGGTGACAATACAATGATGTGATAAAGGCGTTGATGTGGATGGTTTAGTTGACTCGATGTACTTTAGGGTGGTTTAGTAGGCTCACATGATTATAGGGATATTGAGGGAAGTTTCTCTTGGTTTTGAATTCTGAATTTCTTCCCACTGATTGTGTGATTACTTGGAATGTGTGATATTTTAATGAATATTTCGGTTCCCACTCATTCCCTGAAAGTGATTTTATGAAATCAAATGACTTTGAGAAGAAAGGGGTTATTGGTTTCCCCAATGTATTTATGATATATTTTTTTGTGATTGTTTTGAATGGGTAGTTGGAAATTTTATGGATGGTTCCATGATAAAAAATGATAGGTGGTTCCATGATAGACCACGGAAGGGCAGGTCTGAAATAGATTTCCAATTCATTAGGTATGGAAGTTAGCTGAATGGATATTCTATTTGTAAGACAACAATGTATCTAAGTGGACCATATGATTATTCCATTTATTAGAGTGAAAAGTATAATTATGTCCCTATAAACCATTATGTTTTTAGGCTATTTATAGGTTTAAAATGTATCTAATGATATACCTTGATATCGTAAGGCTCGTAGTTTTTGATTTTGATGACTCTTTACTTTTACCTATTTTAATATTTTAGGATTTATGTATTCATGTTATGAGTTATTTTATGATTCAATAATTCAATTTTATTATGTTATCAAACCTAAATTCACACTTATTATCATTCATAAAATATTAATTTCAAGGCTTATGTTTAACCTTACTGAGCATCTGAGTTGACACTTTATGTGTTTATTTCCCCAGGAATTAATGAATTATGTTTAATGATATAATTAAATAATGGACTCATAAAGGATGATATATTTGAACTGTTGTGAAATAATAAAAGATGGTTAATATGGTAATAATATTCTTTTTATGACTTATGAGTCCATATTGATATGATTTGGTTATGTAAGAGGTTTTCATAGATCTCTAAAACTCTAAAACTAAATGGTCTTTTAGTTTCACATGACATATATTTTCCATTTCATATTATAAGTATTAGATGAAAAATATGCGTCAAAACTATTAGGATAATAACCCTAAATGTAACGTTATAGAGTTCAACACGGGATTAAGGAGTTTGGAACCTGGGTTGTAATAGTTTTTATCAATGGTCAGCTTGGATAACTTCAGAAATTTTGATTTTTTAAAATGAGTTTATATAATGAGTTATGGATACCATCATGTGTATATAAGATTAAGGATGATCAAAATTTTAATGTCCTAGACACTCCATTTGGGGGTTTCAATTATTATTAATTATGAGATTATCAATGATGTTTTTGGATATTTTGTTTAGGTTGAGGTATTTGTAACCCCCTATGACCAATACAATGTTTTTGGGAGGTTTCATTTTTTAGGATTAAAAAAGGTGGACAACAATAATGCTGGGTGACAAAACATCACTTCCAGAATGGCTATAGGGTCTGAAACCAAAACTAAAGGGAGATAATGTTGTAGCACATATAACTGGCCTAGGGGTTGTCTAGGTTAGTATAAATTTTTTTATGTACATGATTACAAATATTTTGGAATTGTATGGGATTTTATTTGAAGAGTAATGGTAGATTTATCATAGGAGAATATATGATCAAATATTACAAATCTTTAGACAATACGTTTTTTATAAAATTTAATGATAGATATTTTTGGAATAAATCAATTTAAATATTTGGTATTACTATTGAAATTTTAATACTATTATATCATTTCTATGTTGTGGGTTTTTGTAATGGAATGAAATAAATTTAAATTATTTGATATCCAAGAGAAATTTTGATGGTGAAATTTACTTTAAGGGGTTAGGATGTAACATCATGATATTTTTGGAATTATATTATTTCGAATTAATTTAAATTATTAAATAGATTATGTTATTTTAAAAATAATTTTTTTAAATTGAATCGCATAATAAGCCATATCTATGTTGCATTTCGTGTATCATCATTTCCCTTTGGGGACTTATGTTACTTACAAGCCTGAGTCTTACAATACAATAATATTCTATTATCATAATTTATTTAACATAATAGTTATAATATTTCCCCTAGAATGGAGAGAATTAATATGATTCAATAAAATATAAAATATTATTTTACACAATTTAATAATTTTTTTAGATTCCGATAATATATTTTATAGGCATTATATAATAATAAATCAAGTTTTTTAATAAAATATTCAATATTTTTAAAAGGTGGTTTTATTACTTTATAACTGATATTCTATTTTTAAAATAATTATTGTCACTTTTATTATCTTTATATGAAAAAATAAGGTAATTGTTTTAATGTGAAATACTATAATTTTTTTAGGTTAATATTTTGTGTTTTTATGAGAAATTTAATTATTTGATGAATAGTGAAAACACTGCATTTTTATTGAAAAATGTTTCTTCATCTAATTTATTTATTTAGTATAATTATATTTTTATTTTTTTAATGTATAATTTGTTCAATTATATACCAATAAATACAATTTAGTAAATTTTATTTACATTTAAATTGAAATTTTTTATAAAAACATTTGAAGCATTTGAACTTTTCTCCTTAATAACTCCTTGTCTCACATCATCTACGAGATTAATATTTATATAATTATATCCATTTATTTAAATTTAATTAGAAAAAATTAATATATGTAGTTGGAATAAGTATGATTTTTTTTAAATAATATCAACTTATTTTTTTGACCAAATTTTATTAACAAATGTAATTAATATTAATTATAACGATTATGGTAAAAACAACATACATAATGTTAAAACAAAGAATATAATGTTTATAAATGACACATACATTTTCAAAAACGTATTTTAGAGACATATATATTCTCTCAACACCATAGAATACATTTTTATGTGTTATTTGGATATTATCCCCGGAAAGTGTCCTATATAAAAAGTTATGTATGGAAAAGAAGAAAAAATGAACCTTCAAGACATCAACACTTAAAAGTAATGGAGTAGGGAACAAGGTAAATAGGTTTGGTTATAAATAATTATTTTTAATATTAATGACTAAATTTTATCATAATAATTTTTATTTAATTTTTATAGATGATATAATTACATTAAATTCCTCAGAAATGAAAATAAATAGATTATTTATTTTATAATTTAAAAAATTTATGAAATTATATTAAATGATTTAAAATTCTAAGTACTTTTCTTCTAAGAATTTATTTATATACTTTAGTAAATATAATATTTTTCCATTAAGTGGCCATCAAATCTTTTTTAACGAACATATTGACCCATCAATAGTATAACCTTTCTCAGCGTAATTATGGATACAGAAGTTTTTTTCTATGTTACATGTGTTTTATTTAAAATTGGTTTGAAACAAATTTATGTGTTTTATTTCATAAATTATATGTAATATTTTAAAATTATGTGGTGTAATGTTTATAATAATAATTATTTTAATTTAGTCTTAATGGATTAATCACATTGATTAGGAATCTAATTACCTAATTGAAAAACAAAAAAAATAAGGAAATATAAAGACAAATGAAAATTATTATGTTATAATTATGTGGTGTGAGTTTTTCTGAACATAATTCCGATTTAATCCACTATTTTTCATTTTCGAATCTCATTAATAATGGGATATGTCTCAACAGTGTTTACTTTTCTATATTTTTAAGGATATTGTTCCCCCTCTATTATAAAAAGGAACTCAATATTCCCACTCCATCACCCCTATCAAGCCATATAGGTCTTTTATAAACAACCCAAATAATCCCCCAAAATCTATAATCTCTTCTTATAGTCCTCACAATTTTCATAAAGACATCCAATGAATCCCTTTGGCAGAAACCAAAAGGAGTTACATAAAATGAGGTAAAATTATTCAATGTGAATTTGTGTTCTATTTCTTTGTACCCCAAAAAATTCTGACTATTAGTATAATAAATAAAAACATCAGTTTCTAAAATATATTTAGGTGTTTAAATGTTAAGGTTCATACCTAAAATTACACACAATTCCATCAAATGGGTAACAGAACTAATTTTTTTATACAGTAAACCACCTCCTCGTGAAAATATGTTGTTGTTTTTCATTTACCACATATGATGGTTGGGAATAATGATGGAAACCTATTATTATATTGTATATATATATATATATATTATTTTCATGTTTTATTTATAATTATTTAATGTTTATATAATAGGTAACATTATTTTTTTTATTTTCTGTAAATACAACGACATCGTATGTGTGGACTACTGCCTTCTCATAGCAATGTGATACGTTGACACATTACGTGAAATGTATTAAGGATTTTTATTTATTAAAAATATGTTACATAAATAAAATTTATATTATATTCATGACATAATTAAATTTATTAAAATATAATATATCATTTTCATTATTACCCTTTCACATACTAATAAAAGATAACGTTGTTTGTGGACATGTGGACTTCCACCTCTTGATGCATTATGTTTCGTTTTACATCAAAATACATCTATAAATAACTATATATGATTAAATAATATATTTTATATGATATAAGTATCATTATATATAGAAAAATGTCACTTAACTTCTTTCTATAAGGATCATTAAATAATGGGAACACTACCAATACGTACGTACGACAAACCGTCTGAACGATTATAACGTTGGTTGATTTTTCATAACCATTTTTCATGATTTGTTTTAAAATAATAATTTATATTTAAATAAGACTATTATTTAATTATTATTATTTTACATGTTTTCATATATTGACCAACTTGACCTTGGATGACCAACCAAAGTCGTTTTTGACAAATAAACAGAATAGGGTCAAAACAACTTACATAATCTTAATTTTTTAGTTAGTTGTATAAAACATTTTAATAAGTGAAATAAAATTAATTATAAATGTTAAAAAGGTTTTAATGAAATTATATATTTAAAATATTTTTTTTATGAATATAATGACACACATGACATATCAGATTCAATATATGCGATTCTTGTCTCACTTTTACTTTCGTGAGGCAAACATCATAATCACAATTTATTTCAATTATTTTGGATATATACTAAAAATTTTGTTGCATTATAACATGAATTGTTTAATATTAAATCATTATAAATTTTTATTATATTATTTTTACTTATTGGGGAATTTGATTCATATTTTACTAAAATTGTTCGGGGTTTCGTCTCAGTTTACATTTTGTTGAGAGTTAATTTTTATTATGCACCTAATTACAGGTATAAAGTGTATCTAATACTTATGAATTTTTATATCTTGTTTTAAATTTATTACATGATATTAATGGTTTTAATTTATTTATTTCTTTCATGGATCCCATAATTCATAAGTTACTCAAGTAATACTGTATTTTTTCCAAATCTCCATTCTTTGACGTATATCTTAATGTTTAACAACTTTATTATGTTATAATGTGTATCTATACCGCAATTAAAATGTTATATCACGAAAATACTAATTTTCATGATATTCTATGTACCATTTAATGTTATTTCCTTCATGGAGTTAATTATGAAAATGTATCAAAGTGGTATTAGATGCTTTGTAATATTGAAATATTATTTTCATAAATAATGTTTTTAATGATTTTTTATGTTAATTTTCATTAATCATCATAAAAAACAATTTTGATACATATCATACACTTTGATCATTTATTATTGGTACAATCATAAATCATTATTTTGATGGGTTAAGTTTGTTTCAATGAGATTTTTTTTGAATCCATTTCATTTCCATTGGTTGATAATGTCATACAGAGATTATTGTGAATACAATTTATTTTACATTTTTTGATTATTTATTAAAGATATATTTATTTAACCCATTAATTTTATATGTTTTACTCATGTTTCAATGATATTTTTATTGAACATAATTAATTTCCATGGTTTAATAATGTTTACAATATATTTTTATAGGAACCATTTATTTTCCATGTGTTAATCAAGATATGAATGGGTTTAATGGTTTCTTCAATGAGTTTATAGATGATTTTATGTATGATGATTTTTCAATGGAACATGAAAATTATATGTGGGGCACTATGATAAATCAATGATGGGTGATTCGATGATATAAGAAGGATGGGTGGGAACATGATCACCCTTTAAATTATTGGGTATAGAAGTCATCCTTATGGCTATTCCATTTATAAGTGTGACATGTTTAGAAGTCTACCAAATGATTATTCAATTTATAAGAGTGAGATGTATAATGATTTCCCATTACACCTTTATGTGCTTCTTCATGCTTTATATAGGTTTATATTGTTTATAATGATCATGATTAATATAATATGGGTCATGGTTTTTGATTCAGATGACTCTTTCAGTTGTCATGTTTTTATATTTGAACATCTAGGTAATGATGGGTATGAGTAATTTTATTAATCTACAACACAATTTTTATTTTTCACCATACCCTTATATACTATTATTCCAATTTATGGAATTTATTTTTTAATTATTATGTTTATTCATATAGAGAATCTGATCTCACTATTCTTATATTTCTTTCTTCCATGAGTTTTAAACAATGATGTTGAACTATTAATGTCTATAAAGGAATTTAATAGAAATATATTGATAACTTATTGTGAAATAATAAAATTTAGTTAAATTGGATAAATTAAATTTTGACAAATTATGTGTCCAAGTTGATATATGTTGTTTATGTAAGTGTTTTAGAAATTATATAAAACAATAAAATAGTAGTGTCCATGTGGTCTTACATGATCCAAATTTTCCTTTTGATTTTGTAAGGCTTAGATGAAAAACTTGGCTCACAATTATCATAATAATATCCTAAAATATAATTTTATGGATTTCATTCAAGGATTCTATAGGGTGGGTTCTATGGCATTATAGCATTTCTATATAAAATAATCCTAAGGAAATAGCTAATAATAGCATCAATAATTATAGTAAATTTTAAAAGATTATTTTTCAAATTTCATCAACTCCAAAAAAATTATATAATATTATTTTAACACTTATAATTAATTATATCTCAATTTGGATTTATATTTTTAATCAATTTAAGGAATCTAACCATGATAAACCATCAATAAAAAATACTACAAAATAAATATTACAATATATGATACAAATAAGTAATATCAAATGAAATTATAATTCACATGTGATAATAACAAAACAATTTATAAAATTCTCAACAAGAAACAATTATTATCATTAAAATTTTATAATTCCCAGTTTAGTTAAAATATTTATAAAATTATTTATTTAATTATTATCATAAATCATTAAAAAAATAATTACATAACTTTTAATTGTTATTTTCTCTATAATAGATAATTATCTAATAAACAGAGATCAATTATATAAGATAAATCATATGATTTTGGAATTATTAATTTAAATTCATTTCTTATGGCCATTCCAGAGGAAGAATAATATTATGAGAATATTGTTATCCAAATAAAAAATTATTCCTCTGCTATATACAGTTTTTATATTATCATAATAATTTAACAGTACAATAATGAAATTATATTCCTTAATAATAATACAATTCTTTTTCATTTACTATTATTTAAAATTAAATCTTTGAATTAATTTCCTTATTCATATTTTTCTAAATTCATTTTAAAATCATCAACTTATTTTTTACCATTTACTAGAATATTTAACAATATTAAAAGTTTTATGTTTATATTTTTATTCTCAAATCTACCCAAATAAATAATGAAACATAGGAATGATAATTTCATAGATTAGACATAGAATAATATATAGATAAAAAATTACCTACAATTATTAATAATATTCAACAGCACAACACCATGAATAGGAGGTGGGAGGTGATGTGCATAAATTTTGAAAATTGAGTGAAGCCTCAAATGATTTTCAGAAGACTAAAAAAAGTAGAATTTATGGGTTTTGGATCACTAGGTATAGACCAAGGTAAATAGATTGGATCTAATAGATAAAAAATTTTAATAAGTAACAAGGAATTATTAATCGTCTCTAAGGAGACAATTTAAAAACTCCCCTATGGATAATATCTATGCTATGGTTTCAAATTTAATTAACCAAAAAACCCATTCAAAACTCATAAATTATTGGGATTCAAAATCTGATATTCAAAAATAATAAATGAATAAAAAATAATAAATTAAAAATTAATTTCAACTAAATAAATTTAAAATAAATGACAGGATGAAATCAAAGAATAAGAAAAGGTTTATCTACTAAAAAATAAACACTAACACATGTTGTATGCATTGTGTCAGGGTATAATAGTTTTATCATTACATTGAATTTTATCCTTATATGGTTATTAAAATCATGGAATGAACCTTATTCATGAATAAGAAATTCAAAGATACATTTGTGCAACTCATTATAACTTTTCTTTACCTTTAAGTCAGTAATATGAAACTAAAAATCCTCTTATACATTGTATATGAATACCTAGAATTGCCTTTATGTGAGATATATAAAACCCAAATACCTTTATGCATGTTATATGGGGACATAATGTTAGGATGGAAGGAGGAACATACATTTATGCATGTAACCACCAAACTTTATATGATCCTAAAAAAATCCCTTTCACATTTATATGGTTGTGCACTACACTTATAAGAGGGATTTAGAACATTAAACATTTCTGAAAATACAAATTTTTGTGATCACTTATACATTTGTTAGGGTATCTGCATATGGTTAATATATCTTACCCATTATATAGAGATGTGATTTATATGATGGTAAATAAATGAATATAAAAATTTATTTTTCATTGAAATAAAAAATAATTTTAAAGGGAAAATTAATTGGGAACCCTTTTGTAAGTTCTTAACCATATAATCATAAATGTAGGGATTTATATATATAGGGCATTACATGACCATTTTAAATAAACAAATTATGTTTTAAAGAAATTCAATGATCCACTATAAGTAACCTCCATAAGAGAAAACTATTTTATAATTAAATGAATTATAATAATAAACAATCCTTATTAAATTAAATATAGATGGAATGTTTTATTAGGAATTTTTTTTTATTCTTTAGATGATTATTCATAATGTTAGGTACATGCATAGAATGAAACAAGAATCGAGGTTTGGTTTATTTCATCACAATATTACATCATTTAGATATGTATCATATTCAAAAAAAAATCATTTGTTTTTTATTGAATAAAAATGTATTTATTTAATAATAATTTTCATGAGATATAAGCGATTTAGAAATTGATATCAAATTTTATGATTCATTGGTTTTTGACTCAAAAAATTGACAGTTAAAATTTTTAATGTCACTCAAACATATTCATTCAGTTAAAATTTTTCTTCTTAAACTAATCTCTTTAAAGATTTATTTCTTCCAAACTATGAATTTATTTCTTAGTAACTTCTCTTCCACTATGGAGGAATGAAACTTTTAATTCCATGATTTTTTCATGTTGAATTCCATTCTCAAAAAGTATATCATTATTGAGAATAATTCTTATCCAGATTAAAATTGGTTTCCCATACTTATCCATATTTTCCATTCCTTATTATATAATCCCTTATATATGGAAATCTAATTACACTCTAAGTTATAAAAACATTATATTTACCTTTTTATAATTTCAAATTAATGTTTTATTGTCCTTTTTATAATGTGGGATTTCAATAAATTAATTTTCAAATATTTAAAAATATCCTTTCAATGCCTTTTTGTTTATCTATGATTCCAAATTTCTTTTATATTACCCAGATTACATTTTCATGAATCCATTAATAATGATTATTTTTTAGAAATTAATTTTTTAAAATTATTTTAATTAACATTGTTGAATATGAGGTTTGAATGAGACCCGTAACTTATTCTTTTATAACAATGTTAATAAGGGTTTATAAAAGCTATTTTATAGTTTCAATATTATTTTAGTATTTTCATAAAAGGATTTATTTCCATTGAAATTAATCAACATGTATGAACATATAAATGTTCTTATGAATTAATTTTTTAATTTGGTTGAATTCAGGTTGTAAATAGTCTATATTATTGTGGAATATTTTAGCGAAACCATCTCAAAATGTTTTTAACCTGTTTTTCATTTCATGGTTTCTTTATGTTATGATGAATGAATATTTTAAATTATCCCTCATATGTATGTATGATTTATGGGGTGATTCCAATGTCACCCTCTTATTAATTTGTTATGGTTTTATATCTCATTGGAATCTAATAGATCATAGGTTTATGAAAATGGATTCACATATAGAAATTATGTTTTTGAAGCCTAAGTACTATATAGACAGTTGGTTTGTGAACCCTAAGTCACATATGGTCCATCAGTTTTTGATACCTAATTTTATTATGGACTATATTTTCCTAAACCTGGATTCACTAATTGGCCATAGGTTTGTGATTCTTAATATTCTATGTAATGATTGTGTGTTCTTATAGTTTTTCATTGGCATATTTTTATGATTTATTTCCATGAAATGAAATATATTTATTATTATGATTACACTCAATGTATAATGTTTCTTATTTGATGATTCCATAATATTTTCCTATATTAACGATTTATTTATTTGATAGTATATTTCTGTCTATTTCAATTTACGACAACCAAAATTATTCCATTTCTTGAAAAATATATTTATACCGTTATCATGTTTTCTTATATTATTAAAATATAACCCTTGATAATAAATTTAAATGTTTTCCTTTATAGGGCATTTGAGCACAGCCCATTATTATATTTTCATTATCCATATTTTAAATTTGACTATATCTAAGGAAACATTTGGAAGGAGATCTATAATGGGGTGATTATAATGAAATCCTCATATGTGTTATAAAATAATATAATTATATATATGATTTTCGAAGACAGAAATCCCTCCATTCTTAAGATTATCTTATTTTGTGTGTGATTGAATTTTAAAATTAATTAAATTTTATTAAATGATGATAGTTTAATCATACATTTTATCAAATTCTATGGCTAATGAAAGTGATTTTATAACCAGATATGAGTTTTAGGGTTGAGGGATCCTCAGTTAGTTTCATATATTTTTTTGGGTTTTTAGGATTAGTTAAGTTATATTGGAAGATTAGTTTAGTTATTTTGGGAATTATAATAATATAAAATTTGAGTAAATCCTATATATGAGTATTATTATAGGATAACCTCATAATTTTGTTGAAAAGTTTTGTGTGTGTGGTTTCCTAACAATTAAATCCATGTATAGATACTCTATATTGGATGGGTTTGTGGAACAAATTCACATAGGAGTAATCACCATGAATAATTTTGGTTAAGTAGAAAATTGTTCTTCACATGATAGACAATGATGGGTCCAATGAGTATACACCTAACTAGATGCTCATGGGTAATATTCTTTAGTTGCTTATATTCTCTTCAAGGATGACTATAGAGTATATGATCACATTTTTAGGGTATTGATTGAATAAATAATAGGAAAATGGCCATAGAAAACAAAGGTCACATTGAAGGAGTTATATGTTGATAAAATTATATCATAGTTCAACCAAAATTATTATTGGTTAAAAATAAATTTAAATTAGGGAAGAAATATTCGGATTAAGTATTCATATTCATATGATCATTTACATTAATTTTATTGGAAATTAGCTTATCCATTTTGTTTTATTATTCGATTAGAAAATTTTACATGAATGTAATGTTGTCAAACAAATATCTCTAGAAACTCCTATAAAAAACTATGGAACCATATCAGGTACAAATTGATGATATAAAGAAAAAATATTAACACTTTTCCATTATGTGTTAAAATATGAGTGTCCTAATATCTAGGATTAAGAGGTTTATATCATAGTAAAAAATTTCTATCATGAGTTTCTTATTGATACCATATCTTAGGTCATTAGTACAGAATTATTAAAATTTAAAGGATGTATTTTATTTAGTGGGGGATGGAACACCCCAATATTTTACTACATATTTTATTATCATTAAGGATAAAAATAAATTGAGTTGTGAGGTATTAGATTATTATTTTTAAGAAATCATTATAATAAGGAAACATTTAATGAATAAAATTATTTTATTCAATTATAAATCAATAAAAAAAATATTTAAATCACTTAATGTTTTAAAAAAAAATTTCAATAAAATAATGATTTATTTATATATTTCATTTTCATTTAGAATTTATATTTTAAAATCTTGTAATTTTAATTTGAAAAAATTAGATTCATATTTACATTAAGAACATAAATATTATGTTTTGATGAATTTTTACCATATCTCTATAATAATTAATTTTTATATGAATTGTGAAAACGATCAATATTTCTAATTCCCTATTACTTGTGTCATTATCATAACACGAGACTGACTTAATATTTATATAATTTTATTTCTCTATTTAATATATATTTTTAAAGTTAAAAAATTAAAAATAAATACTATATTTAATTTATAAATATGATGTTTAATGTTTTGGAATTGAAAAAAAACATTTTACAATAATTTTTTTTTATTTACTAGTATTATATATTATTATTAACCACTTATAGAAATTATCTATAAAAAATTTGGTTTCATATTTTAAATAATGATTTTAATATTATTCATAGAGGTCAATTTAAATTTTAGTCATAAAAATATTACTACTAAGATTAATGATGATGAAAATTACTATTTTGAATGAGTTATTTTAAAAAATATACTAATTAATGTTGGGTAATTTTTATCCAATAAATTTAATTGGTCAATTTTTTATAAATAATTTGAATTTATATTTATGAAATATCTTAATATATTAACATATATAAAATTCATAATCAATACTAAATCCTAATTTGGACAATTATTGTTGAATGAAAAATTCTCCTAAAAAATTGTTTTTCTATATATTAAATGTTTTAATTTAATATATAATTTTATATTTTTCAGAAATTGATCAAGACTTTTTGTATAATATATTTAGGTTTGTAAATTAAATATTTTACAATATGTGATTCCTCATATTTTATTAATAAATAAATTAATTTGGTCAAAACATGTTACCAAGGTAAAAAAAAGTAAAACATATAAACCTAATGGTGAAAGAAGAAGGAGAAATTTAAAACATGTTAGAAATGTAAAATATGAGAGGATTATATAAATTTATTTTTCCTAAAATCTTACAAGACTATTTTCGATTCCTCTTTGAATCCTTTTATTGGAATAATGGGTTGATATTATTTTTATGTAAGGAGTATTAATGAAAATTCAATTTTTTCCACATATAAAAGGATTCCACTACTAAGAAATCTTTATACCTCTTTACCAGATTTATCATGAAAAAATATATTCCTAGAACCACTTCAAGTCTCTCCTGATTTCCTATAATCTGTGGTCATTCAAAAAGACCTCTATAAAGTGCCTTAATGTGTTATCAAAGGGAGAACATAAAAAGGGAGTGGTAATGATCTCTAGCGAGGTCTCTTAATGATTTTTATTATTCATCCCAAAATAATAATTTATCTCAATGAAATTATTATAGGATAATTTACAAAAATATTATGAAATTTTGTTATTCTAATGGAATAACAGTTTGTATCATCCTCCAAAACCATTCTAAAAAGGATTATGTTTTCATGTGAATGTGCGGAAAGCCGCCTCCATAAATAATGTGTTCAATATTTCCCATTACATCTATTCAAGGATGAAATTAAAAAGGTATTTTATGTATAATTAATATATTTGTGACACTATTTAAAATTTATAAATAAAATAATATACATTTTTAAGTGATATTAAAAATAAATGGTCATAGTAAACATAACCTCCTTAAGGGAAGAAATTGAGATACACTTCAAAATTTAAATCAAATTTTGTAAAACCTTTTATATATTAATTATTTTTATAATTTATTTATAAAACACTTACACCAATAGAAATAAATATATTATAAATCTATTTTTCATAAAATCAATCATTGTTAAAATATCGAACAACCTCATATAACCACTATATCAAAAACATTTTTATAAATAAATAAAATATAAATAATTAAACATTATAATGTAAAATAGATATAGAAACATTTATTTATAAATTTTATAATAAAACTAATATTATTATTTCAAATTTTAGGTGAATATGCAGAATGATTCATGAATCATTGTAAGGATTTTTGGGTCTCAATTTTGATTTATTGAGACTTAATTAGCATTCATGACTTATATCCTTTTTCATGGTGTATATATTGGAAAAGGATTTGTTTTAGCATATTATTCATGAAAATATAATGGATTTTAAAATCCATCTAATGTTTTATTTTTCATGGGGTTTTGATTCAAAAGATACCAATGCTGTAAATATTATTGTTATCTCAACTTCTTATGCTAAGATAAAATTCTCAATCCAAATATCCTTTTATTAAATATTTTTATTTCACCAACCATATAATCCAAAAGACAATTCATTATTTTAATATTTTTGAATGATTATAATGAATTATTTCCTAACGGACCAATCAGTTTAACAGTCTTAGAAAATAGATTTTACATAAGAACTATTCATTAAATTTATAAACGTAATATGAAACATCATCCAGTCTTTGAGAATAGTATTATTCTTCTATATTAACCCTAATTATCAATCGTAAAACACCAATAATCTAGTTCTTGGCTTGGTAGTGGAGGTGGTCTCTTGATCATTCAGTTGATTCTCTGAAAGTGGTTGTGAGATGGTGTTTTTTTGGGCAAGTGCATTAAGTTACACTGTTAGTGAATGATATTTAATTATTTTTAGAGGATATATTATGTTGATATTGAATACTTAGGTGTTTTTCTTTTAGTTGAAAATTGTTATGGCTTTTCGAGGGCGGAAATCATAAACGGTGGGGAGAATTGTCACACCCGTTTTTTCTGTTCATGTCACTATTCTAATCCGGTTCATTAAAAATCGTGACCATTTACCTAGGTGTTGGGTGAGATTAATTTTGAGTTTTGAACTTACATATATTTATAATCACCCTAATTTTTGATCCTCATTACTTGTTTAGGATTTTTTGGGGAGAGGGTGGTTACATTATGATTTGGTCCAACCGTAAGCCCATTTCCAGTTTTAAAAACCAAATTTGGTTCTTTTATAACTCTTTTTTCTCAATATTCTTCACCCATTAAACTTAATACTTTTCATCCACTGATATATTAAAACCTAAATATCATTTTGGACACATAAATAATTCATAATCAAAGTGAATTTGGGTTTCTTTTTTAGGTATTGGGCCAAACCGTGGGAAAACACACAGTTTGAAAACAAATCTATTATATCATTTTTTTATAATTTTTTGGTGATTCCACCTCCCAATTGAAGCCAAAATACCTAAACTCACCCCCATTATAGATTTTACCTCTTTGGAGCTCATTTGAAGATAATATTAGGAAGAATGTTATCAGGTTTCCTCAAATCGTCTAGAATTTAGAAAGTAAATTCATTCATACATAAATCATTCAATTAAAACTCTTTTTCTCATAACTCTTATTTATATAGTTATTATAGACATTATTACCCTATATAAAAAGTTTCCATCCATTATCTTGTCTCTATGTGTGCATGTCTAATGGAATATGAGGAGTTTTCTATTTGAATAGGTGATATTCCTTCTCTTTTATCCTCCATATTCTCCCTCCTTTCAGTATTTCTTGATTTTAAAATTTTTCCAAGTCATGATCGACCTAGGGTTCTGTTATCCCTAGATTTTAATGTGTGTTTTTACTTTTGTTGATGGCCATCATAGGTTTAGGGTTTTTAATCCCTCAGATGGTGATTTTGGGTGTGCGTTTACATTACCCAAGGATTTGAGTTAGGATATACCATATACAAGCCATTATCATTTTTGTTTCATCATTATCATTTGGTTATAAACTTATTTATATGATATTTTCTTCTCTGAAACCTTGGGTTTTAAGGTTTTGGGAGAAAATTTTGTTTTATGACTTATTTTGTTAAAAATATAGTTGTTTTGGTATAAATATACAATCTTCTTGTTTAATAAATTGTTCCAGGAGCTTTCACACTTGGTTTATGGTATTTTTAATATGTTTCTATAGCTTTAATAACATTATGGAATTCAAATGGTATTGTATAACTTTTTATGTGCTTAACATAAGTTGTTTTGTTAAAGAGTGCATGCCATGTGTTTGGTAAATTTCCTGGTTGGATTTTATGTGTCCATTGCAATTTGAACTGATTTTTTGGATTTATAAATACATTGGAAACATGTAAAAAATTATTTTTTTCTCATTTTATGGCATTCCAATTTGGATTTGGTTTTACAAACAAATGGTTTTTCATTTATACAATTTTTTGGACCATGTTTCTGAAAAATGGTATGTTTCACAATCTTATGATAATTGTAGTGTTTTGAATATGTAAGCTAAGTGTTTTAAGGAAATTGTGAATGTGGTTTGATTCTTTAAATATTTTTTATACACCTCATTACAAAAATTTAAGTGCATAACTTTTTCAAATGTAAGTATTTAGAAAATTAGTAAAGGTTTGTTTGGAATTTCGTTAAAATGAAGAATGAGTGTTTTACTTTTATATACCATGTTGTGTCAAATGATTTTGTTTTATTGTCTATGAAATGATTTTATTAAATTTTTTTAGGGATGAAAAATATGTTTGGTTATGGTTTTGTTGTTTTTTTATAATTAAAAGAGTGTTTTTAAGGATTTATATGTGCAAAGCCACACTACACTCCTTGAAATTATTTTACGAAACATTTCCGTGGTTTATTGATTGGTGAATGAACTGTGACGAATGTTTGTGGGATGTTTCTAATTTTATGGTTTGGGAATGGAATTTTTGTGTGAAATGTGCATTTGATAATATGTATATCTTGATTGAGCACTAATGGGGATCTCAGCTATCTAGGTGGGAGGATGTGTACTAGTATGCTAGTGATCATGTGGGGTTTGGACCCTGTTTCACGTAGAAAGTTTGAAGATGACAACACTAAATAAACTATGATGATGATGATATTGGGGGACCACTAGATTATTATTATTCACCCTACTAGTGTCTCATGTGCATGAGAATGGATATTTGTTATGGTTACTTTCACCAATATATGAGGTACCTATGTCTCACAACTAACTAATACCTAGTGTTGTTCCCGTGACTTGTGATCATTGGATATTTTTTACTCCTTGTCATCATACAATGTGTTTGGATGATAAATTCAGTAGTGTGTGTGATTTATTAAAATTTCTCAATTTTTTAAAGCATATCTCTTGAAAACTATTTTCATTTTTAATTTGCACCTCTGTGAAAATTGTTACTATCTATCTAGTTTATAAAACATGAAAGCTTTTGTCTGGTAATTTTTTTATATAGCATATGGCCTCAATTAGAAAACATACCTTTATATCTGGTAATTTAAACTTGAAATCTATGATTATTTTATTATAAAGGATGTGCATTGGAAATATAATATCGGGCTGACCTACTGAGTTTTAATATCACACCTATTGTCTTCTTTTGTTTTTATCCATTGTACAATTTTCTTCTTGTGTTCAATTGCCCTGTGAGACATGAGATATTTCTATTGGAGAGTGACCAGAGTGGTCACATGGAGTAATTTGGTTATTAGGTTGGGTCAGTTGAGTTTTTGGTTTAGTTATTCTTTCTGTTTCTTGTACAAAATAATGTTCTGATAATTTTTATGTAATTGTATTTTGGGCAGTCCATATCTTTCCGCTGTTTGTTTGATTGTTTATATTTGTGAAAAATAGTTCCCTTATGTACTCTATTTATTCTATTTGTTCTTGTTAACATCCTGGGATTATTTGGAATGCCTCTTGGGACTTTTCGTGTGTTTGACTAGGTGACCGATTCAGGGTCGACTTGTGCTGGTTAATGACAAGATAAGTACTTGAGAAAACATACTTGTTTCCATCAATGTTATCCATTAGTTGTGATTCAATATATTGTCACATCATCTTTTAAATGTTCACTGAAACTAAAAAGTGTATAAAAATATGTACAATATATCACACACCAATTTTAAACAATAATATCAACTATTTACCTATCTCCATTCCAACCATAAGAACTGACCAACAAACATCCATCAAAATTCAATGTCCAAAAAAGACACTAAATATCCAGAATAAATATTAAAATTAGACTCCCCAAACAATGTAATGTATATATTATTGTCACAAAACAAATATTTCATCACCTTAGAATCCATAATGATATATCTTATGCTTCCCAATCTTTAAAGGAGATGTACTACAATACAATACTTATATATCTCATGAATCTTTTGACCATAGAACCATTAATAAAATAACTCTTGATGCCAAATACAAAATAACCTTAATCAATTACCTTCACTCTTAAAAAATTTATTATAATTCATCATGTTATACCATAACACCCCCATTAATTAATTTTTCTTTTGTAGAATTTTCATTATCAGTAGTATAACCATTGCATGTAGAACCTTTTTTATTTTATCTATTGAAAAATTCTAAAAAAATTTGACTAACAATAATCATAGTGATATAGTCATGAAGAATCATTTATTAGGTCCCTAAAGGATATTAAATTCTTCTCAATCCATTTTTCTCTAGGATTTACCTAGGTTATCCATTACTAAATATAAAGTATGACATCATATACTTAGAATTTTCCTTAAATTCATTCATAGGTTTATGTTTTATAATCTATGTATTCTAAATATAATTTACAGGGTCATTTATAAACATCCTCTGATATCAACTATAATGACATGACCCTAGAATCGTAGATTTGATGGATTATTTTTATACATTATCATGATTACAAGGAATAATGTCCTGAAGGACAGATCAATTTAACATTTATGGAAAAAAGATTTCAAATAAGAACAATTCATCACAATTCAAAACATAATATGCAACATATTCCGTTCTTTTAGAAAACCATTATTCATCTATCTTATAACTATATATTAAACATAAAACACTTCTTGGAATCCTAGGAATGTAAGACTAATTAAAGGGGTGATCTCAGATGCTCAGTATGTTTAAACAATATAGAAGAAACTATCATAAATAACCATAAACTACAAGGAACCTATAAAACTGAAACACAAGCCTTTTAAACATAAAATTGAACATAATATAGAAATAATAAATCAAATAATTCCATTTATAAATTCACATCAATATTATACTAGTCATATAATCATATATAATATGAATAAGAAATCTCAAAAAGAGGGAATGCATATTTTCGAACATCTGAAACATAACATCGGGGCCTCTACCATGACATCTAAAAATAAATTATTAAGGCCTCAGCAAAATATATATATGAAAATAAGTGGGAAAAGACTAGGACAAATATATATCCATTTTTTCTTATAAGACTTACCGATGCATCGATGATATATAACGGGCCACACTTGTCTCTTACTAATTCCTATACATTCGTCATATGAAAAGGGTGAACTATAACATAATAATTTGTATTAAAAAATGATATGAAATTTTAATACTTTAACAATTAACCATGAATGGTTAACAAAATAGAACAATCATAGTCAATAATATCATAAAACATTCAATATAATATAGAATATTTTATCATTCTAAATCAAACACAATTAAATATATAATCCAACAAGGGATGTTCCCACTTAAGAAAATAATCTAATAAAATAATTAAAAATCATTGAGAGAAATATGCCTTTTTATTTTGAAAAAAATTAAAAGTCACATAATTTATAAAATAATACATTTAAATAGATTTTTGAATAAAGGATTCCCTTACCACATTAAAAGTGTTGAATGAAATTATCATTTTAAAACATTCGTGTCCATATAAATAAATCCTTAAAATCATTTTGAAATTGTGGGCATTAATGGGAATGATTTAGAAGAAGAAAAACCAATAAAACATTTAAAATTATGTTTTAGTAAAATAGTACCTTAACTAAAAGAATAAGAAGATTCCATTTAAAAACATGGACATGGTTGCTAAATATGTCCCAATAAAAACATACATATAAACAATCTCAGATAATAATGAGATTCCAAAATTAAATCATACTTTTTATTTCCCATTATTCGAGTGTGTTAACCACTTGTATAATAGTGAATGAATTTTATTAAATTATACCAAAACTATACCCATATTAATGATATCATATTTTATCATGTTATATCATTTTATTAATAATGTTTCAGTATTTCAATAGTTTAGTGTGTTAATTGCATTGTTTTTCAATGCATGTTTGGTCGTGTAAGGCATATTTCTCATGAATAAGGCATATTGTATTCATATCTACAATGAAATTATGTTCATAAATATTATATTAAATTATTATATTACTTTTATAATGATTCTTGAATGTTTAATGTAGAGAATGAATCTCATCGTGCCGGGGAGATGGTAGGTCGTACGTATGCACGAGTGATAGTATCATTATATAAATGTTTAAATGGTCGGAAATTGAATTGTATGTTACCTATAAAGAATATTTATTCTATAATATTAATTATTTATCTCCATTATACTCATTATTATACCCATACATATAAATTAATGTTAAATAACCAATTACACCATAGTGTGGAGAAGGTATGCCGTATATACGCACACATAGTGATATTGTTATTTGTAGGATTGATAAAATGAGGAATATGGTTGTCCCATGATTATAATGAAATCTTAGTATTTGTATGATACTATATTTATTTCATGGTTTTTAAAACAAAATAGAAATAGGAAGTAGATGAATAAATGATCTTTGAAAGAGGTGATAATACAATTACCTCTTTTTTCGGTGTCTCCTTTTGATTTGCAAAACATGACTCCATAGGGTGGATTTCATCAAAATGTATGAACTCTAAGATGTAGTGAGGGATGTTGGGAGATAAAATTGGAAGAGGTTTTATAATCCAATGGGCTTTAGAATGTGAGATAAAGTGATGGATAAGTGCCCTTTTATAAGGGAGGGGAGGGGTACCTTTGCAAACATCAAATATATTAAATTAATATAAATTAATTTTTCAATAAAAATGGATCCAAAGTGGATAATTAAAAGGTAATATAATTATTGGTATAATTCCTATCAAATAATTAAATTTATATATGTTTTGATTTTATTTTAAACCTAGTTATTTTTATTTATCCTAATTTAATCTATGTAGTTTAAAGTGTGGAAATAATATTCTAAATATAAAATGGTTATAAATATATACATATATGGAATCACTTGACAATAATTGGAAACTTTATAAAATTATGGAAAATAAAAATATCAAATAGTAATTTTTTTTTAAATATGATTTTTAAATAATTTAATAATATGTTATTTTTATAAAATATCAATACTTTCAATTTGACACTATTCATAAAATCGATAGTAATTAAAAACATAAAAGAAAGATAGATTCAAAAAAAATATTTAATACACTCATAACATGTCATAGAAAGCTATAAAATTCGTTTATCACCTCAAATATGTCAAATTATATTTATTTTAATATTTTTAATATCAATTATTTTTAATTTCTATAAAAAATATTTATTTTTTAACTATTGATTCATTATTTGTGGTAATATTTAGTCTATAAAAATTAAAAATAATTTACTATAATGTAGATAATTATTTTTTATTTCTAAATGATATTTATGATTGAACTTATCTCCAGGATATCCCTAAATTAAAATCATTGATCTTATAAGAAAAGAGACTATGAGACTCTTTCACAAGTGTAATTTTCAAAAAATTTAGGTCATTTTCTTGAAAAAATGTCCATTAAAATAAAAAAATTGATTATAAAGATATATTTAACATTATCCCAGTAATCTTTTAGAGCGTGGTGTTTTAATTAATTTTATAACATTTAACAAATCATTAATGATTTTAAAGTATAATTTAAGTGAATTTTGATACTATTAAATATTACAATTTTTAAAAATATTAAAAATACATGATTACTTCGAACCAATACCTGAAATATGTAAGTAAAATGTATATGTTATATTTAAAAAATTTGGTTGTCATTTATTATGTAAAATAATATCTATTTTAATTTTAATTATATCATTATTTTGTTTCGTTCATTAATTATGAAATTACTACATCGTCTTTATGTCACCATTTAATTTAATAATATATTTCGTAAAAATTATAAATAAACTTCCCTAATTTAGATAATATTTTAATTAATATTTATTATATACCATATCACTTATAGAGCCTCATATTAAAAATTTTTGACTAGTTAAAAATAATAGTGTAACAAAATTTTATTTTCTTTAAATATAACATTAAAAATATACTAAAGTGATCCAAGTGGCTCCATGTGGTACCAAAATAGAACCAAGGGTACTTGTGGTAGAAAAACACTTACCCAGTGAAATTAAGACAAGTTTTAGGGTTATTATAATATTATTTTTACCTTTAATTACATAATTTACCATTAACCATGGTAATAATTTTTTTACTAAAGTTATTATTCATAATTCCAAAAGGAAAATGTAATATATTTATTTCATATAAACCCACTAAGTCCAAAATATTAATTCATTTTTCAAAATTCAAAAAATATATTTTTAATTAATTAATTTAAATTAATCTATATTTTAATTAAAAACGAGGGGTTTCAATGTAAAATCATTGAAAAAGATTGATAAGTTTTTACCCAAAAATCTATTGTAAAATTAACGTCGATAAACAAAATTATATTAAATGATAAAAATATATTAATTTTTAGTCTCTAAGACCAATAGAATTTATAATTTAGTATTATAAATGATTTGGATGAAAAATGTTTTTTTCAATTGAAATGTAATATTTTTTTCTTTACAACATAACATAAATGTTATAAGAAAAATACCAAAAAATTAATCAAGTGAATATTGACATTACAAATCCGAAGAAGAAATTTATTTTTAAAAAATGAATATATAAAGGTTTAATATATTGTATTTAAAATAAGTTCCCCATTAGAGGAAAAAATATTGGATTATTTGAAAAATAATTGTTTTATACAAATAATGGAATTTTTTACAATATCTTTTCTAGAATAATTATATGATTAATGTTAAAATTACATAAAATATATAAAAATCAAAATGGGGTTAATAATATTCATAACCTCTAATTTAGTAGCTAGTTTATATATTATATTAAAAATAATATTTTATTAATATATTTTTATTCAGTAAAACTGGGTATTGTGTGTAATGCGATCCAACTCATTATTAAGTGTAGTGTATTCTTAACAAGATGTTTTATAAAAATAAAGTGCGAAAAAGAATTAAATTTCTTCAAAAATAAAAAATATTGGAATTTCTCGGGGTGTTAAAATATTTGTTTCCTTCACAGCAAAAATTTATTTCATGGTAACTTAACTCCCTCTCTTGGAGAATGTTAATTTTTAATTAAAATCTCTTACATGGAAAAATTTTATTTTAAAAAAGTATCACATTGTTGAGAATAATTTCCATCCTCTTAATCAATGGTTTCCCCACCCTATCCATATTTTACTTTCCCATCAATTCTCTCCTTTATATGTATTATCCCAATTACATTTATTCTCTGGTGACCATAAAAGTTTCCATTTAAAAATTTGGGGATGATGTTTTATTTCAATTGGCATGATATTTGGTATTAGAAAATGTATTTAAAGATAATAAATGCTTTTTAATGCATGTTCAATTGTGTTGTATTCCAATAAAAAATTCAATTATATAAACCATAAGTATTTTTTAAGAATATATTACTAAATTTTCGTTTTTTAAATGTTCATGTTGTATAATTTTATCAATTAAGGTTTTTGAAAAAGAATTTTGCATGAAATCCAAATGTTATATTTTAAGAACATGTTAATGAATATTTCTAGAAACTATATTTATGTTTTCCCTACATTTTTCCTATTTTTCTATAAAGTATTTATTTCTATTTAAATTAATTTCCATGAATCATATTATAAATTTTATAATGAAATATTCTTTAGGGTGACTCAATTTTGGGTTTTATAAATTATAACTATTGATGTCCATTTTTTTGATAAAACGTTAAAATTTTATAAATCCAAATTTTTTTTCCTTGGGTTATTTAAGAGTTTTTGAATGATTATATTCATCTTCAACACATATTTATATATAATTTATTGTTGGGGTCTGATTTCTCCCTCCAATGATTGGTTAGTTTTGTATATATCTAGAGAAAATTATGGTCTATAGGTCACCAAATCCGAGTCACTTATGGTTGGAAGGTTAGTGACACCTATCCTACTTATAGAATATAAGTTTATGAAGCCTATTATTCAGATTTTCCATATTATTATGAATCCAAATTCACTTTTAATCTTATTTTTATGAAAATTATGTTTCTAATCGGATATAGGGTTGTGATGGTTAAACCCCTGCCTAATGATTTCATGTGCATATATTTTTTATATAGTTTTCCATTGTGCTACATTTATACAGAATACCACATCTTATGCCTATAATTAAAATACGCGGATCACGATTATTATCTCGTATTTCCATTATATATTTTGAAGTAATATTTTTCTTCATTTAATATTATATTTCCTCCTATTTGAAGATATGGGAAATCATTAGTATTCTGAGCACTTTTTAACAATACATTTCATCCCTACTCATGTTTCCTCATATTCTTATAATCTGTCCCTTTATAAAATATTGAAAAGTTCTCCCTTACTGAGAATTTGAGTTTACCTCTTTATTATATTTTGTTTCCCTTGGTTGTTATGATGTATATAACTTAGAATATTTCTATAATTGGTTATAGTACTGTGTGATTCTGGTGAAATGTTCACAAATTACATTGATAGGATTCATATTTAGATGATTCTCAAAGATGATTAACATTAAATTATAGTAATTTTTTTAATATTTTCATATAATTATTTAAATATGTAATTTATTTAATACAATGATATGTTCATATAACTCTATATCTAATATTGTGTTTAAAGAAAGTGTTTTTAGAACCATATCTAGGATTTTTTGTATGGGGAACTTCATCTAGAGTAGAAATTTTTAATATTTTTTAATTAAATTATTGGGAGATATTAATCACATATTACTTTGAAATACACAGAGTTGGATCTTGAATTTGTAATTTATTTTTTCTAATTTACTATTTTGTTAAGTATGATAATCAAAGCTAAATCATAGCTCTTTACTGAACGCTTATATGAGACATCTATTTTTTTAATCAATCTACTATTCACGATTATATAAAATTGGTATTTGTCTTCCTGAAATCCTTACCTCATCCTTTGTATATAATTTGTATGTTTATAGGGTGGTAATTCCTTTATAATATCTATTATGTGTAATGAATTTGTAATATAATCCTCCACTACCTACATGGATTTGTTGATTTTAGAATTAATTGGAAGACCAACGAATAATTCCATGGTTATGTTCAACCTATTAGTTTATTATATAATAAATGTTTTCATCATGCATTTAGAATTTTTTCATTCCAAATTATCTTACTAACACACCATGAATAATGATACAAAATCTATATTATCTCTTTTCATGTTGTTCAACCAGATGTTTTTCTAAAGTTCTCTATAGATCATTGTTATTCTTGAATAAATAGATAAGGATAATATATGTCTATTAGTCAATAAAAAAATCATAAATTATATTATTTATGAGAATAATATTTATTTATTTTTTATTATAACTATTCCATTCTCAATTATGACCTCCAAAATACTTTTAACTTACCCTATCTCTGTATATAAAATTTTTGGCCCACCATGATCTTCCCACAGATGGGTGGTTGATGAATAGTTTACCAGTGGTTGGATTTGATCTATTGTCATGTTATTTTTGAATAAATACATTGAATAACAATGAATATTTGGACCTTTTGAATCCCCATCTAGGATAGGGTGGAATGATCTTTTCTACATAGCAAATATCTATCCTTATTTTCCATCCATTGAAAATACTCGATGAAAAAATAATTTCATTTTACTAACTATATCCATATACTTTAGAACATGATCGTGTCCTTTTTTGTGAATCTGTTCATGAATATGTTGTGGTATGTATGAATATCACACTTTTCGACATAGATACAATGTTGCAAAATATTTATGAAAATTATTATTACAGCTCACTCAAGAGCATGTGTTTGTAAATTTTTCTCTTTAGTATTTAGAGTAAATATAACATAAGATATAAAATTTTAATTTTTCAAAAGGATTCATCCAAATCCCTTTAATGAGGAATACTTGTATATTACAACCCTTTCATTACTAAATGGTGTTAGAACTACAGTTGTAGTGACTATAATCTCCATTAATTCTCTTTATATTTTCTTATATTATTCTTTCTTGAGAAAAATAAAACCTTTTATTGTAAACTTATTTAGTCGATTGTAGATTCCTGATATATTTTTCATAAAACATGGATTGTCGCTATCTAATCTTGAAAAGTTATAGATTTTTATGACAATGGAATTTATTTTTAATTATTTAATCACTTTAGATTTTGAAGGATCTATAGATATTCCCTCATTTATGAATATGTAATCTAAAAGGGTTACTTTAGGTGTCTAAAATTCCAAATTTTGGAACATAACATACAATTTATTATTTATTATGTTCTTTTTCTAAATACATAAATTCCCCCCATATTCCATTGTATTAATAATATATGATAATTTCATAAAAAATGTATACCATTAATTTTTCCAGGTAATATTTGGTGACTCAATTCAAATAATATATTAATATATGAAGGTAAATTATAAGTCCAAAAGGAAAGAAAATGATTTCATTATGTTCATATCTTTTGTGGAATGATATTTTGGGTATGTATTCACTATTTACCATAAAATGATGGTATTCAAATCAAATATCCCCCTTTGGGTAGTAATAATCACGTATATATATATATATATTATATTTTTAATAAGTACATGGTACAGTATAATATTCGTTAATCATGATTTAGATGAGTTCATAATAGTCAATGAAAACATACATTGACCTATCCATTTTCTTAATGAAGTGAACTAAATCAACCTAGGTGAAACATAATAGGATATAGATCTCTTATCCAATCCCTTTATAACTTTCTTTATAAATTATTCCAATTCAACAAGTTCCATTTATTGGCTCTAATGGCCCGAAGGCCTTCATTATTTATTGATTTTTGATAATCTACCTTTCAAGGGGTGAGGTGGAACCCTTAGAAGGCCCGTAGGTGTAAGCATTACACGAACCATAGGACATAAAGGAATTCATTTCCTGTAGGCTTCAAACATTACATACAACCCAGACTAACATCATGAAACTTTATCCTCCCAGTCATCTTTATCGTGAAATCAACTCTCCACATTCGAATGGCTGTTCGGCTAGGAATTCCCATGCATGCACATGCTTGTACCGATGGAAGGTTCCATACCCTCTCATTATTTTAATCCGTTTAGCTTCTACTATGGTGAATTCTATTTTCTCATCCTCCTTGTAGAACTTGTTCCTTGTAGGTTTTCTGGATTGCATATACACTTATGGTGGCCCAAAGACCTTGAGGTGGCCCAAAGGCCTTACCGACCCAATGGCCTGGGTGGCCCGAAGGCTTTAAATGTCTCAGGGAACAAATCTGTGGCCCGATGGCCCAAACGGGGGCATATTCCCAGCTGCTATATTTCCAAATAGTGCCTACTACAGTTCCCGCTACAGTACATGATACATCACTACACAGTTCCCACTACAGTACTGCTACAGTACCTACTACAGTACTGCTACAGTGGCGGGAAATTCTACCTCCGCCTAGTTTTGATCCCTGGTCTCTTGGATTCACTTACAAAGTCCTTACCAACCAGGCTAAGGCTCATGTGAAAGTTCCATTTTATTAGAAATATATGATATTATCCACAAAATGGGGCTTAGTTCAATGTATAACTCTTCCTCCCATTTTGGGATAATACTAGGGACTTCATCATGTAATATATCAATATACACTAGTTTTATAGCCTTGCCTCAGATGTAAAATTTCACACCAATATTTTTATCCAACAGTATATAAATATTGGTTTTTAAGACCCATATTATAGATATGTATCCTGAATAAAACTTTTAAAAATTCTATCATTGAAATCTATTAATGAAATTATTTAGTATGTGAAATGATATTTTTTATCCCAAAAATAGATAGTATATTATATTGGGTGAGAAAATCTATGAAAAATGTTACATTGAATTATACCATGGGAAGAATATTTAGATTTATAGGTGGTATCTTCCAAAACATATATGTTAAAAAAGAGTTTTTTACCACAACAGTAACAACACACCACCATGTGTTTTTATTGATAATTCACTATCCATAGATTAAGGTGGGAAAAATTATTAAAAAATTTATTATATGAATGAATGTGATGAAATAGAATAATATAATGCATATAAATATTTGTATTGAAGAAAAAGTACACCTTCAGCCTCTTCATTGTCATGGTCTACATTATTGGCAGTGCTTAAGAAGCCTCTTCCTTATGCACAGAGTCTAAGAGGTATTTATTCTAATTTCATTCAAAAGATAATAGACTGAGGCATTTATTAGTATAATTCACAAAAACAATGCATTTTAACACTGAATCATGTATTGGGAATTAGTTGGTACCATATTATTCATTGTCATTCTGATAGGACTCCATATACACATTTGATGATTAGGGTATTGATTGGAATGTTTTGGTGCTTGAAAAAATATCTGGTACCTATTAATATATTTATATAGTGTCTCATTCAAAATTATTCTCATATAAGAAGATTATTTTTCATTCCATCAAGGGATTTTTCTTAGTTAATTTATGTAAAAATATATTTTCCCTTTATTCCTTCATATTCATAGGAATGATGAGAGTCTCCTATTTTTGTTTCATCCTTTACTGCACATTGAAAAATTTTCACATAGTATCAATGACCTCTTATAGATAATACAATTTATTGATATAGGGTTAGGATACCAAATTGTTGAATGATATTTTCTTCAGTTTTAGGAATAAAAATAGATGAATACATTTCATGTCTCTTAATGTTTTATTTATAAGATAAAATGTATTTATCCCCTATTTTTTTCATCTCTATGAATTATCTCTTCATTTTCACGTGAAGTGTCTATAGAAAATGTTTGTTGTAGAGTATTTTCAAGAACACTACCCAATCTATAGAGTCAAACATTTTTCTTTTCATTTATATTACTATTGAGATTACACCAATGATTATCCTCAACATCCAAATGAAAAATAAACAATAAAACATTATGATGGTATGAGCACCGGGGAAGAAAAATCTGTTGTGTTGATACATTTCTTATCATTTGGGGGATTCGAGAATCCACGAATTTTTGGTTGATTTTTTTGAATGGTAGAATCAATAAAATGGTTTTACTTAGTTAATTTGGGATCTAAATGTGGTTTTTATTATTTCTCATTTCTGGGGATTTTCTGGTGAACATTTATATTGGAAGGTGTACCCCACCTCTGATCCCATTTATTATATCATTTAAACAATCATTTAATTTTATATCAAACCAATTATTAACTCATGTCTTCATATATAATTCAATTAAATTAAATAGATGAATTTTACGTATTATAATACTTAATCAAATTATTATATGAAATACTATTAACATTCAAGTAATAACTCATATATGATAGTACACACTAACATAAAAATTTTTATGTTTGAATCTAGGATATTTGTGGAATTGTTCTATTATTTTCTTTAAATATTCCATATAAAAGTGTAAAAACCCTTCATAATGGTTCATAAATAGAAAATATACATCCAAAACATATAACCCTAGAGTTTGAAACCAGGTGTACATTTATGACCACTTGTTGTGAACCAATTGAAGATTGAGTTAGTGACTAGACAACTATTTTTAATGATTATTACCTATAGGTGAATATATTACCGTTCATATTTAAAGTAGTGTGTTTTAATAAAAGGATTTTATTTAGCAGTATCCACACATACATTCATTTTCCATAATTATAATATGATTTCTTACGTTTAAAAATATCGTTATAGGATTTTACTAATTTTTACTAGTATTAATCCACCAAAATTACTAAACCCTACTCTAGTTCAATTAATGGTTTCCTATAATAGACATATATATATTATACATCATTTGACATGATTTTTCTTTACAAATCACTTTAAATCACATGCTACAACATAATGGTTTAATGCCACAAATGACTATACCTATGAAATAATAATTTGACATCATTTTCAATATCTCCCACAAATATTATTCTCACATGATTTCTTAATTGTTATATTAAACACCGTATTCTACATTATTTTCTATATAATAGAATCATAAAAATGTGTTATATTAACTGTCTCAACTGGCTAAACATATGAGTCACTAATTAAATATCATAATTTATTATAAGTATAATATGTGTGTATGATATCATAATCATGGTGTATTGTAAATAAATAATATAATAATTCCCCATATATAATATATAATAAAAACATTAGTCATAGTTTAATGTCATGCATGGGTAATAATAGTGTAAAAACACGATTTGATAGTTATGAGATATAAAAAATAACCTAGAAATAAGAACGTGGAAAAGAAGTGTGGAACATATGTAAGAATTGAAAAATCATATCTTATGTTGAGGCTCACTTCCATAACCATAATCATATAATGGATAGAGTCCGACAAGGGATTCAGTTTACCCATAAGTCATTGGAACATTGTGGAAGGATTTCTATAGGTATAATGCTTACATCTCATCCCCAAAAAAATGTATAATTTTGAGATATAAATATTTACCCAATGCATTTTAGGTCTATATGGGGCCCACCAATCACAGATGATGATCCAGATATATATGGACCTCATGAACCTTGAAACATTAATTCTTCCTTATTCATTTTTTAAAAATGAAAAATATATTGGTTTCATGAAAAAATAGAATAAATTATCCAAAGACATAATGAGAAGGAATATAGATTGTTTAATTAGAATATATTTCTAGAGGATAATAAGAAACATTTTTAAATTTATATTCATGTAAAAAACATTAATAAGAGAAAAAACATTTCCATGGACAATGAAGAGGACACACCTTTTTCAGTTTTTAAATATTCTAAGAAAAAAATTTGTAAAAAAATTAATATATAAACCATTTTTAATATTCAAGAAATATTTTAGATAATGATTCTAAATTAAAACTGGTAAAAATTATAGGAAAATATTTTATATTCGAGAAAATTTGAAGAGATGATTCCTTTCAAATTATTTAAATAAAGACAATTTTAGAGGAAAACTACCATACAGAAAATGTTAAAAGAATATAAATTATGTAAAAAAATTATATTCCATTCATAAATAACATAATAAATTATATATGAATGTATATAAGGATGTCTATAAAAAATAAATAATATATACTTTGAGGGAAAACAATTATTACTAAAAAGAGGGTAATAACCAACTTTTCTTACAATTTTAAATTTTAATGAATTATAAACCATAAAGGGAGTAAAATTGAACAAGGACATGAAAAATTCCTATAAAACCATAATTTTAAAAAATAGAAATGTATTGAATTTGATACACTAATAAATATCCTAAATGCAAACTAATTCAGTAAAATCTATGAGTCAAAATGAGATTTGAATGACAACCATTATGACTTTTTTTGACCAATGAACAAAATTCCAACAAATGAAATTACTAGAAACATATTTGTATGCTTATTGAATTTTATGAAAGATATGATAATTGTAATACAATGGTATGTATATAAATAATTAAAAATGAATCATGTCATGAATTTGGAATATTTCTCTAATAAGGAAATATCAGATGAGAAACCCTTACATTTAACTCCAAACATCCATGAATCTGATTTAACATTCCATATAATAAACATATTTGTTTTAATCACAACTTTCGTAACATTATTCATATATATAAATATTTTTGTTCTATAATTATACTCTGTCACTATAGATTTATTAGTTAATGACTATTGTTTATCACTAGAGGTTTATAATTTCTATTTTTTCTATTTTTTTCATAATGGTGATGTTTGATCCCATCCATTTATACAAAAATCATGATTTTTAAATTATAAAATTAATTTAAATAATTTTTTTCAATTATTTCTCTATCCCCAATAAATTTTTAAGGAGATTATGGGTATGGTTTGTGATATTGGAATCCTTTATGAGCTTGTTTCAGCTAATTTACCAATAAAAATATACTATTTTATAATGATAATTCATTTTTTTTAATAATTATATAATAATATTAATACCATATATTTCTCATTAAAATAATTTATATTAATCAAAATAATATTTTAAAACAATCCATGTAAGTTGGTGATGAAAAATTAAATATATAGCTCATGGTGGCGATTGTGTTCCGGTAACACAGGAGATGTTTTCATTTTATAATGAATTTGATGAAGGTTTGTAATGGTTCATTAGTAAAAACAGTAAAAATAAATTCTAATAATGTTTCTGATGAAATTATATTGAGATGGTAAAATATAATTTGATATGGTATAATATAATTTTGTGCCGGTAACACTATAAATGTTTTACCCCCTACTTACCATAGTAAAAAACTTATCCCCTACTAAAAATATCATAAATTCCCTAGTTGAACATTTATGTTCATTGGGAGGTGGGAGGGGTTAATCATTATATCAAAATTATGATTTTTAATTTCTAACATATTTATCCCTAGTTGTACCATTTCGATGGTTAATAAGGATAGATATAATGATGCATAATGAACCATGTATTTAGAATTTAGTAATGAATAAACAAGAATAAAATCACCGAATGGAATTTATAATATTCTTCTCTAGTAAAGAAACATAATTCTTATTGTTTTTGACTTATATCAGGACTAATAATTTAAATATTATATTAAAGGGCTTATGAGTTCATAATTATGAAACAAAAAAATGTTTTTAAGGTATCCAACACATTCTATGGGGTATGGATCATCCAAATCACTAATATTTTTCTGGATATGTTGTCTATACTTCATTAAATATTTAGATATCATCCAAACTAATATGGAATTTTTTTTATATTACAACAAATTAAATAAATATTCCACCATGAACTAATGAGTATGATTTTAAAAAATCTCATCCCATATTATAAAATGACATCGACAATTATCTTCAACAAAATCAATTTCATAAGATCTCTCATTGAATAAGAAATTAACTACCAAGAGTATGAATATCATTATTTCATATAGATCATACATTCTCTTCAAATTAGTCTCTATATGGTCTTTTATCATAGTGGGTCATCTATTTGGAAGAGTCTCAACAAAAATATACACAGTAGAAACAAAGATAGATCATGTTATTCTCAATATCCTTTCATGATATAGTTGTATAATAGGATTCCACTTATTCACCATCGTTGAAAAATGTAGTTCTTCTTAGATAAAGTTAACTTCTTTTTCATTGATATCTATGTGATCTCCAATGGAAAATATTATATTAGAATTCACATTATTGAAAATTTTATACTTTTTAGTGAAATTTAGTGCCAATGTTCATTCTCAATATTTTTACTTCATTATTTATAAATTTATATTCTACTAATATATCATGAATATTTTTTCCCATATATGAAATAGAGAAACTACATAAATCTCGATTTTAATGTGAACATCCATTAAAATATAGAATATATTTTCTCATATTATATTTATGTTTATGATAAAAAAATTATGTAATATATAATTTTTTAGTTTTCTAAAAACTAAAAAATATTATCCTATAACCATCCCCATAATATAAAGCATTTTATTTATTTTATTTATTCATCCGTGTAATAATATTTGTTTTTATTATTACATTGCATCATGGATTATGGTGTAGAAATATTTTTAGTTGGTATCAAAATAAGCTTGAAAAATTTCTATGTTTGAATCATTGAAGGGTAGTTCGTGCACAGTTTAAATTAATTTCTCTCTTTATAAATATTAATGAATGATTTTCATTTTTTCACAATGTAATATAACTTATGAATGAAGCATATTTTTCAAGAACTATTCATATCTTACAAGACGTCTATCATCTTATGAAATCCAGGTATTATAAAGAGTCACATATCTTATGACCATTTGATTTATTTAGAAATATAACACCTTAAAAATGATCATATCTTGAGAAATCAGAACATCAAAAAATATAATGAATGACTAACATGACTTTTATTCCTTATGTGAATCAAATTTTATTACATATAAATTATAATACTTGATGATTATATTTTATAATTCCAGAATATGTCATACATTCTGAGTATATTATGATATTCATCAAATAATTCCTTTATATTTTTTCCCATATTCCAAATGGTGACATAATAAAATTAAATATCTTATATAGTTTTTTATATTTTTTTTCTCTGGTTAAAACATCATAAAATATTTAGGATATAATACACACTATATAAAAATTATTATGAGATGACCGAAATTTGTTATGAATTTTATATATTCCTTTTAAATTTTGTTATAGAATATCCAAAATATAATATTTAAATCAAATGAACTTAGAGTCATCTTAATTCACTTCCTGGAATTCTGAAACTCATTAAAACATTATCTATGGATTTTCAAATTTTGATCGATGAATATTAGACCACTTGGATACTTTATATTTTATTTCAAAAAATAACCATTAACATTTATTATTTAAGATTAATTCCTCAATTAATTATTTAGTCTTCCCACATATTACTCCAAAAAATAATATAAAATATCTTACCCTATGATTATTAATCTACTATTACATTTCCTTGGTTTCCATTAAGATCACATATAACTGCTTCTGTCTTGAATATTCCTGTATGAGATCACTTGGAAGCAGCCTCAACTTCTATTTACATTTCTAATTGTAGAAGTAAAATTGAAATATAGGACATAATTATATCTTCACCAGCCTCATTATAACCATTCTTATTTAAAAAAAATATAGACATTTACATGGTCTCTTCAGTCTACCACATTATGTTTATTTTCAATAACATAAAATACTTCATGTATATATATATATATGTATGCTAGCTCTCATATATATATATATATATATCCAAATTTTGACAATAAATTCAAATGAATAGTAATGGAAGGTATTACTAAAATTTTATGGTTCCTTCATGATTTCATTCAAAATATCAGTATACCTTTACTAAAAATTAATGCTAGATATTCATAAGGAGAGAATTATGGATTCACAATAATTAATAAAAATGATCCAATATTTAATGTACTTTTCAACATTATTATTTTCCTTAACAACTATCTTCATATTTGTTTCTCACAGGTAGTGTGGTTCACTTTTATTACTTTTAGTGTTTTGATATATTGGTGTTTCTTTCACTTTGGAACATTATTTATGACTGATTAGACCATACTACCACTACTTATATAAATAAACACAATTTAAAAAATAAAAAATGGAATGAACAATGATATATATTTTTTAGTTAATAAATACTTCTTTTTTGTGTTTGAAAAATATTCTTTCACAATATTGTTATTTCCATTCATTAGATTTATCCACACATAATCTATTCATCTTATAGAATTTATATCATGAAATGTTATCCAATAATTAATTTATTTACTCCAAATACACCAATAGAACCTATATTTTTAGTGGATCCTCCATAATTTTTTCTTATAGATTTAATATATCCAAATTTAATACATTTTAGTTTATTGGTAGATGAAAAAAACCATTAGCCTCTTCTAGGGGGTCATATATTCATGGATAATCTAGAAAAAACCATTGATGTGTTATTTTATTTCACTAAATTTCTATCTAGTACATTCTTTATTTTCCTGTATTTTAGAACTTATACATGTACAATAAATAAAACATGCATACAATTAATTACAAGGATATCCTATTTATGGTTTCTTGGACCATCTTGATCACTAATCATAATACCATTTCATGATTTTCATTACAATAATATAAGTCACTTTTGGAACATGATTATCATTAAATTTTTGTGGTATGGATTATTTATTACTAATAGTTGGAATTTATCTATCCTTTATTTCTTGTATATTTATCAACTTCACATTTTGTTACAAATAAATTATGTTTTTAATATATTTTTAATCCTCTAAAGATCTCACTTTTTCTTCTAAACATTTATTTCTATTAATAGGTTGATCCTCATGAATTGGGATTTAATTTTTTATAGAAATTTGTTATTCAATAACACATTTCTGGTTTAAACTTTAGCTGTGTATATTTAACATTGATGGTGGTTATATTTTTTTCATGATGATGGGATACATCTATAAATACTTGATTAATTAAAAGCGTATCAGAATAATTGTTATTTATCTTTTGAAAAATATGATAAATGTGTTCATTGGAAAGTTATATAAATTCACCATTTTAATCCATAATGAATGTGAGAGTAATGGAAATTTGAATATTAATAATCAGTGAATAATATATTTCTTGAAATATTTCTTTTAGCTATGATTATTATTCAAGGATATTCTTAAAAAATCTAAGTATAAATGTGGAAACAAAAATAGGTTATTTTTTACCGTATAAGTTTCTAATAGATTTGATTGAATCATCCTCATTATATTATTATTAGATAAGGATCACTCTCAATAGTTTTTATAGATGAGAACTCACCACCCAGATATACTGCATATAATTGAAGGACTTTATTATCCTTTAAAATATTTAAAATTTTATGGAATCCTTTTTCATATTTTTTTTCATTTTTTAGGAAAGAAATATAATTCATATTTAATATATCCAAATTCTACTGTCATAATTTTATTAATATCTAAATTAAATTTGAATTAAAATTTATACAGGGTAGTTAAAAAAACTAGAAAATAATAGATCCAATTAATGGAAAACCTTGTTACATTTGATTCCGCTTTAGTACCTAGTGCATTATGAAAAAAGTTAAGGGAAGGGAAGGGGTAACCATCTAACTAACTTTTATTAAAATTTATCATTTTATTTAATTATCCAATATTTTAAATAAACCTATATCCCTTTAAAAAGTGATTGATATAATGATTCACAATCAAGGATCCTTTTAGAAATTATATTCAAAATAATAAAGAATAAAAAACCTATTTTTTAAAATATTATTCTACATTTGGGAAGCCTAATACATGTCTTGTTTTTCAAAATCATAAGGCTTATTTGTAGAAATTACATAAATACATTCACCATATCCCATTTCAGTATTTTATTGAGTTATTTCGGGTGAAATTTGATTTTTTACATGTTTTTAGGAATATTCAAGATTGGTTCATGGTGAGGGAAGAACATATGAGTCTTCATTGGAAACTAATCATATTGTGTCAGAGTCCTAGAGGAGGTGCCATAGATAATATAAATAATTAATCATTCCCCTAAAATAGTATGATTTGGGATAAATTTTTTTTTCTTGGTTTTCATATTGTTTATTAAACCATAATACAAAATGAGTAGCCCTAAATGAGTTTCATAGTTAGGTAATAGTTTGAATAAACAAATGGACAAACCATGAAACATGAATTAATTTAATTGAAATTTTTATTTTTATTCCTGAAATGCACATTTTTATTCAAAAATATTATCCCATTACAGTCATTTGAGCCCTATGAACTTTGATGATCTCTTTAGATGATATAATCTTTACCAACCTTGAATCATCAAGGATCATAGTTCTGATTCATGTTTTGAAACCCTCTTGTTCTATTTTGCCTATTTATGATAGTGAATTACCATTTCAACTTATCTCTAATTATTTTAATTCCATGTGTTACTACGTTTTTGATTAGGCTACATAATTATTTTTATTTATGTTTCTAGTATACAATATTAGTTATATCTATCTATTATTAACTCTAATTGTGTAGAACATGATTGGTGACTCACAATTCATTGAATTTAAGTAGATGGTTTTTAATATATTCTTTATCAATGGAATCCAACATTTAATTTTTTTTATTTTAAGTTAATTTTATTTTATTTCTAATGGATGAAATGAGTTTCTGAAAAAAATATTTCTAATGGAATAGTGTGTGAACTCATAAATTTCAAATTGGATTTTGTAATAAATTATTTATTATTTGAACAGGTTTTTTCATTTAGATGAATTATTTGAAAATTTATTTTAATGAGGTTTCATGAGAAATAATTATATGGTGTGTTTTATGGATATGGAATGTGGTGAATTATTTTGGATGGATTTTTTTTGATGAAAAACATTTGAAGTTGGTTCTTAAAATAATGGGTAATTTTTTTAAATAAGATTCTGGATTAATTTAATGATTATTTCTAAAAATGACTGGATGTAAATTATTTTACTCTTGTTATATTTCTTTTAATAACTGTATAGATTGTGTAGTTAGGGGGTTTTATAGTACAAGAATTTATAGAATTTATTTGCTCATCCTAAAAATGGATTTATGTGTATAATAAAAAGAATTTTTTTTGGATATGGGCTAAATATTTATAGTGGACTAAAACCACCTTAGGTATTAGACTAACATTAGTGTGGATATATATAGAAATTTTTCACTATAAAGTGTTAGAATCCTTGATTGTTGATCTATCTAACCACAAGTTTTACGACCATAGTACAATGTATTAAAATGTTATATAAACATCAATGTTTTTGGAATGATTTATTGAATCATGCTTGATAAGCATGTTCATGAGGGTTTTATATTTTCTAATGAAATCATTTAAAAATGACGTTTTATTATGAACTTTGAAAATGATTAACATTACTTTTTTTATTTATATAAAATCGTATTTGTTTTATTTATTGTGTAGAAACTATTTATTCTATTAGTGGGATCATAAGTGGATAGTGTTCCTTTCACCCTAGATATGACATTAAGAATATGTGGACTTTCTTTAGATAGGTCAAGGAAAAGTGAAAACAGTGCTAGGGGATGGTGGGTGTTCTTGATATATAGACCATTATATTTGGAACTGATAAATTAATAATGTTATCTACCTGATATGGGGAGATCATAGCGGTGATGTTATTATAGGTTTATGTTATATCAAGGATTATTGTTCGATATGGGGTTATTTCCATGCCTTTTGTGTTACCATTCTATTTTTGACTATTTTGGTATATCAAATATTTATGGATTCTTTTCCACTACATTTTTTGGATATGGTTATTACCATGTATTAATTGTTCCCCTTGATTTTTCTAGATTACATTGCAATAATTTCCTTCCCATGAGGATCAAGAACATTATTCAGACAATGTCTGGGATACTCGGGCTCTGGTATAGTGGTTTATCAACATTGGATCATGAAAATTAGAATCAGAAGGAGGTTGGGTACCTTATTGGATGATGGTATGCAGTTTTGGATGTCTTGTTAAACAAGAGATATAATTTTTGGGACATTAGGATTAACTTACTAGTGAATACCTGTATAAACCACAATGTATAAATCCTTAAGTTATCATTGGTGTTTGTAAAAATTGTTTATGGTACCCAAAGAGAATCATTTACTCTTATGGGGCTGCACAAATATAAGAATTTTTATTTAACTCAAAATAGATATATTTATAAACACAATGTAGAATATATAAAGCTAAATGTTTATCCCCTGAGACAAAGAAATTATATTTTATGAAATTTTAAAAATGATTGATTGATGTTGATTGAGGATAAAAGAGAACAAATTTAGGTTTGGTTTTAAACATCAATATGAGAATGAATTCATGGTTTCTAAAATATTGGGTTCAGGTGATAGTAAAATTTTATGAAAAATTGATTTTTTGGTATGTTTTTATATTCGAGATGAGGAATATGCTTAGTGTAACGCCCCGACCCCAGTTACCCAGAGTCGGTGCATTACTTCGTAACTTTGGCATGATCACAAGAAATATCAAATCTCGAAAGACCGATTGGTTTAGTAGCCTTGGACACACTAGATATATTCATAAGTTTTACATTACATCATAAAATGAAAAACTAATACAACAACATAATGTTTCCAAAATACACACTATTAACCCCTCATAAAATCCCTGCAGGTCATTCATAACTTACTTCTTCACATCCTGGGAAAAATAAAACATAGAAAAGGGGTGAGCTCAAATGCCCAGTAAGGATAACAATATAGCGGAAACTTTCATAAATAAGAATAAACATTTAAGGCAATGCATTACTAAAACAAAAGCCTTTTAAACATGAACTTCAACATAGTATGGAAAAAGTAAAATGAAATAATGCCATTTACTTATTCACATGGATATTCTACTAATCGAATAATCACATGCAAAAATCAATAACCACTTTCATAATGTTGGAATGCATAATGCCAGACTATCATAACCACATAGCCAAGGCCTCGTGCCAAGACTACAAATAAGATTTTTTCAAGGCCTTGTGCCAAGACACAAGTTTGTCTCATGATACCTACCGATGCATCGAGGAGCTATAGCGGGCTCCACCCGTCACATATTAAGTCCAATGCATTCCCATATGAAAAGGTTTAAACATAACATAAACATTCGTATTAAAACTAGCATACGAAATGTCAATACTTTCACCATAAACTATGAATGGTATAAAAATAGCACATCCACAGTCAAACATATCACAAAACCTTCAATACAAAATAGAAGTTTTGTATCATAATAAATCAACTTCAAATAATCTTAAAATCCATCAAAGGATGTTGACATAGATGAAATCAAAATTCTTTTTAAAGAAATATCTCCTTTTATTTTGAAATAATTTAAGATCCATATAAAATAAAACATTTTCTTTGAAAATATTCTTATAAGCTTGTAAGGGAAGCTTTGAAGATTTTATAAAGGCAGAAAATAGCCGCACCCGCCGTATAAGTTAAAAAAAACATTCTTACCTTAATTCTGTCGAAAAGGTTAAAAAGGACATTGTTTTGAAAACGACCGAAAGATTCCTTTATAAACCACTTATAAAAGTCAAAAAGGGTATAAATGACTTTAACTCATATTCTAGTAAATAGTAAAAATGTTTTGAAATGCATTTTTAAGAAACATGGATGTGGATGATAAAGAGATCCCAGTAGATTATTACGTATAAACAACCTCGGATAATGAAGAGATTGTGAAATAACCCTTACCTTGTACTTTTCCATGGATGGGGTAGGTTAACCTCCTGTATAATGGTGAAATAGTTGTTATTATATTATACAAGAATCATATATAATAATATGATATCATATATGATCTTTTAACATTGATTTGTTAATAATATCTTAGAATTATCGTCGTTTCGGGAGTTAACTTACTCATTTTCTTTTATATGTTTTGTTACATAAGCCATGGTTGTTGTATCTTATTCATATCCAGAATGATATATAGTCCTTAAACATCATTTTTAAATCATCAAATGATAATTATACTTGAATGGATACGATGGAGAATGAATCTCATCGCGTTCGTGGAGACGGTAGTCCGTACGTACGCACGAGCGACAATATCATTCTTTTGATATTAAAATAATATATAAATGGATGGTATATCATATATACAGAATCATTAACATGTTATATTTATTATTTACATGAGTTACACATCATTATTATACCCATCCAAATAATATTATATTGAATAACAATTACACCACGACGTGGAGACGGTAGTCCGTACGTACGCACGTATGGTGACATGTTATTCAAAGGGTGGATAGAATACTGAATATGGTTTTACCATATTTATAATAACATCACAGTATATGTGAGATACTGGAGTTATTATTTTAGAATGGTAAGAACAAAGGAAGAAGAAGTGGAAGAAGAAATGAACTTGGAGAAGGGTGGTGAAATCATTATCTCTTCTTCGGGTTCTTCCTTTTGATTTGATCAAAAGGGCTCCTTAGGTTGGCTTTCTGATCAAACTAATGCCTCTAGGTTGTAGTGAGAGATTTTGGGAGAGTATTTGGGCAGATTTTGGCCGAACCAAAAGGCTTTGATGGTGTGAATAAATGAGAAGGAGGAGTTCCCTTTTATAAGAGGGGTGAGGGGCACCTTTGGAAAAGCTAGAAATATTAATTTATAATAAATTCATATTCGGTTTCTAATGGCTCCAAAGCTTATTATTAAAAGGTTAAGGTGGGGATAGGTCGAAAACCACTCAAACAATAGAATTTAGACAGGTTTGGGTACTTATATTAACCTTATCTTTAAGTATTAACTCTAAGTTAATTAGTGTCACTTTTACAATGTCTCTTTGTATTTTTATATAATATGGTTAATAAACTTACTATATACATCCAAGAAACCCCCAAGTGGTACATTAATGATGAACCTATCATTATATAAGTCTCTTGGCCGAACCTTAGATTTTTAGGAATTTAATATCAATTAATAATATAATATTTGTTTTAAGAAATCTTTTATGTCAATTTTGACACTATTCAATAGTTGATTTTTGTGAAACTCATAACAGATTGATTACTTCAAACGAAGTCAATTAAATCAATCCTAATATATCATATTATCTTATAAAATTAGTTTAATTCATTAAAAGTTTCATATTATATTTATTTGGGTATTTATAATATCAATTATTTTAATTTTTCACTATTTTAGTAATTACTCCATCATCATTGTGTCATAAATAAAATAAATTATATAATGTGTAAAAATTATAAATAAAATATAATTATGTAGTAAATCTTTTTATATTTCTAATTAATATTTATAATCTAAAATCCAACTTATATAACCCTATGTAACAATTATTTTGCTAAAAGATATATGCTTGTGTCATTTTTGTATTCATTTTGACTTAATTAAAATAAAGTGTCATTATCACTTACAAGTGTATCCATGGGGTCCCGAAATCGACCCAAAGATGCCCATGGTCGACCATGTATCAACCAATAGGGTTAAGACACGTTTTAGGGTAATTTAGTATTATTATAATATTATTTTTTAACCCTTATTTGCCGGATTTACCCTTAACCATGGTAAATAAAATATTTACCGTAGTAATTATTCAAAATGTCTAAAAATAAAAGTTACCTATTTACACAATTTGAACATCCTGATTACAAATATGGAATCCATTTTTCTAAATTCAAAACACAGAAGTGGCAGAAATTAATTTAAAATTAATTCCCGCTGTCAAAACAAAAAGCGTGTTTTTAAGAGATAATAACTATCAAAAGATTGACACTTGTTTATGTTCGGTTTAATTGTAAAATTATGTCTAATGACCAACATTATATTAAATTGTAAAAATATATTCTAAATATACTTTAAAACCACTCAAATTCATAATTTATCACTATTAATTATTTTGATTAAAAAAGTTGTTTTTAATTAAAACTTAGTAATTTTCACTATTCATCAAAATATGAAAGTTATCCGAAATGTACCAAAATTTCACCTTAGGCTAAATTCGATATTCCGAATCCAAAAATGAAGTCCATATTCAAATATAAAATATATATAATTTCAAAAATTAGGTATTACTATTCATAACGGCTAGTTTGATTAGTTATGGTGTGTGTTAAAACTCAAGGTTGTGTACAACACACACTACTGTATTATTCAAAGAGAGCGTACCGTGGAAGATTGGGATGTTTCATTTTAAATTTTTGATGTCCCCATTTAGTAAAAAAGTTTAAAATATTGTATTTAAAAAGGGTTCACTATTAAAAGTTGATAAAAGTGCAATACTGAAAATGAATTTGTTCTTGCATTATATCTAAGAAACTCAGAATATGGATTCTAAAATTATAAGGATTATATAAAGTTTATAATTTAGATAATACTATTCATAACCTCTTTTGAATGGCTTTTTTTGTAAGTCATGGTGTGATTGAACTCGGTGTTGCGTGTAGTGCAAGTTATTGAATTATTTTGAAGAAATAACACACTATGAAATCTTGGGGTGTTACATTCTCCCCTCCTTCAATAAATTGCGTCCTCGCAATTTGAAATTGTTCTTCGAAAATTAAAGGTTGAAAATAAAAAAATATCTTTGTGGGAAAACCCAAATCGGAAATTGGGTTACTAAAATTTATTCTTAATATGAGGAAAAGAGAAATGAACGGGTCACCATCAAATTATGATCTCGATTAGGAGAACATTGGTGGCAATTAGAGACATATAATTGGAGGAAAAACGTAAATATTTATAGGTAGTGATTAAGGTCATCAATCACAAACAAGTGTAAAATTGAGTTCCTTAAATTCATCAATCTATGATGATTTGAAATACCATCGGTTCAACAAAACATAGGGTATTAGGATAACACATTTTTGACGTTTCAAAATATCTTAGTTGAAATCCCACATCGAAAAATTAATTAATGAGCCCTCTATTTAAAATAAAGAGTCGAAAGTATGAAGATTACCGAAAATAACACATACTAGGGTTCCATGTAGGAAAATATGGATATGGAAGAAAAATCTAACAATCAATTATCTGATGGAGAGTGGTAGAGAACATGGCTATGAAAAGGCCAACAATCCCAAAGCCATAATTTAGTGATGATTTAAGGTATCATCTAGGAAAACATTTTTGTTCTAAGTTTCTATTCTTAATGTTGAGGAATTTATTTATGATATTGGATAAGATCATAAGGATATATACTTACTTTATAATTAGTGTTTTATCCATTAATAAATTTCTAACACATACTCATCTTTCACTCTAAAAGATAATAGAATGTAAAAAAATTCTATTTACACTATTCGTATAGGGTTCCAAAATAAACGAATTTATAATTCATCTAAAAAAATCTTTTAATAAAAACTACATTATTTAATCCAGGACATCTCGTGGGCCAGTGGTAGGTGATACACCCTTGTCGCCCTTCGGTTGCGGGTTCAAGTCTCGCAGCCTTGCCGAACGCGACGGGTTGCCGCCCGACCTCCGGGTTGTCCTTTTATGGAAATCCAAAATAATCCAAACTAGAACTATCCAAAATACTTCTATCCAAACTCACAGTCCAACATTTATAAGTAAGGTAAACATAATGTAGAACCTTTTTACCCTGTAATAGCATATGAATACCTTCATCATGTATTCTTTTAATACACCGAAACATCCTGAATTACCATATTCCTTATTGATTATATTCATGCTCCCTTATTCCATATAGAAAGCTGGATATACTTCATTAATCCAAAAATGTTTTAAACCCCAACAATGATGGAATATACAAATCATTAATCAGTTCCAGGGTAGTCAAGAATATCCAATATAATTTATCCAAAACAATCACATATTATTCCAAAATCACTACCTCAGTATCAGAACTATATTCTCTCAACCATATATTTTCCAAAAATTTATCCTACTATTGAGTCACTTTTCTTTGTTCCACACAATCTAAAGTCCTTAATGAAATAGTACTGCAATACAATCCTTATATACTCCATAATTATTATAACAAGTACATTGTTGATACAACACTCAATTGATATAATCAACATAATAACTCTAATCATTCCTCTTAATCTGTGGTAGTATCATAACATGATTATTATCCAATAGCATCATTTGAAGCATAGTCTGATGACTGGGACATAGGTTCGCGTAGTGTCCAAACTCCTTGCAAATGAAGCATTGTACATTTGAAACCATTTTCTTACCCTTGCAGTCATGTACTTTGTGCCCTTTTCCTCCACACTTATAACAAACTCCCATTCCTTTCAGGCAAGTTCCAGGGTGTTTCTTTCCACAGTTACCACATATGGGAAAATTCTTCTTTTCCCTCTTCCCTTTATCCATCTTTCTCTCTTCTATCCTTTTCTTCTCTTGCTTCCCTTCAAAGCCATAGGACTCAGTAAACTCTTTACTTATCTTATCAACACATGATATTATTTCTTCATATGATAATAATACATGGGAGACTACTTCTCTTATAAATTCTAGCTTAAGACCATGAAAGATATGATCCTTCCTTCTCTTTGAATCATGAGTATTTCTGGAGTTCTCATTCCTTCTACTGGGCACCATTTCTAAACAATGGCATAAACTAGATCAGTTTATGAATCAAAATACATAATCCCATACTTATAAAACACTTAACATAAATTGAACTATTTATGGATATAATCCATAATCATAAAAATGTTTTCTTTGAGGAAGTATATACTCATAAACCCTTCATAATGATTTGTAAAGAAAATGAGAGTTATCCTAAGCATATCCCCCGGGAGTGTCGTAACCAAGAGTGCAGCAAGGCCCGTTGTCGTGCACCAGTTCCCGTTCGAGTCTAGCTCAAAGCGGTGTTTTCGGGTTTTACCCCTAGGTACATCTGTGCCAGAGCCGCCTCTACCAGCTCGTATCCAGACAGGGATGTATTGCTCGGAAAACTCACAAAATCTCTACAATACCAAAATTCTAGGAAGTTCTTCTATACTAATCCTCAAAGTTCATCTTAGGTCTACGTGCTCTAATTAGAGTTTATCTAAATCTAGCTTCCAAGGTTTGTACTAACCTCCCTCTGATACCAACTGTAACGCCCCGACCCCAGTTACCCAGAGTCGGTGCATTACTTCGTAACATTGGCATGATCACAAGAAAGATCAAATCTCGAAAGACCGATTGGTTTAGTAGCCTTGGAAACACTAGATATATTCATAAGTTTTACATTACATCATAAAATGAAGAACTAATACAACAACATAATGTTTCCACAATCCACACTATTAACCCCTCATAAAATCCCTGCAGGTCATTCATAACTTACTTCTTCACATCCTGGGAAAAATAAAACATAGAAAAGGGGTGAGCTCAAATGCCCAGTAAGGATAACAATATAGCGGAAACTTTCATAAATAAGAATAAACATTTAAGGCAATGCATTACTAAAACAAAATCCTTTTAAACATGAACTTCAACATAGTATGGCGAAAGTAAAATGAAATAATGCCATTTACTTATTCACATGGATATTCTACTAATCGAATAATCACATGAAAAAATCAATAACCACTTTCATAATGTTGGAATGCATAATTCCAGACTATCATAACCACAAAGCCAAGGCCTCGTGCCAAGACTACAAATAAGATTTTGTCAAGGCCTTGTGCCAAGACACTAGTTTGTCTCATGAGACCTACCGATGCATCGAGGAGTTATAGCTGGCTCCACCCGTCACATATTAAGTCCAATGCATTCCCATATGAAAAGGTTTAAACATAACATAAACATTCGTATTAAAACTAGCATACGAAATGTCAATACTTTCACCATAAACTATGAATGGTATAAAAATAGCACATCCACAGTCAAAAATATCACAAAACCTTCAATACAATATAGAAGTTTTGTATCATAATAAATCAACTTCAAATAATCTTAAAATCCATCAAAGGATGTTGACATAGATGAAATCAAAATTCTTTTTAAAGAAATATCTCCTTTTATTTTGAAATAATTTAAGATCCATATAAAATAAAACATTTTCTTTGAAAATATTGTTATAAGCTTGTAAGGAAAGCTTTGAAGATTTTATAACGGAAGAAAATAGCCGCACCCGCCGTATAAGTTAAAAAAACATTCTTACCTTAATTCTGTCGAAAAGGTTAAAAAGGACCTTGTTTTGAAAACGACCGAAAGATTCCCTTATAAACCACTTATAAAAGTCAAAAAGGGTATAAATGACTTTATCTCATATTCTAGTAAATAGTAAAAATGTTTTGAAATGCATTTTTAAGAAACATGGATGTGGATGATAAAGAGATCCCAGTAGATTATTACGTATAAACAACCTCGGATAATGAAGAGATTGTGAAATAACCCTTACCTTGTACTTTTCCTTGGATGGGGTAGGTTAACCTCCTGTATAATGGTGAAATAGTTGTTATTAAATTATACAAGAATCATATATAATAATATGATATCATATATGATCTTTTAACATTGATTTGTTAATAATATCTTAGAATTATCGTCGTTTCGGGAGTTAACTTACTCATTTTCTTTTATATGTTTTGTTACATAAGCCATGGTTGTTGTATCTTATTCGTATCCAGAATGATATACATTCCTTAAACATCATTTTTAAATCATCAAATGATAATTATACTTGAATGGATACGATGGAGAATGAATCTCATCGCGTTCGTGGAGACGGTAGTCCGTACGTACGCACGAGCGAAAATATCATTCTTTTGATATTAAAATAATATATAAATGGATGGTATATCATATATACAGAATCATTAACATGTTATATTTATTATTTACATTTTTTACACATAATTATTATACCCATCCAAATAATATTATATTGAATAACAATTACACCACGACGTGGAGACGGTAGTCCGTACGTACGCACGTATGGTGACATGTTATTCAAAGGGTGGATAGAATACTGAATATGGTTGTACCATATTTATAATAACATCACAGTATATGTGAGATACTGGAGTTATTATTTTAGAATGGTAAGAACAAAGGAAGAAGAAGTGGAAGAAGAAATGAACTTGGAGAAGGGTGGTGAAATCATTACCTCTTCTTCGGGTTCGTCCTTTTGATTTGATCAAAAGGGCTCCTTAAGTTGGCTTTCTGATCAAACTAAGGCCTCTAGGTTGTAGTGAGGGATGTTGGGAGAGTATTTGGGTAGAGTTTGGCCGAACCAAAAGGCTTTGAAGGTGTGAAGAAATGAGAAGGAGGAGTGCCCTTTTATAAGATGGGTGAGGGGCACCTTTGGAAAAGCTAGAAATATTAATTTATAATAAATTCATATTCGGTTTATAATGGCTCCAAAGCTTATTATTCAAAGGTTAAGGTGGGGATAGGTCGAAAACCACTCAACCAATAGAATTTAGACAGGTTTGGGTACTTATATTAACCTTATCTTTAATTATTAACTCTAAGTTAATTAGTTTCACTTTTACAATGTCTCTTTGTATTTTTATATAATATGGTTAATAAACTTACTATATACATCCAAGAGACCCCCAAGTGGTACATTAATGATGAACCTATCATGACATAAGTCTCTTGGCCGAACCATAGATTTTTAGGAATTTAATATCAATTAATAATATAATATTTGTTTTAAGAAATCTTTTATGTCAATTTTGACACTATTCAATAGTTGATTTTTGTGAAACTCATAACAGATTGATTACTTCGAAAAAAGTCAATTAAATCAATCCTAATATATCATATTATCCTAGAAAATTATTTTAATTCATTAAAAGTTTCATATTATATTTATTTGGGTATTTATAATATCAATTATTTTAATTTTTCACTATTATAGTAATTACTGCATCATCATTGTGTCAAAAATAAAATAAATTATTTAATGTATAAAAATTATAAATAAAATACAATTATGTAGTAAATTTTTTTATCTTTCTAATTAATATTTATAATCTAAAATCCAACTTATATAACCCTATGTAACAATTATTTGTCTAAAAGATATATGCTTGTGTCATTTTTGTATTCATTTTGACTTAATTAAAATAAAGTGTCATTATCACTTACAAGTGGATACATGGGGTCCCAAAATCCACCCAAAGATGCCCATGGTCGACCATGTTTCAACCAATAGGGTTAAGACACATTTTATGGTAATTTAGTGTTATTATAATATTATTTTTTAACCCTTATTTACCGGATTTACCTTTAACCATGGTAAATAAAATATTTACCGCAGTAATAATTCAAAATGTCTAAAAATAAAAGTTACCTATTTACACAATTTGAACATCCTGATTAAAAATATGGAATCCATTTTTCTAAATTCAAAACACAGAAGTGGCTGAAATTAATTTAAAATTAATTTCCGCTGTCAAAACAAAAAGCGTGTCTTTAATAGATAATAACTATCAAAAGATTGACACTTGTTTATGTTCGGTTTAATTGTAAAATTATGTCTAATGACCAAAATTATATTAAATTGTAAAAATATATTCTAAATATACTTTAAAACCACTCAAATTCATAATTTATCACTATTAATTATTTTGATTAAAAAAGTTGTTTTTAATTAAAACTTAGTAATTTTCACTATTCATCAAAATATGAAAGTTATCCGAAATGTACCAAAATTTCACCATAGGCTAAATTCGATATTCCGAATCCAAAAATGAAGTCCATATTCAAATATAAAATATATATAATTTCAAAAATTAGGTATTACTATTCATAACGGCTAGTTTGATTAGTTATGGTGTGTGTTAAAACTCAAGGTTGCGTACAACACACACTACTGTATTATTCAAAGAGAGCGTACCGTGGAAGATTGGGATGTTTCATTTTAAATTTTTGATGTCCCCATTTAGTCAAAAAGTTTAAAATATTGTATTTAAAATGGGTTCACTATTAAAAGTTGATAAAAGTGCAATACTGAAAATTAATTTGTTCTTGCATTATATCTAAGAAACTCATAATATGGAATCTAAAATTATAAGGATTATATAAAGTTTAAAATTTAGATAATACTATTCATAACCTCTTTTGAATGGCTTTTTTTTGTAAGTCATGGTGTGATTGAACTCGGTGTTGCGTGTAGTGCAAGTTATTGAATTATTTTGAAGAAATAACACACTATGAAATCTTGGGGTGTTACATTCTCCCCTCCTTCAATAAATTGCGTCCTCGCAATTTGAAATTGTTCTTTGAAAATTAAAGGTTGAAAATAAAAAAATATCTTTGTGGGAAAACCCACATCGGAAATTGGGTTACTAAAATTTATTCTTAATATGAGGAAAAGAGAAATGAACGGGTCACCACCAAATTATGATCTCGATTAGGAGAACATTGGTGGAAATTAGAGACATATAATTGGAGGAAAAATGTAAATATTTATAGGTAGTGATTGAGGTCATCAATCACAAACAAGTGTAAAATTGAGTTCCTTAAATTCATCAATCTATGATGATTTGAAATACCATCGGTTCAACAAAACATAGGGTATTAGGATAACACATTTTTGACGTTTCAAAATATCTTAGTTGAAATCCAACATCGAAAAATGAATTAATGAGGCCTCTATTTAAAATAAAGAGTCGAAAGTATGAAGATTACCGAAAATAACACATACTAGGGTTCCATGTAGGAAAATATGGATATGGAAGAAAAATCTAACCATCAATTATCTGATGGAGAGCGGTAGAGAACATGGCTATGAAAAGGCCAACAATCCCAAAGCCATAATTTAGTGATGATTTAAGGTATCATCTAGGAAAACATTTTTGTTCTAAGTTTCTTTTCTTAATGTTGAGGAATTTATTTATGAGATTGGCTAAGATCATAAGGAGATATACTTACTTTATAATTAGTGTTTTATCCATTAATAAATTTCTACCACATACTCATATTTCACTCTAAAAGATAATAGAATGTAAAAAAATTCTATTTACACTATTCGTATAGGGTTCCAAAATAAACGAATTTATAATTCATCTAAAAAAATCTTTTAATAAAAACTACATTATTTAATCCAGGACATCTCGTGGGCCAGTGGTAGGTGATACACCCTTGTCGCCCTTCGGTTGCGGGTTCAAGTCTCGCAGCCTTGCCAGACGCGACGGGTTGCCGCCCGACCTCCGGGTTGTCCTTTTATGGAAATCCAAAATAATCCAAACTAGAACTATCCAAAATACTTCTATCCAAACTCACGGTCCAACATTTATAAGTAAGGTAAACATAATGTAGAACCTTTTTACCCCGTAATAGCATATGAATAACTTCATCATGTATTCTTTTAATACACCGAAACATCCTGAATTACCATATTCCTTATTGATTATATTCATGCTCCCTTATTCCATATAGAAAGCTGGATATACTTCATTAATCCAAAAATGTTTTAAACCCCAACAATGATGGAATATACAAATCATTAATCAGTTCCAGGGTAGTCAAGAATATCCAATATAATTTATCCAAAACAATCACATATTATTCCAAAATCACTACCTTAGTATCAGAACTATATTCTCTCAACCATATATTTTCCAAAAATTTATCCTACTATTGAGTCACTTTTCTTTTTTCCACAAATCTCAAGTCCTTAATGAAATAGTACTGCAGTACAATCCTTATATACTCCATAATTATTATAACAAGTACATTGTTGATACAACACTCAATTGATATAATCAACATAATAACTCTAATCATTCCTCTTAATCTGTGGTAGTATCATAACTTGATTATTATCCAATAGCATCATTTGCGGCATAGTCTGATGACTGGGACATAGGTTCGCGTAGTGTCCAAACTCCTTGCAAATGAAGCATTGTACATTTGAAACCATTTTCTTACCCTTGCAGTCATGTACTTTGTGCCCTTTTCCTCCACACTTATAACAAACTCCCATTCCTTTGAGGCAAGTTCCAGGGTGTTTCTTTCCACAGTTACCACATATGGGAAAATTCTTCTTTTCCCTCTTCCCTTTATCCATCTTTCTCTCTTCTATCCTTTTCTTCTCTTGCTTCCCTTCAAAGCCATAGGACTCAGTAAACTCTTTACTTATCTTATCAACACATGATATTATTTCTTCATATGATGATAATACATGGGAGACTATTTATCTTATAAATTCTAGCTTAAGACCATGAAAGATATGATCCTTCCTTCTCTTTGAATCATGTGTATTTCTGGAGTTCTCATTCCTTCTACTGGGCGCCATTTCTAAACAATGGCATAAACTAGATCAGTTTATGAATCAAAATACATAATCCCATACTTATAAAACACTTAACATAAATTGAACTATTTATGGATATAATCCATAATCATAAAAATGTTTTCTTTGAGGAAGTATATACTCATAAACCCTTCATAATGATTTGTAAAGAAAATGAGAGTTATCCTAATCATATCCCCCGAGAGTGTCCTAACCAAGAGTGCAGCAAGGCCCGTTGTCGTGCACCAGTTCCCGTTCGAGTCTAGCTCAAAGTGGTGTTTTCGGGTTTTACCCCTAGGTACATCTGTGCCAGAGCCGCCTCTACCTGCTCGTATCCAGACAGGGATGTATTGCTCGGAAAACTCACAAAATCTCTACAATACCAAAATTCTAGGAAGTTCTTCTATACTAATCCTCAAAGTTCATCTTAGGTCTACGTGCTCTAATCAGAGTTTATCTAAATCTAGCTTCCAAGGTTTGTACTAACCTCCCTCTGATACCAACTGTAACGCCCCGACCCCAGTTACCCAGAGTCGGTGCATTACTTCGTAACATTGGCATGATCACAAGAAAGATCAAATCTCGAAAGACCGATTGGTTTAGTAGCCTTGGAAACACTAGATATATTCAAAAGTTTTACATTACATCATAAAATGAAAAACTAATACAACAACATAATGTTTCCACAATCCACACTATTATCCCCTCATAAAATCCCTGCAGGTCATTCATAACTTACTTCTTCACATCCTGGGAAAAATAAAACATAGAAAAGGGGTGAGCTCAAATGCCTAGTAAGGATAACAATATAGCGGAAACTTTCATAAATAAGAATAAACATTTAAGGCAATGCATTACTAAAACAAAAGCCTTTTAAACTTGAACTTCAACATAGTATGGCAAAAGTAAAATGAAATAATGCCATTTACTTATTCACATGGATATTCTACTAATCGAATAATCACATGAAAAAATCAATAACCACTTTCATAATGTTGGAATGAATAATGCCAGACTATCATAACCACATAGCCAAGGCCTCGTGCCAAGACTACAAATAAGATTTTGTCAAGGCCTTGTTCCAAGACACTAGTTTGTCTCATGAGACCTACCGATGCATCGAGGATCTATAGCGGGCTCCACCCGTCACATATTAAGTCCAATGCATTCCCATATGAAAAGGTTTAAACATAACATAAACATTCGTATTAAAACTAGCATACGAAATGTCAATACTTTCACCATAAACTATGAATGGTATAAAAATAGCACATCCACAGTCAAACATATCACAAAACCTTCAATACAATATAGAAGTTTTGTATCATAATAAATCAACTTCAAATAATCTTAAAATCCATCAAAGGATGTTGACATAGATGAAATCAAAATTCTTTTTAAAGAAATATCTCCTTTTATTTTGAAATAATTTAAGATCCATATAAAATAAAACATTTTCTTTGAAAATATTCTTATAAGCTTGTAAGGGAAGCTTTGAAGATTTTATAACGGAAGAAAATATCCGCACCCGCCGTATAAGTTAAAAAAACATTCTTACCTTAATTCTGTCGAAAAGGTTAAAAAGGACCTTGTTTTGAAAACGACCGAAAGATTCCTTTATAAACCACTTATAAAAGTCAAAAAGGGTATAAATGACTTTAACTCATATTCTAGTAAATAGTAAAAATGTTTTGAAATGCATTTTTAAGAAACATGGATGTGGATGATAAAGAGATCCCAGTAGATTATTACGTATAAACAACCTCGGATAATGAAGAGATTGTGAAATAACCCTTACCTTGTAATTTTTCTTGGATGGGGTAGGTTAACCTCCTGTATAATGGTGAAATAGTTGTTATTAAATTATACATGAATCATATATAATAATATGATATCATATATGATATTTTAACAGTGATTTGTTAATAATATCTTAAAATTATCGTCGTTTCGGGAGTTAACTTACTCATTTTCTTTTATATGTTTTGTTACATAAGCCATGGTTGTTGTATCTTATTCATATCCAGAATGATATATAGTCCTTAAACATCATTTTTAAATCATCAAATGATAATTATACTTGATTGGATACGATGGAGAATGAATCTCATCGCGTTCGTGGAGACGGTAGCCCGTACGTACGCACGAGCGACCTTATCATTCTTTTGATATTAAAATAATATATAAATGGATGGTATATCATATATACAGAATCATTAATATGTTATATTTATTATTTACATGAGTTACACATCATTATTATACCCATCCAAATAATATTATATTGAATAACAATTACACCACGACGTGGAGACGGTAGTCCGTACGTACGCACGTATGGTGACATGTTATTCAAAGGGTGGATAGAATACTGAATATGGTTGTACCATATTTATAATAACATCACAGTATATGTGAGATACTGGAGTTATTATTTTAGAATGGTAAGAACAAAGGAAGAAGAAGTGGAAGAAGAAATGAACTTGGAGAAGGGTGGTGAAATCATTACCTCTTCTTCGGGTTCTTCCTTTTGATTTGATCAAAAGGGCTCCTTAGGTTGGCTTTCTGATCAAACTAAGGCCTCTAGGTTGTAGTGAGGGATGTTGGGAGAGTATTTGGGCAGAGTTTGGCTGAACCAAAAGGCTTTGAAGGTGTGAATAAATGAGAAGGAGGAGTGCCCTTTTATAATAGGGGTGAGGGGCACCTTTGGAAAAGCTAGAAATATTAATTGATAATAAATTCATATTCGGTTTCTAATGGCTCCAAAGCTTATTATTCAAAGGTTAAGGTGGGGATAGGTCGAAAGCCACTCAACCAATATAATTTAGACAGGTTTGGGTACTTATATTAACCTTATCTTTAAGTATTAACTCTAAGTTAATTAGTTTCACTTTTACAATGTCTCTTTGTATTTTTATACAAAACCTTCAATACAATATATAAGTTTTGTATCATAATAAATCAACTTCAAATAATCTTAAAATCCATCAAAGGATGTTGACATAGATGAAATCAAAATTCTTTTTAAAGAAATATCTCCTTTTATTTTGAAATAATTTAAGATCCATATAAAATAAAACATTTTCTTTGAAAATATTCTTATAAGCTTGTAAGGGAAGCTTTGAAGATTTTATAACGGAAGAAAATATCCGCACCCGCCGTATAAGTTAAAAAAACATTCTTACCTTAATTCTGTCGAAAAGGTTAAAAAGGACCTTGTTTTGAAAACGACCGAAAGATTCCTTTATAAACCACTTATAAAAGTCAAAAAGGGTATAAATGACTTTAACTCATATTCTAGTAAATAGTAAAAATGTTTTGAAATGCATTTTTAAGAAACATGGATGTGGATGATAAAGAGATCCCAGTAGATTATTACGTATAAACAACCTCGGATAATGAAGAGATTGTGAAATAACCCTTACCTTGTAATTTTTCTTGGATGGGGTAGGTTAACCTCCTGTATAATGGTGAAATAGTTGTTATTAAATTATACATGAATCATATATAATAATATGATATCATATATGATATTTTAACATTGATTTGTTAATAATATCTTAAAATTATCGTCGTTTCGGGAGTTAACTTACTCATTTTCTTTTATATGTTTTGTTACATAAGCCATGGTTGTTGTATCTTATTCGTATCCAGAATGATATATAGTCCTTAAACATCATTTTTAAATCATCAAATGATAATTATACTTGATTGGATATGATGGAGAATGAATCTCATCGCGTTCGTGGAGACGGTAGTCCGTACGTACGCACGAGCGACCTTATCATTCTTTTGATATTAAAATAATATATAAATGGATGGTATATCATATATACAGAATCATTAATATGTTATATTTATTATTTACATGAGTTACACATCATTATTATACCCATCCAAATAATATTATATTGAATAACAATTACACCACGACGTGGAGACGGTAGTCCGTACGTACGCACGTATGGTGACATGTTATTCAAAGGGTGGATAGAATACTGAATATGGTTGTACCATATTTATAATAACATCACAGTATATGTGAGATACTGGAGTTATTATTTTAGAATGGTAAGAACAAAGGAAGAAGAAGTGGAAGAAGAAATGAACTTGGAGAAGGGTGGTGAAATCATTACCTCTTCTTCGGGTTCTTCCTTTTGATTTGATCAAAAGGGCTCCTTAGGTTGGCTTTCTGATCAAACTAAGGCCTCTAGGTTGTAGTGAGGGATGTTGGGAGAGTATTTGGGCAGAGTTTGGCTGAACCAAAAGGCTTTGAAGGTGTGAATAAATGAGAAGGAGGAGTGCCCTTTTATAATAGGGGTGAGGGGCACCTTTGGAAAAGCTAGAAATATTAATTGATAATAAATTCATATTCGGTTTCTAATGGCTCCAAAGCTTATTATTCAAAGGTTAAGGTGGGGATAGGTCTAAAACCACTCAACCAATATAATTTAGACAGGTTTGGGTACTTATATTAACCTTATCTTTAAGTATTAACTCTAAGTTAATTAGTTTCACTTTTACAATGTCTCTTTGTATTTTTATATAATATGGTTAATAAACATACTATATACATCCAAGCGACCCCCAAGTGGTACATTAATGATGAACCTTTCATGATATAAGTCTCTTGGCCGAACCTTAGATTTTTAGGAATTTAATATCAATTAATAATATAATATTTGTTTTAAGAAATCTTTTATGTCAATTTTGACACTATTCAATAGTTGATTTTTGTGAAACTCATAACAGATTGATTACTTCGAAAAAAGTCAATTAAATCAATCTTAATATATCATATTATCCTAAATAATTAGTTTAATTCATTAAAAGTTTCATTTTATATTTATTTGGGTATTTATAATATCAATTATTTTAATTTTTCACTATTATAGTAATTACTGCATCATCATTGTGTCATAAATAAAATAAATTATTTAATGTCTAAAAATTATAAATAAAATATAATTATGTATTAAATCTTTTTATCTTTCTAATTAATATATATAATCTAAAATCAAACATATATAACCCTATGTAACAATTATTTTTCTAAAAGATATATGCTTGTGTCATTTTTGTATTCATTTTGACTTAATTAAAATAAAGTGTCATTATCACATACAAGTGGATCCATGGGGTCCCAAAATCGACCCAATGATGCCCATGGTCGACCATGTATCAACCAATAGGGTTAAGACACGTTTTAGGGTAATTTAGTATTATTATAATATTATTTTTTAACCCTTATTTACTGGATTTACCCTTAACCATGGTAAATAAAATATTTACCGCAGTAATTATTCAAAATGTCTAAAAATAAAAGTTACCTATTTACACAATTTGAACATCCTGATTACAAATATGGAATCCATTTTTCTAAATTCAAAACACAGAAGTGGCAGAAATTAATTTAAAATTAATTCCCGCTGTCAAAACAAAAAGCGTGTTTTTAAGAGATAATAACTATCAAAAGATTGACACTTGTTTATGTTCGGTTTAATTGTAAAATTATGTCTAATGACCAAAATTATATTAAATTGAAAAAATATATTCTAAATATACTTTAAAACCACTCAAATTCATAATTTATCACTATTAATTATTTTGATTAAAAAAGTTGTTTTTAATTAAAACTTAGTAATTTTCACTATTCATCAAAATATGAAAGTTATCCGAAATGTACCAAAATTTCACCTTAGGCTAAATTCGATATTCCGAATCCAAAAATGAAGTACATATTCAAATATAAAATATATATAATTTCAAAAATTAGGTATTACTATTCATAACGGCTAGTTTGATTAGTTATGGTGTGTGTTAAAACTCAAGGTTGCGTAAAACACACACTACTGTATTATTCAAAGAGAGCATACCGTGGAAGATTGGGATGTTTCATTTTAAATTTTTGATGTCCCCATTTAGTCAAAAAGTTTAAAATATTGTATTTAAAAAGGGTTCACTATTAAAAGTTGATAAAAGTGCAATACTGAAAATGAATTTTTTCTTGCATTATATCTAAGAAACTCATAATATGGATTCTAAAATTATAAGGATTATATAAAGTTTAAAATTTAGATAATACTATTCATAACCTCTTTTGAATAGATTTTTTTTGTAAGTCATGGTGTGATTGAACTCGGTGTTGCGTGTAGTGCAAGTTATTGAATTATTTTGAAGAAATAACACACTATGAAATCTTGGGGTGTTACATTCTCCCCTCCTTCAATAAATTGTGTCCTCGCAATTTGAAATTGTTCTTCGAAAATTAAAGGTTGAAAATAAAAAAATATCTTTGTGGGAAAACCCACATCGGAAATTGGGTTACTAAATTTTTTTCTTAATATGAGGAAAAGAGAAATGAATGGGTCACCACCAAATTATGATCTCGATTAGGAGAACATTGGTGGCAATTAGAGACATATAATTGGAGGAAAAACGTAAATATTTATAGGTAGTGATTGAGGTCATCAATCACAAACAAGTGTAAAATTGAGTTCCTTAAATTCATCAATCTATGATGATTTGAAATACCATCGGTTCAACAAAACATAGGGTATTAGGATAACACATTTTTGACGTTTCAAAATATCTTAGTTGAAATCCAACATCGAAAAATGAATTAATGAGGCCTCTATTTAAAATAAAGAGTCGAAAGTATGAAGATTACCGAAAATAACACATACTAGGGTTCCATGTAGGAAAATATGGATATGGAAGAAAAATCTAACCATCAATTATCTGATGGAGAGGGGTAGAGAACATGGCTATGAAAAGGCCAACAATCCCATAGCCAAAATTTAGTGATGATTTAAGGTATCATCTAGGAAAACATTTTTGTTCTAAGTTTCTTTTCTTAATGTTGAGGAATTTATTTATGAGATTGGCTAAGATCATAAGGAGATATACTTACTTTATAATTAGTTTTTTATCCATTAATAAATTTCTACCACATACTCATCTTTCACTCTAAAAGATAATAGAATGTAAAAAAATTCTATTTACACTATTCGTATAGGGTTCCAAAATAAACGAATTTATAATTCATCTAAAAAAATCTTTTAATAAAAAGTACATTATTTAATCCAGGACATCTCGTGGGCCAGTGGTAGGTGATACACCCTTGTCGCCCTTCGGTTGCGGGTTCAAGTCTCGCAGCCTTGCCGGACGCGACGGGTTGCCGCCCAACCTCCGGGTTGTCCTTTTATGGAAATCCAAAATAATCCAAACTAGAACTATCCAAAATACTTCTATCCAAACTCACAGTCCAACATTTATAAGTAAGGTAAAGATAATGTAGAACCTTTTTACCCCGTAATAGCATATGAATACCTTCATCATGTATTCTTTTAATACACCGAAACATCCTGAATTACCATATTCCTTATTGATTATATTCATGCTCCCTTATTCCATATAGAAATCTGGATATACTTCATTAATCCAAAAATGTTTTAAACCCCAACAATGATGGAATATACAAATCATTAATCAGTTCCGGGGTAGTCAAGAATATCCAATATAATTTATCCAAAACAATCACATATTATTCCAAAATCACTACCTCAGTATCAGAACTATATTCTCTCAACCATATATTTTCCAAAAATTTATCCTACAATTGAGTCACTTTTCTTTGTTCCACACAATCTCAAGTCCTTAATGAAATAGTACTGCAGTACAATCCTTATATACTCCATAATTATTATAACAAGTACATTGTTGATACAACACTCAATTGATATAATCAACATAATAACTCTAATAATTCCTCTTAATCTGTGGTAGTATCATAACATGATTATTATCCAATAGCATCATTTGCGGCATAGTCTGATGACTGGGACATATGTTCGCGTAGTGTCCAAACTCCTTGCAAATGAAGCATTGTACATTTGAAACCATTTTCTTACCCTTGCAGTCATTTACTTTGTTCCCTTTTCCTCCACACATATAACAAACTCCCATTCCTTTCAGGCAAGTTCCAGGGTGTTTCTTTCCACAGTTAACACATATGGGAAAATTCTTCTTTTCCCTCTTCCCTTTATCCATCTTTCTCTCTTCTATCCTTTTCTTCTCTTGCTTCCCTTCAAAGCCATAGGACTCAGTAAACTCTTTACTTATCTTATCAACACATGATATTATTTCTTCATATGATGACAATACATGGGAGACTATTTCTCTTATAAATTCTAGCTTAAGACCATGAAAGATATGATCCTTCCTTCTCTTTGAATCATGTGTATTTCTGGAGTTCTCATTCCTTCTACTGGGCACCATTTCTAAACAATGGCATAAACTAGATCAGTTTATGAATCAAAATACATAATCCCATACTTATAAAACACTTAACATAAATTGAACTATTTATGGATATAATCCATAATCATAAAAATGTTTTCTTTGAGGAAGTATATACTCATAAACCCTTCATAATGATTTGTAAAGAAAATGAGAGTTATCCTAAGCATATCCCCCGAGAGTGTCGTAACCAAGAGTGCAGCAAGGCCCGTTGTCGTGCACCGGTTCCCGTTCGTGTCTAGGTCAAAGCGGTGTTTTCGGGTTTTACCCCTAGGTACATCTGTTCCAGAGCCGCCTCTACCTGCTCGTATCCAGACATGGATGTATTGTTCGGAAAACTCACAAAATCTCTACAATACCAAAATTCTGGGAAGTTCTTCTATACTAATCCTCAAAATTCATCTTAGGTCTACGTGCTCTAATAAGAGTTTATCTAAATCTAGCTTCCAAGGTTTGTACTAACCTCCCTCTGATACCAACTGTAACGCCCCGACCCCAGTTACCCAGAGTCGGTGCATTACTTCGTAACATTGGCATGATCACAAGAACGATCAAATCTCGAAAGACCGATTGGTTTAGTAGCCTTGGAAACACTAGATATATTCATAAGTTTTACATTACATCATAAAATGAAAAACTAATACAACAACATAATGTTTCCACAATCCACACTATTAACCCCTCATAAAATCCCTGCAGGTCATTCATAACTTACTTCTTCACATCCTGGGAAAAATAAAACATAGAAAAGGGGTGAGCTCAAATGCCCAGTAAGGATAACAATATAGCGGAAACTTTCATAAATAAGAATAAACATTTAAGGCAATGCATTACTAAAACAAAAGCCTTTTAAACATGAACTTCAACATAGTATGGAAAAAGTAAAATGAAATAATGCCATTTACATATTCACATGGATATTCTACTAATCGAATAATCACATGCAAAAATCAATAACCACTTTCATAATGTTGGAATGCATAATGCCAGACTATCATAACCACATAGCCAAGGCCTCGTGCCAAGACTACAAATAAGATTTTGTCAAGGCCTTGTGCCAAGACACTAGTTTGTCTCATGAGACCTACCGATGCGTCGAGGAGCTATAGCGGGCTCCACCCGTCACATATTAAGTCCAATGCATTCCCATATGAAAAGGTTTAAACATAACATTAACATTCGTATTAAAACTAGCATACGAAATGTCAATACTTTCACCATAAACTATGAATGGTATAAAAATAGCACATCCACAGTCAAACATATCAGAAAACTTTCAATACAATATAGAAGTTTTGTATCATAATATATCAACTTCAAATAATCTTAAAATCCATCAAAGGATGTTGACATAGATGAAATCAAAATTCTTTTTAAAGAAATATCTCCTTTTATTTTGAAATAATTTAAGATCTATATAAAATAAAACATTTTCTTTGAAAATATTCTTATAATCTTTTAAGGGAAGCTTTGAAGATTTTATAACGGTAGAAAATAGCCGCACCCGCCGTATAATTTAAAAAAACATTCTTACCTTAATTCTGTCGAAAAGGTTAAAAAGGACCTTGTTTTGAAAACGACCGAAAGATTCCTTTATAAACCACTTATAAAAGTCAAAAAGGGTATAAACGACTTTAACTCATATTCTAGTAAATAGTAAAAATATTTTGAAATGCATTTTTAAGAAACATGGATGTGGATGATAAAGAGATCCCAGTAGATTATTACGTATAAACAACCTCGGATAATGAAGAGATTGTGAAATAACCCTTACCTTGTACTTTTCCTTGGTTGGGGTAGGTGAACCTCCTGTATAATGGTGAAATAGTTGTTATTAAATTATACAAGAATCATATATAATAATATGATATCATATATGATCTTTTAACATTGATTTGTTAATAATATCTTAGAATTATAGTCGTTTCGGGAGTTAACGTACTCATTTTCTTTTATATGTTTTGTTACATAAGCCATGGTTGTTGTATCTTATTCATATCCAGAATGATATCTAGTCCTTAAACATCATTTTTAAATCATCAAATGATAATTATACTTGAATGGGTACGATGGAGAATGAATCTCATCGCGTTCGTGGAGATGGTAGTCCGTACGTACGCACGAGCGACAATATCATTCTTTTGATATTAAAATAATATATAAATGGATGGTATATCATATATACAGAATCATTAACATGTTATATTTATTATTTAAATGAGTTACACATCATTATTATACCCATCCAAATAATATTATATTGAATAACAATTACACCACGACGTGGAGACGGTAGTCCGTACGTACGCACGTATGGTGACATGTTATTCAAAGGGTGGATAGAATACTGAATATGGTTGTACCATATTTATAATAACATCACAGTATATGTGAGATACTGGAGTTATTATTTTAGAATGGTAAGAACAAAGGAAGAAGAAGTGGAAGAAGAAATGAACTTGGAGAAGGGTGGTGAAATCATTACCTCTTCTTCGGGTTCTTCCTTTTGATTTGATCAAAAGGGCTCCATAGGTTGGCTTTCTGATCAAAATAAGGGCTCTAGGTTGTAGTGAGGGATGTTGGGAGAGTATTTGGGCAGAGTTTGGCCGAACCAAAAGGCTTTGAAGGTGTGAAGAAATGAGAAGGAGGAGTGCCCTTTTATAAGAGGGGTGAGGGGCACCTTTGGTAAAACTAGAAATATTAATTTATAATAAATTAATATTCGGTTTCTAATGGCTCCAAAGCTTATTATTCAAAGGTTAAGGTGGGGATAGGTCGAAAACCACTAAACCAATAGAATTTAGACAGGTTTGGGTACTTATATTAACCTTATCTTTAAGTATTAACTCTAAGTTAATTAGTTTCACTTTTACAATGTCTCTTTGTATTTTTATATAATATGGTTAATAAACTTACTATATACATCCAAGTGACCACAAAGTGGTACATTAATGATGAACCTATATTGATATAAGTCTCTTGGCCGATCCTTATATTTTTAGGAATTTAATATCAATTAATAATATAATATTGGTTTTAAGAACTCTTTTATGTCAATTTTGACACTATTCAATAGTTGATTTTTGTGAAACTCATAACAGATTGATTACTTCGAAAAAAGTCAATTAAATCAATCCTAATATATCATATCATCCTAGAAAATTATTTTAATTCATTATAAGTTTCATATTATATTTATTTGGGTATTTATAATATCAATTATTTTAATTTTTCACTATTATAGTAATTACTGCATCATCATTGTGTCATAACTAAAATAAATTATTTAATGTCTAAAAATTATAAATAAAATATAATTATGTAGTAAAAATTTTTAGATTTCTAATTAATATTTATAATCTAAAATCCAACTAATATAACCCTATGTAACAATTATTTTTCTAAAAGATATATGCTTGTGTCATTTTTGTATTCATTTTGACTTATTTAAAATAAAGTGTCATTATCACTTACAAGTGGATCCATGGGGTCCCAAAATCGACCCAAAGATGCCCATGGTCGACCATGTTTCAACCAATAGGGTTAAGACATGTTTTAGGGTAATTTAGTATTATTATAATATTATTTTTAACCCTTATTTACCGGATTTACCCTTAACCATGGTAAATAAAATATTTACCGCAGTAATTATTCAAAATGTATAAAAATAAAAGTTACCTATTTACACAATTTGAACATCCTGATTACAAATATGGAATCCATTTTTCGAAATTCAAAACACAGAAGTGGCAGAAATTAATTTAAAATTAATTCCCGCTGTCAAAACAAAAAGCGTGTTTTTAAGAGATAATAACTATCAAAAGATTGACACTTGTTTATGTTCGGTTTAATTGTAAAATTATGTCTAATGACCAACATTATATTAAATTGTAAAAATATATTCTAAATATACTTTAAAACCACTCAAATTCATAATTTATCACTATTAATTATTTTGATTAAAAAAGTTGTTTTTAATTAAAACTTAGTAATTTTCACTATTCATCAAAATATGAAAGTTATCCGAAATGTACCAAAATATCACCGTAGGCTAAATTCGATATTCCGAATCCAAAAATGAAGTCCATTTTCAAATATAAAATATATATAATTTCAAAAATTAGGTATTACTATTCATAACGACTAGTTTGATTAGTTATGGTGTGTGTTAAAACTCAAGGTTGCGTACAACACACACTACTGTATTATTCAAAGAGAGCGTACCGTGGAAGATTGGGATGTTTCATTTTAAATTTTTGATGTCCCCATTTAGTCAAAAAGTTTAAAATATTGTATTTAAAAAGGGTTCACTATTAAAAGTTGATAAAAGTGCAATACTGAAAATGAATTTGTTCTTGCATTATATCTAAGAAACTCATAATATGGATTCTAAAATTATTAGGATTATATAAAGTTTAAAATTTAGATAATACTATTCATAACCTCTTTTGAATGGATTTTTTTTGTAAGTCATGGTGTGATTGAACTCGGTGTTGCGTGTAGTGCAAGTTATTGAATTATTTTGAAGAAATAACACACTATGAAATCTTGGGGTGTTACACTTAGTCTTGATATTCGCTCCTTAATGTATAAATCCCACTTTTCCCATGACAATGTATTGTGGGTTATTAATGAATAATGTGTCTCAATACTAGTTTTAATCATAAACACACAAAAGCATTCAATACACATGTGTTGTTTGAGGTTAGTAGTTGCTCAATTTAAAAATGAATTATAGATTCTCTTTTGATGGAACGTTAGATAAACATAAGAATTAAATCTAAAAGGAATTATGATTTTGGAAACTCAAATATGAAAATAATAATATAAACGTCATTAAGAAACCCTTCTTCTTTGTCATTATCACATGAAACAAGTGGGGATTCACCCCTTAGGGAAGTCATTTGATGATGATAGTGGATGAGAATAAAATAGTAAGGCAAAAAATAAATGGTAGAGTATGCTGCTCAATGGCTATAAAATAGTAGAGCACTAATCCTTAGGCCCTGGTCTATGAATGATGATTTGAAGCACCAACCAGTCCTGCATTAATTGGAATTAAGTCACTCCGGACAGATTTAATCATCTATGAATACTACCATTAATTTTTTTTAGATTTAATATTTTTTTCCATGAGACTCTCAGGTCTATAGGTGTAGGATTTAATGAATATTAGAAGAATATATGGATAATATTATTCTGTTTTTCCCGATGCATGGTGTGAAATTTGGTTTAATGGTGTGAAACAAATTTCTTCCCCTATATATTTATTCTTTCATGGCAAGGTTCAGATTTTTTGCATGATCATTAATTTCTTTATTTTTTATAGTGTGATTATATGTTACATTGTGAATGTCTTCTATACAGCTTCATTTTTCTTATTTTCCTCCATCCTCCTATTAAAGCCTTGGAATATCTCACAAAAATATCATTAAATAAATCGTGTTCTTTTCGTATCCTGTTTCATGTCATCTAGCATTCATTTTATAATTAAATAATACAAATAAAAAATTAAATAATTCGGAACTAATATAAAATATAAATATAAAAATAGTTAATATTATATTCAAAATTATATTAATTAAATATTGTTTTAACCCCTATGAAATTGAATTTAATAGTGTTATTAAGAATCAAATATCAATATTCCACAATGGCCTTTATCCTTACCATGATTCAAATGACATGTTATAGAAAATCAAGAGAAAAATGGGAAATTAAATATTCAAGAAATATAAAATAATAGTTCATTAACTCCTCACATTTTAGAGAAACAAGTAAATTATTTATTTTACAAACCCTATTTGAATTGACTATTCCTCTTCATTAATCATACAATTATTGAATTTATTTTTATTTCTATTTCCACTTATATTTAACATCATTTTAATTTAATTTTAACTCATCACTGAATGTATAAATTTAAATTATTATTTGATCATTACTCAAGTCACGTTCCATACCAATGGATTGTAGTGCATCCTATTTATCTATAGTGTGCTATCAAAATTTAAAAAAATCAAGATGACTTCACTGTTTAGAAGAAAATACTTGAATATTTGAAGGTAGATGGGTAAATGATGAGAAAATAAAAAATATAAATATTTAATATAATCTACATGGTATATATCGTTATAATCAATAAATTCATAATAAAAAGTCCCCCTTTCAATAATAACATCACCCCTTTCCCCAAAACTCCACATAGATCATAAATCAATGAATATAAATTATGGTGAACCCTCTTAATTTTTATTTTTTATCTTTTTTATTATTTTTGAATGTTGAATCATGATAAATATTACATCTACAACCAACCCGAATTCATACAATAATTTTTCATGTAATTGTTGATTATTGACCTTCTATGAAATAACACTTTTAACTCTATTTTTCTCGGATTCTTTTTTTAATAGAGCATTTGAAAGAAATAAAAATTAATTTATAGTGATATACTTTCCCAAAATCCATTAATCCCTACAACACTTATCATATACAATAAACATATCCGTTACACCATTTCATTGTCTCCCCCACACTCAATTATTGGATAATACTAAAAAATTCATAGACTTGATTAGGAATGGATAAAATAAAATTATAAGGTGGATCTTCTCTAGTATGGTTGTTCAAAGTTTCTATAAGATAATGTAAGGATTAATATAATATTTTTAATTAGGAAAAGGGTTAAGAAACATATTCCTCAATCATATTAAATCTTATTTTTAATAATCATATATTCAATAAGTTACAATGAAATATTAAAAAAAATATTTATTATGTTTAGAATAAATATGATCTATAATATAATAAGAAATATTATAATTAGAAAATTTATAAAAAATGAGAATATTAAAAAGGGAAAATTAATTATGTAAATGTAAAATATTAATAATTTATTTAATAGAAGTTTTACATGTTCCAAGGAGGTAAAATATATAATTTTTTTACATAAATCATCATGTTTACACAAATCAGGATTTCTAAAATAGAAATAAACATTTTTAATTCTAATATTTTTATCAACCCTAAAAATGGAATATATATCCAATGAATCAATAGATAATTAACCAATTCATTTTTATGACTTCTAGTTTAATAAATTTTTTAAAATCCAAGGATTGTCATGAAATTTGTAGTTAAGATGTTTGAATAAATTTAAGATTATCTATTTTTGATAAATAAGGAATTTAAACTCAAAAACCCCTTCCATTGAATCTTCAAAAGGACTACACAAGTTCATTCTATACCAATTCATGAAATTATAATTTATTTTACATCATGAATTAGTATCTCATATAATGAATTTTATTTTTCTAATGTTGTGATTCATCTACATGTCACAACATTATAAACATAATTGTGATTTCTTGTGATTTCATGTTGGTACTTAAAATGAATTGAATCATGTTAAAGTGAAGGGAATATTCAATTAAATTAAAAATATTTTTCGTAGAGTTCTCATAATTGAATATAATGAAATTTAAAATCCTAAATATATTTGTTTCCTCCTAGAAGTAATTTTTCAACATCATTGGCTCAATCAAACCTCCTCAAATCACGTGATAATAGAATGGAAAGATTATTTCTGCTATGGATCCAAAATCTCCTCTACTATGACTTGTACAGGAATATGGTACCTTTTCCATTTGATAAATATTTTTGTACACTTCATTTGAGTAGTACCTACTCAACCACCATTATATTGGTTCATATGTGAATTTTTAATCATGAAAAATTAATGTTTTGATTATGCACTATCCACAACATTTGGCTTTATATAAACACTGTGTGGTTAGTTTCTCCACAATTTTTTAAATATATTCCTTTGATCCTTCCTTTCAAAATTTCAATATCTAAGCTTTATATTTTAAATTTTATGATAATATCCATCATATGAATATATTTAATTAAAAAATACCATTTACTTTGGGTCTATTTTCTTCTTTAATATCATCATATTTCATATCATAATTATTCATCTACTTGTTAATTTTGTATCAGAGGATTTTAATACCAATTATTAATCGCAGTTACCCATGTTTTACATTTGTAAATATTTTTTGTGTTTTTATGTACTGTATTTAAATGATTAAAGGGGTCCTATAGTCATCCATTCCAAAAACTATCAAGTCCATCATCAATTTTAATTTTTTTAGATTGACTCTGATATCATGAATTTTCCCATTCTAGTATTTCACTATTGAATATATTTTGCTGGAGTAAAAATATTGAGTTATTTATCTTCTCTAACATAATTTTCTTGAATTTATTATATGATATAATTTTCATGTTGGAACCTAGATCATACAATTATTTATTAATTTTTTTAGACCTAATATATATTGATATTGAAGAACAACATGGGCTTGTTACTTCGTTGGTATGTATTTTTATAAAAAAAACATACACTCTAGTTGAAAAATTATATATGATAGTGGATTTCATAGTGGTGTAAATGGATGAAGTCATTACCTCAATCTTATATTTCCTTCTTATTATACATAATATATATCATTAATATTTTGTATTAAATTATGTAAGTGAGGGATAAGGAAAATGATATTTTAATATAATATATTTTAAAATGTCCTACCAATTTTGGTGTGTTGATTTGACCATTTTTCAACTATCCTAGAAATTGGTTATTTACCTTTTTTATTAAAGGCTCTTATAAGTCTACATTAGAATCTAATTTCCCTTTAAAAATTCCAAGATTTGTAAATTCTATTTATTCTATTATTTACTTATTTATATAGTTCTTGAATGGAATCATGAAATACTAAAAGGATATGAAAAAATAAAAATAAAAAATACTCGAACAAGTGATACAAAATAATTTAATCTAGAACAAATCCAGTTCAAGGTCGAACCCTTTAGATGATAAATTCATATTTTGTGAATTTAAATAATATTTATTAATGTTTTATAATAAATAGGTAGAATAAATAATGGGTTTATTTGAAATAAATTCGATAAATAATATTAGTATTTTACATTTTAGTTTCATGTGACAGTTACTTTAGAAATCAAATTGTTTGACCATAATTGTTGTTAGGGATAACATAATGGTGTTCAAGTATTGGTATCCCATCCAGAACATAGAAATCCCCATTTTATAATGGGTATATACTATGGTTTTTTAATTTATTATGTCTGATGATACTTTTTAATACATATGTTTCCTCAATTATTAAATGGAAAAACCAATTCTAATTTAAATAGAAATGTAAATTAAAAATAATTTCTATATTCTTAAGCTAATTATCATGAGATAAGAATATGATGGAAATTGAAAGTGTCTTATATCTATAGAAACCTAAAAATGGAAAAATTGTAGAGAATTTAATCACATCACCCCCATCCTTCTACTAACTATCTCTATATAAGTTAGGAGATACCCCATCATGGTACCCATGAAAAGGTGAAAGAGGTGAGGGAAAATGAATTAAAAAAGTTGATAGTGGAGTAGGCCCAGAGAAGGAACATACTACAATAGAACACCCTTCCATAGACTTTGGTTTCTTATTCGATTTTTATAAGACATAGATAACCATCTATTTATATGTATCAAAATCAATTTGTTAGGATTTAATATTCATTTAATGAAACTATTAATTCCACATAAATGCACACCATACAAACATAAAGGAATCAGGAAAAATTTTCAAGATTTAATCAACATTACCAATGGTATCACGAATAAGATTTTCTTTTATCCATATTCATGACATGACATAGGGTTTAATGCCATTAAAAATAATGATTCACCTAAGGTATTTTAATTCTCATGGATTGTATCAAAGAATTATTTCTTGAAGTGTTACACATTTTGAATAAGGGTGTCATGACCTTAGGGGTTATTTTATATAAAATGCTTCTATTGTTAACTCAATTCATCAATTTTGAGTCTAATAAACATGCAACATGCATATGATGCCATCAATAAGATTATCACATCATTAACTCAGATTATCATTACTTATTTTCCATTGTTTCTTGACTTCCTTTTTATAATTAATCAATATTAATATATTACTAATCATGTGGCTATGAATAATCAACATTATTACAAAAACAATGAACCTAATATTTGTAAATTTATGAAAGAAGTATAGTTATCAAACCCCCCACAAAAAAAACTCATAATTTTACCCAAAGTTGAAATAAATAATACTACAAAGAATTAAAACCCTACATCTATTTAAATGTAATTCTTAAAAATCATGTGATAAAATGGGGAATTAAATTTCAAGCATCACATTTCGAAATATCACAAACTACTATTTTCTCAAAGAATCATGTCTTCGATGTATTTTAATTTTCTCATTTTTTATTTACCATTCATATTAATTATTCATTTTAATTATTTTTAATTCATTATAAATATATATTCCAATTGAAATATACCACACTTTAAATCTATCACTCATCAGTTAAGGTAAAAATATGTGTTGAGTTCCACTCATACCTTGAATCATGCTCCTTAACTTATTCTTGTAATTTATCCTCATTCTCTAACCTAAAGATAAAATTTAAAAAATATTCATTAGAATATCATCATTAGGTTCATATTCCTTTAAAGATTTAGGGAAGTTAGGTATATAATGTAATATACATAAAAATCAAAAATTAAGTAAATCTATAATTTTCATTACATGATGAAAAAATTCTAACTGGAAATATCATCTTTATAGGTCATATCCTAATTCCCCATAAAAATTTAATATAGTCCAATGAATAAATTATTTATAATTAATAATAACACCTGATGATATTTTTTTTCAAATTTTCTTCTCTGGAAAATTCTCACATCCCATACCCAAGCCAAAAGGATTTTCTCATGACACTTTTAATAATAGTTATAACAAGACCATCGATCAATCATTTATGATTTATGAATTTCCCAAGAGAAAATAAATTTTTGTTCAATGTCATTGTGTAATAGAGTTTAATAAAAATATGTTAGCTAAATATCCACCACTAATATGTTCATTAGGATACTTTATTTTTCTACTTTGTCTATGATATCTTTAATTACCCCACAATGAAATTTCACGGTTGAATTTTCTACCAGGATTGTTGCTTTAGGGTTCATCATATTTTCTATCCCAAGGAAATGGATTGGATTATATGAAATTACGTTCATTTTTTAACCTATATCACACTATTGTATACTAATTTTGTTAGATGTAATATTTATGTGTATTAAAAAACTACATAGGTCTTGATGCTTCTTATATAATTATTTTCATAAAACTACTGATAACTCCTATGTGGATGGACTGGTGTCAATATATTATAGTCTCTTCATGTATGAAATTAGCTATTAAATGAATTTTTCATAGGTATACATGTTTGCAATAGATTTTACAAAAGGAATGTTAATATATAATTTTTTAAGATGTTCTAAAAAAATTCATATATTTTTGTGTATTTTCTCTTTGAATATCATCTCTAGAAATTGTAGTTATGGATTGTATAGTGGGGTTTATTTAATTTATCTTGTTAAATTTATGATATATGTATATTTTCCAATAATTTATACTTTTTTACATCTTTACCATTAATTTTTTCCCAATTTTGTTTGTGGTTTAGCAATGTTATTTTCCCAATTATATGGGTTATGGATTTCAATAAACTTCATGGGTTGACATTTGGTTTGAGTTAGATATGTTCCTCAAGGACTCTATTTATGATACCCAATAATTTTTCCCACTTGAAATTTCATGTGTTTTCATAAGTTTTTAGTTACTTTATAGTTTACCTAGTTGTAGTCATGAATGTGGACATTGAACCTTCTAATGTGTGGATATGGATCTATAGTAATTGTATATTCTATGTTTGAAAACATGAATCCCTCATCTGATACACTGGATATTATTTCTAATATAATCCCAACCATAAAATTTTCTTTCATTATTATAATAATCGTAATTGAATTATTCAGTTCAAAAACCATAGTGTTGGTTTTCCCAATATTGTTTAATTATTTTATTTTTGATATTTTGTTATAGCATTCATCCTTTTATTATCGTCCACCATGTACATGCATATTATTTGTGTTCCTTTATTATTATATTTGATGATTTTTTTCCATAGAATCCAATAATATGTATCTATCCTTTTGGTATTTCATTATTATTGATCATCCTACCGAAACATCAATAATTGAACTATTTACCTTTAAAACCCAATTATAAAATGTAATAATTAATAACCATATCTCAATACACTAATGAATTAATTTTATAATTATGTCTCTGAAATTTCCCAATTAAAAATAGAGTCATTCATCATCATATTTAATGGAATTATGATTGTTGAAATAAATGTCCTTAGATTTAGAAGGAATAAAGAATCAATGTGAGAAAGTGTATTTTCGACAGATACATTATGGGGATATAATGTGATCAAAATATCTTAATCGATTATTGAGCATGATCTCTTCAAAAAATCATTAAAAATGGATTCTTACATTATAAAATTAAATTTTATGAATTTTAAATGTATCAGAGTGTTAATGGAAGATCACAGGATGCATGTTTTGATCTTTATGTGGAAGTTCCTAAAATTAGATAGTGTTAAAGATCATCTAAATAATAGTTGGATTAATATTGAAGCGTTCAATGGCCACTGCTGTAATGATTTTTATTGGCTGAGATCTAGTGTTTTATGGTCTATAGTAATTTTTCAGTCCTTGTATTCTAGGATTTTTAGGTTCCGTGCGTATAACTACTTCAATTTTTCAGAACATCCATACTTGTAAATATTTTGTTCTTCCCAAAAACACATTTAATGATTTAGATTAAGACCAAGGATATATATATACCTTTTTCCCATTTATATAAATACTAAATTAACGATTTAAAGCTCACATTTATACAAATAGTAACCATGTAAATGATTGAAAATTATAACAAAAAACAATATAAAATTAAAATTCTTAAGAGTAGTTTTGTAACTATCCATATAAATAGTGCCATAAATTTGATAGAACCCCAAGGGTGTCGTTAAATCCTTTATGGACACAAAATTTTAATAATTTTTATTTTTCTCAGAGAATATTTCAAAAAATAAATAAATTTATGTAGACATGAGTATCAGGTCAAATTTAAGAGTTAGTGAATGACGATTTTATGAAAAATTTAAAACAATTAAGTGATTTTAATTAATAATAAGAGAGTTTGAATGAGGGGTGGCTTTTAAAATCAATTTGAGAAAAAGTTATATATTTTTCAGATTATATGTTCATATTCTAGTGAATTTATTAATTATGTTGATTTTTTGGGTATTTTTATATTTTAGATGAGAAAGATCCTTGGTCATCATATCCCCTCCTTAACATAGAATCTTTCCTTTCATCATAGTCAAATAAATCAGGATATTAATTAATTATTTGTCTTGATATAATTTTAAATGTAATTACACAAAACTATTCAATCGTTATTCCTAATTAAATGTAATTTGTTACATAATTTGAAAATACTTTCTGGATTCTAATATCAATGATCATGAATCATGAAGAAGAATGAAATTTAAATTGAATTATGAATGTAGTAACCATAATATGAAAAAATAATAAAAATGTAATTCAAAGTTCTCCCACAATCATCTAAATTACATATCAAAATTTTGGAGCTACCCCCTCATAATAATTTAGATAGTACGAGAGGGGGGATAAAATAAAAGGAATGAAAAAAGAAATGTTGGAGTATGCGTGTTAAAGGACATTGCAGTAGTGTAAATTGTTACTACAATATTTTCTCAATGAAGGTTGATATATATCACCCCATAGTCTGGAATTTATTGTGATAATGATATTTGGGTCATCTTTTATCTTCCCTAAATACATCCTTTTAATTTAGTTGGAGTCAACCCCAGGTGTGTACGAGAGCCTCAGGTCAAAATTTGTTCAATTCAGTCCAAAATTGACGAATATTGAAACTATAATTTTCCTATATATCAAATTCATGGTGTGACATATGGTTTCACAACATGAAATATCATGCTCTACATATAGCCTTACCCATTTCCTACTAGGATCACAAGGTATCCAAGGGAGTGAATACCATTATGTTTCCTGGTATCTATATGATATCATGTCATGAAGTTATTCTATATAGCTATATTCCATTCGTTTTTCCATCACCCACCTATTCAAGGCATGTAATCATTTCCTAGAAATCTCATGACTTGAATAATGGGTCATTCAACTCATTTATTGTCTAAAAAAATTATAGTAATAAAATAGTAAATAAAAACTAATGAAATACCAATTAAATTTGCAATAAAATGAATTTTATAATCCAATTGATATTATTGAGATATTAAAATCAAGTTACTTTGAAAATTTAAATGATATGATCCATGTATTTTTGAAAATATTTATTTTATATTTGTTTTTCCATACTGACTTCTAACTGACAGGGTTGATTTTCCTATTTCACCTAACTAATGATTCTTATTTTTTATTGATGTTGTGGAGTATAATCCCCCCAAAATGAATTTATATGAGGCTTTATGAGGGATATATAATTGAAATATGGTATGAAAACACTCCAATCCGCAATTACCTTATAGAAGAAAATGTTCAAATGAATTGAGCTATTGATCATGGAGTGACACAATCCTTTATTTATGTTAAATAATTGGGACCTTGAAGATATGAAATTATATATCAATAACATGAGATGATTTCCTATAAACAATCAAAATTATATTGAATGAATGATACATAGGTGGAAATGGATTGGTTGGGAAAGATTTAATGACTTTTCATGTTAATTGAGACTCTATATTCTATTATGGTTAAGTGTGTCATCCTCAAGCGTGAAGGGACATGCATGAGAAAATTGATTCTATTTTTATTGAGGAGAGGAATGAGGGATTGGAGTAAAATTAATTCAAGGACATTTTATAGAGTAGATATCTATATATTCTAAAATATAGGTTATGTCCATGGAGTTTCTTAACCTTCACTAAGGTGATAGTAATGTGACATAGTATACTAATTGTTTTATAGTAGTTTCTCAGTAATTATATAAGGTTGTGTCAAATGTGAAGATGAAGGCGTAGATATTTTAGATCAATCATGAATTAGTTATATTGTCTTAGATCAATATGTTAAATTATAACTCATATTCTAATTTTTCAGATATTTACTCGATAGTGTAATTTGACCTAGATGGTACATCATGGATGACTATAGATCCACCAACTGCTAGTGATATCCTAAATGGTTCCTCTAAGGGGAAGGGGTAAAATTTGAATTTTAGTAGAAATAGAAGTGGTTTTCCTAGATAAAAATAGTTATTTGTATCTTCTACAATGTCTAGTAAAGGACCACTGAATTCTCTCTAATGTGTCAAGATTAGGAACTCGAAGCATGCTGGAATAGATGTAAAAAATAGTTTTAGCTCATCAGGTTGTTTAGGCCACATGAAGAGATATTTCTCCCTCATTTCTACCCCATGAATTTGAATAGTTTCTTATGTACTAATATTATCATGGGTGATTTAAAATTGTTCAAGAATAATGGGGCACAAAAATAGGCATCTAGAATGAACACAAATGACACATTAGATATTTCTGTAATGGAAATTGATCTGGATCATATGAAAATGATATGTACAATTTCAATTAATTCTTATTTATGGAATAATTGATTTGATAATATTAACTGCCAATAATTCATGTCAACTCATACTGTGAACCAATTTATTCTCCAAAAGGATCCATTGAATTATGTGATCAAAATTGAAATACCTCTAGGGATGAAGAGAATCTAGGGTATCTGATTCCATTTTTTTGATTTTTATTTATCATTGATAGAGATAATTTAATATTATGGGTTCCTTTTAATTAATCCATTGGTTTTTATTCATAGAATAAAATGGACAATTCATAAAAAAATCACAAGATCGTGGTTATCACTTCTGAGTGTCCTTTACTACTAATGAAGGGGAGTTCAACGTCTTCCATGGAGAATGTGATCTGAGGACTTACTGGCCCTAAAATCATATTATAAAAATATTTTGGATTCTATCCTTATTTGAAATTAAAACATAGAATGAATCCTACTGTGACGAACTTCCACCAATAGTTGTTGAACTTACATATGTGTTTCCAATTTTAAATTTGTATTTTACAACCAGAAATCGAGGTGGAGTTCACAATCAAATTATTTATATTTACTAAATATATATATATATTACCACATAATGTATAAAACCACATAATCTAAATGAACTAATGATTAATTTGGCTGAATTGTTTTCCAAATGACTCATTCGATCCAATGTGTCACATTGGGTAGTATAAGTGTTTTTTCCATGAAGGATGATGTAGCCCTTAACATGTGCATTGATTTCAAGAATATAATCAGGTTAGGGTTATGAACAAGTATATGATTAAATATAATTATGATTTATTGGATTAGATGAATTATAATAATTGGTTCTCTATGATTTATTATCACTCTAGTTACCACTCACCTAGGATCAAGGATTATGAAATTCCAGAGGTTATATTTAGGAGTAGGTATGAACACAGCGAGTATAATTGTAACATCCTAGGTAAACAATGAATAAATCATTTTCATATTTATTAATATTTCCGAATTAAATATTAATTTTACATTAAAGGGGTTGCTATGTTCGATAGCGTACCTGATACACAACAAAGAGTTTCATTGAAATCTTACGTTGCACACTAGTAATGAAATAATATTATTTTAAATGGTAGTTAACACATAGCCGTTGTATTGGAATACATGGATAGAAATAACTAAAATATGATTATATATGTTTTTTAAATGTTTTTACATTTATCGAATAAAAGATAAAGTCTTAAAATACGGAAAGAATTCAATTTTAGGCATATATACCCTAATTTTCACTAATGGTTCACTTATCGCCTTTTGATGGTGAACCGTCATTAAATATAGTTTTGGTCACTCTTATAAATTCTATTGGACCAAATAAAACTCTTCTTTATAATTGGGACATCAAAATTTACTTTGTGTAAATTTTTGGTTTTTTTCTGATAAAGTTCATTTTTTTAATGAATAGTGAAAATTGTTGTATTTTAATTCAAACCCGCTTTCTAATATAATTTATTTATATGATTAGATTATCTTTTTAATTGTTTTTATAGTTGAATTAGAATATATGTTTACCATTTAATCCAATAGTGGTCATTGAAATTAATTTCACTTTGAAATTGGACCTAAACTAGTGTCAATCTTTTGATACTTATTGTTTCATAAAAACACGCTATTTGCTCTAACAGCGGGAATTAATTATTAAATTAATTTATGCAAGTTATATGTTTTGAATTTTTTAAAATAGAAATCATTTTTTAATTCGGAATATCAAATATAGCTTAGGGTGATGTTTTGGTATTTTTCTGAAAAACTTCGATTTTTGATGAATAGTGAAACCACAAAGTGGTACTTAAAAAAACTGATTTTTCGTTTAAATGAAAATTTTCCACCTCTGTGGTTTGAATTTCAAAAATCCAACATAAATGGTTGTCATTAAGAAGTAAAATGTGGTTCAATGGGATTAAAATAATTTTTTTGGTGAATAGTAACTTTTAAGTTTTTAATCGCGGTTAGAGGTAATTAGTGTGGTTTAAGGTAAAAATAATGTTTTAATAATACGAAATGACCTAGACAGGTGTTTTACCATTATGGGATGTGTCATGGCCGACCAAGACAATCCATGGGTCAACATGGGGACCCCATGGAGACAATTTGGTAGGAAAATGACATTAATAACTTTTTATTTAATGTTAAAATAAAAATGTCACAAACATGAGTTGTTTTACTAAAACAATTTTTAAATGGGGTTATACAGGTCATATTTTTTACTATAAATATTCATTAGAAAGGTAAAATGATTTCCTAAATCATGATATATTTTTTAAATTTTAGACATTAAATAAATTAAATTATATATCGCACCATGATGATGGAGCAATTACCTCATTATTAAATGATTTAAATAAAATGAAATGATAATGTAATATCTAAGACCTAAACTTGTCAAAAACCTATTGGATGTGTGGATTTCGAACCCTTATCACCTTATCCTCTAAATTTATAATTGTGGGAACTTTTTTATCCGAAAATGATTTTATAATAAAGTAACCTTTTATAACTTTCCAAGAGTGCCCCTCCTCTCCTCTTATAAAAGGCCCCCACCTCTACCTCCTTACCCACAAATCTCAAGCCTTTAGTTTGGCCAAGCTCTGATATTTATGTCTCTCCACATCCCTCTATTACTCCTTGAAGCCTCACTTTGGGCAGAAGTCTTCCCAAGGAAGAGTTTGAGCTCAAATCTAAGAGTGTTACCCGATTTTAGGGTAATATCTTCACTTGTGTTCTTTTGTTTTATTTTGATTCTCTAACCCCCTAAACTCTTTTTTCGTTTTTTTTGTAACATTTAAAGTATCTTAAATATACAAATATTTTGTTATAAGAATCATTCGAACTACACTTATAGAAACCTACATCTAATGGTTAAAGAACATACTGTTTCTGTGGATAGCGAATTTCTGCCTCACGAAATGATGATTGTTCAATATTCTTCTAACACCTTCAAAGGTGTCCATTAAGATGTCACTATATTTATATATGATACATAATATGTTTATGTTTTTCTTAATATTTATTATTTTTCATTTATGGCATACCTTTATGGCTTCCATTATGGGTATACGTGATATCATCATTTTAGGAAGTGCGGACTACCGCCCCCTCAAAGTGATTTGATTCGTTAATGCCATATGTGGGAAGTATAAAGGATGGATTTAAAGTTATTATATAATATGTATGTTAAATCTAAATGATTAATATAATTCTGGAATTAAAATATACATAACTCTCATTTAGTTTTAATTCCATTAATATGTCATAGAAATGAAAGTAGCGTTCATGCGTACGTACGACTTACCGTCTCCATTAACGGTGAATTTCATTTCTTACCTCTAAATGATTATGAAATACTTTAAATAAATTTATATAATGGATTTATATGATATATATGATATCAAAATCATGAATATCATTCTGTATATAATGAACCTTTGACGACACGAACAACATGTAATTGTAAGAAGTCCACTTTCGACTTAAAAACCAAATGTCGACATAACAAACATTATTAACTTAAATAATTACATAGTGTTTATAACATGGTAATAAGTGATATAAAAGGAATAATGAACTTGAAAAAGGTTCTTAAGCAAGTCAAAATTAACTCAAGTTTAGTATTCAGGACGTTAAAGAACAATCGAGTCAAGTCGGACCCGAGGTAAGGGACTTCTTCTCAATCTCCTTTCATTGAGGCATATTTTGTTATTTTATACAGTGTATAAACCCCTTGGACTTTTACTTTAAAACAAAAGGAATCTTTTTCTATGAATCATTTTACTAAATGAAAAAAGGAATGTTTCTTTTAACCTACGCAGTGACAACGACCTTTTCCGCCACCGCGAGTATTATTTGGTCTTTTGCTTCCTCAAAAATCCGTAATGTTTTTTTAAATGAAATAAATACCATATACTCTTTTATGTATTTTTGTATTGAAAATGATTATTATAATGGATTTTTTATGTCAATATATTTAAGCGATATATTGTTATCAAAGTGTGGAAATGTTTTCTTTCCATTATATTTGTTTCATGTATTATGATTTTATAATGGTGCTTGGACATTTGACGAGTGGCTATTTGATGAACCATATGACGGGCGGTGCCCTGAATACCAGGATGGGTGGTTACGTTATAACCTCCAATGCATTGGGTATGGAAGTCGTCTGTATGGCTATTCCATTAAGTGATATGTGTGGAAGTCGACCGTATGGTTATTCCATTTAAGTATGTTTATGTCCCAAGTTACCTTTATAAGTTATGTGATCTTTAAATGGGTTTTATGGTAATCTTTTGGTTACAAAAGGGTAAGTAATGAACTTCTATTCAGTGAAGAGATTTTACTACTTCATAAAGGTGAAATGTATTACTTTGATAAAGTATACATGGTTTACTTGTTGTTTTGAAAAACTAACAGTTTTCATTCATTGTGTATCCCTTACTGAGATTTTTATGCTCACCCCAAGTTTTTGAAATATTTTTCATAGTACTTAACATGGAATAGGGTCAAGGATGGGATCAAGGGAAAGTCATGCTACCCAAATCATGGAACTAGACATGTTTCTTTTTAAGAGTTTTTATTTTATGGAATCTTAGTAGAAGTTTCTACTTTGTAATCTTTTGAGATGTAATAGTTTTGTCCTAATTCTCTAAAACTCTAAACCTGAAAAGATCCTCAATGTGAAGTATTCATTTAATTCAATGTAAAGTAACGTTTAAGGCCGAGGCCTTATAGTTGGTATCAAATGTCGGTTTAGATAACTTTAGGAGTTAGAATTCTAATTAAATGATCATCCAAAAATATTCTATTTATGGTTAAATTTAAATGATGTAGCATTTGAAAATTACTATGTTTCCTTGGCTAAGATATATCTGTGTTAAGAATGGTTTTTCATAGAGGAAACAGAACAGATTTTCTGGGAAGGCATACAGAGGGAAATGTCCTTTAAAATCAGTATCCTGAGATGGTCGGAATCAGAATTGAGCAGTTTACTGCACTAATGGCACATTTGAATCAGGTCATAAATGGTGGTTGTGTTTGTTGATGATATTTTGGTGTTTTCTAAAAGTAAAGAGTAACATGAAGAAAAGTTGTTGAAGAATGGAAAATACCAACAAATGTAACTGAGATTCGTAGCATCCTTGTTTTGACAGGCTATTACCGAAGGGTTGTTAGATATTTTTCACGGTTATCTAGTCCAATGACTAAGCTAACTCGGAAGGGTGTTAAGTTTCTCTGGACAAAAGAATGTGATGATTTTTTTTGAGGAGTTGAAAAAAAGATTGGGGAATGCTCCAGTTTTGGAAATTCCTTCCAGGAATGGTAATTGTATATGCTTCATGTCAGTTGAAAACTCATGAGGTAAATTACCCTACACATGACTTGGAATTAGCTGCTGTTGTTTTTGCTCTAAAAATTTGGAGGCATCATTCGTATGGAATAATGTGTGAAATATATACTGATCAAAAAAGTTTAAAGTAAATATTCACTCATAATGAATGAACTTGAGACAGAGGAGATGTCTGTAATTAATCAAGGATTATGATTGTACAATTCATTACCATCCGAGAAAAGCAAATAATGTGGCTGATGCTTTGAGTTCAAAAAGTAGTGCTTCATTGACCATGCTACCTTTGTAAAGAGATCCTTTGGTTATGGATTTGATGAAATTTGGCATAATGGTTGTTGATGCAGGATTTCCTTCAATTTTGTTTCATGTATCAATGAAATCTTCTCTATCAAACAGAATCAAGAAAGCACAGAAGCAAGACAGTGAGTTGCAGAAAAAGGTAGAGCTGGTTCAGAAGGGTAAGTTGCCTAAATTTAACATTGATAATGATTGTGTTTAGAGGTTTGGGAAGAGATTATGTGTGTCAGGTGATTCACAGTTGAAGAATGAGTTGTTATGTGAGGCTTAGAGTTCCCCGTTTTCAGTTCATCCTGGAAGTACTAAGTTGTACAGAGATCTGCAGGAGTATTACTGGTGGGATGGTATGAAAAGAGATATTACCGATTTTAATTTGAAGTGTTTGGCTTGTCAGCAAGTTAAAGCAGAGCGACAGTTACCGAAAGGGATTCTCCAGCCTTTAATAGTCCCAGAGTGGAAATGGGAAAATAAATCTATCGAATTTGTTGTGGGATTACCGAAGAAATCTCGAGGTAATAATGCAATCTGGGTTATTGTTGATCGCTTGACTAAATCTGCTCATTTCCTTCCTATTTGAGATTATTTCTCTATAGATCAACTTTCTCGATTGTATCTTAAAGAGATATACAAGTTTCATGGAGTTCCCCTATCCATTGTATCTGATCGTGATCCTAGGTTTACTTCTGACATTTGGAAGGGCCTTCCGAAGTCGTTGGGTACTGAATTAAATTTTAGTACAACTTTTCATCCTCAATCATATGGGAAATCAGAACAAACCTTTCAGACCTTGGAGGATATGCTACGTGCTTTCTCTATGAATTATCAGGGAAGTTGGGACCAACATCTTTCTTTGGTTGAGTTTTCTTATAATAACAGTTTTCATTCCAGTATACAGATGGCAGCATTTGAGGCATTTTATGGGAAGTAGTGTCGAACTCTGTATTTTTGGGATGAAGTAGGTGAAAGGAAGCTGATGGGACCAGAATTAGTGGAAGAGATGGCAGAAAAAGTTCAGTTGATTCAGAAACACATGAGAACAGCACATAGCAGGTAGAAGAGTTATGCGGATAACCGGAGGAAAGATATATCTTTCGAGGTAGGTGATAATGTTTTTCTCAAGATTTCTCCAGGGAAAAGTGTGATGCGATTTGGAAAGAAAGGAAAGATGAGTCCAAGGTTCATTAAACCAAGTGAAATTCTGTAGAGAGTTGGATCAGTTGCATACATAGTGGCATTACCTCCGAGTTTATCTCATGTACACAATGTTTTTTATGTTTCGATGTTGAGAAAGTATATGCCAGATTCATCTCATGTTTTGAGCCTAGAGGTAGTTCAGTTGGAAGATAATCTCTCTTATAAAGAACAGCCAGTCCAAATTCTTGACCGAAGAGAGAAAGTGTTGCGAAATAAGGTAAATTACCAGGTAAAGGTTTTGTGAAAAACCCATATCGTTGAAGAGGCAACGTGGGAATCTGAAAATTCTATGAGGGATAAATACCCCCACTTATTTTGATATGTTAATAAAATTGCGAGGACGCAATTCCTAAAAGGGGGGAAGGATGTAACATCCCAGGTAAATTAAGAATAAATAATTTTCATATTTATTAATATTTACAAATTATATATTAATTTTACATTAAAGGGGTTTCTATGTTCGATAGCGTACCCGATACGCAACAAGGAGTTTCATTGAAATCTTACGTTCCACACAAGTAATGAAATAATATTATTTTAAATGGTAGTTAACACATAGCTGTTGTATTGGAGGGAATGGATAGAAATAACTAAAATATGATTATATATGTTTTTTAAATGTTTTTACATTTATCCAATAAATGATAAAGGCTTAACATACGGAAAGAATTCAATTTTAGGCATATATACCATAATTTTCACTAAAGGTTCACTTATCACCTTTTGATGGAGAACCTTCATTAAATATAGTTTTTGTCACTCTTATAAATTATATTAGACCAAATAAAACTCTTCTTTATAATCGGGATATCAAAATTTACTTTGTGTAAATTTTTGATATTTTTCCGATAATGTTCATTTTTTAATGAATATTGAAAAATGTTGTATTTTAATTCAAAACCTCTTTCTAATATAATTTATATATATGATTATATTATCTTTTGAATTGGTTTTATAGTTTAATTATAATATACTTTTACCATTTAATCCAATAGTGCTCGTTGGAATTAATTTCACTTTGAAATTGGACTTAAACTAGTGTCAATCTTTTGATACTTATTGTTTCATAAAAACACGCTATTTTCTCTGACTGCAGGAATTATTTATTTAATTAATTAATGAAAATTATATTTTTTTAATTTTGTAAAATAGACATCATTTTTGAATTCGGAATATCAAATATAGCTTACGGTGAAGTATTGGTATTTTTCTGAAAACCGTAAATTTTTTATGAATAGTGAAACCACTAAGTGTTGCTTAAAAAAACTGATTTTTTGTTTAAATGAAATTTTTCCACCTCTGTGTTTTGAATTTCAATAATCAGACATAAATGGTTGTCATTAAGACGTAAAATTTGGTTCAATGTGATTAAAATAATTTTTTTGGTGAATAGTATGTTTTATGTTTTTAATCGCAATTAGAGATAATTAGTGTGGTTTAAGGTAAAAATAATGTTTTAATAATATGAAATGACCTAGAAACGTGTCCTACCCTTATTGGATGTGTCAAGGCCGACCAATAAAATCCATGGGTCAACTTGGGGACCCCATGGAGTCACCTTGGTAGGAAAATGACATTAATAACTGTTTATTTAAAGGTAAAATAAAAAAGTCACAAACATGAGTTGTTTTACTAAAACAATTTATAAATAGGGTTATAGAAGTCATATTTTTTACTATAAATATTCATCAGAAATAAAAAAAGATTTCCTACATCATGATAGTTTTTTAAAATTTTTATACATTAAATAAATTATATTATATATGGCACCATGATGATGCAACGATTACCTCATTAATTAACGATTTAAATAAAATGAAACGATAATGTAAAATCTAAGACCTACACTTGTCAAAAACCTATTAGAATAGTGGATTTCGAACCCTTATCATTTTATCCTTTAAATTTATAATTGTGGGACCTTTTTTATCTGAAAATAATTTTATAATAAAGTAACCTTTTATAACGTTCCAAGAGTGCCCCTTCTATCCTCTTATAAAAGGCTCCCACCTCTACCTCCTTAACCACAACTCTCAAGCCTTTGGATCGGCCAAGATCTACTCTTTTTGTCTCTACATATCCCTATATTACTCTTTGAAGCCTCACATTCGGCAGAAGTCTTCCCAATGAAGCCTTTGAGCTCATATCTAAGAGAGTTACCCGATTTTAAGGTAACGTCTTCACTTGTGTTCTTTTGTTTTATCTTGCTTCTCCAACCCCCTAAACACTTTTTATTCTTTTCTTTTGTAACAACTACAGTATCTAAAATATACTAGGATGTTTTTATAAGAATAATTCTAGCTAAACTTACACAAACCTACATCTAATGGTTAAAGAACATACTGTTTCTGTGGATGGAGAATTTCTGTCTCACGAAATGATGATTATTCAACATTCTTCTAACACCTTCAAAGTTGGCCATTAAGATGTCACTATATTTATATATGATATATAATATGTTTATTTTTTTCCTTATGCTTCTGTATTTTTCATTTATGGCATACCTTTATGGCTTCCATTATGGGTATACGCGATATCTTCATTTTAGGAAATGCAGACTACCGCCCCCTCAAATTGATTTGATTCATTAATGCCATATGTGGGACATATAAAGGATCGATTAAAAGTTATTACATATTATTTATGTTACATATAAATTATTAATATAATTCTGGAATTAAAATATACATACCACTCATTTAGTTTTAATTCCATTAATATGACATAGAAATGAAAGTAGCGTTCATGTGTACGTACGGCTTACCGTCTCCATGAACGGAGAATTTCATTTCATACCTCTAAATGATTATGAAATACTATAAATACATATATATTATGGATATATATGATATATATGATATCCAAATCTTGAGTATCATTCTGGATATAATTAACCTTTGACAACACGAACAACATGTAATTGTAAGAAGTCCACTTTTGACTTAAGAACCAAATATCAACATAACAAACATTATTAACTTAAATAATTACATAGTGTTTATATCATGGTAATAAGTGATATAAAATGAATAATGAACTTGAAAAAGGTTCTTAAGCAAGTAGAAATTAACTGAAGTTTATTATTCAGGATGTTAAAGAACGATTGAGTCATGTCGGACCCAAGGTAAGGGACTTCGTCTCAATCTCCTTTCATTGAGGCATATTTTGTTCTATTATACGGTGTATAAACCCCTATGACTTTTACTTTAATACAAAAGGAATATTTTTCTAAGAAGCATTTTACTAAACAAAAAAATTAATGTTTCTTTTAACGTACGTTGTGAAAATGACCTTTTCCGCCACCGCGAGTATTATTTGGTGTTGGGATTCCTCAATAAGTCGTAATGTTTTTTTAAAATAAAATAAATACCATATACTCATTTATGAATTTTTTTATTGAAAATGGTTTTTATAATGGATTTGTTATGTCAATATATTTAAGCGATATATTGTGATCAATGTGTGGAAATTTTTTCTTTCCATTATATTTGTTTTATGTATTATGATTTTATAATGGTACTTGGACATTTGATGGTTGGTTACATGATAAACCATATGACGGGTTGTGCCGTGAATACCAGGATGGGTGGTTACGTTATAACCTCCAATGCATTGGGTATGGAAGTCAGCCTTATGGAAATTCCATTAAGTGATATGTGTGGAAGTCGACCGTATGGTTATTCCATTTAAGTATGTTTGTGTCCCCAGTTACCTTTATATGTTACGTGATCTTTATATGGGTTTTATGGTAATCTTTTGGTTACAAATGGGTAAGTAATGAACTTTTATTTAGTGAAGAGTTTTTACTACTTCATAAAGGTGAAATGTATTACATTGATAAATTATACATGGTTTACTTTTTGTTTTGAAAATATAATAGTTTTCATTCATTGTGTAACCCTTACTGAGCTTTTTATGCTCACCCCAAGTTTTTGAAATATTTTTCACAGGACTTAACGTGTAATAGGGTCAAGGATGGGATCAAGGGAAATTCATGCTACCTAAAATATGTAACTAGACATGTTTCTTTTTAAGAGTTTTTATTTTATGTAAACATAGTAGAAGTTTATACTTTGTAATCTTTTGAGATGTAATAGTTATGTAATAATTCTCTAAAACTCTAAACGTGAAAAGATCCTCAATGTGAATTATCCATTTAATTCAATATTAAGTAAGGTTTAAGGCCAGGGCCTTATAATAATATTATGAAATTCCACCTGAATAATTCACCTGTTGTGTTTTGGGAATTGATGAGAATGACTTTAAAACAATATATTGTCTCTTTTGTGGTTGTATTAATTAAATACATCTTGGTTTAATCAAAAGGTAATGAGGATCATGTAATTCATTGGAGATCTGTTTTGAACATCTCAAGGGATCACAGACATTATGAAAAGATTTAAAAGTGCCCCTATAAGTTTTAGAGATGAAATTAATAAGAAACCTAGTACTATAATATTGAATATAAATTTATCTGGAAAATATTAAATCAGTCATGTTATCTAAGGAATCACCTAATTGATTTTATATTTGTATCGTGCTAGGTTTTATGGGTTATTATCATTGGGTTGTGACATAATTTTCAATTATAAAAACTCTATTAATTACTCTCACTCAAAATGGAGTGAATTTAATTTCTGATTTGAAATTATTGACATCATATAGTGAGTTTAAGAAATATTTGACTTCAACTACAGTGTTGACTCATCCAGAGAATTGGTAGGGCAACATGTTCTTTTGAGACTCTTCATGCATAGTATTGGTCTACATTCTCATACAAAGTGACAATTTGGAATCTTATTATTTCTATCACTTCTAGAAACATGAGAATAATTATCACACACTTGAGATAGAATTATCATCTATGATACACAACTATATGATGTATTGAAACTCTCTTTTTGGGGAAAAATTTACTAATTTCTTCGATATTAATAGATTAAATAAATTGTTATTATTTAAATATTTGATTCATAAATAGAGATGATGGGTGGAGTACTTGATATCATTTTACATTAACATTTTCTAAACCGCATGAAATTGGAATATTTTTTCTAACCATCAAATAATGTAGTATACTTACTAGGATATGAATGATTCATTAGAATAGTAGAATCTCATGGATGCCAAGTCTCATATGTGTTTGGTAGTCCTGGGAGATAATATCATACTATTTTTCTAGAATATGTTCTATTTACATAATGTATTATTGATATGATCCTCTTTGAGTATTATCATGATGATGAGTTTCGTGGGATCATGAATTATTTATAATGTGGGGAGGCTATTGGGGAATGAACTTTATATCCTTACAAAATTATTATCTTTAGGAACTGTTATGTTGTTCTATCACCCATGATAAAGGTTTTTATGGGGGATTTTCATCATTCATAGGAGGCCATTCAACTATGGATGACTAATATGTTTTATTATTGGAGGCATTAATCTTGGTTTACAGGATTGAAATACGAAAATAATTATTTTGTTTATTGTTGTTATACTAGTTAGCAAATATCATATGTGAATTATAAGAATTCTTGTCTTCTTCAACCCCTACCCATATCGACGAGGAAATATTTTGATATATCTTTAGATTTTACATTTGGGTGGCCTCACACACATCAATGAAATAATAAAATATATTTAATGATTTACAGATGAACCAAATTCAGAATCCTTATTCCTCTATGATTCCACCAAAATTGAGGGTATAGGAAATATTGTTGAAAATGTTATTTTCATGTTTTAGGGAGTTCTGTATTCCATATTTTTTAATAGGGATGCACATTTCATATTTTGGATTTGGAGATACCTCAAGGAGATGATGGTACACTAAGTCAAATTGAGAAAAACATACCAACCATATATTGATAGTTATACAGAATAAGATATAAGGAATATTGATGATATGATTTTTTATTTCATCCTTGAATTTTGATGGGTTTGAAATTGACATTTGGGGATTTTTGAGGTTCCGTATAATAATAATATCTGTTTTCTAATAAAATGGTACCATTTGAGTCCATATGTGGTTGGAATATTAAATATCTTCTATATTGGTTGGAGATTGCTAATGCATCCCTACATTGAAATATACAGTTCCATGATTTATGAGGCTTCACTAGTAAAACAATTTTCAGGAGAGTATCACCATATATGGGTCAATGATGACATGGAAAAGAAGGGAATTTGTAATTGAGATATGTATGTCATTTTGGGGATGTAGAGTGGATTGGGAATGTTTCATACCATTTTTCCTTTCCACAAAAAATGGCATCAATCCATAGGATGAATACTGAAATGTATAGAATTTGGAAGAACATGATCTGGAATGGATATTGCAGTGAATGATTTAATGTTTTAGAATATTAATTCTAAAATGAAGGTGTTGTAGAGTAAGCATGTTCCTTTGGTCTAGGTTCTATGGAAGAATGGTTTTAAATATCATTAGATATTTGAGTGTTATATGGTGATTAGAGTTCATTGAGACAATTTCTAATGGATTTACATATTCAGAAATCATTATAGGGGAATAAAAATATTATTGGGAGAATTGTAACATTATAAACATTCTTATTGGCATATTCATCATTTCTGTGAACTTTCTTTTTCTGGATCATTTATCAGGATATTTTATGGGATATTTGAGTGTTTTTAGATGTTTTCGGTCATGGACATGGTTAGAACACCCTTAGGGAATACCATGACAGTCATTAAATGAATACATGCATCATATGATTGACTCTAAGAGGAGTGTGTGTAGTTAGGTGCATGGTTATTCCTAACTGTGCAGACTTCTACTGATCCCATGTAACATTGGATAATAGTTTTTTCTTTATGTTAATGCATGATTTTTTAAACCATGCAACAAAAATGTGTGGATCCTCTAATATCCTAGAATGTTGTTCATGGTTAGTTCACTTTTTTACCAACCAAGTGGCCAAATCATATAAGGTTAATTAATTAATCCAATTTTTTTGGTTCTTGAATTCACAATTTTAATTCCAGTAACATCTCCCACAACCACTATTCAACCCCTATGACCTTAGAGGTTATCATCAACAGATTTTGGAACTTCCATCATCAAATCATCACAAATTTATGTGTCAATTTAATCTCTAAATGTCCCTTTTAAGTGTAACTTAGACCCAATTATGATTTCCCCTATCATCATATATCTACATCAATATGGTTCAGGAACGTTCCATTGAAAATGTATTAAAATCTATATTTATGAATTCATTTTTCTAGTATGACATCTACATTGGTTATATCCCTTTTTCACTATTATTCTGGGTCTATAATGTGGTGATTGATGTTACCATGAATTTAGTCCATTGGTATCGTAATGTTGGGACTTTAAATCTAAAACATTGTATCTTGTTTGAAAATAATAGTGTTGATTTTTTTTCCTAGAAATGAATTTAGATTATTGATAAATTCATTCAAATGGAATGGTGTGTGATGAAACCTATTTGGAAATGAATTTTGTAATGAAAAATTTTTTATCAAAAAAGAAATAATTATTTATTGAATTAATTTAATAATGAAATTGATGATGATTCTTGATAAATGAATCTATGCAATGTTTTATAGATTTTCAATAAAGTGAATTATTTTTAAAAGATATGTTTTGAATAAAAACATTTGAATTTGGATCTTGTAATGAAATTTAATGTTAAAAATGTGATTTAGGGAATCTTTAATTATGATTGATGAAACTGATTTGAGATGAAAAATTTCCCACATGATTGATTTCATTAAGAATAATGAGATTCTGGGTAGTCAGGTGGGTAGTCCAGGACAATAATTTTAGGAATATATTATCTCTACCTAAAAATTTATTGATGATGAAAATACTTACTAAATTTTAATGAGGATATGTGGTTCATTCATTGGGGATTACTATTAGTAACCCAAACTATGGGATCATGGTATGTGTGCACACCTAGAGTCGTTTTTCACATAGAAGTGTGTGTATCCAAGATCATTGATTTAACTAACCTCAAGGCTCATAACAGTCATACAAGGATTGAACATAATTTATTCACACCATTTTTTATGTAATGATTTATTTATTATTGTTTCATAAAAATTATTATTCCTTCTTATTTGGTGTTCGTTTTCATTCCTATTTTATACTTCTTAAAAAATTTATTTAAAATTTTTTACCTATTATAAATCGATTTAATGATTACTATGACATATTTAAGTTTAATATAATTATCTTTTTATTGTTTTTATGTACTACTTATGAATTATCTTTGTGGGATTCTATTGGGTTAGTGTCACTCACGCCCTTTATATTCCTTTGAGTGTATGTATACTATCTTTCACAGAATATATGAAAAGAGAAAGTACCACTTAGATATGGTAGGGGTTATTGATAGTGTGACCTTGTGAGTTTATGGTGTTATGAGTTTTATGTGATCCACATGTTATGATGATTTATCATTTGTGATTTCAACATAGGTTTATGCGTTTTCAGGGATAATAGTTCCATATATAGCTATATCGGTTCCTTTTTTTGGAACCTTTATACTGTTTACTATTTTTGTATACCTTCAGTTTTTTGCATTCATTTTTGCTGAATTAATTTCATTTATTTATTATTATGGTGAAAAAATTCCCCTTAATTATTCTTAAATCCATGGTTCTAGTCACTAGCTCATCAGGATCTTGAATTCTTTTTGTGATGTGTTAGAGCCGACTCAGGTTCTATTTTTGAATATTATTCAGTTTTATACATTATATTTTTAAACCCAATCGTTGATCCAAATTATACATATTATATTAAAGTAATTAAAAGTTCATAATCAAGTAGCATAAAAAGGTTGGGAATGTATCCAATACATTATTTAAAGAAAGAATAATTGGATAACCTAATCAGTCTCCAAATATGTTATTTTTATGGAATCCCCTGATATTCTATTTATAAAATTAATATGGTATTTTTTGTACTGGTACCACTAGTTCTACAAAGGTTTATCCAGTAACAAATTTGAAAGGAATTAATAACATATTTTTCTTTGTTGTAGAAGCATATTGTCCTTTCCCTTCCATTCAATATACATCAAGAGATTTCTAAATGAATTTTAATTCAACTTATAAGAAAATTATTTTTATTATTTCATAAAGGCCATTCATTTTCTTAACCATGATATCAATGTGGATTTTAATCTTAGTTGGTATTTTTCTTTATCGTCTAAACACAATATAAACAATAGTAATAGAAAAACCCACTTCTCAAGTCTATCTCAATCTATAATTAAATTATATCATATGACACATCATCATATTATTTGATGCATAAATGTTTTCTCATGGATATAGTCATCTTATTATTCTAAATTGATATAAAAGTAATATTTAAAAGCAGTAGTAGTACTAGGTTTCTACTTCATCGATAGGTTGTAGTTTCCTATGAGTAATGAGAATTTGATGGTCTCTTCAGATTATGATTTCTTTCTCATTGATTGTATTATATTAAAAAAATATAAAAAGAATAATATTTAACATATTGAAAATAATGAAACTCTATAAATATAATTTTTCATTAAATATTATTTTTATAAAATAGAAGATATTTCAAGATTTGAATTAAAATTTTAATCTCTCATATATAATCAAAATGGATATAATTTCATTCCGTTTAATTATTCATCCATGTGGGAATAGATGGAAAATTGTGACATATCTAAAGGTGAATAACTATTTATATCACAAATCATGAACCACTTGTGTAATAATGATGTCCAAATCCATCTAGAAAATTTCTTTCATCATCTAAATTTTGTTTCTCTGTTCAAAATTCCCAATTTTGGAAACCATGATTTCCCCAATGTAAGAAGTCTTATGAAGTAATAAAATCTTGAAGAAATATGTCATCTCTTGTGTGTCTTTAGATTATATGACATTAAGGAATATTTTTAAGTAGATTATATTTTGGACATGGGATATCTCAAAAAATCTAATATATTATAAAATTTATTAATTTTATTATTTCAAAATATTTTATGCTTATAGAATATATTATATAGATCATACGTTATATGTGACTCAATTATTCTTGTGTGAATCCTATCGTATTATCTTCATTATCTTACAATAGAATCCAACATATCATACATTCTTGGTATATTCTGAGCCATATAATATATTTTTCAATACCAATTTTTTATTTCTCTAGTATATTTATTATAAAAAAATAAATTACATATGTTTTTTGTAAAAATATTTTACACTATAAAAAAATTATACAATTTTTAGGATAATAAAATTAATATTTAAAAAATCATATGAGATGATAAAAAATGACACTAATATAAGTTATACTATTTTTATATTTTTAAACTCCATATCTAGAAATAAAAATTCATTCACACTACTTTTGATTCACATTAATTCATCTCATTGATTATTAAACTCTTTAATACATCTTCTAATTTTTTTCTTCTGATTAATAAACATTAAACTCTATTTTAATTTGGATTGAATTTCACAAAACATCGGATTGGTTTTCTTATAAAAAATAAATTAAACAATTAATTATTAAATTTCCCCACATGCTAGACTCGTTCCAAATAATTTTTCATACTATTATAGGGAAGGTTTCTTCATTTACCAACACTGGACATTATTTTATGTGATGATCACACATAAAAAATGTTATATTATATATATACATTATACATCTCCTAGAAGTAGACTCAAATTACATTTCTATTTATTATGGAATTTTATCACTCACCATGAAAATGAAATTGCAAACCTATTTATCCTCATTTAATCCTTTCTTTTTTGAAACAAAAAATCCTTGGACATGTCCTCTTAAAATATAATCTCTCAGCACTCTCATCTTAATGTCAAGATCCACTTCAAAAACAAGATCCAAAAGAGAATATTACTAACTATATTCTACAAGATAAATTCCATATCTACTTTTATAAACTATTATATCTGATATTTACTCTTCCCCCAACCCCCTATTTCCCTACCACTAACTGAAACTTTTCTAATTTACCTCGTCTATAGATATATCTTTTAACTAGAATATAATATAGTTATTTTATCACTTATGAATTGGTAATGAATTTTTATCTGACTAAAAAACGCTTATATATATTAATTTTCTTTATTATAATATATTTTTCGACTAATCTCATCACCCATTTACATCTCTTGACCATGTTTTTCATTTTGTGATAACTTGATTCCATAACATAGTGAAGATAGATCATGATACAAACTATAAAAACCCCCAAAATAAATATCTCCTTTGAATGTTTGATGAAACCTTATAATCAAATTACTATCAATAACGATGATTTGAATATTTCATAGAATCATCACCAAATAATACCCATAATCAACTCACAGTCATCCCAATCTCCCAAAGAATGGATTCGCGACTAGGAAACTCTACCTATCAACAATATGACAAATATAGAATTATAATTACCCCTCAATAAGATAATATAACTTAAATATCTCTCAAACTCCTCTATCAACCTCTTTATGCCTTGACGAGAGATAGTCCCCATATATTATATTTGGGAATGTTACTAAACTAAGAAAATCTAGTAACAATAAGAAATAATTCCCAAGGACTGGCCTCCTATGATAATGTATAATTTTATAATCCATATCTATTTAAACTATATGAGTATTCCAAAAATAGGAATACATTTAGAAAATATAATGAAACTCTTAAGACCAAAATAAAGATCTAATGGAATGCTATTTTTCATAAATATATTTTATATTTGTAGGAATCATCTAAAAATTAAAAATAAGAGCAACCAATATAATCCATGTCACAACCATAGTCTCTTCCCCAAAACTAGTAAAATTTCAATTGTACAAAATTTCTAGGATTATTCTCATTTAATCGCATCATTGAGGATCAATATCCTATTTAGTTTCCCTTGTCTACATCAAATGGAAATAATGAAAAATTATAATTACTAAATTGTCCCTAAACCCATGGTGTATCCAAAAACATTAAAAATCCTATGATACAACTCTATCACAACCACCTGTATGAAAACCCAATATCATTTCCATTTTAAGGATAGTAGTTTCACTTAGTGTCCTATACTATTGTAAATTTGATGAAATTTATTACTGAGTGTATAGTCACACAGAACATGATATAATACCCTTATAATTCAGAATAATGAAAATATAATAAAAAATTTAATAACCACTCAAATAAAAATAATAAAAAGTATCCATATTTATTTAATTTTATCCTATATATATTAAAAATTAAATACTAGTAAACTCCTCTTATGATCATAACATTAACTCCAAATAATCACCACATCATAAGATATTAATTTTTTAAAAACATATTGAAACCTTCAAATAAATATGTAAATTTTTTATATAATTATGAGTATTTATAATTGAATATAAAATTATTTATTCCTAAAAAATTATCCCTTTAATGAGGAAGAATAATAATAATCCCATAGTGATTAAAATGTGAAACCAACTTGTTCCCTTTCTAAGGATATAACCAACCAAACCTCACCAAGGATTACTAATAAAAGTTTAATACATATAATGTAACATATTAATCCTGAAAATATAAAAATAATTTTACCCATTACCCATAAATTCCATGTTTTTTCTAGACAAACATTTTATCCCTCTTTGTTATCCCCTTAAACAATTGTATTCTAGTATCACCAATCCTATGAATAATCCATTTATTCTCTATATTTTCTTCTATATATAATTTATTTTAAATTTTACACATAAGATCCAAATCCATATTTAATTTATTCAATAGTTGTAGTATTCTAAAATTTCATTCAATCCTACATATATATAATACATTATAATTTCATAATAGTTACAGTATTCTAACACCTATATAGTAAGTTGTTGGTTGAGGTGGACAGATATAAGTGATCTATTGTAATTAGAACCAAGGTGAGTTATCAAATTTAAATATGGATAATGAAAAGGAATATATATATATATGTTATAAATGATTAAAATGAAGTTTTTCTGATTTAATATAATGAAAAATCTCCCAAACCAAAAATTTAGGAATTGGGTAAATGTGGTTGAATGATTGAACATAGATTAAGAGGCCAAAAAGTAGGAATTATCAATAATATATTATGTGGACATTGAGGGGTTATATACAACCCCAGTTGGTATCTACTTTTTGGAAATAGTGATACAATGGTGAAACCCAAAATTATATAAAATCCATCAAACATTTGGTGGCCATGAACTATGTTCACTTAAAATGAGTGTTAGTTGGTTATTTGATGATTGTTTTATTATTACCCACCTAAGAATTAACTTTTATATCTATCATTTGAGTAATGTAATCCCACCTTGTTTCCGTTATGTATCCTTCTTATTAAATTATCCTTATTGATTTAGGGGAGTCTAGAATGTAAAATTTTAATAGTTTATTTCTATCCATTCACACCCATTCCTTTTTAAATTTTCTACAATTCTATGTATATTTATTTAGTTATATGAGTGAAATATTTTAATAGATCATGGAAAAATAAGTTAGATGAATTTATTTGCATTAGTAATTTATTAAATGAGGCCAAAATAAGGATAAATACTCGAGATGATCCCTATTTTTATCTCAGTATGTACTCAATAGAATTTTTTATGAATTCCTCAAAAATTGATTTAATTAGTGAGAATTTTTGGTTAAATATTTAGAAATTTAAATTTTAATAGTCACTAGTGATTGTATGATATTGAAAATACCATTTTTGTGAATTGGACAGGGTTACAAATTCTGGTTAGTATTTCCATGATTATAGTTAATTTTATTGAATATATAATTTAATTGAAAATTAGCTATAATTAATTATGGCGACTCTTTGTGGACTAAAGAAGTCATTGATTCATGGATGATTGATGTAGGATATGTTGATTATACTAAGAAACTCTTGAAAGGGGATAAATCAATGAAAGTGTAAATTGTCTCTAAATTTATCAATTTTATTTCCTTTTATATATTATTTGTTCTATACAAACAGGACTATATAGGTATGAATGGATTGAGAACGAACTATGGTGGGTTCCAACATGTGATCTAAGATTAGTAACGTGTGTTAGTTTTATAATCGGTATATGAAGTGTAATACATTCATACATATCCATTTATTACTATTTTAACTTTTTTAAATTCGTCTTTAGTCTAAAACTGAATCCCAGAAAGGTTTTCTGACAATCATTAAAATCTATGTTGACCAGGGGAGGTCTGTAATGTTTGTGTGTAATGTATCACTTAAAGAGATTTTATATACTATGTCTAGTGAATATTTTTATAATAAATAAAATGGTATATGTTTTTTATAATATGATAACCTATGTAATTTAATTGAGATTATGGAGGATTTTATGGAGAGGCTTATATTGGTTAAAATAGGATAAATAATGTATATATTATAAATTTAGAAACTTAGATATTGGTTCACTTTTAGGGTTTCTGAATCACATTTGATTGTGTTGATTTTTTTTGTTGAGTCATAAACTATCATGGTACTTTTGAGATTATATTATTATAATTTCATATAATTTGACACTATTATGTTATTATGAGTGATAACACACTGAGGGATTGATAACATAGTAATCACCAAATGGGGGATCTTTTCTCAGACAATGGAAACAACAAAATTTATGCTTTTTTAGGAATAGATTTTATCACTAGATTGATACCATACAAGAGTGATGGGATGATCCAATAATAATTTAACCCATTGATGAAATTATTTTTATGATCCATGATATGTGGTAATTGATATTAGTAATTGGCTAGGAGTTGGTTACATTAGGATATAGTCCATAAATTGAGTAAAGGAATAACAAATAGTGATAATATTTGAGAATGTATTTCCATTGGTTTTTATGATTTATAATTATTTATTATTTACAATGTGATACACCAATTGTATATGAGGATTATGATGCCCATATCACTAATTTTTTGAGTATGTTTCTTGATTACATAAGGATATACCAAAACCATTAGTATTATTCATGATATAGGATATAAGTGTTATATTCAAGCCCATTTGTTTTAGGATCTTAAGAAAACACATACCACATGGAATATTTTATTTTAGGATAATACCACTTATATTGTTATGGAAGACACTATACTATTGGGATTCTACCAATATACAGTGGTTTTAAAAATTTTTTATGGAGGCCTTGTAAAAATGGGATTTCATCATTTCATTTTAAACCCAATTATATTTTATGAAAAATATAATAGAATTATGATACATATTTTATGAGGTATCCTCCAATAAATTATTTTGGTAATCCCCAAACCATTGGTAGTTTTCAATTATGTGGTAGTATCACTTATATTATCATAGGAATCCATATCCCACATTGTCTTTTCAATTATATGGATTCCAAAATTTTATTATTATTGGAAACAACATCCCTTAATGATCCTAAAAATACATATAATTCACATTTATTTTGATATGATAATACCATAGGAGATTTCATCCCATTTTTCCAGTGGATTAATCATGTATATATCAATCATTTTGATAGATTCTATAGAACCAGATGGTATGAATAGTGTATGCATGGGATGATTATAGTTTTTATTTAATTTCATTTTTACACACATATTCATACTGTTTATTATTTGGGTAATTGTTTGTGGTAACTTATAAAGTTTGTGGTAACTTAAAAATTTTAAACTCACACCACAAATGTTAACAGTGGTTGATGTAACCCCCAGGTAAAGAAAGAATATGACATATTTATATTTATCCCAATTTTTGAATAAAATGTTAATATTAATTTAAAGGGAACGCTATGATCGATGGCTTACCCAATACGCAACAACGAGTTCCTTTTAAATCTTACGTTGCACTATAATAATAAAATAATTTTATTTTAAATGGTATTTAACACCTAGCCGTTGTAATGACGGGAATGAACAGAACTAACTTCAATATTATTATATATGTTTTTCAAATTTTTTTACTTTTTATAATAAATGTTAGAGGATTAAAAATGTGGACGAATCCAAATTTTAAGCGTAAACATTCTAATATTCTTTAAAAGGTCGTTTACCGCCTTTTGATGGTGAACCTCTTTTAAATCCAATTTTTGACAATTTTATGTGTTATATTTGACAAAATAAAGTTCTTCTTTAGAATCGGGTCAACAAAATTTACATTGTGTAAATTTTTTGTATTTGTCCGATAAAGTTCATTTTTTAAATGAATAGTAAAAAATGATGTATTTTAATTCAAAACCTCATTTTGATATAATTTGTTTATATGATTATATTATCTTTTGAATTAGTTTTAAAGTGAAATTATAATATATTTTTACCATTTAATCCATTGGTGGTCATTGAAATTAATATCACATTGAGAATGTACATAAACGAGTGTCAATCTTTTGATAGATATTATTTCTTAAAAACACGCTATTTGATTTGACAACAGGATTTAATTATAAAATTAATTAATGAAACGTATTTGTTATGAATTTTTTAAAATAGACATCATTTTTGAATTCGGAATATCAAATATAGCTTAGGGTGAATTTTTGGGTTTTTTTGAGAAACCTTAATTTTTGATGAATAGTGAAACCACAAAGTGGTAGTTACAAAAACTGATTTTTCGCTTAAATGGAACTTTACCACTTCTGTGATTTGATTTTCAAAAATCCACTTTAAATTATTTTTATTATTATGTAAAATGTGGTTCAATGTGATGAAAGTAACTTTTAAGTTTTATTAATCGCGATTAAAGGTAATTATTGTGATTTAAGGTAAAAATGATACTATAATAAAATGAAAATATAATGAAACATATCCTAACCCTATTGGATGAGTCATGGCCGACCAATACGACCCATGGGTCAATTTTTGGTACCCCTTGGAGCCACTTGGGTAAGATAATGACATTTATGCCTTTTATTTAAAGTAAAAGTAAAAATGACACAAACTTGTATTGTTTTACAAAAACAATTTTTACATGGGGTTATACAAGTCATATTATTGAAAATAAATAGTCATTGTAATGATAAAAATATTTCCCACATCAAAGTATATTTTTTATAATTTTTAGTCATTAAATAAATTAAATTATTTATGACATCATGATGATGCAGCGATTACCTCATTATTTAACGATTTAAATAAAATGAACAGATAATGTAAAATCTAAGACCTACACATGTCAAAAACCTATTTTATGTGTGTATTTATAACCCTTATCACCTTATGCTCTAAATATATCAATGTGGGACCTTTAAAATCTGAAACGCATTTGAAAATAAGGAAACCTTTCCTGACTTTCCAAGAGTGCCCCTCCTCTCCTCTTATAAAAGGCCCCCACCTCTACCACTTTACCCACACCTCTAAAGACTTTGTATCGGCCAAGCTCTGATTATTTTGTCTCTCCAAATACCTCTCCTCATCCTATTATCCTTACCTTAGGCAGGAATCTCTTCAAGAAACCCTTTTGGTTCAAACCAAAGGGAGTTACCCGATTTTAAGGTAACATCTTCACTTTTGCTCTTTTGTTTTATTATGCTTCTCCAACACCCTAAACTCTTTTTATTAATTTCTTTTGTAACAAAAACAGTATCGTCCATATACTAAAATGTTGTTATAATAAGGATTCTATCTACACTTATACAAACCTACATCTAATGGTTAATGAACATAATGTTTCTGTGGATGGTGAATTTATGCCTCCTGAAACGATGATTGTTCAATATTATTTTAACACATTCAAAGGTGGACATTAAGATGTCTCTATATTTATATATGATATATAATATATTTATGTTTTCCTTAAGCTTCTGTATTTTTCATTTATGGCATACCTTTATGGTTTCCATTATGTGTAAACACGATATCTTCATTTTAGGAAGTGCGGACTACCACCCCCTCAAAGTGTTTTGATTCGTTAATAATATATGTGGTACGTATAAAGGATATATTTAATGATATTATATATGATAACATAATTTAATTATAATACTATTATGTATCATTATGTTATAATTACATTAAATATGAAATAGAAATGGAAGTAGCGTTCATGCGTACGTATGGCTTACCGTCTCCATGAACGGTGCATTTCATTTCTTACCTCTAAATGTTATGTAATATTATAAATACATGGATATAATGGATATATATTATATATAAGATATCTAAATAATTAATATAATTCTGGATATAATGGATATTTTACCCCATGAACAAAATTGTAATTATAAAAAGTTTATTTTTGATCAAGTAGTAATGATCGTTAAAACGACCGTTATTAACTTAAATAAATACATAGGTTTCATGACATGGTAATAAGTGATATAAAAGGAATAATGATCTTGAAAAATGTTCTTAAGCAATTAGAAATTAAATCATATTTATTATTCATGAGATTAAAGAATGATCGAGTCAAGTCGGATACAAGGTAAGGGATCCGACCTCTCTCTTTTTTTAAGTACTCTCTTTTATGTCATTACTTTTATTCTCATATTTCATATGTTGGGGGATGTTGTTTTATATTACTATTGATGTAAATTTTATTTTAATATTATGGGATACCCTATTTTATCTCATCAATCTATTTTTTATGTTTTATGTGGTGCCGTTAGGCTGCCGAATTTTCATAAGAGGATTTTCATATCACTTTTTATTCCCGTGGGATTAATGCTACATTGGCCACTATTTCCTTTTTTTGGTATATGTACTGCCCATTATTTTACTATTTGTATTATATAATCTCATTAATGGGTAGTTATATATTCATTTTATGACCCTTCTTTCATGGGGTGTACGTTTTGGAAGTTACCCAATTCGGTAAGGGAACCTTTCACCCTCCCCATTTTAAAATACTTCTTTTTTAGGTCTTTTAATCTTATTATGATGGGATATGTTGTTATATATCCCTGTTTATATAAAGTTTATGTCCAAGTGATGAGATACCCCTTTCTATCTCTCATCAACTCATTTTTTGAATTTTGAAGTGACGCCGTTAGGCTGTCAAATTTTTTCAAGGGAACTTCTTAACCCAATTTTGATTCTTTGGGATAAACTTGTACTACTTGAAATATGTCGTTCTATGAATATGTGTGAATGACCTATGACTTTTTTACACTTAATATCAACTTATATTTGGTGTATTCGTTTTTCACACATAATTATGTAATTGATTTATCCTTAATACAAGGATACCGTATTTGTAAGGGACTTCGTCTCAATCTCCTTTCATTCAGACATATTTTGTTCAAACACAAGCCTTTATTTTATAAATTGTATAAAACACTTTGAATTTTTATTTTATACAAAATGAATCTTTTTCTATGAACTGTTTTACAAAATGTCAAAAGGAATGTTTCTTTTAACGTATGCGGTGACAACGACCTTTTCATCCTCCATGAGTATTATTTGGTCTTTGGCTTCCTCAACAAGAGGTAATGTTTTTAAAATGAAATAAATACCATATATGCTTTTATGTATGTTGGTATTGAAAATGATTTTTATTAAGGATTTGTTATGTAAATATATTTAAGTGATATATTATGATCGAAATGTGTAAATGTTTTCTTTAAATTATATTTTTTTTATGTCATATGATTCTATAATGATACTTGGACATTATGACGAGTGGTTCCATGAATACCAAGACGGGTGGTTTTGTTATAACATTAAATGCATTGGGAATGGAAGTCGGTTGTATGGCTATTCCATTAATTGATATGTGTGTAAGTCGACCGTATGGTTATTCCATTTATGTATGTTTATGTCCCATGTTACCTTTACATGTTATGTGTTCTGTATATGGGTTTTTATGGTAATATTTTGGTTACAAAAGGGGTAAGTAATGGTATTTTATTCAGTGAAGAGTTTTTACTACTTCATAATGGTGAAAAATATTACTTTGTTAAATAACTCATGGTTTACTTGTTGTTTTAAAAAACTAACAGTTTTCCTTCTTTGTGTATCCATTACTAGGATTTTTATGCTCATCCCAAGTTTTTGAAATGTTTTCCACAAGACTTAAAGATGAATAGGGCCAAGGATGGGATCAAGGAAAGACATTCTTTCTAAAACATGGAACTAGACATGTTTCTTTTTAAAGTATTTTTTTTTATATTATGGAAACTTCGTAGAAGTGTCTACTATGTAATCTTTTGAGATGTAATAGTTATGACCTAATTCTCTAAAACTCTAAACCTGAAAAGTTCCTCTATGTGAATTACTCGTTTAATTCATGATTAAGTAATCTTTAAGGCTATGGCCTTATAGTTGGTATCAGAGGTCAGTTTTGATAACTTTATAGGTTAGGGTTTTCCCTAACCATAAGTGACATTACCATAATGGTTAGGATTTCAGAAAGAGTAATATTTTTAGATAAAGTTAATGAGTAAGTATATCTTACTGTCTATCTTCCTCATTAGTACCGGATTATTTTTTTGATATACTCACACTAACCTTTTTGGTTTTAGTAAATGTCTGGATCTAGCAGGAACCAAAGTAACCGTGGAAGTGAAGGAAACTGTGATAGTTTTCTGAGTGATCAACTGAATGATATGGGAGCTGAAATGAGAACTCTTGTGTTTATTCTCAAAAAACTATTTGGAGTCATGATTGACCACCTAAACCATGGTGATTTCTATAAGGCATCATATATGTGAGAAACATATCCCTACGGAACTACAGGTAATAATCATAAAGGTAAGTGTGTTCAAAAACCTATGTTTCAATGATGTGGAAAGAAAAACCTAGGAAAATGTTTCAAAGGGACAGAAATATGCTATAGATATGGAAATGAATTTCACAAAGCAAGAACCTGCCATAGAAAAAGGAAGAATCTAGTTGACTCGTGGAAAGAGAATGAAGTCCTTTATGAGGGATCAATTAAATGTTTTAAATGTGGTGTGCATGGTCATTATGAAAACACATGTCCTATGAAGAAGTTTTAGGAATGAGATCACCAAGATCGTACAAATATTCTTTTACCAATACCTAATTCCATTCTGATTGAGGATGAATAAACTGACAATGACCAATCAAAGGTATGTATTATTTATTAACTTTTGTTTTCCTATTTTGGAATCTTAGAATATGATTCATGATTTTGTTTGTAGGTAAGAAGTATTTCATAATAAGTTGGAAAGGAATGGTTAATGGATCATGAAGAATGTTGAATGAGTAAGAAGTCAACATATAAGGGCTTCAAGATTTATGGTGAAATTCTTTAGAGTATTAATTCTCTTTTGATTATGGGGTTACATTAGAAGACTTTTTTATAGTATGTGTAACCCTAGTGTTTGATATATGAAATTTTTTTCAAGGAATAGTTATCTATTCTTTTGTGGACATAGTTATAAAGAACCATTCGGGTTTATATGATCCTTACTTTTGAGGTAATTATGGTTTACTATATGCTATGATCAAAAGTGAAAGGCATGAAATAAAATTTAGGTTAAATAATGTTATGGTTATTTTTGATTATTTTATCTCTTTTTGGGGAATTATTTGACAATTATATAGTTTGGAAAAAGGACAACACGCAGACCGTGTGACAACCCGTCACGTCAGACAGAACTGCTGGAATTGAACCCACAACCAAAGTGTGAATGGTATTTATCACCTACAACTGCACTACATGAAGTCCCTGGTTAGATTGAATAATTCATTTTTAGATGATTTTATGAATTAAGAGTATGTTGATTTTGGGTTATCTATGGAAATTATTAACCTATCATGGAGGATATGTTATTAGGTTAATTACTTTTCCGTACGAGACTTTAAGAGCAACTGATGTTGTTTGGAGATAAATTTTACGATTTAACATGGAATACTATGTGATTAAATCCTTCAAATATTTGGTTTTCAATCTTATTTTGGTTTAATTATGGTCTTCGTTGAACTTTGGGTCTTGTTGGACAAATTTTGGAGTTTAATAATAGATTTCCATTTTATAAAGGATTACATTTTTTGGGTATTATCTGATCTCATAATATCCATTTTGGTTTTAGTTTTGGTTAAGGTCTAAAGACATGGGAAGTATATAGTACTATTTTGTGGATTAGGTGATTCTCCAGAAGTTTATTATAGCTCTCTTAATGTAAACAAGTCATCATAGATACTCATCTTTTGGAGAAAATATGAGTTCGTGTAAGAAATCTAGTAAAAGATGAAAGTCAACATGACAAGTAAGTATGTTTCCTTATGTTTTAGTTAATCTCAAAATTAAATTCCTCAATGAAAAGTAACTAAAAAAATGTTTTCTGTTAACTTTTCCAACTGGGGAATCCAATACTGTTTAACCCATCACATGTTTGTGATTTTCCGGTGATTAAATTTCTCCTAAACATGTTTTCTATCACACTCCCTCAGAACATGACCCTTTGTTTTTTTCTTCCATATCCATGTTTTCATACATGGAATACCAGTATGGGTTAACTCAGGTGACCTTTGTACTTCCCTTTCTTTTTTTAAGTGATAGTTTAATTTACTCATTTTCCGATGTGGGGCTTTCAATGATGTTTCCGAGCCCAATTTTAAAATTGCGAGGACCCAATTCCCAAAAGGGTGGAAGGATGTAAAACCCAGGTAAATAAATAATACGAAATTTTTATATTTATCCCTATTTGTGAATAAAATGTTAATATTAATTTAAAGGGAACGCTATGCTCGATGGCTTACCCAATACGCAACAACGAGTTCCTTTAAAATCTTACGTTGCATTATAATAATAAAATAATTTTATTTTAAATGGTAGTTAACACATAGCGGTTGTAATGACGGGAATGAACATAACTAACTACAAAATGATTATATATGTTTGTCAAATATTTTTACTTTTTAAAATAAATGTTAGATGATTAAAAATGCGAATGAATCCAAATTTTAAGCGTAAACTTTCTAATATTCTTTAAAAGGTCGATTAACCACCTTTTGATGGATAACCTATTTTCAAATCCACCTTTTGACAATTTTATGTGTTATATTTGAAAAAATAAAATTCTTCTTTAGAATCGGGACAACAAAATTTACTTTGTGTAAATTTTTGGTATTTGTATGATAAAGTTCATTTTTTAATGAATAGTGAAAAATGTTGTATTTTAATTCAAAACCTCTTTTTAATCTGTTTTATTTATATGATTATATAATCTTTTTAATTGGTATTAAATTGAAATTAGAATATATTTTTTACCATTTAATCCAATGGTGGCCATTGAAATTAATATCACTCTGAGATTGGACATAAACGAGTGTCAATCTTTTGATAGATAATGTATCTTAAAAACACGCTATTTGATTTGACAGTGAGATTTAATTATAAAATTAATTAATGAAACTTCTATGTTATGAATTTCGTAAAATAGACATCATTATTGAATTCGGAATATGAAATATATCATTGGGTGAATTTTTGGTGTTTTTTTTTGAAAAACCTTAATTTTTGATGAATAGTGAAACGACAATGTGGTGGTTACAAAAACTGATTTTTCGTTTAAATGGAACTTTACCACTTATGTGATTTGAATTTCATAAATCCAGTTTAAATGATTTTTATTAATAATTAAAATGTGGTTCAATGGGTTGAAAATAATTTTTGATGAAAAGTAACTTTTAAGTTTTATTAATCGCCATTAAAGCTAATTAGTGTGATTTAAGGTAAAAATGATATCGTAATAAAATTAAAATATATTGAAACTTGTAGTAACACTATTGGATGAGTCATGTACGACTAAAAAACCCATTGGTCTATTTTTGGGACCCCATGGAGCCATTTGGGTAAGATAATGACATTTATGCCTTTTATTTAAATTAAAAGTAAAAATGACACAAACATGTATTGTTTTACTAAAACAATTTTAAATGGGGTTATACAAGTCATATTTTTGACATTAAATGGTCCTTGGAAGGATAAAAATATTTAATACATCATAGTGTTTTTTTTATTTTTAGTCATTATATAAATTATATTATTTATGACATCATGATGATGCAGCGATTACCTCATTATTAAATGATTTAAATAAAATAAAAAGATAATGTAAAATATAAGACCTACACCTATAAAAAACATATTGGATGGTGTATTTCGAAACCTGGTCACCTTATCCCCAAAATATATCAATGTGGGACCTTTAAAATCCGAAACTCATTTGAAAATAATTTAACCTTTCTTGACATTCCAAGACTGCCCCTCCTCTCCTCTGATAAAAGGCCCCCACCTCTACCACCTTACCCAAACCTCTCAAGACTTTGGCTCGGACAATATTTGATCATTTTGTCTATCCACATCCCTCTCCTAATCCTAGAAGCCTTACCTTAGGCAGGAAGCTCTTCAAGAAACCCTTTTGGTTCAAACCAAAGGGAGTTAACCGATTTTTAAGGTAACATCTTCACTTGTGCTCTTTTTTTATTATGCTTCTCCAACCCCCTAAACTTTTTTTATTCATTTCTTTTTTAACAAAACTAGTATCTTCCATATACTCGGATGTTTTTATAATATGTATTCTATCTACACTTATACACACCTACATATAATGGTTAATGAATATACTGTTTCTGTGGATGGTGAATTTATGCCTCACGAAATGATGATTGTTCAATATTCTATTAACACCTTCAAAGGTGGACATTAAGATGACTCTATATTTATATATGTTATATTATATGTTTATGTCTTCCTTAACCTTCTGTATTTTTAATTTATGGCATACCTTTATGGTTTCCATTATGGTTAAACACAATATCTTCATTTTAGGAAGTGCGGACTATCGCCCCCTCAAAGTGTTTTGATTTGTTAATACCATATGTGGTACATATAAATGATATATTTAATGATATTATATATTATACCATACTGGAATTATAATACTATTATGTATCATTATTTTTGAATTCAATTAAATATGAAATAGAAATGGAAGTAGCGTTCATGCGTACGTACGGCTTACCATCTCCATGAACGGTGCATTTCATTTCTTACCTCTAAATGTTATGTAATATCATAAATGAATGTATATAATGGATATATATTATATATATGAGATCTAAATAATTAATACAATTCTGGATATAATGGATATTTTACCCCATGAACAATCTTGTAATTATAAGGAGTTTATTTTAGACTCAAGTAGCAATGATCGTTAAAACGACCGTTATTAACTTAAATAAATACATAGTGTTCATGACATGGTAATAAGTGATATAAAAGAAATAATGAACTCGAAAAAGGTTCTTAAGAATGTATAAATTAACTCAATTTTATTATTCAGGAGATTAAATAACGATCGAGTCAAGTCGGATACGAGGTAAGGGATCCAACCTCTTTTTTTATGTACTCTCTTTTAGGTCATTTCTTTTAAGCTCATATTTATTATGTTGGGGGATGTTCTTTTATATTCCTATTGCTGTAAATTTTATGTTAATATGATTTTATACACTATTTTATCTCATAAATCCATTTTTGATGTTTTATGTGGTGCCGTTAGGCTGCTGAATTTTCATAAGGGGATTTTCATCTCACTTTTTATTCCCGTGGGATTCATGCTATATTGGACACTATTTCCTTTTGTTTGGTATATGTACTGAAAGTTATTTTACAATTTTTATAATATACTCTCATTTATTGGAAGTTAAATTTTCATTGTATGACCCTTCTTTCATGGGGTGTACGTTTTGGAAGTTACCCAATTCGGTAAGGAAACCTTTCACCCTCCTCATTTTAAAAGACTTATTTTTTAGGTATTTTAATCTTATTATGATGGGATATGTTCTTATATATCCTTGTTGCTATAAATGATATGTCCAAGTGATGAGATACCCCTTTATATCTCTCATCAACTCATTTTTGGAATTTTGAAGTGACGCCATTAGGCTTTCGAATTTTTGCAAGGGAACTTCTTAGCCCAATTTTGATTATTTGGGATAAACATGTACTCCTTGAAATATGTCGTTCTATGAATATGTGTGAATGAAATATGATTGTATTACACTTAATATCCACTAATATTTGGTGTATTTTTTTGTCATGCATAATTATGTAATTGATTTATCCTTAACCGAAGGATATCGTCTTTGTAAGGGACTTCGTCTCAATCTCCTTTCATTCAGGCATAATTTGTTCTAATACAAGGATTTATTTTATATGGTGTATAAACCCCTTTGAAATTTAATTTTATAGAAAAGGAATATTTTTCTACGAATCATTTTACAAAATGACAAAAAGGAATGTTTCTTTTAACGTACGTGGTGAAAATGACCTTTTCAGCCACCGTGAGTATTATTTGGTCTTTGGCTTCCTCAACAATCCGTAATGTTTTTAAAATGAAGTAAACACCATATACTCCTTTATGTATGTTGGTATTGAATATTATTTCTATAAAGTATTTTTTATGTCATTATATTTAAGTGATATATTGTGATCGAAATGTGGAAATGTTTTCCTTCCATTATATTTGTTTTACGTCTTATGAATATATAATTGTACTTGGACATTATGATGGGTGGTGACGTGAATACCATGATGGGTGGTTACGTTATAACCTCCAATTAATTGGGTATTGAAGTCGGCCGTATGACTATTCCATTAAGTGACATGTGTGGAAGTCGATCGTACGATTATTCCATTTAAGTATGTTTATGTCCCAAGTTACCTTTACATGTTATATGTTCTTTATATGGCTTTTTATGGTATTATTTTGGTTACAAAAGCGGTATGTAATGGTCTTTTAATCAGTGAAGATTTTTTACTACTTCATAAAGGTGAAAAGTATTACTTTGGTAAAGAACTCATGGTTTACTTGTTGTTTTGAAAAACTAACAGTTTTCTTTATTTGTGTATCCTTTACTTGGATTTTTATGCTCATCCCAAGTTTTTTAAATGTTTTCCACAGGACTTAAAGATGAATAGGGTCAAGGATGAGATCAAGGAAAGACATTATATCTAAAACATGGAACTAGACATGTTTGTTTTTAAGTGTTTTTTATTTTATGGAAACTTAGTAGAAGTGTCTACAATGTAATCTTTTGAGATGTAATAGTTATGACCTAATTCTATAAAACTCTAATACTATAAAAAGATCCTCTATGTGAATTATGCGTGTAATTCATGATTAAGTAATCTATAAGGTCAGGTCCTTATAGTTGGTATCAGAGGTCGGTTTAGATAACATTAGAAGTTAGGGTTTTCTCTAAGCATAAGTGACATTACCATAATGGTTAGGATTTCAGAGAGAGTCCTAGTTTTAGATAAATTGAATGAGTAAGTATATCTTAGTGTTTATCTTCATCATTAGTACAAGATGGTTTTGTTGATATACTAACACTGACCTTTTTAGTTTTAGTAAATGGCTGGATCTAGTAGGCACCAATGTAACAGTGGATGTGAAGGAAACTGTGACAGTTTTCTGAGCGAGCAACTGAATGATATGGGAGCTGAAATGAGAACTCTTGTGTTAATCCTCAACCAACTATCTGGAGTCATGATTGACCACCTAAACCTTGGTGATTTCTATAAGTCATCATATATGCGAGAAACAAATCCCTGCGGAACTATAGGTAATAATCATAAAGGTAAGTGTGTTCAAAAACCTATGTGTCAAAGATGTGAAAAAAAAACACCTAGGAAAATGTTTCAAAGGGACAGAAATATGCTATATATGTGGAAATGAAGGTCATAAAGCAAGAACCTGCCACGGAAAAAGGAAGCATCCAGTTGACTCGAGGAAAGGGAATGAAGTCATTTTTGAGGGATCAATTGAATGATTTAAATGTGGTGTGCATGGTCATTATGAAAACACATGTCCTATGAAGAAGTATTGGGAATTGGATCACCATGATCGAACAAATATTTGTTTACCAATACCTAATGCCATTCAGATTGAGGATGAAGAAACTGACAATGACCAAGAAAAGGTATGGATTATTTCTTAACTTTTGATTTCCTATTTTAGAATCATAGGATATGATTCATGATTTTGTTTGTAGGAAGTAATTATTTCAGAATAAGTTGTAAAGGAATGGTTAATGGATCATGAAAAATGTTGAATGAGTAAGAAGTCAACATATAAGGCCTTCAAGAGTTATGGTGAAATTTGTAAGAGTATTAAGTCTCTTTTGATGATGGGGTTACATTAGAAGACTTTTTTATAGTATGTGTAACCCTGATGTTTGATATATGAAAATTTTATTCGAGGAATAGTTATCTGTTCTTTTTTGGGCATAGTTATAAAGAACCATTCGGGTTTATATGATCCTTAATTTTGAGGTAATTATGGGTTACTATATGCTATGATGGAAAGTGAAAGGCATGCGATATAATTTATGTTAAATTATGTTATGGTTATTTTTGATGATTTTATCTCTTTTTGGGGAATTATTTGAGAATTATATAGTTTTGAAAAAGGACAACACAGAGACCGTGTGACATCCCGTTGCGTCAGAAAAAACTCCGGGAATTGAACCCACAACCAAAGTTCGAATGGTATTTAACACCTACCACTGGACTACGTGAAGTACCTGGTTAGTTTGACTAATTCTTTTTAGTTATATGATTTCATGAATTAAGAGAAATTTTATTTTGGGTTTTCTGGGGAAATTATTAAACTATCATGGAGGATATGTGATTAGGTTAATTACTTTTCAATGCGAGACTTTATGAGCAACTGATGTTGTTTGGAGATAAATGTTACGATTTAACTTGGAAGAATATGTGATTTAATCCATCAAATATTTGGGGTTCAATCTTAGTTTGGTTTACTTTTGGTCTTAGTTGAAATTTGGGTCTTGTTGGACAAGTTTTGGAGATTAAGAATAGATTTCCTTTTTATAAGGGATTACCCTTTTTGGGTATTATCTGATCTCATTCTAACCTTTTTGGTTTTAGTTTTGGTTAAGGTCTAAATACATAGGAATTATACAGTTCTATTTTGTGGATTATGTCATTTTCTAGAAGTTGATTATAGATCTCTTAATGTAAACAAGTCATCCTAAATACTCATCTTATGGAGAAAATATGAGTTCTTGTAAGAAATATAGTAAAATATTAAAGTCAACATGATAAGTAAGTATGTTTCCTTATGTTTTAGTTAAGCTTAAAAATATATTCCTCAATGAAAAGTAACTAAAAAAATGTTGTCCGTTAACTTTTCCTACTGGGGAATCCAATACCGTTTAACCCATCACAAGTTTGTGAATTTCTGGTGATTAACTCTCTCCTAAACATGTTTCCTATCACACTCCCTCCGAACATGACCCTTTTTTCTTCCATATCAATGTTTTCATACATGGAATCCTAGTATGGGTTAACACCGGTGACCTTTGTACTTCCCTTTCTTTCTTTTAAAGTGATAGTTTAATTTACTCCTTTTCCAATGTGGGGCTATCGATCATGTTACTGAGCACAATTTTAAAATTTCGAGGACGTAATTCCCAAAAGGGGGGAAGGATGTAACACCCCAGGTAAATAAAGAATATAAAATTTTTATATTTATCCCTATTTGTGAATAAAATGTTAATATTAATTTAAAGGGAATGCTATGCTCGATGGCTTACCCAATATGAAACAATGAGTTCAAAAATCCAATTTAAATTATTTTTATTATTTAGTAAAATGTGGTTTAATGGGATGAAAATAATTTTTGATGAAAAGTAACTTTTATGTTTTATTATTCGCGATTAAAGGTAATCAGTGTGATTTGAGGTAAAAATGATATTATAATAAAATCAAAATATCTTGACACTTGTCATAATTCTATTAGATGCGTCATGGCTGACCAAGACAACCCATGGGTCGATTTTTGGGACCCCATGGAGCTACTTGGGTAAGATAATGACATTTATGCCTTTTATTTAAAGTAAAAGTAAAAATGACACAAACATGTATTGTTTTACTAAAAAAAAATTACATGAGGTTATACAAGTCATATTTTTAAATATAAATAGTAACTGGAAAGATAAAATTATTTCTTACATCATATTATTTTTTTTATAATTTTTAGTCATTAAATAAATTAAATTATTTATGACGTCATGATGATGCAGCGATAATCTCATTATTTAATGACATAAATAAAATGAAATGATATTGTAAAATATAAGACCTACACATGTCAAAAACATATTGGATGCATGGCTTTCGAACCCTTATCACCTTATTCTTGATATATTTCAATTTGGGACCTTTAAAATCCAAAACTCATTTGAAAATAATGTAACCTTTCTTGACTTTCCAATAGCATCGCTCCTCTCCACTTATAAAAGGCCCCCACCTCTACCACCTTACCCACACCTATCATACCTTTGGATCGGCCAAGATATGATCGTGTTGTCTCTCCAAATCACTATCCTCATCCTAGAAGCCTTTCCTTAGTCAAGAATCTCTTCAAGAAACCCTTTTGGTTCAAACCAAAGGGAGTTACCTGATTTTAAGGTAACGAAATAACTTGTTCTCTCTTGTTTTATTATGCTTCTCCAACCACCTAATATTTTTTTATTCATTTATTTTGTAACAAAAAAAGTATATTACATATACTAGGATGTTTTTATAAGAATTATTAGAGCTACAATTATACACACCTACATCTAATGTTTAAAGAGCATACTGTTTCTGTGGATGGTGAATTTCTGCCTCACAAAATGATGATTGTTCAATATTATTTTAACACCTTAAATGGTGGACGTTAAGATGTAACTATATTTATATATGATATATAATATTTTTATGTTTTCCTTAAGATTATGCATTTTTCATTTATGGCATACCTTTATGGTTTCCGTTATGGGAAAACACAATATCTTCATTTTTGGAAGTGCGGACTACCACTCCCCCAAAGTGATTTGATTCGTTAATACCATATGTGGTATGTATAAAGGATATATTTAATGATATTATATATGATACCATACAATAATTATAATACTATTATGTATCATTATGTTTTAATTCCATTAAATATGAAATAGAAATGGAAGTAGTGTTCATGCGTACGTACGACTTACCGTCTCCATGAACGGTGCATTTCATTTCTTACCTCTAAATGTTATGTAACATTATAAATTCATGTATATAATTGATATATATTATATATATGATATCTACATAATGAATATAATTCTAGATATAATGGATATTTTACCCCATGAACAAACTTGTAATTATAAAGAGTTTATTTTTGACTCAAGTAGCAATGATCTTTAAAATGACCGTTATTAACTTAAATAAATACATTTTGTTCATAACATGGTAATAAGTGATATAAAATGAATAATGAAATTGAAAAATATTCTTAATAAAGTAGAAATTAACTCAATTTTAATATTTAGGAGATTAAAGAATGATCGAGTCAAGTCAGATACGAGGTAAGGGATCCGACCACTCTTTTTTTAAGTACTCTCTTTTATGTCATTTATTTTAAGCTCACATTTCTTATGTTGGGGGATGTTATTTTATATTCCTCTTGCTGTAAATTTTATTTTAATATGATGGGATACCCTATTTGATCTCATCAACTATTTATGATGTTTTATGTGGCGCCGTTAGGCTGCCGAATTTTCATAACGGGATTTTCATCACACTTTTTATTCTCATGGGATTCATGATACATTGGACACTATTTCCTTTTTTTTGGTATATTTACTGCCCATTATTTTACTATTTGTATAATATACTCTCATTTATGGGTAGTTACATTTTCATTGTGTGGCCCTTCATTCATGGGGTGAACGTTTTGGAAGTTACCCAATTCGGTAAGGGAACCATTCACCCTCCTCATTTTAAAAGACTTAATTTTAGGTCTTTTAATATTATTATGATGGGATATGTTCTTATATATCCATGTTGATATAAATTTTATGTCCAAGTGATGAGATACCCCTTTCTATCTCTCTTCAACTCATTTTCTGAATTTTGAAGTGACATCGTTAGGTTGTCGAATTTTTGCAAGGGAACTTCTTAACCAAATTTTGATTCTTTGTGATAAACTTGTACTCTTGAAATATGTCATTCTATGAATATGTGTGAATGACCTCTGATTTTTTTACACATAATATCCACTTATATTTGTTTTATTAATTTTTCAAACATAATTATGTAATTGATTTATCCTTAATCCAAGGATACCGTCTTTCTAAGGGACTTCGTCTCAATCTCCTTTCATTCAGGCATATTTTGTTCTAATACAAGGATTTATTTTATATGGTGTATAAACACCTTTGAATTTTAATTTTATACAAAAGGAATATTTTTCTACGAAGCATTTTACAAAATGACAAAAAGGAATATTTCTTCTAACATACGCAGTGGCAACGACCTTTTCATCCGCCGTGAGTATTATTTGGTCCTTGGCTTCCTCAACAAGACGTAATGTTTTTAAAATGAAATAAATACCATATACTCTTTTATGTATGTTGGTATTTAAAATGGATTTCATAAAGGATTTTTTATGTCAATATATTTAAGTGATATATTGTGATCAAAATGTGGAAATTGTTTCTTTCCATTATATTTGTTTTATGTCTTATGATTTTAAAATGGTACTTGGACATTATGATGGGTGGTGTCGTGAATACCAGGACGGGTGGTTACGTTATAACCTCCAATGCATTGGGTTTGGTAGTCGGCCGTATGGCTATTCCATTAAGAGATATGTGTGGAATTCGACGTATGGTTATTCCATTTAAGTATGTTTATGTCCCAAGTTACCTTTACTTGTTATGTGTTCTTTATATGGGGTTTTATGGTAATCTTTTGGTTACAAAAGGGGTAAGTATTGGTATTTTATTTAGTGAAGATTTTTTACTACTTCATAAAGGTGAAAAGTATTACTTTGGTAATGAACTCATGGTTTACTTGTTGTTTTGAAAAACTAAAAGTTGTCCTTCATTGTCTATCATTTACATGGGCTTGTATGCTCATCCCAAGTTTTTGAAATGTTTTCCACAAGACTTAAAGATGAATAGGGTCAAGGATTGGGTCAAGGAAAGATATGAAATCTAAAACATAGAACTAGACATGTTTCTTTTTAAGTGTATTTTTTTATTTTATGGAAACTTAGTAGAAGTGTCTACTATGTAATCTTTTGAGATGTAATAGTTATGACCAAATTCTCTAAAACTCTAAACCTGAAAATATCCTCTATGTGAATTATTCGTTTAATTCATGATTAAGTAATATTTAAGGCCGAGGCCTTATAGTTAATATCAGAGGTCGGTTTAGATAACTTTAGAGGTTAGGGTTTTCTCTAAGCATAAGTGACATTAACATAATGTTTAGGATTTCAAAAAGATTCCTAGTTTTAGATAAAGTGAATGATTAAGTATATCTTAGTGTTTATCTTACTCATTAGTACATGATGGTTTTGTTGATATACTCACACTGACCTTTTTGGTTTTAGTAAATGGATGGATCTACGAGGCACCAAAGTAACAGTGGATGTGAAGGAAACTATGACAGTTTTCTGGGTGAGCAACTGAATGATATGGGAGCTGCAATGAGAACTCTTGTGTTTATCCTCATCCAATTATCTGGAGTCATTGTTGACCACCTAAACCTTGGTGATTTCTATAAGGAATCATATATGCGAGAAATAATATCCAAGGAACTACAGGTAATAATAATAAAGGTAAGTGTGTTAAAAACATATGTGTCAAAGATGTGGAAAGAAACACCTAGGAAAATGTTTCAAAGGGACCGAAATATTCTATAGATGTGGAAATGAAGGTCATAAAGCAAGAACCTACCATGGAAAAAGGAAGCATCCAGTTGACTCGAGGAAAGGGAAATAAGTCCTTTATGAGGTATCAATTGAATGTTTTAAATGTGGTGTGAAAGGCCATTACGAAAACACATGTCCTATGAAGAAGTTTCGGGAATGGGATCACCAAGATCGTACAAATATTTGTTTACCAATACCTAATTCCATTCCGATTGAGGATGAAGAAACTAACAATGACCAATCAAAGGTATGGATTATTTCTTAACTTTTGGTTTCCTATTTTGGAATCTTAGGATATGATTCATGATTTTGTTTGTAGGAATGAAGTATTTCATAATTAGTTGGAAATAAATGGTTAATGGATCATGAAAAATGTTGAATGAGTAAGAAGTCAACAAATAAGGGCTTCAAGAGTTATGGTGAAATTATTAAGATTATTAAGTCTCTTTTGATGATGGGGTTACATTAGAATACATTTTTATAGTATGTGTAACCCTGATGTTTGATATATGAAAATTGTATTCAAGGAATAATTATCTGTTCTTATGAAGACATAGTTATAAAGAACTATTCGGGTTTATATGATCCTTACTTTTGAGGTAATTATGGGTTACTATATGCTATGATGGAAAGTGAAAGGAATGAGATAAAATTGAGGTTAAATTATGTTATAGTTATTTTTGATGATTTTATCTCTTTTGTGGAATGAATTTAGAATTATATAGTTTGTAAAAAGGACAACACGCAGACCGTGTGACAACCCATCGCGTGAGACAAAACTGCGGGAATTGAACCCATAACCAAAGTCTGAATGGTATTTATCATCTACCACTGGATACGTGAAGCCCCCGGTTAGATTGACTAATTCTTTTTAGTTAGATGATTTTATGAATTACGAGTAAGTTGATTTTGGGTTTTCTATGGAAATTATTAACCTATCATGGAGGATATGTGATTAGGTTAATTACATTTAAATACAAGACTTTAAGAGCAACTAATATTGTTTGGAGATAAATGTTACGATTTAACTTGGAAGACTATGTGATTAAATCCTTCAAATATTTGGGTTTCAATCTTAGATTGGTTTACTTTTGGTCTTTGTTGAACTTTGGGTCTTGTTGGACAAATTATGGAGATTAAGAATAGATTTCCCTTTTATAAAGGATTACCCTTTTTCGGTTTTATGTGATCTCATACTAACCTTTTTGGTTTTAGTTTTGGTTATGGTCTAATGACATGGGAAGTATACAGGTCTATTTTTTGGATTAGGTGTCTCTCTAGAAGTTGATTATAGCTCTCTTAATGTAAACAAGTCATCCTAAATACTCATCTTTTGGAGAAAATATGAGTTCGTGTAAGAAATCAAGTAAAATCTGAAAGACAACATGGAAAGTAAATATGTTTCCTTATGTTTTAGTTAATATCAAAAATAAATTCCTCAATGAAATGTAACTAAGAAAATGTTGTTCGTTAACTTTTCCTACCGGGGAATCCAATACCATTTAACCCTTCATAAGTTTGTGATTTTCTAGTGATTAACTTTCTCCTAAACATGTTTTCTATCACACTCCCTCAGAACATGACCCTTTGTTTTTTTGTTCCATATCCATGTTTTCATACATGTAATCCTAGTATGGGTTAACTCAGGTGACCTTTGTACTTCCCTTTCTTTCTTTTAAAGTGATAGTTTAATTTACTCCTTTTCCTTTGTGGGGTTTTCAATGATGTTTCCGAGCCCAATTTTAAAATTGCGACGATGCAATTCCAAAAAGGGGGTAAGGATGTAACACCCCAGGTAAATGAAGAATATGAAATTTTTATATTTATCCATATTTGTGAATAAAATGTTAATATTAATATAAAGGTAATGCTATGCTCGATGGCTTTCCCAATACTCAACAAATAGTTCCTTTTAAATCTTACGTTGCACTCTAATAATAAAATAAGTTTATTTTAAATGGTAGTTAACACCTAGACGTTGTAATGACGGGAATGAACAGAACTAACTAAAAAATGATTATATATGTTTGTCAAATATTTTTACTTTTTACAATAAATTTTAGAGGATTAAAAATGCGAATGAATCCAAATTATAAGCATAAACATTCTAATATTCATTAAAAGGTCGATTAACCGCCTTTTGATGGAGAACCTCTTTTAAATGCACTTTTTGAAAATTTTATGTGTTATATTTGAAAAAATAAAATTCTTCTTTAGAATTGGGACATCAAAATTTACTTTGTGTAAATTTTTGGTATTTGTCAGATAAAGTTCATTTTTTTAATGAATAGTGAAAAATGTTGTATTTTAATTCAAAGCCTTTTTTAATCAAATTTATTTATATGATTAGATTATCATTTTAATTGGGTTTAATGTTAAATTAGAATATATTTTTACCATTTAATCCAATGGTGGTCATTGAAATTAATATCACTTTGAGATTGGACATAAATGAGTGTCAATCATTTGATAGATATTGTTTCTTAAAAGCACTCTATTTGATTTGACAGAGGGATTTAATTAGAAAATTAATTAATGCAACATCTATGTTATGAATTTGGTAAAATAGACATCATTTTTGAATTCGGAATATCAAATATGGCTTAGGGTGAAGTTTTGGTATTTTTCTGAAAAAAACATAATTTTTGATGAATAGTGAAACCACAATGTGGTAGTTACAAAAACCGATTTTTCATTTAAATGGAACTTTACCACTTATGTGATTTGAATATCAAAAATACAATTTAAATGATTTTTATTATTAAGCAACATGTGGTTCAATGGGATGAAAATAATTTTTGATGAAAAGTAACTTTTTAGTTTTATTAATCGCGATTAAAGGTAATCCGTGTGATTTAAGGTAAAATTGATATTATAATAAAATGCAAATATCTTCACTCTTGTCCTAAACCTATTGTATGAATCATGGCCGACCATGAAAACCCATGGGTTGATTTTCTGGACCCCATGGAGCCACTTTGGTAAGATAATGACATTTAAGCATTTTATTTAAAGTAAAAGTAAAAATGACACAAACATGTATTGTTTTACTAAAAAAAATTTACATGGGGTTATAAAAGTCATATTTTTGACTCTAAATATTAATTTTAAAGATAAAAATATTTCCTGCATAATAGTATTTTTTTTATAATTTTTAGTCATTATATAAATTAATTTATTTATGACATCATGATGATGCAGTGATGACCTCATTATTTAACGATTTAAATAAAATGAAAAGATAATGTAAAATATAAGACCTAAACATGTCAAAAACCTATTGGATGGGTGGATTTAGAACCCTTATCACCTTAACCTCTAAATATTTCAATTTGGGGCCTTTAAAATCCCAAACTCATTTGAAAATAATGTAACCTTTCTTGACTTTCCATGACTGCCCCTCCTCTCCTATTATAAAATGCCCCCACCTCTACCACATTACCCACACCTCTCAAGCCTTTGGATCGGCCAATATCTGATAATTTTATCTCTCCATATCCCTCTCATCATCCTAGAAGCCTTACCTTATGCATGAATCTCTTCAAGAAACCCTTTTGGTTCAAACCAAATGGAGCTACCAGATTTTAAGGTAACGTCTTCACTTGTTCTCTTTTGTTTTATTATGCTTCTAACAACCCCCTAAAATATTTTTATTCATTTATTTTGCAACAAAAACAGTATATTAAATATAATAGTATGTTTTTATATGAATAATTTGAGCTACACTTATACACACCTACATCTAATGGTTAATGAACATACTGTTTCTATGGATGGTGAATTTCTGCCTCACGAAACGATGATTGTTCAACATTCTTTTAACGCCTTCAAAAGTGGCCATTAATATGTCACTATATTTATATAAGATATATAATATTTTTATTTTCTCCTTATGCTTCTGTATTTTTTGTTTGTGGCATACCTTTATGGTTTCCATTATGGGTAAACACGATATCTTCATTTTAGGAAGTGCGGGCTACCGCCCCCTCAATGTGATTTGATTCGTTAATAACATATGTGGTATGTATTAAGGATATATTTAATGATATTATATATTATACCATACTATAATTATAATACTATTATGTATCATTATGTTTTAATTACACTAAATATGAAATAGAAATGGAAGCAACGTTCATATGTACATACGGCTTACCGTCTCCATGAACAGTGCATTTCATTTCATACCTCTAAATGTTATGTAATATTATAAATGAATGTATATAATGGATATATATTATATATATGATATCTATTTAATGAATATAATTTTGGATATAATGGATATTTTACCCCATGAACAAACTTGTAATTATAACGAGTTTATTTTTGACTCAAGTAGCAATGATCGTTAAAACGACCGTTATGAACTTAAATAAATACAAAGTGTTAATTACATGGTAATAAGTGATATAAAAGGAATAATTAAATTGAATAAGGCTCTTAATAAAGTAGATATTAAATCAAGTTTATTATTCAGGAGATTAAAGAACGATCGAGTCATGTCGGATACGAGGTAAGGGATCCGACCTCTCTTTTTTTATGTACTCTCTTTTATGTCATTTATTTTATGCTCATATTTCTTATGTTGGGGGATGTTATTTTATATTTATCTTTCAGTAAATTTTATGTTAATATTTTGGGATACCCAATTTGATCTCATCAATCAATTTTTTATGTTTTATGTGGCGCTGTTAGGCTGCCAAATTTTAATAAGGGGATTTTCATCTCACGTTTTATTCTCGTGGGATTCATGCTACATTGGCCGCTATTTACATTTTCTTGGTATATGTAATGCCCATTATTTTACTATTTATATAATATAATCTCATTTATGGGTATTTACATCTTCATTGTGTGACCCTTCTTTCATGGGGTGTACCTTTTGGAAGTTACCCAATTCGGTACATGAACCTTTCACCCTCCTCATTTTAAAAGACTTCTTTTTAAGGTCTTTTAATCTTTTTATGATGGAATATGTTATTATATATCCTTGTTTATATAAATGTTATGTCCATGTGATGAGATATTCCTTTCTATCTCTCATCAACTCTTTTTCTGAATTTTGATGTGACGCCGTTAGGCTGTCGAATTTTTGCAAGGGAAATTCTTAACCCAATTTTGATTCTTTGGGATAAACTTGTACTCCTTGAAATATCTCATTCTATGAATATGTGTGAATGAACTCTGATTGTTTTACACTTAATATCAACTTATATTTTGTGTATTCGTTTGTCACACATAATTATGTAATTGATTTATCCTTAATCTAAGGATACCATCTTTATAAGGGGCTTCGTCTCAATCTCCTTTCATTCAGGCATATTTTGTTCTAATACAAGTCATTATTTTATACAATGTATAAACCCCTTTGAATTTTAATTTTATACATAATGAATATTTTTTCTACAAGCTTTTTACAAAACGACAAAAATGAATGTTTCTTTTAACGTACGCAGTGACAATGACCTTTTCAGCCACCGCGAGTATTATTTGGTCTTTGGATTCCTCAACAAGCCGTAATGTTTTTAAAATGAAATAAATACCACATACTCTTTTATGTATGTTGGTATTTAAAATGGTTTTTATAAAGGATTTGTTATGTTAATATATTTAAGTCATATATTGTGATCGAAATGTGGAATTGTTTTCTTTCAATTATATTTGTTTTATGTCTTATGATTTTATAATGGTACTTGGACATTATGATGGGTGGTGCCATGAATACCAGGACGAGTGGTTATGTCATAACCTCCAATGCATTGGGTATAGATGTATTCCATATGGATATTCCATTATGTGATATGTTTGGAAGTCAACCGTATGGTTATTCCATTTAAGTATGTTTATGTCCCAAGATACCTTTACATGTAATGTGTTCTTTATATGGGTTTTTATGGTAATATTTTGGTTACAAATGGGGTAAGTAATGGTGTTTTATTGAGTGACGAGTTTTTACTACTTCATAAAGGTGAAAAGTATTACTTTGGTATCGAAATTATGGTTTACTTGTTGTTTTAAAAAACTAACAATTTTCCTTCATTGTGTATCCTTTATTTGGCTTTTTATGCTCATCCCATGTTTTTGAAATGATTTCCAAAGGACATAAAGATGAATAGGGCCAAGGATGGGATCAAATAAAGACATTCTATCTAAAATATGAAACTAGACATGATTCTTTTTAACTGTTTTTTTTATTTTATGTAAACTTAGTTGAAGTGTCTACTATGTAATCTTTTGAGATGTAATAGTTATGACCTAATTCTCTAAAACTCTAAACCTGAAAAGATCATCTATGTGAATTATTCGTTTAATTCATGATTAAGTAAACTTTACGGTCAGGGCCTTATAGTTGATGTGTATATATCTTGTTTTAATGAATTTCAAGATAAGAGCCAATGAGATAAATTTTAATGTCAGAGGAACCTATTGGGGATGTGGAAAAAATTCCAGTGATTGGGATATGAATAACAGTTCAGTAACCTTATGGATTAATTTTTCATTTACACATTGTGTTACATAAGATAACTCAAAAATTATTTCATAACTAATGAGTAAATATATATTCTCCACATGTTATATTTTTTAAATATTGGTGATTGATTATTTATTATGGATTTATTTGTTTTTTATAATACATTTTTTTTCTATTATGTTACAACACTTATGAATGTGTTAGTAAATTTTAAATTATTTTAAACAATGATATGAATGACATATTCATCAGAAAAATTATTATTAAACCCACAGTAATATTTGGTACATTTTAGTATTCATAATGGAATTACTATGGTCATATGGTGACCCATTTGCATTTGTATGGATGATAATCACAAGAGATAAATAAGAAAAGTGATATTATAAGTCATTATTTTCGACTATTAAATTTTTTATAGATATATGACTATTTCTAACATTGAATATAGTTAGTATTTCTTCCTAGAAAACAAAGGGATGAAACTAATTCCATGTTTGTAGGGTTTCATGAATGTGATTACTATTTATCAACATTATAGTTGAATATATATAGAGAAGAATATTATTAATGATTTAATTTAAATTTTTTATATTCGATTGGTGTATTAATGATTATATATACATGACTGATATTTTGAATAGTGAAACACATGGAAATTGAATTATTTTTAGTTAATGATAATTTTTTCCCATAAAATAAATAGGTTTTAGTTATTTGAATCATCAATAATAACATATTCAGTATCATCACAAATGACTTATTGGTGATAAATAACATAACTATTAAATATTAGTGAAGAATTCAATGTTAAATATTACCTTGGTAGTGATAAAATCACTATCACAAAAGGATATAATAATGATGAACCAAGAGTTGGTTTTTGGGTAGTGAGATACACTGATAAGGATCGCATCCCAAGAGTTGTGGTATTGAAGTAGTTATTCCTTAACTATATGTGACCTAAGAATTCACATTACTTTAGAGGATATGATTTTTGGTTGTTATATGATTCAATGAATATATGGGAGATTCTGGAGTGGATGAGATTTGACTCATGTGTTTCCCAAACACTCATATAAAATGACTCAAGTGGGTGGGGGTGAATTGAGTTATTTAAAATCAAAAAAATTTAATGATTACATATTTTTAAATAAATTAAATAACCAATTTTTTTTAATAAAAATTGTAGACAAAATAAAATTAAGTAATTTTCAATAAATAATATATTTATATAATTTTTTATATCTATAAGGATCTTATAAAAGTAAATATTAACATTTCCCTATGTAATATTTTTAATTCGTATTCAAAATCTATTTCTTTGTGATCTAAAACCATAGTGAAAATAGATAACATAAGATGTAATACTATAGAAGATATTTTTTTATGATCTAACATACAAGAAATATCCACATTTTTATTTCAATAATTAATATAATAATTGTATAGTTACTATAAAAATAAAAAAATATATTAAAATAATATAATTTATAACACATTGTTTTTAAAATGAGGAAATGATATATGATTGAAAATATCCAAAAAAGTATGACTCTAAATCCCAACATTGAAAAAATATTTATTGATAGTAGTATATATTTTAGAAGAGAATACAAGTAGAAATATTCTTAATTTATACCATTTATATTATAATTTTTAATAATACTCATATAGTAGAATTTTATAAATCAAAGCACAAAATTTTTTATGTATTCAATAAATCGTATTTTATTATTATCTTCAGACAATGTATATATAATATGGAGAGAATAAGTTTTTTCTATGAAATCCAGGATCATCTCTAAGAGTATAGGTATGCTTATAATGATTTTGGAGATTATATTTATACATAATGTTTTTAATAAAATAATTTATACTCATAATAAATTTTATACTTTTAAAAATGTCAACATCATATTTGAGAAGTATTCTCCTTAAAATACTATTATTGAGTTTCCCATGAAAATAATTGAATTTGAAATAATACAGTATAATTAACATTTTCTTCAATAATGGAAACCCACATAAGATATTATTCAAATATCCACTATATATGTAATTTTTTAAAACTATAAATGAAACATTTAATAGATATATAATATATTTCCTCTATAAATAATCAAATTCTTTTGGTACTGGCATTAACATGTATGATATCAGACAAATAATATTGATTTTTATCCCTATTAATAAACATGAAAAGTAATGTTTTTCGTGGAATTCAACTCAATATTAATGAGTTTCAGTCCACATATAATATTTTATAAATTAACAATTTTTGATTTGGAAGGAAAGTTATAAATCTTGCTGAATACATAAGATAATTGTCTTGAAAAATATCTTATTTATAGTATTTTATCACTAATCTATTGGATACGTAACATTTAATTCATAGCTAAATATTAATATGTAAGATTAATGACATTTATTTTTTTAAACATGTGATATTAATCTTCTAGTTTCCACTAATAAAGTAATAAATATTATTTAAAATACTTAAGACTCTATTCATAGAAAATTCATCATGAAAAAATATGAAAGACTCATAATAATAATTTCACATTTGAAAAAATTGTAAAATATTAATTAATAACATAAAACTCACTTAAATTAGAATCATTCTTAATAATATATGAATTTTTTGAGTATATCCACTTAGAGATTACATTTCTCAGTACCCTAAATAGTCCTAAAATCTCCACATTTTTGATGATCATAAAATATGAAAAATTAATACATATAAGTTAATATAATAATCATAAATTAATTTTAATATACCTATCATAACTATAAAATTCCCATCGTATAATTTTTGGTTCCAAATACTATCTCTATAGTTTTGAGATTAAAAATATTATTTTATAAGGGGGTATAATAGATCTATATGGACATTGGAATAAAAATACGAAACTAAATGTATGAATATGGTAGTGAATTTTTTTTCAAGAACCACATAAATTCAGAGTGTAAAAAACTAATTTAAAAAATATACAACCATTAATCATAAAAATACTAATCAATTGAATTTAGTTTGTAGTATTTAAATGAATAGTTTTTTGTTTTGAAAAACAATTACAAGCCTAGAAGAGAAATAACTAGGTTTTATATTATGCTCTAATTTTTTTGGATTTCATATAAGTATTTGAGGTTATTTGATGAACTACTTTCAACTATGAGAATCTAAGGAATTTTTTCTCCCATAATGTCTTCCTTTATGTAACCCATGAGGATTATGTATTCGTAACTCAAGGAATATCCAGAATAATTTTTATCTTCAACTTTTCATCGTCAATTACATACTCATCAATGAATTCATCAATCTTATACTAAAAATATCTCCCAAAAGTTCAATATTTTATTCAATTTTGATTCAACACCATTAAAAATTTTATAAAACATCCACATTAAAGTAGTCAATTTTTCAATAGGATTCTCAAATCCATAGTCTTCATAAATAAAAATAAAATTCTATAAATAAGCCTTCTGAAAATTTATAAATTATTTTTTGTGATAAGGGGTGGAATAATAGAAACATGCATAGTTTCGTTCACTCTATATAATAATATTTCCTTTTCTCTGGTGATATATTTATGAATTTCTACTTCTTCATCTATAAATTTTTTAAACATTATTATTAGTCCTATCAAATCAAATCAATATTATTATAAGAAACCATTTTCTTGAAACCACTCAATCATTCAAAATTAAAATTCAATTTAGCTTCACATTCCCTTAAAAAAATTATATCATAATATTATTTCATTTTTTTAAATAATGATTGATTCAATCATTAAGAAATATTTTCTAAAATAAAAAAATATAATTAAAGATGTAATTAAATTTCATAAAATCCTTATAACTATATTCCCTATATTATTTTTCCACAAACATCAATTTTTTAACAATCACATGAAAATTATTCAAATTCATAGAGTCACATTAAAGAGAAATATTAAAATCATTAATCATACCTAAATTTGATAAAAATATTTCAGCTGATGTTTTATATAGTTGTATTTTCCTATAATAGAATATATAACACTTTATTGAATAGTTTTTCATCTTTTAAAGCATCAATTTTATTATTTTAAATTTTATTAAACTCACTTTTGAGATATTCATCCATGTATGTATGAAAAGGTTGAATAATTTTCACGATTTTAAAATAATACGTTAGAATATAGAAAATACATCATTTGTAAATTTATGTAATTACACGAAAATGTATGAATCAATAATACTTTTCATAGTATAGAATGAATTAGTTTCCTATTCTACCTCCTCTCCAGTTGTTGATGGTATATCGTTGTCGAACATTGGCTCATTACCTGTGAAAAATGATACTATTTTAAACGCAAAATCTATATCATCAACATGGAAATTAGGAGAAACAACATGTTCTGACCCAATATCTTAATTTGACACTTTAAACATCAAATCTTCAAACATATACCATTGTACTTCACAATCTATACCGAAAATTACCTTTTCCATATCAACATTTACTGGTTCCTCAGATACATTATCTTCAGCACTTAAAATTCTAAATAAAGGTATAGTTGGATTTCACATTGTTTATTTTCATAAGTAATTAATTTCTCAAATTATATCCTTTAAAATATCCAACAACAAGACTCGGGATTTATTATTATTCATCCTCATCACTAAAATACAACTAATCATTTTAAAAAAATGACTATTTAATGAAACATTTAAATGATATATTATCTTTATTTATACAACTTTTGTAAAAAAATTGATGACACTAGATGGATCCCATATCATTAAATTATAATTCAATTTACTAAATTGAAGTGTAATAATTCTTCTTTTATGAATTTCAATATATGATAAAATTAATGACACATACATCTCAAAATATATCTCAATAAAATAATCTTATTTTATTATATATATTTTAAAAAACTATAAATAATAAAATATTATCTGATTGAAGTTACTATATCCTTGGACATTTAAATTTGAAATAACATTGAAATAAAAAAATTTCTTGTTTTATATATTTTAAAAGTATATTCTTATTAACATATGTTCCAAAATGATAGAACCTAATATTTATAGATATCTCTTCACCATTATCTATCAAATATTTATGGAATAAAAAATTCTATTTATAAGTAATCGAAACAAATCACTTTTCAATATATATGTCAAAGAAAAGTCTTAAACATTTACCATGGAAAGAAATGAGTTTTCAATACCTAAAAAATTATACCATGAAAATTTATAGAACCTACCAACATCTCTTTCAGAAACAACATCAAAATTCTTTTTGTAAAACATGTACACCCTAAATTAAAATATATTACCTTATATAGAACAAAATAATTTATATTTATCCACTAATAATAAACCGATCTCCCATACAATATTTTTCATTTAAACAAAATAAACCCCTATTTGTTCAAACTACTAGAGGATTCAAACAATTATTTCCGCATATGCCCCATAAACATTAGAATGATGAATATTTGATGTATTATGATCATAAAATGAAAGAAAAATTCTAATAGTTTCAATAAAATTGATTTTTATGCTACATAATCAAATCATGAATGATTAATCAAAAGGGATAGTAGTCAGTTGACATGACAATGATGCACAAGAAATTATATATTAAAATTTAAGGAATGGAAATTATAGAACTCAATATATATTTTATTTGGAAAAAATATATTATGTCTGATGATAATATATTTTTTATTAATGCAGGTAAAATTTTGAACCTAATTTGTAAGAAAATATAGAGATATATAACTAATAATACATTCAAAAAATATAAAATATAAAAATATAACAAAAAATAAAAGTATATATGATAATATACATAAATAAAGCATGTTAAAAACATAACATAAAATAACATAACTAACATTTAAGGAATTTGAAACCATAAAAAAGAGGGTATGTTGACATATCTATTAGATGATTTTTACTAACAATAGAGACAAGGGATATATTACATTTTTATGTATTATCCTTCAATAAATGATTTCTAATATAAATATTCCAATTCCTTGAATTTCTTTTTATATTTTTTATAGTTATTATAGATTTAATTTTCTCAATGTTTGTTGGTATAAATTAAAAATTAGAAATAAAATCCTTTGAAGTTTTTTCCATCCATAACACTTATGCCCAAAAAACACCAGCTGTGACATATTCAACATCAACAATTGATGAAACAGAAAGTTTTGTTTCATATTTGACCACGAAACTAAGTACATTACAAAAATAAATTGTTTTCGAATGAAATATTCATTTCAGGACCATGAACCAAAAAACCAGTATATTAATATGATTTAAAATAAAATCATTTTCTAACAAATGATGAATTAAAACAATAATTTCCTTTGAAACATAATCTGTTTAATAGCACTCTTCACACACAAAACTGATCCACAAAGAATAGTATTAATATATTTTAAATTTAAATTTTTTTATTACAATTATTAGGTAAAAATCGAGTAATATTGTATAAGGACCCAACCTAAAACAGTCCATAAATTGAATCCATAGAGAGGAATTCATTTTCTTACTAATATGAATATAATTTATATTGAGATAATTAATGAAATATTTCATTAATATTATAAAATACCATATTACATAAACAATTAGACACTACCACTCATTATCCATTATTCCATAATAATTTTTCTAAGATTTTTTTTATTTTCATGGAATATATTCACAATTATCATCATGACCTCTTCCTTTTCCCAAATAATCTATAAAACACTATAAAAAAACCATTTAAAACATTTTATGGAGAAAAAAAATACTATTAATGGATATGAAAAAGAAAAAAATGAAACTCATTAGTCAATCAATACATATTATAAAAGATACATTTTCATAATAAATATTGTGTTCAAAATAAAAATATTCTTACCTAATAAATAAACTTCACTACTCAGGGATATACAAAAATCATTACATAAGGTATTTAAGAGGAAAAATAAAAATCATAATTTTGTCTTTGGAATAATGGAAAAAATATGAATATATTTTCACATAGATATAAATTTCACCATTATGATATAACCTAAATTTTACTACACACTTTATCTTATTAGTTTACCTTATAAAATCATAATACTTCTATGGAAACTCTTTGAATTTATAGAGAAAAAATGTTAGTAATTTGGGACATAACTTCTATACCATCATTACAATCCGTCTTTAATTTATAATGAACAACCCAATAAATTTCAAAAATCTCATAGGAAGAACTATGTTAGTTAACTCTATTTATTTACCATATGACTTAGAGAGGTATATCGAGCACACACATCCATTTTTTATAATGGAACAGACCATCCTATGTTTATAATTGGACAAAAAATTATCATAAACTATTACCAAGGGATATAAAATAATGATGAAATCATGAAATCTATTATTTATATCCCCATACTCATAGAAATATTATTTTCACTAGTAATAAAAACATTTCTAGATATATAAACGTCAATTCCATTTAATTTTTAAACACATTACTATAAACATTAGAAGAAATATTATTATTTGAATAAAAAATGGAATACAAGAAAAGAATCAAAATAATCTAAAATGGTTATGGTTCCACGAATAAAAATTTACATCATTAATATTAAAATAGAAGATTATGTTTTTTATTTTTTACCAAAACATTCTTTAAAAAATACTAAAAAATATTGTTTTGGAAAAAACAAAAATAAAATTAAAAGTTTTATAGAATTTACATTTTAGATTATTTTTTCCTATATAAAAATATCCATAAATTAATATTCATAATTTTCAGGTGTAAGAATGGGAGCTATGAAAATTAAGTAAATCATTTAAAATGGGGTATTTAAGTTAAGGTGTCCCTTTCCCTAACGCTGACTTGTCACGTAACCTAGTTATCATCCCAAATAATAAAAATATATTGGTGATATAATTTGTTAAAAAATTATTAACTTTTATTATAGTATAATTATCCCTTTTATATCACTTATGGTCATTCTTTCTTTATTACTAAATTAGTTAAGTTTACTTCATATTATTTGAGGACATTTGGATCATGAACCAAAAGAAACTTCAGTAAGCTAATCTGGGACAAAAGCGGTCATTTATCAATCATCTACAAACTATTTATCATGAAATTATTACCATAAATATATTTAAAAATCAATTTTATAAATATACTTGAAATAAATACATGAAAATTAATCCATAATGCTTTGAGGAGGCTGTAGTCCACACGTACACACAAATGACGTAATCAATTATTAAAGAAAGAAAATTAAATAAAATAGAAGATATATTATCTTAAAAGAATGAAAATTATTTAATTTATATCATATATATATTAATTACATTCATCATTATAAATACCATTTTGAGGTGGTGATGAAAAATGAAGCACATCACTTTAGGGTGGTGGTAATCTTGAAGTTTGCACAAGTGAGGTTTTTGTTTCCCATACAATGCAAAAGGAGATGAAAAATGGTTCTACATTAATCATAATATAATTTTACTATATGTATTATAATGATGTTAATATTTCAACCTTTTTATAATATTATTTTATTAATGTAAAACAAAAATTGAATTGGAAATGGGTTGGTTAATACATATATCATTTTATTAGATAACCTATGCAAATTACATCATAATCATTATATATTTTAACTTTGGGTGAGACCAATGCCTCTATGGCGCATGGAAGCATATTGTGGAGCTACATGGTTAGTTATTTCCAAATATAAATTTATCATTCTTTTGTATATGAGAGTAACGAGGGTTTCCATTTATAAGTCGAGAAGAGGACATAATTGGAATTTCTTAAAATAATAAAATATATTAATGTCTTACTCAATGAAAATGGATCATGAATGGATTATTTATAGATACAATATGATATAGGGTCAAAATATGGCATTAAAATTTAATTTTGTATAATATTTAATTAAATAAAACCCATATCACATTTGTTTAACCCCTAGTAAAACAGTATTAATTTTAACTATGTTAACAGATTATAACTATTTGTACAATTCATTATAACAAATATTTATGTTGAAATTTTTACAGAATATTTATTATATTTTTATAAAATATGAAATACAATTTGTAAAATTCAATTTTAAAATGTCCTTAAATTTTAAATAAATGCTTTTTTGAGTTTTCATTTAGATTTATAAATATACATGATAAATAAATATAATGCCCCCAAAATCACTTTATGTTATTAGTATAACTCTTATTCTATATTGAATTATGTATAATAATTGAGTGTAAATAATTTTAATTTCCATATAAAATTTTAACATTATTTGTTGATATTATATATTATAAATAAGAACAATAAAAATGAAAAAATACTAGAATCCAGCAATATTTTATTTTTAAAATTTTTAACATCACATCCTATTTGAGAGGACACCCAACATCATACCAAATAATAAAATATGAATTAAAATGGAGTATAAATAATTTTCAATATAAAAGACTATTCCACAGAGATACCCTTGAATCATTTCCCCTAAAAACATCATTTAATAAGGGAATATAGAGATTGTAATAGAGAAATCATTTTGGAAAAGATTGCGATCCTTGAATGGAATCGATGTGAAAATTAAAGACTAAGGATGATTTTATATTTGTAAGGAAATATGATCATCATACATTATCATTGTATACTAATATGGTAAATACACATTATGACCACTAATTAATAAAATAGTTTGTCATTATTTTCGTGGTTACGTCAACCCATTTAAGTGATCATCAAGATTATTTAATATGAAAGAGACTATAAACATATTCTATTAAAATATTTCTTATATTGTAGTTATAAATAAAAATTATTTCTTGAAAAATTTTGAAAAAATTATTTTTGAGTTATAATATATATTAATGAAGTCATAAGAAAATTTTCTGAAAAAGTTGGTTTGTTAGAGAAAAATTGAAAAGTGATGCTTTATAAAGGATTGTGACATGGTTACGTCATTATTATGAAAGGATGAGTCAATTTTTAAGAAAATTTTCATTAAATTAAAATTACATTAAAAAGTGTAAAAACTAATTAAAAAATATTAATTTCCAAATTGAAATTTATTCATTTTACTTTTTTGATTAAAATATTTACTTTTCATATTAATGTTATTTTTTATTTTTGTACATTAATTTAGTTGGTTGTGTAGTTTATTGTCATTTAGATAAGTCATGGACAACCAAATACTTTATTTGAATATATAATAATCATAAAAAGCAATGGAATTTATTAAACACATAAGTCGTTGCATTATATGTCAAAATATTCAATATTTTAACTCCTAATATAACTCGTTCTGAAGTATAAATACACCAATTACATCTTCAAATTACGCCAAAAAATCAATTGTGAAGGAATCATGTTTCCAATACCCTCTCATATGAATCTACATTGTGGATCTATGGTTTGAATAGGTCCCTCTCTTCATTTAATAAGTATCATTACATTTTTAGGAATCCTCTCGTTCTCCTTAATATTCAAGCACTTTATATATGTAATTAATTTTTTCATCCAGTTAATATTTATGGGATATAATATTCTAATACCTATTACCTCCATTATGATGTTAAAATGACGAGTGAATGTTTTAATCTCATTAATACAACCCATAATTCATTATGGACTAGGGGGTTTCTATTTAAAATATCCTGTGATTTTTCATTTTGAGTTTTTATTCAAGAACCCTCCTTGTATCATGATTATTAATTAAAAAATGTTCATGATAGATTATATTCTTACATATACATAATATTTTCCTTTTGAATTATATAATATTGTAGACCCTTGTATATCACATTAATATATTTTATGAATTATTGCATAGTTCTGTTTCAATATCGATGTATGGGTCCCTAATCATTCCCTTTATGATTCAAATTCAATTCCATTTTTATATTCTATTTATGATTCCTTTTTTAAAAAAAAATACATTATTTCTATATAATTTTCATACATTTTATGTATTATTAACTAGATACTACTTAATCATTCTCAATATATCCATTTTTAAGATGTTATAATTCTTGAACTATCTTGTTACATTAATAAAGGAAACATAAACTTTTGGTGAAGTAAGGTGTGTGTGGTTTTTTGTCATAATAAATCCATTTATGTATAAAAACAAGTGGATGTGGCTATAGAAATGTTTTAAATAGGGGTAATAACCCTGAAAATTACATATTGGGATAGACATGACCATCACATAGTGTATGAAAATGGGTATTTGTACACCGCTGGTTTGATACACCTGGGGTTTATGATTGAATGAATGGTATGCTATTTAGAAACCATTTTAATGGATTTATCATTAACAACATTATATTATAATATTTTTAAATTCATATATCATTATTTGACTCACTGATTGGAGGAAAATAAATTCATACCATACGAACAATTTTTCTTATATTGAATAATCATATAAGAAATTCTTCAAAGAGAAATTTATCCAATGTATTTATTTTGTTCATGTACTTGGACATTAAGCCATGTAATCCATGATATATTATATAATGTATTCAAATATTAAGTGATGGGTGGGGCCTTCAATTATATATCCCCTTAGTTCACTGGTAGTTTTCAAGAGACCCTATAGATAGGTTAATGGGATAATCCTAACCTTCTATGAAAAATTATATTTATAATTCCATTATAGTATGATTGAAATATCTAATTTTATTAATTATCATAACATAATGATAAATTATTTTTTCATAGAATTTTTTAATTATTAGAGATTTATTTATTCTCTTAGTTTTATATGATACTGAATAACTCAAATTTTTCATTAATTCCTCCTTCGAATATAATCATTTATTTTTTATCCTCACATTTATTCATTATTATTTTTTCCATTTTATTTAATTATTCCCTCAATTTCACTTGATATGGAAAGATTAATTTTATTTAATTATTCCATAATACATATATTTCATTTAATTTATGAAACCTCCTTACTATTCTCTTGAGCTCACCATTTATATTTTTCTCCATTTTTTCTAGGGAACCAAGAGGATCAATAAATATAAAAAACGGAATTCATAGGGAATAATAATTTTTTATTGTTTGGAGATGATATATTTTTAATTTCAATGCAATAAATATTTTATATGTATATAGTTTTCTAAGGATATTAAATTGGTCGACGCTATATATTTTGATCTATGTCAAGTTATTTATAAACCAACCACCTGTTGTAGGGTAATAGATTATGGGTCATTAAAGTTTGGTATTAGGGGGGCGTTTAATAAAAATCATAGAAAATAGATTTAAAAGAACATAATTAGAAACTAATTGGAAAATAGTCATGAATAAAAAATATAAAATCAAATAGATAATTATTTTAACCATTATAATAACTGATATGTACTATTTTGGATAATGTATATAATAAAATTTACCATCATAGATTTAAATGATTTTAGGAATGTTTAGGAAAATGTATGTACAATAATTTATGGAATTGGGTTTAGAGTATGAGAAAAAACAACCTAATTAAACCATGATTGATCCAAGAGTGACATATGATTACGTAATTGTATTTTATTCAAAAAAATTTACAATATAGACATTCATATATTGGATTATTTTAAATTTCTATACTTTTATTTTCTTTTGATATATTTATCACTAATGATTTACAATTGTGATATTATTTGATGAATGGAAATAAGAGGTAATTAATTTAATTATAATTAGGTGGTTCGTAGATTAAATCAAGAATTAATAAAATTTTTCAACATATTAAATATCATTTATCACGATTGGAGGAATAAAAATCTAAATAGATAAATATAAATATAGGAACTTCCCTATTTAAAATGAGGTCAAGGCTTAAATTAGTATCAAAATTGATATTAATTTAGAATATTTTGTTATAGAGAATAGTTAATATATCTTATGAGAATTAGGTTATTCATAACAACATTGAATTCCTAGTATTTTCATTTCTAATGTATTAATAATGTTTCCATTCAATGGATAAAAATTAATAGAAAATTTTTATTTAATAAGTGTTTTTTTGAATGATTGAAATTGTGAGTGAAATTTTATTTAATTGGGTAAAAAATTAACATCCCAAAAATTTCCAATGGCTGTTTTTATGAATTTTCATTTTGAATTATAACTGATAAATAAATTCAACGCTGCAAAAATTCAATTATGTTTTTAACATAACTCCCATTTTATAATGAATGTTTTATTATAATATCATAGAAATATGCTCAATTTAAATAATAAATTTTATCATCATGAGTAGATATAAAATACTAACACTAGTTATAGTAACAAAAAACACATGATAGAAACCAACAACAGAATATTTCATTTATTGAGAATGTTAAATTATGTCTACAAAACACTAAATATCTTACTAAATGTTACAATGGGAAGAAAAATTGATGATAAATAAATTTTAATATAAAAATCTGGGCCTATTTGATCCTCAATAATAAATTCACCTAATAAAACATCACTATAATATGGAATAAGATGTTAGTAATACAATTTTCATTTTGGAAATAAAACTGTACCTTGACTAAATTCTATTTGAATGGTGTAGACTACGGATAATGGTATATTTATAGGGAAATGTTATTATAAATATTTATGTTCATAGAATAATACATTTGAATAATATTATGACCAATATTAAATAAAACATTTTTTCATTATTGGTTTTGGTTGCATAGACACATTTAAATGGTCTTAAAGATCATTTAATGACAAAAATTGTAGTATTTTTAAAGAATATATAAATATTTTATATAAAAAATAATTTTTTCTATGTTTTAAGTAAAATATTATTTCATAACATAATCCTGTAAAGTTTAATTTGGATTATAATATATTTTAATGATGTCTTATGTAATTTTAATATTAGTCGAAATGTTTATTTTTCCATGAAATTAATAAATATCAATAAATAATACTATTATTTTAAAATTTAATGTTATAATATTTAGAGAATTAACGTGAAAAATAAAATTCATTTTTGGACTCATAGTATAAAAATTAGCATAGGGTGATTTTTTGTGTGTTTTCAATAAAAGTTGATTTTTTGGACAAAAAGAGAAAATTAAGTATTACAATGTACTATTGTTTTATGAAATCATTATTATTTTAGAATGAATATAAATTTATGAATCATTTTATTCAATAAAATTAAAATTATAAAAGATGAAATAATAATTTTAAATTATTAATTTAAAAATATAAATTTATAGTCCATAATATTAAAATAATTTATTCTATTTATTCAACCTATATCCAAATAATCACCAATATCAATTCCTTTAAAACACCTTATCTACTGCTTATCAAAACTGGTATGACAAATACAAACATCATTATCTTCAAAATCATGAACCACATTCCATAACATAACACATTATAAGAACTACAAAAGTTCATAATACATTCCCCAAAGTTCATTTTTAAAAAAATATAACAACCTAAAAACATTATTTTCTAGTCTTCAAATTTCATAGATCGATTATTCCCATTATCATTACATCTATACCTTTTTTATTCCTATTATTTTAGGAAATATGATCACTTGTAAACACTATTTAAACATTATTAGAGTAGTGAAAAAGATTCTGATAACATATTTTTACAGACAGGAAAAGGATATTCAGTATCATTTCTTTAATAATTAGTAAAAAGATTAATATTACATTCAATATCCTGAATACAGTTATATCCATACCATTCCAATTTGGTGAATATTTCTTTAAATACATCGAATAAATATTCATTATTATTACTCAATTATGTTAATTTATTTTCCAACCTATGTCAAACAACCAAATAAAAATATTTCCCATTGAATGATTCTAAAATATATCCCATTCTATGGCTTCAATATATTCTCTTTCTCTAAAATTCTGATCAACGGAACACCAATGACCATATTCACCTTCAAAATGTTTAATAAAAGGAGATACATTTTAATGATATGATCAAGAAATGATATCAAATATAATTTCCATCGATTTAATATATCCCTTAGCGACCACAGATTTAGAATTAATAATTAATGTCTGAGGGTGTTGTCTCTTAAAATTTTCTAATTCCAAGAAGTTACTCTTTGGTATAACTAGTTTCTCTTTTGTGTGGATGTGACCAAAATTTAAATCTGACAAAAACTGATATATCAAAACAATAAACTACTCACATACAATTTACGACCATTTTAGGATGCATATTTTGATTGATATTTCCCTCTTGGAGCGTTCTTATGTCATCTTCCTAGTTTCCTATGTGAAAAACCATTCTAAACCAGAATTGTAAAGATAAAGCATCATGGTAATATTTAAATGAAATTTCAAGATAACCATAATTACCTAAATATTCATAGTCCTTAAAATTATCTATTATTTTTCGTTGATAACAACTATAAGGATCAACCCATAAAAAAATCATAAAATATATTCTCAAAGAAGAATTATTTTTCATGTATTTGTAAATAACTTTCATGTTTTTATTTTTTAATAATCATGTCATCAAGATTTTTATATAAACCATTATATTTAAAATAGACACCTTTACTCAGTTTTAATTTTTACAAAAATAATAATCATTTATGATAAAATAATTTCTCTTTTCATGACACATATTCAAAATATTCATATTAACTTATTCATTATACATAATTATATTTTAAATGTCATGATATCTTTATCATATGTGTGATCAAAAAAATTCTAATGTGGGAAATATAAATTAAAAATTGAAATAATATCATCTGTATATATACTCATTATAATAATCATTGAGTTTAAGATAAAAAATTTAAACCGAAGATATCAACTTCACTGAATAAATCATCTCATTAATCATTCAATATGAAATTATAAAGGAAAAAACTAAATCTCGTAATTGTTTCTTTACAAGAATGAATTATGAAAAAACATTTCCATAATGCCATACATTCCACCATTAATAATTATCATAAATCCTCCTTTATACATATGATCATTATATTATTTTATTAAATCACAATATTTTTGTGAATGAACATATCAAGAATAGATAAATCATGAAGTTTAATTCGGTAATAATTTCTAAATAACTCTTACAATCAGTCTTATAAAGGGAATAACCTACTAAAAAGTAATAATAAACGCTTAGAAGAATCCATATTAGTTATCTCAATCCCATTGACTAATGCATTAGAGAGATATATCTGGATCACCCTTCTATAATTATTAATATGTCCACCGATCCTTACTTCTATAGTGGAACCACCAAAAATTATAAATAATAACAAGAACTATAACATAATTATAAAAAATGAAATCTTTTGTTTCCATCATCAGACTCAGAAAATTTTCATTACACCCATATGAAAATAAATTTTGAATATTGAAATATACATTTCATTTTAAAACAATTTTAAAAATACCAAGAACAAAGAGAAGGTATGTTTTATTAAAGAAGACATGGAAACATTTAATGGAATACAAATATCATATGATTATTATGACATTGAATATTTTCATTGACAGTGTATACATGAAAATATAAGATTCATTTTTACCATTTTTTTAACATTCTATATATAATTGGTAAAATTTATCCTAATGAAACAACTGAAATAAAGGAAAAATAGATATAATGACTCCATTATAATGAATATTTTTCTATATAAACACCTTCATAAAATAATTTTCTTTATTTGTGTGAGTAAGAAAATGTTTTATGAAATAAATCTTATAAATATATTAAATGAAGTTTGCATGGTAGAATTTTCATTTTAGCATAGAGGAAATTTTTTGTGTGCTCTTTATATTCCTAAATATTAAATTTATATTATTTATTTAATTCATTAAAAAAATTTCATTTTAATTTAACTATATTTATCCCTTTATATAACTTATTACCTAATTTCAGTTAATTACCAAATCATTTAAGTTTTAGTTTGTTCCATTGATGAATTTTGTATCATAAACCCATAAAAAATTTTATATGTGGATTGTGAAAAAAAGTTTACATTGTTAAATTGTCACTAAAATATTTATCATTATATGATTAATATTCATAATCATTGAATACAATTTTAGAACCATCCACGTAATACATATATGAAGAAAAAATCACATCACTTCATGGAGGTGGAAATGAGGATGCACACAAGAATGAAATTATTATTTTTCAATGAATGTATAGTAAATAAAATAAATTATATATAAAAATTAAATAATTATTATTATGTCACGTACGTTGTATATATTAATTAAATCCATTATAATTATCATCCTTATGAGGTTTTGGAAAAAAAGAATCATGTTTCTACATGAAGGCGATACTACACACGTATGGACAAGCGATGATTTAATTTCCTATAGGATTTAAATTGAGAAGAAACAAGGTCATAACAAAATAAATATAACATATCAATAAATTTTAGATACTGATGTTCTTATAGAATATTCTAACATATATCACATTAGTTTAACTCCCAAGTAAACAAGTTATAATCTTAACCATGGTTTTTTTTACAATTTTTACTATTTATTATGACCCAAAACTTTTTGTTCCATTTAAATAATATAATTGTGATGATTTAAAATAGGGTATACAATTGATTAAATTATATACAATGAAATGGTATAATTTAATTTTAATTTTACCCAAATATTTTTTTACAAAAGTTGATTTTCTAGAAAAAAAAAATGTCTAATTACATAACAAAAAAATTTTATACGAAAATCTGGAATAAAATTTATTACAGTAACCTTAATTGAAATGTTCATCATAAAATTGAAATAAAAATAGTTTTAATCGATTTAAAAATGGATGATTTTAGAATAGCTAAATTAAATAATTTTTTTAAATAAAAACATTTATTTTTCTCTATTCATTAGAAAATCGAACTATTATGGAATTTCAAAAAAATTAGACCTCTTATAATTTTAAGATGATGAATTAAAAATTATTCGTATTTTATAAAATTAAAATTCTAATGTTTATAAAATATATTTTTAAATAAATATATGAAATTCATGAAATTCCTAATTTTTCTAGAAAGAATTCATTATCCTTACGACTAAATATTACCTATTTTTTTATGAATATACCTATATAAAATATAGTTTTCAACGTTTTATAAGAGATAAACATAACTTTTTTTTTAAAATTTACTTGGTTGTTATAATGATAATTATTAAATATATTCCTAATTAAAAAAATAAGGAGTATATAAAATGTAAGGTATTGATAAAATTCAATTAGTGTTGAAAAAAAACAAATAAAACCAGTTTATTAGTTAAAATGTAATAGTTATGAAATATTATTTTATAAGATTAATTTTAATATACTAAATATATTATTCATAAAATATCTTATTGATATGAATAATTTTTTAACATAAAATTTCAATAGTTATCGATATGAAGTAAGAATTATATATAATGGGTAATTTAATAACAATTAATTTTCAACCGAATTTTTTTTTCATTTTATATTTATATTTTATTTAAAAGTTAAATTAAAATTATTGTTGTATTTAATTTTACCGAATTGACACAATTTTTTTATTTATAAAAAAATATTATAAAAATATTAAAATTTGATGCTTTTTGAAACAATTTCCTTGAAAACGAATAGTGAAAAATAATGTTTTTACAACATTCATAGTTTTGATAGATATATTAAGAAACATTTATGAATTAAATAAATATAATTCATTTTCAATGAAAATATTTGTAGTTATGGAGTAAAAATATACATTTCTGAATTCTATTATTATTTATAAAACCTATACATAGCATTTTCTGAATGTAAGTAATATTTCCCATTAAAGAAATGGATTTTGGAATTTTCATTTAATTAATTATTATTATGGATAAATTATGTTTTGTAATTCATCTAAGTAAGAATAAATTAATTTTCATAATATTTATATATTAATTATTAAAATATAAATCATTTATAATTTTATCAAACACCTAAATTTTAATCATAAAAAACAGTTCTTTTTTAAAATGTGTTTTATCCCACGAAATGTGGAAATGTGAGAACAAAATTTTCATAAAAATAGAAATATTAGTTCATTAAATAGATCTCAAAATTAATACTTTTATATCCAAATATTTAATAAGGATCATTTTTATATGAATAAAATGTAAACTACATTGGTAAAATGTAATTACCAAAATAAAAATAGAAAATTTTAAAATATAAAAATCTAATATTAAATAACATGATATATGCTTAAAAAATATCATAAAAACAATTTTACATTATTTCACAACATTATCTCTATAAATTAGTAATGTACCACTTTCGGAGCATTGGAACTTGAATAGTAAAATACCATTATAAAAATGTAATGCATACTTCTAACACTACCATTCATTTCAATTTGTAACGAAATAACATCAACCACATCATGATACAATAATACATACTTATTTCATCTAGAAACTATTAGCATTTTATTCACATATTATTATATATCCTATTCATAATCATATAGTCTAAATTTGTTTCCATAAGGCCTCTTTTTCCATGGATATTTCTAAAAGAAAAAATGTGTTCTCAACATGAGTACTTCTAACGCCTTAATCATCCAAATCAAAACATTCTCTATCCATGATAATATAATTACCTCATTATTTTGTGTATAATTTACATTATTACACTTTTATAACAATCATTCACCTCAGTGAACCATTTCAATTAAAGAAAAAAACAATATTCATGAGTCTGTAAAAACAACTGATGCCATGAAGTACCATATCTCATTTTTCATCTACAATCTTATATAAAGTGAATATTTTTTCACATATTTTTATATTATTTTAGAAAAAAATATATTAATTATATCCAAAGGATTATGAGTCCTAGTGTATATGAAAGACTAGATACATAATACATGAATGTGAGAATAAAATAAAAAATCTTTATTTGATTCTCCATAATGAGCTCCAAAAACCATTTGATATCGTTAAAATGCAAGTAATAATGTGGTGAATAAAGGAAAAAATATGTGATCTAAATTATATTGATATTTAATAAGCATGATAATGAAAAAAACATTTGAGTCAAAGGTATAACTTGATATTATAAAAGAAAATCCCCTTGTATAATCAAAGGTGTGTATATTATAAAGAACCTAGAATCATATGATCATAGTATCATAGAATATGTGTCAGAAACATATAAAATGACAAAAAAAACGAGTCAAAGAAAATTAACTATACAATATCTCATAATGGGGACATAACAATAATATATTGGATGTAATTTTGTATCCTATACATGACACATCAAGAGAATAATTCTCTACCCATTGAATTTTAGTAGTATTAGGAGCACCCATCATATAAGCAATTTAGGGCTCAACTAGTGCTATTGAAGTCCACCCATCATAACATGTTATTGATTTATGTGTGTCAAAAAAATTGTCTCAGACATAAGGAATGAATTATGAATTAATCATGGAATGAAACTATATTGCATAATCATTCCCCATATCATAATCGATGTATAGGAAAATAAGAAATGGTATACATGTGATCTTCATATATACATAATTTATAATCAATTCATTAAAATAAAGGTTCGCATATTTTAAAAAAAATTCATTAATATATTAAATGGAATAATTAAGGGAAAAAAATACAATTTTCACTTTGCAAATCACATTAAATTTTATTACACAAATATTTGGAAAAATATTTCTTATAAAATAACCTTTATTGGATAATTGTTAGAATATAAATTTTATATATTTTTTAAAATAAAATAATGGGTCATAATTTATTTAAAGAATAATATGATAAAATTAATAAAATTCATGATTTTTTTTAAAAATATATATTGGGAATAGAAGTGATTTTCTACCAAAGAGAGAAATGATGTTGGATTTTCATAAAAAAAATTTCAATTATTTTATGTGCCAAAAAAATGAAAATTTAATTATTATTTCTAAATTTAATGAATAAATATTTTTTTATAATATTAATTTTTTTACTAGATTTTGATCAAATAATTTCCTTCAACAAAAATTCAAACATAAACAATTCTGATTGAAATGAGATTGAAACATATACCCTTACAACATTAGTATCTTTTGAATCATAAATTTGATGATAAAGTGGATTAATTGAAACTAAATATATAATATGTTTTTTGGGATTAAGTATATAATGTGTAAATATGTAGTTTATTCACCATTTAGAATAAATTAAGCGCATAAAGAAAATATCTCTCAAAGAAAGATGTGTTGAGACAAAATAGTTACGTCATTTCTTGAATTTTTCTTGTATTAAAATTTTTCCAATATAAAAAACATAGAAAAAATATTTTTTTCCCTAATAAACATTTACATGATAAATCTCATTTTAATTAAACCATTAAATTCATTTATTTTAATGATATATTTAATTACTTATTCTGTTTTGTCCACGTTATTTGTTTCTAAGACAGTTGGTTCATAATTTCAAAATGAAATATGTTTTTTTGACATTACTAAAAGGTTTCATAGTAAAATTATATCCATATTATTTATCATGACTTAATTAACAAGTTCACAGACTAATAATACATTTAAAGTCAATTATGAAGTATGGTTATGAAAAACGTACTACATTATTATCATTGAGATAGTATGTCATACAAATAGATAAAAAAAATTCCGCTTTTCAACATTCATGATGAAAATATGTTATGAATTTTTTATTCCTTGAATAATGATAATTAAATCATAAATATAATATAATTTCATTAAATACATACAAAAATTCCTGTTGTGGGATGCATGAATAAAAAAATCACATAACCTTGGGGGTGACAATCCACCATACATGCAAAATCCATTATCATTTTTTGTGGATGGTAAGGTAGGATATTATATTATATATTAATATTTCATAGAATTTAATATTTCATGAAAATCATAAATAAAAACACAATCCACTATAAAATATATTAGTGACTGGAAATTTAACACCCCAACCCCAGTTACACAGAGTCGGTGCATTATTACATAACATTGTCATGATCACAAATGATCAACTCTCGAATGACTGATTAGTTTAGTAGCCTTGGAAACACTAGATTCATTCATAAGTCTTACATTACATCATAATGTGAAAATATACAAAAAAATATTCTCCATAGTCTATACTCATATCCCCTCAGAAAATCCCTACATGTTAGTCAGAAAATTCCTCTTCACATCATGGGAAAAATAAAACATAGAAAGGGGTGAGCATAGATTCTCAGTAATGATAACAATATTGCGGAAAATTTCATAAATAAGAATAAACATATAAGGTGATGTATATCTAAAAAAAGTCTTTTAAACATGAACATCATCATAAAATTGCAAAAATAAAATGAAATAATGCCATTTACTTATTCACATGGATATTCTACTAGTCGAATAATCACATGAAATATCAATAACCACTTTCATAATGAGGAATGTATAATGTGAGACTATCATAACCACATAGTCAAGGCCTTATTCCAAGACTAAAAATAAGATTTTGACAAGGCCATGTGCCAAGACACTTTTTTGTCCCATGAGACCTACCGATGCATTGAGAAGCTATAGCGGGCTCCACCCGTCACTTACTAAGTCCAATTCATTCCCCATATTAACAGGTTTAACCATAACAAAAACATTCATATTAAAACTAGCATAAGAAATGTCAATACTTTATCCATAAACTGTGAATGGTATAAAAATAACAAATCCACAATAAAACATATCACAAAAAACTTCAATACTATATGGATGTTTTGTATCATAATAAATCAACTTCAAATAAGCTTAAAATCCATCAAAAGATGTTTACATATATGAAATCCAAACTATTTGAGAGAAATATCTATTTTTTTGAAATCATTTAAAATTCACATACTTTTAAAATAAAACATTTAATTTGAAAATATTCTTATAAATTTGTAAGGGAAGCTTTGACGATTTTATAATGGAAGAAAATAGCCGTAGCCTCCGTATAAGAAAAAAAAATATTCTTACCTTAATTTTGTCAAAAAGGTTAAAAGGACCTTGATTGAAAAAGGATGGAAAGATTCCTTTATAAAAATATTATAAAACATCAAAAAAGGTTATAAATGACTTTAACCCAAAGTCAATAAAATAGTAAGAATGTTTGGAAATACATTTTTAAGAAACATGGATGTGGATGATAAAGTTGTCATAGTAGATAATTACGTATAAACAACTCTGATAATGAAGAGATTGTTAAATTAACCCTTACATTGTAATTTTCCTTTGTCGATGGTAGCTTAACCTCATTTATAATGGTGAAATAATTGTTATTAAATTATACAAGAATCCTATACATTAATATGATATCATTTATGATCTTTTATCATTTCTTGGTTAATAATATCTTAGTATTATAATTGTTTTGGGTGTTAACTGATTCGTTTTCCTTTCTATTATTTGTTATGTGAGTCATATTTGTTATGGATGGGCTGTATCTTATTCATATCCTGAATGATATCAAGATTTAAACGTTATTTTTAATCATCTAATGAAAATTAGACTTGAATGGATACGATGGGGAATGAATCTCATCGCGTTCATGGAGACGGTAATATGTACATACGCAAAACTGACAATATCATTATATTGATATTAAAATAATATATAATTGGATGTTATGTCATATATATAGAATAATTATAATTTATTATTTATTATTTACATAAATTAGACATCATTATTATACCAATCCAAATAATACTGTACTGAATAACAATTACACCACGGCGTGGAGACGGTAAGCCGTACGTACCCACGTATGATGACATGTCATTCAACAGACATATAGAATAATGAATATGGTTGTACCATATTTATAATAACATCACATTATATAGAAGATAATAGAGTTATTATTTTTGATATAAATAACAAGGAAAGAGGAAGTGAAATAAGAAAAAAACATGAAAGAGCGATGAAATATTTACGTCTTCTTCGGGTTCTTCCTTTTGATTTTATCAAAAGTGCTCCATAGGTTGACTTTATGACGAATTTAAGGCCTCTATGATGAATGGAGGACATTTGGGAGGATATTTTTGTTGGGTTTGGTTGATCCAAAAATCTTTTAAGGTGTTAATTGGTGAGAAGGGGGAGTTACCTTTTATAAGAGGGGTGAGGGGCACCTTATGAAAAGCTAGAAATATTATTTTATAATAAAATAATTTTCAATTTATAATTGCTAAAAATTTGATTATTTAAATTCTAAGGTTGGGATGGGTTAAAAACCACTCAACCAATAGGTTTTAGATAGGTTTGGGTCACTATATTAACCTGATCTTTTTTATATAACTTTTAGTTACATAGTTTTACATTTTCCATGTCTCTTTGTATTTTTTATATTATATGGTTAATAAACATACTATATACTTCCAAGATAACCACAATAGGTCCATTAATGACACATATAATACTATTTAGGACCTTTTTTTGAAATTCATATTTTTAGGAATATTATATCAACCAATAATATAGTATTTGTTTTAAAATATCAATTATTTCAATTTTGACATTATTTAATAATTTATTATTGTAAAATTCATAAAAACATTATTAATTTGAAAAAAAATCATTAAATCAAACATAATATGTCATCTTCACTTATGAAATTCGTGTATGTCATAAAAACATTTAATTTTTTTAATTTTAGTATTTATAATAAAATTTATTTGATTCTATCATTAATAAGGTAATTAATACATCATCATTGTGTCAAAAATAAATTTAATTAAATAGTGATTAGAAATTTTAAATAAACTAGAATTATGTATTAAATATTTTTATCTTTCTAATTAACATTTATATTCTAATAGATCATTTATATAACCTAATATAAAAATTGTTTTACTAAATGATAATTTCTTTTGTTATTTTTGTCTCTACTTTTAATTATTTAATATATAATGACATTATCACTTTCAAGTGGCTAAATAGGGTACCAAAATCGACACAAGTATTCCCATGGTCGGAAATTTATCATTAAATAGGGTTAAGACATGTTTTTGGGTAATTTAATATTATTATAATTTTACTTTTTAACCTTATTTACTGGATTTACCCCTTTAACCATGATAAATAAAATTTTTACCGAAGTAATTATTCAAAATGTATACAAATAAAAGGTACATATTTACACATTTTGGACCAAATTATTTCAAATAAGTAATCTATTTTTCTAAATTCAAAATAGAGAAGCGGCGGAAATTAATTTAAAATTAATTCCCATTGTCAAAAGAAAAAGCATATTTTTATGAAATAATAAATATCAAAAGATTGACATTGTTTATGTCATATTTAAAAGTGAAATTACATATAATGACAATCATTGTATTAAATGATAAAATATAATCTAATTATACTTCCAAACCATTCAAATTTATAATTTATCACTATTAATTATTTTTATTTAAAAAGTTGTTTTTAATTAAAAATTAGTAATTTTTACTATTCATCAAAATATGAAAGTTATTAGAAAATTATAAAAAATTCACCCTAAGATAAATTATATATATTCTTAATTCAAAAATGATTTCCATTTTGAAAGAAAAAATGTATAAAATTTCCAAATATAGGTATTACTATTCATAACGGCTAGTTTTCTTAGATGTGGTGTGTTAGAATCTCAATGTTGGGTACAATGGAAGCTATTGCATTATTCAAAGGGAAACGTACCATGTAATATTGGGGTGTTAAATTACCCATCCTTCAATAAATTTCTTCCTTGGAATTTATGTTTGGTTTTGGAAACATGGGGATGAAATTACAAAATATCTTAGTTGAAATCCCACATCGAAAAATGGATTAATGAGGCCTCTATTTTAAAATAAAGAATGTTAAGTATGAGGGTTACTGAAAAAAAATACTAGGGTTCCATGTAGGAAAACATGGATATGGAAGAGAAAAATAATCATCATGTTCTAATGGAGAGTGATCCAGAATATTATTAGTTGAAATTTATCTATCTGAAAGCCATAAACTTTTGATGGTTTGAAAGGTCGTTGATTACCCTGTCGGAAATGTAAACAGACAATGTTTTTGTTCTAAGTTACTTTTCTTAATGATGAGTAATTTATTTATGATATTAGACAATATAATAAGGCGATATACTTACTTTATAATTATAGTTTTATCCATTAATAAATTTCTACCATAAGATCATATTTCACTCCAAAACATAATAAAACTCAAAAACACTCTATTTATCCTAATATTATAGGGTTCCAAATATAAACATATACCATTTAAAATATGAAGACTATTTTTTAACAACAAGGGACTTCATGTAGGCTAGTGGAAGGTAATAAAGTCCTATCACACTATGATTGTGGGTTCGATTCCTACAACTTTTTCTGACAAGACGGGTTGTCACCTGACCTGCAGGTTATCCTTTTCCCAAGACTATAGTATTATAATATTAAAATATAATCATCTGAAATTGGTTAAACATAAACAATACTATCCAAATTTCAAAAATAATCCATTTAAAACATTATATTTATCCAAAAAACCTCTGTAAAGACTCTCTATAAATGGTATCTAAATTCCAAAATCAATTGTAAAATCAGATTCCCCAAACAATGTAATGTTTTTCTTATTATCACATACTGAAAATATGATTACCTTAGTCATATTAAAACCTTAATGAAAAAAACAAGTACTGAAGTACAATCCTTATATATAACACATTATTCTTATAACCAGAATATAGTTCTTGAATCCAAAAACAAAAATACAATAATTATTCAACTTCAAATTTAGTAACAACATAAGTTAGGGTTTTATCCCATGGCTTTTTTTAGGTATGTTTCCTTGGAACTTAGTACATTCATTTGTATAATTCCCCATTTCTATACTATTATAGCATTCAACGTTGACATCAATATTATGTCCATTGCAATCATGAGTTTGGTGACCTTTTTCACCACACTTGTAACAAACTCCCATTCCTTTTAGGAATGTACCAGGGTGTTTCTTCTGAAAAGTATCACGTAATGGAAAATAATTCTTTACATTTTTTCCATTACCTGTCTCTTGATCGACTATTCTCTTCTTCTCATAATTTACATTTCTGTCAAAAGATTTAGATAATTACATTTCATTCTTGATAGTACATGGGAAAATATCTTCGTATGACAAGAAGCATTTTGAGACCAATGATCGACGGAGAATTGGTTTTAACCCATTAAAGAAATGATAATTATTACTTCTTAAGATACTTATATAATCTGAAGCATGCATTTCTAACCTTGTAACGTTAGCTTCATACATTTTGACATTCCCATCTTATTTTTTCCTTAGAATCAAAAATAGACATTCCATATCTGCTCGATGGTCTTGAGGAAAGAATATCTCTAAGAAAGTCTCTTTAAAATATCTCCATTCCATACATGATACTTCTTCATCTTCCTTTGTGTTTTTAATTAGTGACCACCATCGATCATCATCTTCAGTGAGGAGATAAACTGCCAGGACAACTTTTTCCCTTTCGCTACTCCCCAAAGTGTGAAATATTTTCTTTAAGGATTTATCCATTGCTCAGCTACTAATGGATTATTATTCCCATTGAAAGTTGGTGGTTGTTGCCTCATGAAGCAATCTAACATTGATCCTCCGTTTTGTGGATCAGGGTGCACCATACGGTTAAGGTTATTATTCATAACCTGAGTGAGTTGTCCCAGTATGTTGATATGCTGATCAGCACCAGTTGTATCACCAGCTCCTCTATAATTATCTTGAGTAGGAGGGAAATCCCTACTTGGAGTATTTACATTGATATGATTTCCATTCCTTCCACTATGTTCCATTTCTAAAGAATGACATAAACTAGATTAGTTTATGAATCTAAGTATATAATTCCAAACTTGTAAAACACTTAACATAATTTGAACAGTTTATGTATATAATCTAGAATATTAAAAAAGTTTTCTTTTAGAAGTATATATTCATAAACCATTCATAATGGTTTTTAAAGAAAATGAGAATTATCATAAGCATATCCCCCGGGAGTGTCGTAACCAAGAGTGCAGCAATGCCCATTATCGTGCACTAGTTCACGTTCGAGTCTAGCTCAAAGCGGTGTTTTCAGGTTTTACCCCTAGGTACATCTATGCCAGAGCCACCTCTACCTGCTCGTATCCATACAGGGATGTATTGCTTTGAAAACTCAAAAAATCTCTACAATACCAAAATTATAGGAATTTATTCTATACTAATCCTCAAAGTCTATCTTATGGCTATGTTCTATAATCAGAGTTTATATAAATATAGTTTCCATGGTTTGTACTAAACTTCCTCTGATACCAACTGTAATACCCTGACCCCGGTTACCTAGAGTTGGTGCATTATTACATAAAATTGGCATGATCACAAATGATGAAGTCTAGAAAGACCAATTACTTTAGTGGCCTTTGAAATACTAGATACATTCATAAGTCTTACATTACATCATAAAGTGAAAACTACAAAAACATAGTATCCATAGTCCACACTGATATCCCCTCATAACATCCCTGCAGGTTAGTCATAAAATACTTTTTCACATACTGGAAAAAATAAAACATATAAATGGGTGAGCTCAGATGCTTAATAAGGATAATAATATAGCAGAAACTTTCATAAATATCCATAAACATATAAGGCAATGTATAACTAAAACAAGATCCTTTTAAACTATAAATTCATCATAACATGACAAAAATAAAATGAAATAATTCCATTTACTTATTCACATGGATATTCTACTAGTTGAATAATTAAATGCAATATCAAAAACCACTTTCATAATGATGGAATGCATATTGTCAGAATATCATAACCAAATAGTCAAGGATTTGTGCCAGGACTACAAATAAGATTTTTTCAAGGACTTGTGCCAAGACACTAGTTTGTCTCATGAGACCTACCAATGCATCGAGGAGCTGTAGAGGGTTCCACCCGACACTTACTAAGTCTAATGCATTTCTCATATGAACAGGTTTAAACATAACATAAACAGTCATATTAAAACTAGCATACGAGATTGCAATACTTTTTCCATAAGCCATGAATGATATAAAAATAACACATCCACAGTAAAAAATATCACAAAACCATCAATAAAATATGGATCTTTTGTATCATAATAAATCAACTTCAAATAAGCTAAAAATCCATCAAAAGTTGTTGACATAGATGAAATAAAATCTATTTGAGAAAAATATCCCTTTTTATAAAATAATTTAAAAGTAATATAATTATTAAATAAAACATTTAATGTGAAAATATTCTTATGGGATTGTAAGGGAATATTATTCGATTTTATAATGGCGGAGAATAGCCACACCCTTTGTATATGTAATAAAAAGACATTCTAACCTTAATTTTATCGAAAAGTTTAAAAAGGACCTTGTTTGGAACACGACAGAAAGATTGCTTTATAGAAATATTATAAAAAATCAAACAAGGGTATAAATGACATTAACCCATAACCTAAAAAATAGTAAGCATTTTTTGAAATACATTTTTATGAAACATGGATGTGGATGATAAATAGGTCCCAGTAGATAATTACGTATAAACAACCTCGGATAATGAAGAGATTGTGAAATTAAACCTTACCTTGTACATTTCCTTGGTCAAGGGTAGGTTAACCACCTGTATAATGGTTAAATAATTGTGATTCAATTTTACAAGATTCATATACATTAATATGATATCATATATGATCTTTTAACATTTCATTCTTAATAATATCATAGTATTATCGTTGTTTCGGGTGTTAAAGAATCGGTTTCCTATATATTATTTGTTATGTGAGTTATATTTGTTATGGATGGGATGTATATTATTCATATTCAGAATGATATCATGTAATTAAATATTATTTTTAATCATCTAACTAAAATTATTTTTAACGGATACGATGTGGAATGAATCTCATCGCGTTCATGGAGATGGTAATCCGCTCGTACGCACGAGTGACATTATCAATATTTTGAAATCAAAATAACATATAATTGGATGTTATATAATATATAAAGAATAATTATAATTTTATATTTATTATTTACATCAATTACACATTATTATTATACCCATCCAAATAATAATTTATTTAATAACAATTACACCACGACGTGGAGATGGTAAGTCGTACGTACGCACGTATGGTGACATGTCATTCAAAGGATGGATAGAATAATGAATATGGTTGTACCATATTTATAATAACATCAATGTATATATAATATACTAGAGTTATTATATTATAATAGAAAAAACAAGGATAGAGGATGTGAAAGAAAAAAAGAACTTGAAAGAGGTGATGAAATATTTACCTTTTATTCAGATTCTTCCTTTTGATTTGATCAAAAGGGCTTGATAGAATGCCTTTATGACTAATGTAATGCCACTATGATTATGGGAGGACAGTTGGAGTGATATTTGGTCTGGATTTGGTCGAGCCAAAAGGCTTTTAAGGTGTGAATTGGAGAGAAGGGTGAGTTCCCTTTTATAAGAGGGTGAGAGGCACCTTAGAAAATGTTAGAAATATTATTTTATAATAAAATAATGTTCGGTTTCTAATCGATAAAAATTTGATTATTTAGAGTCTATGGTGTTCATGGGTCTAAAAATACTCAAAGAATAGGTTCTAGATTGGTTTGGGTAACTATAGTAACTTTATCTTTTAGATTTAACTCTTAGTTACATAGTTTGACATTTACCATGTCTCTTTGTATTTTTATATTATATGGTTTATAAACATACTATATACTATCAAAACAACCCAAATAGGTTTATTAATGACACATATAACACTATTTAGAACCATTGCCTGAACTTTATAATTTTAGGAATATTATATCAACCAATAATATTGTATTTGTTTTAAAAACTCAGTTATGTCAATTTTGACATTATTTAATAATTAATTTTTTTAAAAGTCTTAACAGCATTATTACTTCGAACAAAATTCATTAAATCAACTTTAATAAGTAATATTCACCTATAAAATTCTAATATGTCATAAAAACGTTGAAATTATATTTATTTTAGTATTTATTATACTATTTATTAGATTCTATCATTTATAAGGGAATTACTGCATCATCATTGTGTCATAAATAAATTTAATTATTTAATTTCTAAAAATTATAAATAAAATATAATTATGTATTAAATCATTTTATCTTTATAATTAATATTTATATTCTAATAGATAAATTATATAACATTATATAAAAATTGTTTTACTAAAAGATATTTCCTTTTGTTATTTTTGTCTCTACTATAAATAATTTAATATATAATGTAATTATCACTTCCATGTGGCTCCATGGGGTCCTAAAATCGACCCAAGGATGCCCATGGTTGGAAATGTATCATCCAATAGTGTTAGGATGTGTGTTAGGGTAATTTAATATTATTATAATATTATTTTGTAAGCTTATTTACTGGATTTAACCCTTTAACCATGGTAAATAAAATATTTACCAAAGTAATTATTCAAAATGTATAATAAAAAAAGTTACCAATTTACACAATTCATACCTCCTGATTCCAAATATGGAATCCATTTTTATAAATTAAAAACATATAAGTGGAAGAAATTAATTTAAAATTAATTCTCATTGTCAAAACAAAAAGCGTGTTTTTATGAAATAATAACTATTACAAGATTGGCAGTTTTTTATGTCAAATTTAAATGTGAAATTACATATAATGATCATAATTATATTAAATGAGAGAAATATAATCTAATTATACTTCTAAACCATTAAATTTCATAATTTATTACCATTAATAATTTTGTTTCAAAAAAAAATTTAATTAAAATTTAGTTATTTTCACTATGCATCAAAATATAAAAGTTATCAGAAAAGTACCAAAAAATCAACCTAAGCTAAATTTGATATTCCGAATCTCAAAATGAAGTCCATTTTTATTGATAAAATGTATAAAATTTAAAAAAAGTGGGTATTACTTTTTATAATGGCTAGTTTGATTGGATGCGGTGTGTTAGAATCTTGAAGTTGCATACAATGAAATCTATTGCATTATTAAAAGGGAAATGTACCATGGAAGCTTGGGGTGTTACATGAAATGATGGGAACAAATTTCATTTGTTCACAATCATGTAATCAGTCATATAAATGAACAATGGATTTGTTTCGCATTAGATAGAATAGATATAGATTTAGGTGATGAAATTAACTAAATAAAATTATAGTGTATCGTACATATTGATTTTATCATATTTTTATGATTGAGTAATATTTTAAAGAGATGGGAAGAAGAAATAAAACATAGATTCTCAGTTGAGAATCTAACCTCTTCTTCAGACAACAACTTTAGGAATCTAGATAATATCACATTAAATTGGAATTATGATTATATAAGGCATCTATGACATTTTAATAGATTTTACTACTTAATTTCAAATCAATTGGGTTTTGATTGTGTGTAAAGTAGAGGAGCGGGGGTGGTCATTTATAAGAGAGGAGGAGTGACATTATTTTAAATACACAAATTATTTAATAAAAAAAATAACAGTGATAAAAAGTGCCTCCAATTTTGATGAATATAGGATGATATATAATGTCAAGATAGATATTTAATATTCAAAATATTCCTTTTCAAAACATTTTATTTCATTTTACACTTTATTTGAACCACGATAAACCATTTTAAACAATAATGGTGGTAAACAACTTTTACTATTTTTACTATTTATTATTACAAAAAATTATGTTACCCTTATAATATGATATTAATTATTATGATTATAAAATATAATCAATTTCATCCAATTCATTTCGTTTATGTTGAATAATTTAATTTAAAATTAAACATGCCGACTTGTTGGAAAAAAAAATTTAGGAAATTCATATTTTCAGGATTAAAACAATCTTATAATAACTATATGACATGTAAATCAAATTAAATTAATATAAACTAATATTTATAGCTATAAAATATATAAACATCATTTAATTAATTCCTGGTTATAGTTTATTTTAATTAGTAAAAACTGGGAAACATTAATCACTTAGAACAGTTTTCATAATACTATTTTTTAAATACTAAATAAAACATTATATTAACATCTAAGATAAATATGATTTAAATATAATTAATTATATTAAATATTTCTAAATATGATTTATTTAACTTTAGAATGAAATTAAAATATTAATGAGTCTTTTAAGTTACATTATTTATTAAAAAATTAATGTTTTTCAAAAAAATCTATATTTTCATTTTTCACTAAAAAATGAATATATGTCAAAAAATACCAAACATTCACCATAATATAATATAAATATTCTTATTTAAACAATTATTTTAATTTTAAAAATTAAAATTTTTAATGATTCTAAAAACTAGTTATAATATTTTCTCCCAAAAATAAATACAATTCATATTTAAAATGAAATATATATTTTATAGAATAAAACAACTCTATTAATGTTCAGTGATTATTTATAATGTATGGAGATACTTACGTTTTATACATAAACATTACATAAATTTTTTAGAATTCTTAATACATTTTAAAAATTAGGCACCCAAGACTGTATTAGTTTAGTGTCATTGGTAACTTGGAATAAAAATTTTCTAAATAAATGAAATATCTTTTTCCTTTTCACAGAATATACCCCCATTAGTAATTATACAAAATAACAGATATTCATAACATGGGGAAGGAAAAAAAATAATTTGGTGAGCTCGATTTCTCATTAAAGATATATAATGGAAATTCATAATCACAACGTGAACATAGGGGGTATGAGAGCATGATCGTATTATTTAAGGATCATAGCTTGTATATCAAGGATCATAAACATAAACATGGAATAAATTTTAGAAGTTCATAATACATGAATCATAATTTAATCATGAAAAAATACATGAAAGAATAACATATTATTATAACATGTAATAATGGAATTCATATCAATTTATAACATGATGAACACGTCTAGGTAAAAAAAGTTAAATAATTAAGTTATTTTGATAAATTAAATACCTCAAAATGATTTATGGGCATGATACCAGGTCCACTCATAATGTTTTGAACATGAAATCCAGTTCATGCATAATAGTTTGAACATGTAATTATATTCATGAATAAATTATGGACATGAAACCAAGTCCATTCTTATCATTGTGAAATTTTAATCTGGTTCAAACATAACTTAGGAATAGATAATAAGGTTCAATCTTATAATTTTGAACCGGTAATCAGGTTCATATATCAACTTATGGAATTGTAACCAGTTCATTGCATTACATTGTGAATATGTAATCAAGTTCACACAAATCATTTATATTCATGGGTCATCCATAATTATCCAATGCATTAAAGGGAGATATATGTGTCACCAATATGATAATAACATCATTAATATATTTCATAAAACATAAAATGTCCATCATATCATTAACAATAAAAATAGGTAGGTTTTAGAAACATTAAATCAAAACACCTGCAATAATTTTTTTTACCATTAACATTTCATCACATCATAACATATGAAAAGAGATCGGTTTTATAATAATATTATTAAGGCCTAACCTATGGAAATAAGTGGGTTTTATAAGCATAAAACCAATGGAACATGAATGGGTTTCAATGTCATATAAAAATTGAAAGGGAAAGGGGATTCATAAACATAATTCCATCAAAACATGATCAATTTAGAGAAATAATATGAATTTAAACAGTGAATCATTTCTCTAGGAAGTCATGATTGACACAGAAAAAGGTCATTATTATTGAAAAATAATTTTGAAAGTAATTCTGAAAACATTTATTGAGAAATATTTATTTATTTTTGGAAAAATCTATTTATAATATAAAATTTTTTGAAAACCATTTTCTTTAAAATATAATTGAAATCATATCAATAAATATTAAAAAAAAATTGAAAACCATTTTCGTTAAAAATATTCAAAATAATCATGAGAACATTTTGAAATATATTTTATTTAAAATACATGGAATACTTCTAAATGAATCATAAAATTTTTATTAAAACCATTTCATTTTAAGTACTTTTAATACTTACAAAGAAATACTGAAAACATTTTTAAAACAATTGTCCTTAAATATTTATAAATAAATATTGAAAATGTTTTGAAATCCAATTTAATGGAAATAAATTTTAAATTAATTTTCTTAAAATTATCCTTTTAAAAATAAAATAGATAATTTTAATGAAATAAGGGCGGGGTGAAACCAGACATGTTTTATAAGGTAAAAATAATATTTTATTTACATGGTAAAAAGTTTAGAAAAATAATTTGTTGTTAATGAAAACATAATTTTCTTTTAATGAAATTGGAAAAAATAAATTGTGTAAAAATAACTTTTAAATATTTTTTTGAGAATAATTGAATATTCTTAGAAACCCTTTTTAGAACATTTGGTTTCTAAGGAACACATATTTCTGACTAAAAAGATATTAAACTCGATCTTTCCATGAAACATTTTCTTAATTATCTTATTTTCCAAATAGTGTAAAAATGGAACCAATACAAGAATATGTCATGAATAACTAGAGGATAACAAAAATCATGAGATTTCATAAAATTTGGGAAAAAATATTTCATTAAAGGAATGATAAACATGAATAATCATGACACGTGATGAACTTTATTCAATAAATATCTCATTACGTGGTAACATTGAATTAGACTCCTAATTTATGAATGTTAAATTACCCAAAGATTAAAATTTCATGAATGGAAAGTTGGAATAGGGGATATTCTTTGATGGAAATGTAGTATAGTTTTTGTTTTTTTTTTCAAATCTCAAATAGAATATTTGGAAGTCTGTAATGAAAGGGATTTTTCAATTCAAGTAGACAACCGTATTGAAGATAACATAATTTCCAAAAGTTTTCCAAATATTTGGGACCAAAAATTAAAAAATTGAGAAAAGTGATTTTTGGAAATGTATGTTATGCGCAAGATTGAAGGAGGTATGTGACCATGAATGAAAAGAATTTTTTGTGATCATTGCATCAAAAATTGGAAAAGGGAAAAATTTCGAGAAAAATTTTAAGTGCATAAAAGATGAGGTTGCATAGAATACTCTTAAATGCACAATGCGATGTTAAAAGCGGTTTCCATGATTAGAAAGAATCATACATGCATCTATGAAGATGAGTTAAAATGTTTTGTGCAAGTTCACCAAGACCCATAAATATGAGGCTACCCAACTAATGACTCATAAAATTCAATGAAAATTTTGTTCCCCTACTATATGAAAGAATATCTCATTGAAGAGAAGTATAGAGAGAATATTGTTTGCAATTTTTTCCTTTAGTCTAAAAGACCTAGTGAACCTTTGTGTTTCGCAGCGTGAGAGATAAAGACCACACAAAAAATAAGGGTTTTGCGAAAGCCATATTGCACAAAAAGACCAAAATTTTCATGATAGAGAAGTTGTTGTGAAAAAGTGATGTGTTGATCTTATACTAGTCTTTTAATATCTGGTTTTTTATCAATGATTACATGAGCATCAAATCAAGAATTTGGTGAAAGATGTGTATCACGGTGGACAATGAAAAAGACTTCAATTCAACTCTATTGAAGAGACATTATTTTTGATAAAAAAAATTAAGACTTACCCAAGGGAAATTAACTAACGAAAGTCGACAGATGTTTTTAGAGGGATGGAATGTGTTATCCTAGAACAAAAATAAAGGAAGTGTTCCTAGAATATAGTAAATGTTTCGAGTCATTGTAAACCACAATAACTAAAGATTAGTGGAGTTTCATATTATTGACACACTATCAATGTATGATCCTTGGATTAACCTTTAGTGGTGAACTATTTAAAAATGGGGTGTTGTCACTTTTCATGTGAATGGTTTATTACTGAACTATTTCAATATAAAATTTTAATGAGTTCCTATAAAGGTGTGAACAATGTCCATCACCATAAAAGAAAAATTTGACACCCTAATTCACCTATCCCCAATCAGGGTTCTATAGGGTCCTATATGAATTTATATTCATGATATAAAATTTCATATACATTATATACACCTTATATAAAAATAGTTGTACACAACCAGTCATGTGTCCCATTGAAGGAAAATCGAGATGAAATTACATTTACAATTTGGTGACTTTAAAAACAGAAACCGAATGAAAAAGTATCATATAATGGGTATATAAATATTGATAAATATAATAATAATAATCATATGATACATTAATATTAATTATATACAATACATAAGATTAATTAGGGGTGAACATGTCTTGTATATCAAAAATATAAAAAGTGAGATTAAATTAACATACCTTTTGTCTTGAATCTCTTCATACACATATAATTATCATATATAATAAATTTATGATTATTATAATTTTTTTAAAGAAAAATATTTCTATTTATAATACCATAAATGGTTTTACAATGTCCTTATATTACCTTCATGTTAGCAATTCAATGTTAAGGTTAAACTTTAGGTAATATCAGCTTTGTTTTTTGCATGTATATTAATTTGTTATGTAACATGTCATTATACTTATATCATGATTTAAATAATGAACAAAATGATATAAATATCATATATTCATTATAAATTTATTATAATATTCTATATAATATATTATTTTCAAATGGAATACACCGTTCATGGAGATGGTATGTTGTACGTACACATGAACATTGTTTCTATTTTTACTTAAGTTTTAGAAGAAGGAAAGTAAATGAAATGGAAATATATAAATATATAATATAAATATAGTATAATTATAATTATATATATATAATATAATTTCAATAAACACATCCATAATACATTTCATTAAGTCTATGAATAAATAACATTACGTTGATGGGGAGGTATACACACTTTCTCAAACAGAATTATCGTCTTTTAACCAAATGGAAAATATAAATTCATGTGTTGTAAAATGATTATTTAATATTAAATAAATTGTAAATTTATTTTATAATAAATATAAACAAAATTTCCATCATAATTACCACCATGAGTGGTGGTAATGAAATAATGGAGAATCCCCATTTTCTTATGTTATAGTTCACCGCGAACATAAATAGTGTGTTTGTTACCCATTAGATGGAAGTGTGTGAAAATGAATTTTAAAAAAATATCATAAAAAATCCTAATCTATTAAGTATAATATTCTTTCTATAAAATCATAGAATAAGAAGAGTTGATTTGGTGGAGAAATAATCTAAAGAAATGAGTTTGAGGCAGCATGTTACCTCATAATTGGGGAACTCCTATTGGTTTGAACCAAAGGGATTCTATGGAAGGATTTATTCCAAAATTTAGGCTTTAATAAAAAAATTAGGGATTTAGGGATAATATTTGGGCTAATATAGGATGATCCAATGTGTCTTGAAAGGTGTGATGAATGGGTAGAGTGCATTAATTTTTATAGTAGAGGGGGAATGGCACTCTTGTAAATACATAAAGGTATTCAGTGATGGGAGGCACACATTACCTAATCTGTCTCAAAAATGAAAATTTATTGTGTAAATGTGTTTTTATGGTATAAGAAAATGTAAAATATAGAAAAATATGTTCATTTAAATAATTTAGTTCTTTAACATCTATGATTCCCCAGTTTTATTTTTTTTTTGCTTTTTATTAAATCTTTTAGTTTTCAAACCAAATTAATTTTCGAATTAATACTAAAATAATGTGAAAATAATTATATAATAAATAAAAAATAGTCTATAAATATGATAACTAATTCACATATAAAATTTTCATGTGTTATGGACATTAATTTTTTAAACAAGTGAATGTGAGGCGAAAATCATTGCTTAATCCTAGAATGTGGTAACAATATTTTTACAATCAATAGGTAAATATGATAATTATAAATGATAAATTGGCCTATTAAAACACCATATGTATCATTTTTTCATATTTAAAACTCATATTGAAATATATATATTTTTTAAAATTTTAAAGAATTTAATGATATATAATTTATTTTAAAATTAAAATAATGTTAATTTACAAAAAAAATTCTTAAAGTTCTATTTCACAATAAAAAATAATATATTAATTAAAATATCTTACATTTATTGATATTTTATGTGATATGTTAACCTTAAAAAATCATTAAATTTAATTATTCAATTAATTCACTAATCTTTTAATATTTATAGTGTCATTTATTTTAGTTAATTAATAACAAAATAATGACTACGTAGTCATTTCATAGACATTTTAAATAACTAAATGATCACAAATCATTGTTGATAAATTATTTTGATAAATATAAAAAATTCTATTTCCAAACTATATGTATTATAATAAATATGATGTTTTGTACAAATATCAATGTTTTATAAATGTTAAAGGTAAGGAAATATTTCTTTTTGTCTTTTTCTGTATTTAACCATTTATATAGGGAACTTCAATTTATTAATTTCTAGATAACCCATAAAATTAGAAAAAATAGGGGATATGGTCGAATTATTGGAATCGATTGGATTTTAGACAAGTATCAATTTGATTTTTGTCCTTAAGAAGATGGTGTAGTCTATATTCAGGCATAATCTAACCTTAATCGTTTTGATTTATTTTAATCACATTCACAAATAATCTTAGTCAAAAATTAATTTTATCTTATTATAATCAAAATATCATATTAATTATAACCATGCATATCGATTATTCCTAACGTAAATCACAAAATCTAGAAAATTGTGTTTAATTCTAATCTCGCAGATGTGGAAAGAAATCATGTTATTAATGAAAAACTACTCTAATGTTCAAAAAGTTTTTATAACCAAAATATATATAAAAATGATTAAAATAACTAAATTTTCATTAATATATGTATATTTTATATATTGTTTCTTTTAAAATATAATTATAAATATAAATAATTATTAAAATAAAAATTTAGTTTTCACCTATAAAACAATATTTATCACTATTTATCAAAAAATATGGTTTCTCAAAAAAAAATACAAAAAATACACCCTAAGATAAATTTTCCATTATGAATTAAAAAATGAATTATATTTAGACCAGATTAAATTTCTAAATGTTTATAAAATTAATTTTATTTTTTTCATAGAAGGCCATGACAAAAAGGTCATTTGAGAAAATAGTATTTTTAAAAATATAAATTCTATACCAAAGATTATATTTTCTATAAGAAATATGTTTTATTATATAAAACCAATTTATATTTTTTTAAAGTAGTTATTTTTATTCATAAAAATTTTATCATCTAGGTTATAACAACCTCATTTAAATTATTTTAAAAATAAAATAATGTTCCATAGATACTCAATGTTGTGTGTTATGTATGAAAAATTGTTGTTGTGTGAAGAGTAATCCATATCAATGAGGTGTTAGTGGAATGTTTTAATTAGTTCCATGAAATACATCAATGCAAATTAATTCATAAAAAAATTATTCCCTAAAATATCAGTGTGTAACATTCTACCCCCTTAAAATAAATTTCACCCATGAAATTTTTCTGGGATATAAAAGTTTTAGTACATGATTGATTCATTCATAAAAACCCATATCATATAAATGAATACAAAAAATTATCTTGAAATTAGAATTTTTGAACCATTAAGACTACCCAATGTAACTCATAATGATATTCGCACATAGGAGATCATAGTTAGGAAGTTAAAACAGAGACATGGAAGAAAAATAACACCATCATGTTTTTATAGAGAGTGAAAGAGAACATGTTTAGGATAATGTTATAAATCATAAAAATAGAAATCCTCATTGAACTAAGGGACAATTTGTATCATCAGAAATGAATGTATTAGGGAAAAGGTTTGGGATTTAAGATCCTTTTTTCTAAAGATGAAGAAAATTCAGGAGAAGATATACTTGCATGATTTCCTGACAACGCCAGACTTTGTTTTTCATTGATCCACATAACCATATTCTGTAAAAAGGAATGAGATTTTTTCATTCCTAAAGTATTAAAAAATCATGGGAAGCATGATATTATATCCCATCATTTCACATTAACTCAATGTCGTTTTAACATTCTATCCAATATACATGAATCTTCATATTGATATATAACACATTAATCATACTTACTTCATATGAATTTTAACATAATCATTCCATAAATTGATATCATTATAACCCTTCCAAAAGATGAAAGTTGATGAATTTAGAAATAAAGATACAAAATCATCCTAAAATTGATCTCCAATATATCAGATACTCACTCAAGGTTCAGACATTCAAAAAATGGGAATATCGTCAACGTATATTCTCTGGAAATATAATATTAACATTTATTAAAATAATTATATCTTTAAAGAATGAATATTTTTTTATTCCAATGTATATTGGTCATATTCATTAAATCCAAAATGTTGTAAACTTCATCCTGGAATATATAGTCCAATTTATCAATAAAGAATTCCACGGTAATCCTTACTGGAAAATTTACTAATCTATATCTAACATATCACTACCCAAAAACATTATCTCAGTAATATGAATTATTTAAGGGTTACATTTCCTTAATAAAAATATCACATGTTTATGAAATAACTTTTTTATATCTTCGTCACTATTAAATATTTCATTTACAATTATCCCTGAAAAAATATATTGAAAATAATTATATGTTTCATGATTCATATAACATAATCTCTAATTATGAAACACATTTACTTAATTCATCCAAGTTATTCATAAATGAATACTCATGCTTCATAAAATAATTACTTAATATCCCATTCCTATAATATTAAATATGAATCATGTCTTATGTCTCATCATAGTCAATCAAATAATTCTTTTTAAATTTAATAAAAACAAAATTGTAAGAACAAAACATACCTCTCACATTTTGTTTGTAGTCTCATTATCTTTAAATCTATAACCAAGAATCCTACCTCCATCCTATATCTATTTATGATATTTAAGCTTTGGAAATTTATTCTCATAATGATTATATTGCCCACATCTAAAATATAAAATTTTAACCATGTTCATTCTAGTTCACTCTATTGGTAAACACCAAAAGCGTGGTGTGATAAGAATTATCATATTGGGATACCAAAATACCATGAAAATTACTTATATGATGCTTAAATCATGTGTCCGACCACTATAATATATGAAAAATTAGGATCATCCTGTTATATTCATATTCATACTCTATTTAAATCCCTAATGATGGTTCATAATGACTATGTTAATTACCAAAGCTTATCCCCATGGATTGTCAAACCAGGCATACAACTTGGCCCATTGTTCTTACCAAATTACCTTACATCAGGCCCATAAAATCTTGTCAAATATTTTAACCATATGTTCATCTATACCAGATCTACACACTCATATAATATGCAAACATGGATGCATTTCTCGGAAACCACTCACTCTATTCCTCACCAAAATTCTAGGATGTTTCCTAAACATTACCCCTCCTTGCAATTACCCAGAGTGACATCATGGGACATATCCATAAAAATAAACATAGGGATATCACTAACCATTTATCATCTTAGTTTACTATGTTTTAATAACACTTCACTTTGCGAATAACTATAGTGACCCGGAAAATTCATACATAGACATTATATCACATTTGCGGAATACATACAAAACTATGAAAAAAATAGATGCCCAATGACCGTATATGGTTATTTCTTTTGAAAAAATGGAAACAAAATATTATAAAATTAGTGAAATATCGTCAAAATTTTCCAGAATGTTCTTCCCCTTAGTAATTTTACTTGAAAACATTCTTAATAATATTTTTAAGGAAATCATAAGAAAGGCGTGATATCAAATCCGTAGTAAGGATAAATAATATAAATTTATAAGAATAAAATAGACATAAGGGATCATGAACATGATTGTATTATTAGACGATCACATCATGCATATCAAATATTATAAATATAAAATATGACATAATGATAGGTAGTTCAGAAGACAAAAATTGTAAGATAATTAAAAACATAATTCAGGAGAACATAATAGATGAATAAGACATGTAATTGTATAATACACATAAAAACAAAACATCATGAACATTTCTAAGTTGAAATAGGTTCTCAAATTAATTTAATGTCATGAAATCTGGTCCTCACATAAACATATGGCCATGAAAACTGGTGCACTCACAATTTTTGGAACATTATATCAAGTGCATCCATAACATTGTGAACATGTAATCTGGTTCATGAATAAATTATGGACATGAAGTGAAGTCCATGTAAAAAATTGTGACCGTATAATTAGATTCATACATAAATCAGGAACAAATAATAAGTTTGGTCATAACATTTTGAACCTGTAATAAATTTCATGAAAAAACTTATGGACATTTAACATGGTCCATCCTTATTTTTTTCAACATGTAATCAGGTTCCCACATAAAATTTATACTCATGAGTCATCCATCATTACCCAATTAATTAGAGAGATATATTGGTACCACCCATATCATAGTAAAATCATTCGTACATGTTCCACAAAACAAAACATTAATCATATTATGATCCATGATATAATATAGGTTTTATACACATCAAATATTAACAAATTAAATTAAATGGATATTATTAACATTTCATTACATCATAACGTATGAAAAGAGATAGGTTTCGTAATCACTTATTGAATTACTATACTGTCAAATAAAGTGTTTTTAAAAATACTAAAACCCAAGAATGATGAATCAGTTTTGAAATCAAAAAACCCATGAAAGAGAACTAGTTTCATAAAAATTAATCCCTCCAATATATGATCTATTCAAAGAAATAAAATGAATGGAAACATTGAATCATTTCCCCAGAAAGGCATGAGTAACAGAAAAAAATGTCACATTAAATGGGAAATAATTTTGAAATTCCTTTTAAAAAAAATTACTAAGGAGAATAACATTTCTTCATTAGAAAATGATTTTGAAAATACAAAACCTTTCGAAAACCATTTTCATGAATATAAACACTGTAACATAAGAAGAATGATTAAAAAAATTAGAATAATTTATTTGAAAATACATTAAAATTATATAAATACATCTTGGAAAAGATTTTAATACTATTTATTTTAATGTACTTATAAAACATATAATGAAAACATGATATCATTTTTTAAAAACATATTCCTTCATTACTTATAAATAAATCATGAAAATTATTGGAAAACGATTTCGTTGAATGTTCTTTGAAAACATAAAAAATAAATTTTGAAAATGATTTGAAATAAATTTGAATGAAATTTATTCAAAAAATATTTTCTAAAAAATTAATATTTTAAACATAAAAAGGTCTCTTTAATGAAATGATAGTGGGTAATTCTATACATGTCATATGAGGTAAAAAGAACATTCATTTTTTCATGGTAAAAAGGATATAACAATTCCTTGTTCGAAAACAGAAAATAAGAATCCCTCAAAGACATTTTAAAAAAAAAGTGTAAAAATTTATTATAATTATTTCAGAAGAATATTGGAGTATTCTTGAAAACCCCTATTTTTTAAAACATGGTATTGAAGGAATAAAGATTTCTTTCCAAATAGTGGGTAATGTTGGGATTTACTAAAATACATTATTAAATATCATTTTTACCAAAGAGTGTAAACATCTTAAAAATAAATGAATATACCATGAATAAACTGAGGAGAAGAAAAGTTATTTGATTTCTTAGGATATGGATCAAAATATTTAATCAACAGAAGCATAATCATAAAGAATCATGGAAATAAATGAAATTGATTCAATAAATCTCTTATCACTAGGTAACTTTGAATCAAACTACTAATGTAAGAAAATGAAATTAAATGATGCTTAAAAATATCATGGATGAAAGGATACTCATGATATAAAATTACAAATATAGTATATACACTGTATAAACAAAATTGTATTTTCATAAAATGGAACATGTCTCAAGGAATGAAAATTTAAATGATATTAATTCAATGATTTGGTGGCTATTGAAACAAAAAATCCATGAAATAAATATAATATAGTTTATATAAATATAAAAATAAATCATTGAATAATAAACATAAAATAAATTAATTTTAGTTCTATACACCATACAAGATTAAATTGGTGTGGAGAGTGATTTTATCCCCCATATATAAAAATTGGGATGAAATATATCATAAACCAGCCTAGGTACCCTGGTAATCTGATAAAGGAGCTGACCCTGATGTGGAAGAAAGGGTGTTTTCAATCCCACGGTTTGGTGACTAGAACATGGAATCATTCAACATGCATATGGGAATTAATTTTCCAAAAAACATAGATGATGAAAAAGAAATAAGATTATATGAATATCAAAATAAAACACCACTAAGATTAAATAACGTAAATAAACTACGAAATGAACCCCCAATGTAGTGCAACCCAAAGAAAAAAATTGGGAAAACAACGCCCAAGGTCCCTAATGTCACAACTCACCTAGACCATAATTCAGTGTATGTCTCCTCCTTAAATTTATCGATTCCCTTTTCACAAACCATGAATAAGTACATCTAAAAATATCCAAAGGAAAAATTTGGGTGTGAGTCTATGCCCAGTTGGATACCACCGATGATTCATTAAAAAATTTCAATAATTCATTACCCAAGGAAATCTATGTCAAAATATCAAGGTAAACATATTTGGAAAATTGAAAGCAAATGTAAACAAAACATGCTATACATTTTTAAATTGATGGAGAACACTTCTAAAGAACATGATTTTCTTTACAAGAAATATAATATTTCTAAAAAAAGTTATTAAGAAAAACATTATATAAAATAGTTTATATAAATTATGAAAGCTTTTAAATCACATAGAAAAACATTGGGAAAAATTTATGTCTCAAATATAAATAAATAAGAGTGTAACATAGTTATCTTCCTAATGGTACGATAGTGTTTACCGACTATAGGATTCCACACACTCTAAGTGGAAAAATTAAAATTAGAATATTCAATTTCCCATGACAATAGATAGAGGAGACTTGTCACCCTTTCTTTTGGGATGTGACCCATTGTATGTACATTTTAGAATTTTCTCATAGTACACAATGTATCAAAATTACTCACCAAATACTTATGGATTGGATGTGATATTACAATATGGGAAATTTATTTTAAGACATCTTTCAATAAAATAAATCCAATTCATGATTTTGGAAAATTCCAAATTTTTATCATTTACGACAAAAATAGTTTTTATTAAAAAACATTCTTATTTCCCAAAACAAAAGAACTAGGCTTCTGAAAATCAATTTAATAAATTTTCATGAGTTCTAAATCCAATCAAAACCAATTCTATCATTTCCATTATTCATTTTCACAATTAAAACCAACAATTTAACTAAAAATATTTTCATCAAATCGATAATTTTTTTCAAGTATTTAAATGAACGAATTTCCAAAAAACCCACCACAATTCAATGGAATTTGTGGTTTTCAAAAGTTCCCTGAGAAAATAATTAAAAATATACCAATTCACTAGAATTGGATTTTATCAATGAAACGGAAATCATGATTAAGAAATTGAATTTAAAAAATCAATTGAAAGCAATTTTGCGCAATTGAATTTAATTAATCTATTGAATAAATCCATTAGTAAAATGGTATTGAAATTGGCCAAATTGGAATGGAACCACTAACCTAAAATCTCAGATCACACACTATCGCAATAGAGTTCTCCTACTAAAATAAAAAAAAAGGAAAAAAAGGTCCTAGAATAAAATCCACATATATTAGTATTGATCCAAATCTAAACAGAAGAGGTTAGTTGGATAGAGGAAACCCACATACATGGAGGAAGATCACCTAATTCACTCTAACCAACGAGGTAAATGGCCTCTATAATAAGATCTCGTGATAGATCCAGAAGAAACCAAGAAGAAACATCCATCATAGATAACTAGATCTGGCACCACCACTCTAGGGACGTACTATGATAATACAAAACAATATCTGGGAAAACAGTTACTTTGAGAGGCACACCACATATGTAAGGAAGATCCAAATATGAAAAAATTGATCCGGAAATGGGGGAACTTTGAAAAAATGAATAGGAATGGTTCTAGTTCGAGAGCCAAGAGGCCTTGAAAAAAATACTGAAAAAAACATCAAAATGTGTTACCTAATTTAGGTCTTAGGTCAGGTCATGACGTGCACCCTAGGTTCATGACGTGTAGTCCACACTAGATAAGTTAGGCCAAAAAACCCATCGCCTCAAGTTAAAAAATGACATTTTTTCTAGTCACGTTATGTAGGCCATGGTCAAGACATATACCTTAGGTTTATGAAATAAACCTTTTTTGTATCCGGTAGGATAATCAGAAAACCACTTCTAAGGACTTTGAGCCAAATATAACATAGAAAAGGGGAAAACATACCCAATCATGTTTATGGGATGTTATAACCTCCCCACCATAATAACATTATTCCCCCAGAAAGCCTATGATAAGGCTTCCATACCATAGAGATGAGACCACTACTCCCTCATCAGTGCCTCATATTCTGACCACTCATGACAATGAGAGCCATGATGCCATAATATATAAACCAAAGGTATCATACTTACATGAAGTACCTTGGAATCATAATAAAATAACATTAATGGTCTCTTGGTCCATTATAAATGAGGCTTGATCTAAATATCACTCTAACTCAACACATGATATGGATTAGATAGAGACATTCTTAGCTATGATACATAGAACACATATGTATAGATGTTAGATAGGTGGATCTTACAAAATGTAAAAAACATTACCCACATGATCAAAAACAAAAAAGTTCCCACAATGTGAGGAGAAATATTCCTTTTTCATAGAAGCTTTCAGTGACCCAACTATGGTGAAACCTTCAAGAACACATTTTCTACAACTGAAAAATCCAATGTTCTACAGCGTCTACTAGAATAAAACTTATATCTGATTTTTTCTATCAACAATATCTAATGAATCATTTTAATCATTGTTATCTTCACTTGAACCAGTCTTGGTCTATCAAATGAACTTTCACCGACCATTGACTAGCACAACAAATATTTACAATTCAATCCATACATTTCTTCAAAATGTGCCATTCTAATTGCGGACATGTAACAGTTGTTGTAAAAAAACTCAACCAGACCTAAGTGATCATCCCAAGACCCCCCCCCCCGAATTTGAGAACCCATGTACAAAGAATATCCTCAATAATATATATAGATCATTCTATCTGGCCATCCATCCCCAGATAATAGGCTATTCTTAAACGGACCTGAGATCCCAGTGTCTCCTAATGGACTCTCCCAAAGTGATAAGTAAACCAATATTCCCTATTAGAGACTATATAAGTCTAAACTCTATGTAAACTAACAATCTATTCCACATTAAGTCATCCCAAATCCTCAACCATGTTTATATCTCAAATGGGTATAATGTGAGACGACTTGGCCACCCTATCAATCCCAACCGAAATTTCATTCTTCCAACTCAGGATACATGGAAACCAGACCAAAAAACCAAATAGATCTCATTCAACATCACTGTGGGAACTAACGGTGGTTCATGTAAACCTACTGTTTTCTTCATAACCATAAACTGCATCCACACATAGCAACGACAGACAAACTCAGCGATGCCCCATCCAATTCCCATCCACCAAAACTATAAGTGCACATCATATTACATTTTTGTGGTTCTTGGTTGAACAACCCATGGAGAGTTATCAAAATCTCCAAGCATCGCCTTCCTAGTTGATAACAACACAAAAATGTGATTATGATAACAAAGAACACTCTATTTGGAGAATGAACATAGGGAAACTATCCCACCACCATAAAGGGATTATCTAATGCAACTGGACTCATAATCAATCTAAAGAACATGTAGAATCAACTTGATAAGGTAATATGTTAACTCAGAATTGGCTAAATAAACCTTTTCCCCTTCCTACAAAACTTTAATATGTAGCTTTTAATATTGATCCATTAAATTACACTATTCTAAGGAATATTTCACTTTTGTTGTTGGAAGTTTCTTGCTCAATGTATTTGTAATGAAATTACCTTTCCCTGGGGTATAGCTGATTTCAATGTCAATAGACTGTAGGTACACCACCTAATTCCTTTACTGATGATTCAAATATTTTTTAGAGAATATATAATTTTTGATTTGGTGGTCGGAATACACCGTAAAAAATTCTCCACAGAGGTAGTGTCACCAACTATTAAGTGTTTGAATAACTATTACAAGATCCAATTAATGGGTATGATAATTCTTCTTATGTGGAAAACCATAAAAGATCCATACGCTACAACATTATTACCTTGAATAAGAACGCAACCCAAACCTGAACCCGATGCATAAAAACCACATAACCCTACCAAAATAATAAAAGAGTCAATACCAGTGTACTAGTTATCATAAAATATATCTCTAAAAAAGAAAATTGAAATTTATCATTCTAGGAAAACATTACCCACATTTAAGTTAGATCAATCATCATAAAATACATCTTCTAGAAGTCATTCACAAACATGCAGTAATATCCCACAATGCCCAATAATCTTTGGATCTTGAATTCATTTCATGGTTGATCTGACATCATGATAGCCTTCACCTTCATAGGATAAACTTATATACCCCATTAAAACACCATGTGTCCCAATAAATTCATTTCCACAATCCATAAATCACTATTTTAAAGCCTGTGAAAAAGTCTGGGATTTCTGAGCAGACTCAGAACAATCTTTAGACGTTGCACATGATTCTTCCCAAACATGTATTAGAGAAAAATTTATCTTAAAAGACCATTACAAATGTAACCATATATTCATGGAAAATATTTTTCATTAATGAAATGAAAACTATATGATCATTTGTTAAACCAAAGGGAATAACAAAGTTCTCATAGTGTCCATACCTACTTTGAATTCAAATTTCTGGAAGGTCAAATTCATTTATCCTCAATGGATGGTTACCAAATAGAAGATCGATCTTTGACAACCACTTCATAAATTTCAACAAATCAAACAAACCATAAATACATGAAAATAGAGACTTATTCTTTATCATAACTTGACTAAGCATTTTATAGTCAACACATAGGCCAAGAGAACCATCATCTTTCATGGCAATGGGAACTAGTACTTCCCATGGTGACACACATGGGGGAATAAATATTTTATCAATAGGATCATCCAACTAGGACAGTATCTATTTCAATTCCACTACATCTAATTGATAATAGGGAATAGAGACTGGTGGAGTTCCATGCATTTAGTCAATATAAAATTCAACCTCTCTCACTACTTCCCGACTAGAGAAATCTGATCGAAACCCATTGGAAAACTCGAGGATGACTTTATGGAGATAACCATTCATTGAATCCTACTCCAGATAAAAAAGAAAAGTCTAATATCACTTTCCCTAATTCTGGATAAGATGGTTTGGCTCTACTCGACATGGGGTCCCAATCTCCTAAGAAATCAAGAGCCACGCCACAAGGTATAGTAATGTAAACCTGTCAAAGATAAATATCAATTATGTATTTTGTGGAAATGAGAAAATCAATCCTGAATATTACATCAATATATTTCTTATCATGAAAAAGAAAACTCTATTCTAGCTCAACTTCTAATATTGGTAATAAAAATCTAGGACTACTGAGACCCTTCTCTCTCTTCGTACTAAGGGGTGTAGTAATATCCATTGGAAAAGATAGTTCTCCATTAGAAGAATAAGCACATTAATGATATGGGTTGAAATAAAATAGTTAAATGCACCTATATTCAAAATAAAAGTCACTAATGATGATTCTATAGTAATGGAAACTCTCACAGTCACTGGACCTGTGTCTACTTCATGTAGAGACTATTCCACTACATGAAGAAGCTTAATTATGAATTGTAGTACCTAGAACCATTTTGAACATGAAGCATTTGATTTCCCTGCAATTTTAGGTGGAGTTAAAGATCATGTCCTAGTATGAAAATTATATAAATGATGGAAGATCCTCTATATGTGTCCTAAACGACCATAGGAACTACAATAATTGGGTTCCTCAGTGTAATGCCTCTTAGAATGTCCTGGATTTCCACACTGATAGAAAATCAATGAACAATCCCGTAGAGCTTTAGGAGGTCTAAAATGACTATGTCATTATGAAATACCCCATTAATCATCATTATTCCATATTCCTTTGAAGGATCCAATGAATACACTAGGAGGAAGAGGAAATAGTGTGAACCCTGACTTCCCAGCCAGGCCTTTCTCAACCATCAACACCCTATCTTGAACAATAACAATAGTGAGAAGCATTAGAAACAATACCTAAGGATGGATAATCAATTTAAGTCCTAATTAAATTATTTTATCCTTCATCCACTCATTAGATATAATTTCCAGATAAAAATACACTAGATTAGCAATCTAATTTGAATACCATGTCATGGTTCTGTCTTCCTCATCAAACATGAACAACTCTATAGCCAAATCCAACACCATTGAATATATATATATATATATATATATAAATTGTTGTTGAAAAGTACCTTACAATATTTACATTCTAATACCTATTGTGTCCAATCCATCACCATCGTGTCCCATTATCTCTTCATTGGTCCATCCATAATGGAGTCACACTTCACCTTGATCTCGTCATGTGTCTCCAAGAACTCAAAGGAAATTCTATCTTGCTCAACCATTACCCATCATGTTGTGGGTTAGTAGTGAACTTAAGAAGTGGGGGATTATATAAATGTAAATACTGATAATGATTTTGAAGAAAATCCCCCATATGATCCATAGCTGGAGCCTGAGTGAGAACTAGAGGCAGTGCCTATCCCTGATCTTGGATAATGTCACCACAATTATATTTGGATCAACATCAAGGTTTTCTTGCTAACATTCAGTAGAAGCCTCAACCTGTATATGATTTACACATCTTCTGAGAGGCATGATGCTACACAATATTAGTACATAAAATGAAGACATTATATTAACACTCAAACTGAGTAACAAGAGAGAATAGAAATTCTTTAAATATGGAACAAATATAATTTTCATTTCTCCCTATAAAAATCTCAATTGGAAAAAAACTATGACTAATACACAAGATACCTTTCCCTAACCACCCGTAGTGGCAAATGGTTCATTGCTATGAGAGAAAACTAGGAACTGAATCGCAACTACCTCCTATGTCCAAGTAAGATACTCAAATTCAAACTATTATTGAAGAATGATATTTAACAACAACATTGATGATAATTTTTCACAAACCAACCCAGGTACCCTGGTAATACAACAACTTAGTAAGACCTAAAATGGACCATAGCGAATTCCCGACCCCCATGGGTTGTAGAATAGAAACTGGAATCATACAACATGCAAGTGGGAATGAATTTTTCAGAAAACATTGTAGAAGAAAAATAAACAAGATAGTATGCCTATCAAAAGAATACTCCAATGGGAGTAAAGTACCAGAATAAAAAAGGCATAAAATACCAATGTAATCCAATCCAAAATAACTAAAATTGGAAAACCACCCCAAGGTCCATTAGGAAACAACTCACCATGTCTATGGTTTATCAGTTGGATACAAAACCAAGAGAACCTTTCCCATTGCTCGAACCATGAAGAAGAAAGTATACAAACACCTGAGGGAAAAAATAGGGTGAGAGCCTAATCCGAAATGGACACCACCACAGATTCCATAAGTGATTACAACAATTTATTAACCAAATGAAATGATTTTAAAATTTCAAGGTAAACAAGTTTGGGAAATCAAAATGATATTTAAACAAAACAAGATGTACATTTTCAAAATGATAAAGAACTCTTTTATAGCACCGAAATTACATTATATTAGATGGAATATTTCATAAAATATGTATCAAGTAGAAATATTTATATAAAATATTTTATATAAATTAATAAGGAATGTATATTAGTTGAAATACCATAGGAATACATGTATATATGTCAAATATAAATAAATAAGTGAGAAACATGAACATCTTCCAAAAAATATGATAGAATTTACCATATATAGGATTCCCCACTCTCTATGTTGAAATTGAAAAATGAGTATACTCACATACCCCTAACACTAGATAGATGCGTCCCTTCACCCTCCATTCAGGGGTGTGACCCTCCATAGGTATGTTTTAGAATGTTTTCATAGCATAGAGTGTATCATAAAAAATCACCAACTACCTAATGCTTGAATGTTCTCCAACAAGATGGGAAATTTATTTTATAACTTCTTAAAATACAATAAATTCCATCTTTCCATTTAAAATATTCCAATTTATATCCATTTTGAACCAAAATAGGTTTTATTAAAACACATGCCTCTTTTATATAATAAACATCAGGGTTTCTATCAATTCATTTTGAACTATTTTTATTAGTTTGAAAACCATTCAAAACCCATTTCATCATTTACACAATTCAATTTAAATATTAAACTAAATAATTTAATTGAAAAATTTGCAGAAAATCACCAATTTCAATTCTACAATTTAAATAATCAAATTTACAAAAACGTGCACCAATTCAATTGAATTAGGGGTTTTCCAAATTTCGATGCCAAACCCATTTCAAATCTCTCAATTCAAGGGAATTATATTTTATCAATGCAATTGAAACCGTGTTTATGAAATTTAATTTAAATCACTAATTGAAATAAATAATGCAATATTATGGAAATAATATTTTCAAAATTTGGATAGAACAACCTACCCTAATGATTAGATCACACACAACCACAACAGTGTTCACCAACAACGAAATCTCATAATGCCAACAAAGGACCTATAATCAAATCCCCACATCACAGGATTGATACAAATCTAAACAAAAGTGTTCATAGGAAGATATGAACCCCATATAACTCGATTAATAATGCCATACACCCCATTAAAAATGATGTATGAGGCCTTCAGAACAAGATCGCATAATACATCTAGAATAAACCAAGAAGAGACATCCAACATGGATAACTGGATACAACACCACAAATCTAGGGTGCTATTGTGATCAACAACAATGAAAAACATGGAAGAACCCTTACAAGGAGAGATAAACTAAAAAAATTAATAATATCCAAATACGATCTGATCAATATGGAAAGAGGGGCACCTTGAAAAAATTCTTAGGATGGGCTCTGGTTTTAAAGACTAGTGGTCTTGAAAGAAATGCTGAGTGAAGGTACCAAATGTGTGACATAAATTTTGGTGTGGTTCAGGTCATGACCTATACCCAGGGGTTACAACGTGGAACCAAGGGTCACGACATGTACCAAAGGTTCAGAACATGGAGTTCATGTGGGATAAGATACATTGAAAAACATTTCGCCTCTGGTCAAAAATTGATATTTTATCCAGTCATGTCATGTAGGCCTTGGTCATGACATATACCTAAAGTACACCACATGTACCTCAGGTACACAACATGCACCTTTTATTCTGCCTATAGAAAAACTAGAATACAACTTCTAATCACATTGAACAAAAATAGAACATTGAAAAAGGGAAAACATACCCAGTTAATGTAAAAGGATGCTAGAAAAATCCACTAACTTGCTTCTTAAATCTATTAGTAATCCTATAAGCACACAATATAATAAAATTATGTTTGTCAAAATAATTTTATAGAATCATATTCTTCTATCTGATACCATAAATGGTTTTATTATGACGTTATATTACCCTCTGTTAAATAATTCTATGTTAATGATTCAATTCGAGTAATATATGCTTTATTTTTCTAATGTGTTGTAATTTGTTATATCATTATTCCCTATACTTATAACTTGTTTTCAAGAATGTAAAGATTATATAAATATCATAAATAATCATTATATATATTTTATAAAAATCATATATAATATATATCACTGAAATGGAATACACTGTTTATAAAGATTATAAGCCTCACATATGTAGGAATGATGTTTCCATTTTTATTATCATATTGAAAGAAAGAATGAAAATGAAATATAAAAATATTAGTATATAATATCATTATACTATAATTAAAATTATATATTTATATATCATATTATTTCTCTAAACCCATCCTAAATATATATCATGTAGTGCATGAATGAATCATCACTACGAGGGGGTAGTAGTCCACACGTCCCCAATTGAAATTATCGTATTTAAATAAAATGGAAAGGGTAACGATATTTGATTCAAAAGGATTAAATAACCATTAATATATAAAAATTTTAATATATAAAATATTTAAACCTGGTTTCCATTATAATTCTCAACATGAGAGGTGGTAAAAGAATAATGAAAAACCATTATTTTGTGTGGTGGTAGTTCATTGTACACATAAACAATATGTTCATTTCCGATTATATAGAATTTTGTGTAAGTTTAGGTCAAAAAACTAACATATAAACATCCTATAATATTCATTATAATAGTGTTTTTATAAAATTATGTAATATGATGATTTGATGGGGTGTAGAAAGAAAATAAAAAAGGAGCTAGAGGGAGGGTGTTAGCTATTAATCCAGTAACTCCTTTTAGTATGCACAAAAGAGCTTCCATGGAAGTATTTATAACCAAATTTAGTCATCACAGATGAATTTAGGGATACTGGGAGACTATTTGGGTAGAGGATGGATAATATAATATTTCATTAGAGGTGTGAGGAAGGGGTATAATTGTTTTCTTTTTTATAATAGAGGGGGAGTGGCACTCTTGTTAATTCCAAAAGGTGTTTTGTAATGCGAGTTATCATTTGTATAATTTTAATACAAATGTAAAAATAATAGGTTAATTTTATGCAGTTCGAATTTTGAAATTGGAAATATCAGTCATTTGAATTTAGAATTTTGTTGTGGGTGGGAATCTAGTAGTGGGTTTTGGTTTAATTTTCATAGAATTGTCACTTGTTTGATATGTATTTGGTTCACACTTACCCTTTAAAAGTGTCATTATAAAACAAAAATATGGATTAAAGGAACTTCAATGTTTCCCCAATTTTATAATTTTGGATTTTATAAAAGCATATAGTTTTCTAACCTATGTAATTTAGCCATTAATTTTAAAATAAAGTGTAATTTATTGTATTATATAAATTCTATGATTTATAAATATGATACCTAATTCACAAAAAAAATATCATGTGTTTGGGACATTAATTTTTAAAACCAGTGCATGTAACACACAAAACACTACTTATACCCAGACTCTATTAACAATTTTTTTCATGATATTTCACATTATGTTAATTATAAAATATAATTTGGTCCATTATTATAATATATTTAAAATTTATTTATAGTTATAAATAACTTGTTAAAATAATTTTTGTATTTAATTTTAAATAATTTAATAAAGTATTATTTATTATAAAATAACAAGAATGTTATTTTTCACATTATTTATTTAATTTTTATTTATAAATATTAATATAATTTTGGAATTAAAAAACATTAATTTTAAAGATGTTTAACATGATATATTATTCTTAAAAAATAATTAAGGACAACATTTCAATCAAATCCCTTCAGTTTTAATATTTATAGCATCATGTATTTTAATTAATTGTTAACTAAATAATCACTAAGTTGGTGTTAAAAAAATATGTAACTAAATTATCTTAAGAAATTTTTTGATAATTTATTATTATAAATATAAACCATTTTCCTTTCTAATAATTTTTTATAAGAAATACAATGTTGTATCTTAAATATCTAAAATATTATCAATGTCAATGGAAAAGAAAGTTTTATTTTTGTCTTTTTTTACAAAACCTTTTATATAAAAAAATTCAATATAATAATATCCCTATAACCCGTAAAATTATAACCAATAAGGGATACGATCGATTTATTAGAAACCAATGGATTTTGGATAAGTGTATATGTCATTTTGGTCCAGATGATTAAGGTTTAGTCCCCAATAAATCTTAACCATCCCTTAATCATTGTGATTTATTTCAATCACCATCACTAATATTCTTGGAATAAAATTAATTTGTTCTTATTATACTAAAAATAAAATACTAATTACAACTGTGTATTTCCATGTTCAAAATTCAATCTAGATATGCAGGAAAATTAAATTTAATGCTAATCCCAGAGACGTGATGAGAAAACAACATTTTAAAGCTAAAATATTTATAAGTTGAATAAGTTATGCTAACCAATTTCATTATAAGAATGATTTAAATTACCTCAATTTATTTAATTTATGAATAATTTATATATTATTACTTTAAAACCTAAATTAAATATAAAATTTATTTTTATAATTAATTAAACTGAAATCCTGTTTTAAACTAAAATATAATTTTATTAATATTCATAAAAATTAAAGTTTCAAAAAAAATCATAAAAATAACCCTAATATAATTTTTAAATTAGGTATTTGAAATTGAATTTTATTTTACCATAGGAAGCTTCAAATGTTTCTAAAATTAATTTTATTATTTTTCACAGGTGGAGATGAAAATAACTTCATTAGGGAAATTAATATTTTTATATATATAAATACTTTACAAAAAATTATATTTTCTAAAATAAATATTTTTTTATTATATAAAAATATTTTAATATTACTTATTTCCATTTATATTAAAAAAATTATCAACTAGGTTTTAGTTATGTCATTTAAATAATTCTATCAATAAAATGATGTGTCATTGGAAAACTGTGTTACGTGTAATGTATACCAAGGTAGTGTTTCATGTAGAATAAGGCATGTAAGTGCACTGTGAAAGAAATATTTGTCCTAGTGAAATGTAAGAAATCAATGAAAATTAAATCATTTTAAAAAAAACAATTCAAGAAATCTCCGGGAGTACTATTACGGATTTATAAATATATTTATATTGAGTACGGTCATTATATATAATTATTAAAGTAGTAAAAAAATTAATACATATGATTTTTATTGCTAGTTTATATATGAAATAATTAAATAATAATATTTCAATATTATATTGTAGTTCATTAAAAATTAGGTTTTTGTGTAGAATATGCTTTGGGGAATAGTGTTATTTTAAAATATATGTCTGTAACATTCTACACCATTATTTAAATTTCATGATAATAATTTAAACTTTTTCATAGTAAATATTGGATTGGAATTTGAAAATAACCTTTTTAAAAACCCCAAATACAAAAAATAATTCATTATAATTCCCCTTAAAAAGATAGAAAAGTGATTATGAAGTCTATTAGCAATAAAACATTACTGGGTTTCCACGAATGTGATGACTGGTGGGATTTTAAGGCCACTTAGAATAATTATTTATTCACATAGATAGACATTATGACATGGTTACCTCTAATTCCAATCTAGAAACTCAAAATTACACTTTTATGGTCAATGAAATTATGATTTGGAATCCAAATAGAAAAGTGAAAAATAAATACCAAATAGTTTTATAACTTGATATAAGATGGATACACTACATAGTTGATAAAATTAAAAGAACATTTTTTCAACCATCAAATTTACTATATATTTAGATAACTTTAATGAATAGGCTTCACACCAAAGTTCAGTTTAGAAAAGATGGACAATGTATTATCTCTTACTTTCATATATACTTGTAGGTTGTTGATGCTATGAAATACTTGTTTTTCTGATGCTCATTTTTCAATAGATATGGGTATATATTGGTGACCTATTTAATATATACTTATATGTTCATAATAATATAGATGACTTGGTGACTCACATTATAAAATCTAGAAGAAGTGATAATTTTCCTAATTTGTTGCAAGTTTCTACTACTTCCACTTATCAAACTATCTGGATAGGCCAGAATGCTTTCCTGTATGATAGCATGGCTACCACCTTTCATGTTTGTTCGACTACATATCCACCATGACATACATGAAGATAAAAAAATTCATCATGGATCTTTGTAAAAGACCATTATAGATAACAATACAGATCATCTACTTGTCATATTAGGCAGACTGGAGAGACAATTGATGATAATAAGTATAAGATAGAATCTACATATCTCTCTATGTTTTAATGATAATGTTCATGGAGCTACATCTGTAATATTTAGAGTAGCGGAGAAGTGTAGAATTCATCTACATACATCATGTATTTGTCAATAATTCCTTCCATCTTTTTATTGTAATTTTAATTGCCTATGAAGCAGAAGTGAAGGCTATTATCTGTACCATCAGGGAAGATCTATAACATAATCAGATAATATTATCATTTAAATCATATTCTAAACATTCCATTTATACTCTTAAAATAAGGACTAGAAATATTCCATGGATAATTCAGCGTCATTGGATTGGATATATCATCTATACCAAGCATTTCAACTAAATAGTCACACATGTTCTCTAAGAGGGTAATCAAGTAGCAGATGAACTTTCAAAGAGGGAAATCAATGAATTTACTACCATGTTGTTATTTAGGGAAATTGATTTCTGGTTGCCTTTGGCAGAAAATGAAATGAGGGGGGGGGGGGTTATTCACAATATGCAAACTCCTTGTTCATCTTAACATTATACATTATTTTTTTCATTTAATATTGTATACGAACAATCTGGCCAGACCACAGATTTTCTGTGAAAAGACGAATGAGTCTTGGGATAGGAATATAATAAGATTACATTTTTTACTCAATATCCTTTTCCTAGTATTGATGGATTTTTTACTATTTTGTTAGAGAACCTAAGAAAATATACTTAATATTTATCATTTTATTTTAATGACATAATTTCATAATTACATTATTCTTTGATCAATTTACACATCACCTCTTACTCTAAGGAATAAATATAAAATATGATTTTTAGATCCGAACCCCTGAAATAAACATTAAATTAATAATTATATCTATAAAATAGTAAAAATATATCCGTCATATGATTTTTAAAATAAAAAGGGTGTGCACAATGTTTTATAATTCATAAAATATATTTGAATATAAAAATCTGAAAATTTAAACAATAAAACCAATTGTTTAACATAGATCAATCCTTATATAAATACCCTTATATCTAAAATATCCTCAATGACTGCTACATTAAATAAGGATTTATCCTCAATTGTTATATCATAACATCAAACATACATCACCAAAAAAATATAATAACACTCATGGGAAATAATCTATTACTTTAATCCTAATAGTTATGTATCAGTTCCAAATAAATCATTTCCAAAAATACCTTTAATAACCTCAAATGAGTAAAAATTAAAAAATAGTTTATCCTTTAATATTTTTAACAAAATAAAAATAAAAATATTCAACAATATAATTTAAGTGAAAACAACGTTATTCTAATATGTAGGCTACAAAGGCTAGTTTAATGTGTTATTTCCCTTATAACACATTAGTTTTGGGTTAAAGACCCTCAAAATAAGAATATATGAAGAGTTTTCAACCAACATGTGTGTTATCCTTTTAATAAAACAATATTATTATAACTCAAAAAAATTTCCAAAAAATATGATGAATATCATCAATGTAACAGTAATCCTCAAGTCAGTTTTCATCCACTATGGTTTTCCATATATCTTATTTTTTCCACAAAAACAAATAATCTAAATTGACTATTGTTACATTAAAATCAATGAAATGATCAAAAATAAATGTTATCAATAAATTTATTTATAAAACAAATAATACAAATGAATTATTTTTTAAATATCATTTTTTAAAAAAATCCATACTAAACCCAATGGTTCTAATACCATAAATGTCTCCCATTATAATCTTTATCAAAATAGACATCCATAACATAAAACATTAAAGGGTTATTTATTCATTTAAACATATGATAGACCATATAAATATGATCCAAAGACATATTAGGTTTAACCTATGTCATCAATGATTTATATCTATTCAAATCCATAATGGATATTTGTATTGATTCTATCAATTTCTATAACATAACCCCCGTGAGTGTCAAATTATGTTTATAGAAAGAACTGTTTTGGTGAACCATGTGTTGATGAATGAAAATATCAATAGTCCCTTTTTTGGATTTATTACCCCATGGTATGAATTCTCTACCAACACATCCACATGTTATACCTAGATTAAGATGTAATTTCGTGAAAATCACTCTTTCATTATATCAAAAAAATACAGAATAATTTTTTATAGTTATTCTTATCCATATAAATATTAAAAGGGATTAAATTAAAATAATTTAATTTTAATCCCCCAAAAAATAATTAATCCATTCTATGATATCATATGTAGTGACTTAAAACATTTATAAATATTATTATAACATAATTTAATATTAATAACAACCTAAAGATCTTGGGGTCTAGGGTATTTAGAAGGATATGGTTATAATACATCAAAGCGATAATAAAATACACATTATTTATTTTATTTCCTATACTAGGAACCCAAATTATATTTATTTCCTCAAAATTCATTAGATAACTTTTGGAATAAATTGGCAAAAATGGTGAGATAAAAATCCCATTAAGGGAAAAAACATGGAAACATAACATTTTATTTCAAGGTATAACATGATATCATTAAAAGAGAATTCTTAAGGGTAAAAACATGAGAGAGTACTATAAATAACATTATATCATAATATAATGGAACCTTAAGAATTGTGGTGGAAATATATAACACGAAAAAATTATGAGTCAAGGGTTACTTCCTAGATAATATAACATTGTGTAAAAAAGTACCATAATGGATTTGGATTACAATTGAATCCTATACAAGACACCTCATAAGACAAATGTAATAACTAATGAATTAGAGATCTATCTGGGTGCCCCTACAATATATGATTTATCAGGCTTATCATGTGCTATATGGGTGCAGCCATCATAACATGTTCCTGATTTATGTGTCCCAAAAGAATGAAATCAATCATAAGGAAGTACATAAGAATTAACATGGAATAGTTAATGGTTTGCATAAACATGTCTCATATCCTAATCAAAAGAACTATTATAAGGAATACATTTGGTAGAGAACCATATGGTATACAAGACATCATTAATTTATTTTATAATAAGATATTTATTTATGTGAGAGACATATATAAATCACTTGTGAGTAATCTAAAACATCGATGGTAGTCGTTGTTGAGGAAAAAAATTCCTTTAAAAGATTATATAGGATACTTCATGAGAAAAATATACATTTCAAATAGAAAATAAATTTATATTTTTTTCATAATATTAGTGAAAATAATTTCATTGATAAAACCATGAAATATTATAAGGTATTATTAAAAAATATTAGTTTTCATGATAGTGAGAAATCTACATTCCTACGAGGTTTATTGAGACAACTATTCCGTTCAAATTTTTTTAAAATGTAAAAGCACAATATTTAGAAATTTAAAGGAATATTCCCTTTTAATATTACTTTGTAAAAATATAAAAATGGGTAAAAATTAATTTAAACATTAATAATAGGATACGAAATTCATTTTTTAATCATATTTAGAATATATAGATTTAGAAGAAAAATGATTTTGGACTGATGAGAGAAATAAAGACATATTTTCTTAAAAATAGTTTCTCAATAATTTTAGTAACCAAAGAGTAAAAAATAGCTATATAACATGAAAATTTCATTAATAACTAGAGTATAATGAATTAAATCGTTTTATTAGAAAATGATCATTAAATTATTTACAATGTATATTTATACACAAACAATCCTGATTGAAATGAGATTGAATCATAAAACCTTGATAGTTTGGTATCAGTTGAATCAAAAATACATTGAATAACGTTGATGAATTTTAATGTAAAATATTGTGAATTATGAATAATTAAATATATAATATGTTAATGGTTAATATATAAACAATTTAAATGAAATTATATCCGTGAATGAACATGTATCTGAAAATATAATATTTGGAGATGAAACCCTTACCATGAGTCCATACATTATTTTTATGTATTTTATAACATGTTTGATGAACATAAATATTATATTTTTTCCTATTATTATTTTTATGTGTTAATCCCTCTATATGGGAAAATTAATTAATTTTTCCAAATGCATTTTTAATTAGCAACTCTGTTATGTCCATGTTGGGTATTTTGAAGACGTTTGGATCATAATTTCAAAATGGAATCGGTGTGTAGACCATAGTAAAAGGTTACATTGTTACATCATATCAAGAATAATAATAATTAAATAATTATAATTTTTATAAATAAATTATAATTTTAAAAACAATCATGATGTATTATAATGAAAAATAATCTATGATATAATCATAGAGATTGTAAGGTGTGCATACACATAAGTAACATTTCCATTTTTCAATGATCATGATGGAAGTAAGTAAAATATTATTTTTTAGTTACATAATTTTCAATTTATAAAACATATTAAATTAGTTATTGAAATATAATTACATATATCGTCTATGTGATTCAATAAAATCACATCAATATGTGAGGTGACAGTCCTTTGTACACACGGACGACATTGTCAATTTCAATTGATGGTTTGGTAGAAAAGTGAATGATATATTATTTTTATAGAATTATTAATATTTCATTAATATAATATATAAATATTAAATCCATCATCCAAAAAAACTATGAGTGGTGATGATGGAAATCAAATTATATCGGTTTGCAAGGTTATAGTCTTCAATACACACAAATTATGCCATTATTTTGCATTTCATTGAATTGGAGATAGATTTTTGTTATGATAATTAAATTATAAATATTAATTTATGGTGTATAGTGGTGTTATTATTTGATCATGATTGGGTAATATTTGAAGGAGGTTGATGAATAAATAATAAATGATTCACATTTAAGAATGTTATTATTCTTTAAACTACCTCTTTAATATTACATGTAAAACAATCCTAGAATGGATTTATTATAAAAAATAGGACTCTGGGAAGTGTTAGTGGAATTATGGAAGGTATTAATTAAGGTACATGGAGAAATAATGGGAACCTATTCTGTTGAAAGGATTGGATTACAGGTGGACTATTATAATGAGAAGAGGTGTTATTCATGTTTTTACCCACAACTTTTCAATAATGTGAAGTATCTCTCATGAAATGTTATTTTAAAGTATAAAAAATACCGTGTGAGTTATAAGATATATCCATGCATCTAAAATTGAAAATAAAAATGGTTTAATGATTATATTTTTTACCACTTCAGTTTAACACTTGAAAAATAAATTTAAATATTTACCATTGTAACAAAATTTTAATATTTATTATGAAAAAAAATTAAGGTGACTACATAAATAATATTAATTATTATTATTTAAAAAATAAAATCAATTTTATCAAATATATTTATCATTATTGGAATAATTTTATTTAATATTAAAACTGAATATGTTTTGAGAAAACACTCCTAATGAAATACATTTTTCAAGAATAAGATGATATTTTAATAATTCTCAGATAGTTAATGATAATAAAGTCAATAGAAATTAATATTTATAGATATAAATTATATAGATTTCATTTACATAATTCTTCATTTTGGTTTATTTCAATTTGTTAAAATGGAGAAAAATTAAGCATATTAAACCAGTTTTCTGGAAAATATACATTAATGCCTAAAAATAAGCATATATTAAAATTTATTATATAGGTCTTTTTTTTGTAAAACATTAGAAGAAAAATAACTATTAATATTTACTTTAATTATACATAATATTAATATAATAATGTGACATTTAAATTAATGAATCTTTTAAATATAAATTATAGTTTTACAAAAGATCGATATATTTCACTATTCCTTGAAAAACAAATAATTTACAAATGAATACAAAAAATATCACTACAATTTAATATGGATATGACATTTGAAAATTATTTTTCATTTTCTAAAATAATTTCTTTTATAATTTAAAAAATAGTTATAATGAATTATAATAAAAAATAATAAAATTCAATTATGATGAAAAAATCCATATTTTGTTAAATAAAATATATTGGTTATGGTTGAGTTCTTATTTGTTAATAATTTTTTAATAAATATATGTTGAGTAAGAGAATTATATAAATTTAATAAATATTTTTTTATTATTCATAGAAACTAATTTAATGGCTATGTTATATCCTCCAAGTTAAAATAATTATTTTTTAATATTATAACTTTTTTTCCTAAACACTGTGTTTTGTATTGATTATACTATCGAGCATATTGTTATTCTAAAAAGTAGTGGTCTTAAATATATATATTTTTAATTAAAAAATATTAAATTACAATAAAAAACAAAAAATTATCTACATAATATCATTAATAATCAATAATAATGATAATTTTACAAAAGAAACAACAATAAAAATGATACTGAGATATTAATAATGGTTTTGTCATGATGGGGTCTATCTAACCACCTACTTGTGAAACAAAATTAAATAATATCATCTAATTTTTTGATAACATAGTAACAAAAAATATATGATATGAAAAATAAATAATTTTTTTTGGAGTTTCAACATTAGTTATTAACAAATTACATATTATACAAAAATTCGTTTGTTAAAACTCAAAGAAAAATGTTCATCATAAACTAAATCATTAATGATACTAAACAAATCACATATAATGATGTTATGACATATAAATATTTATAAATCATCTAGTAAATTAAATTTTTTTATATTGTATTGATGAAATTTTGTAGAATACAGGAAAATAATAATGTTTTTATTAAAATAGTTCAAAATGACCACAATTACTCACACATGACATTGAATGTATATAATAAATTAATAAAATAAATTTAGACAATAACTAAAAAAATATGTTTATAAATTAGTATATATATTAATACTATTATTTAAATGTTCATCAATATAGTTATTTTTGTTTTATAGAATATTCAAGTGCTTTCATGAATGTCAGAAATTAATATAAGGGGTTAGGTATCTCAAATATAATTTCCTATGGCTTATATTATTATAACAACCCTGCTCTTTATTAAAAACTTAAACATGATTTATTGCATAAAATCATCCCTTTATACAACATAAGAAATTTAGAGGTCCTGTTTCTTTGGGTCTTATGAACATTCAATAACTACATAAAACATGAAACTCAACATATTTATTGAATACTTACTTTACACGACCACAAAATTCCCTTTTACTTAGTATTTCATAGGATATCCTGAGGACATGCATAAGAAAAGGGTGAGCCATAAATCACAATAAGGTAGTAAAAAAGGAATAATACTAAGAAAAAAATACATTTTAGGCAATATACATATCAATGGAGAAAAAAAGAAACATGAACATAAAGGCATGATATAACATGACTATAACAATATGGAAATGTGGCGACAACACTTAACATGGTATTAGCATGAGCCATGGCTTATTTCACATGGATCATGAGTAAACCATCATTGAACATTAATTAGTATGAGTAAAACATTATTTAACTCGACATATCATGATACTAATATTTACCCAATGTATTGGGGAACTATTAGGGCGCACCTTTCATAAAAATTAAATTTCATGCATAAGTATCCCACATGGATCATTCCGAACTGAATAATTAAATATAATAATTTATTCCACAATAAAGGAATGTAGAATTAATATATGAAACTATATAATCAATAAGTAAATGTGAATTAAGTTCAATACCCTTGATAAATAAATTGGCATGGTATTAACGACACAATGACTTTGTCTTAGAAATTCAGGGGGCAATTTAGGCAGCATAACCACATGACATAAGAATTTGTAAAAATGGGAGATGAGAGAGAAATGGGTTCCTAATAAAATTTACAATTAAATTTACTATAAGGGGTTCATTTAGATACATGTCCCATGTAATGTAATTTTAGATTGATAATAAAAAAAGAATTGTTATAATGTAAATAAGGAGATATAAATTTCTTGTGGAATTTCTGCATGGTAACAGGTTTACATGAGAGGAATTAATGAGAGATAATGTGGTCTCTCATAATTGAAACATAAATAGGGAAGTTTGGGGGACTTGATAAACCATACCCCAACATTTAAAATTTAAAAAAAGGTATAAAAATATTAAAATACTTGGGAAAATGAGAAATGAAGGAATCCCTTAAATGGAACTGTGATCCCATAGGCTTGGGAGGGGCTTGAGAGAGGATTATTGGGAAGTTGGTGAACTATGGGATGATTCTAGGGAGAGTAGAGAAGATTTTGGACGAACTCAAAAAGCATTGACTAGACTAGAAATGGGATCTTGGGTGGGTTTATATAGGAAAGGAGAGGGAATTCATTATTATTAAGGTTTGGGTCACCCCACATTAAACTAATCAAAGCCACAAACCATCCAATATTATTTTGCACCATTTTTTGAAAAGGGGAGAGAAAAACAATATTTAACAAGTCCAGTAGCCGAAACTCTAAAAATATTAGTCTTGCCTATTTTGTGGTGGGTCACACTCTCAAGGAAATCATTTTAAAAAGATGAAATGTTTTATTGGTCTAGGAGGGTCCACTATGTTTTATTAAAACAAATCAAACAAAACTAAATTTACATTATTTTAATGGTAAAACATATTTTGGCCAAACAAAATGTGTATATTATATTATTACATCACTATTTTACCATTATGATGTTTTAAAACTTATTATATATTTAAACGATATTTAATTTTTACCAAAATATTCACTGTCATAGATTATTATGAAAAAAATGTTGTATAATTTTGACGTTCTTATTCCAAAAATAATATTCATTTTCTCAAAATATTTGTTAAAATATGTGAGTTTTTTCATTTTGAATAAAAAATGGTATTTATAGAAAATTCATGGGTCATGATGAAAACGGCTTTAAAAACATTATATAAATCACTATTGTATTCATTAAAATTATATGATAAATTAAATTTTATGAAAATTAATTTAGTAATAATATTTTATTAAAATATAATTTAATTCATCATAATATATTTTTATTTGAATATAAACTGAAATATATATTGTTTAATTGAAAAATATTTACTGAGTAGCAATAATAAAATGAATTTATATTCTCTATAAAAATAATGTACATAATTATAGTGATGGTGTTTTGTTACATAACACCTTATAACACCTGTATAAGACTATAGTGTAAGGTGTGCGATGGTGGCAGACTCTTGGGGTGGCTCATATAATAATACTCTGGTGGTAATCTCTATCAACGTTCACTTCTCTCGTAGGTATTTCCGTTCGAGCATAACATGTTGAAGCTCGACTTGGGCTTGGTTAAGATCAAATCCCAATGATGCTAGCTCCTTTTTGAGCTCCGATAAATGGGACTCTTAGGGAGAAATTCTACAGGATGAGGCCATAACATCCTTTGTCTTAGTAAATTGGATTTGTTAAAGACATATATTTATACAAATCATGTGATCACTGTTCAACTACTACATTAGCAATGATAACAATTCTTATATTAATTTTAATATCCAAAATCATAAAACCAAAGAATTTCATATTTAATATGATCAGTTTACATAATAATACATTTAATTGGATCATGATGAAATTTCATTAATGAAATTCTGGGTCATTACAATAATCCCCCAATAAGAAATTTTTCCTCAAAATTTCTTTTTCCCACAAAAAAAAAGATGTGGGTAACTCTACTTTATCAATTCCTCTAATTCCGACATTTCATCTTCAAACTTGTGGCTGCACCATAAAAACATGGGGGGAGCCTTATTTTTTAGATGATTTTCTCTATGATCTATTATCTTCACCGACTTTCTTCATATTAGAGGTCATTCTCCAAATGCACCACCTCTGGATTGAGTACATGCGATGAGTCTGGTATTTACATCCCCAAGAGTGATACATGGAATAAATCATGTACTTGGGATAAGTTTGGTGGGAGTTCTAGTCAATAGGTCCCTGTTGAAATGCGATCAAGGATCTCAAAAGGGATGATGTACATGGAATATGCATTCCCTTATTACCAAATATCATAGCTCTCTTCCAAGGTGATATGCAGAGGAATACCATGTCTCTGACATCATACTCTAGGTCTCATCAAAGATAATCAACAAAGCTATTTTGTTGAATCTAAGATTCTCTAATGTGTTGTTGGATGGTCATAAACTACTCCGCCATTTCTTTGACCATTTCCAGATGTAATAGTTTTCTCTCCCCTAATTTATCCCCAACATTCGGGTGTTCTACACCTCTCCCCATACATGACCTCATAAGGAGCCGTTTGGATTCATGAGTGGAAACTGTTATTGTAAGATAAATCAACCAAAGGAATATTTTTATCCCATCCACCTTTTATGTCCATTGAGGATTCTCTCAACATGTCCTCAAATGTATGTATAGTATGCTCAAATTATCCATTAGTTTGAGGATGATAAGCCATACAGATGTTCTATTTAGTATCCATTGCATGTTGAAGACTCTTCTAAAACATTGAGGTGAATATTGGATCTCGATTAGATAAAACATGTAGTGGGACTCTAATAAACCTTACCATATCTCTGATTTACATATGTGCAAGTTGATCCAGTGAGAAATCCTATTGAATAGCAATGAAGTGTTCATTTTTGTAAGATCATACAGAACAACTAATGTAGCATTGTTTTCTTTGTATGTCTTTAGAAGTCTGGTGACAAATTCAATGATGATGTTCTACTATTTCCATGCTAGTATAGATAATGGTTTCATCATCCCCACATAATTCTTCCTCTCAGCCTTCACTTTCTGACACACCATGCACATTAATGTATACTCAGTGATCTACTTCTTCATGTTGTCCCACCAATAATGCTCTCAATGATCTCGACACATCTTTCTATTTCTTGGCTGAATAGAGGAATTAAAGTTGTGTGAATCATCCAAAAGTTACTTCTTTAGCTTCGGAATTTATGGAACACATAATATTTTCCCAAATATCACAATTCCTTTTTAATTGACATCGAACATTAGGATTTCCATTTTGTGATAGTTTCCACCTTCTTCTAAATTCCCACATCATCCTTTTGGGCATCCTTTATCCTTTCCTAAATAGACGGTTGAGAAATCATTTGTGAAAGGATTGATGATGTTTCCTTTTTTATGATTCCCATGTCCATCTTTATCAAATCAATAAATATTCGATCCTTTTAAATTCTCATAAATGATAAAATCATTGGGACATTATACATAGTGCATCTTCACCCTTGTTCTCTTTCCAAATGTGGTAATGGATTGAGAAGTCATAGTCTATCATTAGATTTAACCATATTTGTTATTGCATGTTATAATATTTTTGTGTGAATATATACTTGAGTATTTTGTGGCCGATATATATTTCACATTTCTCCCTAAAGAGTTATTGTCTCCAAATTTTGAAATCAAAGATTATAGCATCCAAATCCAGATCATGTATTGGATATTTATTCTCCTATAATTTCAATTTCCATGAAACATAGGCAATGAATTTGTCATTTTTCATCAACACACATCTCATTACCTTCTTATAAGCTTCAATGAATACCACTAAATGTTGTTGACTTGTGGGTACTTTGGGAATGGGCATAGTGATAAGCCTCCTTTTAATCTCCTTGAATCTATCTTCACATTCATCACTCCATGAAAACATTACTACCTTCCATTCTAGCTTGGTTAAAGGGTTTTAAAATCATTGTAAATTTATCAAAAATTGGCAATAATATCTAGCTAGCCCCAGGAAGATATGAATACTCATTACCTATGTTGGCCTCAGCCATCCCTCAATTGCAGCTATCTTGGAGGGATCCACAGATATCATATTTCTTGTGATTACATGGCCAAAGAATGAGACCTCCATTAATGAGATCTCACACATGATGTAATTTTCATAGACCTTCTCCTTCTACAAGGTCTCCTGTATAGTTCTTTTCATAGATTCTCATTAGGTTCCTCCTTGGTTTTGGAGTATATTAGAATATCTTCTATAAATACAACCACAAATTTTTCGAGGTAATATATAAATACTATATTAATAAATTACATGAATATTTCTAGATCATTAGTGAGTCTGAAAGGCATTACTGTGATTTCATAGTTCCCATACATTGGACGAAAAGTAGTTTTGGGGATATCCACTATCTTATCCTTTACATGGTAATATCCCAATAACAAATATAACTTGGAGAAGTATCGTTCTCCATGTAGTTGATCGAAAAACTCATAAATTCGTGGAAGAGGATACCTTTTCTTTATCGTGGTTTTTTTGAGATCATAATTATCAATGCAAAGGTGCATTGACCCATCATAATTCAGGATGAGGAGGACTGGTGCACCCCATGGTTAAGAACTTGGGCCAATAATCTCTTAATCCAGAATTTATATATTTTTTATTTAACTCCTCAAGCTCAAAAACATCCATTATATATGGAATATTGGATATTAAAAACACCCTATGTATAGGTTCAATTGAGAAATCAATATCTCTTCTAGAGGGAAGACCAGACAATTCATCGTGAAACACTTTTGAAAGTGACCTCACAATAGGAATGTCTTCAAGGAAGATTTCTTTGGTAGAATCAATCTTCTGAGACATATATGTGTTCTCATAGGGTAGTAATATCCACACATGGGATGATGGGGTAAAGAAGATTCATCTTCTTCCTTACACTTTTATTGAATTTGGGGTTGATTCTCAATATAGAGTGTGATTTCCCTCTCATAATTTTTCCCCCTATATAAGGAATTAAAATCCAGGCTGAGAATTGCATCAAAATTCACCAGAGGGAGTATGACATGGTTTTATGGGAAGCTTAATCCACAAATTATGAAACCGGAGGGGTTATATTCTTGGATGAAATTATTTCCCCGTTTTCTTTACTCAACAACATCTTCACATCCAGAATTTTTGGTGGTGTTGGGATTGTTGTACTAAAACTTTGGGATAAAAAATATTTCATAGAACTATAATGAAAAAGTATTTTCACTATTATTGAATGAAAAACTAGCATACCTATCACCAATTCATTTTCGGGGTTCACTTCTACGGTAGCTATCGGAAATATTACGCTTAATGCCTTGGCGGTTGTTGGCTTCCTCCTAAAACCCTTGTCTTTGGTCACTGATTTGCAATGTGCCATTGTTCATTGAAGTTGAAGAAATAAACAATTCTTTTATTGTAGAATGAAGTGGTCCTTTCCTCTATCTCAAAAACATGTTTCTCTTGTTGGTTGTTATTAGATAGGTTCCATTTTCTTCTAAACCTATAGCATTTCGCCATCCCCTTCAGAAAATTTCTGGAGTGTTTATTTCTATACCTTTGGAAAGTGGGGTGCTAGATCTTCTTAGCACTATTGTATTTATCCATAGAACTTCCATAATTTATGTACACCTTATACTTATTGGCCCCTTGATACCCCTTGTATTAACTGATCTCCATTTCATCTTTGAGGGCACATCAGCCAATTTCCACATAGTCATCGAAGTCACGGATCACCAGGGCTTTATATAGGCTAGGATTCATCCAACCAAAGATGCAGTCAACCTTGCATTTAGGGGTAGTGATAAAGACATAGGCGTATCGTTCAATCCTTATTGAGTTCCTCTCATATGCTCAGAATTTCTTTATCTTTTTGCTTATGGTCAAGGAAGTCCCTTTCCATCTTAAATCGGATGGTGTGTGAAAAATATTTATTGAAAAACATCTTCCGAAAATCATTCGATTCCCATGCCTTGATCTCCTCCTCTGGCTTCGTATTTTTGATCAATTTCCACCATTGATGAGATACACCCTCCGTACGATAAACATATAGAAGAACCATCTTTTTTTCTGAACATTAATGGATGGAGAAGATATTTTCAATGTAGTTGATCCATTGTTTGGTAATTGAGGGATCAGGTGATCCATTAAAAGTAGGAGGCCTTTGTTTAATTACACTCTGGATTGTGACTTTTTCTTTCTTGGGTAGGGGGGTTGAACGCTTTGTCATGACCCAAATTTCTAATCAAAACATGATTTAACTAATAGTGTATTGTGACAATGTTAACAATTCCATCTCCCATTGGATTGGGAATCTCATTAGAACAATCATCAAATTGATCTTCACATCTATTTTTATCTCGAGTCCTCCTATTACCAGTTATTAGCTGGAATAAAATGAATGTTAGGGTTTACACATAATGTGTAATCCAAGGACAAAAATGGATGAGTTATAAATAACATTTATTTCTTTAATTATGAATCTATAGGTTTCAATCTATGTTATCCATGGTATAATTCCCAAAATTTATTATTTGGGATATTTTTTATTCTATAAAAATAGTTAATACAAAGCTTGTAAATTTATCAAATCATATACACCAGGGAGTGTCATAACCAAGAGTGCATCAAGGCCCATTTTCATATTCCAGGATATCCCAGGTCAGGGCTGAAAATCTTTTTCAGATTTTTCACTTTTAGGTACCTTTGTGCTGGAGCCACCTCTACCTGCTCATAAACAGACATCAATGTATTTTCTTGATAAAGCACTTACTCAATACCCGCAAAAACATATGGGTGTTTTTATTATACTTAGTCTTATCCCTAAGGATTTCACTTGGTTTTTCTAATCCTAATCCCAAAAATAACAAAACCTATCCTCTAAAACCAACTATAACAACCATGATTTTTATTTCACACTTAAACCTGATTCATTACGTAAAATCATCACATGATGAAACATAGGTGATAAAGAGGTATAGTGTAATTGGGTCTTAGTAACATTATATAACATCGTAAAACAAGAAAATCAACATCTTTATTGAAATATTCCTTTACACTGCCACTATATTCCCTCAAACTTCGCATTTCATGGGATAACCTGAGGAATTTCATAAAAAATTGGTGATATATAAATCCTATTATGGGATTAAAAAAGGAATTACAGGAATAATACAATAAATTTAATGAAATATACATATAAATGGTATCTAAAAGAAACATGAACAGAAAGGCATGATATAGCATGATTATCATATCATGGAAATGTGGAAACAACAATTAACATGGTATTAGCATGATCTCAGGATAATTGCACATGGAGCATGATTAAACCCTCATTGAACTTGAATTATCATGATTAAAACCTCATTGCACTTGATGTATAATGATACTAATCTTTACCCAATTAATTGTAGCACAATCAGGGTGCACCCTTCTTAAACCTTTCATTTCAAGCATAAGTGTGCCACATGGATCATACAACATGGAATCATTAAAGATAATCATATATTAAACAATAAAGAAATGTGAAATTAATATATGAAACCCTATAATCAATAATAAAACGTTCATAATGGTGAATACCCTATGATAGAGAAATTGGCATGGTATTCACGATATAATGACTTTGGCTTGGAAAATCGTGATAAAATTTCTACAGCATAACCACGTGTCATAAGAATTATTATAAATGGTTGATGATATAAGAAGGTATGCCTCATAATATTTACATGAAATGTAAATTAAGGAAGTAATATAGATACATGTCCCAATAAATGTAATTGAATTTTAGATTCCTAATTCAAAAGAATTTCTTGAATGTAAATAAGGAGAGAGAAATTCCATATGGAATTTCGTCACGGTAACGGGTGTACATGTTTGGAATTAATAAGAGATTAAGGGGTATATCATCATTAAAAAATAAACATGGATGTATGGGGGAGGTGATAAGGGGAGGTGATAAACAATACCATAGCATTTAAAATTGAAAATAAAAGGGTATTACAATATTAAGAAACATGGATAAAATGAGAGAGCAAGGAATCCCTTACTTGGAAGTGTGATACCAATAGCTTGGGAGGGATTGAGAGAGGCTTAATGGGTGGTAGGGCTCCATGGGAGGATTATATATAGATGAGAGAATAGGTTTGAAGAACCCCAAAGCCTTTAGTGTGGAGGAATTGGGAGCTTAGGTGGGTTTATATCGTAAATGAGTGGTAATTCTTTATTATTTAGGTTTGGGTCACCACACATTAAACTAATCCAAACCATAAACCATCCCATTGAATTTTACCTTGGGTTTTTCCAAAGGAGAGTGGAAACTAATATTTTATAAGGAAAATGGCCGAAAATATTTTAATATTAAGATTGATTATGTGGTGCTGAGTCACAATGTGAAGGAAATCATTTTAAAGTGGTAAAATGTTTTATAAGTCATGGAGGGTCCAGTAATGCTTTGTAAAATAAATCAAACTAAATCTAAAATAAAATTATTTTAATTTTAGAAAATATGTTGGCCGAACATAATGTTTATAGTATTTTATTACATCACTATTTGGTCATTATGATGTAATAAAAAACCTTATATATTTAAATGGAATTTTATTTTTACCCAGAAATTCGACTCTCTCAGAAAATTATGAAAAAAATCCCTATTGGATATTTTCGATGACATAATTCCAAAAATAATATTCATTTAATGTAAATATTTTTCTAAATATGTTAATTTTTACTTCTAAAATAAATATTGACATTTATCGAAAATTCATGGGTTTTGATAAAAACAGATTTCAAACCTTAATAAAAATCACTATTGTATTCAAAAAAATTATACGATCAATTACAGTGTAATAATAATAAAAGGAATTAATATTCTATAAAAAATAATGTACATTATTATATTGATAGGATATTGTTACATAAACCCTTATGACACCCTCATAAGATCGAAGGGTAAGGTGTGTGATGGTGACATACTCTTGGGGTGGAATAGATAACATCGCTCGGGTGGTAATCTCTATCAACGTCCACATCTCCCATAAGATGTTATGCTTGGGCCTAATGTGTTGAAGCATGAAATGGCCTTGTTCAATATTTGAGCCCAATGATGCCACCTCTTTTCCAAGAACCGACAAATGGGCTTCGTAAGGAGCAATCCTACTGGATAAAGCCATCGCTTCCTTTGTCTGGGTAAATTGGTTTTGTTAAAGCCATATATTTATACTAATCATGTGATCACTATTCAGCGGATATATGAGCCAAAATACAAATTCTTAACAGCTTTTTAAAATCCAAAATCATAAAACCAAATAAGTTCATATGCTATATAACCATTTTACATAATTATACATTTAATTAGATCTATAGGAATTTTCATTAATGAATGTTTGGGTCGTTACAATCATATAGTGCACCATGATATCATTGATATGGTCTGATTATTAAAACAATCATCTAATATATTCATGTAATTCATTGGGGTTGAATAGTGTAGATTCATAGATAGATTTGAAAAATAATAGGGGGTGAACCATTGCTTTAATTTTACATTCTAATATTATTCAAATTAAATATCCTGAAATTGTTGCGGTTATTGATCCACTCATTGATATATCTTGTTATTACCCAATATTAAAAAATGGGTAGAGTTAGAGAGAGAAAAAAATTGTATTTATAAGGTTTTGTACAAAGGGAGACCATTTTCCTTGATGGGTAGACCCCCTAACATGATTTATCTGCAATAATAATATTATCTGTTATAATGGATTATATAGAAACCTGTTATACACAACAATAGTTTAACCTCTATTTGATCATATATATACACCCTAGAAATCCAACTCTACTTCCTGGGTTGGTTTCACCCCTATTCATCTCCACTTTCACCAGAGTCCCACAAGATTATTATCATCCCTCCATCACTAACTAAAATAATTATTTCCTACAACAACAACTAGTACAATTCTATCATTATTTGGTTATTTTATAAAACAAGAATGATTTTAAACCTTCTCTATGAATACCTTCTTCAATGATTCAATAGGAATAGTTTTTCTAATATACATTTCAAGATCCTTCTAACCATATTAATCCTAGTAGTCCAACTTCTCAAATATGTTTGATTACTTTTCTACGATCTTCATACATAGTTTTACAATGACGATTTCATATTTCCTTATGATTTTAAAGACCCAATATCTATTTACTTTTACTTATTTTTTTCTAAATTTAAACAATAATATTTTATACGAGATAGAACATTCAGAAGTCATTGAATTTTCCTTATCAAATTCTTATTTCAAGTATCTCGATTGTACAGCATGCTGCAATTACATGGGGTTCTATGACTTTTAAACCCTAGATCATATTTTTTTATGTTATTATTTTTTGATATTTTTGAAGTCTATTTATTTTGTCTCATAAACTACACAATTCCTTATAAAAACATATTCAAATCTTTCGATTTTTTCTTTTCTTTTTTTAGTTAACTTCAAATGTTTTTATGGATTAATGTATAAATGCATGAATGCATTATATTCTCTTATTTTATTGTAGTCCCCTAATTTTTTCAACAGTAAAAGTGGGTCTTAAAATTCATTATTCATGTATGTTAAACTATCTCTATTATTCCTAAATACTACCACTTTCATGTAATTATAGAATTCTAAATGTAGTTATTTATAAAACACAATATATATAGGAAGAGTAAGTGCATCATGTATTTTTAATAACAAAGAATATTCATATAAATCAGGAAGTAATTTTTTAAAATAGTGTATACCAATGATAGATCATCCCATTATTCATTTACAATGAGGATCATGGATGGTTTTTCTTCCACACATAATAAGAGAGCTTCATGAAACGTTAATTTTGTGAAACAAAGGTATCATAGTGGATCTATTTATAGAAAACATCAGTGATCCTCTAAAAAAGGGTAGTATGAACTCTTAGAATTTTTGGTTATGTAATTAATTAAAATATTTCCAAAATATACCTCTAAGTATATTTCCTTGTCAAATACCACAAAAAATATTTCATGTTGTGTATATTTATCAATATTTAATATGAAAACAACTCTGAAAAAATTTTACAAAAAAGAACATGGAATCATTATACTACATATTTATATAATGATACTAGAATAATGTTCAACATATTACAATATGATCCTCATAAATTTTTTAAAATCATTAAATTATCTACACATTCAAATGGGCTTCTAAAACTTCATTTTTTTAATCGGACAAAGATCAACAATTGAAATATTCTAGGAATCCAAAACAGAAATTAGAAGCACATCGTTGCATATTTTCCATCATAAAATGTAATATAAGATAGATCAGGATGTTAATGGTGGTGAATGGCTCATTTTATGACCCTTACAATATGAATAGATTATGTTTAGAAACCGTAAAAAATTGAAGATGAAGACAATGATATGGAGGATTTATGGATGTTACATTTATTTTAGTTTATCACTCCTTAAAAGTAATTTTCATGTCGATTCACCCTCAAAATGACACTAGAGTTGGAACACTGAAACACATTCATACAAAACATGTCATGATCTACACTACTTTTCCCCATGCGTGTGAAATTCTTCACATCCTTTCAATAATTTCCACCCACCATTCTCCCATGTGATCGTTACAGGATCTATACACTCATAACACCACCATAGATGACTGAGTTGAACAACTTACCACATGGTAGTCCCCATAGGGTCCCACATGTGTTCTTTGAGGGGGGGGGGTCCATGGTTGGATATGTTTATCCATATTTTCCATTAAAATATTGTATAAATTGTTAACAATATTCCCTTATGACTCACAATAAACATAAAATGTTAATGAAAAAATTATAAAGTCATCGCCAAATAAATATATCTTTTATTTTTGAATTCAAATATAGATTCTAATTATCTTCATCATTAAATAATATTTACCTTTAATATATAAATCCTTGTTATTTTTATTGTTGAAATCAAATATAATTCATGAGATGTTTATCCTCAAATAATATTTACCGTTCATATATTAAAAAAAATCACATCTTCTATAGAATTTGGAACATTTATTTGAAATTAGTAAAAGTTTCACAGTAATTACAATTTAATATAGAATTTCTAAAGTATGAAATCCAATGTGATTAAATAAAATCATATAAACAATTCAAGAATAAACAGATTATCCACAAACTATACTGACTCATTGATAATAAATTTAGCAATTGTGTAAAAAAATACCCCCTTTGTATTTTTATTAATATCTACTCCCATTTTTATGATCATATTTAAAAGGATAAGTGGGTGTATTGTAGTCTTATTTTTTATCTTAAAACACGTAGTCCTCCATTATATGATTGTTTCTTGATCACATATGAGTGACTGACAATATCACATTATTCTATTAGAAAATTACATTTATTTAACAAAATCTATATCAACAAGGACTGACCCAATAAAGAAAAAAGTGGGATACAACCAAGTGAATCTATGTTTTCCAAAAATATTTATACATTTGAAATCATCCTCAAAACATCAATTATCATTTATAGGAAGCAAATAGTCTTATTTATCAATAAAATAATAAATCATTCAGACACATGAAGAAATACATTCGAATTTGGAGCTATTAAAAATATAATTCTAATTTGTTACAACAGTATCAATTACCCTTGGTTACTATTATTAATTCAATCAATGTAGGGATAATATAATTATTTTAGAATATAATATTTAAATTTTATAATGCTTTTTATAAATTCCCCAATAAATATGTAGTGAATATCTATCAAAATTAACTCATCAATTTCACCCTCAATGGATGAAGTGTTATATACATTTCATTACGGAATCATATATATATATATAAGGGATTGAAAAGTACACTTTTTTGTTTGAATGATTTTATTATAAATGATATATTCTTATCAATGATGGACAATCCTCTCTTCTATTATTTACATGGGAATATATAGTTGAAATCTTATTTTTTCCCAATACATTCATCATTATGAGGAATAAAATTGACCAAAAAAAATTCATACCACCTTTTTACCTTTTGTTTTAGAATTTTTTTTTCAAATTCCAAAAATTATTTTCATAATCTCAATTGATTTATCCAACATATGGGGATATTTTTCTTAATATTTTCTCTCTCATCGGTTTCATCACATAACTAAAAAATAATTTTTTTGATGTATATTCCATTAAAAAAATTATGGAATATTTATTGGATGTATTTTAGTTAATTTATTAGAATAAATACTCATTTATAGATTCTTGTTTCTTGGTATTTAAATTTTATATTAGAAATAGTATGCTATATTCCAATACCATTCACAACACCAGTAAAAACATCTGAACATGAATCTTCAACATTGATAGGAATTATTTATAAAAAAATTTCTTGTTGTACATCATAAAATTGAGAATTATTTTTCTAGGGATAGTGATTTTGTTGAATTACATATTTCTATATTTTATGTAGTAGTAGAACATTCATTTATAGTTTACTCCAAAAAGGTTAATTTTTTTTAACATATATAATTCTATTTTTATTTGGGTTCTTCTTTTTGTGATTATATTTTCTTCTTTATTCATTTTCATTCACCTTCCTTGTATAATTTATCATTCTAAAAAATATTAACATAATGAAATAATTATAATTACTTATTTATACACATATAAAAACACTAAAAGTAGCAAATGAATCTCCTTCCTTTCTTTTCTGATTTGGTATTTATTGATCTCATAAAATGTGTAACTTGATATTTTTGAGTGACAAACCCACTATTTTGGATATATATTATTGAAAACAATTTAAAAAATATTCTATAATAATAAATTTATAAGGTGGGATTATCAGTGTTTTTCACCATTTATAAATTTAGATAATTATTGTTAAAAAATGTACCTGGAATTTAAATATCATTATTAAAAATGATAGTTTTTAGTTTATGGGACACCATTTTCATGGATTATGTTCCAAATTGGTTAGAGGATTCTCACATGCTCTACATTGATTCATTGTACTCAATGAATAATTTTTCCTCAATATCTATTTTTATATAAATTTTGTATGTTATAGATTGTGGTGATTAATTATTCTTTAGTATCATCACTACCTCCAAACACTTCATGTTGATGGAGTTCTTATCATCATCAATTATTCTCAACATGTCTTTCTAATCACTCATTATGTTATTCATTTATTATTCTTTCCTTTTTCATTATTATTTTAATGGATTGTTAGTATATTAAACAAATTTTATTTATTCATTAACTTAATAACATTGAAAATATTAGAAACATTGTGAATGTTTACAAGTCCAATAAAGGCTTCTTAAAAAATACCTCAATGAATTATTTCTCACAAACAATTTGTCTAAATTATTTTATATATTTTTTATATCATTCATTACAAAGAAAAATTAATTCTTCATTTTCATTAATAAAATTTCTGATAGTGTATGTTAATAAAATCCATTTTTCCCCTGACCCATCGATTGAACATGCATATTCTTCAAGAAATAATTTTCCTTCATGAAGACCTTTTATACATCAGATAAGATAATTTACATTTTCTCTAGAAATATACTTTAGATGTTATTTGTTTTCAAAAATATTATCTCTATGTGATACATCATTATCATACCTTGAGTAGTATTTTTTATAATAATCATAATTAAGTTAATTATATAAAAATATTAAAATTTGACTACATTCAATCAGTGGTATCTCTTATTTTACCGTAATATTTTTTATTATATATCTTTCCTACATTTTCATGTTGTTCTTTTGAGTATCGGAAGGGATCCCCAGATTTGTATCAGAAGGTGAATCTTTTTTCTCCATCTACTAGACTTCACTCATTTATTGAAATTTCTAATCCATAAAAACTAGGTTGGATACTTAGTGGTAATCATTACTCCAATAGAAATTATATATCCACACTCCAAATTGACCACTAATTTTGTGTGTGTGTGGGGGGGGTGGTGAATTAGTGATTTAATTTTATTAATTATTTTATATATAATTCAGCATCATTAACTTGTTAAGGTTATTGATTCACTTAGTGATATATAACTACATCTCCAATTATGTATAAATTATTTGAGAGATATTCGAACATTTTATTTACAAGGTTCAATAAATATACCTACCCCTTTCAATGTGGGTTAGACCCTCCAACATTGATTATCTAAAATTATATTATTATCAATTAATTTTTTTTATTAATAAACTAGTTATACACCCCAGTAGATGATCCTATTTATTCCTCCTATAAATCGAACTATTCTCCCTCAGTTGGTTATACCCCAAACCATCTATTCATACTCCAAAGTCCCACTGTAGACTTATCCTCCTTCTAACACCAAATAGAAGACTTATTTACAATAGAACAAATCGATAGATATATTACCTCTTTTACTGTTCATCAAAAACAAGAATGAAATTAGATATTCTAAATCCAAGTCATCCTCCTCAATAACATATGATCTATTTTTCTCATTTACATTTCAAGGGCCTTTTCAATTAATTAATTACAATTTATAGATTTTATATAATTGTTCTGATCACCTATGTGAAACTAGTTCCCTCAACACTAGAATTCCAGTGAAATTAATCCTTCAGATGGTAATGTCCCAACATAAATTAATGTGTGTAAGGGTGCACAAATATTCTTCATTTTTATTTTAATTATGATAAAACATTCATAACTATATTAATCTTTTCTATGAAATTGTTAATTCATGTATGTAAATTGTACTTTGTGCATGAATTTTGTTTGATTTCAAAACTCATGAACCCACTACTAGAAAATTTATTTTTGTTATTATATTATGTGTTATTATTCAAGGATATTTATTAACTCACATAAACGTAACACTTACTAGGACAAAAGACAATCATATTTCTCTAGTAATATATTAATTTTTGGCTAATTTCTCATGTTTTTATGGTTTCATGTTACCAAAATTGGATGCACCAGATTACCTATATTTTTTACAGTCACTTGCTTCAAAAAAAAGTATTAAATGTGATCTTCAAATTCATCACCTATTCATGTCACCCTATCATTTATCATCCTTAAGACTACATCATTCATATAAAAACATAATGTTCAAAAAAGTTATTCAATAAACTCCTTATATATACAAATATTAAATGATGTTTTTCTTTATAATAGCAATGTATATTTGTGCATCCGAGGATGAGTTTCATTTTTTAGGGCTTACATATCTTCTTCGTGGATAAGAAGACTCATGGATGATTTTTCTTCTTCTCACAGGCATTGAGATCCATAGAACCATTAATTTGTGAAATTAATGGTTCATAATGGATTTATTTTTGTAGGAAAAATGGAATCTCTTCTAAAATATGGAAATTAGGTAATCTCTTCCATGTTTACTATGTATTTATAGGAAATATATTCTCCAGATCCATTCTAGTTTCATTACAAATAATATATCTTGTAAAATACTTAGAGTTAAGAATATTTAATATCTCTTAATATCATAGTGTCTCCAAAATTCATTTATGGGGAAAAACATGGAATCATCATTATAAAATCTTCTTCAGTGATACTAGATAAATTTTTATAATATTATCTAGTGATCCTCAAAAAATTTGAAAATATCAAACTCATCAATCCATAAATATATCCTTCTTGATCTATTTTTTTGTGGATGCCCATGGATAATTCAGTGATCATCGCTTCCTGAGGATATATCTGACAAACACCCTTGAGAATTTTTTGAACAATAAGATGAGATAGAGTATTTATGATGTTTTGACCACATCAGACCAGATGAAAATGATATTTCTTAATATTTTAAAAACGGATTAGAATTGCCCAACATTCTTCCATCCAATATCACTTAGTGATTCTATTGAAGAACACTTTAATAATAATTTATGTTATACTTCACCAATGACCCTACATAAGATTCATCATCCAGACCCACATTTACACACTATGTGGGGTGATTGATGATACATATTCCCATGCACTTACCAACATACATGCCATGTGGGCGCTATGCATCCACCATCCAACTATCTCCCTATGAGTGTTTTGCACTCTCATTGTCTCCATGGTTTGTTTATTAGACCAAAAACCAACATGATTGAACCCCTAGAGTCCAACATGAGTGTTTTGAGGTGGTTTCTTAGTTAGCTCAATGTGTATATATTTTTCATTAAACTCCCATAAAATGTCTTAAAAAAATCCCATATTACTCCCAAAAATCTTCAAATGATAAGTGAAAAATACTTAAATCCTTATTAATATATTCTTTCTTATAATTTGTAATTAAATTATAAATTCCAAATATATTAATCATAAAATTATTTTCTATATTCATTTTGTTTATATAATGTGAACATCTCCTAGTGAAATCATTACAACTATTAGAAATTATGAATGATTCAAAAATCATCACTATTTTTAGGATTATTTCTAATGAATGAAATATAATATAATTAAATAAATCAATAAAAAATCTCTACGAATAACCCCTTAATCCACCAAAAGATATTGAATGACTAAAAATATGTTTAAATGTTGGGATAAAAAATGAGCCATGTCATGTTTTTTTAAATTAATTTTTGTAAAAAGTATACTAAGGTTACAAGTGTTATTTAGCTTTATTTTAAATTCCATGAGAAATGATTGAAATTTCTTATATTAATTTCTTTTTATATGGGGGTTTAATGATAATAATATCCAATAAATGGAAAAATTATAATTAATTTCATGATATTATAATGTTCATTTCATGGTAACCCATTTATGTTATCATTATTATTAAGTCATTGTTACCATAGTAATTTTACATCTAAAATTAAATTTTTGAGACATGTATTATCATATACAACTCATTTAATTTATATGGTTAGAATAATTCTTTTTTTTTCAATTATATGATGATTTATATTTCATTAATGATACATTTTGTTTAATTTCCTTCTCTCCCTCAGAGGGGTTATGAATAAAATTCTAACCTTGCCATAATAGTTTAGCCTTGTATATCAATTTCAAAATGAGGATTACTATAGAAAGATATTCCATTTAATGAATTTAAATGATATATATTTATAAAAATCCTTACATTTTCCTATAGGGTTCTTTTGGATTTTACCAGACCTCACACTATTTAATTTTCCCACATTAGTCATTATTTACCCATTGTAAGGAAACTAGTCATATCTATTATTTTGGGTTTTGAATCCTCATCTTCTGTGAATATATTCAATGTATGATTTTAATAAAACCATTATTTATTCCTCTATAATTACATAAGTCCATTTGCTTCTCACTTGGACTTTAATAAAAATATTTTAATCAAATATCCATAAGAGAAATTATATTTAAATTAATTTTACATTCCAAATCATCATATGTTATATGGATGATCATTCTTCCAATGCATTTACGATTTGAATACAAAATTTTCAATTTCATTATTGGAAGAGAATGAACATAAAATGCCAAAAATTTCATTATTAGGGAAAATTGTTGACCTAAACATATATTATTTCTCTATATTCTGTTTGTTTTAGGATTATTACATAGATGGATATTATAATTATTGACTTAGGGAAATATTGGGAGAATTTATACATTTTATCTAGATACTAATGTTTATTTAAATCATATGAATATTGATTATTTAGTATTAAATTATCCAACTTCTTTCTCAGGATGGATTATCTTCATTTATTGAGTTGAAATTATGGTAATTATATATATTTTTATCTTAATATATATGTTTACTTATTAGTAATGATTTTTTATTATGAATTTCATTGATGTTCATATTATTCACCGAGTAACTGAATTTTATTTGAAATTTTTTTTTGTGGGGATCAATATTATATATCCCCTTTTAAAATTGGTTCGTCTCATAGCTCTAAATAATTGTGTATTTGGTGTATTCTTACCAAATCCATTAATTTGTTCTTGCTTGTGAACATGATGGAAATAATCATATCTTGGATAAGACGTTGATTTAAAAGAATAATTTTCATGAAATTATTAATTCTAACATCATAAATTTAGTTTCTGTTATAAATGTGATTATTTTTATTGTTATTTCATCCATTTAATTTTTTAAATTCCTAAGTGACTAGTTATAAGAATTCATAGAATTCTAAATTTTTTATTCCACAAGATTAATACCTTATTTACTTTATAATATGTTATGGTATACATTTTCCCACATAGGTCTCCTGAGATCTCCCATTTTGTGTTTCAATTTCAAATGGTTATAAAGAAAATTATTTCATATGAATTGCTAGAATAATATTGAATGGTTTGATAATTTATCAACGTTTTTTAATAAATATAATGTATTAATTATTTCTTAATATGGGTGGAAAATTTTATTAGTTATGAATGACATGCAATTTATTAGTAAATGTTTTTTCCTAACCCATTGAAAAAATAATCCTAAAAGATAATGGGAATTTATGAAATGAAATATATTAATTTAGTCATGTAATAATGGGATAGTTAAATCAGACATTTCAAAGTTCCTATTAGTATATGGTTTATATAGCTTAAGATGTTCATATTTTCTCAGTTTAAGATAATATAAATATTATAAATTTCATCATGGTTTGGTAAAATATGGTTGATCATAATTTCAAATTAATATATAACCCTTTAGGATAGATGAAGTATTATTGAATATTAAAAATTTATTAGTGATTAAAATAAATGGGCATTGTTGATTACAATATAGATAAGTATGAGGTACACAAATGTTTTTAGGATATCACTCTCATGTTTTAGTAAAGTGGAGGTTTTATAGTTTTCTATAAATTACATCCCATTCTGTAATAAAAAATGTAGTTGTGGTGATGAAATATATGTAACATTGGGTAATCACCCTTAAAATTCAATTTTCATTTTATTCTAATATTCAATCGATTCTACAATAAGTGGGTCCATGACTACATGACTCTCTCGACACATCTATGTGATATGTTTTGTTAAATCACATTGTCATTAAAGTCCATTATGATGTATTTATTATGTTGTAAAATTGGGTAATCACCCTTAAAATTCAATTTTTATTTTAATCAAATATTCAATCGAGTCTACAATTAGTGGGTCCATGACTACATGACTCTCTCGACACATCTATGTTATGTTTTTTGTTAAATCACATTTTCATTAAAGTCCATTATGATGTATTTATTATGTTGTGTATTCAGGTTAGGGAATATGATAGAACTCAACATAATGAAATAGATACTCAACTAAGATTAAATTATGTGCAACTAAAATCGCCTCTAATAATTTCAATGATTAAAAACATTTGTGGTTGAAATTAAACAATAAACGTATTGTGGTGTCATTTTTTCGACCCTCGTGATTTAATAAATTTGGTTTTAGTAATGATAAAATATTTAAGGAACAAAGTTACCAGTTGATGTCATGGACAATGAAGATATTTTCTAAAAAAGAAACCTAACATGATAAGAGTTTATGTGATAAATCTTTTTGTGGAGACAAATAATCTATACCCAATTATAGTTGAATATTTTAATTTAGTTGTGTATTCAAACACATCAATGATGGTAATGATGAAGTCTTATGGAAGCTCATGTATGGAAGATGATTATGGAAATGAAATTCATTTTAATTAATCTAAAAAATACACTAACAGTCGCCATGGGGGATGATTAAGTGGAACAGAAATCTAAATCACATGTGGACAAGGGGGACATAAATAAAAAAATCTAAACTGAAATATGAAAAATTTGTTAATATAATGAGTGGAAAAGATGTGTTACTCAATAATTCCTTTGATATTAAGGTAGCCACCTCTTTTACAATAATAACATGAGTTATGTCAATATTTTATATACCCTTAAATTATTTAATTATTAATTGATAATTAAAATATGTGAGGATAAAATTTATTTAAGGGGGTCAATTTAACACCTCATTTATTTAAATTAAATTTTTATGGGATACCTAATATGTTCGATGGATTTCTTCCCACACAAAAACGAAGCACAAAGAATAAAAAATGATTTCTTAACATTAAAATATATCCACAAATTTTGTGATTAAAAATATAAGTAATTAAATTATGAAATATATATAGAAATTCAAAAAATAGACATCAATAATTTTATGGTATTGATAAAATTCAATTAGGGGGATATGTAATCTATATGAGTAATTAATTATTTAAAATACAACCCTTCAAAAATTAACATTTACTGAATTATATAAAGATAATATTGAAAATATTGATAATATAAATTATTTATATGAATGATATTTTAACACAAAATCTTATTAGTTACTCAGAATAAAAATGATATATAATATTAAATATTTTAAGAAGTTATTTTATTGTGAAAATAAATTTAAATAAATATTTATGTTCTAATATAAATGTTAATTTCCAAGATTTTACAAATTTAGTTTTATAAAATTTTATTTATTTATGCTAATAAATTAAAAATATAATCTTAATATATTTTGTTTGGATTTTTTTGATTTAGGTTTTTAGATAAATACTAGAAATTATAGATTTTTACCAATGTCATCAGGTTTATGGGTATATAATGAAAAATTATAATTCAGATTATTATAACAAATTTACATGATAAAATACGTCATTAAGAATTTATATTATAAATTTTATAATATTATTTTGAGATATAAAACATATGTTTAATAATTTATATTCATGGGTAACATTATAAAATAAAAGAAAATATTTTGGGTCACTTCATCTAATGAAATATTGATAGAATAAAATTACATATTCGATTGATATTAAAGAAATATACGTTTACAATTTTTCATAATAAAATTATTTATACTATTAAAATGTAAATAATATATAGGTTTACCCAACATATAAATCTTTTGTTTAAAAGTACTCATTTTTTAATAATGTTGTTTTATGATTTATATTTCATACTTTTAAAATTAATTTTCTATATGAATATAAAAATTAAATTAAAAAATATATATTATATTTATTATTATTATATCGACATCATTTAATAAGGTCCATTTTTAATAATTTAATATATGTTACATCGGTAAAATTAATTACCAATATAAAAATAAAAAATTTTAAATGTGAAATTTGAAAGTGTAAAAATCATGATACATGTTTATAAAATGTGTGAAAATTATTTTTAGAGACTTTATAAACCTCACCTCTTCCAAAAATTTGTTGTTTCCCACATTTGGACCCTTGGCCCCTTTAATAGTGACTTAAATTTTTTTAAATGTATTGTGTACATCTATGATTATTCATCTCTTCACTAAGGAAAGGGGATCACTTTTAAATTATCATGATATACATATCAAAAATAGTTCTTACAAAAAAACATCATTATTATCCATATATAATCATCCCTCTTGTTTATAATCATATAGTTCAAAATAGTTATTTGAATACCACCTTTTTAAATAATATTTCAAAGAGAACTCTATTGTTCTTAACATGAGGATTTCTTACTCATAAGTATTTTATTTTTATTATTCCTCTTCGAAATTTTTTTTATCCTCCCTAATATAATGAATTCTGTCATTTTATAATAATTTATATTATTCCATGGATAAAAAAAGTAACTACCATTCACCATTTCTATAAAGAAAAAAATGTTAATAGTTTATTTGGATGCACAACCACATACATGAACTAGAAAATATAATTTTCATCATGAATTGTTTAATATTATTAAAATAAATTAATATATTATTAAAAATTAATTAATATTAATATAATGTCATTCTTCTTATATAGTAATTATATAATTAAAAAGAAACCACCTTCACAACCGTAATAATCCATTAATTATAATAGTATTATGTATGGGTTGACCTAACCACTTAGTTGAATAATGGTATAAAATTATATCAACGGTGATTATGAGAACATAATTAGAGGTAATATATTTTATAAATAATAAAATAATGAATTTATTATTGTTATGGAGTAGTATTATTAATAGTTAACTAAGTTATTAATATATCGACGTTCATTCACCAAAAACATAAAAACATGCTCATCTGTGATTTGATGTCTAAGGATAGTAACAAAAACTCTCATAGAATGATATTATAAAATTATAAATTATTATAGAGAATACATTCCAGCTCATTTTATTGATCTTGTAATGAAGATCTTTTAAATAAGAGTGATGAGCCAAATAAGTATTACCAAACCATTTTAAAATGATCACTTTTACTCACACCTGATATTTATAATAGATACTAACTAACTAATAAACATATAAATAATAATTATAAATTAATTTTATAAAAGGATATAGTTATAAAAATGTTTCTAAAATAGGTGATTGAGATTTATTTTTCACTACTCATTATTAATGGTATTTAGTGGATGATTGTAATTAATCTAGGAGGTTAATAGTCTCAAATTTAATTTTATGATACATATTTTATGTTATGAATCATTATATCATTTATTTGGTGTGATTAAATCCTAGTATATTTATTTTATGCTTTTAATATAATTCATAGGGTTTCAATATATATGTCATGTACTTTCTTTAAATTCAGATAAAATAAAAGGATATAAAGTCTATAAGTGTTATTCCTCCCTATTTTTTTAATTAAATGAGATTTGTTTGACATTGGGAACCACCATTTAATTTATATTATTAATTATTTACCGTAATTTTAGAGTGATTTAATGACCCAAATTTTCCATTTAATATTTTTAATTATATGGAACTATTTCGAGGATGTGAAATGTTACAACATTTAATTCTGATGTCCAGTGTTCCCAGAAATTAATTTTAATCATTCTTAAAATACATTTAGTAAACGTGCGAGCAAAAAATCCTAACATTTGAACTGGTACTCAGAATAGAAATATGAGGGCACAGTTGAACTTACATTTCCGGGATTCACTTAAGGAAACCTGAATCCTGACCATAGCTGGTTGAGAGAAGAAGTTGGTTTTTGCAGTTTTCGTGGGGGATTAATAAAATAAATCTAATTTATATTTTTAATAACTTAGATCTCTCATTAGGTTATGGTGGCGAGGACCACTGGGGTTGTCAGGCATTTAAAGTAGGAAATTAAATTCCCGGTTGCAAAAAAATGTGTAACCACTCTACATGAAAATAAGGAGGTTCATCAATTGCACCAAATAATGAACCACTCTTAATTATGTTTTATAAATCTTACTCCCATCGTCTCTCTTTTTGAATCAGTTGCAAAAAGTATCAATGATTTTATGAGAGGAGGATTTATGGGGATCCAATTGATGAAGAACAGATCCATCAAGAATGAAATGATGATCATTGTTTGAGAAGCTTCATTAGAGGCTTGCTTCAGGATTGATGAACACCAAACTATCTTAAAACGCGGGACACTTTCCAATGACTCACGAGGTAGGGTTTTGTCTTGTTTAAATTTCAAGAGTTTTTGTATCATTTATCTTCTCCCTTGATAAAATTGTAATATGGAGGGTGCGGGCCAAATGAACAAGGCATGAACCCTCCTCCTATTTTTGAATCATTCCATTCTACACGGGTGGATTTTCGTGTTGTATAGAACCGAAATCCGAGGGTTATGAACCGATGTAGATGACCTGGGAATGCCCTAGGTGCGATGTAAATAAAAAACGGACCACCTGAGCTCATCTAGTGGCCCGTAGAAGAATGCAGGCGTGGTGACAGTGACAGCCCACATCCTTTATGCCGTGGTGATTTAGTAGGGCAGCTAGTAATGACCAACCGTAGAGGTGGAGTGGTGCGCCGTCACCTGCTGCTTAAGGTGGCCATGGCCTCAAACCACAGTGGAGGAGGAACCCGCTCCCTACCAGTCCCGCAGTGACAAGGTAACACCACTTGGAATCACTGCTCTATATCCCGAACGACTTAGACATTAAGAAGAAAGGGGGGACATTTCCCACTCGTTCCAGCTGATTCGGGCCACTTTCCCTCATGCTGGCTGAGCCGCACACCCATGTGGGTTGGACTGCGCCCTCCACTGGGCTGGGATGCACCCCTATTGCGGGTCGGGCTGTGACCCCCTTGTGGGCTGGGATGGGCCCCCATTATGGATTGGGATACGCCCCCTTGCGGGTCGGGCCTCTACCATGCGGGTCAGGCCAATGACCCAAGAGAGTCGGGCCCCACCCCCTGTGGGTCAGGGGACACCCCCTGCGGGCCAGACCATAGACCAACGAGCAGCACCCGCAGCGGCCCCTCCAACCTAGCCATAATGGTCCGGTTCGGGCTTGGCCTGGTCATTCTGACCCGGTTGGACTGGACCCAGGGCCATGGAGGCCCAGATTCACTTAAAATGTCATAACATGAAATCCAAACATCCATTTGACAAACCGTCTATTGTTCTGGGATCCTTGAAGCGGGAATTTCCTTTTTGTATACTCCACTTAAATTTTGGAAAAGTTGGTGTATGCTTGAGTTGGATCGAACCAAATCCAACCAGGCCCCCAATACAAAAAACCTTATAACTCAAAAACCGGGTGTCTGATAGATGCGTTGTCTATCATGTTGGAACCCTTACAAAATTTCAGTAATTTTGGTTTCTCCTTTTCGGAGCTTAGTGGTGGTCAAGGTATGACCGATATCTCAAGGAGATGATTCTACAGAATTCGAGCACACCGAGTGTAGGGAACCTTTTGGTCGGCTATCTTGGATGTAGCAATCATGTATGGATTTGCATCATAGCGACTAATGTGTGGATCAACATCATAGCTACCTGAAGAGGACCGGTTTTAGTGCAGCACATCGAGGATCAGCATCTAGATACCCTGTGTGGATTAACATTCCAACGACCTTGTGTTGATCAACCGTACAACATCCTTGTGTGAATTAGCAATCCAACGACCCTGTTTGGATCAGCATTCTAGCGACCCTATGTAGATCAGCAGTATCATAACCCGACAACGAACATCCATACAGTGGCCCATCGTGGAATTACGACTTATGTGAAAGAGTGTATTGATAATTGAAAAACCTATTTGTGGATTAGTTGTGGAACCTCAATAAGTAATAACATGATATAGCTTAAAAATAATCATATATATATTCTTGATCTTTTAGTTTTATACCTGGTGTGAGCTGACTATTGCTTCATGTTTTGTGATTGAGGTCTTTCTTGGTGTTTTTTAATTTTTGGAACACTGGTTGACCTTCAGGGGTCTTGGGTTCCCCACTAAGTAATGTAATACTCACCCCTGCACGAGATTCACCCCCACGTTGTTATGTCTTGTACAGATGATATAGAACTTTGGCCGAGTTTTGGGAGCCCGGACTAAATGTTGCTCGGAGGTAGACCTTTAGATGTGACGTGTCATAGTGAGGACTGACTGTGAGATGTACCTACCCTTCATGTAGGAACCATGGAGGATGATTCTGAGAGTTGTTTTCTATTGATTTTGTACTTTTCAGTTGGACTTTTATTCCAGCCCCCTTTACTTACAATACTTACCATTTTTACTTTCAGTACACATATTTTTACTAATGCATTTTACTACGTCAGTTGTGCTCAATGTATTATTGGACTCTGTGTTTGAAGGTTTAAATGCAATGCATTACCTTTTTGTATAGATATTCCATTCAGTGCTTGTCACCATCCTCTGGCCTGTGTAAGGCGGGCTTGGGATAGTCATGGAACAGGCCCCAAGATATGGGTCCTGAAAATGTTGTATCTGAGGAGTCAGTTCTACTGAAGAACTAGGACTCTGATCTTTTTAATGGAGCCATGATGTTAAGTGTTTTGAGTGTGGTTTTAAGTTTGGGGGGTCCAGTGTTGGTGCAGTGACCGAAGTTACCATACAATTTGACCATGAATTCTGATTTCTGACTCGGTGAATGAAAACACTAATTCCATGTGTTTTGTAATTGTTTTTACATTGATCTCTTTTGAGACAGCTCACCAGTTATAACATATTCAGTATGGTGAACCTGTTTTCTTTCAGGATACCACTACGTAGATAGCCAGCTAGGATTACATAGAGAGTACATGATGACAGCCCATTGAGCGATGATGCTTTGGTGTAGGGCCCTCATAGTGTGGTAGTTCCTTTGAGTGTTGCACCAATAGCAGCACCACTGATTGAGATGTTGATGCCATCAGCACCACCAACAGATGGTTCATGCTAAATGAGTGCATTTCACGAGTTTTAGAGGGAGATATTTCCAATGTATCTAGGCAATATGGATTTATAGGCTTCTGAGGACTAGTTAGAGGGTGTGGAAAGAGTTCTTCGCCTTGTTGGGACACCTTCCGACCTGATGGTGATCCAAGATGCCAGTATTTTCCCTGGGAAACATGAAGATGGTGGATCATGATGCTCCAGATACATGACAAGGCGACCCATACCTGTATGGATTTTGAGAGCCTCTTCAGGGAAGAGTTTTTTCTAGTGACACTACGCTCTATGAATATTTAAGAGATCCTGCACTTACAGAAGGGAAACTGATAGTAGCCATGTACTCAGTGAGATTCAAGGACCTCTCATGATACTCCACCAACATGGTATGTGGACCATTACTTAGGGAATTGACCTTTGAGTAGGGTCTCCAATGAGACATTAGAGCGTCAATGATATCCTTGAACATGCTGACATAGGATGAAGTTATCGAGAAATCATTATTGGTGGAGAGCGTCAAAGGTGATCAGGAACCAATGGTGAGATCCACCAATAGACAATAGGCATCTGCGTCATCTATAAGAGGTATTATCTAGTAGACGTAGTGGTATAAGTGGGCAAAACCCACTAGTGGAGGACCCTAGGATGCAGGTTCGGAGGTCCGAAGCTTTTGAGGCTAAGAAGGTCAGTTGGGAGGCAGACTGTTCTTCACATACGGTGGGCAAGGCCACATGGCTCGCGACTGCCCAACCCACCTTACCGAAGATCATCTTACGTTCAATGAACCATTGAGGTAGGGATAGATATTTGAGCTAGGAGTTCCGAAGGAAGTAGGTGGATGTTTCAAAGGAGCTGCCCATGCTGCAGGTGGTGGGCGGCGATTTAAGGTTCTACCGCCACCACCACCATGAAGTCCACCCCAACCATAGGGAGATAGTGGACAGGGACGAGATCAGCTCCCGAAAGCTGAGGCCTATGACCACGGAGCCCTGTAGATTATTTAAGGTACTATCTGTTTCTACATAACCATAGATGCACTACTTATAGAAACAAGTGATAGTCACTCTTTCATGGCCACGACACTCGTTCGAAGCTCAGAGATTCAAGTGGAGCTATTGGCTTGATCATTAAAGATAGATACTTTTATGGATGGGTATTCAATGATTACACACTATTACCGACTGTGTTATATTATTCTAGTTGGAGAGAGTTTTTGGTGGGATCTTCTAGTAGCGGCGTCGAGGCCGTAAGACGTCATCTGGGGTATGGACTAGTTATCCAAAATCAATGCACAGATAGACTACATTAGGCGCAATGTGCAGTGTGTCCATGAGTATGGAACCAGGTTTTCCTTCATCAGCAAGAAGGGAACTTTTGCAGCACATGATGGAATTACATGATGGATGGTGCAGCTGATCACAAATCAGTTGGCTAGCCTTACCCATAGAGAATTTTTAGTTGAGAGTAAGAGGTATCATATAGTGGTGGACCAGTATGTTGATGTATTCCCAGATGATGTTCTAGGACTACCTCCTCATAGAGAGGTGGACTTCTACATAGACATATACCTTGGGACGACAACGATATCTACACCATCATATTGGATTACTCTCATGGATCATTTTGAGTTTTGGGTAAAATTGGAGAACTTGTTGAGAAAGGGGTTCGTAATACCCAGTGTTTCCCTATGGGGAGCACCGATTTTGTTTACCAAGAAGGAAGATGGGAGTTTGAGGCTCTGTGTGAATTATCGGTGCCTAAACCAGTTGACCATGAAGAACAAGTATCCACTTATGAATATTGATGATCTCTTTGATCAGCTAATGGGAGCTCGTTGGTTTCTGAAGATAGACCTCAGATCAGGCTATCATCAGATCTGGGTACATGATGAGGATACATAAAATACGGCCTTCAAATATCAGTATATCCACTATGAGTTCTTGGTTATGACATTAGGAATTACAAATTCCCCTACAGTTTTCATGGGACTCGTGAATAGGATATTCCAGCCATACCTCGATCAGTTCATGGTGTTCTTCATTGATGACATGTCGGTGTACATAGTGATGGATGAGGATCATACCTATCATCTACAGATAGTTCTAGATACACTCTTTGAGCACCATCATTATGGTAAGCTCTTGAAGTTCCTGTTCTGAATATGGGAGATAAACTTTCTAGGACATGTTATCTTAGAGGTTGGAGTTGCAGTGGATCCAGAGAAGATAGAGGTGGTGCTTGTTTGTGAGCCACCCAAGAGTTTCATCGAGGTGTAGAATTTTCTAGGGTTGTTTGGGTACTACCTGAGATTCATACATGACTTTTCTAGAGTTGTGACACACTTGTCAGCAATTAAGAAGAAGAGAGAATCCTTCAAGTGGATGGAGAGATTCCAGCAGAGTATTCAAGATCTGAGGCAAAGACAAATGAGTTCCCTCATATTAGGGATTATAGAATAGGTATCTGAATATGTAGTCTACTACAACACATCAGTGACCTGAATTGGATGTGTTCTGATGCAGGATCAAGCGGTGATCGCTTATGGTTCACGATAGTTGAGACAACATGAGCACTACTACGATACCCATGACATGGAGTTTGCAGCAGTGGTCATTTCCTTGAAGATGTGGTGGAACTACTTGATGGGTGAATGATTAAATATTTAATATGATCACAAGAGTCTCAGGTATATCATATTATATAAGGATATGATCCTAAGACAATAATGACTGCTAGAGTTCCTAAAGGACCATGACTTTAAGATAGTCTATACTCCTGGGAATGAGAAAATAGTAGCAGATGCACATAGTAGGAGGTCTGGTCTACAATTTCAGAGTGAGATGAAAGAGCATCTAGTTGCACTGCAGATATCATTTGTGGATAGTGATGGAAAAACTTACCTCTAGTCTATGAATATCACTCCCCCAATTCTTTAACAAGTTTCAAAGGCATAGCTTGGGGAAATTTTCTGTGAGGCTCGACCTGCTCAGATATCATTAGGATAGGCACCTATTGGATTTTACGAAGGTGGGGAGCATGTCATCCTCTTTAGAGGATGCACTGTGGTGTCAGTGTCATTGTGGGAGGATGTGTTGAGGGAGTTCTATATGTCCCCTCTGGTGGTATATCATGGTGTGGTGAAGATATACCAAGACCTCTGACATCATCACTAGTGGCCAGGGATGACGAAAGTAGTGGCATAGTTTGTTTCATGGTGCCCCACTTGTCGGAAAGTGAAGGATGAGTATCATATTACTGCAGGCATAGTGCAACCATTAGATGTAATAGAGTGGAAGTTGGATGATGTTTCCATGGATTTTATGACAGGGATTCCACATACGTCCATGGGACCAATTTCATAATGGTGACCATTGACCATCTCACCATATCATCGCACTTCCTACCCATCCGAGAGATTGGATCAATAGAGGGCTTGGGACACATCTCTGTATAGGAGATTTTACGGCTTCATGTGGTTCTATCAACGATCTTATTTGACCCTAACACATATTTTACATCCCAGTTGTGGAAATTATTAAAGTAGGCATTTGAGACTCAGGTACATTTGAGTACCGCCTTTCATCCTCAGATAGATGGTCAGACAGAGTGGACCATACAGACACATGATGTCATGCATTGTCGTGCTTGCGTCCTAAATTTTGGTTGTAGTTAGGAGGATCACGTTCTATTGGACATGTTCACATACAACAACAACAACAATAACTCCACTATCAGTATGGAATCATTTGATTCCGTTTAAGATTGACCATGTAGATCACCTCTATGATGGACAGACCCTGGGGAGTCAACACTTATGGGTACAAAGTTTGTACGTGCTACCACTGAGAAGGAGCAGATCATGAAGGAGTGGATGAAGACCTGACATAGCAGGCCTAAGTCTTATTCTAAATGGATGTTGAGACCTATGGAGTCCGAAGAGGGATACAATGTATTCCTATGTGTCTTATCTCGATGAGGTTTTCAGAGATTTGGCTGGGGTGAAAAGGTAAATCTGGTGATCGTTAGACCATTTTTGTTTCTTAACAGATTTCATGAGGTGGTGTATCTCCAAGATCTTCCCCCATAGATGCATAAATTGCATGAAATTTTCCACATGTCGCAGCTAAGGATGTACGTGCATGATACATCACACGTTATCGACTATTGAAAGCTGGACATTGATGATGGGGTGATGTTTACAGAGGTTCTAGTGGAGATTTATGATCAACATGAATAGTTCCTTCATGGAAGATCGATACCTTTTGTGTTCATTCACTGGTAGCACTAGAACCTATATGAGAGAACACGAGAGTGGGAGGCTCATATTCAGTCTTATTACCCCCAATTTTTCCCTTATTTTGTGTCGTGTGTTTCGGGGATGAAAATCTATAAGGTGGGGAGAATATAAAGACCCGGATTTTATATATAATTTTTTTAATTATATGGAACTATTATGAGGATGTGAAATCTAACGGCATTTGATTCTGATGCCCGGTGTTCCTGGAATGGAATTTTAATCATTCTTAAGGTACGTTCAGTACCCCTATGATCTAGAAATCCTAACATTATAATTGGTGCTTGTAGTTGAAATATGAGGGAATCATTGATCTCGCAGTGCTGCGATTCGCGTAAGGGAACATTAACCATGAATGTAATGGGATGAGAAAGGAAGTTGGTTTTTTGGTTTTCATATAGGATTAATAAATTAAATCTAATTTATTTTTTAAATAACCTCAACCTCTATTTAGGTTTTGGTGGCATGGACCATAGTGGATGATCGAGCATTTAATGCAGGACATTAAATGCCCAGTCACAAAAAAATGTGCATCCAACTTATATTTTATTAATGTGGTTCATTAATTACACCAATTAATGAACCTCTATTAATTATGTGTTGTAATTATAACTCACATTGATTCCCTTTTTGAATTAATTTGAAAATGGAGAGGATTTTTTGGGAGAGGACGATTTTGGAGGAGCCTCTTAATGAAGAGAATATCCATCAAGCTTGAAACGAAGATCGTCATTTGAGTGACATCATTGGAGGCTTGCTTCGGGATCAACGAACACCAACCCATCTTCAAACATGGGACGCTCTCTAATGACTCACAAGGTAGGGTTTTGTTTTGTATAAATTTCAATAGTTGTTGTATCATTTATATTATCTCTTGATAAGATGATAATGCGGAGGGCATCAGTCAACTAAGAAGGAATGGTCCCTCCACCTCTAGTTCAGTCTTTGCGTTCTACGTGGGTGAATTTATGGGTTGAATGGAACCCAATTCAGAGGGTCAAAATGTGAAGGAGATGACCCAGGAAGCCCGTCAGTGCAATCAGATGAAAAAATGGACCATATGAGCTCACCTGGTGGCACACAGAAGAACGATGTTGAGGAGCGGGCATGGTGGCACTGCCGACCCGCACCGTCAGGCGATAGCGGTGGCTGACATCGATAGAACACAATGATAGAGGTGCATCGTCATGCGCCACAGGAGGATAATGCTACGAATTTCCAGCCACTATAGTTGAACAGGGTAGTCGGTACTGGCTAGTCACATAGGTGAAGAGACATGAAGTCGCCTACTACTGGAGGTGGTAGGGGCGAAAGAGGGAACCGCTCCATATGGGTCCCACGAAGACCAGGTAGCGCCACATGGAGCCTCCACTCTGTTTCCCTAAAGGCTTAACTATTCATGATATGGGGGGTGTCCCCCTATTCCCGAAAGGGATGTATCCTCACCCTCCTATGGGTTGGGCCGCGCCACCTACAGGGTATGTTGTGCCCCCCTACGGACTAGGCTACGCCCCCAGCGGGCTGGGCTATGCCCCCTTGCGGGCCGGACCCCACCCCCTTGATGTTCAGGTGGCACCCCCATGTGTTCTGGGCCACGCACCCCTTTGGGCCGGTCGGAACCCCCATAGCAGTCTTGGCTGGGCCACGACACAGTGGGACGAGCCCGCTGTAGCCCAATCTATCTATGCTGGCCCATGTTGGTTCGGGTTGGTCCGACCGGGTCAGACCAGACCCGGACCCATCGAGGCCAGGTATCATTTAAAATTCCATAACATGATTTACAAACATCCGTTTGATGAATTGTCTATGGCGTGGGGATCATTGGAGAGGGACAATCCTTTTGGTATACTCCACCCCAATTTTGAAAAATGTTGTAGTACAGCCGGGTTGGATCGAACCCGAATCCAACTGGAGCACCGGTACTAAATTTTTAATAACTCATAGACCTGACGTCTGATTGACATACCATCTATCGTGTTGGAACCCTAATGACATGGAGTTCCTTTGGGTTACTCATTTTTTGAGCATAGTGGTGGTTGATGTATGACCAATATCTCGAGGAGAGAATTATACAGATCTCATGCACACTAGGTGCAGAGAACCCTGTGGTTGTGTATCTTTGAAGTAGATATCCTATGTGGATCAGCATCATAGTGACCTTGTGTTGATAAACGACATAGCTACCTGATGAGGCCAGTTTTAGAGTAGCCCCTCGAGGATCAGCATCAAGCGACCCTGTGGGGATCAACATTCTAGCGTACTAGTGTGGATCAACATTCCAGCCACCCTCTGGGGATCAGTATTCCAGCGACCCTATGCTGATCACGATTCTAGTGACCCTATGTGGATAAGTAGTAGTGTAACCCAATAAGAATCATCCTTACAGTGTCCCGTCGTGGAATTGAAACATACGTCCATGATTGTATTGATAATATAACAACTGCTTTGTGGATCCGTTATGGAACTACTAAATGGAATATAATGATATAACTTAATAATATTCATCTATATTAAAGATCTCTAAGTTATATACCCAGTGTGAGCGGATTATTGCTCCGTGCTATGGGATTGAGGTATTTCTTTGTTGGTATTCCTTTGTGGAACTCTGGGAGACCTTCAGGGGTCTGGGGTCCCTACTAGGTATTGTTATACTCACCCCTATATGGGCTTTACCCACACCATGATGTGTCTTGTGCAGAAAAAGGACGAATTTGACCATGTTTTGGGAGCCCTGACGAAATGGTTCTCAGAGGTGGAACTTTAGACAAGATGTGCCGCAGTGACGACTGAGTGTGAGTTGTACCTACCCATCAGGTAGGAACATTGTCAGACCATTCGGGAGCTTTTTGTTTCTTTTCCTATTGTTCTTTTCTGTTAGTCATGTATAAATCCACATTTACATACAGTACTCTCCCTTTCTACTATCAATACACTTCTTTTTTAGTACTGTATTTTATTACATGGGTTGTGCTCATTGTATTCTTGGACTATGTGATTGTAGGATTAAAGGAAATTCCTTCTTGTTTTTCAGGGAGATGCCTTTCGTTTCTAGTAGCTAACCCCAGGACTATGGAAGGTGCAATTCGGGTAGTCAGTGCATGGGCCCAATGGGACAGGTCGTGGAATGTTACCCAAAACTAATAGTGTAGTAATAATACGACTTAAATAAAATATTTCATTAAAATATTATACCAAGTCATTTTTTAATGTTTTGGAGAATCAATACAAACACTACTAATCAAAAATAATTAACAGTTTCCCACTATAGGAACAATTACATAAAGATGAAATTTTTTCAACATTATTCACAAATTTTTATCCTAAGATACTCTTCTAGATACATGTTATGTTTTACTTTTGTTCATATAATTGGGAAAGAATAAAAAATTTATTTAAAATTCTTATTAATGGAATGAATTATATATAATAATCAAAGATAATTACTGGTAATATTAATAGAATATTGGTGTAATAATTTCACATACGAAAACTATATCCAAGATAAAAATATCATAAAAAATGTAATAATTCTTGAGATTACATAAATCATGAAAAACATATTGTGGAATCTAGAGTTAACAAACTTTATCCAGGAGAGAAAATCATATTCACAACAATATAAATAAAATTTTAAAATATCATGTATAACAACATAGAAATTTTACCCAACCATAATATTTGAATAATAAATTGTGAGAAAACTCATTATGCGGATAGCTATGTGACCAAATTCATTATCTCAGCACCAGATAATTAATACAAACCTATCATGCCCATGCTAGTGTGAACAAACACCTTATGTCCTCGCCTTATATCCTCATGAGATATAAAATTCAATAATTTAAGTTAAGTGAGATATTAGACTCCACCCATCATCATAAATACATTTTCCCCTTAAAATATTTCATAATCATATCTTCATAACACATTTTATGAGGATTGGTTTTTGTAATCATATAACATGATGTTAATAAATCATATGATATAAAGAAAATATAATTTTCCAAAGCTGTTGTTTCATTGAATAATGTATAAAATGTATCCTAATAAAATGACATAGACAAAAAAAATTAGGATTTTTAGAATAACAAAATTGAAAATAATAAATTCCCTCGATATTTTGAAATAAATTTAAAACCAATAATTTATAAAACTAAATGAAAGATAATTTATTTTATAAAATATAAAATCATACAGGTAATTTTTCCTAATCAATATCAATGATGGTGGAAATATATTTTCACAATTATGAAATCCTAAAATGTGACCTTAGGTTAAATTTATAACATGACTATAAAAATAAAACATCATGGGTCAAATAGAAAAGATACATTAAAAAAAGATATGTAAAAACATTGAAAATATTTACCTTTTAAAAAGAATATAGAATAATATATCATTATAAATAGATAATGGTCATAAAAACATCTTAGGAATATAAAACAATTTTTTTAAAGATGGTAAAAACATTTATTTTAAAATATTATGAAATCTAGTTGTTTGAAAACACACAAGATACATATGGTATTAGATTTACCATTCAAAAATGGGTAAGGAGAAATATTAGAACCAAATAAAATAATCAAAATTTATATTATAAATTTTTTTGATAACATCGATGAGACAAAAAATATGAGCATTTAAAAAAATGTTTAGTACTTAGAATTTGTGTTATTCTTACAAACATTAAACTATTACATTGTAGAAAATTCAATCATTGAAGTGGTTATATATGTTGAGAAGTAATTTTCCTAGATTGAAAAAGTCAATATCATAAAAAATAACATTTTATTTGGATTCTGGAAATCATAAAAAATATATTTATGTAAGAGAGACAATGACATAATGAATGGAATACTACATCGATGTAACTATTATGCAATTTTTAACAAAATAATAAAATGATATTGGGAGGATGACAAATTTTTTATATTAATATATCATGAAATGGATGATATTTTAATATGTGAAATAATTTTTTTCAGATTATACCATATAAAATGAATTATGACCGACAATCTCAAACTTCTCCCATGGAGTTAAAAAAGAGACGAAGAAACAATTACCTTGATTCCCTAGTTAAGTTCTCTCTAAGATCATGTATATTAAATATAAATATCAGAATAAGATTTTTTATAACATTTTTCATAAAAAATATTCTTATATAAATATCATTTATTATTAATCTCTAAATTTTTATTTTTTATCTATTATCTATTATCTATGTCGAGGGTAGGTTGTCTTGATGGTTTTGAACTATTTTCGTAATAACAATGTTATTAATCCTTTTTCCAAATTTTATTATTCCATGATAACTAATGTTAATATAATAGAATAATCGTTATTATTTATTATGTTTAAATTTCAATTCATGAGTTTGTTAATCTATATGAAAAAATATTTTTTCGATTATGATAATTTTATGTGATTTTTAACCAATAAATTATGTTTCCATAATTAATTAGTTTACAATTATTGTATGCATTCAAAAAAAATATGTATTTGTATACTTATATTAAATTACACATAAAATTATGTATTCATAGTCATCCATGATTTTATTTTATATCATTTACAAATTATTTTTTCAAATTGACCTAAGAGTGAACATACCAAGAAAAATGGATGTTTGTGAGGTGATTTAGAAGTAATTTAAAAAAACAGATGAATGATGATATATTTTAGAGTATGTCATTTTTATAAATAAAATTTATAAATAAATTATATGAATATTTAATAGATATAAACTTATTAAAAATAATAAATAATGATTTTTTCTAAGTATTGTTTTATAAATTAATAGAATTAACAATAATGGTGTCATGGTCGTGTCATTAAGATGTTCTATTTTTTAATAAAAAATAATGATATCAAAAACATAATTTTTATACGTTAAAATCATATTCATGAACATCCTTATATAGTGGATGTTAAATGATAAATAAAAATTGATCATTCCATTGAGGCAATAGTCCGCACATACACATGGATAATGAATTCATTTTCAATGGAATGGGGAATAGAGTTATTTGGTTTATCATTTAAAAATATAATATATATGAAAACAATAATATTTATATATTAAATTTACTATTAGTTAAATTATTTTTATGAGGTGAAGAAAATAAAGAAACATTTTCCTCTATATTGGTCGTAGTCCACACAAAATAAAATTATTTTTTCATTTTTTATTAATGGTAAAGTGGAGGGTGGAAAAATTTTCTACCACAATAATAATAAAAAATGAAACATGATCCTTCATGGAGGAGGCATTCTGGACATTGTACAAATTATTTTTCCATTTTTCTTAATTGAAAAGGTAATTTTGGTTAATTTTAAAACCATAATTACAATAACATACATATATAATGGAAATAGTAATGATATTATATTTAGATGGGAAAATCAAATTTTAAGAATAATAAAATAACATTATGTAATAGTAATGATAAATGGTGTCTTGGATATTATACCTAATTTTTGTGATTATGTTCATTGAATATTGATTTAATCCTTTTACAGATGGTCTATTAAGAGAAAAAAACCATATTAATGTGGATAGGAGTTATAAGGTGTGGTTTGGGAAGAGGTTTTTCCAAAAAATGGGTTTGTAGTGTTAGGGTAAGTGAGTATAAGAGATCCCCTTTTATAAGTTATAAGGATTGGTATTTTAATAGATACTCAATTCATTTCAATTATGGATAGTCACCTTTATGTAATGTGCCAAAAAATTGAGAATTAATATATTGTATATTTTCTAATATTAATAAATGAAATACCAAAAACATGTGTTCTTCAATAGTTATCCCCCAGAAATTTAACATTGGCATACCCTTATATTTAAATATTATTTATTCCATTTGATAAATATTTCAATCCCATTAATTCAGAACAAATAATGATAAATACCTAGATCATTTACACAAACCTGATAACATTTAGAATATAACAAAAGTCCATCAATAAATATTACTCTATAATAAAATTTTCTATGATAATAAAAATTGAATTTCAATTATAAAATAAAACACACCACCTTAGATAATTTTAGGGAAATCCCATTTTTTATAATAACTGGTATATATAATGTTTCTCTGCCTTTTCGTTATTATAAGTTATTTAGGTATAATACATAGTTGTTTTTGGATTCATATATTTCTTAGCTTCATCATCATGAACTTGTTAAGAAAAATTTAAAACCAAATTGTCTACAAAGATATCTAAATGAATCAGAGTATATGAATATGAATACTAAATCCTAATATGAATCTTACAATGAAAATTTAATTTAATCCTATGATTCTGTAATTTGAAATATGTTATTCTTGGTTAATCATATATATCTCTTGGATTTTCCATCGTTACATTAAAATGTTTTTTATCTTACGTATTAACCTAATTCAACAATGTAATTATGAAAGAAATCATTCTTAACAATTCATATAGAGAATTTTATTTACCAAGTGATATCCCCCATTTGTGTCTATATAGGTGTGTAGTTAGGCCTCTTTTTTATGAGTTATGTAAAAGTTCAGTTAATACCTAACAAAACCTATTTAGGGGTATTTACATAAGTTATAACACTTATATAGACTATATCCATATTACAATATCAATAATGATATGTATTTTCAAGGAAAATCACACAACCTCAATTTAACCAATATTTTAGGATATTATCCCATACTTATACATATCCCATAGATTAATCCCTATGGGAATAACATATTTTCTCTTGTCATAACACCTAAAATTTATTATATTACATAAAATCAACAAAAGGGTTATCTATGCTTTTGAAACTAGTATAAATAATAACTTATCAAATGTTTTTGGAATTTGAAGCTCCAAAACTATTATCAAACAATAACAATCGAAAATAAAATTATTTCTAAACCCTTATATGATACCAATTATAGAAAAATAGACCTAATAATCTTATAACTAAATGAAATAATGTAAATAATTAATTAAAATTTTGTAACAAATATATTTAGGTATAGTATTTTAGATATTTAGGGAAAAAACTACTAAAAACTCAATTAATTTTTCCCACTACAAAAAAACTATTTAATCCTTGAAAAGTATTCGAAATATCTCAAAATTTATTCTCATAATATACACATCCAAAAACGTCTTACATGTTTAATTCTTCATAACTTATCTAAATAGAAACCTAAGAAATGGGTGAGCTTGAATTCTCAATAATTCTAAACATAGGTGATAAAAATAAAGAATCAAAAGTGGGAATATTTAGAGCATATGAATATAACCAAGATACCTATAAAAATTGAACAAAAAAAATAATAGATCATAAATCCTATAATATGTCTTTGAATTAGATAATTATGTAATAAAATATAATGTAAAAAGGAGTCAATAAAAATGAATAATGAGAGCATATCAAATGCATTAGTTTATTAATAAAAGTATGTCAAGAATAAATGAATATTTTCCACAAACATATGCATATGAAAACTGTTGGGATAAAACTAGTTATTCCCACCACTATGTGAAAATACTCATTACATCCACATCAGAAAATGTGTTAAAACCAATCATGGCCACACCTATGTGAACACACTTATTATGTCCACTATTGACTATCTCAGGAGATAAAAAACTAACCCAATGCATTGGAGGGTGATATTGGATCCCATCCATAAGAATCCCTGAAAATGAGTGACACTTAAAATCAATCATAAAAATATATTAATAACACAATGTAAAAATATTTGGTATCTTAAACATATTTCCTGAACATAATAAATCCTCGGTTATCAAAAAATTTAATCTAATTTTCAAAAGGGAGTTATATCGTTAATTGAAAAGACAATTAGATAATATATCAATATAAAAAATGTGGATTGGAATACATGGATAAGATCCTTCAATAATGAATTATATATATAATATTTAATTATATATATGGAAAACTATTTTTAGGGTTTTAAAAAACCAATTTTAATATAAAAAATTTCCATGATATTTTGAAAATATATTAAAATAATTTTTTTATAACACATGGAAAAAAATAATTTGTTCTATAAACCATATAATAATACACATATTTTTTCATATAAAATTAAATAGTTAGTGAACTTTTTTTAACACACAATAAAACCCAAATAAGGAATTTTGAAAACATTTTTAATATTTCTATAAAATGAATAAGCTTTGAGAGATATTCAAATGTTATTTTCTGAATAGTGAAGAGGAAAAATTAAAAAAATCATTTTTAAAAAAACTGAGATAATAGATCCTTCAAAATAGATAAATATTATCAAAATAATTCTTCAATTTAAGTGACTGCAGTTTCTTTTGAATGCATAAGAAAATATTTTTAATGTTTTTGAAATACCTTTGTTTGAAAGCACATGTTTTAAAAATATTATTATTTTTTACATTTTAATGGTGAAAAAGGTAAATATGATAATCCTAGAAAATAATCAATATTAATTTTTTTTAAAATGAGGGGAATATTGGTGGGATGTTAAATATGGTAATTGAATAAATTTTTTATTTGAACGTATGGAAGTTATTCTTTTCTAGGTTTCCATTTTACATTGGAAGAGACTTTATGAAGGGAATTTTTATTGAGGATTGTAGGTGGTTTCCATAGTGTTAAAAATAAATATCATATAAAATAAAATAATGGTATGCTTAATTAAATATTTAATGATTTATTTATTTAATTAGTGATGTGACACAGTGAATTATAAATTGAGTGAATTAATCTATTACGGATTTGGTAACATAATCATAAAATGTGATTGAGAGGAAGGTCATGAAATGGACACTAAAATATTATTAAATAAATATTATTATCATATGTAAATTAATATTGGAAGTCATCACATTATAAAAAATAATTTATGGCACACAATATCCAGTATGTCCAATGTATTTTAAAAATGAAACCAAGAAACCCATACCATTTATCCCCTATTTCTTGAAGGAATTTTAAGATCTTATATAGAAAAAAAATTAATCAATTATTTTAAATCATTTACAATATACAGTACCATTTATAAAATTCATTTATAATTATTTTCAACATTTATATTAATTAGTTTTTAAAAATATTCAATGTGACCAGTGGTTAATCATGATCATTTGGTACTAGTTTCACAATAACGATGTTGTTAATAATTATTATCAAAATTTTCATAATTAAAAGTTAATTTATGTTACTATATAGTATTTATTATAAATTTTTATTATTTTTTAATTTTTATTTATTAGCAATTTTGTCTATATCATAAATGATAAAATTTAAAACAATATTTTTTGTTGATTTTCAACCTACGAAGGGAGTTTTATTAATTAACGAGTTGAATTTTTTTGTATCATATCTAGGAAAAATAGAAAATTAATATTTATATATGTATATCATGATATTATAGTAATTGTGGTTTCATGATTATATATTATATAACTTCGATTCATTTTCCATGTAAATGGAATATTCAACCCCATCATGAACAACCCATGATTAATAGATGTTTATAACGAGATTTAGTTAAAATATTATTACACTAGAAGCATAACGATACAATTATTTTTTTTATGATGATAAACACAATAGAGAATATATTTATAAGAGTAATTAATTTATTTAAAAATTTTACAGTATTGGAATTATATATCCCCCTCAATACTATTGTATTAAATGACTGAATTGATGATAATCATTTTTGGTCCATATCATTAATATGTTATATAGTTGGTTATAAAATATGCTTAATGATATGATAAAAATAATATATATCCATTACATCAATTTTCATGATAATGCATTTATGGTGGGGTGCACCTGAGCCTCAGCCCAGTTCGCGAGGTATCCTTAAGTGTATCCCCAAGACCCAGGTTCAAAACTAGGTAGAGGCATATTTCTGGCATTGTAGCAGCACTGTAGTAGGTACTATAGCAGGTACTGTAGCAGCACTATACACTGTGTGTGTACTGTAGCATACTGTACTGTGTACATGTACTATAGCAGAACTGTACACTGTGCGGGTACTGTAGCAGGCACTGTAGTAGGTACTATTCAGTACTGTAGCAGCTGGGACTATTCACCTTGGGCCAGTGGTTTGGGCTTGGATTCCTTAAGGCTTTCGGGCCTCCCAGGCCTTCAGGTCAGTAGGGATTCTGGGCCACCTTTAAGGCCCTCGGGCCACCTCAAGGCCTTCGGGCCACATGCAGTTACCCCAGACACATTACAAAAAAGGAGCAGCCCTAGATGAGGATTCAGAGCAGGTGCACTCACCAAAGAAGAAACAAATGCATTGTCAGAATAAGCGGGTATGGCTATGCCATCGGCACCAGCTTGTGCTTGCACAGGAAGCCTAGCCAGACGGACATGAAATGGTGGAGAGCTACCATCATGATGCAGATGCTGGGGAGGGGCAGTTACTTGTAGATAGTTTGGTTGAATTCCCTAAGACCTTCAGGTCATGTACTCTCCTAAGCCTACGAGCCTTCTATCTCTAAGCCTACGGGCCTTGTAAGGGTTCCCCCTCATCCCTTGAAAGGGGGGTTATCAAAATCAACAAAAAATGTAGGCCTCCGGGCCATTCAGGCATGCATTTATAGTGGGGATGGAATGAAAAATAGAAATCGATCATTCAACGGAGACTTTAGTCCACATATACATCTAGAAGAAGATTTCATATTCTATATAATTTGAAAATGAGTAATGTGGGTCATAATTGAAAAATATAAAATATATATTAAAAATAATAAATATTTATTATATTTATTATTATTACTATCAATGAAAATGAAAATAAAACCCATTTCATTTTGGAAGTAGTAATATTCGCAACATATAATTAATATTACATTTTTATTAATGGAAAACATAAGGGTTTATAGTTTTTTATCACAATTATAATACCAAAACAATATAATAATGATATTTAAGTTATAATTTTAAGATGGTGAAATTATATCTGAGTATGAATAAAATCATATAATGAAATTGTATAGTGTAATAGTAGTTAACAAATCATACTTCAATTCATAGATTTTTGTTATTTATAGAATGGATTTAACCTTTTAGGGATGGTATTTTGAAAAGAAAAAAAATCATTATGGTATATAGTAGTATAAAGTAGATGTTTTCGTAGAATTTGGTCCGAAATGAGGGGTTTTGGTGTTAGGTTATTGATGATAAGAGATCTACTTTTATAAGTTTAATGGAGTTTGGTTTTCTATAAATAAACAAAAAATTTCGAAAAATGGGACGTCATTGTCAATGAAAGAATCTATAAAATATATAAATAATGGAGATGCGATGTGATATATCATTCAAGGCCTCAAACAATATATAAATGGAATCTCCTATAACATAGAGCTCATGTCTGTAGTATTAAAATTATATATGATTCAAGAGATCAATTCCTGAAGGAAGGATCCATTTAGTAGTCCAGAATATCCCAATACATATATTATTACCATCATACATTGCAAATATAAATAACATTGAATAAGAAACACACATACACACATTATATTATTCATAATATCCTTATTCAAATTACAGAAAATTTAATAATAATAAAGGGTGACATTTTATTCATTGTAAGATTTACATAAAACTGAAGATATCATGATTAAATATGACATAAACCATATAGAGATGTAATTAACTAAAAACACATGTAATTTACCAATAACATGATCATAAAATTCATTTTTGGACAATATGAGTGCCTTAATATCATGTATAAAAGTAACTGAATTCTTAATGAATTTAATTCATAATCTCGGATGATATAATCTTAGAATTCATGATATCATTAACACTAAGGCCGTATAAAAATACTATTTAATAAATGTCTAGGAATACACAAAAACCATTTAAATAAGGATGGTCAATTGACATTTCTCATAAGACATGTCGATGCCTGAAGGGGATAACTATAATCCCACCCATCACTGCATAACCATCAAATTACAAATATATTGAATAATAAATTTCTATAATATATAATATTTCATATAAAAAATATCTATAATGAGTAATTAATATAGATTATTTAGAGTTCCCCAGCCAAAAAAAATAAATTACACAGTAAAACATCATATAATAAAATGGTATACAGTATAATTAAAAAACATATCCATGATAGAAATAATATGAATATTTTATCAAAATATATTTTCAAATAAAAATTGATCACAATAAAATTAATTCTTCTATTGAATATTAAAAACCACAAAAATAATAGATAAATATGACCTATAATTCATTAAAAGTATAAGTTTTTTTAGTAAAATCATGTCAATTAAAGAATTATGTGAAAATGAAGAATAAAATTCAAATAATATTTCAATGATTCAATTTATTTTTAAAACCATTAAAATATTATATAAGAAGATAAAAGTGAAAAATAGTTATGTTTGTTTGAAAATCGATTAATAACATAATCCATGAAACACATTCCATTAATCATTTTTTAAAAAATAATTCAAAAATTAACCTTTTAGAAGAAATTTCATCACTTCAATTAAATCCTTTAAAAAAATTTGTAATAACATAAATTGTACATAAAAAGTAATTTTATAGTACACAAATTATTGTTTCAAAAAATTGATAAATATATACATAAAAGAAAAATATACCTATTCCAGAAAAGAAATATGATCAAACTATCATTAAATAATTTCACATTTCTATTCAAGTTATAAATAGCTAATCATTTGGATGAAATAAGGGAAAATTATTAAATATTCAAAGAATATGTTAATACATGGATATTATAGAGGAAATATTATAATATACCTCCAATAAAAAAATATCAATCCCAAAAATTAATATTGTAAAATAAATTCTTTAATTTTTAGTATTTTTTTAACTAAAACACTTTGAAAGGGTAACATGAATTGAGACACTAATTATAATTTATAGATGTATATTATTTTAAAATATATATATTAGTAATTTTATGGAACACATAATACTTAATATGTGTATAATATCATATATGTCTCAATGTAGTTGAAATTAACATATAATCCCTTAAGACAGTTTAACCTACCTCATAATTGATTTTAATCATCTATATAAAAATTTTGAAATAATTATATTTACAATATAATACCGTATAAATTTCTATAAAATAATATATATTCATATTATAATATCTTATAAATATTTTGTTTTTAGTCTTTTATTTTTATCATTATTTCATTTGAATACTACTTCATTTTTCATGTATGTATTGATTTGGTAGTTATGATGTTTTCATGTTAATTATGGTCCCATAATATCCTTAAATATTATAATTATTCAAGTATAATATTTATTCACTATATATATATAGTGTTATATAAAATGTATTATTGAAAAATGAAACAGTAAGTCATATTTATGAATTAACAATCTTTTAACCTTTTGATGAATATAATAAAAGACATTTAAATAATATTTTACCAATAAAAAATAATTATCAAATATAATAACTAAAAAATTTTATCTAAGAAATTACTTGTTACCTTCCATGAAAAAACAAAATTGGAAACAAATCACATCACTTCAAGGAAGTGGTAGTCCATACATACACACCATCGACATTTCCATTTTTAAAGAAGCTATATATGATATTATAATTATACAATGGTGGAGCGTGAAGGATAGTTGTATAGTTTTGAAGGAGGGTTGGCTCTGAAGGAAGAGGCAAGAGGAGAGATGGTGGAGTTTATGAGGAGTTTGAACTGGGTTATTATGATCCAGTGGTTAAAGATGAATTTTTCTATTGAGTTGAGTTGCTGAAGGTACAATTGATGACGAGACTGGTTGGTTTCTGGCTGGTTTGATTCCTATAATATGTAATTGTCTGATTTTGGTTTGAACTACTTTTTGGGTTTGGGTAAGATGTTCACCCTCATCCATTTGCTTGTTTACTGCACTTTTTATGTCTCTTTAATAAATGGTCAGAGGTTTTGCCTCTGACTGAACTTTCCTGGTATAATATAACATATATAAATTACTTCAATATTTATAACAAGCCCTTTTATGTGTCAATAAATAAATTACATCGTTTCAAAAAATGGTAGTCCGTCACAAACATGAGTGATGGATTTAGATCACATTTTATGGATAAGGAGATGTGAAAATATTATTAAAAAAATATAATAACATATAATTATATTGGATATATTCAGGTAATTATATAATAATGTTCAAGAAAAAATTTAAGTGTGTAGAAAATTATCAAAATGACTTTCCTAGTTGAATATGAATACCCCTTCTTTGAAATATCTCACTTAGTTTTCCTCTATGGGGGAAAAAAGATGGTTGTTTGGTATGAAAATAACATCAAAACTTGTGTAACAATATTTAAAATATTATTGGGTAGTTTTTTTCGGATATAGATGTGTAAAAGTGTTGTAATTAGTAGATATAAGTGGTGTCCTTTTATAAGTGACTGGATGGCCACTTTTGAAATTTTATTAAATAATAGAATACAATACGTGCGTAACTTATATGAATTGGTTCAAAACTGGAAACAAACTATGATATTAAGGATATAGTTTTAAAAAAATCATGAAATAAAATTAATAGAGGTTAATAAATACTTCTATCCCTTCTCATTTTTATTAACCTACTTATTAAACAAATTCAACCATAAATATGGTAATTATTTCTTAAATATTAAGTAGTTATATTTTTATTTATAAGGTGATAATTGGATCATAATAGTCATTTGGAAGGAATTTTGAACCCATATTATCCCTCTTGTTGTATTTAAATTTTTTTATGATTATAAATTTACAAAATAAAATATTATTACTATCATTTTTTACTATAAGGACCCAAAATTAAAACATTACGAAATCATGAATTAAACAAAAAATTTACATCGAGGATCATTTTAGGTATAGAGATTTAGAGATTTATGTCATAACGTATACATTTCAATCTGAATCTTACCTACAGACAATTTTACTCATTATCCATTTTTTCATAAAATAAAAAATCATTAAAAAAATAGTCATGTATTGTTCCATATTTTAGACATAATGACTTTTCCTTAATCCCATCCTTGACCCTATTTTTCTTTATGTACTGTGGAAAACATTTCAAAAAAAAATTGGTATGAGCATAAAAAGATCAGTAAGGGATACACAATGAAAAAAACTATTAGTTATTCATAACAAAAAATAAAACCGCGAATATTTTATCATAAGTAAGACGTTTCACATTTATGAAGTATTCAATACCCACTAATGAATAAAAGATCACTTACCACCCTTTTATAACCAAAATATAACCAAAAAACTCACAGGAAGAACATATAGCATGAAAAGGTAACTTGGGACATAAACATACATAAATGGAATAACTATATGGTCTATATCCACACATTTCACTAAATAGAATAGCCATACAGCCAACTTCCATACCCAATGCATTGGAGGTTATAACATAACCACCACTCCTGGTTTATCACAACACCACCTTCCATTTGGATTATTACATAACTACCCATCAAATGTCCACTTACCATTAAGAAATCATTACACATAAAATATTTCAAATATAAATATTTCACTAATAACATTTCATTTGCAGTAAAAATAAATAATTTAAAGATATTTAAATAATAAATCAATTTCAAAAACCATTCTAAAACCCAAATCCCCCAAAAACAGAATAAGTGGTTTCATTATCATTTTAATAACATTAAGACTTATAGAGGAATCCAACTAATGATTACGTGGATGAGAGGTCATTGTCATCACAAACATTAAAAAAATTCATTTTTTCCATTTAGTAAAACACTTCATAGAAAAAATATTCAACCTAAATGAAATTAAAAGTCAAATTGGTTTATTATATACCATATAAATGAAAGCCTTTTATAAATCAAATTATGCCTCATTGAAAAGAGATTGAGACAATGTCCATTACCTCATGTTCGAAACATGAGTTAAAAATGAACTTCTTATAATTAGAAGATGTTCATGTGGTCAAAAATGAATTATCTCTTGAATGATAATCATGATTTAGATATCATATATATCATATATATCCCTTATATATTTTTATTTATATTTTTAATTAACATTTGGAGATAATAAATAAATTTAATCGTTCGTGGAGACGTTAAGCCGTACGTACGCATGGATGATACTTTCATTTCTATTTTAGTATTTTATTAGAGTGAAAACATAATGATATATAGGTATATTATAATTCCCATATAATAGAAAATATAATTTCATTAACTCCATCCTTTATATGTCTCATGTATGGTATGAACGAGTCATATCACTTTGAGTGGGCGGTAGTCCACACATCCTCAAAATAAATTATCACATTTTCCCATTATGAAAACCATAAAGGTGTGATATAAATGTGAAATACCAAATAATAAAGAGAAAAAACATAATTCATATCATATATAAATATAGTTCTATAATAATGGCCACCATAAGATGTGGACGTAGAAGATTAAACATTTCGTGAGGTAGTAGTTGGTCGTCCAGAGAAACTGTATGTTCTTTACCCATTAGATGGAGGTTTGTGGAAGTGTAGTTCGAATCCTTCTCATGAAAAAACCTAGTATGATTATGATACTGGTGTTTTTATAAATTAAAGTAGTAAAAATACTTTAGGGGTTATAGAATTAAAATAAAAGAAAATAACTTAAGACAAGACGTTACCTTTACATCGGGTAACTCCCTTTGGTTTGAACCAAACTGATTTCATGAAGTTCTCTATACCAAAGGTAATTCTTCTAGAAGGAATAGAGGGATGTAGTGAGATTATTTATGCATAGGTTGGATGATCCAAGGGGTATGAGAGGTGTGATTAATGGGTTAGAGGGGATTGCTTTTTATAAGGTGGGGGAGTGGCTCTTTAGGAATGTTTGAAACATTTATTTTATTATATAATGATATTCAGTTATCAATGGTCCGGAACGAATTAATGTAAAATATAAGATGAATCATGTTCGAAATAAAATCATCCAATAATAATAGGATAGGTTTTTTATACTATTTTTATCTTTACAATCTAATTTATTTAAATTATTCATTAATTAGGTAAACACTGCATCATTATTGTGTCACAAATAATTATTTTTATTTGATGTATAAAAATTATAAAAAATACCATGATATAAGAAATATTTTCAGACTTATAATTAATATTTATAGACAAGGAAATAACTTACATAACCCCATGTAAAAATTTACTTATTAAAATATATATGTTTGTATAATTTTTGTCATTGCTTTAAATTAATTAATATTAAGTGTCATTATCACTCATAAGTGGCTCCATGGGGTCCTAAAATAGACCCAAGGATGACCATAGAAGTAAATGTATCTACCAATAGTATTAGGACACATGTTAGGCTAAAATAATATTATTATAAGATTATTTTTACCTTGAATTTCATTATTTACATTTAACCGCGGTAAATAAATGTCAAAAGTTACAATTCCCCATAAGATATTTTCATCTTATTAAACAAAAATTACTTACTAAGAAAAACCATGTTTGTCAGATTTTCGAAATTCAATTCACAGAAGCGGTAAAATTCAATTTAAATGAAATTGTCGGTTTTTTAACTACTACATAGTATTTTCACAATTCATAAAAAATTGATAGTTTTTAGAAAAATAAAAAAAATAAGCCTAAGCTATATTTGATATTACGAATTCAAAATTGATATCTATTTTACCAAATTAAAAATATATATGTTGGATTAATTAAATTAAAATTAATTTGTTTTGTCAAAATAATAGTGTTTTTTAATAAAAAATAACCATCAAAAGATTAACACTTCTTTATGTCCAATTTCAACGTGAAATTACTAAAAATATCCAACATTGGATTAAATAGTGAAAATATAATCTAATTAAAACTAAAAAATTATTAAAATTAATATATATCCATATAAATAATTTATATTAAAAGGTAGTTTTGAATTCAAATGCATTAATTTTAACTATTAATTGAAAATTAATTTTATCGGAAAAATATCAAAAATTTAACCAAAGTAAATTTTGATGTCCCAATTCTAAATAAGAATATTATTTTGACAAATAGAACATATAAAAGTGACCACACCTATATTTAAATATGGTTCTCCATCAAAAGGCAGTAGATCAACCTTTTAATGAATATTAGAGTATTTATGCTTAAAATTAGATTCTTTTTTATTTTAGGCCTCTAAAATTTAATTGATAAAATTAAAAAAAATTAACAATCATTTATATTCATATTGTAGTTAGTTATATCCATTCCTTTCAATACAACTACTAGGTGTTAACAAAAATTTGAAATAATATTTTATTATTATTTTTTAGTATGATCCAACGTTGTGTGAAACATATGATTTCAAAGAAACATGTTGTTGCGTATCGGGTACGCCATCGAACATAGAATCCCTATTAAAATAAAATTAATATTTAAATCAAAAACATTAAAAATTATGAAAATGTATTATTCTTTATTTACCGGGGATGTTACATCCTTCCCCCCTTTTGAATATTGTGTCCTCACAATTTTAATCACTTTTAAAATAAATGGGTGGTATTTATCCATCATAGAATTTTCAGATTCCCATGTTGCCTCTTCTACAAAATGGGTTTTCAAAAAAAAATTACCTGATTAATTACCTTATTCAACCACACTTGCTCTCTTCAGTCAAGAATCTAGACTGGTTGTTCCTCCTAATAGAGATTCTCTTCCAACTGAACTATCACTGGACTCAAAATATGAGATGTATCTAACATATACGTTCTCAAAACTGAAACATAATAAACATTGTGTAAATGGGATAAACATGGTGGAAAAAACACTCTATACGCAACTAGTCCAACATTCTCCAAGATTTCATAAGGGCCAATAATCCTCAGTCTCAACATTCTTATCTTACCAAAATTCATCACACTTTTCCATGGAGAAACTTTGGGAAAGAAATGATCACCTACCTCAAAAAAGAGACCTGACCTCATATTATCCGAATAACTTTTCAGCCCTCTCCAAGTAATTCTCATGTTCTTCTAAATCAACAAAACATTTTCTTCCATATCATCTACCAATTCTGGTCCCATCAATTTCCTTTCACCTACTTCATCCCAAAAATCTAGAGTTCAACACTGCTTCACATATAATACCTCAAATGGAGCCATCTGTATATTAGAATGAAAAATTTTATTATAAAAAAACTTAACCAAAGAAAGATGTTAGTCCCAATATCCCAGGTAATCCATTGAACTATAATGTAGAATATCCCCCAAGGTCTGAATTGTTCATTCTGACAACCCATCAGAATCAGGATGAAATGTTGTACTAAAATTTAATTTAGTACCCAACGACTTCTAAAGGCCATTCCAATTGTTAGATGTAAACCTCGGATCATGATCAGATACAATGGAGTGGGGAACTCCATGCAACATGATGATCTCTTTAACATAAAACATAATAAGTTGATCTAGATAAAAAAGAATATCGAATAAGAACGAAATGAGTAGATTTATTCAATCGATAAACAATAACCCAAGTTACACTATTATCTCGAGATGTCTTTGGTAATCCCACAACGTTGTCCAGGGGTATATATTCCCATTTCCACCAGGGCACTAGTAAAGGATGAAGCATCCATTTTGGTAATTTCTACTCTACATTAACCTATTGACAAGTCTAACACTACATAGTAAAGTCAACAATATCTTTTTTCATTCCATCCCACGAGTAATACTCTCGATGATCTTTTTACTTCTTTGCACTGCCAGGATGACTGAAAATGGAGAACCATAAGCATCACGTAATAATACTCCCTTCAACTGTGAATCACAAGGCACCCATAATTTTTTTCCAAACCACAAACCACAATCTTTTTCAATGTCATATTCAGGTAATTTATCCTTCGAAACCAACTCTACCATTTTCTGTAACTCACTATCTTACTTCAGCACTTGCTTAATTTTGTCTTATTGGGATGATTTCGCTGACACCAAAAACAAAATAGGGGAATTTCTTACACCAAAAAATTCTATACCCAAGTTCATCAAATCATTAATCAAGTGATCTCATTCCAAACATAACGTGGTTAATGTAGAATTACTCTTTAGACTCAAAGCATCATCCACTTTAGTTACTTTTCATGGATGGTAATGAATAGTGGAATTATAATCCATGATTAATTATAGCCATATAATATATCTCAGGTTCAATTAATTCTGAGTGAATATATATTTCAAAAATTTGTAGTCAGTATATATTTCACATTTTAGTCCATACAAATAATGCCTCAAAAAATTTAATGGAAAAAATTGTAGCAAATTCCAAATCATGTGAAGGGTAATTTAACTCATGAGGTTTCAACTGACGTAAAGCATAAGAAATTACCTGATCATTATGAATAAGGACATTGCAAAGTCCTTTCAATGAAGCATCACTATAGATAACAGACTCACCCTATATAGACCGTAGTTCCAAAACTAGATCATTCACTAATTTTCTTTTCAATTCCTGAAAACAATCATCACATTATTTTGTCCAAATGAACTTAACACCTTTTTGAGTTAACATAGTCATTAGGATAGATAACCTTGAAATTTGTTTTACAAACCTCTGGTGATGACCTTCCAAACCAAGAAAATTACGGATCTTATTTATATTTGTTAGTCATGACCATTCTTAAATAACTTTTGTTTTAGCATGATCAATAGTTATTCCATTTTTTAAAATAATGTTACCAAGGAAGGAAATTTTTTGTAACCAAAACTCACATATTCTAAATTTTCCATAGAGTCACATTCATTTAATGTTTAAAAGAAAACCCTCAAATGACATTCATGGTTCTATTTAATTTTATAATAAACCAAAATTTAATCTATAAACACATGCACCATTTATAGCCTCAGTCAATTGTGTCCTCACAATAATATACTATTCAATTTTTATTCTGACCATCTCAGGTTGATGTTATGGAAGGTCATTTCCCTCTATACACATTCCCATCACAACATCCATGTTTCCTCATTGAAAAAAATTTTTAATAGAGAAAAATCTTTGGTGAAGAAAAATGATAATCTGTAAATACTATATCATTTCAATCATACCATAAATATATTTTTAGACATTAATTTTAACAATACCCTAACTCCTAATGTTGTCTAAACTAGCCTCTGATACAAACTATAAGGACTTGACCATAAAAAATTACATAATCATGAACTAAAAAAATAATTCACACTGAGGATATTTTTAGGTTTAAATATTTAGAGAATTTGGCCATAAAATATACATAAAAATGTGTATATTACATGTAGACACTTTTACTCAATATCCATTTTTTCATAAAATAAAAACTCCTGAAAAATAAGTCATGTCTAGTTCCATATTTTAGAAATCATGATTTTTCCTTGATCCCATCCTTGACCCTATTCATCTTAAATTCATGTGAAAAATATTTCATATAAAACATTGGATGAGCATAAAAATCTCAATTAGGGATACGTAAAGAAGGAAAACTACTTGTTTTTCAAAAACAACTTGTTAACCATGAATACTTTATCAAAATTAATACATTTCACTAATAAGAAAGAGTAAATACTCTTCACTGAATAAAATATGATTTGTAATTATTTTGTAACCAATAGATTACCATAAAACCCATAGACAGAACAAATAACATATATAGGTAACTTGGGACATAATCCTACGTAAATAGAATAACCATATGGTCGACTTTAACACATATCACTAAATGGAATTGCCATACAACCAACTTCCATACCCAATGCATTGGATGTTATAACATATCCACCCATCCCATCTTATCAAGGCACCACCGGTCATTTGTTATATCAGGTAACCACCCATCAAATGGCCGAGTACCACTATAAAATAATAACACCAAAAATATTTCAAATATAAATATTTCACAAATTACATTTCATTTGCAATAAAAATAAATAATTTCAAGATACTGAAATAATAAATTGATTTAAAAACCCATTTTCAATACCAAAACGCCCAAAAATAGAATAAGGAGTTCTTTTTCATTTTAAAAACATTAAGGCATATAGATGAAGCCTACTAACGATTACGGCGGTAGAGAGGACATTATCGTCCCAAAAATTAAAAAACATTCTTTTTGTCATTTAGTAAAATGATTCATAGAAAATGGTTCTATTTGAATGAAATTAAAATTAAAATAGTTTTATTATATTCCATATAAAATAAAGTCATGTATAAATCAAAGTATGCCTCCATGAAAGGAGATTGAGATGAATTCCCATACCGTGTGTCCAACAGAACCCGTTCATTCTTTCATTTCCTGAGTAATAAACTTATGTTAATTTATACATTAATAAGAAACATTTTCAATTATATTATTCTTTTTATATCACTTATTACCTTGTTGTAACAATTACAAAATAATTTGAGTTCATATGAGTCAATTTGTCGATGTTCAGAACTTGAGTTAAAATAGAACATCTTATAATTACAAGATGATCATGTGGTCAAAATTACTTTATCTCCATGATGATATTAATGATTTAGATATCATAGATATCATAAATATTTTGTATATATATGTATTTATAATTGTACATACCATTTTTTGAAAAGAAATTAAATACACCATTCATGGAGACGGTAAGTCGTACGTACGCATGAACGCTACATTCATTTCTATTTCATATTTTAATAGAATAAAAACATAATGATACATAGTTATTTTATTATTCCTATATAATATCATATATAATTTAATTAAATCCATCCTTTATATATCCCACATATGGTATGAATGAGTCATATCACTTTGAGGGGGCGGTAGTCCGTACATCCTCAAATGAAATTATCGTATTTTTCCATAATAGTATGCTATAAAAGAAAAATACAGAAGATTAAAGAAAACATAAACAAAATATATATCATATATAAATATAGTTCTTTTATAATGTCCACCATAAGATGTGGTAGATGAATATTGAACAACCATCGTTTCGTGAGTCAGTAGTTCATCGCCCACAGAAACAATATCTTCTTTACCCATTAGATGGAGGTGTGTGGAAGTTTAAATCAAATAAATCTCATAAAAACAACCAAGTATATTGAGGATACTAGTGTTGTTATAATTTAATGTAATAAAAAGTGTTTAGGGGGTTGGATACGTAAAAAAAATAAAAGAACTTAAGAGAAGACGTTACCTATAAATTAGACATCTCACTTTGGATTGAACCAAAAAGAATAATTGAAGTTCTATAGGCCTATGGTAAGGCTTCTAGGATTAAGAGAGGGATGTAAGGAGCTAATTTAGTCCAATTTTGGATGGGACAATGGGCTTAAGAGGTGTGAGTAATGGGTTAGAGGTGATGGATTTTAATATGGGGGAGGAGGGGCTCTTTTGGAATGTTTGAAACTATTATTTTATTATATAATGATCTTCAGTTTATAAAGGTCCAAGAATCATTAATGTAGAAGATAAGATGAATCGTGTTTTAAATAAAACCATTTAATAATAATTGGATCGGTTTTGGGTATTTTTTTAATCTTTAAAATCTTATTTATTGAAATCATTCTTAAATGTGATAAACAATGCATCATTATTGTGTAATAAAAATTTTTATTTATATAATGTATAAAAATTATAAAAAATACCCTAATGTAGGAAATTTTTTTCTTTCTAATAAATATTTATTGTCTAGGATGTAACTTACATAACCCCATGTATAAATTTAATTAGTAAAAGATATATGTTCATATCATTTATGTCTTTACATTAAATTAATTAATATAAATTTACATTATGGCTTTTAAGTGGCTCCATGGGCTCCCAAAATCGACCCAAGGATACCCATGGCCGTAAATATATTAACCAATAGGATTTATATACATTTTAGGGTATATTAATATTATTATAATATTATTTTTTTCCTTAAATTAACGTATTTACCTTTAACTACGGTAAATAAATGTCCGAATTTACTATTCACAAAAAATTATTTTCACCTTATTGAACCATATTTCACTTACTAATAACAAACATGTATGTCAGATTTTAGAAAATCAATTAACAGAAGCAGTAAAATTCCATTTATATGAAAAATTCGGTGTTTTAACTAATACTGAGTGTTTTCACTATTCATCAAAAATTGAAGGTTTTTAGAAAAATATCGAAAATTATGTCAACGATATATTTGATATTAAAATTTAAAAATTGTGTCTATTTTAACAAATTCAATACATAGATGTTGGTTAATTAATTTAAAATTAATTCCCATCGTCAAAACAAAATCGTGTTTTTAAGAAAATATAACTATCATAAGATTGATATTTTTGTATGTGCAATTTCAATGTGAAATTACTTATAATGACCAAAATTGGATTAAATGGTAAAAATATTATCTAATTACTCTTTTGAACCAATAAAAATATACTCTATCCATATAAATAAATTATTTTAAAAGGTATTTTTGAATTAAAATACAGTATTTTTCATTATATATTAAAAGATTAATTTTATCAGAAAAATATCAAAAATTTAACCAAAGTAAATTTTGATCTCCGTATTATAAAGTAGAATTATATTTTGTCATCTAGAATAGATAAAAGTTTGAAATACTATATTTAAAATGTGTTCACCATCAAAGGCTGTAAATCGACCTTTTAATGAATATTAGAGTATTTATGTTTAATATCAGATTCTTTCTCATTTTGAGCATCTAAAATTTATTGGATAAATGTAAACACATTTAACAAACATGTATAATAATATTGTAGTTATTTTTGTACAATCTTTCCAATACCACAACTAGGTTTTAACTACCATTTAATATAATATTACATTATTAATTTTCAGTATGACCCGACATTGTGTGCATCATAAGATTTCAAAGAAACCTATTGATGCCTATCAGGTACCCCATCGAACATAGAATCCTATTTAATGAAAAATTAATATTTAACTCACAAATATTAATAAATATGAAAATGTATTATTTTTAATTTACTTGGGATGTTACATTGACACTATTCATTTAATTTGACATTAAATACATCATGAATAAGATAGAATAAGAATATAATCATTTAATAAATCTATAGTATTTTTAAGATCCTAGCCTTTTCTAGAGAAATATCAGATGTGTTTTTAGGTAATTTTTTTATTAAGTACCTTTTTGATGGGGTATGACCTGGGGTGTGTTTGGGTGAAGTTTCTATGGAATTGGGAAGACAGAGTGATGTGCACAGTTTGCCAACAGTTTTGCCAAAATGTGTGGAAGATAACCAACCATATAGTGGAAGTTGGCATGGTTGGCGTATAGTTTTTCTAGCCAAGCACCATCAAGCCTGTAGGCAGGGGAATACTACACAGTTGGCACATCGTTTGATCTAACAGTGCAGCCTCCCAGGTGAAACCACACGGGCATCCCACTTTATTCCGATAATTGTTATTAAAACCACCCAAACCCCCGAAACCTCTATAATTTGACCTAGGCTCTGTCATGTAAATTAATTGGTTTTACCAATGCCTTTAGGGTGGATTCCAAGGTGACCCCAACAGCGTTATTCGAGATAAAAATCTTTGATTAAATATCTTCTCTCCTCCTGGTAAGATGATTTCATCCCGATTCTTCTGCCATTATAGATCACATCTTCTATATATAATTTCATTGAAGATATACCCCATTTTCATGGATCTAAACACATGGTTTGATATCTTGATCTAAGAATATGGATCTATATCCCGATTCCCAAGATGTTGATTGCCTTTGATCTTAATTTTGGATTTAGGTATTTAGATCCAGAGCTTGATCGAGGACATTGTAGGGCTTTGATTTTGGGGATTTCCATTGGTCTACCTTCCATTAATAAAAAAAGGTACATGGTCTAAATCAAACTCCCATAGTCATGATTTTGATATGTGTATGAGTTTATAATTTTTCTATATCATCTTGATGATTGATTTTCTAAATTAGAGTAATTAAGAATGTTTAATTGAATTATTATTTCTTTTGGATTTAAGTAGTATTGGAACCATGAAACAAATGTAAGGGGATTTCCCTAATTGATATTTTTTTTGATATTGATTATGGTTTTAGATATATTCTTAGAGATTTTAAATTAACTATGTGAATATAATTAATTAGGGGGATTAATTAAGAAAAGATTTTTGGCTCTGAAAGATAATTAATTGGGAGATTTAATTACGTGACTTGATTTTGAGCAGGGATAATTAATTGTGATAATTAATAAGGACAAGTTGAGATTTGATAAATATTATTAATTGTGATGAATTAATTATGGAATGAGAATTATTTTGATTAATTAATTAATTAATGAATCAATTAATGGATTGTGTTCTTAGTTAATTGTTGAGTTAAATAATGGCCTTTGAAATTTTGAACTAATCAATGGATTAGTAATGGTATGTTGTGGAAAATTCTTCTAAACTAATGAAAGACTAAATGGCTGAAATTTTTGTGCTTCTATAGATGGAATTCTAGACTAATTAGAATTTTGGACATAAACATAGTGTTCCACTCCAATAGTTGTCTAAGCGTGATATTATGGGGTGCTAGGGGCGTCTGACACAAAATTAGAAAATAATTTATAGGAATGATGAACTACACTCAGTGATATTTTGGGATTTTAGGAGTTCCAAACAACACAAAATGAAATATAATAATTAATGATGATTCAAATGATATTTGGGGTGTTAGGCATGATTACCTACACCGAACAATTGATAATGATGAATGACGATTCAAGTGGGAAATAAGAATTGAACATGGCCTAATATGATGATTAATGATTAAATTAAAATGTGATAGCCATTTAAATTATGCATTGTATTTATTGCCTCATAAAAATGATGCACTAAATTTCTACTAGACTCATTTTAGACACCATTAGTGGTGGAATACTGAGTTGTACTGACACCCTATTCATGCCGCCTGATTGGAACCCAGGTAGATTTTGTTCATGCAGGATCGGAAAAGGGAAAGGCCCCGGGGTAGGTTTCTATTTGGTATTCGATCGTGGGAGAAAAAACTAGATGTGGTTGAGGACCCATTAGGGAGACTTTGTGTCTATGCATTCAGTTCCATTGTAGACACTTGAAATTTTCATTCTCATAGCATGTTTTACCATTCAGTTGAGTATTTTATTTTCATTTTTTTGTTATCATATGACATGGAGTTGTTATGGTTATTTATAAACTTGTTCTCTTAGTTATTGATATTATCTTCTTTTGGTGTTTTATTTGGAAAAAAGTGGTTATATTCTCCCCTAGAATGACTTACCAGACCCTCGTTACAAGTCAGCACCCTCTGAGGTATGAGGATTCAGGCTTGAGGGCAAGTGGACAACCGGCTCTGGGCACCGTTTAGTGGTTCCGGGGTCAGGACATCACAATGTGGTATTCGAGGAGTTTTTTTCCCTTGTTACTCTTTAGTCTTACTATTTTCAGAATGGTAGACATGAGACTAGGAAGGGTAGAGGCTTGATAATGAGCTTAGGCGTCGAAGTTAAAAAACCCATGTATACAGGAAAATTTTAGTAATGAGGGTACGATTATTGTGATTGTTTATTGTTGTTATAGTTGTATATTATTTCACCTAAGGTGACACACTTGTGGTGTCATGTGATATTTTTAAGAAAATTGTGGAATTTTGATTTGTGGCTTAAAGTGGCATGATACATGAGACTGTATGAATCATTCTAAGAAATCATGGTTTTTGTAACTTTCATTTTTCTAAGAGCTCATGAGAAAATGGGTTTTGGATATGTTGTTGAATGTGAATTGTTTTCCTTTTTGTGAGATTGAAATAATCATGCAAAATTAGGATAAAAGGGTGTCTAATGAGAACCTTGATTAATGAAATGAGTATGAAAAATTAATTATTTGTTGAATTAATTAATTTGATATAAAGTGATTAATTAATTGTTGAATTAATTAATGAGAATGTATGTATCCTTGATAACCAATACCGAAGAGTGGGATGGTCAACTGTAGTTATAAGGCCTCGATATTGATCGTTTGATGAGAAAAAAAGGAGAAAGGACATGTTGAATCTTTTTCTTTTTGTTTCTCCTCAAAAGTAATTGTTATAAGGATTCATTTTTGGACCTAAGACGTATGTTTCAAATTGTAGAGATATTCCTCCATGACGCTTGTTAAGGGAGAGACCTAGGGTTATGGACCAGAACGAACATCCAAACAGGGAGCATAAAGCACCATTGGTGAAACCTGAGGTTGAAGGGGAAAGTTTCCAAGAGAAATTTTCTAAATTCATGATATTTATAGAGAGATTCCCAAGGGAGGTTCAGAAATTCATTTCAGAGATAACAAGAGAGTTTCATCCGTAGAAACTTCCTACTTTTACATGTGAGGGTGGAGCTGAGGGAGGTCAATTATAGATTGAATACATAGAGATGATAAATGAAAATTTGGAGAATCTATATGAGAGGATGGTCATGTTGGATGGTTATATGAAATAGGATTTATATAAGTGCTAGTGGGATATTCAGGTACGATATGGCCAGTCTAATGATTTGTTATGGATGAACTCTCTGGAGAAGTTCTAGGATCACTTCTATACAGAGACATTGATGTAAGAGAAGTCTTCATAGTTTATACATCTAACAGAAGTAGGCATGTCCATAATGGAATATAGAGGTTGTTCCATTAATTTACAACATTTTTCTCCATCATTGGTAGTTGATGGGGATTCTTTAAAAAATGATTATCGGATGGACCTAGGTTTGTAAATAAGTCCAAGGATAATATATTTAGGCTAAAGAAATTCATATAAGTTGTTAGTTAGGATCTAATTTTATATTGGAACCTGAAAGAGGCTTATAGTACGGGATAGGTAGTTGGACGATTAGGGCGTGGTCCTTTTGAGAGCTGGAAGCACCGTTACAAGAACATCTCATAGGATAGTGGAAAGAAAGGTGGAAATTTAGTTGGAATAGTTCTAACATGTCTTTCTCACATCCTTTTCCACCAATGCGGTAGGCAGTGACACTATCACACACATTTTCCTTGACCACCAGTGGGGGGATACTTTTTTTTGGCAATATGGGTCACTTAAAGATGTTATTTGTGAATAAGCGACAAGCAGTTGCTGAGGAAGAAACTTCTCAGAGTCAGAGTGTGGGAATGGGGTCTTCTACACCATATAGGTCTAGAAGATGGAATTATACTGAAAGAGGTAGTAGAGGAAGTGGATGTATTGTTTTTAGGGAATGAGCGCCCATATAGGTGAAGTGGTGGTACTCCAGGGGGGCAGATGACACCATAAAGAATAGAGGAAGAATATTTACATGAAGTGCATCTTACACTTGGGGAGTGTGAGGTCCGTCGATCGATAGTGAGAGTTAAAATTATATTTTATTCTTCTTTGTATACTACATTTTTTGATATTGGTGCCTCTCATTCTTTTATATAATAAAATCTTGTTAATGAATTGAGCCCTGAGGTGGAGCCCGTATGTTGGGTGATGAATATCGATACACCATTAGGACCACAGTCTAGATATTTCTGTTTATGAAATGGATTTTATGTATATATTGGAGTGTATCATTTCATTTGGGATATATATGTCCTTGAAATAACTGGGTTCTACATGATTATGTGTATGGACTGGCTAGTTGCATTCTGATCCCGCATAGATTGTTACCATAGGAGAGTGACCTTTGTATCTCTTGAGGGTGACCCATATGTTCACAATTGAGAACAGTATATCGATGTTGACAGAGATGGGATGATTACTCCACAATTGGGAGAGCTCAAAACCCATGTTTTTAGTCTATTATGGGATTATTGGAGTGGTAGTCAAGACATCTATCCACTAATTGTAGAACTATTTCAGGATGTCTTTCATGGTGACTTTTATGGGTTTCCACCTAAGAGAGATGTGGAATTCACTATTGAAATGATGATAGGGTTTGAGCTGGTATCGATTCCACCATACATAAAGGCACTGAATGAGAATCAAGAGGTCAAAACGTAGTAGGATGTGTTGAAGGATAAATATTTTATCCGTCCATGTATGTCTCCTTGGGGGTTACCAGTTTTGATTGCAATGATGGCTGATGAGTGTATATGCTTGTGTGTAGATTACTGGATATCCTATTAAATGACCGTAAGGAACTGATATCCACTTTAACATATTTATGATCTATTTGAACAGATGGAGGATCCATGTGTGTTCTCGAAGATCGATATGATATCATGGTATCATCAGATGAGAGTTATAGCTTCTGATATACCAAGAACTACTTTCAGGAGCAGGTATGTCCTCTATGAGTTTGTTGTAATTATGTTGGGTTGAATAATTCTCTCGAAGTGTTTATGGATTTAATGAGCATGAATAGTCTATATAGTTGGATTAGTTTGTGGTGGTGTTTTTTTGATGAAAATTGTGTTTACTCTAAGACACATGAAGATCATTCCCAACATCTTGACATATTCATGGATATACTGAGAGAGCGTCAGCTATATTCCCAGATATCTAAATGTTAGTTGTGTATTTACAAGGTACAATTTTTTGGGCACACTATCTCGAAATAAGGTGTGGCAGTAGACCAAGAAAATTTGATGGCAATGATATCTTAGGAGAAACCCAAAAATGTTTTTGATATTTGAATATTTTTTGAATTAGATGGTTATTATAGGAGGTTCATCCATCACTTTTACCGATTGGAAGCACCGCTTATAGGTTTGAAAAGTAAAGGGATAATGATTGTTTGGATAGAAGCATGCAATAATTCTTTCTAAGAGTTGAAGAAGTTCTTTAAATCAACACCAGTTTAGATCTTACCTAAGTCAGGTGAGGAGTACATATTGTATTATGATGCTTCTGAGGTGGGACTCAGAGCTGGGTAGATGCAAGTGGATAGAGTCGTTTCATATGGGTCTCAGTAGTTGAGACAACATGATTTTTTTACTATTCATACAATCAATCTAGAAGTAGTAGTTTATACTCATAAGTGTGGGTGACACTATCTTTTGGGTGAAAAGTTTTAAATTTTAACAGATCATAAAATCTTAAAGTATATCTTTTCATAGCATGGCGTAAATCTTCGGCAGTGAAGATGGGTAGAGTATATGCAGTCATTTGATTTGGTACTGGAATATACACCTGGGAACCAGAATAGTGTGATTGATGCCTTGAGAAGTATATTTCAGACTAAGTTGGTACATGAGTCGAGTGCATTATGGAATATGATTACTTTGATGGGGGGAAATACATGTGGTTTTTTGGAGAGTCAGGAGAGGATGAATCTGGATTTTGTAGTGGTGGAGTTTACACTCTCAAAATGGATTTGGTAGAGAATGTATGAGGATATGATGTGTTTATCCTAGAAGTAAATCCTGGAAGGTGGGGATACACCATCATACTGGATAATAGATGGGGATGAGATCATCTATGTGAAAAATCAGGTTGTTGTGCCTATGTGTATACAATAATAACTCATGAGTGAATTTAATTACTCAAGGTGGGAGGTATATTCTTGTTTGAAAAAATGTATTGTGACCTATGATGAACGTTTTGGGGGACATGCATGAAAAAAATAGTAGGGTTTGTAAATTTATGTTTCACCTATCAGTAGGTGATGTTAGAGAATCAATGACATGGAGGCCAATTGCAATAATGTCCTATAATAAAATGGAAATAGGATGTCATGATTATGAATTTTGTGGTTGGACATCCAATTACTCTTATGAAGAATTATTTTGTTCGGGTCACTGTGGATCAACTAACAAAGGTAAAACATTTCTATCCTATATGAGAAACATTTACAGTAGATCATTTGGGGGAACTGTACATGAGAGAGATAGTTTGTTTTCATGGGGTGTAATTGACTATAGTTTATTATTTCAATTCAAGATTTAAATCAAACATCTGGTAGAGATTATAGAACACACTTGATACATAGGTTCTATTACATATTGCATTCCACACACAGAGAGATTGGTAGTCAGAGCATACCATACTAGTGTTAGAGGATATGTTTTTAGCATGTGTTCTTGTCATTGGTGGATCATGGGGGAAGCACTAGAATTATTTAATGTTCACCTATAACAACAGTTATCATAAAAAAATATAGAAGGAAACATATAAGGAACTTTATGGTAAACCTTATAGATTACGACTTTGTTGGATTGAGGCGAGTGAGTCATAGTTATTGTGACCGACTCTTTTTCAGGATGCATTAGAGTAGGTACAACTGATTTGGAAATGCTTGGCTACGACACAGAGTAGGAAAAGGTCATATGATAATAGACACACATGACCCCTATAGTGGTGATCGTGTATTCCTTCAGGTGTCACGTAGATTAGGTCAGCACATGATACATAGGAAAGGTAAGCTAGTGCCTAGGTTTGTGGGATAGTTTGAGGTGCGGGATAGAATCGGTTCAGTGTCATACCGATTAACACTTCCATATATTTTCAGCACTATGAATGATGTTTTCCATGTGTTACAACTATGGAGTTATATCACATACACATTTCATGTGATTAATGTGGATGAGGTTGACCACGATATAGGTGCATCCTTTAAAGAGCATCCAATACGTGTGCTGGGTCTCAATGAGAATGGCTTACAGGGAAAGACCATGTCATTATTTCATGTGTTATGGAATCATGGAAGTATTCAACATGATACATGGGAACGGGAAAAAAACATGAAGGCTCAATGCAAAAATATTTTTGGACTGGAATTTTAGATAAGTTGGAGAGTGAAGCTCGATGATGAGTATTATAAGGTGGGGAGATTGTAAGATCCCATCCTTTTCGGAAGAAATCTCGGGTGTGTTTTTAAGTAAATTTTTTTATTAAGAAACTTTGGGATGGGGTATAACAATTCATGTGTTTGGGTGATTCTTTTAAGGCATTGGGAATATAGGGGATGCACATGCGTTGGGAATGGTTTGGACAAACCGTGAAATATAACCATGTGGATAGTGGAATTCGGCACGGTTAGCACACATTTTTCTTTAACAGTGAACCATGAAGACATGCAAGTAGTGGATTTTTGCACTGTTTGTGCACAGTTTGGCCTAACCATGTGGCCTCCCAGGTGAAACCATGAACATGACCCAATTTTTTACGAAAATAGATTTTAAAACCACCTGAACCCCCAAAAACCTCAATGATTTGACCTAGGCTCAGGCTTGAAAATTTATATGTGTTCCGAAATCCTTATGGAGGTATTATATAGAGATCCAAACAGAATTCTTCGAGATCAAAATCCCAGATTGAACATCCACTCTGCTCCCAATAAGTGGATTTAATCCTAATGCTTATCTTGTTCTTTCTCTTATCTTTTCTAGATCATTTCATGGATGATCACCCACGTTTTATAAGATCCAAACCTACAGGTTAAGATATAGTTCTTGGATTTTGGATCTAGATCTATATTTTGAAGATCATGATTTCCTTTTATCATGATTTTTGATTTACGGATTCTGATCTAGAGCTTGATCGATGAGGTTGTTCCACTATAATTTCAGGGATTTCGTTTGGGGTAACTTACGTCAATAAATCTAGGTAGGTTGTCCAAATCAAACACACATATTTGTGATTTTGATATGTGAGTGAGTTTATTATTCTTCTAGATTATATTGATGATTGATTTCCTAAATAGGGGTAATTAGGACAGTGGAATTCACTTATGATTTTCAAGGGATTTAATTTATAATTGAATCATTAAACAGACAATGGGGGATTCCCAAATTGATATTTGTTTTAGAAATTTGTTATGGGTTGATATATTGTCATTGAGATATTAAATATATTGTGTGAATAGAATTAATTATGTTATATTAATTATGAAATGATGTTTGGATAAAAAAGATAATTAATTTGGAAAATTAATTTTTTTCCATGGTTTTGATCAAGGATAAATAATCGTGAGAATTAATTTTGATAATTTGAGATTTCATAAAGATAATTAATTTTGAAGAATTAATTATAGAATGTTAATTATGTTGATTGACTAATTTAATTATGAATTTATTATTGTATTATGTTCTTAGTTAATTGTTTAGTTAAATAATATCCATTGAAATTTTTAACTAATCGATGGATTAGAAATTGAATGATGTGGAAAATTCTTATGAATAAATGAATGATTAAATGTATGATATTTTTGTGGTGATAGATAGGTCGGTCTAGAAAAATTGGAAGTTTGGACTTGGACATGGCATTCCTCCCCAACAGTTATCCAAGATTGAGATTATGGGGTGCTAGGCATGGAGAAATACACCGAATTAGAAAAAAAGTGCAAGGAATAATGACCTAAACTCAATGAGATTTTGGTATGTTAGTCAAGAAGATCTACACTAAATGAATGATAATAATGAATGATGATTCAAACGAGATTTGGGGTGCTATGAATGATGACCTACACCAAAAAATTGACAATGATGAATGATGATTCAAATGGGAAATACGGTTTGATCTTTGTGTAATTTGATGATTAAATGTAACATGATAATCAGATAAATTTTAAAAATATGCCTTTTATTTATTTCTGTATAAAAATGAATGCACAATCACTTAACTAGACTCATTTTAGAAACTGTTGGTGGTGGCTTAGTGAGTTGTACTCACACAATATTTGGGATGCCTAATCAATACCTGAGATAATTTTGTTTTTCCAGGAAAGGATATGTGTAAGACCATGGGATAGGTTACTTTTTGGGAATAGAGCATGGGATATGGCACCAGGCGTGGTTTAGGACTTGTTGGGAGTTGTTGTGTCATTATATTCAGGTTAATTGTCGACATTTGACAATTTAATTGTCATAGTATGTTTTATATTTCACTTTAGTGTTATATTTTTATGATTTGGTTATCATATGACAGAGATTTGTTCAGGTCAATTAGACACTTCTTCTCCTAGTTATATTTTTTTGATTTTGTTGGTGTTTTATTTCGATAAAAGAGGGTATAGTCTCCCCAATAATTACTTACCAGAACCTCACTTCTAGTCGGAACCCTCTAGAAGACAGGGAGGCACATTTGAGGGTATGTGGACACCCGAAATGGGGCACCATTTAGTGGGTCTTAGGTCAGGGCGTCACAATTTTTCATATGCATCTCAACAATTCCTGTTAATCATTATTAAATAAAAATTTAATTAGTTTATATATTTTTTGTAACAATTTATTTAAGTTTTCTATTATTATAATATATATATGGCGTTGATGATTCGAATGTATTTAAGGTAATTATTCAATCAATAAAAATTTAAAATAAATTCCCATGATTAAAAAATTAATTCACCTTTAAAATAAAATTTTAGAGTTTAACATAACATGTTTTTTTCATTACGGGTAAAAATAATAGATATTGATGTAAATAATGTGTGTTATTTTATTTTTTCTTAGAATAATATAAAAGTCAATATTAACGAAAAATGGAACCTAATGGCCCTATTTTTTAAGAAATGGATAATGATGGTTTAAATAAACTCATAGAAAAATATAATTTCATGATTTAGGCATGTTTTAGAGGGATTAAGATTTTAGTATTTATCTGTAAAAATGTGATTTTATTGATAAGGATGTGCTAACTTTTAAAATGGTTACTATTCATAATTACTGAAAAATAATGGACACATAATTACTAAATTTAAACATAATAATTAGAAATAGGTAATGTATTTTATAGAATTCATTTTAGTTAATTCATATAAATTATTGGATGATAAAAAACTAGAACACTATGAAATACAATTTTTTTAGATAAATGGGGTTTTATGACACAAAATAAACTTATAACAAAATCATGTATAACGATGATTAAATAGTAATTAATTATATTATTTATAAAAATATATGAATTATTTTAATTAGGTAATAAATTAAATTTTTTAGTTGGAATTTCAAGTAAAATAAAAGAAAAAATAATAAAAATATACAATTTTAACTATAAACTGAAAATTCAATCCTTTCTAAAAATTACAGAAATATAAACTAACAAATGTATAGACCTAATGAATTTCTAAATGATATTATTTTAGTATTAAAACATTTTAATATGATTTTTAGTTCATCTAAACTCAGTTTTTTGGTGCAAATAAAGATTTAAAAGATTCATATTTAAGGATAAGTTTGTCATAAAATCTTTTGTTGTTACAACTAAAAATTCCTACACATATTTTAAATAAGTTTAGGTATTTTACTCCTATATTAATTACCTTTCCCATTTTATCTTTTACTATGGTAACTGGTTTCTACCTAGGGTAGCTTATCCTTTGTGACAAAAAAATAAGTTGATATTATTACCCAATTTGGAAATATTGAATCAAAATTTAAAATCTATTTTTAAAAATTCAATTTATAAAAGAGATATAAATCATATTTTAATACTAAATTTATATTTTTCTGAAAGTGTAATTAATTTCTAAAACACCCAATACAAGGTTGTATAGTAAAATAAATTTTTTCAAAATTATATAGTCACTTATAAAATAAATAATTTTTCTTTATAAAATAGATTCATAAATTTTCCATTCATACTTATAAAATAACGTGGTTATAAAATTCATGTTATTTGTAATAACTGATTTTTCACATTTAAGCTAAAAATAATTATTATTATGAAACATTTCAAAAAATAAAACCTAATATAAATTTGACATCCAAAATTAATTTTTTTTATAAATTTAAATTATATATTATATATTTTTTGAATATTTTTATAAAAAAAAATATTTAAATAAATATTTTTATTGAAAAAATAACACTTAAACATGAACAATTCTTAATATTATTTTCTATAAATTTATAGATAATTTTATATAGTCGCAACAATGTAAAGATATAAATATTATCTATAGTAAAAAAAGTTTATTGATATATCTTTAATTTATTAAGGTAATATTCTTTACCCTTTATAGTATGATTTTTCAAAATACATCATATTTAAAATATTAATAAATGAGAATAATAATGTATAATTTTTTAATTTATTATTATGATTTTATCTTCTAATTATTATATTTTTTATCTAATTTTAATATATATTGTATTTTTTATTATGGTTTTGAGATAGTTCTGTGTTTCATGAGAAATATTCTATTGAAGAAAATATTAATTCACTAGATTTAAAATCCCATGTAGTTAAAACTTTCATCTAATTGTATTGTATATATTTAAAGTCATGATGTTTTGTTTTCTATTTCATGTTAAATATATAATTTTCTCATAATAATTATTTAATCATTTTCATATGAGTTTTAGATCTTGAATTCCTTTCATCGAGACAAGCTTTTTCCTATACACCTAATCTAAATATAAAGGTTTTTATAGTTTATATTTGTTTTATTATGTAATTAATTATCACCCACCCAATATTGTTTGTTATTAATTTCATGCTATCCCCATTAGAGGGGTTTTGATTAAAATGTTTCCTTAATTGTAATGGTTTCTTCTCATATCTCAATTTCATATTCAAGATTTACTTAGAAAGATAATATATTTTTGGAGTTTAAATTATTTTAATTTATGAAACATTCACTATTTCCTTATCCTATGGTTATTTTGAGGGTTTTTATGTCAACTCAAAATTTCATTTTCGAACTAGATTCATTATTTTGCAATTGTAATGAAACCAGCACTAACTCCCCATTTATTTTGGTATTCCTTCAAATCTGGGACTTTATACAGGGGATTTTTTATGAATTCCCTTACATATTACATAATAATTAATTAATTTAATTTCCTACAAAATTAACATTATTGTTTTTTTTATAATAAAATAACTATTTCAGAAATGTTCTATCATTTTAGTATCATATGCATGAGCTTTCCTCAAAGGACATTCATTTTTAAATATATTGTAATTAATCATATTTATTCTTTATAATTAACCTAGATTGACATTATATTAATGATTTCATAAAATTATTATGATAACATAATAAAATTACTATATATTGTATTAGTTTGATAATTCTTATATATAATGGTATTATACTTTTTGATTTGGGGAAATATTGAAAATCAGTATAATATGTTTTTTTCAGATATGACTGTTTATTTATTAGTTATGAAAGTTGAATATATTGTATAACCATATACCTTTTATTTCCAGATGTATTATCTTCATTGAATTACTAAAAAATAATTAATAATATATATGCTTGAATCTGAATATATATGTTTCATTATTAATATGTAAATTCGGTTATGTATTAAATTGATATTCATATACCTCACATTGTTAATGAATAAGAAAACATTAAGTGGTTGGTGATGCGCAATATTGTATATATTCTAAATTTATCATTCGTTCTTAGAAGAAAAAATGTTTTTGTATTTGGTGTATTCTTACCCAATAAAAGAATAATATATTGATTATTTCCTTAATGATAAGATTATTGTCATTATTGAGGAATTTAATGTAAATAAAAAGATGTATATAATTATTCATTCCATCACCATGAATTCAGTTATTGTTATCCATTCAATTAATTATGTAGTTATGTCACACTCCACATTCTTTCAAGAACATGTGACAATTATATGTAATTATTTGATTAAAATTTATTTCCTACCTGAGTACACCAAACCTGTTCATTCTATGATAACATATGGTATGTGATTTTCGATATTGATTATTTGAAATCACCCATATTATGATTCATATATCTAGGATATGAACATATGTATTACACATGATTAATCTAGGATAAAATACCATGTTTGATAAGTTTTTAGGATATGGTGAAGACTTTTTATGGATTATTTATTTACTAATATAGTTTAACAACTTGCATTGGTTGAGGAAGGCATGAGATTTATTTTTTTTTTCACCATAATTTTCAAAAATTATAATCATAAATGGTTTTGTGAATTTATGTAATGAAATTTTTGAAAAATATCATGTAACTATGGGATAGTTATATATGTTTTTTCAAACTAAAGGTCATTTAAAAACAATGGACACCTATCCTTTTAGAAAGCACATAATTATTTTTATTAACTTTTAAATGAGATATTATAGTAATTTTGTGGAATCGACTATAGAGTCATAACATAAAAATGATTTCAAGTCTTCTAATAGTTATATTTAAAATGATCCCAATAATTTCTTTCAATATATTATTGTACACTAGTTTAATATATTCATCAATAACATGTTTAAATTACAATTCAACGGAGTGTCATATGATAAACTATTTTTAAGTACCAATATTCTTAGTATGTTAGGTATGCACATTATTTTATTTAGAACATTCCTAATTTATTACATAATTTTTCCATAATTATAAATGAAATAAAACACATTCATTGTTATATTTTCAAAATCTTTTTTCGTGATTTTTTACAATTCCTTATAAAAAATTTGTTAATTGAACAGAAAATTACATCACAAACAAATAATTCATCAAACAAAATTACTACAAGTGAATTTTAATTCAATACTTTTGTGTTTTAAAAGACCAAATAAAAATTTGATAAAATAAATACATATTTCACATATACATAGATCTTGTTTCCTATTTATGAAAGTATTAATATTTAGTAAGTATGTTTTTTTTTGGAAAATCACAATTCATAATCTAGGATATTTTGGAATTTATACTTCCTCCATAACATTAACATTCTAAAAATTAAATTTTACACTCGTATAGAAATTTTTATAGTTTATACGATATAAAAAGGCTAATGAAATTATAATTGGTTATAATCAAACAATATACAATAAGGGTTCTTCACAATGCATACACTCTTTTTTTATTGTGTAACCATACAACTAAATTGACATTATTTATAAAGATACATCCTTTATCATATTTATTATTTTAATAAACAAGTTTATTGTCTAAAATAGTATAATGAGAGGATATATTAATTAATTTCCAAACCACTTTCCTATTGAACTGGTTAAAATCATTCTTCATGTCTAAAACATATCCTTCTTATATAAAAGAATACTCTATATTCTTAGGATCATTACATGATATAAATATAAAAATTATCAATATTTACAAAAGATCATTTATTTAAAACACCTTTATTTAATCCTTCTAAAAATGTTATATGGGATGTATAATTATGGATATAGGATTTCTAGGAAACAAACTATTGGATTCCTTAGTTTTTTACCATTTTGGATATTTTTTCCCGGAAAAATATCATCAAAATTATTTTTTTGTCTTAATATGAGTAAGCTCTACGATATTTAAAAATATTATAAAAAAATAAATATATACCATCATCATTATTTTGTTCAAATATACCATGATTAATATTTTTTTTGAAGATATGAACCTTGATTCCTAACATTCTAATATAAAAAATTCTGTTTTATTTTATTATTTATCTAGCATGGTGTCATCATAAGGTATATCTTATAATATATCTATTTAATACATAGAAAGATGTATTAATCTCATTGTCCCATAAATTATTAGTCATAATCTAATAACATAATTTTTTGAAATTTTAAATTATAGGTTATTTAAAATTACAAAAACACTAACTTTAAAAGAACATGCATTGTTAGATAAATATACCGAATATAAGTCATAAAATTTCCATGAAATAGTTATTCAGTTATGTGTTTACCATTTAATATAATTTAATTTTTAACAAGGGTTTATTATTTATTTTAACCATATATATATTAATTAATAATTATTTTATAATTTTATGGAAAACATATATGACTTTTATCAAGTTTTTATAATGAAACTAAATTAATTTAGTCATCCGTCATATTTATAAATTAACTATTGTCAATAAACTATTGAGAATTATTGTTTCTTGTATCATTCCCTATAAAAATATCAAATATATATATGTTTTGGTGATAATATAATTTTGGGTCAGGTGTTGTTAAAAATTAATGACTTCTGTATAAATTTTATTTACATTGGGTAAAACTATAATAAAAATGGTAATAAATTTTTAGAAAAACAAGAATGTTTGACACTATGTATTTATGTAACATTAACGAAAAAATAATTAAAATAATGTATAGAAATAAAATTAAAAAATATCAATGTATAAATCCTCTTTTTATTTCAACCAAGAATAATATAATTTCTAGAAATCATTAAATATATATGATTACATCCAATTAAAAATTTACAATTATTTCTATTAGTGTTTGTAATAATTTTTCCATTGTATTACCCAATCATTAACATGCTTGTATAATGCTTAAAATAATCATTATTATATAATTATTCATTAATAACGTCATCATACATGACATTAGAAGTAAAAAAAGCTTCATAGTTTGGTCTTTAATTATTAATGTTAATTAGGAGTTGAATATTTTAATTATGGTATTTTAATAATATTTAAATATGGAATATTATTTTTTATTTAATATATCAAATTTTCTTCTAGAATATATCAATAATCTATAATATCAACAAAATAATGATTATTTTATTTATAAATAAGTGAGCATAAGGATTTTACCACTCCAGTATGATCTATAAAATATATAATTTCTTCACGGATCAATTTATTAAAAACATATTTTGAGTTTCATTCAGAACACTAATCCTTAGTACCACTCCAAATTTCTTTATAATGAAATTAAAATTTCTTGTTAAAGTTTAGTTTTCGAAAAAACTTATTTTCATAGTTTTATACTCATTAATTTTAGGGTATCAGGGTTTGATATTCTCCAGTCTCCAACATTCAATGTATCTCACTTTTATTGAATTTTAGTTATTATTACTGAATTTATAGAAGGATAATCAAATTACATTCCTTCCCAAGTATTATATTTTACATCTTCGTACTATTTGATATAGTAAATAAATTGAATTTGATAAACATGAATCTCCTTCAATAGGCGAGTTATGTTTTTTTTTATTTTTAAATTATCATTCTTAAAAGATTATAAATATAATGGAATCTACTCTATAATCATATTTTTTATTTAAAATTTTCTAAAAGTGTTGAATATCTGATTAATATATAAATTACACTCTATTTAGAAGGTAAACCTATTAGAATATTACATTCTTGACTACATTCAAGAACAACATCACCAAAAAAGAAATAATTTCCACTTTCTTATTGATCCTCTAATTTATTGGAAAAAAAATTCCATATAAAACATATTTAATTTATCAATATTTATTTTTTAGTATTAAACCATAATTTTCATGCATTATCAATTACAACAAATAGATACAATCACAATTTTCCATATATCATTGATAGTTACACATTGTGAAACATGGTTGAACATATCTATTTTGAATTAAAGAATTATAGCATCTATAACAATTGAGTTTATATGTAAATGAACATCTTCATCATTAATCTATAACATTGGTTCAATAATAGAAATTTTTGAAGGTTTACCCCCAATCATATAAAATTTTAAACTAATATTTTCAAAACACATAATAATTAAAAATATCAATAATACATAATTTTATCCATTTATATTAGTGACTCTTATAGTCCACATAACATCTCTTGGATCATACAATGATGAAAATAGAAAGAGATCACTAATATTAAACAAGAATGTGTGGAAACATAAATAATCTTATTCCTATATTATTGTTAAAGTACTCAAGATGGTGGTGAATTGAGTTTAAATATTTCACAGTAATAAAAAATTGCCACCTTCATAAATAATTTAAGCATATATGATCTTATTTAGATAGGAAACAAAAATAAAATTCATCAATGAGTAGGACATCAAATATTTTCATAGTGTTTTTGATATAAAAATAACTTTTCCAATTCATTAATGATTATTTACCAATATCATTTATATAAGAAATATCCTCTGTCTCACACCCACAATTAATATAAGTAGTGTGAACTTAAGAAAAATAATAACACATAGAAAATCAATATACATGATATCAAATAGATATGAACTTCTAAAACTAATATATGATATAATTTATTAAAGTAACTTCTTTGTCTCCAAAAATATACTTTAATGATAATTCATTTATTATAATTGATTTCTTTAGAGATAGAAAGAACAAAAAATAAATTTTTAATCTTATTTTCCAATTATAAATTAATATTAAACTCATATAGTATAATTAGATAAATCACATAACATAATAATTTATGTAATGATTCCCTTATATTTTCTTGTTCATATGATAATATATATATAGATATATAATATTTAGATAATAATTTTGTTATGGAAATCCATAATATACTATTTAAAAATATCCATCCTTATAATTGATTCAAGGTTTCTATCTAGAAATAAATTTTTAACTTCAATTCATTCATCCTCAATATAAATGGAATACATAAGACACATAAATTATAATTCCAATATCCACATCACTAAATTTTTTCAAAAATTAAAAGAAAATACAATGAAATATATATAATATATTTTTATAATGAAAAACCCTATACATAAAATGACCACATTATTAGGTATCATTTCATTCCAAAAAATAATATTTTTACACTTTAAGGGAATATTGGACCATGATTTTTTTCATTTAATTCAAGAGAATATATAATTTTTTCTATCCATGTGTTATATTTTATACATTTAATTTTTTTTTCAAATAAATGAAAAATATAATTCTCACTAAATAATTATGATATTATAAATTATTTAATATCAAATTAAAAATATGTTTTCAAACTTTTTAGATCTTGTAGTGTTTTATGCATACCCAAATTTCAAATACATAAGATGTTTTCTTAGAAATCCATTCAAAAAAAAGATATTTATTATTTAGTATTCATGGAAGAAGTTATAAATATTCTATAGAGTGTAGTATTTGGATCATGGGGAGTTCATAAATATAAAAAAGTATAGACTAAGGATAATGATTCTAAATGAAATTACATTATAAAAAATTACTAAATAAAAAATTCAATTAATAGATATTAATTATTAAAATAAAAAATATATTTCTTCAACATCATGTTATTTTTAGTTAATTTAGTATTAATATTAGATGGTTTATTGTTCCAGTCTACTTGAGATGAGTAATGATGGGTGAGTACCATGCGAATGATAGGTAATTTAGAGTATATAGATTCATTTAGATCAGCTACCATGGGAAAATTATTTATTAAATGGAAATGAAAAACACATAACATTTAATCATGTGATGGGCTCAAAAACACGGTTTCCATATGGTATGTTTTTTAAAGAAATTATGGATAAATCCTAATTTATTACACACATTCATGAGTTGTATAGACAACTAATTGGGTGTGTGTACCTAAGATTTATTTGATATTTTCTGAATGAAATGAATCTTGATGTTCTATTTTGAGAGGACGATTATTGTCACACAATAATTCAAGTTAGTTTTAAAATTTTATTTAATATAGGGATGTGATTATAGAGTGTTTTATTTCATGAGGGACTGATAATTCCTTCACTATACAAGAATTATGTAGTTTCTCTTACTCTAGATTGTTTCCAATAGTGTTTATTCGTGGAAGAAAAAATATCTAATGGTTTCCACATCTATAATTTTCCACATGCCTAATTTTCAATGTTATAAATCAATTAGGGATATATAGCAATGGAACATAAGAAAAAACAATATTTTAATTGATGTAAAGTAATCCTTTTCAGACCCAATTGGGTGGAATTAATGCAAACCCTAGGACACTCTTCTTGATTTATTCCATTTTTCGTAATCATTCTGAGACCTTAATGAATAAATTAATAACCTAATATTTATAATAGATGGGTTAGTTAGTATATATATAATGTATGAATATATCATAGGCATACATTTTATGAAACCCAATATATGTATTGATGGTTAATTATATTGTTTTAACATCCCATATTTGGAGACACTAAATTGTTCCCTGAGATGGTGGGTCATAGGGCCTCCAAAGCACCTCCCAAAATGATAGAGGATTCCAAATAGAAGTGAGGGCATAGTGTGTGTCTGTGGGGAGACTATACATTCATGTGATGGTGTAACACATCAGTAATAAACTTATCAGCCAGTAGATGAAGAACAATAATTAAAGATAGATGATAAACAATTGATAATGTATGAAATAAACAATTACAAAGGTAATATCATATACATGATGATTATTCATGTCTCTATATATTAATAAATCAGTCATACATGCATCTAGTATAATACAAGTATCGAAATACCCCAAAAGGAATAACAGTAAATATCTCTAAAAAGAATCAATAGACTAGCTTGGTCCTGTTATCCCATAATCCAATGAAATGAAAAATTACGAATTGTATAATGGGATCCTGTCTTCGTTCCTACCTTAATACATGAAGTCTATCTTTGTAACCAATTACTTCCCAAAAAGGGGTGAGATTACACATAGTAGGAAATCACCAGTGGTGTTTGTAACAAGTCTAGCCTATTTAATATATAAAAAATTACTATGAAATATATATCATATTTATAAGAGTAATAAAAATATAATACTATCATATCCTACTAAAAATTACTCCCTTTAAACAAAAACAACCCCCATTAAACAAGGTAAGCATTAAAGAAGAATTTTTTTTTGATAATTATCAAGACTAGAAAATGTAATATGATAACCAAACCAGGGATACCTGTAGGAATAGAAAATATCAACAATTACATTGTCATGTAATAAAATATATAACATCCATCAAGGACATAATTTATAATCAAAACTATTAGAATATCAAGGGATGTATCCATGATATAGAAGAACAAGGATTACACATAGAGTACCAAAAACAATCTTGATGGAAACCCAGTAAAGACATGGGTGGATTCCATGTAGCATATTAATCGATCTTTTCCAAATAGTGTCTAAGGAAGAAATATCCAACATGTAGAAAGGGATGTGGAATCCTCTAGAATTAAGATCTATGTTTTAAAAAGGAATAAGGAATCCACTACCACAATCAATACCCCTAGAGTATAAATTTTCATGGTGTCCAATTGAATTGGGATCCACGAAGCTCTTCCAAGGAATCCACTAAAATAAAAATTCATCATATCAATTCATTCAATATTTCATAGTGATTTACATATCATGAGTTCATGCAACTCATTTACAAAATTTCTATTCAAATAATGTAACCATTCAACCTCATGAAATTACATGAAAATAGAAGAATCATTATATACTAATCAATTCAATACAATATATTCAATTTAACTAGGATCCCAAAATTAGTGGTTAAAATACACGCACCTCATAGGCTGGTATACAAGTAGGCACAAGAAAATAAACACCTCAAGGGTGGACTAGATTATGCATAAAAACCTCCAAAAATATCAAAGAGACTACTGGAAAACCAAAAAAAGTTCCAATCCATTATATCAAAGCATTCTATTCATTTTAGGTTCAATACCATAAATTCCAATGTTTAGAATAATTAAAACTAGACATATAAAACACCAAACCTTCAAGTAAATATATAGAACACATACCATTGGGCTATAATAGGTCACTCATCTAGTATATATCTCTGGTTTGGTCTTGATATAGGGAAAAATGAATAAAAGACAAAAATATTGAAAATAGGGAATATTATCTTGCACCAAAATAACTAAATAAAGACAAAGTCAAAATAAAAACAACACAATATGAAAAAGTAACTCCCTATCAATGATCCAATGAGATGAACTATGTTGTAATCCGAGTATGGATTCATAAATAGAAGAAATCCCTATGTTTTGAGCATTGAAGGGAGATCCCAATTCCAATGATATCATCCAAAAATTAAAGTGGAAGGAATTTTTTTAATGAATTAGAAATATAGAATGGAAAATTTACTCCAAATCATTGGGTTACACAGTTTGGAAACACATTTGGCCAAACCATATTCAAATTATGTACACTTCAATTCCTCATTGGTAACACATATTGTTAATGCCCAGAAATTTTATAATCTTGCACAAACAATGATGCACTCCTCTACAAATATTGTAGTGATACCTATATGGGTGTGCACACCTGGATGCAGGGATTTAGCCTAATATTCACATATTTATAGATGTTTGGACCACCTCATGAGGTTTCACGGAACTATTCATCATTGTTCACAAAGTTTCTAATAACCACGCTGACCTACTGCCATTTCAAAAAATCAAGCCTCTAATGTCCTAAAAATCCTTAAAAATCCCCCAATATAATATTTTCTAATTTTTCATTAATATTAGGTCGAAACCAAGGAATTAAACAGGAAAATTGATGATCCTTAACTCAAAATAAAACCCATCATCTTACAATATTTCCCCCCTAAATTAATTAATTAATGAATATTCCTTAAAAGGATGGTCAAGAATCACCTAAGAATCACTCCAGACATGGAGATAATATGTTAGCTAATGTATCAAAAGTCACATCTTGTAAATGATTGGGATTCTATAGAACCCTTTCAATATAAACTAAATACCCAATGTGAACCATTGAGATCCTGTTAAAGACATGAAAATGGTGATCCTAGAAAGAAACATCTACCTGTAAATCCAACTCATCCAATTGTTGAGGATGAGATGGGTCTGATTGATAATGGCGAAGCTGAGATACATGTATAATTTCATTCATGTCTATAGACCTCTGAGGTAACTATAACCAATAGGCTTCTAGACTGACTATCTACAAAATATCGAATGACCTGACATATTGGGGTGAAATATCACAAAGTCTCCTAATCCATTTGTGTCCTAGCCTTAATAAGAGACTATCCTAGTAAGGAATCATCTCCTTCCTCTATATAACATGGAATTGATTGGCATGAACAACTGTAAAAAGAATAACAATGTTCCATCTATATTGTTTAGGATAACAATTATTTTATAGAAAATCATATAGTGGTGTATTCTTCTCCCAAGACCCAAAAAATCAAGGACTCACTTTCTTATAATATCTTAAATCACTTGAATTTTGTCTTCTAAATGGACATCAGTCTAAGGGTGGTATTCCATACTCAGAAGAACTGGTGTAAAAAACAACCTCTGTAGACACTGTAAGAGTGAGACAAAAACATGGAATCCCTATCTGATAAGTTAATATGAGTAACCCCATGAAGCCATAATATCTCTTGGATATACCACCATGCAATCTACCCTATTGAGAATGTATCCCTCATATAGAGAAAATGATTGAATATTGTGATCTAGTCTATAGAAAACCATACAAAATTCCTACATCAAGGTGACCATTGAAAAAATGTACTGAAATCCATCGCGACATCATTTCATTTCCACTAATGAATATGAAAATATTGTGAAATCAAAATTTGTCAATAATGCTCATTGCTCACCTATTGAAAGGAGGAAAAACTCATAAAAAACCTATTTTCTCATGTTAAATCCCTGAATACCAATATTTGTGATGTAAATCTTGATATATCATCATAAAGATGTGAGATACCACCCAAGATGAGGCATGAAACTCTCACATCATCTGCTAAATTATGACTTACAGAACAAAAATGTGATCATTAACATGTATAATTTCATCCCATCCCATTGCACAACTAGGTGGTGGGACCTCACTTAAGATAATATCCCATAGGAAAAAACCTTCAAATTCTAATAACTATATTCCCCTTACTCTATACAGAAGATCATATCTAACTTCTAAAGAACAATGTAATGTCTATTAATGACTACCTCCACCTCCTAGGGAATCTCTAAAAACATGGCCATATGATTCCACTCACTACTGTCTTAGATAACATCCTTTATCTATGTCCTCCTACTCAAAGCATCAGACATTGTATTTCTCATTCCGATCATATATGCTATCTCAGACTCAAAAGACTGTAGGTATTAAACCCATATAATCTACCAAATACGCAAATCAATTGTGTAATACAAGAGGATTTTGTGGTCTACATACACCAAAACATTCTATCCCAGTAAAGACTGTCCATAATGGAACAAATCTTGAACACTATTATCTAACTATTGATCTTGTATCGATTAATTATTCTTATGGGGGATTAACTAAAATGTCATCTATGGAACCACTCTATCTTCCTTCATCAGAATAGCTCCAATCCTGATACCCGGTGCATCATAATATACTATATCAGTTCTTCCCAACTCTACCAAATCCTATATAATGCTGAAATCTCTTTCCCTTTCATCTTTTTAAATTCCATATCATAGACATATGAAAATAAAAACGTCACACCCTTATTGGTCAAGTCCTTAAATCGTTCTTATAAATGTGAGAAGTCATTTTTGAAAGTCCTGTAATAACAAAATAACCATAAGAATCTCTATCTATCAATGATGTTAATGGTATTATATGAGGAAACATCAAATCTCACTATTTATATTTTAAAAAATACTCTTTTCCTTGAGATTACTTGATAAAAAAATAGAATCTTAACCTTCTAAAAGTGAATTTGTTTAGCATATAAGGAAGGCTTGCTAAGTTTATCCAAGAATGATATGAAGGGGTTTGGTAAATTCATTTAGATTCTATGAATACAATATGATATCGTCCATATATTCCACCACAATATAATCATGATAAGGATGAAAAAATAGGTACATTAGTACCATAAAATCTGTAGAAGCATTCATTAGAACAGACATAATAACCAAATCCTAATATATACCACGCCTTCTATGTAATGATTTATGTGGTATGTATTTAGGTCAATAATGTACCTAGTGATATCCTAACCTCAAATAGATATTTGAGAAAAACTAAGTTCCTCAATGATGGTCGAAGATATCATCCTTCTTGGGTAAAGGATATTTGTTCATAACAATCAACTTGTTCAACTTATGGTAATATATGAATATTATAAGGGTATCATCCACTTTTTTTTCCAAAAGGACTAGTGAACCCCATAGATAAGTATTGAATCAAATAAAACCCTTTTCCTCAATGTCTTTTGGCTACCCTTAATATCATATAACTCTGTATTGGTGATCCTGTAATGAGGAATGGACCCTGGTGAAACACTAGTATCTTGATAGATAGATAACACCACCTCTATATCTCTCTGTCTCTCTCTTTCAGGATATAAACCAAAAAAATCACCAGAGATAACATCCCTTAAAAGATCAACCATTAGAGGGAATTATTTCTATCAAATTAAATGATCATCTAGATATAATCTACTTATATAGACCATAATACTACATATAAAATTATGATTCAGTCCAAATCTATTGTAACACCCCAAGATTCCACAGTACACTTCTCTTTAAATAATGCAATAGCTTGCATTGTACGCATGTTTGAGATTCTAACACACCGGGACCAATAAAAGTAGCTGTTATGAATATTAATGCCGAATTTTTGAATAATATAAATTTAATATTTTAAAATTCATTTCATTTTTGGATTCGTAATATCAAAATTAGCCTAAGTTAATTTTTTTTTATTTTTTTGAGAACATCCAATTTTTGATGAATAGTGAAATATACAGAACAAATTTTTTTTAATAAAAATAATTTATAATGATAAATTATAGTATTGAGTGGTTTTAAAAATAATTAGTATATAATTATACCATTTTATCCAATTTTGGTCATTAGAATCAATTTCACTTTGAAATTGGACATAAAAAATTGTCAATCTTTAGAAAGATATTATTTCTAAAAAACACGCTATTTGTTTGGATAGCAGGAATTTACTATATAATTTATTAATGAATATTCTAGGGTTTTAATTTGGTAAAATGGAAATAATTTTTGAATTTGGAATATCAAATATAACATAGGGTGAATTTTTGGTATTTTTCTGCTAATGTTCATTTTTAATGAATAGTGAATAATGTTGTATTTTAATTCAATACTGCCTTTTAATCCAATTTATTTATATATTTAGATTGTCATATTAATTGGTTTAAAAGTATAATTGAATTTTGTTTTTATCACTTAATACAATTTTGTTCATTTTAAGTAATTTCAATTTTCAATTGGATGTAAAAACTAGTCAATCTTTTGATAGATTTTACTTCTTAAAAACCCGTCTTTGGTTTTGACAACGGGAATTATTTTTAAATTAATTACTGTAATTTCTGTGTTTTGAATTTGGTAAAATAGGTTCCATATTTGGAATCATAAGGTCCAAATTACATAATTAAGACCCTTTTGTTTTTGGACATTATGAATAGTAACAACGACAATTATCTTTAATTAACATGATTAATTAGTAATCAGGTAGTTAAGGGTAATAAAATAATATCATAAAAATAAAAAATGACCCCAACATGGGTCCTAATTCTATTGGTGGTATCATGGCCTACCATGGTATGCCTTGTGCCAACATAGGATTCCCATGGAATCACTTTTTTTATGGTGACTTTTTATCATATTATTTTTGAAGAAAAGGAAATATAACCAAACTATGTAACACCTAAGTAAAACAATTTTAATTTTGTTTAAATAAATTCTATATTAGACTAAAAATAGTCATTGTAAAGCTAAAGATATTTCCTAAATTATTATATTTAATTTAGAATTTTTAGACATTAAATAAATAAATTTATTTCTCACTCCATGATGAAGCAGCGGTTACCTCATTAATGATCGATTTAAATGAAATGAAAATATAAGGTAAAATCTAAGACTTAAACTTGTATAAAACCTATTTTATGGGAATATTTATAACCCTTATTACTTTATCCTTGAAATATATCATTTTCTTACCTTTAAAATCTGAAAATAATTTCATAATAACGTAACATTTCATGACATTCCAAGAGTGCCCCTCCTCTCCTCTTATAAAAGGCCCCCACCTCTACCACCTTATTCCAACCATAAAATCCATTTTTCTCGGACAAAATCTTCTAAAAAACTCTATAAAATTCCCTATTTTACTCCTAAAAGCCTCATTTTGGGCAGAAGTCTTCCCAAGGAATCCTTTTGCTCAAATCAAAAAAAGTTACCCGATTTTAAGGTAATGTCTTCTCTTATGTTCTTTTGTTTTATTTTGATTCTCCAACCCATTAAAACCTTTTTGTTCCATTATTTTGTAACAACACCAGTATATTAAGTATAAAATGATGAAGTTTTGATAAGTATTTCATTTACACTTACACACAACTCCTTCTAATGGTTAAAGAACATAATGTTTCTGTGGGTGGTGAATTACTGCCTCATGAAACGATGATTGTTCAATCTCTTTTTAACACCTATAATGGTGGACATTAAGATGTAACTATATTTATATATGATATATATTATGTTTATATTTTCCTTATGATTCCTTTTTTCATTTATGTCATACCTTTATGATTTCCATTATGGGTAAACACAAAAATTTCATTTTAGGAAGTGCGGACTACCGCCCCCTCAAAGTAATTTTAATCATTAATGCCATATGTGGGATGAATAAAGGATGGATTTAATGATATTATATATGTTAATATACTGGAATTATAATATACCTTAATATAATAATGATTTCATTCCAATAAATACGAAATAGAAATGAAAGTAGCGTTCATGAGTACGTACGACTTACCGTCTCCATAAATAGTGCATTTCATTTATTACCTCAAAATGTTAGGTAATATTATTAATACATGTATATACTGGATATATAGGATATATATGATATCAAAATAATTAATATAATTTAGGAGATAACGGAAATTTTACCACATAAACAACTTGTAAATATAAGAAGTTTATTTTTGACTCAAGTACCAAGGATCGAAAAAATGACCGTTATTAAATTAAATTATTACATAATGTTCATAACATGGTAATAAGTGATATCAAAGGAATAATGAACATGAAAAATTTTATTAATGAAAAATAAATTAACTATATTTTATTATTTAGGAGATTAAAGAACAGTCGAGTCATGTCGAACACGAGGTAAGGGACTTTATCTCAATCTCCTTTCATTGAGGCATATTTTATTTTTTACACACCTTTCTTTTATGTGGTGTATAAACCCTTTTGACTTTTATTTTTATTCAAAAGTAATATTTTTATATGAAGCATTTTTACTATATAGAAAAAGGAATTTTATGTCTTACATACGCGGCGACAACGACTTATCCGCCGCCGTGACCATTATTTGAGTTTCGACATCCTCTACAAGCCATAACTTATTTTAAAATGAAAAATAAATACCATGTTTTACTATTCATTAATTTTGGTATTGAAAATGGTTTTATTATATCAATGTGTTGTATTGATATATTGTGATTGAAATGTGGAAATGTTATGTTTCCTTTATGCATTTTTTATGTGATATGATTATTTTATAGTTTATGATATATTTAAACCCTTTCATATAAGGGATTCATTGGACTTAGTAAGTGACGGGTGGAGCCTGCTATAGATCTTTGATGCATCGGTAGGTCTCATGAGAAAAACTAGTTTCTTGGCACAAGGCCTTGACAATATCTTATTTGTAGTCTTGGTACAAGGCCTTGACTATGTGGTTATGATTGTCTGGAATTATGAATTCCATCATTATGAAAGTGGTTATTGATATTGCATGTGATTATTTGACTAGTAGAATATCAATGTGAATAAATAAATATAATTATTTCGTTTTAATTTTCTATATTATTCTTAATTTCAAGTCTAAAAAGATTTTTCTTTAGCTATAATTTGCTTAAAATGTCGATGCATATATATAAAATTTTCTGCTATTTTGTTATCCTTACTAAGCATCTGAGCTCACCCCTTTCTATGTTTTATTTTTCCCAGGATGTGAAGAAAATATGTTATGACTGAGCTGCAGGGATAGTCTGGGGGGATATTAGTGTGAACTATGGAGAGAAGATGTGTTGTAGTTTTTTCACTTTATGATGTAATGTAAGACTTATGAATATATCTATTGTTTCCAAGGCTACTAAACTAATTGTTCTTTCAAGACATGATCCTTTGTGATCATGACAATGTTATGTAATAATGCACTGACTCTGGGTAACTAGGGTCGGGTTGTTACAATTGGTATCAGAGGAAGTTTAGTACTAACCTTGGAAGCTATATTTAGAGAAACTCTGATTAGAGCACATAGCCCTAAGATAGACTTTGAGGATTAGTATAGAAGAACATCCTAGAATTTTGGTAAAGTATAGATTTTATGTATTTTCCAAGCAATATATCCCGGTCTGGATACGAGTAAGTAGAGGCGGATCTGGCACAGATGTACCTAGGGGTAAAACCCGAAAACACCTCTTTGAGCTACACTCGAACGGGAACTAGTTCACAACAATGAGCCTTGCTGCACTCTTGGTTACGACACACCCGAGGGATATGCTTAGGATAATTCATGATTTCATTACAAACCATTATGAATGGTTTATGATTATATAATTTCTCAAAGAAAACATATTTATGATTATGGATTATATCTTTAAACTGTTCAATTTATGTTAAGTTTTTTTCAAGTTTGTTATTTTGAATTTCGATTCATAAACTAATCTAGTTTATGACATTGTTTAGAAATGGCTCCTAGTGGAAGGAATGGAAAATGTATCAATGCACACACTCCATGTAAATATTGCCATCCTACTCAAGATAATTATAGTAGAGATGGTGATATAACTGGGGATGATCAGCTTATCACCATACTGGGACAACTCAATCAGGTTATGAATAATAACCTTACTCGTATGGAGCACCCTGATCCGCAACGTGGAGGATCAATGTTAGGCCACTTCATGAGGAAACATCAACCAACTTTTAATGGGGGTAAAAATCTATTAGTAGGCGAGAAATGGATAAATTCCCTACAATAAATATTTCAGGCTTTAGGGAGTAGTGAGGGGAAAATGTTGTCATGGTAGTTTACCAACTCACTGGAGATGTTGATCAATGGTGTTCATTGATTCAAAATAGAAAGGATGATAAAGAAGTATCAAGTATGGAATGAAGAGAGTTTAAAGAGATTTTACATAGAAAAATACTTTCCTCATGACCATCAAGCAAATATGGAAAGACAATTTCTGAGTTTGAGGAAAAAGGAGGACTAGAATGTTGCAATGTATGAGTCTAACTTTACAAGGTTTGCAAGGCATGCTGCAGATTATATACGTAACCCAAGAAGTAATATTGACCATTTCTTTTATGGGTTAAAACCATTTCCACTTAGATCATTAGTATCACAATCCTTCTCATCATACGAAGATATTGTCTTGTGTGAAATCAAGACAGAAAAGGAATTATCTTAGTCTTATGACAACAATGTAAAGCAAGAGAAGAAGGGAACATTGGAGCAATAAGAAGATAAAGGGAAAAAGGGAAAGAAGGATTTTCTATTATGTGATAATTGTGGAAATAAAAACACTGGTACTTGCCTAAAGTGAATAGGATTTTGTTACAAATGAGGAGAAAAAGGATAGCATACTCGGGATTGCAAGTGAAAGAAAGAGGCTGTCAATATTGAATGCTACAATTTTAGAGAAATGGGGAATTATGAAAATGAATTCCTTATGAGCCATGTAAACATACCTTAGAAAAGTCCAAGAGAGCAAGGCCAAGCTTAGGCTGTTACTATAGATGAAGTTGAATAATTATTGTATTTTTGTTTTTGGACTCAATATATATATTATGGTTATAAGAATATTGTGATATATTTAAGGATTGTGTTGCAGTACTTGTTGTTTTAATTAAGGTTTTAATATGGTGAAGGTAATCAAATTTTTAGTTTAGGACAATAAGAGAAACTATACTTCGTTTGTGGAATCTGATGTTATAATTGATTTTGGAATTTAGAGACCTTTTAGAGAGAGTCTGGACAGAGGTATTTTGGATAACTATAATGGTTGGAATGGATTAAGTTGAACTTTGTATAGAATGGTTTACGATTAAAGCATTTCTAAATATTATTTTTGGAATATTATAATACTATATTTTTAAGAAAAGGAAAACATGCAGGTCGAGGGATAACCCATCGCATCAGACAATGTTGTAGGAATCGAACCCACAACCATAGTGTGACATGCCTTTATTACCTACCACTAGCATAAAGGATGTCTTTACTTATTACAAAATAGTGTTCCTAATCTAAATTGTATGTGTTAATATTTGGAACCTTATATGATTAGGATAAATATAATATTTTAGAGTTCTATTATCATTTTTAGTGAAAGATGAGTTTGTGGTAGAAATTAGTTGAAGGTTGAAACTCTACATGTCATGTATATGTATATATATACCTCTCTCTTAATCTATGAATAAATTAATTATTAAACTTTATAAAAGGGATATTAAAACAAAAAATGTGTTGTCCTAATACCTTATGTTTTGTTGAACTGATGATATTTCAAATCAGCATAGAAGGAAGGATTTGAGGACCTCAATTTTACACTTCTTTGTGATTAATGACCTCAATCACTCCCTATAAATATTTATGTTTTTTTCTCTAATTATGTGTGTGACAACCGGGTCCTGGTGACAGCACAGCCACCCCGCCATAACATGGCCGTCGGGCCCTGGCCCACCAGGTACCACCAGTTCCCCCGCAGACACGTGGGGCCCACCCCACGGTCCACGTACATGCCTGAACGGGTCATTTGACTAAAGATAGTCCCCACAGGCCAAAACATGTCCTTTCCAGTGTGCTTTGTGCTCACTCACACACATCTTGGGAAACTTCCCAGAAGGTCACCCATCCTGATCACTACTCTAGGCCAAGCACACTCCCTATAAATATTTATGTTTTTTCTCTTATTATGTGTGTGACAACCGGGTCCTGGTGACAGCACAACCACCCCGCCATAACATGGCCGTCAGGCCCTGGCTCACCAAGTACCACCAGTTGCCCCGTAGACACGTGGGGCCCACCCCAGGGTCCACCCACATGCCTGAACGGGTCATTTGACTAATGATAGTCCCCACAGGCCAACACATGTCCTTTCCAGTGTGCTTTTTCCTCACTCACACCCATCATGGGAAACTTCCCAGAAGGCCACCCATCCTGATCACTACTCTAGGCCAAGCACACTTAACTGTGGAGTTCTAATCAGACAGTCTCCTAAACGGGTCATTTGACTAATGATAGTCCCCACAGGCCAACACATGTCCTTTCCAGTGTGCTTTGTCCTCACTCACACACATCCTGGGAATCTTCCCAGAAGGCCACCCATCCTGATCACTACTCTAGGCCAAGCACGCTTAACTGTGGAGTTCTAATCAGAAAGGCTCCCGAAAAGGAAGGTGCACCTTGTTGACATGAGTCATATCATTTAGTCATTTAACCCTTTATCATTCTGGGGTGTTACAATCACCCCCCTTTTAGGGCACAACGCCCTCGTTGTGGGCCCTACATCTCAACCCAGGCAGTGCACAACAATTAAGGCTAGGTACCACCTCTGATACCAAATGTGACAACCGGGTCCCGGTGACAGCACAACCACCCCACCTTAACATGGTCGTCGGGTCCTGGCCCCCCAGGTACCACCAGTTTCCCCGCAGACACGTGGGGCCCACCCCAGGGTCCACCCACGTGCCTGAACGGGTCATCTGACTAATGATAGTCCCCACAGGCCACCACGTGTCCTTTCCAATGTGCTTTGTCCTCACTCACACACACCCTGAGAAACTTCCCAGAAGGTCACCCATCCTGATCACTACTCTAGGCCAAGCACGTTTAACTGTGGAGTTCTAATCAGACAGGCTCCCGAAAAGGAAGGTGCACCTTGTTGACATGAGTCATATCATTTAGTCATTTAACCCTTTATCATTCTGGGGTGTTACAATCACCCCCTTTTAGGGCACAACGCCCTCATTGTGGGCCCTACATCTCAACCCAGACAGTGCACCGCACTTAAGGCTGGGTACCACCTCTGATACGAAATGTGACAACCGGGTCCCGGTGACAGCACAACGACCCCGCCTTAACATGGTCGTCAGGTCCTGGCCCACCAGGTACCACCAGTTGCCCCGCAGACATGTGGGGCCCACCCCAGGGTCCACCCACGTGCCTGAACGGGTCATCTGACTAATGATAGTCCCCACAGGACAACACGTGTCCTTTCCAGTGTGCTTTGTCCTCACTCACACACACCCTGGGAAACTTTCCAGAAGGTCACCCATCCTGATCACTACTCTAGGCTAAGCACGCTTAACTGTGGAGTTCTAATCAGACAGGCTCCCGAAAAGGATGGTGCACCTTGTTGACATGAGTCATATCATTTATTCATTTAACCCTTTATCATTCTGGGGTGTTACAATGTGTCTATAATTTCCACCAATGATCTTCTATTCGAAAACTCTAATTTGGAGGTGACTTTCTCATTTCCCTTTCCCTCTTATTAAGACTAAATTATATTAACCCTATTTCCGATATGGGTTTTCCACAAAGGTATTTTCTATTTTCCACCTTTTATTTTAGAAGAAAAATTTCAAATTGTGAGGATGCAATTTATTGAAGGAAGGGAGATGTAACACCCCAAGCTTCCACAATATGCTTCACTTTAAATAATGCAAAAGCTTGCATTGTACGCAAGTTTTAGATTATAACACACCGCAACAAATCAAAGTAGCTGTTATGAATTTTAATACACACATTTTAAATTATATAAATTTTATATTTCAAAATGGACTTCATTTTTGGATTCGGAATATCAAAATTAGCCTCAGTTGATTTTTTGGTATTTTTCTGAGAACATCCAATTTTCGATGAATAGTGAAAGATACTTAAAAACAACTTTTTAATGAAAATAATTTATAGTGATAAATTATAATATTTAGTGGTTTTAAACTATAATTAGACTATACATTTAAAATATTATTTAATGGTGGTCATTAGAAATAATTTCACGTTGAAATTGGATATAAATAATTGTTAATCTTTTGATAGATATTTTTTCGTAAAAACACGCTATTTGTTTGGACAGCGGGAATTAACTATATAATTTATTAATGAAAATTATATGTTTTGAATTTATTAAAATGAAAATCATTTTTGAGTTTGTAATATCAAATATAGCATAGGGTTAATTTTTTTTTTTTTATGATAATGTTCAATTTTAATGAATAATGAAAACAGTTGTATTTTAATTCAAAACTTCCTTTTCATCAAATTTATTTATATAGTTAGATTGTCATTTTAATTGGTTTTAAAGTATAATTGAATTTTTTTTCACTTAATATAATTTTTTTCATTGGAAGTAATTTCACTTTTCAATTGGATGTAAAAACAAGTCAATCATTTGATAGATTTTACTTCTTAAAAACCCGCCTTTGGTTTTGACAACGAGAATTATTTTTAAATTTAATAATGTAATTTCTATGTTTTGAATTTTGTAAAATAGGTTCCATATTTGGAATCAGAAGTTCAAAATTATGTAATTAAGACTCTTTTGTTTTGGGAAATTATGAATAGTAACGACGACAATTATCTTTAATTAACATGATTAAATAGTAATCAGATAGTTAAGGGTAATAAAATGAAATCATAAAAATAAAAAATGACCCCACAATTGGTTATAATGCTATTTTTGTTGTCATGGAAAACCCTGGTATTCCTTGTGCCAACTTAGGGACCCCATGGAATCACTTTTGTGTGATAGTGACCTTTTGTCATATTATTTTTAAAGAAAAGAAAATATTACCAAACTATGTAACACCTAAGTAAAACAATTTTAATTTTGTTTAGATAAATGATCTCTTAGAATATAAATAGTAATTTTAAATATAAAAATATTTCCTACATCATGATATTTTATTTATATCTTTTAGACATTAAATAAAAAAATTTATTTATGACACCATTATGATGTAGCGATTACCTCATTAATGAACAATTTAAATTAAATGCAAATATAAGGTAAAATCTAAGACATACACTTGTCTAAAACCTATTGTATGGGTAGATTTAGATCCCTAATCACTTTATCCTCTAAATATATCATTGTGGTACCTTTAAAATACGAAAATCATTTCATAATAAAGTAAAACATCATTACTATCCAAGAGTTCCCTTCCTCTCCTCTTATAAAAGGACCCCACCTCTACCACCTTATTTACACCTTCAAAGCCATTTTCCTCGGCCAAAATCTTCCCAAATACTCTCCCAAGTTCCCTATCTTACTCCTATAAGCCTCTCTTTAGGCATAAGTTTTCCCAAGGAAGCCTTTGGCTCAAATCAAAAAGAGTTACCTGATTTTGAGGTAATGTATTCTCTTATGTTCTTTTGTTTGATTTTGCTTCTCCAACCCCTTAAACCATTATTATTACATTCTTATATAACAAAACCAGTATATTCAATATACTAGGATATTTTTATGATATGGATTTGATTTACACTTACAAAAACCTCCGTCTAATGGTCAAAGAACATACTGTTTCTATGGGTGGAAAATTACTACCTCATGAAATGATGATTGTTCAATATTCTATTAACACCTCTCATAGTGGCGATTAAGTTGTCACTATATTTATATATGATATATATTATGTTTATTTTTTTCCTTCTTCTTCTGTGTATTTCATTATTGGCATACCTTTCTGATTTCCATTATGGGTAAACACAATAATTTCATTTTATTAAGTGCGGACTACCGCCCCTTTAAAATGATTTGAATCGTTAAGGCCATATATGGGACGTATAAAAGATGTAGTTAATGATATAATATATGTTATTATACTGTAATTATAATTTACCTTTATATCATTATGATTTCATTCCATTAAATAAAAAATAGAAATGAATGTAGCATTCATGTAGACGTAAGACTTACCGTCTCCATAGAAGATGCATTTCATTTCTTACCTCTAAATGTTATGTAATATTATAAATACATGTATATACTGTATATATATGATATATATGATATCTACATCATGAATTTAATTATGGAGATAATGTAAATTTTACCACATAAACAACATGTAATTATAAGAAGTTTATTTTTGACTCAAGTACCATGGATCGAGAAAATGATCGTTATTAAATTAAATGATTACATAAAGTTCATAACATGGTAATAAGTGATATAAAATGAATAATGAACTTGAAAAATGTTCTTATGAAATTATAAATTAACAATAGTTTATTATTTAAGAGATTAATGAATGATCAAGTCATGTCGGACACGAAGTAAGGGACTTCATCTCAATCTCCATTAATTGAGGCATATTTTATTTTATACACAACATTATTTTATGCGGTGTATAAACCCTTGTGAATTTTAATTTTATTCAAAAGGAATATTTTTATATGAATATTTTTTACTAATGGACAAATGGAATGTTTTGACTTACGTACGCGGCGACAACAACTTCTCCACCGCCATGACCATTATTTGAGTTTCGACTTCCTCTACAAGACATAAATTTTTTAAAATGAAAAATAAATACCATGTTTTACATTTATTTTATTTTGGTATTGAAAATTGTTATATTATATCAATTTTTTGAATTGATATCTTGTGATTGAAATGTAGAAATGTTATGTTTCAGGTATGCATGTTTTGTGTGATACGATTATGTTATACATGACGATATGTTTATTCCTTTTCATATAAGGAATTTATTGGACGTAGTAAGTGATGGGTGGAGCCCGCTATAGCTCCTCGATGCATCGGTAGGTCTCATGAGACACACTAGTATCTTGTCACAAGAGCTTGACAAAATCTTATTTGTAGTCTTGGCACAAGGCCTTGACTATGTGGTTATGATAGTCTGGCAATATGCATTACATCATTATGAATGTGGTTATTGATATTGCATTTGATTATTCATCTAGTAGAATATCCATGTGAATAAGTAAATGGCATTATTTCATTTTATTTTTCCGTATTATTCTAAAGATCAAGTTTAAAAAGATTTTACTTTAGTTATACATTTTCTAAAATGTTGATGCATATTTATAAAAGATTCTTCTATTTTGTTATCCTTACTAAGAATTTGAGCTCACCCATTTCTATGTTTTGTTTTTCCCAGGATGTGAAAAATATTTTATGACTGACCTGTAGGGATAGTCCAGGGGATATGAGTGTGGACTATGGAGACAAGATATGTTTTAGTTTTTTCACATTATGATGTAAAGTAAGTCTTATGAATATATCTAGTGTTTCCAATTCTACTAAACTAGTCAGTCTTTTGAGAATGAATCTTTTGTGATCATGCCAATGTCATGTAATAATGCACCGACTCTGGGTAACTGGGGTGGGGTTGTGACATCTGTAATCATGGACAACCCATTCAACATTGTAAATAAATTTTACTCCTTATAGTTATTTGAAGGTCTCCTATAGTGATATAAATCTGCATGGGGTCAAGAAGAAAGTAGCTAGTATATACCATGTATTACATTGAACCTGGTATTTTAGGGGAAAAAATTTTCCATACATAGTGACACCCACCTATCTCATGTGGCACTCCCTTTCCTAGTTCATACCCTCAATTATAATCCATAATTGGGGATCTATAATAATAACAACATCATAAAATTTATCAAACCTTTGACGTATGTCCACAAAAGGTCCATATATTAAACACTGTAAATCACCTATATCAGTATAATAAGATAAAAGATTAGAGGATACTACGATCATAACTCTCACCATAGGATTCCCTAATAAAAACCCCTCAGATGTAGGATGTAAAAAATATATATGGTCTAAATCTCGATCCTATGAAAAAACCTCAGTACCTAGAGTAGTAAAACTATTTTTTCTAGGTACAATTGGTTCATGGATACCTCAACAATGACTACCAACTCATCCTAAATGAACAACACTACTATAGATCACATCATTATGTGAATCTATAAATCCCACTCCCGAACATAATCATAGATTTGAAAACCTTCAATTAACTATTGGTGGAGTGGTCCTAATGAGACATTTTACATGGACGATCCACCCACCTGATTGTAACAAGACCAGGCCTTTATGACATAAATTCATCGCATATCCTATTTTCCACAGTGTTGATAGAGAAATATAACTATCATCAGTAACTTCCTAGCTGACGTTCCCCTTACGAGAATCCATAAAATTGCACTTCCAACAACATGAATCTCAACCACAAGGTTGAGAGGTTGAACTACCCTATTCTTTGTCGTCCATATTCCCTATGGTTTCGGTCAGTATTTAGTTCTTGTTTCACTATCATTGTAATAGTTTTCAACCATAAAACATTATCCTATAATTGAACAATATCCCAAGGACCTTCTTTGATTTTCCTATCATTTGATGTCTCATTAAAAGACGTATCAAAAAAAATTATGAATCTCTATAAATAATTCCAAATAATCCTTAACATTTATCGTGCCCATCTTCAGACGAATGAACTCACTATATTTCTCTTCTATTAGAGTCTTAGGGCATAGGTAATCATAAATCCAGGCTTGGAAATCCCTACAAATCAAGTCTCCAAGAATATCATCCTATTAAAAATGTCCCACCAATGCTTAGGTTCTCCGAAAATAATATATGTCACAGGATTCACTCACCTATCATGAATTGTCTCATGATGCTAAAAAATCATGAATGTAGTATAAATCCATTACATAGCACCATGTGGACCACCATACCCTAAAAACATTCAAATACTACCACAGAAATAGATGCGTAATCTCTATCATAGATTATTCATACTATGAGGCTCATATAATGGTCTACATAATGTTTATAAAACTATCATTGAATTTTTCTGCAGAACACCTATCTTATCTAGCTAGTGGTTCCATAAATTGAAATAAATGAGTATATAATGGTATAACAGATCCCACCACCTCTAGAGAATGGTGATAGTAACCCTTCAAGAACACTATTTGAGTTCTTCTTGGTGGCATGTCTCTAAAATTCAAATCACATGACTCCAAAAAGACTTATAATGAGAAGGTCATTGGTAAAACCATATGACATGTTGAATCCTTCCAAAAAAAATTAAAACCCCTATACATATAACTAAATCAATGATGGAGTTTTAAAAAACGATAATAAAAACTAATTGAGACATGGCCTAATGCCCACTCAAAAACTATATCTTATACATGTTCTCTATATCAAAATTCCAATATCATTTTAGTTCAAATTTATTTAAAAAAATAAAAAAAATGTTTGAATAAAATAAAACACCACTTCTGATATATAAGGTCTAATACACCTCATGTACTATAATATCGTGTCCACTTAACAACAACCATAACATGTTCTAGACCATTAGACCAATGGTCCTTGACTCAATGTACAATAGTTGAATGATTAGTGTGTCTGTTATAGCCTACGTAGGAAAACAAATTACCTTTTATAAGGAAATCTATGTAGAAATAATTTTTCTCAATTACCTACAGAAATAATCTATGAAAAAAAGAAATATCACTCAAGTAACACATAATAAATGTCATGCAGTCAAGTAATTCATCATATATGGAATGAAATAATCCATGTAATGTGATTTCAAACTGGTCCCCAACATGATTCTTTAGATGGAATGCCCCCATCACATCAATCATAAAAAATTAAAATCCTCTATCATTGAAATAATAAGATCACACATTACATGAATCACCCAACATTGCAATCAAATCATATGTAATATGAAAAATTATAAAAAAAAATTTTGTTCTAGGAAATTGTTCACCTTTCCTATGCGTGTGTTAGCTACACCTTGGACCAACTCATTACCTAGTACCAATAACATCATAATCTCCTCTCTATAGTCTTAAAATATTAAATCTGGACAAAAATATTCTCAAAAACCACATTGTTATATCATGACCTTGGATACACTAAAATTTTCCTTAGTTGGTGGGTTATATAGCCTCACACAGGTATCAATGAATGAAAAAGGATACCGGCTAGAAGTGGGGGCATAGGGTGTGTATGTGGGGAGAATATTCCCTTTTTATAGAGAGTATAACACTGTTAATATACATATCAGTCAATAGTATAATCATAATAAATCAATATAGAAGATGAACATCCAAGGTATTAATGAAGAAACAATTTCAAAGGTAATCTAATTTATGTTGTTATGTGTCATGCCTCATGAAATAAAGAAAAAATGTATACATTAATCTAAGAAAATATATGAATCAAATTACTTGAAATACCAAAAATAACTATCTCTTGAATGAATCATCAGCCTAACTTAGTCATGTTCTCCCATACTCCTAAGCAAAGAACAGTGAATCATCTTATAGTTGGTGCTTTGATAGGTCCCTACCTATACCAATGAAGTATATCGGGTACCCAACAACGGCCTAAACAATGTGTTAGACAGAACTCAGTGGGTGACCATCAATGATGTCTATAACAAGTAAAATTTGGGTAAAATTAAAAATATATGGTTTCATATTTATAGATACATATATATCACAAATATAATAGTAATAAATATAATGTGTGATCCTATCTAGAGAAACAAGTCCCCTTGGAAAATAATCAAGACCCCTTAAACAAGGTAATATGTAAAGAAGAAAGAAACAAGTGATAACTATAAAGACGAGAAACTGTAATCTGATACTGAAACCATGGATATCTATAATCACAAAAAAAAATATCCAAAATTACCTTGGTGGGTAATCTAGTGTATAATATCTATCACAGACACATAGTATAACAAAAGTTTTAGACCACAAAGTGTCATATCGATGGTGTATAAGACAACCAAATAATAATTATTTGATGGGATATTTTTAATGGAAACACATTAAACACTTTGGTGGAGTCCATGGATCATATCTACCGAACATTTCCAAGTAGATTCAATACAATCCAGGTCTAAGGGGGTAGAAAGGATCATGGAATCCTATGGAGTTAGGATCGAAGGAGTAAACATGTCCATTGAATCCACTACCATAATCAACACCCATGGAGTAAAAATTCCCCAGGAATCCAATGGAATCTAGATCAGATAAGATCATCTATGTAATCCACTACCATAATAATTCTTCATCTCATTTTATTCATTATTTCATACCATTAAAATGTCATGTGTTCATCCAAATCAATTCCATAAATTTCATTCAAAAAATTTATTTATGTAATGTCATGTATTCGCATATAAAATGTGTCATCACCCTCTCCAAATCGATTAAATTAAATTCACTAAATTTTCAATGTCTCGCTAAATTAGTAGAGACCACACACGAACCAAATGGGTGGTATAAAATTATGAAAGATACAAAGACACACCACATGGGTAGAGTATGATAGGGATAATAACCTCAAACACTCAATGAAACTGGTGGGAAACTAAAATATGTTATAATACATTTAATCAAGGAAGTCAATTCAATTTGTGGGAAAATAAGATACTTTGACCAACGGATCAATGACACTATGAATATGAAACATCAAACCATGAGTGAAAAGTATAGAATTACTATATTAGGTACCAATTATAAATCATATGTTAGATCGATCTCTGATTCTATCCATATCGTGTTCAGAATGAATAACGGATGAAAAATATGAAAATATGGAATATTAGTTTTCACCAAATTTACTTTTTCATTATAAATTCAAATGAATATATTCAAAGTATAAACAAATAACTCACCAGTGTAGATTAAATGAGACTAATAGTGTTCAAATCCATGTTTGGATCATGAATTGGGAAAAAATCCAACATTTTGAGCATCATAGGTAGATCCCAATTCATTTTTTTCTACTAGAAATAAATAAGGATAATATATAGGATTGATGAAATTTTAAAGGAAATAATGGAAAATTTTCCCAATAATATTGTGTTTCATGGTTTGGTTTCTTTGATGTCCAAACAATATTGCCCAAAATTCACCACACACCTCTTATATGATTGAAGATATTCCAACATGTGTGTGAACTCATAGATAATTTTCTCCCACAATCGATGCTTCTCTTCACAGAGGTCTGGACTACCTTGATCAATTTCACTAACACATGTATCTTTGGTCACATAGTTTTTACTAATTTTTTGGATCTGATTACATTTATAAAAACAAATCCTCTAGGATCCAAACAACCCCATGACACCCCTGAGACTCCCATCATCTCATTAGTCACTCACATTAGGTCATATAAAATATTAGAATCGAAAATATAATGTTTTGGACATCCAAATAAGTTTCAGGATCCTTGAATTTTCAACAATTATCATTTAGTGTAATTTTTAGGGATTTATAAGCTTCAAATCAATAGATTTGGGACCAATAGATATAATTAATGTCAAGTAAGAGGCTAGGTGATAAAAAATCGAGATGATGAGATCAATGGTGCCAAATACTGTTAGTGTGAGCCTTACATGTGACCGACCCCTTATTATTGACCTCAAATTGAGTGTGGTCCATTAATGATAGGTTATTTTCACAAGAAGTGTGGACCTATGAGGATTTATCCCCTCAAGAGTATGTAATAATGAGAATTATTTGATTTTACATTTTTTAAAACCCAATGATGAAGGATCCCACCATGATTGTGTTCTAATTAGAATGATATAGACATACCTTGATGGAATTGGACCTTCAGGTAATGTAATGATTCTATTCAATAATAAGACTTGATATAATATTTCCCATGTGGAATATGGACTTTGCGATAAGGATGTTTGGACTGACATGAATATATCATGGTGAGAAGAAATAAATAATAAATTTAATAATATGGCTTGAGGAAACATTGGGTGAACTATTATTGATTTTGTTTTTGAACTAAAAAGGGGCATCTTATATACCTAGTCATTAGAGGAGTAAAATACCATGTAGTTCGATTTATAGAGTTTAAGGTCCTATGATAGGACCATAACATGTGGATTAAAATCATTTGTTCAGGTGGTTGTCAAAGAAATTAATTTCATGTGGCTATGAAATTATATGGGGGACATGTACATGACATATAAGTTATGTGTCCTTAGAGAGGCATCCTACATATCCCAATAAAGAAATTATTAGAGTCTATATAGTTCATATTTTTAGTATATATGTGTTGTAAATGGATATTCAATAGGGGTTTGACTTGGTATTACACTTATGATTCTACCCTATGATGTTTTATTTGGAGTATTGTCCTTTGAAGAAAAAGAAATGATGTAGTATGTACACTATCATATAGAGGATGCCCATGGTGGAGTAATTTTGATCACATAAATGGAATGATAATTTTATATCTCAATGTGAACCCGTGTAACCCAAATTGTGATAAATAGTAGATAGAAAAATATCCATAACATTTTTTGAGAGAAAATGATTGAATATGTGTATGTCTTACACAATGAGGCTTACCCCAGAGAAATATAGATATGATTCTAATGGATAATTTTTTCCATGATTGAACGAATCCATTTTCAGATTATGTATTTTAATGTGATAGTTATTTAGGGGTATAATGTTCTTTATGATAAACATGGCCTTATCATGGGACAAGATATGGGTTTGTACTATATATTGGGATCAAGTCTTGACTATTTTTCTTTTGTATCATGTTTATAAAATGAATCAGAGTCCATGACATTTATGAATTCCTCACCTTCCTTTTTGTATGGAATGATTATTAAAATCACGAGGATTGATTTTATGTAATGATAGAAAATATTGGAATACTAGGGACGTACAACATACTATGATCAGATGTGGGAGAAGAAGATAATACGAACTAGGAAATTGGAAGTGGAACTATTTGGTGGTAAGTGATCACATGAATGTCACATGGTCATGAAATCATATAATGGGATTGAGAGTAGTGTGATTGCGTAATGATATGGAGGTTATGAGATCACATTATAGTAAAAGGTTTATCCTATCAGATAACAAGCACTAGATCTTTTATATCATGAGACATCGTCCCAAGACCCCTAGAACATAATAATATCACATGATCTATTGTTCGTCAAGTAATTTCAGAACCAATGTTTCATCATATGAGATTTTATTTCCCAGTAGGTATTGTATCTTGGTCTCTCATGAATGGTACCTTAGTTTTTATAATGATCACATATATTAATCAATTTCATTCAAATTAACTCAATGAATTTTTCAAGTTTGAGACTATTAAAATGTGTAACACTCTTTATGAATAATATTTCTCCTTTTATCCACTTTTACTTTTTTCGACGGTAAACATATATTTTATAAGAACTACCCTCCATTTATCTATTACACCTCATAAGGTGGGTGATCCATATTCACAAACATAAGTTACCAAAGGATTATAAATATAAATTGGTATGAGATTGTACATTACAAGTGACAAAGACATATGTCACTGATGAAATAGCCTTAGTGTCTCACATAAAAATCAATGATAAGAAATTTTTTTATTCATAGAAAAAATAACCCTAGATTTAATTTTATGGTCCATTTGATGTAAGGATATCATGAGACTCTAGGGCCCTTAACATAATGATTAATGACAGTAGGTTCCTATAATGAATGAAAACCTCTATACCATGTTCTATTTGGTGTTATGTTGTCATGTATCAAGAGAATAAAATTTTGAATAGTGAGTACAAAAATCCTTGTTATCAGTTTCCTCTTTCACCTATCTTCAATCCATTGCATTAACATGTTGGGATTATGGGATCATGGGTATCTTTGTGGGTTATGAGATCATGTAACTTGTTCATATAATCCTTAAGTGATCACGTGATTTAGAAAGAAATTATTATTTATATTCTAAATAAATTAATTCTAAAATTTATCTAATATTGTGGGTTGTTCCACAAGTTTATTTTTTTGATATTCATTGGGAATGAATCAACTAATCCCCCCCATATAAACAATTTATGGGCGATGAATGGAGGACTCTTTTATGAGGAAGAAAATTCTATCTAGATTCCATTGGACTACCATTTTCTGTTTTCTATCCTAAGGTCTCATGGAAGTTTGAGAAAATATATTATAAATAGGAGGCAGATGAGATGGATTCTATGCATGGTTCATAATTTATAGATCATCTATTTTTTTCTCACTTGATTGTTATTTATATCCCCCATCACATGAATTCTATTGGTGAAGTGATCACATGATCATAAAATGTTTATAAATCACCTAAAAACATCACCAATGCAATTTCTGTAATTCAATCCAATCATGTATCACACATACATGATATTTTCATGCGTCTATGTGATTACATAATCATTATTCAATCATATAAAATCATAAAGATCATGTGATCATGTTTTCCTATTATAGTCAAGTGATCATGTGACTTTATATGGGTAATGTGCTTCACATTATATATTATGAGTCACATTTTCCTTACCCCTTCAAGAATTTTTTCATAAAAACTGAAAATTTTAAAAAAGAATACTACATTTAACCATACCCCTGAAGTAGATGCCCTCATGGAAAAAATAGGAGGGGGATGTGGCTCTCTAGGATTCTATGTTCGATAGTGTGAGATTAAACATCACATAGTTTTTTGGTACACTAATGATCATATTGTGAGTAAGATGGGGAAAATCCCATGGTATAACTATTATATGATTGGTTTCCCCTATATAGGTTATTCCTTCATAATAATGACTTGACCATGCTATCCCCCTAAAAGATCATCCCTCCTTCTTAGGTCATAAATACCCACAACATTTTTAGATCCAACATGTTATATATTGGTTATTTCATCCTCAATGGATTCTTTTATGTTATTTATGTTTTTTAGTATCTTTTAATATATATTGAATGGTTATTGGGTGAATGTTATCCTAAAACCCATGTTTATGGATCATTTATATGAATTTTTATGGCGAATATGATGTTTCAGTGGTTATCTATATGGGGTATATGACTAGGAGGATTTTGTAGGATAAATTTATCAAATCCCTTATTGGTGCAGCATACTCCCACAATTATTGTGGTTGATTAGAAGATGATTGTCTTGTATGAGGATATATAGGTTTCCCAACACCTTTTTGTTGAAAAAAACGTTCTGATTGTAGACCTGATCACTAAATGGGGTACAAAAAAATTATGTTTTGTAAAACTCATAGTGAGTTCAACCCTAGTCCCTAGAAGATAGAGAATCTCCATGGTGCACCGATATTAAGAGACATTAATGATGAATTTATACATTATTCATCTTCTAAGGAAGATGAAAAATAGAGTCCACCACTCGAGAAGGAGAACATAAACATGGATAAGAATGAAATTTGGAATTACTCATAAATAGGGACAAATATAGTGAACCATACATATCATAAATGGAGATAAAGTCATTTTAGATGAATATTCTATAGACTACAATAATATATTCCCAAGGACCATAATAGTTTAGTGTCTTTGAAAATATGGAATCAAAATATTTTATCCTGTTAAAACATCCTCAAAATATCCTATAAAAATTTCCACCATTATTACTTCTACCTAAAACCATTCTTCATAATAAGCGGAAAATAAACATATAAAGGGGTAAGTTAAAACTCTAAATAAGGGTAAAAAATGAGTCATGTTGGCATAATCATGAGCATAATGGTATGATAACATGATCATGAAAATAAATGATCATACCTATCATATAAAATATCATATACATGAATCCTAGAATAAAGATTGGTATTTCATAAGGCATGAATCATAAGGATATAAATAACAAAATCTATGAATGCATAACATTGGAATAAAACCTAGAATTTTGGAAGACACAGAAGAATATATAATGATTTCACTAGTAGTCAAGGAATTTTTTTAGACCATCATAGTGGAAATTTTAAATTAATTAACTGGGTTCACACCATAATCTAGGATCATATTATAAAACCGAGTTTATCCCTTATTGCATCACTATAATACTATATTGTGTTCACCCCTCATTTTTCCCCTGTCTTACTAAACCGAGTTCATTTCCTCTTCCATTAGTGTAACACTAAACCAAGTTAATTTATCATTCCATACATGTATATCTCAGGAGATATAATCATTTACCAAATTCATTAAAGGTATATATAGGTCCCACCCATCTCATAGGGAAATCATACACACATGTGCTAAAAAATCATAAACAAAAATATCTTAAACCATTCAATAAAATGGGTATCATAAACATGATAATATATCTTAACCTATAAAAAATGCATGGGATTAATAAAAATTTATTCTAATGCATAACCCGTGAGAGAGAAATAGACTTCATAAATTAATAATCTATTAAGGAGAAGAATATTTCATAAACATATAACCCATGAAAGAGAAAAAAATTTAAAAAAAATAACCTAGGAAAGAGAAATAGATTTAATAAACATGTTTCCCGTTAAAGAGAAATGTTCTGCATAAAGACCATGTAATTAATCAAAAAACATTCATATAATTAATATTAATTCCATGTTTATATCATTTATTATAAGGTCAATATTAACATCCACCTATATCATCTTATATGAAAAATATTTTTGAAATATCATTCAAAAATGTTTCTTTTGGGAAATATCCTTTCTTCTATAAAAAGGATTTTTAATGAATAAAATGATTTGAAAATAATTTTAATTATAATATAACATGAACTATTATATTTAATACATGAAATAATTTTGAAATTATTCTTCCTTTAAAACATATAAAATATGCATTAAAACATTAAAAACACATTTTTTATTGATAACACTTTTAAAACATACAAATAAAGATTGATTTTTTATAACCCTTTGACTTGAAAAAGAATGAAGGAATATTGATTTTTTTTAAACCACCTCATTGAAAATATTTTAAAAACTTATGAATGAAGCATTAAATCTTTTTTAAAACTATTTCCTAAGAAAACATATAAATGAAGCTTGAAAAAATATTGAAATAAATATTCCTTTTATAATTATAAGAGAATATTGAAAATATTTGGAAAAAAACAATTTTTAAATATCTATTTTAAAAATATTTTATTAAAAAATAACATTAAAAATGAAAGATCAACTTCAACGGATTCATGGAGGATGAATCATTACATGTTGTGTGAGGTCAAAAGAACATTCTTTTCCACGATAAGAGTGATATAAAATTCCAAACTTTGAAAGTGTAAATAATATTCCTTAAAATAAATTAGAAAAATAATTTTTATAGAAAAATATTTTAATTATAATAAGATATTAGTATAATATTTTTGGGAACCCAATCTAGAAAACAATTTTTTAAAGGGACATAGATTTTCTACCGAAGAGAGGGTAATAGCAGGCTTTCTTAAAACACATTCATTAGTATATTATGTACCAAGAAGTGGATTAAATACAACCAAAATATGAATACACCATATATAACCATATTATAACAAAACTAATGAATGTTATTGAGATATTTATTATATGATTTCATCGAAAGTAAGCATGAAAATAAACAATCATGAAAATTAATGAGATTGTCTCATAAAACTATGATAACATGGTATATTGGGATCATAATCTCCATTTATAAAATGGAAATTATATGGAACATAAAATGTCATGAAAACAATGAAATTAATTATATAACATGTAAAATGTAATTATATACACCTGAAAAGTTAATTTAGTGGTATACCAGAACTTGAGTCTCAAAGAATGAAAATTGAGACAATATTATTACACTGATTTAGTAACTTTTGAAACATACCCCCAATTAAAGAATGATCATAAAATAGATATGTGAATAAATATAAATTTTAGTATATGAATCCTGGAATACAATCATAGATAGTACATACACCACACAAAAGGAAAGAGTGGGGAACATACCACATATCTCAGAAAAATAAAAAGTTATATAAAAATCCCCTTACCTTGTGTATTGACACTCATCGTACTCATTAAAACAACCCGTATAAAATATATAAATTTATCATAAATATTTTACATAACCATATTATTATATATAATACCATATGTTGTATTTCTATGACCTTATATAACCTACGTGATAGCCATCCTATGTTAATGTTTCACTTCGAGTAATATTCATTTTATATATATATATCTTAATTTGTGATATGATTGGTACTTATACAAATATAATGATTCCATAATGTAAAAAATTATATAAATATCATTTATATAAATTATATATTTATTATAATAATCTATATAATATATAAATATGAATCAAAAAACCGAATTTGTGAAGATGGTAGGTGGTACATACAGTTGAACTCTATTTCCGTTTAATTGTCGTGTTGAGGAATAGAAAGTCAAAGACATATATATATATATATATAATTTTTTAGTAGATTTATTATATCATATATATCAAATATATTCACTAATTCTAACGTTAATATATTCCATGTATTGTGTTAACGAATCACATCACTTTGAGGGGCGATAGTCCACACTTTCCTAAAAAATTTAACATATTATAAAAAATGGAAAGTAAAAAAAGATATGTGTTCCAAAACATTAAATGGAGAGTAAATAAAAGATAAATATAATATATAACATCTATAAATATATCATACATCATAACATACACCATGATTGTTGGTAATGGAACAATGAACAATCATATTTTTATGAGGCAGTACTTAGTTGTACACGGAAACTACAGCTTCATTACAAATTACAACGGTGTTGAAGGAAATGACTGAAAATAAGTTGACAAAGGAAATGGTCGCGCCTCCCACTTCCTCCATGACCTTCGACGCCCCCACGATGCTCCATCAACACATCCAAACTGTCCCCACAGTCTCCGCCCTTCCGGTCGGGCTGCCCCGGGCTAGGCCACGCAGTTCGCTGGCTGAACCTGCCTCGTCCACACTGGCCACACAGCACCCTCCGAGCCAAAATAGCCTTTCCCCCACTGGCCGCGCCCACCGCCGGCCTCTGAGCCACCACAGCCCCGCCCACCGCTAGCCTCTCGTGCTGCCAATCAAATCCGCGCTACGGCCATGCCATCTTCTCGCACACATTGCGGCGCCCCGGCCGAGCCAGCCTCCCACACCCCTCGTGATGCCCCGAATGAACTCCCACGTGCCCTCGCATTGCCCTCCAGGCCAAATCGCACATGCGGAACCCTACGGGATGAACCACCCTCACGCCGACCCATGGCTGGTCCACGCGATCGCAGCCGGTTCGTGCCCTCTTGGCTCTCTACGGCCCCTCGCGGCCTGCTAGTGGCCCAGGGGGCCAGCCTGAACCGAAAGGGTCGGTCTGGGTCGACCCATACTAGGGCGGCCTAGACTGATAGGGCCGTGTCGGACCGGACCTGGGGCCACTATGAACCTTTACATTCTTTTGACCATATCATTGGCACCAGACATCTTTTTGACGAATCGTCAGTGGCACTGGTAATCTTAGAGAATGATGGTCCCTTTGAGTATAACCCAATGGAGTTTGGGGTATAGTAGAGTTACAGTCAGGTTGGATAGTGCACGAATCCAACTGGGCCCCCAGAAGAAAAATGCTAATAACACACAGAACAGGTGTCTGATTGATGCATATTATGTTGTGTTGAGACCCCTATGATGTGGCAGACCATTGAGATACTTCTTAATGAGTGTTCAGGATAGTTAGATCATTAACCAGTAGCTTGTGGAGCGGATCTTCGGGAGACAAGCGAACTATTGTGCGGGAACCCAATAGCTAGCTGAGACTTGACGACTAGTGACTGTTTGACTCTGAGTGACTTGACTGGCCCAGTGGGGAGTGCTTGGTTGTGGCGGAAGACCCACGGAGGAGGAGAACGCTTGGTGACACAGTAGACCCACAATACCCTACAGGAGGAGTACCTCTGCATGCTATGAGGGGGAGTGCCTGGGTGTGGCGGCAGACCCACGGTGGGGAGCGCCTTTGTGTGACGCAATAGACCCAGAGTACTCGTTAGAAGGAGTACCTCTGCAGTCCAAGGTTAGTGGGAAGCAATGTTGTGTTACGCGGCAGGTCCGATATACTCGATTGAGAAGGAATTATCCAGCAGCTGAGGTTTTGATAATGTGAATAAAATCCTGGTTGAGCTGAGTCATTTTTTCTATGTTTTCCTCATGATTGAGATGGATCACTTGATTACTTAGGTATATGTATGGACATATACCTAAGTAAAGTTATCTATCGATTTCATACTTTTTTGTTTATCCTTGCAGGTTTTATTAAGACCTTGAGGGTCTCGGGGTCCCTACGGAATATCGTTATACTCACCCCTGCACGGGCTATGTCGGTACCTTGTTGAGTTATATTCAGATGATAGATAGTGATGATCGAGGCTAAGAGTACCGGGACTGGATGGTACCCAGAGGTGGACCATATGGAGTGATGGTACACAGAGGAGACATACAGACCTGGAGTGCTGAGGAGGCGATCTGTACCTACTATTCTTGTAGAAACCTCAGAGGACGACCCAACGACAGTTTTTTTCTTTTTTTCAGTTGTACTATCAGATTCATATACATTACAATTGGGATTGTATTTCATACACTTTTTTTCTTCTAGAACCCTTTTGTTATACAGTTTTACCTAGTTTTTTGTTTCTATCTTTGTTCTTTGTTGTGTGTGTATACAGGTTATGAAGGCCATTCCTTCCAAGTTTTAGGGAATTATGCCTTTGTTGATAGTCGCCTTCCCCCGGCCTATGGAAGGAGGACTTGGAGTCGTCACGGCACGGGCCCTGGGGGACGGGTCAGGACAAATTGGTATTAGAGGAGTCATTTTTACCACATAAATATGGGCTCTGATCTTTTCTGTGAAGCAATAGTCATAAGTATATTCACTGTTGTTTTTAGTTCAGGGAGTCCAATGTTGGGGCAGTGGACAAAGTATCCATACACCAGGACCCTGAAATCTGATTCCCAACTCAGTACACAAAAACACTGATTAGGTGTGTGTTTTTAAAAGTTCTCTCTATGTCATCTCACCAGTTTAGCTCCCCAGCTATAACTTCTAACCATAGGGAACCTATTTGTTTTCATAATTCCTACATGCAGACAGCCGGCAAGAATTCCGAGAGTTGTATGCACTAATAGCCCATCTAGAGACGTGGCACTGGTGCAGGGCCATCTTACTATGTTGGCACCTTCTGGTGGTGTACCATCAGCACCACCACCCATTGGGCTGTAGATACCACTATCCGCACTGGCGGACAGTGCACATCGACTAAGCGCGTTGCATGAGTTCCAGCTGAAGATGACTATGAGGTTTAGAGGTGAGGTAGTGTGCCACGCAGCTGAGGGCTGGTTGGAGGCAGTTTCTAGAGATTTCCACATAGTTGAGACACTAGTAGAGAAGATTCAGATCATAGCTACTATAATTTTTCAGTGAGAGACAATACGAATGGTTCGTAGAGTTATGAGGCTTCGGTACGTGGACCATTACCCGAGAAAGTACCTTTGTGTAGTGTGTTAGCTATATCACTACCCATTGGTTAGCAGTTAAAACCGACAATACTGGTAAGGGAAACATATATGCTTATTTATTTACACGTGATTCAACATTAGATACCCCTCATGTTCCGAGACGAGTCAACTCACAAGCAGTTGAGGACTCGCTTGAAGAGGTGGATGAGAGTTCTCTAGAGCTTCTATAGCTTTGTCAGGATGACATGTTTGTAGCCGAGTATTCATCGAGGCATACTAATCATTCCTCGTACTGGACAAATGTGATACAATCAGTTCTTCAGAGCTCAGACCATTGACAGATGGGTATTTTAGGGGCATCAGAGCTAGCACTATTCCTCTATGTATTCCTACATATATTAGGGTGCTAGAGAGAAACTTTGTGGTTGAATATTATTGGTCTGAGCAGATGCAGCCAGTGAATGTTAGTAGTGGGAAAGTAGGAATCTGGGGCCAGTCTTAAGGACTTGGGCATGTAAAAATGTTTTGGGAATATGAAGTGTTAGAGACAGTTTAATCTTCATGGCTACAGACGCGGAAGTAGAGTTTGGGGAGCAGTATGAGATGGTGTACATTTAGACATGTTACAACCACCCCCCTTTGTGGTCCCCACCAGGCTCAGGGAGCTGGAGGACGAGGGGAAGAGAGTACCTGCATGCGGTCAAGGAGTGCGACCCAGGGGATCTATGAATGATTCGAGGTACGATATGTGCCTACTACTAGATATCGTATCGATAGACATATGTACCAATCATTCCCACCTTCCAAGAATATTTTCCTAGACCTAGAGTTTCTATTTTATCCATTGACATGACCCTCATGTATGGAGATACCTTTGGTAGGAGACTCGTTAATCACACTTACACCGACAGTGTGATCTGACCATTGAGGCGAGAGTTTCTGTTGTAACCTATGGGTGGCAGCGTCGAGGCCTTACAACATTAGTTTGGGTATGATTGGACATCCACAATTAAAAATCATATTGACTATATTAGGAAAAAAAAATCTTTATCTACAACGTTTGGATGAGGTTTTCCTTAGCCGATGAAAAATGAAACTCAGGCAGCATAGGATAAACTCCTGTATGGGGGGGGGTGCAGTAGATCAGTCGTGTGTTGGCCAGCCTCACCCTTGTGGCAGCAGAAGTTTTGAGTTTTAAGTTCCCAATAAGAGTGTGTAGAGTTCCTCAGGGATTAAGACATAAATATAGTCTATACCCCTGGGAAGGGTGACATGGTATCAGACGCACTCAGAAAGAGGTCTGGCATAAAACTACTGAGTGAGGCGGCAGAGTATATTACCGCTTGTAGATATCCTTTCTGGATCGAGTTGGAGTAGGTTTTCTTCTGTCTCTTATAGTCACTCCCCCACTTCATCAGCGAGTCAGGGAGACATAGCATGGTGACCCTGATTGCGAGACTTGATGAGTTATGATAACCACATGACATGCACCTAATGGACTTTTTGAAGGTGGGGAGCACGTAAACCACTTCAGAAGATGTACCATTGCACTAGTGTCTCTTAAAGAGGACGTGTTGAGGTATTTCCACACATCCCATCAAGTTTTATATCCAGGAGTGGCAAAGATGTATGAGGATCTCGGACGACAACACTGGTGGCCGAGAACGAAGAAATAAGGTGCAGATTTTTCTTCCTAGTGCCTCACTTTTCAGTTAGTGAAGGCGGAGGATCAGGTAGCAGAAGGACTAGTTCATCCATTAGAGGTCCCAGAGTGGAAGTGAGATGGGATATAAATGGACTTCATGATAGTAATTCCATGTACATCCAGGGGACATGACTTATTTTGGGTGATCGTTGATCGACTCACCAATTCAACCCACTTCATACCAATCATAGAGGAGGTTTTAGTAGAGATCTTGAGACGCCTCTATTTGCAGGTGATTGTGCAGCTACATAGGGTACCCTCGATTATTGTCTCTAATCATGATTCATGTTTTACTTCCCATGAATGGAAGGGGTTGTTGGATGCTTTTTTGACAAAGCTTCGTTTGAGCACCATCTTCTATCCTCATACGGATGGTCAAACTGAGTGGACCATTCAGACCCTCGAGGACAAGATGCAAGCTTGTGTCCTCAACATAGGTCACAGCTGAGAGGATCATTCTCCATTGGTGGAGTTTTCATTCAACAATAGCTATCACATCACCATTGGGATGTAACCTTTTGATGCATTATATGAGTGGCTTGCAGATCACCCTTGTGTTGGATTGACCTAGGGGAGTCATCCCTAGTGGGACCAAAGATGGTACGAGATACCACCAGGAAGGTGCACATCATCCAGGAAGGGATGGAGACTACACAGAGTAGGCATAAGTCTTATACCGATAGGATATGGAGACCTCTATAACTCGAGGATGGCGACCATGACTTCTTACATGTCTCACCTCAACGAGGTATGCAAAGATTTGGCTGAGGGGGAAAGTTATCTCCATGGTTCATCAGACACATTCAAGTCCTCACCAGATTTGGTGATGTGGCATACCGCTTAGCTCCTCCACCTCATTTGCACAGGGTTCATGACGTCTTCCATGTATCCCAACTGAGGAGATACATGCACGAACCTTCTCACATCACCGACAACGACGAGCTGGATTTCGATGATGTGGTGAATGTTATGGAAGTTCCACTAGAGATTGAGGATCGACATGAGCGGGTCCATCGCGGATGGTTGATACCTTTTGTGCATGTGTTTTGGCAGTATAGGAACCTCTAGGAAAGCACATGGGAGCGGGACGCTTCAATTCGTGCTCAGTACCCCCACTTGTTTTTACTAGTTTTTTATACTGTGGCTTTCGGGGATGAAAATCCATGAGGTGGGGAGAATGTAAAGGCCTGGAAATTCCATGTAATTTTTTTTAATTACATGGGAATTTTTCGAGACTATGAAATCGGACGACACTCGATTATGAGGTCCAGAGTACCCGGAATGATCCATCAAAAATTTGTTAAGATTTAATTAGCGCGTGTAAGAAGTTTTCCTGACAAAGTGGAATAACACTTAAATGGTTACTCAGATCAGAAATCTAAGGGACTATTACGCTCAGGATGGCGGTTTTACCCTAACCATGACTTATGTTTAGTCGGTGTGGGCCTCCTGTTTGAAAACAAAAAAATGACATAACCGTAAATAAAATAATTAAAGTAATTATATTATTTTTTAAATTCCTATAACTCACAAATGGTAGCTCAGATTAAAAATCCTAGACCACCACTGCACTCATGAGATCATTCTTTATTTAATAAGATACTAACATTTTCCGGCAGGGGTAACCAGTGAATTTTAGTTTTTGGCCGTAAATAAAATAATTTTGTGAAAATTATAATATTTTAAAATCCATAAATTTTAAACGGTAACTCGGATAAAAAATAAGAGAGTACCGTTGGGTTCGTTGGGACGTGTTTCACTTGGGCAAAGCCTAACCTAGACTGGCGTGGGTCAATGGTGTCTGTTAATAATTTTCTGAATATTTTTTTGGGTACGTTCAGTAAACATAGGAGTGGGTTTTTATAACATTTTAACCAGTGCTTGGAATTGAAATCTGAGGGCATTGTTGAACACGCAACACCGTTATTCGCTTATGGACACTTTTACCTTGACGACAATTGTTCGATGGTGAAAGTTAGTTTTTGGGTTTTTCCTAAAGGAATACAATAAAAATAAAATTGTGCAAACATCTTATTATTATTTGAAGTACACATGTGAATATTGTGGATGTGGGACCATAAGAGTTTTATCGTACAAGTGAAAGTTGAGAATTAGTGACCACCATACATAAACCTCCCATGTGATGTTATGGTGGTGGGTACCACCCATGACTATCCTCCCAAGAGAGGTTATGGTGGTGGGGACCACCCAGGATTAGACCTCACTTTTAATTGGGAGAAACTCTCAACTCCCCCCATTAATGTGGAGGAGCTTCTTGAATTCCTCCACATTAAATTGTGTGAATGCACCACTTTATTATGCCAACATAAATTAATCGGCTTAAGACATTTTAAATATTATGTAATAGTTTTGTTGGAATTTAGGAAGGTTCCTAATATATGGACCTTCATAAATTCCATGATCGTAACTTACCTCTCCCCCTCTTCTATATATATGTAGTTTGGGAGGAGGATTGGGTACGACATCACCAAGCGACGAAGCACTAGTAAAGTGTCGCGACGCCCAACACTTTGATGATTACGCTCTTTGAAGAAAAATGCTCTACAGACCAGAACACCGACCACCTGCGACCTTCTTCCCCTATACATCTTCCGACGAGGGATGTCCACATCTTCGACTATGAAAAACTGACACACAATCCCATAATTTGAGGTGTGTGGCAGGCGAGACGAACACCGACAACTTCACCTCCTTCCTTCATGCGCCAACGATATTAAGCAAAACAAGGTAGGGTTTTATTCATTATTTTATTAATACTTCCCATGTTCTCCTCTATTTTTCCTTACATAGAGGGGAATATAAATTAATGAGGGATTATGGGAATTTAAAATATCTTCCACACTCATTCTTGATTTTGTTCTTGGTGAAACTTATGCTACCGCTCAAATGAGGAGTTTGAGGGCCAAACTAGCATGGGCCATCCTCACCATAACCCTTGTGATGATTTGCGGTGTTCATTGAAACGGAGGAAGGCGACAATAGTGTTGAAGGTGAAGAAGGAGATGAAGGTGACGAAGGCAACGAACAAACCACCCATGGCCTCTATGACCCGCGACTCCCCCGCGACGCTCCGACACCCTTCCCGAACATCCCCCGCTGTCTCCTCCCTTCCGGTCGAGCCGCCCCTGGCCGAGCCGCGCTGCCTTGGTCGTGCCATCCACCGGCTAAACCGGCCCCAGCCACCCCGACCTGGCTACGCCCTTTGGGCGGAACCAGCGCCGCGCCAGCCGCTGCCCTCTTATTCGCACTGGCCATGACCTCTACAGGCCTCTCGAGCCCCCTACCGAACCTACGCCCCTCACGGGGCTCCAGGAGAGCCGGCCTCCCATGACCCTTATGGCGCCCCAGCCGAGCTAGCCTCCCGCGCCCCTCGCGACGCCACTGCCGACTAGGCCTCCCACACCCCTCATGGCTCCATGGCCGAGCCAGCCTCCTGCACCCCTCGCGACACGCTGACCGAACTGGCCTGCACCCACACAGTGCCCTCTGGGCCGAACCTCCCTCAAGCCAACCTATGGAAGTTCCGTGCATTTTCGGCCGATACGTGGCCTCTCAGCTCTCCATGGACCCTCGCAGCCTACTCGGAGAGGCCCAGCAGGTTGGGCCGAACACAAAAGGTTGGCCCACCCAACGGGCCGGGGACAGACCCAACGGGTCGAGCTGGGAGACCCGAACCGGGTTGGCCTAGACTGGGTCTGGCAGGGTCAGACCGGAACCAGGACAACTACGACCCTTTACTTTCTTTTGAACATATATTTGGCATCAGAAAACCATTTGACAAACTGTCAGTGGTGCTAGTAATCTTAGAGCATGAGAGTCCCGTTGAGTATACCCCACATGAGTTTTAGGTATAGTTGAGTTACAGTCAGGACGGATCTTGCACAAATCCAATCAGGCCATGGAACTAAATGGAAAATAACTCACAGATCGGGTGTCCTATTGACACACTGTCTATTGTGTTGATACCCCTATGACGTGGCAGACCCTTGAGATACTTCTTGGTGGGTCTTCGTGACAGTTGGAGAATAAACCGGTAGCTTGTGGAGCAGATCTTCCAGAGACGAGCGAGCTTTTGGGTGGGAACCTAGAAGTTGGATGAGACATAACGACGGCTGAATGTTTGACTATGAGTGACTTGACTAGCCCAGTGGGGAACACCTGTTTGTGGAGGCATATCCACAGTGGAGGAGTGTGCTTGGTGACATGGCAGACCCACGATACTCGACAGGAGGAGTACCTCTGTAGGCTATGAGGGGGAGCACCTAGGTGTGGCGGTAGAACCACGGTGGGGAGCGCCTCTATGTGACGCAACAGACCCACAGTACTCGATAGGAGGAGTACCTCACCTGTCCAAGGTAAGTGGGAAGTGCCTCTGTGTGATGCGGCAGGCCCACTGTACTCAATTGAGCAGGAGTTCACAAGAAGCCGAGGTTTTGATAATGTGAATAAAATCCCGGTTGAGATGATTCAGTTTTTCCATTTTTTTTTCAGGATTGAGATGGATTACTTTATAACATAGGAATATGTATGGGAATATACCTAAGTGTATCTACTGATTTCATAATTTTTGGTTTATCCTTGCTAGATTTAGTAAGACCTTGAGGGTCTCGAGGTCCCTATTGAGTATTGTTATACTCACCCCTGCACGGGCAATGCCCGCACCTTGTTGTGTTGGATGCAGACGACAGATAGAATTGATCAGGGCTATGAGTACCTGGACTAGACGATACCTTGAGGTGGATCATAAGGCGTGATGGTACACGGAGGAGACGGACGAACCTGGAGTGCTGGGGTGGTGATCTTTAGCTACCCTTCAGGTAGGAACCTCAGAGGATGACCCTGTGGTAGTTTTTTTTTCTTTTCATCAGGTGTACTATCATTTTCTTGTACTTTACAGTTGGGCTTGTATTTCCACCCCTTTTATTTACTTCCATCACTCTTTATTTATACAGTTTTAACTAGAGTTTTCTTATCCATATTGGTGCCCTGTTGTGTGTGTATACAGGTTATAAAGGCAATGCCTTCCTACTTTTAGGGAATAATGCCTATGGTTCTAGTCGCCAGCCCTTAGACTATCGAAGTCGTGCTTGGGGTTGTCACAACACGAGCCCCGTGGGATGGGTCATGACACTACAAGCAAAATTCAAATTAGTGCACAATTTCTTTCACATGACATAAATATGATGGTTTCTAATGATCCATTAATGTTATATTTCCGAGAATGTTTTTATTTGATGATTGAAAAAGCTTCAGAGAGTACCTATTAAAGATCAATGATTTAAATTAGAATATCATTTATGGGTGATAACTTCCATTAATGTGTATCATTTGGCTGTAAAAGAAACATAATGTAAAAAACTGGGAGTTGGATAACTATATGTGAGTTTAATACCTTCAAATGTTTTAGTTTGTGTTTACTTTTTGGGTTGAAAATATTTGAGGTCGGAATAATCTAACGACATTATTTTTTCATTATTATGTGTTTGAATATTATATAGAATATTTTAAAAGATAATAACTGAGTTAGTGTGGGATTATAAGGTTCAAGTAGCTTCAATGTTTGTATAATGAAAATACTAAATATATTATTACACATATGGAAATTTTTTCTAATATAAAGGAATATATCACAAAATGAGTCCTGTAAGAGAAAACCACAATTTCCCTTAAGTAAAAAATCTATGTTTTACCCTAGGTGTGATATAACCATTGTGAATGTTTTGTTTTTATCATAAATTTTATTGTGTGAGGACTAGTAAATTCATAAATTTAATTTAATTAATTTGATGGTTATTTAATGGCCAGATCGAATTTTATTAATTTAAAATTAGTTTTTCAAAAAACCCTACAGATCATAAAATAATTCTAGGTATGAAATTGGAGCTATTGGAGGAGAGCATTGAGGAATGAAAAGATCCATGTTTGGATCTCAATGTGCTGAGGAGTTATTCATTGAAAAAAGAGTTTAATGAATTGGTGAATGACACCAATTTAGATGTTTCCTTATATGGTGATCAATCAAAAATTGGGTAATGATATTTTATTTCATTAGAACTATTCCGTGTAATTTTTTTCCCTTATCGAATGTGAATTAATTCTACAAAAAGGGATTCATTGTTGTATTTTTAAATTATTGGTGTTAATTTACCTTTATAGAATATGTAATGGTTATTTTTTTGGTAAAAAAATTATTGTCCCTTGAAATCATTGACTCATTCATAAAAAAATTAAATAAAACCAAAACAATGGAAATTGGTCACTTATTACATTGATGTTTCATTATTTTCAATGGATGTTATTCATAAGATCATTTTCAGTTTTTCATTTTGTAGGTGGCTCGATATACTGGGATCATTATAATTTCTCAAACGGTCATTGGGGTTACATATCACCTACACATGTTTGGAATTGGAAACAAGTGCATGATTGATCCATGATGCTATGTGATGGGAGTTCATAATCAGATTAGAGAACTTAAATTCATGGGGTTTTTTGTTCAGATATTATATGTGATGGGGATCACCTAATCAGATGAGTAGTGTGGGGAATCCAGCCCTGGGGGATGTCTCTGGTAGGGAAAACCATTGATCCATGGTCTTTGAGTTAAATTATGTATTGAAATGGTGGAAGAGGTTATTCATGGAAGATAAATATAATTGTTTGGAATTTATTGAATTTTCATAATTAAGCAATGATTATTTCAGAGAACGCATTCCATTTAGACCACTTATTCATAAACTATGGTTCCCCCCTAGAGCTAAATATCACACACCATGTGACACATCACATTCCATGTATCCTGCTACATGTGAACAAACATATACCTATAAGATAATCATGCATTTTTCTGGCTAGGTAGATGGACTTCAGGAGAGTGCATGGTGATGTATAGGTAATCATACATGACCAGATAATGAGACCTGATGAAGTTCATAGGAATAACATTTGTACAAGGAAATTACCATTGTAAACACGCACATATTGATGAACATGGGTATAAATAGATTTAGTAGGATATTTAACGTACACCCTATAAATGTTGTGTCCTTTTTAAAGAGTATGATTAATCCCTCATCAACATAATTATAGACTATTATCTATAATATGTGTTCACTTTATCCAAACAGATAAGGGCATAAGGATGTATATAGTCATGATCATAGGATGAGTTATCACCTCTATGAGATAAGACTCAAATATAGTTAGGTATCCCTTTCTGAGTCCTGGGGTGTGATAATCTATCATTCATCCCTAGTATGGGTTAGAAATCCTATTACACACTTCTAGTGTGTGTGGTACTCATCCTAAAGAGTTTACATAATGTAGATTCACATATATCTCATAGGCCCTTGGTGTGATCACTAATATCTATATGAAAATATTTAGAGTTCCAATATATGTGTCTATATGGACTATCCTAATGAACATGACCACTCCTTTGATCTCAATTAGTGTTATAATTCCTTAGGATTGACTTATTCAAGATGAGTTTTTTTTTTGAAGTCTCATGGGGAGTCTTAGGTAAAAATTATGTATGAAACCATACCTTGATCGATAGTGTCTATGATTACTAAAACATGGGTATCCATAAATTTTTATCATATTTTAACTAACATTTCTTGATAGTGATGAGAAAACTACTCTCTTTGTTTTTTTGGTGATTATGTGGGGTCTAATTTGGCATGTTATACTCAACCTTATATGTGTTGTACTCAAACATTGTTTATCTTATGTGGATGATAAGAATTTCATTGGGGTGCTTGGTGGACCAGTAGTAGGTGGAGCATAGTTGATTCATTTAGACTGTAGTTGATTTAAGGAGATTCACTTGATATCATTCTACTCCATATTTGTATGTTGGAATCTTTTTAAGGTTTGTTTGGTCTTGAATATGGCCCTATATGATTTCTCGTAATTGTTTCATACACTGACATTTGATTTTGATGTATATATTCAAATTGGTTCCTGTTATATCTTTCCTCTAGATATTATAATTTTATTTGGAGAGGTGTGTGTGTATCAGAACCATAGGATAATACCTCCCATTGGTTTTTTATTCACACTCAGCACTTGTCTCTAGCCCCTGGCCAATTGGACGTGGGTTTTGGGTGTCATTGTTGGTTTATTGCTGGCTAGGTAGGCCTTGGTGGTTTGTATTGTGACATGTATCTGAGGGTCATTTTTTCTATGAATTTGTCACATTCCCCCATTAAGTCGAGGTGTATGTGACCAAAGCATCTACTTATGTGGCTGAAAAAGTAAATTATCAATAATTAACCTTAATATTTATGATCTATTGAAAATATTTTTCTATTAACTGATAATAATTTTGAGTTCATTTATATCAGAACATCCTCAAGGATTATATATCCTAGTTACATATATATTGATTATATAAGGGAATTATTTATCTATTGACTAATAATACTTATTTCTTTAATAATTGAGGATCTTTATCAAGGATCATAGATCGTTGATATATCTACTTCATGATCTCACCCTTCCAGAATAACAATGATATAGACCTCCTTTGCGCCCATCCCTTCATGGGATTTGAGTACAAGTCCCATACTCAATGACATAGTATTGGAATAAAATCTTGTTCTAAAGTCAGTGTTTGGCCATAGATTCAAACACACTTCATTTCAACATCACGTGATGACGCATATGTGGATTGATATATGGGGTTTTATTATTTGAAGAACTCAAGTCCTAGTTGTGCCACCTCCAATATATATTCATAAATATCTGGTATGGTGGGTTAAACAATAAAACGATCCATTCCATGGTGAAGGGGGTGGACTCCATAAAGCAGAAAAATCCCCTTAAATTAGGTCTATCAACAGCAGGGGCATCATCATCCTCCCTTAAAAATTTCAATGTGGGAACAAATAGAGCCTCATGGAATGAAATGAATATAACAACTCATCAGTTGTTTTTTTCAATTAATAGAGTAATCAGATTTATGGGCCTAAAAAATATTTATCCTTCCAATATTATTTTATCCTTAATGTCGAAAAATGGTTATAGATGGTATTAAGGTTGTTTATGTAGAAAATAAGTAGAGAAGTGATATTGTTTCCAAGGGTGATGAATGATGAAAAACATTATAGGGAAAGACCACATCAATAGGCCAATTGTTCCAATCCACAAATATCCCTGAAATAACATTGAAAAGATTAAGAGTTATTCCAAGGAAATGTTTTGGTATCATATAATTTTACAAACCCAAATTGTTTTGTGGATCATGGGAGAGACTCCAAGATGTGAGGATTCCAACCCCCTTTTTTATTATCAGTAAACGACGTATATCTTGATCCAGGTGATGCTATCAAGATTCATTTCCTGTTTTACTATATTCATCATAACATGATGAATCAATATCATATAAATTTACACAACCTAATATGATTCCCCAAAATATTATTTCAACTCAAATCTACAATCCAATAACTGGGGAATAATTTTTTCCTCACAAAAATAGATTTTATGTGGATAGTTGAATAAAACCCATAATAAATGAACCAACTCTGGTGTGTTGAAAAAAAGTGATGAATTTCATGGTTTTAAGGATTGACCAAGGCAATTACGATATAATGAGTTAATACTATTAATTATTTTATATGATAATCGACTAGTAATCATAGATTAACTATTTTTGGGGCCATATGATATTCCCCAAATTCATTATTTCACTCTCTTTTATTTCCCATACTTCTTCAATACATTTTGTGAGGAAAGAATACTCCGAATGGGATTTGATTTTACTTATAACACCCTTTATTGGTTTCAGACATGAAATTTTTAATCATTTATTCTATTCGCTTTATTTCTCAATATTTCATTGGTCTGATATAGTGTGTCTCTAGTTAATAGGGACTCATCTTTTTGCCAAACAACCCTCTGCAGGTTTTTAATATGATGAGTACTACGTATCATTCCTTTTTCAGAATAAGTTCACTAATTTTAGACTAATATAGCTTATATATTTGGTCAAATAACATTTAACTATGAATAAAAAAATTTTAGTTCATATATCATAGACCATATGTTTCATCATTTTAGGTTCATATAGCTTGGATCATATTTTTTTGTTTAACGCCATATTGGTTTTACCAAATATTCAATTTCAAATAATTTTTATTGAATGATGGACACCATTTAATGGTGTATCACATCAATAAAATCATTAATATACTGTAGATTTAATATAAACAGGTTTAGGATTTTGAAAATTCAAACTAATGCGATGAGTTCCACAGTAATGTTCTCATGAGGAATAATGTTTTGAGGAACTTTTTTCCTAGTGATGGAGCCTCTAGTTGACTTATTGAATCCTCATATATAGGATCTATGTTAATACATGAATAATCATGGAAAGCTCACCTTTAAGACAAATAAACTTTTTTCCATTTACCATTGATGATTTTATGGGTGATTTAGATTCTCCAGACATGAAGTGGTTCATGGAGGATGGATATCATAGAGGGGTCTAAGAATACTACATCATAACTTCAAGGATGCGTATGGTACATGGTGATTTGATTTCAAGTATGTAGAGTCCTCTTGAATATATGGTTTATGTGCAATGAATTTTTTTATAAAGAATATTATAGTTATGGATAATTTAATTGGGAAGGAATACTTGTGTTGATCGCGAATGACTCTAGGGTGAAGAGTTACACTTTGATGTTTCCTTGGATCACATGGAACAATGTTACTTTTTTCAAGATAAGTATTATTCTTGTTGGCATGCCTACATAAAATTTAATTGACCTGAAGGAAAAAATGCATTGTAAAAAAAGAGTCCCTTGAAGAAGTGTAATCTCTTTTAAATGGGTCGTGAATGGTTTGTCGAGATTAATCAAATGAGTGATGAAGTATGGAATGGATAAATCTATTAAAGGAGGGTTACAGTACCCCAGTGGTTGTTCATATGGAAAATTCCATGTGATACAAGATATGACTGAATGATTGATTTTTATTATTAACTACCTCATAAAAAGGGAATTCATTTTATGGTCATGAAGCCCATTATAAAAATGAGGTACTACACCATTGGGTTGATAATGATTATGGAAAATGGTGATGAAAAATAAAGGATTTCAAATCCTCCTGAATATTTGGATTATGGGATTTTAAATAAATTTTCATGCATTTTAATAGAGGATATTAATATATGGAAAACGTGTTGGGGTGATCATGAATAACTATAGGGGGATCCGTCGAGATATTGTTGATGTAAACAAATAAAATAGGACACATTTTATATGGTGAAAACACTCATGGTTAACTGGAATAAGGGTCATATATAGGAGATAATATTAAACATTCATTTATAATGATAAGGTCACTTGAATCCAAACGCACTAATTTCCTATGGCGGGGGAATATTTTCAAAGATTAAACTTATTTTTTCAATGATGTAGGGTATGGAGAAAAATCAATCGAAGGAGGGTTTTGGCATAATTGGGGTATTTCATATGACAAGGAGTAGGTAATTATGAATACGAATTAAGTGTTGAGTTGAGGAATAGACTACCTTAAAATATTGTGCTTATAGTTTGTGGTCATGAACCATCAATTGAGAAATAGGTGTCACACTATTTGAATGAGAACATGTACATTATATTTTGGCACAATGTTGATGAGGTAGAATCCTATTAAATATATGGATATTGGGTTGTGTGAATAACATATCAAATTGGTTGAACTAATGATGATGTGAATAGTAATTTATTCCCTATAACAGCCAAATTTTTGTGAAATATATATTTTTTAACTAAATTTTATTTATTTTATAGATTGTGTTACAAGAAACAATGAGTTTATATGAACCCTGATGTATAGTTGAAATTGTTTTATAAATTTTCAATTATATTGGAAGGTATGAATATAACTAACTATATTATGAAAATTTGTGGTTTACAAACATATAAAATTAATTCATTAATTATCAATTAAATATATATGAAAATAAAAATAATGTCAAAATAAAGGATATATTTTTATAAAAAAATATTTTTATTGAAATAATGTTTTTTCTTATAAACTAACTTCATCACTATTTATGATTTATTTTAATGAAATTTATATATTATATATTAATTAAATTATTTAATATTCATTTAATATTATTTTATCCAACATAGATTAAGAATAAAATTTTTTGTATTTAAAACAAATTTTTTCTAAACATTGGGTTTCGTCCCATTTTGAGCATTTACATTCAAATTAATTTTATCATTTTATAAGTAACAACTAAGATAAAATTAAATGTATATATATATATAAATATATATAATTTGTTCAAATTTTTTAAATATCACCCTTTTATTTTTGGTCAGTTTGAAAAGTAATCATAGTAAAAATTTGTAGCTTGGTAAAATGTAAATCAAGTTAATCAAGAATAATACTAACTGGTAAGATAATAATGATTCATCAAAATTGATATTGTATGACTGTAATTATAAAATTTCCACCTTAGGATAGAAATGTATTTTTTAGTGAACACTTGTCTATTAAAATGACTTATATTATAATTAAATCAAATGAAGTTACAAAATGTCACTGTATTGATTTTTAATAACTCTTATACTTCCACATTACGAAAAAATCAACTCATAAATGCATATTAATGTCTAAATTGATCTTCATCAAATTTATTTTTTGATATAAATTTATTTTTTATTTTTAAAAGATATATAATGACCTGAATTGTATATGAAACATTAATGCAGCTTTTCTCCATTTTTTTAAAAACATATAATTACTCATTTTAAAAATATTAAAAGGGATATAATATGATGGATTTAATTTTCTTAAATCATGTTTCAAAATCTATATGATATATTATAGAGGTTTGAGGTAATTATATATCAATTACCAATTTTTCATGATTTATTATAAGATAAATTACATAAATATTTTTAAAATGAAATTATTGATATTTTATTATAATTAATATTTTATTAAATGATATAAAATTCATAAATTTTTTAATTTGGATAAAATAACAGGATAAGTTTTTAAACATCTTCCATTCTCCAATTATAGGGCTTTTTCATTTATTCTTAATATTATTAACCCTTAATGTGACTCAAAATTTTAAAATATGGTAATTGTCAAAAGGATTAATGTCTAATTAAAACTAAAACATAAAGGAAAAAAAGAGGTCCAAAATTATCTAAATTTTTTTGGATGAAATTATATTAATGAATAATCATCTTATCATTGATTATTATCAATTTTGTTATCATAATTAAGTTATATTAATTCTATATGTTCAGAAATTCTATGAGTTCCCTGGCCTAAAATTATAAAATGTAAGCCTCATTTCTATTATTCACAAAATATTGATCCTTCTAACTCAACAAAACACTACCAATTTAACTTCTATAATTTTATATACAAATCATAGTAACATTTTTATGTTTCCAAAAGACCACACCCAGATCCCTTGAGTGGATATCAAAAGAATTCATATCATGGAAGAGGTAATCGACTTAACTATTCGCTTTAATCTAAATTATTCTTTTACCAAATCTAAATATTTTATATTCATCAAAAAATCATAAAATATTATAAAATATAGTAAAATGTTATTATTAATGTTAAAAAACCTTTATACACCCTCATTCCTCTAAAATGGGAAGTGAAAGTATCTCTTGTTATTTTGAATAACTTATCGACTTCACATAACAATACAATTAATTTTTCATCTCCGTCATTTATGGATTGTATTTATAATGGTTTTAATATTTATATATATATATTTTATAATTGTTTTAATTTTATAATTATAAAATAATTTATAAATTCATAACATCTAATCTATTGGGAAATGAAAACTTTTCTTGTGTATATTTTTGGACAACCACAACCATGAAGTGATTTGATACATTTTTTATTTATATTTTACATTTATAGTAATGAGTAATAATTTTGTTATTATATATGATATATATGAAATAATTGTGATATTTAAAATTTGAACTAATTTTTACATTACGTTTTTCCAAATGTTGGAAAATGAAAATATCATTCATGGATATACATAACACACCATCTCTATTAAAAGTGTAATTTTTTTTCTGTCTCAAACATTTATGGATGAAAATAAATAATTATATTACTATTATATATGATATTTATAACAAGATTAATGTTCTAGAGATGATTGAACTATGATCAATCAATTAGTACTAAAACTACCAAACTAAAACATATATGGAAATCGAAATAATTATCAACTAGAATAGTGATTTTTATAAACAAAATAAAACAAACAAGCAGTAAAAGGTTAAATATAAATCATATATGGTTTTACATATGTTATTTTTAATGTATAAATAGATTTATAATAAAATATATTTATCATATTGGTGTTTCTAACTCATATGATGTATTTCAGACAAGAGGAAGGGGGTCTGTGGTTATAATCTCATTGTTTATTGAGATTATAAATGATTATGTTTGGAGGATGAAATATTGTGATAAACATCTCAAGATACTCCAAATTTGACTTCTAAATAGGTTATTTATTTTATTTTAAAATACATGTTTTAAATTCAATTTTCCCATAATATTTTCACTTGATACTCATGATATGTTTTTATTAAAAATCGATTTTTTTCACTCTTCTAATTTTTTATTCTATGCATATAAATGTTTTATAAAAATATTATTAAGAATTTTTTTAATTTTCATATATTATTTTTTAATATAAATTTAATCTATTAATTAATTTTTTTTAAAAAAATTGGTAGAAATGAGTATTCTTTTCATTTTTGAAATGGGATACTTGTAGACCATTCCAACAAAAATACTAATAAAATGTTTTTATCTTATAATGAATTAATAAAAACAACCATAGTAAAGGATACTAATTGTTTTGAGGAGTCCCTTATAAGTTACAATCATTATGTTCAATTATAGTAAATCCCATAATATTTTTGAAAATTTTTGGATTGTAAATAAGTGATTTCAGAGTGGAATGGTTTTTTTGTCAATAATGTTTTACAAATTTTATGAGTCATCAATGAAAATAATGGTCAATTATTCTCAGTATATTTGGGTAATATTATCCATGTACACCCTCCATACTATTTATCTTTATTATTTACATTTATGATTAATTTTTTTTATGAAACCTATTTCTTTTCCAGTGATTATACTATGATGAAATTATGAAATGTTCATGAATCCCATTCTTTTTCAACATGTTATCCTATGATAAAATTATTATAAACCCAATTTTTTTTTTGGGATATAATAAGATGATTTTTTTGATCCTAGAAAAAATATATAATGAATTTTCAGTAAGCAATAGTTGGGATGCATATCACTCTCTAATACATTGGGTAAGTATTTATATCTCACAATATGTAGAATGGGGAGTGAACCCCATTCTAAAAAAATGATTTATCCATTAAAATATCCATGGTAGTGAACCATGATAGATTTGATTGTTTGGGGAGCACACCCATTTCTATATGATAGTGTTGGAATAGAGCCATGTCTACTACAAAAATAATTTTCTATGCTAATGTTTATTCCATAATTCCATATCATATTCTAGTGTTATTATCTCATGGGTCATGTTATGTGATTCCATTGTTTTTTTATTTCAATAAACTTCAAATATTTTATTAATGACTTTATTATTTTTATATATTATATGGATGTTTTATATTTTAAAATTTAATCCTCCTTCTCCATATATCTCATTTTATTATTATATAATCAATGATAGAAACCTTGTTTAGCCTTACTAAATCATCATAACTAACCCTATATTATGTTTCCATTCCCTAGTTATGAAGAATGGTTTTCGAAATGATATATAATAAGGTTGATATTTTTGATGATCTAAGTGGGAGATTATGAATAACTATTATGAAATATTTGTTTATGTTTAAATGTTTAAAACATTAATATACCTGTACAATTCTAGCATGAATTATTTTTATATAAATAATATTCATCTATTTAGATGTAGAACCTATTTATGAAATGTTTAGGAAACAATATCTACTATTATAGCATGGTTTAGTTAATTATTGGAAACTAAGATATAAAAACATTAGTGATGACCCTGGGGATGATTTTAATTATAGGATATAATTGTAATGTTTCTGATAAGATTGTGAATGGAATAGGTTAAATATAGATTTTCATAGAAGCAGGTATCATGATTTACCTATCTTATAATTTATTTTTTTATGAATACCTGGTTACTTGATATGATTACTATTTTTTCACAATTTCTTTTTATAATTAATGGATATAATCTAAGGGAATTATGGTTATGCTAAATATTATCTCAAATGTAATTATTTTCCTCCTAAGAAACTGAATATTATAATAGAAGGAACATGAAATCACCTTCCAATAATTATAATACTATCTCAAGATATGTACCATTATGAACATCCAAACATCAAAAGGAAGGAACAATGTTATATTGAGTTTTTTATATAGAAACATACAACTTCTTTAAGAGGGACCACTAATCAACATGTTTCTTAGAAAAGTACTGGTACAAATATAATGATATTATTTACTCACCACTTTTTTAAACTAGATACTTTTTTTCTAGATGTTTATCATTTGGAATCCAAATAATATCAATAATATACACTTATCTAGAATAAAAGAAATATTATGAAATAGACTATATTTATTTGGATTAGTTTAAGATATTTTTTCTCAGTAATTATTATCAACATATTTTTCATAAAAAAATTAGGGATGGAATTTCTTAAGTCGATACATAATGATGATGAATCCGATGATTCAATTCAGGAGAACATTACGTGACCTATGATCTCCACATCCAATATTTTCATCCAATAAAAAAAATAAAGTTTGATCAATTCTTTAGTGGCATAAAACCAATTATCCAGATATAGTTTTTCATAATGGAGATCATTTTCAATGATGAAATATTTTGATGTTATATCAAGGATTAAAAGGAAATTTTAATTAACCATCATTCTCTTGGTTTTGAAATGAAATTAAAAATTGCATTCAAAGATAATTATAAATCAATTGGAGAGAAGAATATTATCTTTATTTTATGCTCAAAATGAGTGGGAAACATAGCATAAATTGACCTAGTAGTACTGGTACATGTTTCAAGTGTGGAAAATATTGAAATCAATAAATTGAATGATGAAGTGAATATAGATATACCACTACTAAATACATAACACATGATCCCGTGTTTTATATACAAGGAGTATTGTAATTATGAAATCAAGTGGTAAAATATAAAAGGTAATAAGGATGGTCTATGTCAACAACTTTTTAATACCAGATATAAAGAGAAATATCATATGATCACTATTTCTTATGAGTGGTGCGATATCTTATTTGTGAAATTTAAACTTACCATCAAATATAGAAATTAAAATGTCTTACTTGATTCATGTTCTACCCACTCGTTTATATAAAAATACTTTTGAAAGAGTATCACAATACCAAAACAGATGTTATACGTCTTATAGTTTTAAAAAACCCAAAAGGTAAAACGATATCATCACATATATATGACTCTAATCTAGTTTATGTTTGTGGAAAATTGTTTCCTAAAAATATTATCATTATTCCTATAGTTGAAATCGATTTTATTTTGGGAATTTAATCGGTTTATTGACATAAATTCAACATTAATTTTTAGGAAGGGATGTTTAATTATTTATTCTAAACCAACCTATGATGTTTATTAGTCCGATGAATAGAATTACTTTTGTGGAAATTACATTAATTTTATTAGTCATTATTGAAAATAAAAAACAATTCTTATCTCTAATTGGCTTTGAGAAACTTAACATCAATGATATTCTAATTGTTCTAGAGTTATCTGTGGTATTTTGGGAAACTCTTATTGGTTATCCATCGAATCATGAAGTTGAGTTCTCAATAGAACCTATACATGGTGTTACACTTATATCCAAGGCTTCACATTGAATGGCCCAAATCAAGTTGAAACAATTGAAGAAGAAACACTTGGATAATATTTAAAAGGTATTACTTCATCCAACTGTATTGCCTTGGGGTTCAACTATTAAATTGGTTATGAATAATGATGTATCGAAGCCACTCTACATTTATTATCGAGAACATAATAACATCACTTTTAATAAAAAAGTATATTTTACCATATATTAATAAGTTTTTTTCAAGTTCATTGAGAACAATACACTCCTGTGATTCATTTTCATTATCTATATCATCAATTAAAGATAAAAAAGAGGATATACCAAAGAAAAAATTCTATACAATGTAATAAAAATGTCAATTTAGAGTGATTGAATATGATAATACTAATTCCTCATATATCTACATCGATTTACTAAATATAGTCTCTTGAGATTATAATGATGAGTTTTTGGTTATATTTATACAATCCAACATTATAAATTAAATGGGAAATTATTTACATGAAGATAAATTATGGATTGTATTCAATACCCTAAGGAAGCAGTGGATTTCTAAAAAATTTGAAAATATTTAGTTTTTTCTTTATAATGTTTCATTATTTGGTTATATAATATCATATCAGGGTATATGATAATACCCTTAAAATATAAAATATAATGAATGTTGTAATAGAACAACTACAATGATTGAGATCTATGGTTATAATTTTTTGGTTGGATATTATATGTGATTTGTAGAGAAACATTAATGGATATAGAATCCACTCACCATGTTAACTAATAAGGGAGCCAAGATCCATTCGAAGGACCAATGTGAGGATGTTTTATGGAATTGAAAATAAGGCTAGTCATTACAATTCTTCCTTCAATACCTTATAATGTATAAGGGATTGTAATATATAAGTATTCATTAACGAAGAGACTAAGGGGTTTCATCATGCATAACGATATGGTTATAGCTCATTCCTCATGATAATTGAAGGTCTATGAGAAAAATTACCCAACTCTTGATTTAGAGTAATCTGGGAAATTTTTTCATTAATGATATAGAGGAATTATCTCTATGGATAAATCTTGGTAGAATATATGGATCAAAAAAATTAAATTTTATTTTCAATCAAATATTCGATGAACTGTTGAAAAATAATTTCATTTTTGATGATTAGGAGTTATGAAGGCTCAATACATTAACATAATTAGAAAGCGAACAAGGTGGAACATGATTGGAGTTAAAAGTGTCATGATGGGTTATCTTTTATAAGGATCAACAAATTTATAATATTTATTGAACTAAAATGGATGTATACTGAAATATTGAAGAAAGGCAGAAATATTATATTAATCAAATGAGTGATAAAACATATATCCCAGAGAAGATTAAATAGGGTAACAAGGACGATATAGTGCTTCGAAATAAGGTGAAAAATGTTATTTATTACAACATTTATTGGGATAAGATAATAATATTTATGAATCTTGTATGTGTCCCTTAGGTAATATATTTAAAGAATGATTTGTTTGATGAAGTTCAATGTTCTTAATTATAAATTTCTCTAAACAGTACAAATTTTCATAAAGATAGGACAGTGTATATTTGGTGGGATGGAATGAAGGGTGGTATTGTAGAGTATGTTTCTCAATTATTGTTATGTTATCAAGTTAATGATGCTAGATAGAAGCCTATGAGGATGTTATGACCACTACCCATACTATTTTGGAATTGATAATCCATCACAATGTGTTTTTTAATTGGAATCCCCAAATCATATAAACGGTAAATTCTATTTAGTTATTATTGATTTAATTACGATTTTATCATATATTATTAACATTAGAGGATATTTTTTTTTGAAAAACATTCTATATTATACATTAATGATGTGTTATGATTTCATATTGTACCGCTATCAATTTTATCAGATCAGGATCCAATGCATTCATCATATTTTTATTGATGTCATAGATAAGATCTTTATATAGAGTATATTAAGCACTTAATATCATCTTCACACATATAGTCATTCATAGAGGACCATTAATACTCTATAGGGATTGTTGAGAGATTTATATGTGTATTTAAAAAGGGTTTTATATTAAAACATTCCTTTGGATTAGTTTTATTAAACATATATCTCTTCCTCTTATATTCAAATGGATCCTTATGAATCACTCTATAATAGTAGGTAAAAAACTCATAAATTGAGGAATTTATTTGGATAAATAAATATATTGGGACAGGATAAAACTAATGAAATTTTAAGAAATTTTAGAAATATTCTATATAATATAATATAACCGCACATTTTCAAACATATTTATGTTCATATTCATCATATATATAAAATGTTTGATGTTAGTGAAAAGGTATTCCTATTAATATATCTTGACAATAGGATGATTAGATTTTGAAATGAGGGAAATATATATATATATATAGATCTAGTCTTTTCATAAATAAATTTCAAAAAAAATTAGATGAATATTAAATTCATTTCATAAACACAACATTAGGACTTTAAAGGTATAGTACAGTTTGAAACATAAAAGCATAAAAAAATGAATTATAAGTGTTCTAAGTCTCCTCCCACTACATTAATAATAATAATAACCCTTATTTTAAATATCATTCATAATACAGTATTTAAAATCCAATGGAAAGAAAACAAAATAAAGTGTGATCTTAAATACTCATTATAGGAAATTAAGAGTGATATCAATATAACATAAGTATATGAGTATGGGAACATGATAATAATATATGAAAATCATACCCTTAATATAGTATAACTATATCTTGATTTAGGTAATATATCGTGGAATCTTATACAACATGAATCATAATTGGAAAAAAACATTATCCATGAGATATTAACTTTTGTATATGACATAAATTTGTGGAATATACAAAATCCGAAAAAATATGGTTTCAAGGATACCAAACAATACAATAAATACATGTTAGTATTTTGATAACCACACATGTACCCTCATTGAGATTGCAATAATCCCCCGTGTACCCTCTCTAATGTTTGGGAGAACTTCCCATTTACTATTTTTGGCTTTGATTATTCTATTTTGTTCCCTATTTCAGATGAGGGAGAACCTTCTATATACACTTTTAGATTAACAAACATTAATCAGTACTCAATTCACATGAGGTATATATAGGTCCAATATCTCTCAAAATTTAAATAAAACATATATGTACACAAGATCATAAAATTTATATCATATCATATCCCATGAAAATAAATGAGTTTCAAAATCATTTCCTCATTGAATAACCTATGGAAATAATATTCCAATAATTCCATAATTTTATCATAGCATAACCCATGGAGAAATAATTGTGTTATATTAATTTTTTTTCATTGTATAATGTATGAGAAATATGTTTCATAAACATATTTTCATCATAAACATAAACTGTATAGAGAAATAAAAATTGTCCCTTCCCTAGATAATATCCATAGTAAATCAAAAGTTACATCGAAGGATTTTATATTATATTTAATATTAAATTGAATTAAAAATCACATAGAACATTTCAGGGAAAAAATATAACTTCTTCGAAAATCAATTTTTTAATTACAATGCCATAAAATTATGTGGAAATAATATTCCTTGAAAAAAACCATGAAAACTAATAAATTAGATTTTAAAAGATGTTTAAAACATTTCTTGAGGAAACTATGATTTCCTTTCTGTAAATATTTTTTTGAAAAATAAAAAAACTTAATGACCATTTTCATTTAAAGTAACCACTAAATCATGTAAAATAATATATAAATATCATTAAAAATATTTCTTGACTAAAATAAACATTCTCTAAAAATAAATTTTGAAAAATATAAATTAATAAATATTTTTTTGGAATATTTTTATTTTAATCTAAACATTGAAACATATAAAGGATTATATAAAAAAAACATTGTTCATGTTATTATAAAATATTGTTCATTAAAAACTGTTTAAAAAATAATTCAATTGACATTTTTGGTCAAATAAAATGGACATTTTTTGAAAAGGGACATTTCTATTCTTTTGGAAACATTTTTTAAAAATTAAAACAAGGTAAAATATTTCATTAATAAATTATATTGATATTGTTAAAAAATTAGAAATCACTATTTAAAAAAAACATGATTTTTGAAGGAAAATGGGCTTTTAAATGAAGAGAGAACTGTATATAAATTTTCATAAATAAATTGTTTTAAAAACATGATTATGTAAGGAGGTTAAAATGAAGGGAATGAATATATTCTTATTTTTTCATTATTGGATAATAAAATTCATGTGTTTCATGAGTGATGGATCATAATATTTCATCATTAGAGTCATAATCATAAACAATCTGAATAAATATTAGGATTGTAACATAAAACTCATACCATATTTGTTATATTGAACAATTAACACCACAAAATAGAGATCCTCAAATATATATATATATATATATATATCCAAATAATTTTCATTATTATCTTCATAGAATACATTTATTTTAAGTATGTCCCCTGTATTAAATTAACACGTGCAGAATATGGAATGCGTCCCACAAAAAACAAAAGTGAAAAATCATTCACTTATGACTATAGTAATTTTTTGAATCATAATCCCCTATGAATAATAAAATCAAATGAAACATTGAACATCATGAAAATAATGGAATTTTTGATATAATATTTCAAAGGGGTATTATAAACACCTGAAAAAATAAATTAGCGGTGAATTTTCATATGTATCTAGTAAATATAAGATAGAGCTGAAAACTCTTACCTTATGTCTTGAATTAATTCAAAAATGATAAAACATCATGTATATTAAATATAATATTTTAAAAAATATATTAAAAACCAAACTTATTTATATCATAAGATATATGATTTACTTAAGACATTTTATGACTAATTTATTAGTAATTTCATCATAATGTCATATTTCAGGGAATAATTTCTCTGTTTTCATATATGATATACATTTTTATTTTTGGTCCTTATACATTTATAATCACTAAATCATCTATATAATGATAATAATTACATCAATATCATATATATTCCATATACTTGTATTTATATAGATCCATAAAAGTTAGAGATAGAAAATTAAATACACCATTCATTCAGACGGTATGTCATATGTATGCATGAATTTTTTCTCCATTTTCCATATGGAATTAAAGAATGAAATGTAAATAATATATTAAAATTGAAACATTAATTTTTACTTCATATATGTTATATTTATTTCATTAAATTTATCCTTATATAATTCCATGTAATACATGAACTAATCATATTGCATCACGAGGAGGTAGTAAGTTGTACACATGAGAGTTCTTTTTATATTATCACATAATATAAAATAATAAGTTCTATATGATATAATAATTATTAAAGTATAATAAAATTGTAAATTTAAAATACGAACTTTTAATACATCATTATAACGAACCATGAGAGGAGGTAATGGAAAAATGAATGACCTTAGTTCGTGAGGTGGTAGTCCACTATATACGTGAATAATGATTTCATAACCCATTTAACAAAAAAACTGGAAGATTTAAGTTATGAAATTATCAAAATGAAATATATGTACAATTCATATACTTATTTTTCTATAGAATCATGGTTTAAAATTAATATAAGTATCTTGAGGAATAAAATTTTAAAAAACACTTTATTAAGGACATTACCTCTACTTCAGAAAACAGCTTTTGGTTTCCACCAAAATGACTGATAGGATGCATTTATGACCACAATAATGAATATTTGATTATATTAGGGAATTAACTATGTGATTTGGTATGGTATTTTCTAGACCAAAGGGGTTTGTATGTGTGAGGTTGAGAGGGGAGGGGTTAGCCATTTATAAGTGACCTGAGTGGTACCCATTTAATTTTTGAGAGGAAAAAGGTGTTCCCATGTTTTCAAAATGAAAAAATGATAAAAACAGAAATTTTTTATAAAATGTAATATATAAAGTAAAACAAGGCTATAAAATTGACAAGGGAAATGTTTTGGGTCATTTTTAAACAATATCATTTTAGTTTAACCCCTTGTAACCCTATTTCTACCTTATCCATGAAAAATATTTTTTTACTAAATTTAAAATTCTTTATGGATGGAAATTAAGTTGAAATTATAAAATAAAATTAATATTTTGGATTCTAATTTTTTATTTAACTTCTCTAATATCAATCCACAAAAGTGGAAAATTTTAATTTAAAATTAATCCGATAGACATGATAAAAAACAGGTTTTCAATGGGAAAATGATGAAATGTTTTAAATATTTTTATATTGGAATTCAGTATTAAAATGAATAAAATGATATCAATTTCATTTATAAATATATAAATGAACAAATTATTTGTTTTTAAAAAATTTAAATTTTTTAAGAATTTGTTAAATCATTAAAAGAAATGGTCATTCATTTCAAATGCTGGTATTTTTCTCTATTCATAGAAAAATATATCTAGTCAAAAAATTCCAAAAAATTACTATATTATAATATTAAAATTTTTATTTCTAAAATTAAAATAATTGTTTCAATGAAATTTTATAATTGTGTAAAAAATAAGTTTTGATATAAGTACTCAAAATGTGAAAAAACTGATTTTTATAAAAGAAGAGATGTTATCCATATAATTGGATTTATTATTATCAATTTTATTTAAAACATATAAGATGAATGCTAAAAATTGATTTAATATAAAATATATAAATTTTACTAAAATCGTTTCCCTAAAGTTGTTGGTTTAATTTATTGAGGTAATAAGATTTTATTTCCATAAAAAATAATATTTGAAAAATATTTCCCTTAATTTAAAATTTTTTTTATATTCATTACAATTAATTATTCAGCAAATAATTCATTTTATATACATTCTGAGTCCATATATTCACAAACATTATTTAATCCTATTAATAACCACTATTCTAATAGCTAAATTATAAATAAGGCATTAAAAATACTTTTTTATAAAATGAAACATTTTATATAAACTTGTGGTTTTGTTTTACACAAGATAAAATATGTGTTCTGTGTGTTGCAAGATAAAATTGATGATGCATTTGAAAAGATATAAACTCATTCATGCATTTTAAATAAGAAAAACCTATCATTGTGTGCGACTCATGCTACACTCGGTGTTGCATAGTGTAATGTCCAGACAAAGGAAACACACAATGGTGCCCTGATCTTGTGGGTCACAAGACCTCAGGTGCCCCTCCCCATACACTAGAAGTTGCTGACTATTAGTGAGGGTATAATATTTATCATGTTGCTAGTATAACATGTTTATCAAAGTAGATCAATATAATAAAAGTTAAAAATAACCGAAAAATGTAATCAACAACCAAACCAATGCAATACCACTCAATAAGAAAAGAATACCACATCCAAAACTAAACCATAGACATGTAAAGATAAATGTGTGTAATGTTTCAATAAGAAAACCCATATTAAATAATGACTTTAAAAACTCACATGTGGGTCCTGAATGATATTTATTTCTATCATCCATGCTCTATACTGACTCATCTATATAACATGTGGAATTTTACCTTAACCTATCTTGAAAACATCAATTATATTTGAGTTCTGATAATGTATCTTGAGTAGGGTGCGAGTAAAATGTAGTAGTTACTTCCAATGGTGTTTAAATTAATATCCAGTTAAATAAAAGTGTATAAATTCATATAAATAATAAAATTCAAGCAATAATGTAAAAAAATCGCATGTTTTATATCATTATTTTGTTACCATATAAACACCTAGGTTCTTATGGGAATCTGAACCTCAATAAATGCTTTGTCTCGTGCCAGAGTCTGAACCACTTCAAAATACAAAATCACAATTAATTCTAAAAAATTGGCTCCCATTGTCTATTTCATTTATATTCATATTATTTCCAATTGGAACTAGAGTCGAAAGATAATATATTGGGATGAGTTCTCCATGCCTAGGACCTTAAGGGTATTTGAAGAAGCACTTTGTTACCTCAACTCATTTTAAAAAAATTCACACAAGTGGTATTTTGATGTTTTTGTTCATGTCAAACACACATTTATCATGGAATAACATAATTTTTCTATTGAAGAAGTATTATATGTCCCATAATCATTTATTACAATGAGATTTTGATGCAATAGACCAAGTACCTTACAGGTTTTTATCACTATTGGATTTTGATGTTGCAGAACATGTCCCACACATGAATATCACAATCACATATATACCACGCATATCCCATATGTAACATCATTAAAGTATAATAAAAAATAACCCACTCATCATAATTCCCATCATTGTATTCCATTTCCATTATCAAAAAAATCATGTTCAATACTTTAATCACATATAAACAATATAACAAATCAAAATTATTCCATTTATTCATATTTAATCTTATATCTCATTGAACCCTTAAGCTCAATCCAATCATAAAATTATCAGAAGCCGTCAATTAATTACTATCACATTAATTGACCAATGAAAAATTATATCAATTAATTCTATAATTAATAAACTTAATTAACTAGTAACAAAATCTATTAATTCATTCAAAAACCATTTAGATAATTCAATTACCACAATATCACATTAATTAACACACCAATTAATTAATATAATTCCATAATCCCTTAATTTATTAATTTAATGAATTAATTAACTCTATTTATGAAATTAAATTATTAAATATTCAATATAAATTCTATAAATACATACCCATAATTTAGTTCAAGTATTTGGGACTTGAATAATATAAGAACTACCTCATGATCATTGGAAAACACAATCTAATGGAAATCCATGAATTGAAGTAGAAATTACAACTATACAATGAATAATGAGATCGAGATCCAAAACCTAAATCCAAAATCAAATGGATTAAATCTAAGAAAACCTAGATAATGATCCCTAAAAAATAGGAAAACTCCCAATCAAATATTGATTTAAGGGAGATAGATAAAGAGGAAACTACATGATATGAGATTATCTTACTAAGAATGGTTCATATCTTCAATCCGAGCCTATAATCGTCAAGAATAGTGGTCATGAGAGATTGGAATATAACCAATAGAATAAAAAAATTAGATCATTTCTTTAGGTATGTGTTTGGGATGATTTTTAGTTAATACAAATTTTTTTAGTGTTTTTATATAATTTTTATAATAATTAAAAAAGCCAATACAGTTTCTTGGTATGGGGTGCATGGTTTTACAAACCATTCCTGATAATAATGAGAATATTATAGGTTGGGAATGGTTACTTATAAGAGGTCAAATATCTTGAAAACCCATTCAACTTCTGTTCGAATGTTATCTATCTTGTTTCTTATGGTTTTCTAGTCTAGGAACATAGTTTGGGAATACCATGTGTCAACCAAGAAAAACATCTTGTACTTCTAATGTACTCAAATTCCACCAAAATAACATCAATTTAAAACCAAAACATGTAATAATAAATACTATGAAAATGAAAAATATAAATGATCTTCAAACATCACCCCAAAAGATCAGGATCATATAATCTCCCTGACATAAAATAGTCAATCCTTGATATGCACTCCCAATAATCTCTATTATTTTGAGGTAAAAATATCAGGTTAATGAGCCCTCATTTCCTCTTATATCTCAAAAATTTCCTCCTAAACAAGGAAATGTTTCCATAATATTTGAACTATTGGAATAGTTAATCCTCACAACACATTCTCACTGCGATCGAAGATATATATCAGATGCTTCTCAAATGATTTAACTATCTCAAGATCAACATCATCAAAATTTATCTCATAGGAAGGGATTGGGTAATACAACCAATGTTTTGAAACATGGAAAATGTCATGGATAACACTTTACCTCTATGGAATATCCAATCGGTGTGACAATTTCATGTTTCCCTTGAAAACCTCAAATAGTTCAATATTCTTAGCCACCAACATGCCCTATCTCTATATACTATGGTGAACCAATATAGGTGGCACCCGAATGAATACACAATAAAATTTTATATACTATAGGGGCCATCAATGTCTATTGGAATATGACTTAAATCCATTACAACCCTTATCCATACATTTCCAATTCTATTGAACATGATTTGATGTATCGTGCATAAGACTCATTCCCAACTGCACTTACTCGCCTACCTCCAGCCGACCTAGAGGTGATTTGTGAGGCCTAACATAAATAAAGTCATATGGTGAAATCAACATAGTTTCAAAATAACTAATATTACATTAGAACTCCACAAGGGCTTGCTTCTTCATCCAAGACCCACAAATATATAAAACCCAAGATCGTAGCATATCATCATGAACCTGTATAGTGAATTCCATCTTCCCATCTACTCGTAGTTGGAATTCCATATACACTAGAACATGTGTACTAAGGTAATTCTACAAAAAAATCTTGAAGAGATATATAAAATGTGATGCATATTCTGAAAATATATTTCATGACACAATTTGTAGACGGATGATATCTAGTCTATACATGTCTACCCACTGTTCCACTTAATAGGTCTCCTGTAAAGGCAAGAAATGTGATACTTTTGTCTAGTCTCCCACAATCACCCAAATAGTGTCATTCATTTGAGGAATCATTGAGAGACCCACCACTATATCCATGTAAACAGAATCCTCCTTAAATTATGGAATAGTACATATTTTTAGTAAACCCCTAGGACATTAATGCTCTTCCCTCACCTATTGACTGGTGTAACATTGTGTCACAAACCCTTCAATTTTCCTTTTCATTATTGGATATTAGAACTCTTATTTTATGTCATGATACATTTTTTTCACACCTGAATGCACCACACAAATCGAGGTATGATATTCATGCATCATCTCCTCTCGTTTGTTTGTAGTTACAACTTCTATAATTTTATCATAGATTATCTCTTCCTCTTATATGGTCCAATAATAAGGTGACATCCCACATGCATGTCATTCCATTATAGAAAAACACTATGAGTCCACATATTTTCTATCCCTAAAACATCTCAAAACAATATAGTCTTCTAAAACAGAAACACGAGTCATCTGGTCTTTGATCATTAGAAATACATCATGCATTATAGCGAGTAAAGTCATCATATTCCACTTAGTACAATACGCATAAACTGCCTATGTTTGAGTTTTATTTCTTATGGAGTCAACAACATTTTTTCCCTTCTAAGGCATATATGATAGCTCAATGTCAAATTAAGGTATATACTCAACCCCCATACTTTTAAAAATATTAAATTATCACTAAAAAGTCATATATTTAAGTCTCTTGTGATTAGTATACATAGTAAACTTTTCCCCCAATAGATAATTCCTCCAACACATCAAATCGTAAAAAACTTCATATAACTCGAGGTCATGCGTAGTTTAGTTATGTTAATTTGGCATCCAAATATGAGACACTTATACCATAAATCTATCTTTTTATATCAATACCACTCCATGAAATATCCTATTAGAATGCAAAAAACAAAATTTACTACTCACATATATTATTTAGGATTAATATTGGATCCACATTCAAATTAATTTTCTCCTCTTTGAAGGAATTCTCAAATGATTCTATCTATTTTATCTTTATCCACTGATAGAATACACTTGAAAGTGGTGCTTCCAAATTGGAAACCACCTGTATGTACCACCGATAATATCCTAATAACCCCATAAAGATAATTATATCAAAAAAAGCATTGGATTCACCTAAGAAACACATAATTGATCATTATTTAGATCCAAATACACTCCTTCCTCCAAGATGATGTCTCCTATAAAGTGCACTTGATTATTCTAGAATTTAAATTTAGATAGATTGGTATATATCTGATGATATCCCAATGTACTGAAGATGATGGTAAGATGTTGGGAATAATAATCATGATTTTAAGAGTACACAAAGATTTAATCCACAAACACTACCACAAATGGATCCATTTATGGGTGGAATATTCTATTCATCATGGCCATAAACATTTCTCGCGTGTTCATCATCCCAAACAGTACTAATATGAAATCATAAATTCCATACTTGTTTTTTAAAACAGTCCCCGATATATCAAAAGGTTGAACACTCAAATGATCATACCCATAACTCAAGTCTATCTATTAGAAGACACATGATCATATCAAGTAGTAAAATAAACCATCTATTAGTGAAAGTGGATAGTAGCTCCTCACTACAATCTGGTTAATCTTCTGTTAATCAGTATAGAAGCACACAACATAGTCAGTCTTCTGAAAAAACAAGACCATATAACCATAAATATATGTAATCAGATGGATAGAAACCTTATCCATTAACATTTCTAATTGATTCTTAATTTATGGAATCTTAGTTGGTGATAATATGTAAGGTTTAATAGAAAATGTATCATCCCAAGGCATGATCTCAATCGTAAATTCGAAATCTTTATTAGGTGGTAGCACATAGACGTCTTCTGGAAACACATCTTGAAACTAGTATACTATGGGTGGAATAAAATCATTTTGTATTTCCCATCGTCTAACAATAAACATGAAACCTAGGAAGTGAGATCCCACAGTTTACCATGAACTAGCACTACATGGACCACCAAGATATCTCACTCCCTATAGTGAATACATTGGCCACCCTTAAGATACCTAAAAACACTCTACCACAACAACAATCAATGTAGGATCAGTATGATACCAATCATTCTATACCCAAAATTAGGTCGAATACTAACATGGTAAGAATATATGTAACACCCCAAGATTTCATAGTGTGTTATTTCATCAAAATAATTCAATAACTTGCACTACACGCAACACTGAGTTAAATTGCACCATGACTTACCAAAAAAAAAAGCCATTAAAAGAGGTCATGAATAGTATTAACTAAATTTTAAACTTTATATAATCCTTATAATTTTAGAATCCATATTATGAGTTCCTTAGTCATAATGCAAGAACAGATTCATTTTCAGTATTGCACTTTTATCAACTTTTGATAGTGAAACCTTTTTAAATAAAATATTTTAAACTTTTTGACTAAATGGAGACATCAAAAAATTTAAAATGAAACATCCCAAGCTTCCACGGTACGCGTTCCTTTGAATAAAACAGTAGCGTGTGTTGTACGCAACTTCGAGTTCTAACACACCGTAACCAATCAAACTAGCTGTTATGAATAGTAATACCTACTTTTTGAAGTTATATATATTTTATATTTTAAAATGGACTTCATTTTTGGATTCGGAATATCAAATTTATCCTAAGGTGAAATTTTGGTACTTTTCGGATAACTTTCATATTTTGATGAATAGTGAAAATTACTAAATTTTAATTAAAAACAACTTTTTTAATCAAAATAATTAATAGTAATAAATTATGAATTTGAGTGGTTTTAAAGTATATTTAGAATATATTTTTACTATTTAATATAATGTTGGTCATTGGACATAATTTTACAATTAAACCGAACATAAACAAGTGTCAATCTTTTGATAGTTATTATCTCTTAAAAACACGCTTTTTGTTTTGACAGCGGGAATTAATTTTAAATTAATTTCTTCCACTTCTGTGTTTTGAATTTAGGAAAATGGATTCCATATTTGGAATCAGGATGTTCAAATTTTGTAAATAGGTAACTTTTATTTTTATACATTTTGAATAAATGCTGCGGTAAATATTTTATTTACCATGGTTAAGGGTAAATCCGGTAAATAAGAGTTAAAAAATAATATTATAATAATACTAAATTACACTAAAACGTGTCTTAACCCTATAGGTTGATACATGGTCGACCATGGGCATCTTTGTGTCAATTTTGGGACCCCATGGATCCACTTGTAAGTGATAATGACACTTTATTTTAATTAAGTCAAAATGAATACAAAAATGACACAAGCATATATCTTTTAGCAAAACAATTGTTACATAGGGTTATATAAGTTGGATTTTAGATTATAAATATTAATTAGAAAGATAAAAAGATTTCCTACATAATTATATTTTATTTATAATTTTTAGACATTAAATATTTTATTTTATTTATGACACAAAGATGATGCAGTAATTATTATAATAGTGAAAAATTAAAATAATTGATATTATAAATACCCAAAACAATATAATATGAAACTTTTAATGAATTAAACTAATTTTCTAGGATAATATGATATATCAGGATTGATGTAATTTACTTTGTTCGAAGTAATCAATCTGTTATGAGTTTCACAAAAATCAACTATTGAATAGTGTCAAAATTAACATAAAAGAGTTTTTAAAACAAATATTATATTATTAATTGATATAAAATTCTTAAAAATCTAAGGTTCGGCCAAGAGACTTATATAAAGATAGGTCCATCATTAATGGACCACTTGGGGGTCGATTGGATGTATATAGTAAGTTTATTAACCATATTATATAAAAATACAAAGAGACATTGTAAAAGTGAAACTAATTAAATTAGAGTTAATACTTAAAGATAAGGTTAATATAAGTACCCAAACCTGTATAAATTCTATTGGTTGAGTGGTATTAGACCTATCCCCACCTTAACCTTTGAATAATCAACTTTGGAGCCTTTAGAAACTGAATATGAATTTATTATAAATTAATATTTCTAACTTTTCCAAAGGTGCCCCTCACCCCTCTTATAAAAGGGCACTGCTCCTTCTCATTTCATCACACCTTCAAAGCCTTTTGGATCGGCCAAACTCTGCCCAAATACTCTCCCAACATCCCTCACTACAACCTAGAGGCCATAGTTTGATCATAAAGCCAACCTAAGGAGCCCTTTTGATCAAATCAAAAGGAAGAACCCGAAGAAGAGGTAATGATTTCACCACCCTTCTCCAAGTTCATTTCTTCTTCCACTTCTTCTTCCTTTGTTCTTACCATTCTAAAATACTAACTCCAGTATCTCACATATACTGTGATGTTATTATAAATATGGTACAATAATATTCAGTATTCTATCCACCCTTTGAATAACATGTCACCATACGTGCGTACGTACGGCTTACCGTCTCCACGTCGTGGTGTAATTGTTATTCAATATAATATTATTTGGATGGGTATAATAATGATGTGTAACTCATGTAAATAATAAATATAACATGTTAATGATTCTGTATATATGATATACCATCCATTTATATATTATTTTAATATCAGAAGAATGATATTGTCGCTCGTGCGTACGTACGGACTACCGTCTCCACGAACGCGATGAGATTCCTTCTCCATCGTATCCATTCAAGTATAATTATCATTTGATGATTTAAAAATGATGTTTAAGGACTGGATATCATTCTGGATATGAATAAGATACAACAACCATGGCTTATGTAACAAATCATATAAAAGAAAATGAGTAAGTTAACTCCCGAAACGACGATAATTCTAAGATATTATTAACAAATCAATGTTAAAAGATCATATATGATATCATATTAATATATATGATTCTTGTATAATTTAATAACAACTATTTCACCATTATACAGGAGGTTAACCTACCCCAACCAAGGAAAAGTACAAGGTAAGGGGTTACTTTACAACCTCTTCATTATCCAAGGTTGTTTATACGTAATAATCTACTGGGATCTCTTTATCATCCACATCCATGTTTCTTAAAAATGCATTTCAAAACATTTTTAATATTTACTAGAATATGAGTTAAATTCATTTATACCCTTTTTGACTTTTATAAGTGGTTTATAAAGGAATATTTCAGTCGTTTTCAAAACAAGGTCCTTTTTAACCTTTTCGACAGAATTAAGGTAAGAATTTTTTTTTAACTTATACGGCGGGTGCGGCTATTTTCCGCCGTTATAAAATCTTCAAAGCATCCCTTACAAGATTCTAAGAATATTTTCAAAGAAAATGTTTTATTTTACATGGATCTTAAATTATTTCAAAATAAAAGGAGATATTTCTTTAAAAAGAATTTTGATTTCATCTATGTCAACATCCTTTGATGGATTTTAAGATTATTTGAAGTTGATTTATTATGATACAAAACTTCTATATTGTATTGAAGGTTTTTTGATATGTTTGACTGTGGATGTGCTATTTTTATACCATTCATAGTTTATGGTGAAAGTATTGACATTTCGTATGCTAGTTTTAATACGAATGTTTATGTTATGTTTAAACCTTTTCATATGGGAATGCATTGGACTTAATATGTGACGGGTGGAGCCCGATATAGCTCCTCGATGCATCGGTAGGTCTCATGAGACAAACTAGTGTCTTGGCACAAGGCCTTGACAAAATCTTATTTGTAGTCTTGGCACGAGGCCTTGGCTATGTGGTTATGATAGTCTGGCATTATGCATTCCATCATTATGAAAGTGGTTATTGATTTTTCATGTGATTATTCGATTAGTAGAATAACCATGTGAATAAGTAAATGGAATTATTTCATTTCATTTATGCCATACTATGTTGAAAGTTCATGTTTTAAAGGCTTTTGTTTTAGTTATACATTGCCTTAAATGTTTATTCTTATTTATGAAAGTATCTGCTATATTGTTATCCTTACTGGGCATTTGAGCTCACCCCTTTTCTATGTTTTATTTTTCCCAGGAAGTGAAGAAGTAAATTATGAATGACCTGTAGGGATATTATGTGGGGATATGAGTGTGGATTATGGAGACAATATGTTGTTGTAGTATTTTTTCGTTTAATGATGTAATGTAAACCTTATGAATATATCTAATGTTTCCAAGGCTACTAAACCAATCGGTCTTTCGTGATTTGATCTTTATTGTGATCATGCCAATGTTACGAAGTAATGCACCGACTCTGGGCAGCTAGGGTCGGGGCGTTACAGTTGGTATCAGAGGATGTTTAGTACAAACCTTGGAAGCTATATTTAGATAAACTCGGATTAGAGCACGTAGACCTATGATTAACTTTGAGGATTAGTATAGAAGAACTTCCTAGAATTTTGGTATTGTAGAGATTTTGTGAGTTTTCCGAGCAATACATCCCTGTCTGGATACGAGCAGGTAGAGGCGGCTCTGGCACAGATGTACCTAGGGGTAAAACCCAAAAACACCGCTTTGAGCTAGACTCGAACGGGAACTGGTGCACGACAACGGGCCTTGCTGCACTCTTGGTTACGACACTCCCGGGGGATATGCTTAGGATAACTCTCATTTTCGTTACAAATCATTTTGAAGGGATTATGAGTATATACTTCCTAAAAGAAAACATTCTTATGATTATGGATTATATCCATAAATAGTTCAATTTATGTTAAGTGTTTTATAAGTATGGGATTATGTATTTTGATTCATAAACTGATCTAGCGTATGCCATTGTTTAGAAATGGCGCCCAGTAGAAGGAATGAGAACTCCAGAAATGCACATGATCCAAAGAGAAGGAAGGATCATATCTTTCATGGTTTTAAGCTAGAATTTATAAGAGAAATAGTCTCCCATGTATTATCATCATATGAAGAAATAATATCATGTGTTGATAAGATAAGTAAAGAGTTTACTGAGTCCTATGGCTTTGAAGGGAAGCAAGAGAAGAAAAGGATGGAAGAGAGAAAGATGGATAAAAGTAACAAGGAAAAGAATAATTTTCCCATATGTGGTAACTGTGGAAAGAAACACCCTGGAACTTGCCTGAATGGAATGGGAGTTTGTTATAAGTGTGGAGGAAAAGGGCACAAAGTACGTGACTGCAAGGGTAAGAAAATGGTTTTAAATGTACAATGCTTCATTTGCAAGGAGTTTGGACACTACGCGAACCTATGTCCCAGTCATCAGACTATGCCGCAAATGATGCTATTGGATAATAATCAAGTTATGATACTACCACAGATGAAGAGGAATGATTAGAGTTCTTAGGTTGATTATGTCAATTGAGTGTTGTATCAACAATGTACTTGTTATAATAATTATGGAGTATATAAGGATTGTACTGCAGTACTATTTCATTAAGGACTTGAGATTGTGTGGAACAAAGAAAAGTGACTCATTAGCAGGATAGATTTTTGGAAAATATATGGTTGAGAGAATGATAAACCATAATATAGTTCTGATACTGAGGTAGTGATTTCGGAATAATATGTGATTGTTTTGGATAAATTATATTGGATATTCTTGACTACCTTGGAACTGATTAATGATTTGTATATTCCATCATTGTTGGGGTTTAAAACATTTTTGGATTAATGATGTATATCCATCATTCTATATGGAATAAGGGAGCATGAATGTAATCAATAAGGAATATGGTAATACATGATGAAGGTATTCATATGCTATTACGGGGTAAAAAGGATCTATATTATGTTTACCTTCCTTATGAATGTTGGACTGTGAGTTTGGACAGAAGTATTTTGGATAGTTCTAGTTTGGATTATTTTGGATTGCCATAAAAGGACATCCCGGAGGTCGGGCGGCAACCCGTCGCGTCCGGCAAGGCTGCGAGACTTGAACCCGCAACCAAAGGGCGACAAGGGTGTATCACCTACCACTATCCCACGAGATATCCTGGATTAAATAAAGTAGTTTTTTAAAAGATCTGGTAGATGAATAATAAATTCGTTTATTTTGGAACCCTCTATGAATAGTATAAATAGAATTTTTTTACGAGTGAATGATGAGGTTTGGTAGAAATTTATTAATGGATAAAACTCTAATTATAAACTAACTATATCTCCTTATGATCTTAGCCAATCTCATAAATAAATTCCTCATCATTAATAAAAGGAACATAGAACAAAAATGTTGTCCTAGATGGTACCTTAAATCATCACTAATTTATGGCTTTGGGATTGTTGGCCTTTTCATAGCCATGTTCTCTACCACTCTCCATTAGATAATTGATGGCTAGATTTTTCTTCCATATCCATATTTTCTTACATGGAACCCTAGTATGTGTTATTTTCGGTAATCTTCATACTTTCCACTCTTTATTTTAAATAGAGGCCTCATTAATTCATTTTTCTATGTGGGATTTCAACTAAGATATTTTGAAACGTCAAAAATGTGTTATCCTAATACCCTATGTTTTGTTGAACCAATGGTATTTAAAATCATCATAGATTGATGAGTTTATGGACCTCAATTATACACTTGTTTGTGATTGATGACCTCAATCACTACCTATAAATATTTACGTTTTTCCTCTGATTATTTGTCTCTAATTTCCACCAACGTTCTCCTAATCGAGATCATAATTTGGTGGTGACCCTTTGATTTCTCTTTTCCTCATATTAAGACTAAATTTTAGTAACCCAATTTCCGATGTGGGTTGTCCCACAAATATATTTTCTACTTTCAACCTTTTATTTTTGAAGAACAATTTCAAATTGCGAGGACGCAATTTATTGAAGGAGGGGAGAATGTAACACCCCAAGATTTTATAGTGTGTTATTTTTCAAAATAATTCAATAACTTGCACTACACGCAACACTGAGTTCAATTGCACCATGACTTACCAAAAAAAAGCCATTAAAAGAGGTCATGAATAGTATTAACTAAATTTTAAACTTTATATAATCCTTATAATTTTAGAATCCATATTATGAGTTTCTTAGTCATAATGCAAGAACAGATTCATTTTCAGTATTGCACTTTTATCAACTTTTGATAGTGAAACCTTTTTAAATACAATATTTTAAACTTTTTGACTAAATGGAGACATCAAAAAATTTAAAATGAAACATCCCAAGCTTCCACGGTACGCTTTCCTTTGAATAAAACAGTAGCGTGTGTTGTACGCAACTTCGAGTTCTAACACACCGTAACCAATCAAACTAGCTGTTATGAATAGTAATACCTACTTTTTGAAGTTATATATATTTTATATTTTAAAATGGACTTCATTTTTGGATTCAGAACATCAAATTTAGCCTAAGATGAAAATTTGGTACTTTTCGGATAACTTTCATATTTTGATGAATAGTGAAAATTACTAAATTTTAATTAAAAACAACTTTTTTAATCAAAATAATTAATAGTAATAAATTATGAATTTGAGTGGTTTTAAAGTATATTTAGAATATATTTTTACTATTTAATATAATGTTGGTCATTGGACATAATTTTACAATTAAACCGAACATAAACAAGTGTCAATCTTTTGATAGTTATTATCTCTTAAAAACATGCTTTTTGTTTTGACAGCGGGAATTAATTTTAAATTAATTTCTGCCACTTCTGTGTTTTGAATTTAGGAAAATGGATTCCATATTTGGAATCAGGAAGTTCAAATTGTGTAAATAGTTAACTTTTATTTTTAAACATTTTGAATAATTACTGCGGTAAATATTTTATTTACCATGGTTAAGGGTAAATCCGGTAAATAAGGGTTAACAAATAATATTATAATAATACTAAATTACCCTAAAACGTGTCTTAACCCTATTGGTTGATACATGATCGACCATGGGCATCTTTGTGTCAATTTTGGGACCCCATGGATCCACTTGTAAGTGATAATGACACTTTATTTTAATTAAGTCAAAATGAATACAAAAATGACACAAGCATATATCTTTTCGAAAAACAATTGTTACATAGGGTTATATAAGTTGGATTTTCGATTATAAATATTCATTAGAAAGATAAAAAGATTTCCTACATAATTATATTTTATTTATAATTTTTAGACATTAAATAATTTATCTTATTTATGACACAAAGATGATGTAGTAATTACTATAATAGTTAAAAATTAAAATAATTGATATTATAAATACCCAAAAAAATATAATATGAAACTTTTAATGAATTAAACTAATTTTCTAGGATAATATGATATATTAGGATTGATTTAATTGACTTTGTTCGAAGTAATCAATCTGTTATGAGTTTCACAAAAATCAACTTTTGAATAGTGTCAAAATTGACATAAAAGAGTTTTTAAAACAAATATTATATTATTAATTGATATTAAATTCCTAAAAATCTAAGTTTCGGCCAAAAGACTTATATAAGGATAGGTTCATCATTAATGGACCACTTGGGGGTCGCTTGGATGTATATAGTAAGTTTATTAACCATATTATATAAAAATACAAAGAGACATTGTAAAAGTGAAACTAATTAACTTAGAGTTAATACTTAAAGATATGGTTAATATAAGTACCCAAACCTGTCTAAATTCTATTGGTTGAGTGGTTTTAGACCTATACCCACCTTAAACTTTGAATAATCAACTTTGGAGCCTTTAGAAACCGAATATGAATTTATTATAAATTAATATTTCTAACTCTTCCAAAGGTGCCCCTCACCCCTCTTATAAAAGGGCACTCCTCCTTCTCATTTCTTCACACCTTCAAAGCCTTTTGGCTCGGCCAAACTCTGCCCAAATACTCTCCCAACATCCCTCACTACAACCTAGAGGCCTTAGTTTGATAATAAAGCCAACCTAAGGAGCCCTTTTGATCAAATCAAAAGGAAGAACCCGAAGAAGAGGTAATGATTTCACCACCCTTCTCCAAGTTAATTTCTTCTTCCACTTCTTCTTCCTTTGTTCTTACAATTCTAAAATAATAACTCCAGTATCTCACATATACTGTGATGTTATTATAAATATGGTACAATCATATTCAGTATTCTATCCACCCTTTGAATAACATGTCACCTTACGTGCGTACGTACGGCTTACCGTCTCCACGTCGTGGTGTAATTGTTATTCAATATAATATTATTTGGATGGGTATAATAATGATGTGTAACTCATGTAAATAATAAATATAACATGTTAATGATTCTGTATATATGATATACCATCCATTTATATATTATTTTAATATCAAAAGAATGATATTGTCGCTCGTGCGTACGTACGGACTACCGTCTCCACGAACGTGATGAGATTCATTCTCCATCGTATCCATTCAAGTATAATTATCATTTGATGTTTTAAAAATGATGTTTAAGGACTGGATATCATTCTGGATATGAATAAGATACAACAACCATGGATTATGTAACAAAACATATAAAAGAAAATGAGTAAGTTAACTCCCGAAACGACGATAATTCTAAGATATTATTAACAAATCAATGTTAAAAGATCATATATGATATCATATTAATATATATGATTCTTGTATAATTTAATAACAACTATTTCACCATTATACAGGAGGTTAACCTACCCCAACCAAGGAAAAGTACAAGGTAAGGGTTTACTTTACAACCTCTTCATTATCCAAGGTTGTTTATACGTAATAATCTACTGGGATCTCTTTATCATCCACATCCATATTTCTTAAAAATGAATTTCAAAACATTTTTACTATTTACTAGAATATGAGTTAAATTCATTTATACCATTTTTGACTTTTATAAGTGGTTTATAAAGGAATCTTTCGGTCTTTTTCTAAACAAGGTCCTTTTAACCTTTTCGACAGAATTAAGGTAAGAATGTTTTTTTAACTTATACGGCGGGTGCGGCTATTTTCCGCCGTTAGAAAATCTTCAAAGCTTCCCTTACAAGATTATAAGAATATTTTCAAAGAAAATGTTTTATTTTATATGGATCTTAATTTATTTCAAAATAAAAGGAGATATTTCTTTAAAAAGAATTTTGATTTCATCTATGTCAACATCCTTTGATGGATTTTAAGATTATTTGAAGTTGATTTATTATGATACAAAACTTCTATATTGTATTGAAGGTTTTGTGATATGTTTGACTGTGGATGTGGTATTTTTATACCATTCATAGTTTATGGTGAAAGTATTGACATTTCGTATGCTAGTTTTAATACAAATGTTTATGTTATGTTTAAACCTTTTCATGTGGGAATGCATTGGACTTAATATGTGACGGGTGGAGCCCGCTATAGCTCCTCGATGCATCGGTAGGTCTCATGAGACAAACTAGTGTCTTGGCACAAGGCCTTGACAAAATCTTATTTGTAGTCTTGGCACGAGGCCTTGGCTATGTGGTTATGATAGTCTGGCATTATGCATTCCATCATTATGAAAGTGGTTATTGATTTTTCATGTGATTATTCGATTAGTAGAATAACCATGTGAATAAGTAAATGGCATTATTTCATTTCATTTATTCCATACTATGTTGAAAGTTCAAGGTTTAAAGGCTTTTGTTTTAGTTATACATTGCCTTAAATGTTTATTCTTATTTATGAAAGTTTCCGCTATATTGTTATCCTTACTGGGCAGTTGAGCTCACCCCTTTTCTATGTTTTATTTTTCCCAGGAAGTGAAGAAGTAAATTATGAATGACCTGCAGGGATATTATGTGGGGATATGACTGTGGATTATGGAGACAATATGTTGTTGTAGTAGTTTTTCGTTTAATGATGTAATGTAAACCTTATGAATATATCTAGTGTTTCCAAGGCTACTAAACCAATCGTTCTTTCGAGATTTGATCTTTCTTGTGATCATGCCAATGTTACGAAGTAATGCACCGACTATGGGAAGCTGGGGTCGGGGCGTTACAATATAAAGATACCATAGAAAATGATACTCTCCAGTTTTAGGTGAACACCCTTTCCATAAATAGTGTATCTAGATCATACAACCAATGGTGGGTTGATCGTCATAACCCCACACAGGAACACCATTTCAAGGTTAAAACCATTAACAAGTTCTAAATATATAAAATAATGAGAGAAACGAGCATAAAATAAGACACTAGCTCGTATTGAATCTATAAAAATAATACCTGTAACTTTCCCTGATCCAGCAACACTATCCAACAGTATAGGCTGATCTACATGAAACTATCCTACCAATATTCTTTGTGATGTAGTCTCTATCCCCTTAAGTTGTACCAAAATATTTATATGACCAATCATTACTAAAAAACTTCATCTACTACCAAAACGTTCATGTCCATTGGAACTATAACTGCAAGATTGGTATGGTGTAGATGATCACCTTCCCACAATCTAATAATATATATCCACTCCACCAGTGCACATATATCATGGGATCCAACAAAACCACTACAGGTTAACCATCCTATTACAACATCAACACTATACTAGTGATTAAGGAACTATCTAAAAAAGCATCCCAACCAACCAAACTGGTGTAAATGCACTCTAGTTAGATCCTAAGTGACTGATCCATCCCATTGGAATATCATCCTTCTATAAACTAGGAAAAAATTATCATAGTTTCCTATACAACACTTGGAAGTATTAACTCATTAAGGACTAGTATAAACCACCAATCCTCCAATAGAAGCCTCCTTCAGGTTCTCCTCAGACATGAGAGAATTAATCACAACATCTAAAAACTTCATCAACCAGAATATATTCACTGAAAACATAATATTATATTTAATCTCATCTAAAATCGTTTTAATATACCATAATCATCTCTTACCAACATCAAAGAAAATAACTCCAAATATATATAGCAACTAACATAGTGCATCAATGACATACTCCCCTAAATCAACTGAATGAAATTATATTCTCTCAATTTGAAAAGAATATTATGATAAAATGTCTCGATGATATTATATTGAATGTCATTTCACTCTATATTCTCTAGTTTTCAATCAGGATTATAGATTTCCCACAATTTATTCTCTTGACCACATATAATATATGATGGAAACAAGACTCCTTTCTCAGAAAGAGTCTCTATGTTGACATGTAATGTCTAGATAGACTCAATCCAAGAAATAACAGCCTATTTTCGATCCTCTCTAGTAAATGTCGAAGGGTACATCAACTAAAACTACCTTGTTTGGTTAGAAATTATTTTCACAACCTGGACATGGTATTTTTAAATTAAACATATAAACTGAGAAATGTTCATTACAATTGATCACCAAAATCCTCACAAGTCATTATTAGTGCCTTTGGTTTCACCATTAGGGGATACTTTCAGTCCATATACTTTGGTCAACCTATCAAATTTTTTTGTGGAGTCATATTTCCACAATTCCAATCACACAACATCATACAAATCTTAAAAAATAAAAACAATTTCAAGGATTCTCAAATACCGCCATAATACATTCCCCTAAAACCTCCCACCAGGTGAAAATTGAGGCATTATGACAACTCTTTTCCATCCAACATATAGGTCATGTTCTAGGAATGAAAAAAAATCATTCTCATATTCCATATTTTCCCACTAGACACCCATTTTCCATATTATTCATCATTTTCATATTTCCAATTAGGCACATTTTCATTTATTTCACTAAAGAAACAAAAATAAATTTCCTTTATCAATTTACCCAAAACAATCTTTTCCTGTGTGTGCATATAGTGGTGCATGTGATAATAAATGTTCTGTACTTAGCATTATTCAGGCATACCAAACACTTTTTCCATTCCAGGTCATATGTGATATCACAAAAAAAATCAAAAACAATGATCATATCACACAACAAGTTCACCAGTCTTGGTGGAATAGAGTCAATTGTAACAACACACATCAATAACTAAAATCCCACCCTGGATAATTGGATTTTATCCCCATATATAGGTTAGATTATCCTATGAATTTGTTCTTAAGTAATTCATGAATCTTACTATTATCCTACATACAAATCATAAATAGTAAGACAAAAGAAAAAGAAAAGAAAAATTCTTTCATTACACTTTGTAACAACTCGACCTGGGTTCCACACAATAGTACCCCGAGTTAGTTGGTCACATGACATGAAACGTGCCTCCCTAGATGCCAGAGGTTTCTCACTAGTAGTTAGGGTATAATGTAGATCATGGGGAGACTATACTATCATTATCAATGTAGCTTATCATCATAAAGAGTATTCCAAATCCAAAAGATATAATCAACAACTAAACCAATCTATTGTCATAGATGAACAAATCAAGAAACACAACTTCCAAATAAAAAAAGTAGATATTTCATTCCAAATATGTTTCACGTGTTAATAAAAAACCCCAAAATAAATAGTGACACTAAATACACCCAATTGTGTCCCAATCCATGTCTGGTTCCCCCATCCATGTCCCATCATAATCTCATCAATCAAACATAGGGCCTTTACTTTTATTATACCCCACAAGCATTAATTCTTTTTGGGTACCGATTAGGAATCCAGAGTCAGGTGATCATACATATCAATAGACCACCATAATCAATTTCCAAACCAATATCCTGTCAAATAATATTGTATGTAGTTTTATAAAGAATAAAATACTACCAATAATTTAAAATTTTCACATGTATTGAATTACTTGTTTTTTAACCACATAAACCCTTGGGTTTTCGTTGACACTCCAAGATTAATTCCAGCTTCTACCCTTGATAGAGTCTGAACAACATCACAATACAAATTCACAATTCATTGTTGAAAATATGATTTCATTATCCATTTCCTTTCAATTTATATTCCATTCATGTAGATCCATATTCCAAGGAAAACATTTCGGTACAAGATCACCATTCCAATGACCCTAAATATATTTGAAAGAGTAGATTTTGGCCCACAAAGCATTAATAAAAAAATCATACAAGTGTTATTTTGAAGCATCTGTACCTATAAAACACTAATTTAGAAAAAAAAATCTATCAACTAATAATTTTAATTAGTATTTAATGTCACACAATTATTTATCAATATGGTCGTTTGATGCAACAGACCATACCCCACAAACACTTTTATCTCTAAGGTATTTAAATACAATAGACCATATCCTATATGTGAATATAACAATCTTAGATATATCACCTATATCACATATATCATATAATTCTGGGTTAATCAACACTAACCAACTCATAAAAATTTACATTCTTATATTTCATCTTAATTATGAAAGAAAATCATGGTCAATACATTAATCACAAGGAAACAATATAAAAGATCACTATTATTCCATTCTTCAAAATTTAATCATATATACTGTAAATCCATTAAGGATAATCAAATCATCCCTTTATTCCAAATTATCAATTAATTACTATCATCATAATTGAAAAATTAAAAAACAGTTAATTAATTCACTAATTAATTAATATAATTCAATAATCAAAACAATCCATTAATTAATTCCGAATTCAATTAACCAATTAAAAAATCACAGTATGACATTAATTAAATAACCAATTAATAAACCTAATTCCACAATCCAGTAATTAATTATCATACCAAATTAATTACTTCAATTTACGAAATACAATTATTAAATATTCAATAGAAATTTTAAAATTAAATACATATAATTGAAATTATGACATTTTGATCTGAATAATAGACAAGCTAACTCATAATCATAGATAAATTCATTCCAATAGAAATAATATAATTTTTGTGGAAAAAACAATTTCAAAATGAAGAATTTGATCTTGATGCCAAACCTGTATCTAAAATCAAATAAATTAGGTCTACTAAAACCTAGATCTAGATCCACTTCAAATAGAGGAAAACACCCCTTCCCAGAATGTGATACGTGCGAGAGAGTGGGAGGAAACTATATAGGGTGAGCTTCTCTTAATGTGAGAGGTGAAAATTATTAATGTGGGAATCTAATGTTTAATAATAGAGGTCATAAGGGATTTGAATTTTTATGAGAGCCTCAAAAACCAATAAAATTTAGTTAGGACTGCATTAGGGTCAATTTGGTGTTAATACAATTATTTTGGGTGTTTTTTTAATTATTTTTCTAATTAAATTCAAATATATTGTTTCCTTGAAATGGTATCATAGATTGAAAAACAATCCAATTTAACAATAAAACTCTTTTAGAGGGGGTGGGGGTGCACAGTTACTCATAAGAGGCTCCCGATTTGAATTTCTTTCTTGCTATATGAATACCCACTATTCTGGGTTCAAACTATTTTTATGTTTTGGGGAATGGTTTGGGAAAACCATGCACCAATCATGCACAACCTCTCCTCCATCAAAGATTCTATAATTTCACCCAAATCTCCCCAAGGAAAACAAAAAATATATATAGTCAAAAAGGGGGGAATAACACATATTGGAGAGTTCAATTCATCACCAAAAAAGTTTAGGATCTGATACATACAATGAAATATATTAAAAATATTATTTTGTTTAAAAAATATATTTCACAAATCTAGGGGTGTTACATTATATCCCTTTAAAAAAATCACTTCCAAACCATTTTAATTACTGATCTATGGGATTTACACTGTAAAATAATTTCATGGAAAACCCATATCATAAAATTAGATAATAAAACATCATCTTGATATGTTGGACAATAAATTATAAAGGTCTTCTTGAATAACACGTACTAGGTTTCAAAATTTGAATCCATTGGTAGGATGTGAAGATTAAGGATGGAAGAAAAGTGTAACACATAAATAATTGTAGTGGGTGACAATGTTCATTGATGACAAAAAATTGAATGATCATGAGAACATATACAATAATAAATCCATAAACCAATGAGGTGTGAATTTTTTTTTTTGATATCATAAGAAATGATGATAATATGACAAAATTTTATTTCAATTTCCGATACCCAAATTTGATGAATTTTTATGAGAATATTTTATTAGTTTATATCCTTCATCTTCATAAGAAAAATATCATCCTTTGGTTGTTATTATATCAATATCAACATCATCTCTTATACTAATAAATTAATGATTTAGTTATACCTAAAGAAATATTCTAACATAATATCCATAATTGAATGATAAGTAATTAAATATTCCTCATGCTATCACTATATGAAAATAGTTCACAGTTTTTTTCCAATATGAATAAATAATAATACAATTAATTAATAAATTAAACTCTATAAACTCATCAAAATTTTAATATAATCCATTAAATAAATGGTTTACCTTATGACCTTTCAAAAATTTAAAATTAATAATGAAGGTCACTAAATTATTAAAAATACGGATAACATCAATCCTTTAAATACCATTAAGTAGTTATCATTTATCACATTCCAAATATAATAATATCATTGTAAAATATTCTTATGTAGATTAGTAATAACCAAAATAAAAATAAATAATCAATGAAATCATGAATTATTCCGTATGTATTGAAATAATCCACATATTATTGAATGTATTCCAATGAAATAACAGTGTCGTAAACTATATCAATGATTAGATAAACCACATTATAAATAAAAAAATTACATTATATGAGTTCATAAATACTATATAATTTAAATTATCCCAATCAATCATCTATTTAATCAAACTAAAATCTATTTTCATAACATCGAGTTCAAATTATAGGTTTTCTTCTATTAATCGTGTGTTTTCATTTAATGTTTTCCATGAAATTAAATAAATTATTTTTCTCACCCCTACCATTCATCATATACTAGAAAATATTAAATTTAAATAATATACAACACAATATTTATATATTTCATGACTTATATGACATAATTCATTAATTCTAATAAATAAAAACTTTCTTCATCCCACTTCATTCAAAAACTAATAACTAGAATTTTTAATCTTATTTATTAATAGAACTTTTCTAACATATGAAATATTAATCATTTATTAATTTTACTAATACTTATTTTAATACTTCTTATATTGTTAAACATAATCAATATTGTTAGAACTACGAATAACTTTCACATGTCATTCTAGGTCACCTCAGCATCAGTAGTATAACCACTACTCATTCAACCTTGTTGATTCTATAGAATATATTTCCCACTAGGACATCAATTTTAAAAGTACCCATACATTCAACAATAAAAAAATTAATCCATTGATAATGCATTAGTTTGGACAATATTCCTTCTCATTGTGTAATCTGAACTTTTAATTTTTCCTTGGAAATTTCAAATCATGTTCCCTTATAATGACCAAATCAAACATCTTCTTGTTCCTTTGATACTTTCAATGGAGTTATTTATCCCAAATTATTATCATATTAGAAATTGATTATTCCTTACCATATGTTCACTAAAACCCAAGTTTTTAGTGAACTCTATCATTCTCTTTATTGGTGAATCTGAGAATTTTTTAGGTGTATGTTGTTAAACATATATCAAGATAACTGATTGGGTTTAATCACTATGTCGTTCACTCCATTAATCATACCATATGGTTTCCAATCAAAACAATATCAATCATAGTAATTTTTCACCATGATTTCTCTGGTTCCCACTATTGAAAAAACTAAAAAATTCATTTTTAGAAATAATGTTCATATTTTTTAACCGTATAATGATAAAAATCAGACATTGGATATATAACTCAGGACAACTTATTTTGAATCAATGATTCTTTAGGCATAACATAGTTCATTCATGGTCATTATCTGTTTAAATGTTTTGTGATAGATCATAATTTGATTTTGAATTTCTAATGAATATCCCTTAGGAGTGTTAAACCATGTGTGTAGAAATCCCTACTATCATAGACCATGTGTTGATCATTCCCAGATTAATGCGTTCTTTTCATAGTTTTTACCACTAAGTACTAGTGTTTGAGATCCTCATATACATTTATTATACAAAAAGGGATGTAATTACTCAAAATCACCACACTATATCCTTTTTTATAATTCTAGGACATTTTTTTATACTTTTCCTCATTATTTGAATTATCCTATGAAATTTATTTTGGGATATCCCCCATGTTTTCTCATCATAGTTTCAAAAAGTTAACTAAACTCGTCCTCTGATTCCAACTATAATTTATAAGGTATTTTATAGATAAATATAACATATCTTTAGATGAATATTCAATACATATCACGAACCCAAATAGGAGGTCTATAATGGTGTAATGACATCTGAAAAATTGACCCATAAATAGCTGGATCTTAATAGAGATATGTTACCACCAATTATGTTATTTATATCTCGAACCCTTATTAAACATGTCATACATAATAAATTTCTTCATATCCTGGTGATGGTCTAAAAAGGGTAAACAAAGGATATCTCAATACAACATGATCATATGTTTATGACAACAAAAGAATAAAATATGTATACCCAACCCTACATATCATAAATCATAAATATAAGTCATGGAATACATCTTTTTTGTTCCTAACACATGAATCACAATGGAAAAAAGAATATGATCCATGAGATAATAACATTTTTATAAGTCATTTATTTTTGGAATATATATAATGATATAAAAAATAATGTCAAGGCTACCCACCATGACATTCATAAAATTTTAGGCTACGGTTAATCACATCTGTACATGATTTGTAATTAGGAAAAACTACATTGTTTCCTTCTTGGGATTGGGATGACCTCCCATGTACCCTCCATTAGACTTGGTATATAATCATGTGTATCATATTTCGGGCATCAGATAACCTCATAGGTAGCCTTTGAGCTCATGTAAAATTAATAGTTACCAAATCCCTTGGATGGAGAAATAGTTCCCACCCATCACATAATTAAAATCATACAAACATGTTCAACAGTATCATAAAGAATTTTTCATATCATAAACGTTGAAAATAAATTTATTTCTGACAATTTAATCATGGAATGACCAATAGAATTGAAATTGGTTTCATAATAATTTCACCATTTCATTATTTCGTAACACATGTAAAAAGTATCGGGTTTAATTATAATATTATAACGGTGTAACCCATGCATGTAAAATGTTTTTCATTAACATCTTGTCATTGTAAAAATAAACCACATAGATAATGGATTTTAATGGTATACTTTCATTATTTTACTAATAATGCATAAGTAACACTATTTAATTTCATCTTATAATGAAAAATATTTTTAAAATATTCACATTGAATGTTTGTTGAGGAAAATATAATTTTTTTGAAAATAAAATTTTTAATTAAAACCCCAAAAATATTGTAGAGATACATTTCTATGAATATAAACATTAAAAAATATAAATTTTTTTAATTTTTTTAAAACAATTCAACTGTGGAATAATACTTTCTATATTGAAAAGTGTTTTTCAAAATAGAAAACATTTTTAAAATTATTTTCTTTGAAGATAACCAAGAAAACATATGAATGAAGCTCTAAAAATAATTTCAAACATATTTTCAGATAAAAAAAATTTTCATTGAAAATAAATCTTTAAAACTAAATATTCTAAAATCATTTATTATAACTATTTATTTGAAAATAAAAATTTTAACATACGGAGAAAGTATTAAACTATTATGTGGTAATGATGGAAGAAAATAACATTCATTTAATATGTTATAAAATGAAGATTCCTTTCAAATTTTTAGTAAAATAGGAACAACTATTGTTTGAAAAACACAATAAATATTTATGTTAATTTTTTTAATGTGTAAATGAGTAATTTTTTTTAAGTATACAGAATATTAAAAATAATTTCCCAACAAAAGAATAAAACATTTCATAGGATGAAAAAAGAATTTTTGACCAAGGTAATAAATGAAGATGTTTTTCAAAAACCATTATTTTAGTATATTGAATACATTAATTGATAAAATTGAAGGTAATAAATGAATTCTAATGAAATAACCACAGGAGAATAAAATTAATTATTTTATTTAGATATGGATAATATGATTTCATCATTGGAATCATTTTTATAAAAATATAGATAAATAGTGGAATGTAACATAAAACCATTACCACATTGTTAAAATTAAACCATATACACCATGAAATAGATATAATATAATTGATTTAAAAATAAAAATTATTTTATGGATAATAATAATATTATTTATTCATTGGAATTATATACCATAGATAAAATAAATATATGGTGAATATGGATTGTGTCTCTCTGAAAATAAATGATAAAAAACCCCTTACCACTTTAGAAATATAATGAATCATAAGCCCAAATAAAGAGTAACTTGAAATGAAACATAAAATATCATAAAAATAAGGATATTATTGATATGTGTTATCAATTTTAAGTATATACCTCAAAGAAATGAAGAATGTTGTTAATTTACATATGCCTCCCGAAAATAAATGAGAAATTACAAATACCATACCTTAAGACTCGACATCCACCAAACATGTTAAAACCTCATTTATAATAAATATATTTTTATTATAAAAATATTAATAAACCATATATATATATATATTACTGTATATAATTTACTTATAACATTTTATTATCCATTTATTATCAATTCCAAGGTAATTTCACGTTTTGAGCTATAACTGCACTATTTTTCTTTTTGATTTGATTTTTTATTTTTAGCCACTATTATTAGATAATTTTTCATAACATCCATAATTATATCTAGGAAAAAAATATAATATATATTGTTTATACATGTATTTTTATTTTTCCATAAATTTTTGAGATAAAAAATTAAATACAATATTTATGGAGTTGATATGTTGTACGTATGCATGATATTTTTTCCATTTTACCTATAAAAATAAGTAAATAATTGAAATTATTATATTAAAATTAGAAAATATTGTTACATTATATAAAGAATACTTTTTAAAAATATTTCAGTATTACTATCCATGTAATGAGTTTATGAATCAAATCACTTCACAAGATTGTGTTATGTCGTATAGATGAGCGATATAATAATTTTCGCATAGAATTGAATATATGTGTTACATGTGATATAATAATTCAATAATTATAATAATACTCTAAATATCATTTATAAAAATGTAATCCATCATTATATAAACTCTTGAGAGTTGGTAATGGAAAAAATGATATCGTTTTGTGAAGAGGTTGTCCTTTATACAGATAAAGAATGATTTTATAACACATTTTAAAAAATTTGAGGAGGATTTTTGAAATTAAATACTGATAATATTATATAATCATGTTTTATTAAATATTTAATGGGTTGGAGCAGAAAATAATGTAAAAGTATTGATTAGGGACATTACCTCTTATTTGGAAAACTTCTTTTGGTTTCCAAAAATGTATTATAAGGTAAGTTTTTTTATAAAAATATGGTTTATATGATAATATGAAGGAATACATGATTTTTTTTAAGTTTTTTTAACCAAAGGATATCAGCTGTGTGAATAGGATAGTAGAATTGGTGGCCTTTTATAAGTGAGGTGAGTGGCACTGTTGTGATTTTTCTAACAAAAAAAGTTTTCACCCATTAGTAACATGACACAGGGACCCAAAATGTTCCATTATAGATCCTAGAATATATTGGGTAAGTGTTTTTTCCATATAATGGGTGTTGGAATTTTTTGGCTCATTTTATAATATTATTATTTTAGTTTAACCCCGGGTAAACCAATATTTACCTAGACAGTGTTAAATATTTTTATTTATATTTTTAATATTATATATGGTAAATAATTAAGGTCAAATTATAAGATAATAATAATTATGATCATTCAAAATATGGAATCCATTTTTTTATATTCTATTTCCATACATCGTAAAATTAAATTTTAAAAAAATCTTAGTGATGTGATGAGAAACCGTGTTTTCTAAGTGAAAATGTTCAAAAGATTAAAAAACATTATATCAAAATTCAATATGAAAATGAATCCGATGAAATAATTTTGATTAATATATATATATACATGAATTAATTTTTATTTTAAAACCTTAGTGATTTTTTTTTATTAAAATATTTATAAGAAATCAAATATCATAATAATGACAAGTATTATCCTCTACTAATCAAAAATTAACCTTATTATAAATTTCAAATAATTTCCCAATAATAATTTTGGAATTATAATTTAAAAAAAATTATATTTTTCATATAATTTTTATAAAATTTTTAAAAAGTAGTATTAAAATATTTACGCAAAATATGATGAAACAATATTTAAAAAAATCAATTTTATGTGTCAAATATGATTTTTTCTTATCTCTTGTATAGAAAATCTAAATTAATAATTTAAACATTTTGAGGGAATAATATAAATATATATATATATATATTATTAAAAACATTCACCTAGTTTTATTTTAATTTATTGAGTTAAAATGTATTTATTTGTAGAATAATATTTTTTTATAAAAAATGTTTCTTATATTTCAAAATAGTTTTTATTTTCATTTATAACTAATTATCCACAAATATAATTCATTTTATATAGATATTTAAAAAATATATTTTCATAATAAAGATAATTATGTTCATACTTTGTATTCCAAAAGGATAATTGATATCTATCTTATTAAATAATAATATTTTAAGAGTATTTCATATTTCAATTAACCTTGGTGATGCATGTAATGAAATATAATCTCTACGGTGGGTGTGAAGCACAATAATATTGGTCTGACATGGGATGAATGATATAATATGTGATTAATTTGACACATACTAAACATGTTGTTTTGTGTGACACAACCTAAACATGAAGTTGTGAAAAAGTTTTCATTTGATCAGTGCCCAGTAGGATCTTCAAGTTGTCTCTCTCGCCGCTGATAGATCCATGCCCTAGGAGGCTATAATCTTTGATTCGGCCCATCCCCCTCGTAGGGGGAGGGTCCTCTTCCGCATCTCTAGGGGGATCACCCATTGGTCCCCTTCTCGAACCCTGGCTACCTTCCTCCCTTTCCCCAGATTTCGATTTGCTAGAAAGTTTCTGAATGCTACGCGGGCCTCCCGCTTCTACTGATTTCAACCCTGGAATTTATAGAGGCATATTCCCTACTTGACATGACCTTGATAGCGCAATTCAAGTGACACCGGTCATCGTTGGACTTCTTCAACCACTGTATTTTTGAATCATGGGGTTTACATGAGCAACTCACGGTTGGTCTTCTCGACTCCAGAAATATTACGATCTGCTTCACCTCTGAGGAAGATCCGATTCACATGTGTTCAAGTGCTCCTAGCTCTTGCATGGGCCCTCGTTTCTTCTTCTTCAAATGTTCATACTAATTTCAGATGAAATGAGACCATCCAATGCTGTTGATTTTGGTATGTTTTCTGGAAATACCAATTCCTTTTTAAAATACCTCCATCCTTCTATTAATTGGAAATTTGGTTGGTTGTTACCTATGTACTTATTGATGGACCCGCGCAGTGAGTCACTCGATTTCCCCGAGGGTTTGTATCGAAGTTGATGTCTCGAAGGAACCTATTGCCTCATTATGGATTGTTTTGGGAGAAGAATTATGATATATGTAGTCTGTCGACATTGAATCCTGGAGTGAATATTGTTTTTTTAATGATATTGGGACATAATCTAGAGATCTTCAGGTGAAGGGCAATGCAATAGGCATTTGTTTTGGAGGTTTAGGAGGAATGTGTCCTGGTATGATCTCTTGTTGTTGCGACTAGATTTGGGTCTTATGATTCCGTTAAAGGGAATATTGAGATGGAGGATATCAGGTGCATGGGTGGAGAAAAGATTCTTAATCTTTTTATGGCCTGCCCTCTAGGGCCTTGTGTTCTGGAAGTATTCAAAAGGTTGGAGAGTGTTCTGGATGGCCCTTCTAATAATAAGGCAGGGGCACCCATGCCCGTGGAGTGGATGAAGCAATTCTGGACACCTTCAATGCACTTATTCAGGATCTAAGGGAGTCTATTAGATCTTCTGGTTCTTTTGGTCCATCTTCTAGGGCAGTGGATCCATGTATGTATGCTATTTCGGTGCACACTAGCAGTCGTAGGAACTTAGGTGGGGTGTCTCTTGGTGTGATCAAGTCATTGGAAGGCCATGAGTGGGAGAAAAATTTGCATGGGGTACGCAGGACAATTAATATCAAGAATTTCACCATCATGAGTGGAGAACTGTCCTATATTGACCTGAGCAACTGATTTGTAAGCTTGACCAATGAGGGAGAGTATGAGGTCAATTCTAACAGTCCATCCGTGATGGATTCTAAGGGCAATGAGCAGTATTTTGATTAAAATATATTGGGAGGAGTGGGAAATGTCCAACACAACCAATGAAGGATGAAAGGGAACAAGGAGAACATGGACCTGGGGTATTGAATTGTTTCTAGGAAGTTGAATCTGGTGGGTCGCGAAGACTACTCCTACCATCCATGACCGACAGAGACTAGGTCAAGAATAAAAGGGGGATATGCAGGGAACGTGAGATCTTGCCAGTGGAGGGAGTGAAAGGACAAATAGCTTTGGTCACCAAATATTAAAATCAGGAGAATAAACCCTTGAAGAAAGAGATCAACAAGAGGAGGTGCAACTTCATTCAAAGGAGGTGACACCAGCTGTAACCCCTGGCCTACGATATGAGTAAAGAGAATGTATGGTTGGTGAAGAAGGAGTAAAGGTGCATGAGAGGGAACCATTTTCAACTGATAAGATGGAATATAGGGTATGCATGGGGAGCCAGATGTAGAGGATTTGATCAGGGAAGATCCATGGGTGTTACTATTTAAATCGTAGGAAGGAATGGATTGGAATGAGGTATCCATGTGAGCTTCTATTGTGGCAGTAGAAAGGATGTATGAATGATTTATTAAAGAAGACAAGAATAAGTAGAAAAGCGAGTGGATTGTAAAAAAATAGCTAATTCTAGTCAGAGGTTTCAACAATAATAAAATAGTTAAGGAGGAGTTTTAGTGAGTATGGAGTAAGATAGTTTCTCATTTTGAAGAAATTATTAGGGATGATCCCAGAAAAAATGTATCAACTCTTTCCTAGAAATTTTTTAAGGAAGTTATGTAAAATGTTTTCAAGATGGTATTTAATAATTTTGTTATGTATTATAGTTTCTTACGGCTGGGTTTTACTGTATGGTTTTCCATGCTTTCTCCATAAAAGTTTCTTTTAATAAAAATATATTTCGTGGTTGTGATGTTGTGAATAACACAAAAATATCAAAAAGAATATTTATATTTGAAAAAAATTATTTCAAAAAATATAAAAATGTTACAATATACGCCATATATATATCGGACTATTTGAAATTATTGATCAAGATATTATGGTATCTTAACTATTGGTTGTCCAACCAAATCAATAACAAGTTCATGATTTGTTCCATATATCCCTCTTGAGGATATACACACCAATTATTTCACACGTACTAATCTAAGAGGTTTTACCACTAGTGTAAGATTGTTATTTTTCAAAAAATATAGAATATTCATGTTATTATAGATAGAGAGTGTGTGTGTGTGTGTGTTAAAAAAACAAGACCACTCACCTGGTTAATGTTTTGTGAAAAAACCTCCAATTTGAGGAAACTACATATGAACCTAGGGATATGATGAAGAAGAACAATCATTGGTTGTTTTTGTTAGAGTAATAGAATTTTGATAGTAAAATTATTTTTAGGTGTTAAATTTAGCACACATTGATTTTATGAAATATGTTTTTTGAATTAAATTTTATTTCATTAATAGCCTATGTTAGATGCCATAATGAGTTTAGATGAACCATGATATAATATTAAAATATTAATATCACCTAGATGAAGGATTAGGGGGAATGAATAAGACTAAATAAAAAATAAAAATAAATGGTTTACACATGTATCGAAGGAATTCATTGGATATAATTTTTTTAAAATGAAAAAATAATTTGAAAATAAATGAGAAAATTTTATGAAAATTTTTTTGTGGGAAATTTATTTTTATACTAAATAATTAAATTGATCACTATTGGTGAATGATTTTCATGTAATTTTTATATTATATATTAAATGATTTTTTGATATTAATCTAATAATTTTTATTTAGCACAAGATAATAATAAATCATGTTTTATGATTAAAAATATATTTTTCTAAAAAGAGTTTTGTGTATAATTTTTTGAATTTAAATTTAAATTAATTAATTACATTTATAAGTATTGAATTACATAAGAAGAATTTAATATTTAAAATCATCATGATAAAAATTATAAAATATGCCCCTTTTATTTTTCTTCAATGAAAAATAACAATCGTGGAAAAATGTATCACCTCAGTATAGGGTAAATCGTGTAAATCTAGTTTAGAAAAATTATAATGGCCATTATTTATCATAATAATTATTAATGTATATATGAAAATTTTCCAAAATAATTACCAAAATAATATTTAAATAAAATAATGAATAGTTGAAATATAGGGTTTGGAGTTAGTATTTTTAATTTAGTTTTTTTATAAACTAAGATTTAATGTAAAAATGGAAACATTTAACTTTGGTCTTAAGAAAAATCGATATTAAAACATCATGAATATTACTTTGACTGCGAATTAAGAAATAGATGATAATAATAATTAGTTTTTCAAATGAAATTTTAATTAAATATGATGTCAAATTTATTATCGAAGTCATTTTAATTTATGTTTTCCAAAAAACCGATGTTAAATTAAAACAATTTCATGTCAGTTTTTTTGAAAAATGACGATAAAATAGATTTTGATATATGATTAATATCAGTAATCAATAATTGTTTTCTAAGATAAATTATGTATAATTTGTTATTATGATAAATGTTTAATGATAATTTATGGTTAGTTACTATATTTTAATATGTTTTATAAATTTTTTATATGTGATTGTATGTTAATTTGAAGATAATTTATTTATAAATTATTAAATACAACTTATGTCGAATTGTTTTTTATTTTGATGATAAATTATTGATAATATGTTTTTATCATTATGTATAATTATATTTTATTATCAAATTGTTGTCAATAATAGTTTTTTTTGAGTTTATATTATTATTTCTATAATTTAAATTTTTTATATATTTTTAAATTTTTATATGTCTGAACATATTCATCATTTAAATTCTTCTTATAGGTAATTAATGGGTAATAATTGGATAACTCTACAGAAAATAGATTAATATAATTTTTTTTTTGATTATTTGATTGAGTTTTATACAAAAATTCATCAAAAAAGTATTTTATTATCTTCAGAAGTGATTGCTTATGAGAATTTTATATTCACGAGAAATCAAGGTTCATCTCATTTTATATATTTTTTTCCATTAGTAGACATGTTAGATCTGACATTGAAAAATAATAGAAAAAAACCCCATCGAATGTTGATGAAAATATTCAGTATGAGTCAAATGATCATATTAAATAATTAATCCATAATGTAGGAATTGAACCCATCAAAGTAAAAAATATATGAATGATTGTATAGAAATTTTTAGAAACTATTATACTCTTATTGAACTATTTATATAGTTCTAGTAACAGTTTTCCAATTAGTTAACCAGAAATAATGAAATGGGAGGAGTGATAAATATTTCCCCAGGAATCATGAAAATTTAAATAACATACTTTTATAAGGAAATGTGCTTCTATATTCTAATTATGAGGAAAATAAAATATTACTCCAAATGGGATTAAGGTATAAAAATATACATGATTTTTAAATTATATTTTTTAGTATAATAATGAATATGAATGTTTATTATAATGGGATAAATATGGGACATATTTTCATAATATGGATGAAAAATTAAACTATGATTCATTCTCATGTACTGGAATGAAACCATATGCTAATAAAATTTAGAACCATGTAATAATTAATTCAAATGATTCCATCCAATGACTATCATAGCTCAGGTATAAAATTTTATGAAATATAAAAATAAATCCTCATACTAATAAAATTTTTTACCTACCAATAATTCCACGTTTGAAGAATCTACTTGGAAATTAAATTAATGCATAAATGTTAAGATGGAATATAAAATAGTGAATATTTTATGGAAATGTACATCACTCTAATGATTCACCATAGTGGAATATATTTGATACCAAAAATCCTGATTTTTTATGTACTATTTGAAATCATAGAATGGCACTATTTACAGATGGAATAAATCAATATCAGAGCCTCAATAGCCATCACAGTTCAGGTTCAACATTATTGTTAGATTTAAAATTTTTCTCAAAAATGTGTGTAATGAAAAACATATATTATAATGAGACTTATTATTCTTTAAGAAATACATTAAATGATATGAATTTTTATTTTTCACCATTCATTGTTGATTTCAATCAAATTTGGGAGAAATGGGCCCCATCATTTTACGTATACAAGAAAGTTTAATTTCATTTACAGGTTATGAGAATGATCACTATAAACAAATTTCCCACACCTAGGAACTTATAAAGATATAGTGTTTTGGGACATAAATAATATCTACATTTTTAAAAAGAGACTTCCGATAATCAAATGTATAATATAAGAAATATTTTGTATATGGTACATCAGAGATTTTATTGAATTGATCTCCCATATCGTGGTTTTAAAAAGGAATTTAATAGTTTATAAGATTTCTTCAAACCATTTTCTATCTATAATTATAATGATAGTGTGAAAAATATTTATTTTACATTTGGAATGAAATGATGTTATTGTCATCAAAAAAATATCAACATGAAATGTTAATTCTATCTTGAATTACATTATTTGTGATTTTTAGAGATAAATTAAAACATTTTCATTAAGCATGATGGGAAAAAATATGTTATAGTTTGAATGTTAATTTCTAGACATACAATGATTGAATAAATAGGAATTCATTCTACATTTAATTTTATATACATAGGATTTTGTTTATATTTATCACTCACTATGAAATGAAACAAATCATATTTACCTCCTCCTTGTCCCACATTATGAAAGTGTGCGGAGATGAATTTTTGTTATTGAATTCATGGTATTAATGTTCCCTGTTGATATATTTCAAATATGATGAATTTGGTTTCATTTAAGGATTGTAAATTAATTAGTATGAAATGTCATGACTATCATGAATTGATGCAACAATTCCTGCCAGTTACACTACATGGGATATTGTGGAAATGTGTCAAAAATACTATCATTAGTTTATGTAATTTGTAAAATACATTTTTTGAAAAGAAATTGATCTAAATTTGGTAGACGTGTTTAAGAATGAATCTTCACTTATACTTTGTTAAAAAAATAAATGTATATTACACCTTTGTTTTTTTAATATAATGGTTCATCTAGTGATTAATCTAATACATAATGTAAGAACATGTGGCACAATTTATTTACATTGAATTTATTATTTTGAATGAAATATGATGATCATCAATGGACATGTTAAATATAGTCATTGACCAGAGGCCTATATTGTTAAAAAATATTTATAAGAAGATGTGATTGAGTTTTTAATTGATTTTTTATATTAAGTGGATCATATTACTACACCTATATCATAATATATTAATTTTAATGAAAATGTAGAGGGTTTTATGGTTTAATTGTAAATTTTATTAACCATTATAAAGTGATGCAGACATATTAATTAATTTTCAACAACACAGATGAGTTTCAACTATATATACCATCACATATTCATGAACTAAATATATGGTATTCAATAATGAATTATTATTGGTTGATGATTGACCATAAAAATTAATTATATTTTATTGTTAAAATAGAAATTTATAGTAGATATATTATCATGGGAAACACTGAAATAGGAAGCATAAGGACCTTATCTTAATGTGCTCACATGGTCTTGTTTTGATAATAAAGGGTACATATTTTACATAAAAATCAGGCAACACGTGCACTATTAAAAATATTCTTGTAATGGTCACTGTTAAAGAACTATATTTTCAAGTAAAAAATATTATAATCCATTTTTTCAACAATAAAATATTTTGGAGTACTTGAGTATATATGGGAAATTGGTTATCGTATCTTTTTAGTCATAGTGTTTAAGTCTAAATATGTTGATAGTAATATCCCTTTTGAAAAAAATGATGATTATGGTTTTAAATTTGTTTTTTAAAAATGGTTCAGTTTCAAAGAGGAACCATTTATCATGGTGACACATGAAAGGAAAATATCATATATCATTGATCCATTGAATGATCATTGGCCTATTATTTTCAATGGAAGAGAATTCATTTGGGTAATTAGGGTGATAATGATTATATGGATTTATATGAAGTTTATTATTCTATTACCTAATTACTAAATTGAAATAATGACTATAATATTGAAATTTTCAACTCTCTATGACATGATATTGCTGACGGGATATGGGAAAATAACAATTTACTGTCCTAATTACTCATTAAAATATTTATAGTTTTTTTTAAATTACATGTGTAAAAATTACGTTTTTAATTATTTTAAATTTTATAATATATATATATATATTTATTATTAATAAGATATCTATCCTAAATAATATATTTAATATCTATTTTTAATCATTTTTTGATTAGAAAACATGAATTACATGATATCAGTTTGGCTAAATTTATTCCTATACAAAAAACATTTGTAACTATTTTATTTAAATATATAAAATTTTCTATAATTTTAATTTCATCATAAATATTTAATAGTATAAAATGTATATTGCTTTTTAATAAGCCTAACATCATTAAATATTTTTTAAATTTAAAAAAAATGTGAAAATATTTTTTTACATAAATATTTTTGAAATCATTGTTTTTTAAGATATAATTATCTAATAATATGTAGGAAAACATAATATAATTAAAAATTTCTATTTCAATGATATGCAGAATCTAAAAATAGGTGTTGATGATCAATTAAAAAACGGGGTTAATTTTAGGTAAAAACATTCATTTTAACCTTTAGGAATATTTAGGATTAGAAACGTTAATCAAGAATGATTCAGAAACACTGTTTAGTTATTATTTAAGAAACTAAATTCCTTAGGATCCAATAATATGGATCTAATAAAGAATCATAAAAAACGTTTACTAAGTGAATTATTTTACATTAAAGCCTACAAAATCATATTATTAGATTATAAAAGTATAATAATGTATAATAATGTTAATGTTTATTTCTTTAACAATATAAAGAGGAATAAAAAACATGTAATGAAGACAATTAATAAAGAATAGGAAATATTTTATCCCAAAGAGAATGGTATCCAACATTCACGGATTATGGTCCCTTAATTTATACTTTCATGAAAGTTCATCTTACCTATAACCAGGTAATCCCTTGATAAGAATATCCGAATCTATCTATTTATCCTCTCTATCCCTCCATATCTTAGGGGATCAGCACATCTTACTTCCTATCCTAGAAAGCCCTCGATTGATCAGCAACAATCAGATTCGCAATAGGTAGGATGAAAAATATGATCAAAACTTGAAGAAGATGTTCATAACATTCACACAAGGCAGTTTTGAGAAGATCTATTCATAGGAAAAATTCACTCTCTAGAATTCATCACATCTAGTACTTCTTAATGTGTGTCAACATAAAAAACTCATCAAATAACTGGGGTAATTATATTAAATGGTTTCAATGGTCATCTCCCTCCTCCAATGGTCATATTTTTTTATAAATCTCATAGGGATGTGTACATGTGTCACTCATCCAATGGTTAGTTTGAAAAAAATTATATGAAATCGTTTCATAAGAAATATTATCTTGCTTAAAAAACATTAAAAATTATAAGAAAATATAAATTTTTCATGAACAATTAACATATTTAAATTTTGATAAAATGAAATGATAATTTAAAGAAATGAGGTAACTGTAAGAAAATCATTTAATCTCGATGTTAATAAAATGAGAATTATAGTCTAAAAATATCAACAGCCAGATTTTGAAAAAAAAAACCAGTGTCTGAATTCCGAAGAATTTGAAATCTAATTAATGATGAAATTGTAATCTGATTTCTGAAGAAATCAGAGTCTGATTTAAGAATAAATCTGAGTCTTGTTTAACAGTAAATTGGATTTTTATTTTATATGAAATCAGAGTTGAATTTTAGATGAAATCGATATCTGGTTTCTAAAGAAATCAGAGTCTAATTTTAGGATAAATTTGAGTCTTATTTTAAAAGAAATGGAATTATGATTTCAAGAGAAATCGAAGTCTGATTTTAGATGAAATGTGAGTCTAATTTTAGGAGAAATCATTTTTAACATTTTAGGTAAATCAGATTCTAAGAAAATTTATGTTTTTTTAAATAAGGATCCAATTTTTTTCATAAGAAAAAAATGGTTTGACTATGATTTGGAAAATACTAGATAATATAATAAAAACCATAGCTAAATTCAATAACCTTATTCGAAAATATAAAATTTCCTATGAAAAATATTTCTTAGAGGGTGATAATATTCTCTAAGAAAATTTGTTTTTTATTTTAAAAAAATAATAGAAAGGAAAATTCATAAGGTAGCTTATTAACTCAACGATCTCCACTATTTTGAAAATCATAAATATATTTTTGAAAAATAATATAAAGAAAAAGGTTTTCATTTTGATCTTAAAATAAAAAATTTTCTTCCATTACTTATGAACCATGATGAATAAAACTTACTCCGCCTTAGGTTTTTAAATCCCTATAGATCATATTTCTATATTTCATAATGAAATATCTCTTCCATACTTAAGAATATGTTCATTTAGTAATCTACCCCTTGGTTAAATATTATTTATCTTAATATTGTATTGATAATTCTATTCTCCCCCTTTGTGATTTTTCAAAATTAATGTAGGTAAAGAATAATAAAATTTATACCTGAAATTTTTGGAATATACAAAGAAAAACAATGGATATATAACAAATTTTATTTTGATGTCATAATTTGTTAAGTGGAAAAATACAATAATGATTCGGAATTTAGAAATCATTCATCCTTATTTTCCATTAAAATTAAATTTTTTTGTGTTTCCTCTAGCTTAATTTACTCATTATGATCATATACATACTTCTTGATCAAATTATCATGATAAAGATTTTTCATTTCGATCTTTTTAATTCTCAATTCATTGGATTTATTAATTTACCACAAAACTATATCAATTCTTATTGCTCGTAGAATTTTTCTACCATCTCTTCCCAGAGTTCCCTTTGCTTTTTCATATTTATAGCAACATAATTTAGCTTCCCATTATGATTTATACCTTCTTGAATTTGGGATGCATGCTCTTGCTTCAGAATATCTGAAAAACATTTTGAAAAGATATTTATTGTGTCATTCGACTTATCGAAGGAATCCTTTAAAGAATCAATTAAATAATCCATAAATTAAAGATCATAATTCAATAACTTAAATCACTTTGTCATATCTTTCCATGAACTCCTATGATAATCATAATCTATTTGAAAAGTTTAGAAAAATTCTTCGTGTTTGATAACATTTTTCATGATAATTATTATTGAATCTGACTTTTGAATGATTTTTTATTGGAGTATTTTGAACCTCAATTAAATAAAAGGAAATAAGGGTTGGTATTGAACGGTTTTTTAAAGAACTATACCTCAAAATATTTTCCTAAGGAAGATGATAATTTTGAATTAGATTCTTTAGATATTGATTTCTCATCATTCTGAGTCTCTTGCTCACTTTCAAAAACATAAATTATTCTATCATCATCTTCATCATCATAAACAATAATTTTTTTTACCAATTTACTTATTATCATCAAGATTAATAAAATCATGATTACTACTTTCATCATCTGACAGATTGTCAACCTCATCCTGAGCATAATACGTTTTTAAAATAAATTGAGCTTCTAAAATGATCATGGTGGATTCAGATTGGGAAATTATGATAGATAACTTTTCAAAAGCACTCTAAGTCTCATGATATTCTTCCACCATCCATATCCAATAATCACTATCCACTTTATTTTCTTATTTTTTTATTTCACTTTCTGATCTTGAACAATGGGTTCAAGAATTGGAACATTATTTCTCTTATATGCACACAAAGTTTCAACTGGATCTGATTCTTATAAAAAGGATTCTGGTACATGAAAATGTTCAGAATCATTCTCTATATATCTAATATGATCTTGAACATTCTCATATTTTGATATCTTCTTCATTATCTTTTTCACTTTTTTTCTTCTCTTGCTCTCAAGATGCTTAAATCTGTAAGGCCTTAGACAGAGAAGTGTCTTACCAAAAAATTGCATCTCATTCCAAAATTTTCTTTTTTTTTCTCTCTCCACTTGGCTAAAACATCATCAGAAAAGGTATTTTTATTTTTCGGAATTGGTGTAGTAGATATTGACTCTGGTACTGAAGCTTTCTCTTTCAGCTCAGGTTCTTTTTCTTTTATTTTATTTAGGGTTTTTGATGGAACTATACTGTAATTCACCTTTCTTGTTGACTGATTGATCATCCTTATCAGGAAGATTAATAAAATCTCATGTCTTAATAATAAAATCACTTTTCATCTTTCTCAAAGTTTCTTCACTCAAAAACATTATATTAAAAACTCTATCCTTTTATATGCAGGGAATTATTAACGATTTTAGGAACATAACAATAATCTTCGACATCTTCTAATGACATATTATGATCTGAAACATAATAGTTCCATTCTGGATATTCTTGATTGTCATACTAATTTACTTGAATATTCTTATCTCCCAAATATTTACAACGAATTACCAAATGAAGATATAACATTTCATAAGGGAATACTTTACCCCCTTTCTATAAATGATATAAATATTCATCTATATAGGTACCAATCTATAATTTGATGAATGGTGAGAAATTTTTGGTCATTATACTCCTATATGACCAGGGCACTCGATTGACTTAAATATCTCAAAAGAACCTTCATTGTCTAGAAATTTGTGTGCGCAATAGATTGATTCACCTTCATAAGTTATATTCACGATAATAACAAACATGATTAAATATAGAAAAAAACAACCCCATTACCCTTGAATGAAAACATATCTCTTCCACCTTGTTCACAAAATTTAACTGAATCATAATATTCTATAAGAATATCCTGATAAAATGAATAATGAATCTTCTGATTGGAAACACATATACTTTCCCATCAATTTTTTTAAATTTTTAAATATTATAATCATACTTTACAAATAAATATTGATCTTCCAACCGTTCTCTATAAGTTTTCCAATCCAGGGGTTCCTTGTTGGAGGCCATCAGAGTATGTGAGGAAACATAAATTGACATTTAGGTCTTAAGGAAATAGAGAAAACTGAGTAGTGTCTTTGATGAGTGGTAGGGATTTAGTGAAAAAACACCTAAATTTCCATTATGGTAAAAAATAGGGGGTCTTTTATATACGATTCAAGGAAATAGTTCATATTCCGAAATCAGTCCAACCGTTGAGATTAAAAAAAATCTGATGTCAGAGTTGATATTAATGCCGAAAAATGATTGATAGATTTCAATCTTTTGAGGTTTTATTGAAAAATCAGATTTATGCAATGTGAATATGATAAATTTTTCTTCAAACCAGATAAAAAATGAAATTACAAATATATATGTAATGAATCATACATTCTGGATCGCTCATAAATAAATGTCAATATTGATAAGGACCTTTTTGAGGTACAGATTCCATGAACCGAATTTGGTTTCCATCAAAATTGGCACCCGAACCATCCCATGAAAAGATTTTAAGGTCATTCTTGATCCCCACAGGCTGTCACAATTTCCTGGGTATCATTAAATGATGTTTGGGAATTATTTACCAGAGTTTATAAACATTAAACAACAAACAAACTCAATAAATAAAATTTTGTTTTTCAACTTAAACTGCCTTTCACCAAATTTCAGAACTGAATTACAGAAGATAAAATTATTATTAAAGACCATTATAAATTTACATAACCAAATGAAAAAATCCCAAAAGCATCCACATGGGAATATCCACCTCCCTTAAGCCATCTCCACAACACAACATCACAAATGATAAGTAAAACCCGAACTGTTGGTACAAACAATGTACCCAAACCTATTACTGCATAATAACCAAGTCTAATTATTAGAATGTGTGTATGTAGGATTTGATCCAAATCCTAGTAGGATACCTCCCCTAATAGATTCAATGCGATTAGCTTTTAAAGACCAAAATCATGCATGTCTCCAAAAACATGGAATGCTAGTTACAATTTCTAAATGATGCAACCTTGAATAAAAACATTTTTCATGTGTGCTAATTTAAAGAGTCGTAATTTCTAAAATATAATCCAATTATTTTGAGTTTCTTCTATCCACCAGACAATATTATAACAGTAAGAATAAAACAAATAATGATCACAAGCAATGGGAAATAACTCCTAGGCATTAGCTCGTTGTGGGTCGCAGGTACCATGTATCCCGGTGAAAGTAAACATCACAAATATCTATTCTCGAGCATGATCCACTACTAGGTAACATACCCATAACCTAGTGGCCCCCATCAGAATCATAATAGTATTGTTAGTGTTGTAAGCTTCAATCATGCTACATCAAACTGTGGCAAAACTGACGGGATCACTAGAAAACTAGGACACACCAAGCCACATAGATACCCTAGTTTCCTCTTCTGCTCAAAAAAGTTGAACATTCCATGAAATATAATTTTCACATGAAAATATCACTTCCACATCACACATCATGAAAACATCCCACTTGTACAATACAAAAGTAAATAATCTACTTTTTCATTCAAATGCATTTTGAAATCCGACTCACAACAAAATACACCACAACATATTTTTCCTTTCTTTCACAATTAACCACATCCATTCACAATTAATACAATCATTCACAAGATTCCATACATCACATAACATCCCACTCACATGTTACATAATACCCCTTTCATAAACATAAACCATTTTAACATTACACTCACACAAAACAACCCACATCATGTTCAACTCTCTTTCACATTTCATTAAATCCATTAATTTTTTTATAAATCAATTCCAAGATGATACACATCACATAAAAACCCTTTTAACATTTAAAATGGATAATTTCATAATATACCCAATCCAAAATATTTTTCAAATATGGTTTCACCTCTTACATAAATAATTAAACCATTCAAATATTTCAGAAAACAACTCCATAGAGTATACCAATGATTTTCATAAAAAACCCAATTTCAAAACCATATTTCAAGGAATAAATCATATCAATACCTATACAAAACGTAATTGGTATCATTATAATGATTAAATAAACCATTCTCAGGTATTATAAAATCACCTTGAATAATACCACAAAAGAAGCTCATGAAAACACACACATTTTCATAAAACACATTCAAGAGGCATAACATGGTTTTACACATAAAAACCATTAAAAACCCCCTTAAAACAAGTTTTCACACCAAGACCCTACCAAAGAAGAATAGAAATGAAAAAAATGATTTATTAATCCAATTTCACATGTTATAAAATACAATCAAATAATACCCAAAAAGTAACACATTAAAAATCCAAATTTCAAGTTAAAATGAAACTATAAAGATAAATGTTTAACCTAATTAATCATAAACATTTTTCACACCAGACACAACATATGTGGAATATGAAATATCTGTAAATACATAATGATAACTCATCAGTAATTTTTTTGTTGGGAAAAAATCCATAAAGGTATCATTGAAGCATTTTTGAGGTGATTGTGTTTGTTGACACAGTGGACATCTGTGTTGTGATTGTTGACAAAAAGACCATGACATACAATTTCATTGGAAAAGGTGATTTCTTTGTGGCATGTAGAGCTCAAGTGATATGGTTAAAGATCCATGTTTGATTCAAGAACTTCGACAAAGGAATGTTTGATATAGAGGTGGTTGAAAAATAGCAGATACACGGTGGCGCCGATTTCTAGTGTTTGCCAAAATTTTGGGCCTGATAATCGAGAAATGGAGAATAGAGTTTTTGGAAAAGGGACATGTGCGACATTGAATTGAAGGAGAGGAAAATTTCATGCCATATGTTTTTCAAGATTAGAACATCATATTATGGATGTCACGACCCGTCCTCGGGGCCCGTGTCGTGACAACCCCAGCCCACCTCCCATAGGCTAGGGGCTGGCCACTAGAACCAAAGACATAAATCCCGACAAAAAGGGAAGGAATTGCCTTTATAAGAGAAAAAACACCGCAGAGTACGCAGACTGAAGTAAACACTATGTAAACTGAAAACAAAAGTAAGTGATGGAAAGTAAATGGGCCAGTATACAAACCCAACTGAAGTGCAGTACAACTGAAAAGTAAAGTACCACAACTGAAAGACAAAGCAGCAACCACCAGGTCGTCCTCCGGAACTCCCACCTGAAGGTTGATTACAGTCAGTCTCATCGGCTCCTCGATTCCGGCCATCCTCTCCATGTACGTCCCCTCGGATAGTCCACCTCTGGGTACCATCCGCTCCTCAAGCCTCAACCACGATCAGTGTTGTTCGTTGTTTGCAACCAGCACATCGCAGTGTGGGGGAAGCTCTGGAAGGGGTGAGTATACGATACTCAGTAGGGACCCCAAGACTCCCAATAGTCCCCCAGAATCCACCAAGTATAATCCAAAAAGTAAAGATATGAACACAAATATCAACCAACACTACTTAGGTATATGCCCATACATATACCTAAGTCATCAATTCTAGTTCTTCTCTAACTCATGATCTCAAGTACAGTCCAGTCCACATAGGAAAGTATAACACAATCCACACAGGAAGTTACTCCCCAATCCACACAATAAAACAAGTCATTCATATCAAAGATATTTATTGAAATTCAAGACTCATCTCACACAGGTATACTACTCACAAAGAGGGATAGAAATGATTATATGTAGCCTCTGAATCATCTCCTCTGCCGAACCCATGTAGTATTCAAGTATAGAAGTCGTTGCTGCCGAATCCACAGAGGATTCAGGTACAGTAGTCATTTTCTTCGAACCCACAGAGGATTACAGCATGGTAGTCGAACCCCCGGAGGATCCCAGTATAGTAGTCGTCGATGTCGAACCCAAGGAGGATCCCAGTACGGTAGTCGTCCTCATCGAACCCACAGAGGATCCCAGTACGGTAGTCTTCCTCATCGAACCCAAGAAGGATCCCAGTACGGTAGTCATCCTTGTCGATCCCACGGAGGATCCCAGTATGATAGTCGTCCTCGTCGAACCCACAGAGGATCCTAGTACGGAAGTCATCCTCGTTGAAATCGCAGCCAGCTCTAGGGTTCCCGCACACATCACGTTCGTTTCCCGGATGGTCCGCTCCATGAGTCAAGGGGGTCGATACATCAACTAAGAATAATTATGGAGTTGATGTATCCCAATGTTCCGTCTCGTCAATAGGAACTCAACGTGATAGACGATGCGTCAATCGGACGCCCGGTCTGAGAGTTATTGGATTTTTCTTCCCAGTGGCCCGTTTGGTTTTAAAGCATAAACCAACCCGAACATAATCTAGCTGCGTCCAACCCTCATGCGGAGTAGGCCAAATGAATAGTCTCACTAAGAGGAATCCAACAAAGTCGACGGCACATCAATCAGATGTCCGGAGCTCATGTTATAAGTGTTTCCGCTTCGAGGGCCCAGTTGGTTTCGTGTTTGAACAAACCCAGCCATACACAAATTTCTCCGAAACCTTGAGTGTAATATACCGAAACGACTATCTCAATCCAAGGATCTCTACACAACTAATGGTGCATCGATCAGAGGTCCGTAGCCCACGTTATGGGCATTTGAAAGGATCTATCCTGAAAGTAGGGGGTTCGGGCCCGGTCCGACCCGGCCCAATACCCCCTGGGATGGACGGAACAGGGTCGACCTGACCCGGGTCCAGGTCCGGCCCATCGCGGGCAGTCCTTCCAGGCATGGGCGGTTCGGCCCAGTGCGGGCGGTCCGGCCCGACGCGGGCAGTCCATCCTGGCGCGGTCGGTCCGGCCCGGCGCGGGCGGTCAGCCCGGTGCGTGCGCCTGCATGCTGAGCGGACACGGAAGCCCCCCCAATTTTCCCGAAACGACGGACCCCTGTGGGGTCCGCCCTAGCTGGACGCTGGGGGTTACAAACCCCCGACTCTCCAGAACTCGGTAGGCCGTTTTGGCCGGCCAGTGAGCCGCCACGAGACCCACTGTGGGCCCCAACTCCCATGAACGCTGGTGGCCGGATATCCGGCCTCTCCCATTGCAGAACCGTTGTGGCCAATGGTTTCCGCTTCCTCCTTGGTTGCCCGTGGCCGACGAGGCCGGCCGCCACCTACTGCTCCTCCGCAGACAAAGGCCGCGGATCTTCCCCGACCGGCGCGGCGTAACGGCGTCGTGCCCCACCACCACAACCCTCAACGGTGTTCCGGTGCGGCGTGACGGCACTGTGCCCCTCTGCCGCGGCCCGCCCTTAGCTGCGGCTTCATCGGCATGACGTGACGGCATCACGCTCCTTCACCGCAGCCCGCTCCGGCCATGATTCTTCCATTCCCACTTGGTGCTATGGCACCGCACCATCCCCGTTCCGAGCCACGAAGGAATTAAACAACAAAGGGGAGGAAGATCGGCCGTGTTTGTGCGGTCCGACCTCCTCCCGTTATATTAATAACAAGTGGACAAAAATTAATGATGTACGTCAATTTAATCTTGAACTTATAAAATCAACCCCTACCCCATCAATGATGTCAAAAGTCGGTGTCGCGGTTGACGGCGTCAGCGTACGTCCAAGGTGGATGGCGTCTCACACCAGCTACAGAGAGAAGAAGAATGGCTCGTTGATCAATCCTTGCGGTGACGGTGTTCTTCGTTGAGGTCTTGACGTTCTTCGCGTTCTTCAATGAAGAATACGCGTTATATCTCTTCCAATTCCCCACACAACCAACCAACCCCAAATAAAATAATACTCTTCTTATTTTATTACCCAACCCATGCATTTCCAATATTCAAAAGTTTAATTAACTTAACTTAATTAATCATGAGATTGTCAAAATTAAATTAAGAAAAGTTGGGAACATTAATGTGAGGGAGTGTCACATAAATAAAGTGGGGGGTTTTAGAGATATTAGCGAATTTAAAGGTATGGGGCTCAAGTTGGCCCCACCTCACAAAATCCTATCAAGAGGATTTAGGTTCAAGTGGGTTCCACCCAACTCCCACACATGGGGTCAAACAACTTGGAAGTGAAATAAAGTCGTACACAACATTATTTCACTTAACACGTAATCCATTTTTTAACTACCCTTACCGAGAAAACGCAACTCCAATGATGGTCTTCTTAAGAAATTACCGGCACTACGGTTTCATTTCTGCCCTCAGATTTCAATTCTAAGCAATGGTTTAAAAGTTAGAAAAACTCACTCGTTCGTTCACTGAACGTACACGAGCTAAACTTCCGAAATTAATTTCAGGCACACCGGGCCTCGGAATCAGGTGCCGTCAGAAACTGCGTACTCGTAATATCCCAAATATATTAAGAAACAATTTTACATGAAATTTAAGGGTCTTTACATTACTCCAACCTTAGGGCTTTACATCCCCGTAAAGATACTTCACAAAATAGGGAAACAAATGAGGGTACTGAGCACACATCTGAGTCTCCCCCTACAATGTACTCTCTTAGAGGTTCCCATGTTGCCACTTGATGCGCACTAGAGGTATCGACCGTCCACCTAGGACCAGCTCTTGTCGATCCTCAATCTCCACCGAGGCCTCCACAAAAGTATCCCCGTCATCGATGTCCAACTCCCCATGGTCGATGATATGCGTTGGATCGTGCACGTATCTACTCAGCTGAGATACGCGAAAGACATCGTGCACTCGGTGAAACTAAGGTGGAAGAGATAGGTGATAAGACACCTTGCCTATCCTATTGAGAACCTGGAATGGTCCGATGATGCATGGAGATAGATTTCTGCCTCGGCCAAAACTCCATAGACCCTGTTGAGGTGTGTCCCATAAGAAGACGTGGTCGCTACCCTAGAACTCCAGAGGTCTTCGTGTCCTATAAGCATAGGACATAGTCTGCTCTATGCAGTCTTCATATGCTCCAGGATGATCTGAACATTCTCTAATTCTACACGTACTAACTTCAACACTATCCACAAAGGATATCTGAAATGAGGCTAGTTGCTCCATCGCCACTCCATGTAGCTGGATGCCCGACCTCCTCCTAAGAGCATCAGCTACTATGTTCCCCTTACCAAGAGTATAGTCTGTCTCAAAAGTGAGGGTCAAGTCATCAGTTTAAGCTGGAACCTCTTAGTATCAACCACATAAAAAGGACAGGGAACAAAATGTCACACGAACAAGTGTCTTTTATTACTGCCACTCAAGGTACAACGACATAAAACATCAACAAAGCTAGAAGAAACATGAACAAAAGTCTCCATTTCTGGAGCAAGTCCCGCTCCTATCCATCTGCTCCTGGAGCTCCATGGTCGTAGGCCTCAGCTACCTGTAGATGAGCTCTCCCATATCCACTTGTTCCCTATGGTCGGGGTGGTCTTCCTAGTGGTGGTGGTGGTAGGGCCTCAAAACGTCCCCCACCATCCGCTGCTCGGCCAGCTCCTCTGCCTCGTCCGCCTGCTCCCTGCGGACCTCCACGGTCGAACCTCTTCCTGGGAGGTCCCTCTACCACCTACTGCTCATCTGCCGGGAGGGTCGGGAAGTCTCTAGCCATGTGACCCTGCCCGCCGCATGCATAGAACTGCCTGCTCCTCGTGTGGCTAGCTCTCCTTCCTGTGCCCCATACAATCGAATGTACAACCTGAGAATTCTCATCTAATGGCCTGGCTCGCTTGGACCTCTACGTCAACTATCTACTGCCAGCTGTAGAAGACTCCGCTACAGGTCGTGATGCGGAGGGTCTCGCCGCTGGTGACTGCTCAGCGATAAAAATCTCCACAAAAGGGCTCTCTCCAGCACCTCCTATTGCCTGTGAATGTTGGGGGAGACCATTGAAGCCCTGATCTCATGCCTCAGTCCTTGCTCGAAGGTTAGAGATCGGAAGAATGGGTATCATACCATATCTGTGGAGTAGCACTAGAGATCGGTAAATATCGCTGAGTACTGGGATACTGTCATGCTGCCCTGCTGCAGCTGTAGTATCTCCTGGATGTGCACCACACAGAGGGTGGCTGGAACGAACTCTGAGAGGAAGAGGCTCTCAAATTACTTTCAATGAAATGATGCCTCATCGTGCACCTAGATCATCAGGATCCACCATCTACCTGCTTCGGTGTGTAGGAGACTTTCCGCAAGGATCACCATGAGGTCACTTGGTGTCCCTATTAATCTGAAAACTCGAACAATAGCCTTCAGCCAATCCTTGGTTGCATGAGGGTCCATCAATCCATGGAACCTGGGCGGTCTCTAAAGATGAACCTCATGCAGTTCACTAAGGCGACATGTACTCTCAGTGTCTAGGGATGAAGGCATCGGTGGCTCGGCAGGTAGAGGTACCTTCGATGCCTCCGTTGTAATGGGGCCCTGCACCGAGGCCTCGTCGCTCGGTGAGATGTCGTCTCGCACAAAGCTCGCAACCCTAGTTGGATACCATCGTGGGGCCATCCTAAATAGAAACAGGTGTTCAATGGTTAGTAAAATATACCTAGTGAGCTGACACAATGTAATCAGAAAGAAAACTTTTGAAACACACATACAATCAATGTTTTCATGCATTGAGTCGGAAATCAGAAGTCAGGGTCTTGGTGTATGGATACGTCGACCGCCACACCAACATTGGACTCCCTGGACTGTTAACCACACTCAATACCCTTAACACTATTACCTCACATAGAAGAAAGATTAGAGTCCTTAATTCTACGGTATAACTGAACTCCTCTGATACCAATTTGTCACGACCCGTCCTCGGGGCCCATGCCGTGAGTACCCCAAGCCCGCCTCCCATATGCCAGGGGCTGGCGACTAACACCAAAGGCGTAATTCCCGAAAAAAAGGGAATGCATTGCCTTTATAAGAGAAAAAAACCAAAGACTACGCAGACTAAAGTAAACACAATGTAAACTGAAAACACAAGTAAGTGATGGAAAGTAAATGGGCCAGTATACAAACCCAACTGAAGTGAAGTAAAACTGAAAAGTAAAGTACAACAACTGAAATACAAAGCAGCAACCACGAGGTCATCCTCCGGAACTCCCACCTAAAGGGTGGGTACAGTCATCCTCGTCGGCTCCTCGATTCTGGTCGACCTCTATGTGTACTCCCCTCCTGATAGTAAACCTCCGGGTACTGTCCGCTCCTCAAGCCTCAACCACGATCAACGCTGTCTGGCGTCTGCAACCAACACATCGTAGTGCGGGTGAAGCCCATCCAGGGGTGAGTATACGATACTCAGTAGGGACCCCGAGACTCCCGAAGGTCTCCTAGAATCCACAAAGGATAAACCACAAAGGAAAGATACAAATAGAAATAACAACCAACACTACTTAGGTATATGCCCATACATATACCTAAGTCATCAATTCTAGTTCTGCTCCAACTCACTTACTCAAGTACAATCCAATCCCCATAGGAATGTATAACACAATCCAAAGAGGAAGGTACGTCCGAATCCACATAGGAAAAAAAGTCAATCATATCAAAGATATTGATTGAAAGTCAAGACTCAGCTCACATAGGTATAATACTCACGAAGAGGGATGGAGATGATTAGATGTAGCCTCTGAATCATCTCCTCTGCTAAACCCATGTAGCATTCAATTATATAAGTCGTTGTTACCAAATCCCTGGAGGATTCAGGTATAGTATTCATCATCGTCAAACCCACAGAGGATTCTATCACGGTAGTCGAACCCACAGAGGATCCCAGTACAGTAGTCGTCCTCGTCGAACCCATAGAGGATCCTAGTATGGTAGTCATCCTCGTTGATCCCACGAAGGATCCCAGTACGGTAGTAGTCCTCGTTGAACCCACGGAGGATCCCAGTAAGGTAGTCGTCCTCATCGAACCCACAGAGGATCCCAGTACTGTAGTCATCCTCGTCGAACCCATGGAGGATCCTAGTACGGAAGTCATCCTCGTCGAAATCGCAGCCATCTCTAGGGTTCCCGCACACATGACTCTCATTTCCAGGTGGGTCCTCCCCACGAGTCAAAGGGGTCAATACATCAAATTACACAAAATCTGGAGTTTATGTATCCCAAATTTTCATCTCGTCAATAGGAACTCAACGCGACAGACGGTGTGTCAATCGGACGCCCGGTCTGAGAGTTATTGGCTTTTTCGTCTGAGGGGCCCGGTTAGTTTTATAGAGTATACCAACCCAAACATTCTCCAGCTGTTTCCAATCCTCATGCGAAGTAATCCAAAAGAACCATCTCACTATGAGGAATCCAACAAAGTTGACTACACATCAATCAGATGTTCGGAGCTCATGTTATAAGTGTTTCCGCTCCGAGGGCCCGGTTGGTTTCGTGTTCGAACCAACTCTTCCATACCCAAAGATCTCCGAAACCTTGAGATTAATATACCTAAACGACTACCTAGGTTCAAGGATCATTACACAACTGACGGTGCGTCGATCGGAGGTCCGTAGCCCAAGTTATGGGTGTTTGAACGGATATGTCCTGAGTGTAGGGGGTTCGGGCCCGGTCCGACCCGGCCCGATATCCCATGGGTCGGTACGAACCGGGTCAACCCGCGGAAGGGGGGGGAACTGCCACCCTATTTTCCTGAAACGGGGGACCCCTATGGGGTACTCCCTAGCTGGCCGCTGTGGGTTACAAACCCCTGGCATTCCCGAACTCAGCTGGTTGTTTTGGAAAGCCGCTGAGCCGCTGTGGGACCCCTCATGGGTCCCACCTCCCTTGAATGCCGGCGGCTGGATATCTGGCCACCCCAGTGTAGAAATCCCATAGCCAAAGGCCGCGGGTTACTCCTTGGTTGTCGGGAGCCTGCGAGGCCGGTCGCCTCCTGCTACTCTGCCCCGGCCAAAGGCCGCTACTCTTTCGCGACCAGCGCGGCACGATGGCATCACGCCCCTCATCCGCGGCCCACCCCGGCCATAGCCTGCCCTTGGTCGTGGCATCCTTCGGCTTCACCGGTGGGGCGCGACGGCACCGCGCTCCTTCGTCGTGTCCCACTCTAGCCACGGTTCTTCGGTTCTCGCGTGGTGCTATTGCACTGCGCTGTCCACGTTCCGAGCCATGAATAAATTCAACAACAAATGGGAGGAGGATCCGTCGTGTTTGTGTGGTCCGACCTCCTAACGTTACATTGATAAAAAGCGGCTAAAAATTAATTATGTAATTCAATTTAATTTTCAATGTATAAAATCAACCCCTACCTCATCAATGATGTCAAAACGAGTGTCGCGGTTGACAATGTCGGCGTACGTCCAAGGTGGATGGAATCTCTCACCGGCTGCGGAGAGAAGAAGAATGACACATCGATCACTCCTTGTGGTGACGGCGTTCTTCGTCGTGGTCTTGACGTTCTTCGCGTTCTTCAACGAAGAAGACGAGTTCCATCTCCTCCAATTCCCCACACAACCAACCAACCCCAAATAAAATATGACTCTTCTTTTTTTATTACCCAACCCATGCATTTCCAAAATTCAAATTTTGAATTAACATAACTTAATTAATCTTGATATTGTAAAAATTAAATGACGTAATGTTGGAAACAATAATGTGAGGGAGTGTCAAATAATTTAAGTGGGGGGGTTTTAGAGATGTTAGGTAAATTGAAAGGATGGTTCTTGAGAGGGCCCCACCTCAAAAAATCCTATCAAGAGGATTTAGGTTTAAGTGGGTTCCACCCAACTCCAACACATGAGGTTAAACCACTTGGAAGTGAAATAAAGTTGTACACAACATTATTTCACCTAACACTTAATCCATTTTTTAACAACTCTTCCTGAGAAAACGCAACTCCAATGATGGTCATCTTAATCAATTACTAGCACTAAGATTTCATCGTTGCCCTCATATTTCAATTCTGAGCAATGGTTTATATGTTAGAAAAACCCGCTCGTTCGTTCACTGAACGTACCCGAGCTAAACTTTGGAAATTGATTCTGGGCACACCGGGCCTCAGAATCAGGTGCCGTCAGAAACTGCATACTCATAAAATCCCAATGAAATTATGAAATTATTTTCCTTGAAATTTACAGGTCTTTAAAATGGAAAATATAAAAGGGGTTCCAAATTTTTAGGGTTGGTCGCAGAAGTGACATGCGTGGTAGGGACTTGCGCACTGATGGGAGACTTGTGCGCCATCACACAGGGTGTCCAAATTCCAATAAATAGAGGATGACCCCTCCACATTCTGGAGGAGTTCAATACTTAGAGGAAATTAGAACCCCTGTCCTGCAGGTGTGGTGGTCGCTTAAGTGGTGTGTGGTCACTCAAGTAGAAGTTGCGCGCCAGTTTATGGTTGTGCGTCCAGTGTGGTTTGAGTGAGAAAGGAAGGAAGTCGCTAAAGTGTTGAGTTGAAGAAGGGGGTGTCATGTAAGTGGTGTGGTGAAACTTGCGGACCATGTTTTGATGAAGCGCGATAGTTTTTGGTTGCACGCCAATATTGGCTTCAGCATAAAAGGGTGAGTCGTGCAAGTGTGGAGTAGCAGAATCTTGTATCGCACAAGTGGTTGAGGTGGACTCGCACGCCAGTTATAACATGCGCACTGATACCTGCATGTCGGCTTATATAAGGGATTTAGGTAAGTTTTATCCACTGTAGTGATTGAGGGCTACGTGAAAGCTGGAAGATTTCCGAATACCTTTGGTTCAAAGAGAGATTCATCTACGGGTGAAAGTTGGTTTTCAACAGGGCATTTACAAACAACAGTGGATGTATTCATTAGTGATAATGAATAGTCCTAGAGGTCTATAAAATGTGAGTGGATCCTTTCCAGAGCAGTGAGAAATGGAATAGAAAGAAGTTGATCCTCTCCACCGGCAGTGATCCAGAGAGAGAGAGACATGGAGTGACCCCTGTGAAATCGGTGAGATGACCCTAAACATTATAAAGGCAGTGAGTCTGGGAATAGAGGTGATCTATCCTGAAACTTGTAAACAACAGTGTGCTTATAGTGTATTTGGTACATCAGCACATTGCCGGTGTATGCTCCTTGGACGTAGCCCAGTGAGGGTGAACCAAGTAAAAATTGATGTGTCCTGTGCATGCTTTACTTTCTGTTTATATTGTGCAAATGAGAAAGAGAGGGAATAGTTTTTTTCTTAACAGTGAAACAAGATCAGAACATGATTTAATTTTAAATTAGTCATATCCTGATTCACCCCCCCCCCTCTCAGGGTATTCTTTCTTGTCGACCTAACATGTTAACACATGGAACCACCTACCTTTTGAGTCGAAACCCTCAAATCTTGGTGCGAAACATCAAGCACACCACTGATTCACCACAAGTAAGTCAATAGACACCTAAAATCCCAAGATTACACCACAAATACACAATGTCAAACCCTAGTTTCGAACACTAACATCTGGATACTTTGGAACATCAAGGAGGGATGAATCCCTAAGGAAATGGAATAATAGAAAGGGAGGAACTCCTACTTGAAGGAATGTGTGAGAAATCTCCCTAAATCCACTTGTATCTGAATTATTGAATAGCCAAAAATTCAAGGGAGGTTATAAAATGGGCGAGGAGATCATTTAGGAACTATAATTGTGGAAACATAGTTAGAAATGATGGGTTTATGAAGGAATAAATTTACCTCTTCAAATCAGGGTGATTTGTAAAATCCAGAGAATATTCTCCTAAATTTCAGATGAAAATTGATCTCTAAAGAGAGGGAGGAGATCATGGGAGTGCTCCATGGGTAATTGGGATTGGGTGAGTGTTCTAATAAAAAAAATACATAAACGTTTAATGGGATATTATATAATTAAAAATTAATTTTAATGTTGGAAATGAGCTTTCGGGCTAGCCCAATACCATAATAGAAAACCCAAATCCTCCATAATTATGGATTTCTATGTATTCCAAATTCACATGGTAATTTTAATATACAAGGGGATGCTATTTGGGAAGTGTAATGGGGGTAAAATTTAGAAACTTGGAGTTATAAAAAAATTATTTTTAAATCAGGGAATGGGCTTACAGTTTGACCCAAATTTTGAAAAACCACCATTTACTCAAAAATGCGTGGTAAACCCCCAAAAATAAAGAAAGGAAATTAAATGAAAAATTAATTTAAAATAAGTCATGGATGTGACAATTCTACCAACCATAAAACTATCCACCCTCAGAAATCCACATCAAGGCCAAAAGAATAAAACCAAACCCAACTGAAAGGCCGAAATGGACTCTTTTGCAGAGCTTCACCCCCAAAGGACAACACACCTATAGTGATCAATTAAGGAAGGTGTACTCTATCAACCAAAACATACACCACCTTACTGAAACAATCATTCACATTCAGGATTTATCTCAAAATAAAATTCCTAAAACACAATCCATTAAATTTTTAAGCAATTTTCCCAAACAAACAACAACAGAAAACAAGGTTACACTTACCATGATATAACTAAACATTGGGAACTCTCCAATCCTAACATTTACCAAACGAAGATGTAGGTAGTTAGATATCTTAGAATCAGACTACCTATTTCAAAGCCAAGGCCATGGACAAAATTGTGTTACTGGTACGAGGAGACCCAAATGGGCTCCCCACCACTTGAGAAAACATAAATTTTTCTTGAGACAGGATCATGACACTAATAGGGGGAGACCCAAATGGACTCCCTAGTACAAGGGGTATACATCCATCATACCTTTCCAAAAGAATATACATGAAACCCATGGTGGTTCTTCCCACCCTAAGAATCAACCATCTAAACTGACTAGCATGGGCCGACATAGAAATACCCCAAAACTCAAAGAGTTGGGACTACCGCACGGCTAGTCCGAATAGTTTGGGAAACCTTTCACTAACCATGTGGATACTTATATCAACATGATTCTCTATGGAATGTTTACAACTCATCAATTGAAATCTGTGGGCTTATATAGTCTTGAAAAATTTTAATTCATTCTCAAAAAACACACTGGAACTCAAATGGGGAACAAAATACATTTGGAAACAAATGGTCAAGATTCCCTCAAATGCTTTCCATAAATAATGAATAATAGAAGAATGATGATAATTCCATATGTTTAAACAATTCCCACCTCTCAGTATAAGGATAAAATTTGTACATGGGTATGAACGACATTGGGATTTTCCTTGAATATGTGCCAGCTTCTCTCCAGGACCTATGGATAGAGCTCAAAGGAGTGAAAAATCATGGGCCCCATTGTTATGCTTTAGAAACCCCCTGAATCTAACTTCTCCTTCTCGTGCTACAAAAAAATTCACTGCAATACCAGATGGGTTCACCGAGACATAACACTCTCCATTACTCACATTATTGAAACTTGACTTTTCAAGGAAACATGGGCTTAGAAGATGCACACACATCACACCTTTTTTATATGGGTGAGAAACAACAGAAGGAAATGACACATATAGACACCTTCCTCTATATTAGTGGATTTTGAATTTTTTTACATGGGATACAAACTCCCATCATAACATAGACCCTCATAATATCACAAAACCTTCACATTTATAGTCAAAAGAGCACACAGAATCTAAATGTTTCTCTAAATATGACCATTACGACTTATATAAATAATACATTCAAAGAGACAATATGCCAAGTCCCCAAACAACACACTATTCCAGAAGGTGTCCATAATGGCCTATCGTGACCTTGTTTCTCACATATGTGGTTTAACATGAAATAATACTGTAATGAGACTATGAAGGACCTAGAGGCACTCTTAGAGACCATCCAGACACTCATCCAAATTAACAACTCCAAAGCACTTCCACCTTTAATGAATCCGGAAACATAAGAAACTATTGTCTCATTCAACCTTCCACGAGCACCCTCCCTCTATAATAGTATCCTCAAACCCAAAAATGAAATCGTATAGACTTATTCTACAATTATTGAGAAAATATTCCATGCATTGATCTGCTGAATGATATTTCCAATGGAGAAACAATCTGGGTTGCACTTTAGTTGTGCACTAACCCTTAATGGCGGCGTACCTTCTCCAATGAGAGAACCCGAGGATCCAAATAACCTAGTAAATTGGTTAATAAATACAGAAAAAAGATCCAAAAAGATGAGGGGAATAACCATAAGGTCTCCCCTAAATTTTCTTAGAGGAGATTACTAACCATCCCTTCAAACTAGCTTACCGACCAAAGACAAACCCAAAACAACTTTCATACAAGAGGGGATTTTGGACTCAAAACATTCCACAACATAAAACATTACAAACACACATAAAAAATATCATCCCAAACCACTCATTAAGAAATTATGTTTTCCTTTTAAAAACATTTCATTGAAAACAAACAGTTCAGCGGTTAGCAAATCCACAAATAGTACCCCATGGGCCCTACAAATGCATGTTTCTGTGCCACACTGGGCAACCTCCTCATATCCATCCCGAAATTTGTCCAGTCATTCCATTAATTATCCATCATCCCATATAACACCTTTATTGTGGTCGCTCATGAAAATACCAAAGGTTAAAAAACTCTTTCCAATTTACAAAACCAAAACAATCCACCAATACTTCCTTTTTCACAATACCGCTAGGCACAAAATAGAATCTAATTACCACTTACAAAACATTTTGAAAAGTCATAATCATTCAAATTAAAACTCAAATTCATGTCATAAACTTTAATTTCAAAACATCTAATCCCATTAAAAATCATTTCAATAGATTAAAAAACTCTACTGGAAACAATTTTTGAAAACCAACTTTAACATACTTCCTGGTTTCAAAAGAAGTTTAAACACACAAATTTACAAATTCATAAATATCATGAAATTTTAGTTCCACCATTTTAAAAATCAAACCCTTACGACTTTATTTTAAAATCATTTCAATAAAACATTACACATATTTAAACAATTTCATTTTTACTTTAAAACCAAACTTCCACCATTTCAATTATAAAGGATCGAAGACAATGCGAGGGGAACTAGCTTCAGTAGAAGACTTGGAAATATGGTTTGCGGCTCTACACAAATAAATTAATCTTCATGGATACGGTTCTAGGGAAATTTCCCTTGCTCCACATGGCATTCCAGGCCCTACGAGCTCACAAAGACCATTACCCCAACTCTCTTTTCATTTCCCCATATCATCGTCAAACAATGAAAACAGAAGGACTCATATAAATCCTGAAATCACCTGGTGACTCGAATCCCATCATGAGGTGTGCTGGCCAAGAACACATCCCATTACCATATTGTCAAATCTTGACAATCGTTGATCCAAACTATCCCAAACATTCCTCAAACAACATGACCCAAAGAGTTAACCTGAACCTCCTTTGATACTATTTTGTCACCAAATGAAACTAGTCACCATTAAAACTGGCACGAAACCCATCACGAGGAAAGTCCCGAAGATCATTCCCAATCAGCACGGGCTGGAACAATTTCCCGAGGGTCTTAAAAAGAAGATTGGGAATGATTTACTTGAGTTTATAAACATTAAACAACAAACAAACTCAATAAAACAAATATGGAATTTTCAACTAAATCCATCTTTTAAAAAATTTATGAACTGAATTAATTAATTTAATACTATGTTTAAAACCATTACAAAGGTACAACACCAAATAAGGATAGGGCAAGAACCTCCACCGGGAAAGTGGCACCTCCCTCAAGCCATCTCCACAACACAACATCATGGACAACCGTAAAAACCATAACTGTTGGCACAAAATTTGAACCCAAACCTACGACAACATTATAACCAAGTCTACTTACACCCAAAGGTGTATGTATGGTGTGATCCATAACCCAGTAGGATACAACCAATAAGATAATCGATGTGATAAATATTTAAAGTCAAAAAGAATTCATGTTTTCAAAAACATGAAGTGCTAGTTAGAATTTCTAAAATATGAAACCTTGAATAAAAATAGTTTTCAAGTCGGCTAATTTAAGAAGTCGAAAAAACTAAAAATAAAATCCAATGCAACTTAATTTTTTACCATCAAATCATACTATATTCTGACAGTAAGTATAAATCACCTAATGAGCACAGTCAATGGGAAATAACCCATATGCACCAGCTCATTGTGGGTCCCAGGTACCTCATATCTCAGTGAATGTAACCATAAAAATATCAATTCTCGTGATGGTGACACTATTAGGGAACATAACCAAAACATATGGGTCCCCAATCCTAATAATCATAGTTTAGTTAGTGTTGTAAGCATTGATATTACTATGTAAAACTGAGGCCAAATCTACGGGATCACTAGAATACTAGTACACATCCACCAGCCTTTGTAGCCAGGTTTCCTATTATGCTCAATCAAGTTACACAATCCATGAAATATAATTTTCACATGAAAATATCATATCCACATCACACATAAAACAAATATCCCACGTATACATCACTCAATCACATCATCCACTTTTCCATTCAAATGCATTTTGAACTCATACTCGCACCAAAATAACCCACACCACATTTTTCATATAATTCTCAATTAAACAAATCGATTAACAATTTATAAAATCTTTCCCAAGATGATAAAAATAACATAAAATCCCACTCATATGTTACTTAAAACAAATTTACTAAAAAAACAATTTTTCACATTACACTCACACAAAACTGCCCAAATCGAGTTCACATCTCTTTCACATTTCGGTAAATCCATTACAAGTTTTTATAAATAACTTCCATGATTATAAAAAGCTAATTTTATCCCCTTTATCATTTAAAATGGATAAGTTAAAAATACAAACAATTCAAAACAGTTTGAAAAAATGGTTTCACCTCTTTCAAAAAACATTAAACCATTAAAATCTTTTATAAAACAATTCTAAGTAGTATACCCTAGATTTGCACATAAAACCCATTTCAAAATCGTATTGCAAGGAAATAATCATATATATAACAATATAAAACATAATTTTATGGCCTAGAATTATTTCATAAATCACTCTCAAGTATTGTAAAATCACCGTGAACAATACAACAAATGATGTACGTGAAAATACACACATTTTCATAAAACACTTTCAAGAGGAAAAACAAGGTTTTACACATAAACCCCGTTAAAAACCCTCTTTAAAACACAATGGCACCCCAAGACCCTACAAAAGAATAATTTTCATCCCAAACAAGATTTATTAAACATATTTCAAATGTTATAAAATACACTAAAATAATTCCCCAAGAGTTACACAAGAAAACACCCAATTTCAAGCTAAAATGAATCTATAATGTTAAACGCTTTACCAAATCCATCATAAATAGTTTTAGCACCACCAAAACATATGAAGAATATTAAAAATATATAAATATGACAAGATAACTTGTCAAAAACCAACCCGGTTCGACGTTGAACCGGTCAACCGAGCCAGCACGCGACATGGCCAAAGGGGCGTTCCTGATCCCCACGTGCTGGAAACTAGTGTCGGGCATCAAAACAATAACTGTTGGGATCGATTTGGACCTTGACCAAAAGATAACCAAACTTATAACGACTGACGATAAGAAAATAAGACTAGTAGTGGAAAGAAAATAAAAGCACATACCTCCTTGTGACCTCTACGGTCAGCACCCAACTCAAGACCACGATGCTCCAACAATGAGCAGCTAAACCAGGAACCTGTATAAGAATCTGAAAATGCAACTGGAAAGATATAATAGGTGTGAGCACCGAGATGATTAATAGGGATTCCCAGAATAAACCACTGAATCCAAAAATTCTCTTTTCCAAAACATCCCATTATCCCAAGTTTGAAATAAAGATATGAAACTAGGGTTTTCACATTTTAAAATATGCAACTTCTTTTTCTCTTTTAAAAATCCAAAACACACTACACACCATTAAGAAATCATTTTCCATTTTATAAATGAAATCCAAATTAGGAAAATACCAAAATTGGGATAGAGTGAATCAAGTAAAAGTCTAACTAAAAATAAACCGGTGCAATGAAAACTAAACAAGAAATGTAAATAATTCTGTAACAATTGGTGATCCTAAACATCCCTAGAAGACCCCTGGATGTACTCGGTTTCGGAACCATCTGCCGGTGTATGGTGACGCTTTTATGTCTATAACCAACTAACCACCCTAACTGACCAATCCGGTGGAAAATCCCACCTGGCCTAACAATGAATCCAGGGGGTACCAACCTGTCTAATCAAGGTTGATTAACAACCATCACTCGATCATCTAAAAGACACCAAGGAACCCATGGTGGTTATAATAATACTGTGTTAGTAGGAATGTCCTCTCACGCATGACTCATCTCACCGCACTTCCCTACCCCAAACATGGAAACTTCTTATATATTCTCCCATGAAGGGTTACCCTTGATAGGAGCACCCCATATACTTATATATATTCATACATGTCAAATATACAAAGTGCCAACCGGGACATCACATCATCCGGTTATCAAAACCACTTTATAAAATACTCGGAGTTTTAAATCAGGCCTCTCGTTTTACATAATCAAATTCTTTTATGAAAACATTGCACAAGATCTTCTAAAATGACTCTAAACACCACTTTTTTATTTAAAAATCCAAACAGGCATATACTCAGGTATTTCTTTTCAAACCAATTTAAATAACCGCATGCAGAGGCCCACATCATTTAGAAATCATGAACCACTTATAAAACAAAGGATTCGAGAAAAATACAAATTTAAAGAGACACGAAATCATTTCTGCAAAAACACAAAGTTCTATGAAACTGACCAACATAGGACAAAAAAGTTCTATAAAATGTTTTTAATAGCAAACACCGCTCATGAAGTCCAATAGTACCATTTTCAGATAATGGCAGTTAGTTCCAACGATGTTGGAATGGTATTAAAAAGTGCATAAATAAAGAAGCATCAAAAAAATCCATTTTTGGTCAAACCATTCAACAGAAAAAACATGGTCATAAGTTAACTAAAAAAATAGATGTGAGAATCATAATCTAGTTTTAATTAAGAGAACAAAACATTAAATGGGTTAAAACTAGGAGTAAGGGCTTGGAAACACCTTCATATAAGTATGGGGAAATTTCAAAGCAGTTTTTAACACATTTAACCATCGAATAAACACTACAATGAATAAACTATCAGGATGATAAGTGTGTGACTAACATCTATAAATCAAATTAAATCATGAAAGTGCCTTTGGAAAGCTTTGTAAAGAGATAAAATATGGAAATGCCTACCTCAACAATGGTCATGTCAGGCTTTCTAACTCTAGAAGTTGCTCGCTCACACACACACACTTCCATATATATATATATATATCCTTAAACTAATGCATGTGTTCCTCATGCCATGAGGGAACACGAACACAGAAGATACATATATCTATATATATTCATACCTGGGAAAATGTGTGTGTTCCTTCGAAACCAACTGCAACTCCGTACGATAAATCCATGAGACTCAAAAGCACCATAAATCCCTAAAATAATATTTAAACCAAAAAAACCATCAAAACAAAATCTAAAAACCAATCCTATGAAAATCAAAAAGTTCACAAGTAAAACTCAAACAACATTTTCACCATTAATATAAAACAAAACTAATTGACAAACCCCAAAATCACATCAAATTATTTTAAAGTCTCATATCACATTTTATCAACACCCCAAGTGCATAAACACACAAACATAATTAAAGAATCGTGCTATGGAACAATTTTACACAATTCATTAATGTAAAATAATCACAAAAATCTAGACGAGAATACCATAGCGATGTGAATTAAATTTTAAACATTTTGAAAATAAGATTTGATACTTAAACAAGAATATCATCATAGACATGTGTTGACATAAACCAGTAACCAACTCATAAAATATTTTTAACAACTTCGAAAATATTCAAGAACATTATAACAAGCTAATTAAGGGCATAATGAAGATGTGAATAACACAAATATTAGCGGAGTGATCCAGAGATAAAATATGCAATCTCACCTACCTCGGAGGTGCGTGAATCCAACAACGCTTCAATGGATGGGAGAAATGAACTTCACGTACTAAACTCATACCCTAGATATCGAGAAAAATGCGCAAAAATGAACCGCGGTATTAGGGTGATGATAGATTTCATAAGAACACCAAGAATAAAAAATAGAAAAAAAACTGGAGGAGGAGAAGACCGAATAATGGGGTCGCTCAATGAGGGGCCACAGAAAGTGGGGCCGCTGAACATGGCTAGGTCATCGGACAACGGCGTTGGAGGCGAGGGTTATGGGGACCCACTGGTGGGAGAGGCCGGTTGTCCAGAGGATGTGGCCGATGTAATGGATCAGCGAAGATGGAGGTGCGGCTGGCGCGGGAGCTTGAGGGAAGAACGAGGTCGTTAGGGGCCTACAGGGGTGGCCAAGCGGACAAGGGAGGAAGCTGAAGCTGGACAGGGAGTTGGGATTGGCGAAGGAGGCCTGCAGGTGTGCAGCGAACATGATCTAGGGGGAGTGTAGCGAGCAGGAAGGGCGACGAAATTTGTAGAGGGGGATCGGGCGCTGTGCAGAGGAGTCAGGGGGAAGCCTAGGCCGCGCCGTAGAAGGGGGGGGGGGGGGAAGGGGGAGCTCCCCCTTAGGGTTTTCCGCAAATTAAAAAAAAGAAATAAAATCAAATTAAAATAAAAAGATAATAATAAACTAAATAAGATAATATAAATTTTGATATTAATTATTGTGGTAATCTTAATAATGATTAAAATTCTAATAATAATAATAGTGATAATAATAATGATAATGATAATAATAATAATAATAATAATAATAATAATATGTCAATCGTGCAGTCTCAATGACCAAACACACAGTTGCCACTAGTGGTGCGGTGACCACGCACCGGCCCAAGGCTCACCAAAAATATCAAACATTGGAAATGTTCAATCATGGACCCAACTAAACCTCGCCCAAATGACATGAGGCTGAAAAAATAATAAAATAACATCTGTCCGGGGTTGGGGTATGACAATTCTTCCCACCACAGACACTTTCTACCCCCAAAAACTCATTAAGCCAACAATTTTCACAACATGAGTCCATGCCCAAACAAAAACATAGAGAACCAAGAGCCTCAGAGTAACTATTACAAACAAATGTCACACCCAACCAATTCAAGGTGGCCCACAACCCGATATTGAGGGGAGAACACGTGAGGGTTCTCCCCACCACAAGAATTCACTAATACAAAAACCCTTGAAACCTAAACAAACCACCCCCAGGGGGGCATCACGGGAATTACCAATCCAAACTCATTCGTTTTCCCCAAATGGACCGAACAACACAACTGAGACTTTGATGGAATGCTTGCTATGAAACAACCCATAAACATGAGGATGGAACATTAACTCAACACCTCCCATCCATTTCACAAAATGAAATAGCCCCCTAACAAACAAAGCTAAGACTAACTCACAATCAGATCAAGTCTGTCTATTTATAAGACCACACCACCCAACGAGACTCAACGACATAAAAACAACACTGAGGCCGTATATGACCGCTTAGATTGTGTGGGAATGAGCGCATTACGGCACCACGACAATGATGAGATTTTGACAAATAATAGAATCAAACAAGAAAACCATGGATATTCCCTTCTGAAGTTGAAAACATGATCTGATTTGATGTTCCAAACACCCGTGACAACTCCTGAGTGTGTGCGAGCTTCACCCCGAGACCCATGGCAGGGGCCTTGATGGCTGAAGCGTCTCCTTCCTCACAGTTAGGCATTTTCATCTTCTATATTCTAACTCCTTCTTTTCGATGATTCCAACAACCACAATGGTCATACATTTTCAATGGGATGCAACCTGACGACTCAGAATGTCTGGGAAGTCCATAATGGGGGTGCAAAAGATAGTAGTCTGACGAACTAGGAGCCGGTCTCGACGAGGTTGGTTTCTTGGAGATAGTTTCCACCGGCCCACACTCCTTTCCTGATGGGGAACCTTCGCGGAAGTCTACCACCATTAATCACACCCATAACTCTAACGACGGTGAGAAATTTCATCTTTACTAGTCTAGAACTGAACCCTCAATTAACTTTAGGGCGGTACGAACCATAACTACCTTGGGAGATCCCAACAACAAGAAGACACAATATCTTTCAGAACAATAAAACTACCTCTAGAACACTTTGATTACCTCGAAAATAAATCAACACACAAAAGGAACTGAGAACTGAGCATAACTCATTGGCAACTTTTGGAGGCTTTCTAGGTGGCATACTCATGAAAACACAATAAACGACATCGAAACAAGCATCAAGAAAAAACTCAATCAAAGAAACAACACATGACAAGGACAATATGACCATAATCCAAACATATAAAAAACAAAGAGAATTCAATTTTCCAAAACCATTATCTCTTTACAATTGTAAAAACTCACCTATGGATCCTTATGAACAGTCACAAGTGCATTTATTCAATCCCGCTCACATCTTCTGTGAACAAGTTCCCCCACACACTTTCCATACATACACACACACACACACACACGTGTGACCCTCCATAAAGAGTACCAAGGTTCAAACACTTGATTTCCTTACCAAATCCAAACACATTCCAAGTTTTTCCAAAAAATACACCATATCATAAAAAAACCCCACATTAGTAATTTAAAAAATAATTTGGAAGAAACAATTTTCCATTTCAAAACCAATTTTACTTTTAATGCATACTCAAATCAACTGAGATTAAAACAAAACACAATCAATAATAACCCACTAGAATGAGGAACTAGTGCATATGTCTGACTCAGCAACATGGTGGTGAGCCATGCCACAAGTAAAGAATAACACTAAGAGGACCTTAAACTATGCACTTGGACTTCACATGGGTCACCACCCCATGTGACCCCGCATAGAGAACTGATTCGCCTCCATTTTCATTCTTCAATTCGAAATGACCAAGGAAAAGTGACTCAAATCTTGGACTAACCCTATTAACTCAGGTCTCTTCACGAGCGGTGGTGATCAGGCATCGACCTGTAACCTACCTCCTGAGCATCAACTATCCTAATATCCATCTATATGACATTACAAATAAAAAAATCACTCTTAAAATAAAGATCCGCTAAGAGTCAACCTCCCTATGATACCATTTTGTCACGAACCAACCCGAGTTGACCCTGAACCGGTCACCCAAGCCGGCCCGCGGGATGGCCCGAGGGGCGTTCCTGATCCCCACGGGCTGACAACTAGTGTTGGGCATCAAAAAACTAACCGTTGGGAACAGTTTTTCCCATGAACAAAAGATATCCAAAAAAATAATGACTGATGATAGAAGAATAAGACTAGTAGCCGAATGAAAATAAATGTGCATACCTCCTTATGACCTCCTAGGTCAACACCGAAATCAAGACCACACTTCTCCAACAATGAGCACCTGAACCAGGAACCTATATAAGAAACTGAACCTGCAAGTGGAAAGATATAATAGGCGTGAGCCCCAAGAATCTCTGTAGGGATGCCAAGAATAAACCATTGAATCTAACAATTCTATTTTCCAAAACAATCCACTAACAGAAGTTTTAAATACATATATGAAAGTAGGGTTTTCACAATTTAAAATATACAACATGTTGTTCTCATTTAAAAACCCAACACATGCTGCACACCATTTCCAAAATCATTTGCCATTTTATAAATGAAATCCAATACAGGAAAATACCAAAATTGCGCTAGAGTGAAACAAGTAAAAGTGAAAATGAAAATAAACCAATGCAATGAAAAGTAAATAAGAAATTTACATAATTCAGTAACCATGGGTGATCCTAAACGTCCCTAGAAGACCCCTGGATGTACTCAGTTTCGGAACCACCTGACAGCGTATGGTAAAACTCCTAAGTCTATAACCAAATGGCCGCACTAAATAACCAATCTAGTTGAAAAACCCGCTTGGCCTAACAACGAATCCAGGGGTACCAACCCGTCTAATCGGGTAGATTAGAAACCATCACTCAATCATCTAAAAGACACCCAGGAACCCATGGTGGTTATAATAATACTATATTAGTAGGAATTCCCTCTCACGCATGACTCATCTCACCGCACTTGCCTACCCCAAACACGTACACTTCTTATATGTTCGCCCATGAAGGGTTAACCTAGATAGGAGCGCCCCATATAATTATATATATTCATACATGTCAAATATACAATGTGCAAACCAGGACTTCACATCATTCGGTTATCAAAACCACTTTATCAAACACTCGGAGTTTTAAATTGGGCCTCTTGTTTTACATAATCAAATTCCTTTATGAAAACATTGCACAAGCTCTTCTAAAATGACTCTAAAAACAACTTTTGTATTTAAAAAGCCAAACGGGCATATACTCATGGATTTATTTTCAAACAAATTTAATGAACTGCACACAGAGGCCCACATCATTTAGAAAAAAAGAACCTCTTATAAAACCAAGGATTCGAGAAAATTTCCAATTTAAAGAGACACGAAATCATTTCTACAAAAACAATATGTTCCATAAAACTAACCAACACGGGACAAAAAAGTTCCATAAATTTTTTCTACTATAAAACACCACTCAAGATGTCCAACAGTACCATTTGCAGATAAAGTCAGTTAGTTCCAACCACGTTGGCATGGTATAAAAAAGTGCATAAATAATGAAGCATCCAAATAAATCCATTTTTGATCAAACCTTTCAATGGGAAAAACACAGTCATAAGTTAACTATTAACAAAATGGATGTGTGAAAAATAATGAAAGATTTAATTAAGGGAACACAACATTAAATGGATTAAAACTGGGAGCAAGGGCAAGGAAACACCTACACATAACTATTGGACTATTTCAAAGTTGTTTTTAACACTTTTAACCATCGAATAAACACTACGATGAATAAACTATTAAGATGATAAGGGTGAAAATAACATCTATAAATCAAATTAAATTATGCATGTTCCTTTAGAAAGCATAGGAAAGATAGAAATTATGGAAATGCCTACATCAATAATGGTCACGTCAAGCTTTCTAACTCTAGAAGTATCTCCCTCGTAGGAACACACTTCCATATATATATATATATATCCTTAAACTGATGCAATTGTTCCATGCACCATGAGGGATCATGAACACAGAAGATAAATATATCTATATATATCCATAACTAGGAAAATGCGTGCGCGCCTTCGAAAACGACCGCAACTCCCTATGATAAATCCCTGAGACTCAAAATCATCACAAATCCCTATAATATATTTTAAACAAAACCGAACCATCAAAAAAAATCTAAAAATTATACTTTTAGAAATCTCAATGTTCACAAGTAAAACTCAAACCACATTTTCACCATTTTTATAAATCAAAACTAAGGGAAACAACCCCAAAATCACATCAAATTATTTTAAAATCTCATATCTCATTTTATCAACACCCCATGTGTATAAACACACAAACATAATTAGTGAATCGCGCTAAGGAATAATTTTACCCAATTCATCAATGTCAAATAATCAAAAAAATCTATACTAAAATACCATTGAAATGTGAATTACATTTTAAAAATTATCAAAATAATATTTGACACTTGAACAAGAATATCATTGTAGATCCATATTGACATAAACCAGGAACCGACTCAAAAAATATATTTAACAACTTTGAAAATATTCAAGAACATTATAACAAGCTAATTACGGGCATAACAAAGATGTGAATAAAGTTTTAAAACTAAAAGGAAGAACACAAATATTAGCGGAGTGATCTAGAGATAAAATAAGAAAACTCACCTACCCCGGAGGTGTGTGAATACAACAACACTTCAATGGAAGGGAGAAATGAACTTCGCAGACTAAACACATACCCTAGATACCGAGAAAAATGCACAAAAATGAACCACAGTATTAGGGTGATAATAGATTTGATAAGAACTCCAAAAATAAAAAAACAAAAAAAACCAGAGGAAGAGAACATCAGAAAATGAGGTCGCTCAAGGAGGGGCCGCTGGACATAGCTAGGCTATCAAATAGAGGCGGTGTGAGGCCAGGGTGATGGGGACCCGCTGGTGCGGGAGGCCGGTTGTGTTGAGGATGCGGCCGAGGAAAGGAATCGACAAAGCTGAAGGTGTGGCAGGCGCGAGAGCTTGAGAGAGGAACGAGGTCGGCATGGGCCTACAGGGTAGGAAGAGTGGACAAGGGCAGAGGACGAAGATGTACAGGGAGGTTGGGTTGGTGACGGCAGCCTGCAGGTGTGCAGCAGACATGATCCATGGGGAGGGCAGCGAGCAGGAGGGCCGAAGAAATTTGGAGGGGGGGGGGGTGGGTGCTGCACAGAGGAGACAGGGGGAGGGCTAGGCCGCATCGTAGAAGGGGGGAAAGGGGAGCTCCCCCTTAGAGTTTTACCCAAAATAAAAAAAAATTTAAAAAAATAAAATAAAATCCTAATAATAAAAAAAATAAGTTAATATAAAATTTGTTATTAATTAGTGTGGTAATATTAATAATGATTAAATTCATAATCATAATAATAGTGATAATAATAATGATAATAATAATAGTAATAATAATAATAAAAATAATAATAATAATAAGTCAACCGCACAATCTACATGACCGAACGCACAGTAGCCGCTAGTGGTGCAGTGATCGCGCACCGGCCCAAGGCCCACCAAAAATATCAAACATTGGAAAAGATCAAACATGGACCCACCGAACCTCGTCCAAACGATGCGAGGCTGATAAAATAATAAAATAACCGGAATCCGTGGTCAGGGTGTGACATAACTCATCAATAATTTTTTACACATGGAACCACCTACCTTTTGGGTCGAAACCCACAAATCTTGGTTCGAAACATCAAATGCACCACCGCCGGACCACAAGAAAGTTAAGAGAGACCTGCAATTTCATGATTATGCCATAGAGACACCATGTTAAACCCTAGGATAAAACCCTACCTTTTGGAAACTTTGGAACATCAAGATTGAGGGATGAAACCCTAAGGAAATGGAATAAAAGAAAGGGAAAAACATTTAGTTGAACATATCATGGAGAAATTGCCCTAAATCCACCAGTATTTGAATTTTAAAAAATCTATAAAATCATGGTTGGTTCTAACCAGGATGAGGAGATCATGTAGGAACTGTAATGAATGAAAATATAAATAAATGAAGGAGTTATGAAGGAATCAATTTACCTCTTAAAATATGGGCAATTTGAGAAATCTAGACAAGTTTCGCCTAAATTACCAATGGAAAAGATCCCCAAAGAGAATAAGGGGAGCATGGAAGAGTGCCTTGGTAAATGGTCTCGGTTTGTATTGGGAAAACCCTAAAAAAGTAAAAATTGAATGAGATATTAAATAATTAAAAATATTTTTAATGTAGGAAATGAGCTTTTGGGTGGGCCCAACACGTTAATAAAAATCAAAAATCCTTTATTTTTATGGATTCTTATGGATTCCATATTTATATGGAAATTTTAATATAAAAGGGTATGTAATTTGGGAAGTATAATGGTTATAAAATGTTTAAAAAATAAGGATTTATAAAAGAACAAAAGTATTATTTTTAAATCTTCAATGGGCTTACGGTTTAACCCAAATTTCAAAAACCCACCATTTCCACAAAAATGAATGGTAAACACCCCAAAAAACAAGGAAAGGAAATTATATGAAAAATATGACAATTATACCAACTATAAAAATTTCTACCATCATAAATACATAGCAAGGCCAAAATAAGAAAACCAAACCCAACCGAAAGGTCAGAATGGACACCTTTACCAAGTTTCGCCCCCAATGGCCAAAACACCTCCAGTGATCAATTAAGGAATGAATACTCTAACAACCAAAATATAAACAACATTACTGAAATGATCATGCACATTCAGAATTTATCCCAAAATAAAACTCTCAAACACTATCCAAACAAGGCTTGAGCAATTTACCCAAACAAACAACTACATCAAACAAAGTTACACTTACCTAGATATAACTAAACCATTGGGAACTCTCCAATCCCAATGTTTACCCAATACTGATGTAGGTAGTTAGAAAACTCTAAATGAGACTACCCTCTTCGAAGACAAGAACATAGAAAAATGGTGTTACAGGTACGAGGAGTCACAATTGGGCTCCCCACCATATGAGACAACATAAATTTTTCTAAAGACCGAATCAAGACACTAATAGGGGAAGCGGAAACGGACTCCCCAATACAAGGGATATAAATCAATCAGAAATTTCCAAAAGAACATACATGAGAACCATGGTGGGTCTTCCCACCATAATAACCAACCATTTTAACCAACCAACATGGGCTAGCACAGAAAGGCCCCAAAACTCAAAGAGTTGGGATGACCGTACGATTAGTCCACACAATTTTTGAAATCATGTGCTAACCATGTGGATCCTTATATCTACACTATTTCTTAGGGTATGGTTACAACTCACCATGTGAAAACCGTGTTCTGAATATGTCTAGAAAAATTTTAAACCATTATACAAAAACTCATTAGAAACCAAAGGGGGAAATAAAGACATTAGGAGAAGATCATGGGCATGAGGGCCTCTATGCTTTCCATAAAATGGGAATAACAAAAGAAATATGATGAAACCAGATATTTATTCTATTCCTATGTCTCAGACTAAGGAAATTTCTTTGTTCAAGGGTGTGAATGATACATGGATTTCCCCTAACTGAGTTCCATATTCTCTCTTGGACCTATAGATGGAGATCAACGTATTGAAGCATCTTAGACCTCACAGTTAGGCTTTGGAATCCCCATGAATGTAACATCTTCTTCTGGTGGTACAAACAACTACAATACAATACCAGATGGGTTCAAAAAGGCATAACACACTCCAGAACTGACTTTAAAGAAACCAGACGTTTCAATGAAACATAGTTTGTAAGATTCACACACATCATACCTTGTTTAGTTGGGTTAGAAACAGCAGTAGGGAAGGACAAATATTTACACCTTTATCTATATTAGTAGATTTTGATGTTTTTCCAAGGGAGATATACACCCAATATAACAGAGACCGTCAGTGGATTGAACAAACTTCACTTATAAAGTCAAATGAGCACACAACAACCCAAGGCATCACCGAATATGACCATTGTGATTGATAGAAACAATACATTGAAATGTACCATATGCCAAGTCCCCAAACAACACACAATTCCAGATGGTGGCCATAATGGCCTCTCCTATCCTTATTTCCCAAAATGGTGTTTTAAAGTGAACATTTAATTAAATGAGACTTTTAAGGGCTTAAAGGCATTCTTAGAGACCATCCATACACTCATCCACACTAACAACCCCAGACCAATTCCACCTTCGATGAATCAGGAAACTTATGAAACTATGGTCTCTTTCAACATTCCTCGAGAGCTCTCCTACTACAAGAGTAACCTAAAACCCCAAAATGAATGGGTGTAGGCTCATTCTACAAATCTCGAGAATATATTCCTTACATTAATCAACTAGATGTTTTTTCCAACAGCGACTCAATCTAGGTTGCACTTCAGTTGTGCACAAACCCTTAATGGGGGTGTACATTCTCCAATGAAAGAACCCAAGGACCCAACCAACCAGATCCATTGGTTAAGAAATACCACATCTAGATCCAAAATTATTAGTAGAACCACCATACTGGCTTCCCAAACATTTCTCATAAGAGACCACTAACTATCCCTTCAACCTAGCTTACTAACCAAACACAAAGTCAAAACACCATTCAAACAAGATGGGTTCATGGACTCAAAACATTCCCCAACATCAAAATTTCCAAACACATAATACACACCATCCCAAACCAGTCATAATTCATAAATTATTCCTTTTATAAACAATTATTTGAAAACAAATGGTTCAATAGTTAGCGCTTCCACCAATGGTACCCCATGGTCCCCACACCTGCACGTTTCCGTGCCACATCAGGAACTGTCTTCATATCCATCCTAGTACTCATCATGTCATTCCATTAACCATCCATCATCCCATATAACCCCATGCATGTGGTAACTAACAAAAATACCAATAGTCAATAAATCTCTCTCCACTTCTCAAAACCAAAACAATCAACCAATACTTCCTTTTTCTAAATACCGCTAACCATAAAATCGAACCCAAATTATCGCTTACAAAAAATTTTAGAAAGGATCAATCATTCAAATTAAAGATGACATTCAAGTCTTACACATTTATTTCAAAACATCTCATCCCATTAAAACACCTTTTTAATGTTTAGAAAACTCTATTTGAAACACTTTTTAAAAACCAACTTTTACATACTTCCGAGTTTCAAAAGAGGCGTAAACACACCATTTTCCTAATACAAAATATATTATGAAATTTTATTTAACCCATTTAAAAAAATAAACCTTTACCTATTTATTTTATATTAATTTCATAAAAACCTTATGCTTCTTAATACTATGTCATATTAACATTAAAAATGAACTTTCAAGATTTTAAAACTAAAGGACACCAGACAATGAGAGGGGGAACTAGCTTCTTTCAGTGACTTGGAAATATAGATGGGTTCCATATGCAAATCACTTCATCATCAAGAAGACCGTTCTAGGGAAATATAACCATCTCCACTTGGCTTTCGAGGCACTATGAGCTCACTGATACCATTACCCAAACTCGCTTTTCATTTCCCCATATCATCGCCAAACCCTGAAAACCAAAGGACTCATATGAATCCCTACTTCACTTGGTGACTCGAATCCCATCATGAGGTGTACTAGCTAGGGAAAAAATCCATACACAAAATTTCACATCCCAAAAATCATGGATCCAGACTATCCCGACTGTTACCTAAATAACATTACCCAATGAGTTAACCGAAACCTCCATTGATACCATTTTTTCACAAACCGAGTCTGGTTTCCATAAAAAACGACACTTGATCCATCCTGCGACAAAGAACAAAGTGTTTTCGCAATCCCCAAGGGCTGGAAAATGTTCCTGGGTATCATAAAATGGTGTTTGGGAATTATTTACCTGAGTTTATAAACATTAAACAAAAAACAAACTCAATAAAACAAATCTGTATTTTTCAACTCAAACTGTCTTTTGCAAAATTTCAGAACTGAATTACATATGATAAACCTATGTTTAAACTCCATTAAAAGGTAAAAATACAAATAATTAAAGCCCAAGAACCTCCACATGGAAAGATACATCGACCTCAAGCCATCACCACAACACCGAAACACAAACAACGAGTAAAAACCAGATCTATTGGCACAAAACGTGAACCAATACCCGCGACAACAAAATAACCCAATCTACATACACCCAAAGGTGTAAGTTTTATAGAATCGTGTTTTGTCCCTATTAGAATTTTTAATACTCCTATGAATAATTCAATATCTATGAATGAAGACGGCGTGTGATTCCGAGGCTGGGTGTGCACAGAATTAATTTTACAAAAATATTATGTTTTTTTACTATGCACATGGCAGGGGTCTGTTATCTATTATACCGTTGCTCAGAATGGGAATATGAGGGCATGGTAGCATCTGGAGCATGGTTTTTACACTAGGCGTGGTGTAAACATTGCCGGCACGGGTCTGCTATTGAAAAATCCACCAGGGGAATTTTCACAAATAAATGGAAAAGTTTATTTATTAACTTCAGCTTGAATAACATCTGAACAGAGTGTCAGATTGAAAATCTTTGTTCAGTGTTGTGTTAATAATGGAGTATTAACCATAGGGGTGACCAAATATCCTATGTTCTGAGAGGTCTAGTCGATATTGTTAATTTAATTAATTTAATTAATTAATTAAATGGGGGGAAATCAATCAAGAGCACACCCCTATTCTTCCTCGGTGCGCAGCGGCGGATCCACCTCCCCCTACCTCTGTTATTCACCTAATAGAGCTGTAGACATCTATTTTCAGCATTGATCACTAGCATATTGAGCTTCAAGGTGTCGCGGGCGTCGTTCTGCACCCGAAGTTTCGGTGATCCGCCAACAGGTATGCGTTTCATGTTTTGAAATCCCATATCCCAATTGATTTAGTTTTTCTCCATTTTGATCCTACAAATAAGTAGATTATGTCCTGGGGGGAACACAAATTGCTTCAGAAGCACGTTTGGACACCCGGGGTTCCTCCGGCGGACCTCGGAAGGACTGCAGTCACGGCTTCGGTGTGGCGGCAGGCCGCGGGAGTCCTCTGGGACCCCCATACCGTAGTGGTCCGGTATTAAATCACCAAAGACCCCACCGAGGGGGCGGTCATTCATACTCCATTCTACGGTGGTGCGGTCTAGCGGCCGGAGCGGCCGGGTCGGCTGGTGCGGCCCTCTTCTTGTACACGTTGTGGTGGGGGGGGGGGGGGGTTAAACCCCTGTAGCATGCTCCTTGGAAGGAAAAATCACATTCTATCTGTGGTGACATGACCCTGGTGATGATTCAAACACATAGGTGGTGGTTCGAGGGTTTCAAAGTTCGGGATCATGGCCCGGGTGCTAGAAACGTCGAATAAAAAAATGAAATTTTATTAATAGTCGACTTCGGTCCGTTGTATCTTCTACCCGAAGTGTCCGATTGCTGTACCGTCAGTGACGTTGAGACCCAGATGATATGATGGATTTTTCTTAAGGAATTTTGGGTGTTCTGATCGAGAACAGGGTGTGGGTCCCACAAGGCTGTGTTTTGGCGTTTTGGGAGAAACACAACTTTTCCACCGGGCGTCTGTTTTGGACGAACGATTTGTCGATCCAATGTGTTTTGCAAGGGGATCGCAATGGTGAAATCTTCTTGCTGAGTTTCAGTATTTTAGTGTGGGCCCCACAAGGTCCAGTTACAGTGAATAATTCCTTTTTCACCTATTGTCCGTTTTGGGTGACTAAAGAGCCTATCCTGCATGTTTTTCAACGTGGATCATGATAGTGGACTCAGTGTCGGGCATGGTGGTGCGTGGTGTGCCGTTGTGGTTGGTCACTCGGGTTACAAACGTTTGGACCAGTAGTGGGTGAGGGTACTCCCTTGGTTCGTTCCTACAAGGGTTCACACAACATCAAAACCATAGTATAGGTTTGTGATCCTCTCTATGGAATGTTTAATCTGTTAGAGTTATGGCATCCCTCTGGTGGGCCTGGAGTGGGATCCTCTAGCATCGATTCCCTAGACTGGGTTCTTGGTATCTTTGTGACCGCTTATCCATGGGTGGTGATCCCCTATCTAGCATGTTAACCCCGTAGAGTTTGTGGCATCATCAAGAATATGATCCCCTACGTAGTGGGCCATGCTCAATAGGGTTGTGTAATTGTCGTGTATAAGATCCCCTACTCAGCATGAGGATTATAGTAGGGGTGTGGTATCGTTGGTTATATGATCCCCTACATAACGCGTGGTTTCTGTAGGGCTGTAGCATCGTTAGTTCGATCCCCTATAGCACGAGATGTACCATATAGGTTTTCAGTATCATCTTGACCGTCATGAAACATATTATGATCCTCTATCTGATTGACATGTTTCTGATGAGTTCCAGATCTGGTTGCGGTATCCCCCAGCAGATCTTGGTAGTGATTCACTGTCTGTGATATCTACGAATTCTAGATCAGGTTGTGGAATCCCCTAGTAGACCAAGGGAGTGATCCCCTATCTATGAGATCTTTATATACTGGTGTGGGTTCTGGAATCCACTACCAGACCCAAGGTGTGATCCCTTATTCGAGGAGTTTGGTTTTTATGTTGTTTCAGCGACGTTTCCTCAGTGATGATATCCGACGAGCGTGATCTCTGGGGTGAGTGTTTGAGATGTTTCTGTGGGACTTGATGGAGTGTATCTCTCAGACAACTATCATCTGGGATGACAGTGATTGTGGAGTGTGCTCTCATGGTTGTGAACCATTGGTGGTGATGAGTTCGCTACCTCATGTGGATTTGTTCGTGAGATGAGAATATCTGGATGTTTTTGGTATATGTAAGAGCATATGTTTGTGTGGATGTTCATGGTATATGTATGGGCTTATACCTAGACAAATGTTCGAGATATATGTTTGGGCATATACATGAGTGGATATTCAAGGTGTTCATATGGGCATACACCTGGATTGAGCTGATAAGTTGTGTTTAGCCAAAGATGATCATGAGAAAGAGTTTCTCTCTCGTCTGGGTTCCCTCTAGTAGGGATGAGCAGACTGTTTCCTTTATGTTCCTCTATTTTGTTTTGGGTTTTTGGGGTGCCTACTGAGTATTGTTATACTCACCCCTATACGGGATTTTCCCACACAAGTATTTGTCTTGTGAAGACCTAATGTCATTAGACGGAGTCCCAGGTGGACCTAGAGTTGGTGGAGATGACGGAGCAGGAACGACTGTGGAGTCATTCTAGAGATGTACCAAGGATCTTTCTGGTGGTGATTTTGGCTGTGTATCCCCTTCTTCTGAGCAGTCTGGAAGCTTTTGTAGTTTTCTTTGGTAGGCCCTTTTTTCCCTTTTGTACTTTTGTTACACTCTGGTTTGGGATAGATATATTCATGCATTTATTTATAGTTACTTTATATATATCTCTGCACTGTTTTGTGGAAGTTTATGTGGATGCTGGTGTAAAAGTACCTTAGGCTAATGCCTCCCCTATGTGTGATAGCCTACTCGGCACTATTTTCCAGCCCCTGGCCAATTGGAGGTGGGCTTAGGGATTCACAGCTCGAGCCTCATTGGGTTGGGTCCTGACAGAGTGGTATTAGTGGATGTTCCACCTTTGGGATCTCACAGCGTAGCTTGGCTAGCTATGAATTTGGTTTGGGTAACATAGCGGCAGTTTCAAGATGTTTTGAGTTCATATTTTAGGCCATAAACTCTAGTGTTGGTGCGGCGGCCGACGTATCCATTCACTAGGACTCTAAGGACCTACATTTAGACTAGTGACGTTTGGAAACTAGTCACAGGGACATAACAATACATGCCTCATATAGGAATGAGTTTTTTGTGTTTTCCTTGATCTTCTTGAGTAAAGTCTCCAAATATACTCTTTTACTGTGGTGCATCTTGATTTTATTTCAAGATGCCACCATGACGATAGCCAGTGAGGGTTCTGCAGTGGGATTGTGGAGACGATATGCCTTGTGTAGGGGCTGTAGACCAGAGAATAGGCACTAAGGCTGCACCTCCATGTGGTCCTTCAGTTGAGCCACCAACTGTCTAGAAAATGGTTATGCTGGTAGTGTAGGATGAGGTTGTGCACAGGATGAGTGCACTGCATGAGTTCCAGAGGCAGCAACCTCTGCTGTTTTGGGGTGATCCAGACCCTCAGGCAGCTGATGACTAGCTCGAAACAGTCACCCGAGTTTTCTGCCTTGTGAGGAAACCCCCAGATCAGATGGTGTTCCTAGAGGAGAGACTTTTACATGGTTCTTCCGGGAGATGGTGGAGTTTGGTGATGTAGTCCCATGATGAGGAGTTTCTCACGTGGGAAGAGTATGAGAAGCTCTTCTGGGAAGAGTTCAATCTGGTGACGCTGAGGTTAGTGCGTATTTAGGAGTTTCTGTAGCTCTGGACGGAGGGAATGACTGTGTCGGAGTACTCATCGAGGTTTAGAGACTTGTCACGCTACTCACTGGATATTATTCAAGACCCATTCTGTAGGGCTCAGACCTTCAAGCAGGGCCTGCGTAGAGACATTCAGGCAGGTGTGGTTTCCTTGCATCTGCCAACCTTTGCTGGAGTTCTGGAGCAAGCCTTGGTGGTGGTGAGCTTTCTGGATGAGAAGATTCAGCCCGTCAGTGTTTGGCACGTGGTAGTTGAGACGTTGAGAACTGGTAGCTGGAGGTAAGCATAAGGTTCTGGACGTGGCCAATGATTTGGGAGGCGACCCCAGTGTTGAGAATCTGAGGCTCAGTGCTCTCATGGATTGTAAGCCACTGTTGGTCAGCCGCAAGAGAGGCGGTGTTAGGCTTGTGACGGTCAGGGACATCCTTCTAGAGATTGTCCGACACGTCGTGCTTCTGAGAGAGAGCCGGTTGATAGGCCACCTTGGCAGCATCAACATCTCAAGTGTGGAGGTCCGTAGGGTAGCAGACTTGGCGATGGAGCTGGAGCAGCAGTGGTAGGTGGTAGTCGGCATCAGATTCCACCACCACCACCTTCAGGTGGTCCACGCCGAGCTCAGGGAGGTGGAGGGAGAGGGTGAGGACAGATGCATGCCCTAGAAACTGTTGAACCAGAGGCTCTGTGGATGGATAGAGGTATGCATAGTGTCCTTTCTACTTTATACAGTAGTTTTTATAGACATAATTTAGCGTTACTCTTCCCTTTTCGTTGCCTGCTCGAGTTTTGTTCAGGGCGTTGGTAGGAGACTGTGTGATTGTTGTTTTGCGTGTTTCGATTGCGCGAGGATGGGGGATCCTTCCCCCACCAAGAAACATTTTTGCGATGTGAAAAAAACCATGCGAGGGAGTCTGTGCCCCCCAAAGTGGATAGAGTTGAGGTGTGGTGTATGAGTCACACTGAATTACATGTTCGGGCATGGGAGTATGTGGGAGAACACACTAGATTCGGAGACCCAGTTGAGAGACCTGTTGCATTCCATGTGCTTATGGATTTTCGGGGACGAAAAGTTCTAAGGTGTGGATGATGTAGAGACTTTGTTTTTGGCACTGTCAGCCTTTGGAATATTCCTACTAATAATTCCAGAGTTAGGCGCGAAGACAGGGTGCGATTCCAAGGATCGGTGTTCCTAGAATTTATTTGAAAAAAATTAAGTTTTTTTATACAGTGAAAATGGAGGGGGTGTGTTATCTCTTAAACGGTAGCTCAGAACGGGAATTTGAGGGCACAGTTGAGTCCGCAGCATGCTGTTTACCCTTCATGGTGTGAAAACTTTGCTGGCATGGGCTTTCTGTGGAAATATCTTCCAGGGGAATTTTCATAAATAAATGTAAAAGTTTATTTACGATCATATGCTCGAATAACATCTGAAAAGTGTCTCAGATCAAAAATATGAGTCCGCTGTTGCATTCAGAATGATGTGTTTACCCTACGTGCGACCTAATCTCCTCCACACTGGGAGGTCTGGTCGGAAGTGTTAATTTAATTAATTTAAATAATTAATTAAGTGGGGGAAAATAAATCAACATCCCCCACCTTATTCCTCAGTGCACAGTAGCGGAACCACTCCCCATACCTCCGTTCTTCACCAAATCGAGATGATGATGTCCATTTTTCACAACGATTGTTAGTAGATTGGGCTTCAAGGAATCGTGGGCATTGTTCTACACCTGAAGCTTTTGTGATCTGTGAACAGTTAGGCATTTTGAGTTTTCAAATCCCAAATCCTGATTGGTTTGGTTTCTCTCCATTTTGTGCCTACATATGCGTAGATTTTGTCCCAGTGGGTGCACAGATGTCATCAGAAGAGTGTTTGGACACCCGGGGAGCCCTTGAAAGACCTTGGAAGGTCTGTCGGTGTGGCTTTAGCGTATCGACACCACGGAGGTGGTCCGTGAGAGTCAACCGGGACCGCCGTACCACGGCGGTCCGACGTTCAATCACCAGCGACCCCGAGTGGGGGGGGGGGGGGTCGGCCTTGCGCGTGCACCGTGGTGGCGCGGTCTACCGAAAAAAGCAGCCAGCAGTGGTGGAGGTGACGGTCATGTCTGCTGGTGTGGGCCGGCCCAAGCCCGCCAGACCGGCTCGTTCAGGCCGGTTTGGCCCTCTTCCAGTACACGGTGGTGGGGGGGATTAAAACCCCCCGTAGCATGCTCCCTAGATGTCAGAATCACATACCATCTGTGGTGAAGGGACCCTAGAAATGAGGCGAACCCTTCGGTGTGGGTTCGAGGTTTCAAAGTTTGGGATCGTCACCCGGGTGCTAGAAACATCGAATAAAATCATGATATTTTATTATTAGTCGACTTCGGGTCATTGCATCTTATAACCGTAGCATCCGATTGGCATGCCGTCAGTGGAATTGAGACCCTGATGGTATGGAAGACTTTTCTTGATTGTTTTCTGTTGTTCGGACTAAGAATAGGGTGTGTGCCCCATGAGGTCGGGTTTTGGAGTTTTCGGTGAAACCCAACTTTTCTTCCGGGCGTCCGTTTTGGATGAACAAGTAGTCGATCCAGTCTATTTTTTTGAAGGGATTACAATGGTTTCATTTTCATGATGTGTTTCGGGATCGTGGTGTGGGCCCCACCTAGGCTGGCTTCGGTGAGTAGTAACTTTTTCACCGGTTTTCCAATTGGGACGAACGAGTTGTCGATCCCGTGTTTTTTTCCAAGGGGATCACAGTGGTATGATCCGATTGATGAGTTTCGAGATCATAGTGTTGTCCCCAAATGGGCTAGTTACGGTGAATAGTTCATGTTTCACAGGTTGTCCATTTCGGGTGAGTAAACAACATATCCTGCATGTTTGTCTGCGTGGATCGTGATGGTGGCCTCCGTTTCGGCCTTGGAGGTGCGTGGTGTGGCGGGTCGCTCGGGTTAGTGATGTTTGGACCACAATTAGTGGAGGGTACTCCCTTGAATCATTCCTATGAGGTTTTCATGACATCAAACCCTTAGTATAGGTTTGTGATCCTATCAATGGGATGTTTAATCTGGTAGAGTTATGGAATCCCTCTGGTGGGCTTGGAGCGGGATCCTCTACCATTGATTCCCTAGATTGGGTTCTTGGAATCTCCGTGACTGCTTATCCACGGGAGGTGATCACTTATCTAGTAGGTTAACCCCATAGGGTTTGTGGCATCATCAGGAATATGATCCCCATAATTGTGGTCCGTGCTGAGTAAGGTTGTGGAATCGTCCGATATATGATCCCCTAGTCAGCATGAGGATTATTTTAGGGTTGCAGTATCATTGGTTATACGATCCCCTACTCAGAGTGTGGTTTCTATAAAGTTGCAGAATCGTCAGTTCGATCCCCTACAGTGAAATATGTACCATATAGGGTTTTGGTTTCGCGGTGACCATCCTAAAATAGGTGATGATCCTCTATCTGAGTTATGTGTTTCTGACAAGTGCCAAATCGGGTTGTGGTATCCCCTAGAGCATCCTTAGAGTGATCCCCTACATGTGAGATCTACGAATTCCAGATTGGGTTTTGGTATCCCCTAGCGGACCCTTGGAGTGATCCCCTAGCTATGAGATCTTCCTATACCAGTGTGAGTTGTGGTATCCCCTAGCGGACCCTAGGAGCGATCCCCTATCCAAGGAGTTTGGTGTTTTTTTTGTTTCAGTGAGGTTTCCTAAGGGACGCTATCTGACGAGTGTGGTCTCTAAGGTGAGCATATGAGATGTTTGTGTGGGACCCAATGGAGTGTATCTCTTGGATGAGTTTCATCTGGGATGATAGTGATCATGGAGTGTGCTCTCCTGGTTGTGAATCATTGCTGGTGATGAGGTCAGTACCTCATGTGGATTGGTGCCTAATCTGAGTATATCTAGATGATTTTGATATAAATAAGAGTGTATATTTGTGCGGATTTTCATGGTATATATATGGGAATATACTTGGGCAGATGTTCGAGATATATTTTTGGGCATATAATTGAGTGGATGATAAAGGTGTATGTTTGGGCATACACCTGGTTTGAGCTGACTAGTTGTGTTTAGCCGAGGATGGTCGCATGATGGAGTTTCTCTCTCGTCTGGGTTCTCTCTGGCTGGGATGAGCGGACTTTTTCCATTCGGTTTCTCTCTTTTTTTTGGGTTTTTTCGGGTGCCTAATTAGTATTGTTATACTAACCCCTGCACGGGGTTTGCATACACATGTTTGTGTCTTAGGCAGACCACATGCCTTTCGACCGAGTCCCGGGAGGACCTGGAGCCAGCGTAGCTGAGTGAGCAAGACTGACCATGGAGTCTTACCAGAGCTGTGCAGATGAGTTTTCTGGTGGTGCTTTTGGTAGCATACCCCCTTTTTCTGAGCAGGTTGGATGCTTTTGTAGTTTTCTTTGGAGGTCCCTTTTTCCCTTTTGTAATTTTGTTGCACTCTGGTTTGGGATAAATGTATGAATTCATTTATTTTTAGTTATTATATATATATATATATCTCTCTCTTCACTATTACATGGAGGTGTATGTGGGTGTGTGTGTGTAGGTACCTTAGGCTAATACCACTCATGTGTGTGATACCCTAAAAGGCGCTATTCTCCAGCCCCTGGCCTATTGGGGGAAGTCTTGGCGAGTCCTGGCTCAGGCCACGTTGGGTCGGGTCGTGACATAAGTACGGTGTCCAAAAAATCCTAGTAGGATACCACCACTATGAGATTCCATGTGATAAAAATTTAAATACTAAAAGCATGCATGTTTTCAAAAACATGAAATTCTAGTTACAATTTAAAAAAGATGCAACCTTGAATAAAAATAGTTTTCAAGATTGATAATTTATAGATTCAAAGAATTATATTATAAAATACAATGCTACTGAATTGTTTTCCAAAAAATCATACCATTTGCTAATGGTATGCACAAAACATCTAATGAGCACACGCAATGCGAAATAACCCATAGAAACTAGCTTGTTGTGGGTCCCCGGTACCTCGTTACACAGTGAATGTAAATGTCACAAATATTTGTTCTCATTCACAATCCACTGGAAGGGAAAATATGCATAATCTAGTTGCCCCCATAGTAATCATCATAGTTTTGTTAGTGTTTTATGCATCAATCTTGAAATGTGAAACTGATTCCAAACCCCACGGGATCACTACCATACTAGTACACATCCACCCACCTAGAGACTCGTGTAACCTATCATGCTCAAACAAGTTCAACAAGACATAGAATATAATTTTAATATGAAAATATCAATTCAACATCACACATAGACCAAACATCCCACATTTACATCACACAAGCATATCATCCACTTTGTCTCTCAAATGTATTTTCAAATCATACTCACAACCAAAAATCCCACAACACATTTTTCATTTCATTCACAATTAAACACATCCATTAACAATTTTAAAAATATTTCCCATGATAATGAAGATCACATAAAATCCCACAAACATGTTACATAACAAACTATTCATAAACAAAAACCATTTTTTACATAAAACTCACACAATACAACCCACATCAAGTTCACCTCTCTTTCATATTTCAGTAAATCCATTAAAAAATTTATAAATCACTTCCAAGAAGATAAAAATCACATGAAATACCCTTTATTATTTAAAATGGACGATAACAAAATATACACAATCCAAAACAGTTTAAAAATATTCTTTCACCTCTTACATAAATCATTAAACGATTCAAATATTTTATAAAGAAATTCTAAGGTGTATACCCACGATTTTCACCAAACACCCATTTCAAAACCATATAGAAAGGTAAAAATCGTAGTAATGCCAATCCAAAACATAATTTAAAGTCGTAGAATGATTTCATAAACCACTCCCAATTATTTTAAAATGACCATGAATAATTCCACAAAAGATGCACATGAAGACACTAAAATTTTCATAAAACACTTTGATGAGGCATAACATTGTTTTACACATAAAACCTATTCAAAACACTATTTCAAAACCAATGGAACACCAAGAACCTAACAAAAAATAATTGGTAGCCCAAACAAGATTTATTAAACCAATTTCACATTTTATAAAATACACTCAAATAATACCATAGGAGTTACACATGAAAACACCAAATTTCTTGCTGAAATGAAACTATAAAGTTAAACCCTTAACCGAATCAATCATAAATAGTGTTCACACCAAAAAAAAACAAATTATGAATATGAAAAATGGGTAAATACAGCAATCTAAAACATAAATAATTGTTTACGCATGAAACCACCTACCTTTTGTGTCGAACCCCTCAAATCTTGGTGTGTAACATCATGCACCCCATAGCCGCACCACAAGGAAGTTAAGAGAATCCTAAAATTACAATATTACACCAAAAAGACTACATATCAAACACTAAGTCTGAACCCTAACTCTAGACACTTTGGAACATTAATAAATAGAGTGGAAACACTAAGGAAATGGATGAAAAGGAAGGGAGGAGCACTTATTTGAAAGAATCATGGAGGAATCTCCCTAAATCCATATGTATCTGAATTTCCAAATAGCTAAAAACTCAAGAGAGGTTTGAAAAAGGATTAGGAGATCATATAGGAACTGTAATGTGGGAAAATAGTAAAAAATGGAGGATTTGTGATGGAATCAATTTACCTCTTCAATATGGGAGATTTTAGAAATCATGATAATTTTCCCCTAAATTCCCAATGCAAATGATCTCGAAAGTGGCAGAGGAGATCATGGGAGAGCGATATGGGTACTTGGTCTCTGGTGAGAGTGGAAATAATTGAAAAAACATACAAATTGAATGAGATATTATGGCAATAAAAAATATTTTTAATGTAGGAAATGAGATTTCGAGATAGACTAACACATTAACAAAAAACCAAAATCTATCCTTATTATATATTTCTATTATTTCAAAATTTATATGGGGATTTTCATATACCAGGGTATGCCATTTGGGAAGTGGAATGGGTGTAAATGGTTAAGAAAATATGTATTTATAAAAGAAACAAAAATTCATTTTTAAATATGGAAATGGGCTAACGGTCTGCCCCAAATTTAAAAAACACACAATATCCACCAAAATGAATGGTAAACCCACAAAAAAATCTATAATTGAAATTAAATGAAGAATGAATTTAAATTAACTCATGTATTTGACAATATATGTTTTAGAAATTTTTATTATGAAAATAAAATCTTTTGTTTTCAGAAAATATTTGATTCCAAAAAATTTTGCTACCAAAAAAATTTGTAATAGGAGAAAACACTATATATATATAATATGTACTAATCTATGAAAATGAGTATTTTAATATATGTATATAGGTTTTAACAAAATGTAAATATATATTATTAACTTTTGTTTATTTTTACTGTCCATTTTTTAATGAATTCAGATATATTAGTGGGTAATGATTTTGTAAAAATGTCAGCATGATGAACTTGGTTTCAAATAAATTAAATAATGATATCTCCATTAAGTGTGTGATCCCAAAGAATGTGATGCATAATATCTATTTTTTTTACACAAGGTTTATTTTTAGGATTTTTTCTTATGGAAATGGCACTAAAATTATCACACATTATTTGTGATTTTGTAAAACTCATGCCATAGTCAATGAGTGTGTGTTGAATCCATATCACATGAGCACTACATCTTCCAGCTACTATATATTCATCTTCATTAGTGGAATGTGCTACTGAGGGTTGCTTACTACATGACCATGAAACTAATAAGTCTCATAAGAAATGAAAATATCTAGATGTACTTTTCTTATCCATTTTACATCCACCAAAATCTGTATCAAGAAATCATTTTAAAACAAATTCAGTTCCATAAAAATAAGAAAGTCTAAAATATATGGTTTCACTAAATATGCGAAAAATTCTTTTCCCTAATTTTGAATGATATTCCTTTGGATTAGATTTATACCTTTCACATAAGTTTACTAAAATCATTGAGTCTAAATGACTAGATGTTAAGTATATTGATCTTATTCTCATACCTCTAAAAAATGTTCGATCTACTAGTTTTTCAGCATTTTCAAGATCAATAGTGTTTGAAGTACTTCTTGGAGTACTTATAATTTTTGTGTTATCATATCCATACTTCTTAATTATATCATTAATATATTTATGTTGAGATATATAGGCTCCTTCTTGTTTTTGATAAATTATAAAACATAGTAAAAATGTTAACTCACTCATCAAACCCATTTCAAACTCATATTTTAGGAGATTCACTAACGAATCAGTTAAAGATTGCTGAGTTGTTTCAATTATAATTTTATCAACATCAATTTGAACAATAAAAACATTTTTATTATATTTATTTATAAAAGGGTTGGATCAATAGTTCTTTTACCATAATTGTTTTGGAAAAAAATTTCTATAAGTCTATCTTACCAGGCTCTTGGGGATTGATTATGTCCATATAAATCATTAATAATATGTAAACATGTTCAGGATGTTTTTTTCTTAAAAATCAAGAGGTTGTTCAACATAAAGATCATCTTGAACATATTTCTTATAGAAACCACACTTCACATCCACTTGAAAATGGTTCAAATTAATGAATGCTGCAAAGGATAAAGGGATTTTGAATAGATTCTAGTCTAGCTAATAGAGCGTCAGTTTCATCATTAACTATTAATTATTATTGATTATATCATTTATCAACTAATATATCTTTATTTCTGTGAGTGATTCCATTTTCATCACATTTTTTTCTGAAGTCCCACATTTCTCAAATTACAGAAGTTTCTGAATTTCTTTCAACTATGGTCCAGACATTATTCCTTTTTATTTTCTTATTTTATTATATATATATATAATCTAATCATCTGCACTTGAATGTTCATTTATTATTTTAGCTTTTAATTGGGACATAAATGACATAAGTTCTACTTTATTTTTTAAATAGAATTTAGTTCCTATAGGTTTATTTACATCACTAATGATACTATCATATGGATTATTTTTATGAACTAACTAATTTTGGTGTTATAAAACTTATTCATCAACATAATGTAAAAAATATTATATGGTAAATACATTAGAAACAATTTCCCAAGTAATTTCCTTATGAGAAGAATATTCCATCAAATGTTGTTAAATAGTTTTAAAAAAAATCTAAATATATAGGTTAGGGTTGTTTAAAAAAACGACATGTTTTATCAAATTTAACTTGTATTGTTTCATCAGTAATTCAATAATTTTTGTTAAAAACTCTATAAGCATTCAAATTTGTGGAATTGTCTAATAAAAGACCTTCATAATATGTGGGTGTGAATTTATGTATGTTATCATTAGTAATAATGATGAATAATTTTCATCAAAGTACATTGGTGTAAGAAACATTAGGTTTCCAAGTAGTACACAATTCTTAAGGTGTTTTATTAATATATGATCTTATTAACACTAAATATATAGTATAGAAACATGTACATATTCATTCAGCAGAAACGTTTTTAGCAATAAAAAATTAACTCAACATGGTTCTAGTTATCTCTTGAATAATTTTACTTCTTTAATCAACACATTTATTTGAAGAATTATTGGATCTAAGAAGTTATAAGTAACGCCTTTATTACTAAAAAAGTTTGAAATTCATAATTTTCAAAGTATCCCTAATGATTTCTATGAATAGTTATCAATAGATGGTTTTTCTAATTTTTTTCTTTGGATAAAAAAGTTTTTAAAATAAAAAAACGATTTAGATTTATTTTATAGAAGATAAATCCATGAAAATCTAGTGTAATCGTCAACTAAAACAAATATATAGTATTTTCCTACAATACATCCTATTAGTGGTGGACCAAAAAGATCCATATGAACTAACTACAATGCATAACAAGTTGACTCATCAATAATTGATTTAATTATTGACTTACGTATCTTTCCGTATTTATAAGGATCAGAAAATTTTGAATTGTTAAATATAAGCTCTACAAGATTCTTAATAATTCCTTTATTTGAGAGTTTTCATAGGATACTATGATTATATATCCCTAGACTACTTTTCCATAACCAGAATTGATCTTTTATTTCACTAAGTCATTTTAGGTCTTGGATCCTATGGACATCTATGTTAAGTGTAAACTTATTCTCATGCCTATCGAAAGACAAAATAGTCTCTTTATTGGAATTAGGTACTAATAATTTATTATTCAAATAATTCACAACATGAGCTTCATAACATAACTATATTATTATTATAATGTTTTTCTCTCATCCATTAAAAACAAATAATTTGAAATTAATGATTTTACAAGATGAACAATGTTACCTATACCAATAATTTCTCCCTGAGAATTATCTTTGAATTTTACATTTCCACCTTTCATATTAAAAATATATTGAACGAATTTTTTTTTACCCGTCATGTGCCGAGAATATAGACTATCCATATACTAGGAATTGAGGTTGTTACTTCAATATTCTCTTGAAAATAAAATATTCATACTTTCAGAATCCAAACTAGTTTGGATCCAGTGTTTTTATAAAGAAAAATAATAGGTATCCATATTTTCATTGAAAAGTAATATTTATGAAAACCTAAGGATTTGTTTTTATTAAATGAATACATTTATCCTATTTTCCACCACATTGACACTTAGTGAAAAAAGTAGAATATTGTGGAACAAAATAATTGTTACAAAAAACTGGGTTTGAATGAGTATAAGTAAATCCCGACGTATTCCTTAGAGGATGAAGTTGTGATTGAATTTTATCAAATTCCTTCATTCCAAAAGTAAATTTTGAATGACTTTTCTTTAAAGAAAATATTTCATATTCTAGTCTGATGAATGAATTTTTTACCTCGTAGTTATTAGTCTTATGGTTGGAGTTAGACTCTAAAACATTTTTTTATGAAATTACATTTTCAAGATCCTTAGAGAGTTTATCCTTCATAGAATTAACATACTTATAATTTTTGTAAGTACATTGAAAATTAATGATTTTCTGATCAAGATATTTTGAATGATATGAGATGTATTTTGATAGAACATTAATTCTTGAATTTTTCTTCTCATGTTTCTTCTTGGTCGTACTATTTTGATTATCAAAAAACATGAAAAATAGATACTTATTCAAATGACGGTAAAGTATTATTTTGTGATGAAGATAATTCTTCATCTGATTATTCATAATATTCTTCATTAAAAAAATTATAATTTTAAAAAATATTGGTTACTGATTTATCATTGTGTACATTTTCCATAATATAATGATTTTAAAAATGTAATTCTAGCTATAAGACCATTATTATTATAACTAAAAGATTCATCAACTATATATTAATTTGAAGAGTCCCCGTGAATGGCACTCCTTGTGCCATTATCATTAATAACTTTCTTATACTTAGTCTTGTAGTTCATAATATTACATCTTTCTGAATAGCCATGTTTTTTATTTTATCTTGACAATATGAAAATCAGGTCTGATATGTCTAGACATTTTTCAGTCATAACATGTTACTTCAAAATCATTATAGTGTAGTATGTAATTCTTGTTATATCTACACTGATAATATATATTTCCCACAATCTTGACCATCCTTCAAGAAAGATTGGATATTGCATACTCAGAATGATCATTATCACATGAATCACATATAGAAGTATCGTTCTTGGGTTTTGATATAGGAACTCTATCAAGAGTCTTGTATTTCATAAGAATTGATGTAGTAGTGGAAAAAATAATTCCATTACCATTATTTTTCTTATTGATCTCATCGCCTCTCTTCATTGATGTTTCATGCATAAGAAGAGTTCCAAATAACTCATCCAATGTGACGTTAGAAAATTTATTATTTTCATCAATAGATTTTTGTTTGGGTGGGTTTTTGGAAAACATTGAATGGGTTTTCTGTTGAATCTGTGATTCTATGGATTTATTAGTCTATTTGGTTTGTAGCGCTTCTGTTAGCGATATATGGGTCAATGCATCTGTTTATCATCAAGGGACGACTCCAGATTAGGTTTAGAGCAGGGGTCATTCACCTATCATGGATATCCATAATTTAATGATTGAGAGGGTATGACGTTTTCCCTCGGTTCCATGCCAATGTATTTGTGCACGAGACTGCTAGCTGAATTGTGATGTGAAGGTGAAATATCATCTTAATGATATTGATGTTGGGGAGGAACCTACTTTTCATATTTTAATCATATTGTTTTTTATGTTTGGATATTGGACTGGAGGGCCTGATTTTAATTATATGTCTTTGAAGACGTTTGGGTTGTATTTTTTCCTTAAAAGGGGGTGTAGCTTTATAATAAAAAATTAATATTCAGTCAAGTCCTTTTTCACCTATATACAGATATTTGTTTGCAATTTTCATAAATCATTGTTTATGTTTGCAAGCAGGTTCATTATTAGGAAGAATAAAACCATGATATTCACCTCTAAGAATAGTTCTTCTTGTTTCTATCACTTTTGTAGTCCCAATGTGTGTAACATAATGATTCGTATATATACTATTGGAGGTTTCACAAGAGGATATTTGACTATTGATATTCCTATTTATGGAACATAAAAGTGTATTTTGTACCTTGTAGTTTAGTTTGTATTCTTATTTTTAATGTTTTATGATGGTTATAAATTCCTTTTCTGGAATATTATAATCTCCCATAAGCATTACAATGGTGTTTAAACATGTGTTAATGACAAAGGTATTCATTCTATCTCTCTAATATTCATATCCATTGCCATCAAATATTGGTGGTCTGGTTGAATTTAGATTATCTATATAACCAACTTTCATTCCTTCCATAATATAAGAAAACACAAAATGTCATTTCCACAAAAGTGATTTGTAGTAAAATTTTATAAACAAATAATTTATATAAAAAATCATAACAAAATTATGAAAAAATAAAGCCACATTAGAAAATTTGCGCATGAAAACATATATATAAGTATAATTATTTTAGAGACCATCCTCTGATACCAATTTAAAAAAAAATTATATATGTATATTCGCAATTATAGGGGTGGATTGTACGTTTAAAAACCTTGGGTTTCATACTTTAAGACTAAATTTGAATAATAAATCTAAACAATATGTATTCACAAACCCTCTTTAGTAATTATTTTCGAAACAAACTTGATTATAAAATGATAATATGAATTCAATCAGGGAACTTAAGACATGTTAACTTAGAGAAATATTCCACATTAAAGTTTATCGATTCTTATCTATTATATTATACAAGTATAAGAAAATATAAGAAGGTTATACTTTATTTCGTTATCAAAATGATGTGGAATTGAAAAAAGTAACAAATACAAGTAAACAAGTATAGAAAATATTTTATCCCAAGGATAAGGGTATCCAAAATTCATGGATAACGGCCCAATGAATTATATATTCAAGAAAATATGTCTTACTCACACCAGGGTTAGCCCTCGATAAGAATATCAGAATCTTTCTTATTATCCCCATGAGCCCTCAATCTCTAAGGTGATAAACACCTCTTTCATCCTATCCCAAAAATCCCTTGATTGATGAGTATCAAAAAAATTCAAATTAACCGGGCTGAACAAAATGCTCATAGCTGATACATGTTGTTCACAATATTCACACAAGGCATGACTAAGTAGAGCTGTTTGTAGCATAAATTCGCTCTCAATAATTCATCACATCTAGAACATCAACATGTGTTTTAATATATGAAATTATTCAAATGGATGGGGCTTCATAGGAAAATGTTTCAATGGTTGGATCCCTCCACCAATGTTCATATTTTTCCTTAAACTTCAGAGGAACGTATACATTTATCACTCTACCAATGATTAGTTCGAAATAGATTTTACAATATCGTTTCATAGGGAACATTATCATTCATTAAGAAACATTAAAAATATTATAAAACATTAACATGTTTATGAAACATTAACATGTTTAGAATCCAATAAAATGAAATGATAATTTGAAGAAATGAAGAATTTTAAGAATATAATTTAATCCAATTATTAAGAAAGTGATAATCGGAGTCTAAAAATATAATCCATTGGATTATGAAATAAAAAATAACTTGAGTTTCAATTCTAAGGAATTTGGAATCTGATTTATGTTGAATTATGAATCTGATTTATGATTAATTCAAAATATGATTTCTAAGAAAATGGGATTCTAATTTCAAAATAAATTGTAGTGTAATTTTTTAGGAAATTGAATTAAGATTTCTAAAAAATTCATACTATCATTTTAGATGAAATTGGAGATTTTTTTCCAAAGAATTTGGAGTATTATTTAAAATAAATCATAGTCTGATTTCGGTTGAAATAAGAGTATTATTTCAGGGGTAATTGGTTTCATATTTCAGATAAAAATCGAGAATGATTTTGGGATAAATCATAATTCAATTTTTAGAGAAATCAATGATTGATTTCAGAAGAAATCAGAGTCATATTTTAGAAGAAATTGAAATATTATTTTATAAGAAATCATAGTATGATTTTTGTTGAAATTAGATTCATAAGTCTGGAGAAGATGGATTCTAAGAAACATTAAAGTTCTTTGTTAGATAAACATCCTGTTTTTTGACATAAAAAAATGTTCGCCACTCTTAGATTTGGAAAACACCAGATAAGACAATGCAAAGTATTGGTAAATTCAAATAAGTTTTTCAAGAAAGTAAATTTTCCTTACGAAAATGACTCATAGAGAAAGATAAATTTCCTTAATAAAATGTGTTTTTGATTTTCAAAACAGAATGAACGGAAAATTCATAAGCTTACAAATTAACTCAACATGATAGACATAGATTCCCATGATTATTGAAATAGGTATATATATTATTTTCATATTATTAAATATTCAACAATATAATTATGTAATGAAACTGAATATTTAATTTATAAAAAAAAATTGTTGAACTACTGATGCCCCTACAACAAAGTAGTATTCTACTTCTTCTATATAGAAATGGATTTATAGGGTTAGTAGGCATACATTTACATGTTTACCAAATATAAAACATTAACATGGAGACCACATAATAAATATTTGTTTTTATGATAATAAAAACCCAACTCAAAAAAATACTACACAGATTTATAGTTTCTTCTCCATATAGATCCATTTTAAGAATTAAACATTATACCATGATTATAATTCCATTTAATAGATTGACAAATAGAATTTGTGGGAGTCTATATTATAAAAATATATCCATTGATTTATTTTTATCTCATTTTTCAAATATTATGTATTTTTAATTACTATTTTTAAATTTATCTTCTTGATATGAAATTTAATTTTTATGGAATGAATGAAATTAAGAAAATATTTCTATATTTAATGGTGGATTTATGTAGATATTTAAAAAAAATGAAAAATAAGGTTTTTGAAAATTTATAAAATGAAAACTCACTCCACAATTATGGGTTTTTAGATGGATATACAAATAATAAATTTTTAGCCATCAGACATGATGGATAAATTATGGTATGATAAATGTATTATAATTTAATATTTATAGTATATTTCAGAATAAATTATATTTTTATTTTAATGTAATAGTTCTCTAGGAGATCTCAACAATAGATCTAGTTCCAAAAAATATACCCATATACTTTATCTTGTATATGGTATCATTTATTCGTGAAAAGACAATCATATAAATTTTTAGTGCATTAAGATCTCAATATATTAGTATCTCATAAGAGGTTCAGTTTGATCCTCCATGTTCCCCACTCACCATAAAAATGTAATGGAGGGAGGAAAAATAAAAATCATTATACAAGGAAATTTGAGGATGTATAAGATATAATTGTAATAAAATAAATTTTATTTTAAATGTTTTATAAAATTAATTGAGACAATATTCCATTTAATTTTCTCATATTTGGATACCCATCTGGAGAAATAAACATATTTGAATTTAATCTAGAGGGTATGATGGACATCCTAGCTACTACTTTAGGAAATATAGATTACCCAAGACATGAAATAGGATATTAGGTAGGTGTTAGTGTTTGAAATTTTGTATTCATTAATATATGAAAACAAGATACCTAAAAATAGATTTCTTAAAAGGTGATATGAATGTCCTGAAACAATCTAGATAGGGAAAAATTCAACCAGTTCTACAGGATAAGTTTAAAAATTTGATGAGACAGTCACAACCTACAAAAACTGCATGCACTACATAGCTTGCATAGTCTACGTAGCCTTTCTAGCCTATAAACTAAGATCATCCACATCCATGATTGTACCTAAAAATATGATTCTTATTTCAATACAAGAGATCCCCATTAATGTTTTTATCATGTAGATTTATAAAAAAATTTGGGGATTATTTAAATCATCAGCCTATATAGTTGATATTGGTAAGAGTATTATTGCATGATATTATTTATCCAACTAGTCTAATAACATTCCATAAAGGTGTATACTAGAGTTATATATTGTATGGGTAATTTTGTTACTCTGGAGGGATATCATTATTATTAATCTGAAAAATGAAGTGTGCATTATTTTTAAAATATTATTAACATTTCATTGAAACATACTTATAATTTTTTTACATATATTTTATATAGGTGTATCAAATATTAAAAATAAAAGGAAACCAAAAGGTTTTATAAACAAAAACAATAGATACTTCTAATATTTAAATTTTTTTAATAATTTTATTCCATTTTTATTCTTCCGTGGATTAAATATATGTGTTTTGGGTGATTTTTTTATATGTGGAAGAAACATTAAATTTTTAATATTCCAAAATTATATCATGGACCTGGTGATTCTTTATGAGTTCCATATTTATCTTTTGATGTTTTCTTCCATGAATGTAAATTTATGATTCGGTTTTATCCTTCCTTAAAAAAATAATATTTCAAGTGACTTACTATATTTCATATTTTATTAATAATTTATACATGCTAATTATTTAGAATGATAAATCATGTGTTTATGTTATTATGTATCTGTAATTCTTTTCCAAAGCTATTGAATATGTTAATACATCTACTAGAGTTACTTATATATGTAAGAGATTATCAAATACAATGATTGGCTGAAAATTTTTTCCACTCCATGATGGGTAAGAACACTATGATAATATTGACCTTATATAAAATGTAATTTCATTAATTATGAAATTTTAATATTGTAGGCACCAATGGATGTTAGGAATACTGTAACTAAATAAATGCACATCTTTTTTGTTTTACTATTTATTATGTGGGAATTAAAAAAAAATATAGAAACTTGATAGAAAATTATATTTTATTATATTTATGAATTATTTATGTTTAATTTTAAGTATGTATGCATGTTTTGATAGTTGATATATATATATATTGAGGTAACGTAAATTTTTTAACGAATATCAAATTATGATAAAGCAGCAGAATAAAGTCCCATATATGGATGTAACAGTGATTACATTTTATATGAGATAATATTTTGTTGTATATATATATTGGTTTATATTTTCATGTTATTTTTTTATACCCATAGTTTAATCATATAGATGTAAAGGGGGAGGGTTTATATTATGTTTTCTTATTCTTGTACTAATTAATCAGAACTGGGTGATTAACTAAACTTGATATTGTAAGTTATATTAATTATTTTATTTTTTATGTCAAACTATTCTACTTTTTAATATTATAACATTTATTGTTATTGTATTCTTTCATTGATTATGATTCACATATGCAGGACGAAAATAAAAATCATCACATTTTGATTATATACTATTTTTTAAGTATGATTATGATTAAAATTATGTGGCATGTCTCTTAATTAATGTTAAAAAATTGTGTGGGTAGAGAGTCAATTTATATTTTATGTTGGTATATTCTTTGTATTTTTACAGGATTGTTATATATTTAATAAAGGGTTATGGATTTAAAAAAAAATACCCACGCTACATAGGCATTTAATTTAGAAATAAACATCATGAAAACCGAAAGACATGAGTAACGAAACCATACACTCATATGAGATAGATAAATTAAATTACTCAAGGAAACATGAAAATAAATTAAGTCATGAAACTATTGAAAAAAAGAATGAAACATACAAACTTAACAGTATTGAAAAATCAAGACATAACAGCCAAACTAAACAAAAATCAATCTTAGAAAATTTATATTTGTAAACATTGAATTTTATGAAAATATATTTTATATTAAAAAATATAGGTTCGGAATTAAATTTACGTGTTTTATTTTCATGTAAATGATTCATAACCACATTTTTATCATTAGAAAGGAATAGTGGTACGATGTTATTTTTCTTTGTGATTCATGTTTGAGATAATAAAAACTATGGGAGTGATTGAATTTTATAAGGTTAGTTATATTAATCATCATTTATATTATATCCAAATATTCTATTTTTTAATATTACAATATTCTGTGATATTATAGATTTTCAATTATATTGATTTATTTTCAAAAAATAATCATTCATATCTTATATGTGGGAAACTTATTTTTTATTTATGGTTAACATTTTAATTATAAGGTATTTATCAATTAGTTAATGTTAAAAAAATTAGTAATTAGATGACCATTTTTCTTTATAGTTTTTATATTAAATTTTTTTCTTATTCTTTCATAGAAACATTTTTTTATTTTAGGATAAATTTTTAATTATCAGGAATTTATATTTTAATGAAAATCTATTTATTTATTAATTTTACAAGCAATTTTTGATGAATTTTTTTATATTCTATAGGTTTTTTGGGTTTCAAATAATTTTGGTATGACTATTTTTTTTAATGTTACTGAAAAGTATATGAGTAATAATATTTTTTACTTTTTAAAGAAATATTATGTAATTTATTAAGGTTTTATTTAAATTAAGTTACCATAATATGAAGAATATGTAAATATTTTAAAAAATTAGTGAAAAAAGTATGATTTAATACTTTTGATAAGTTATTTATTATTTTTTATTTTTTAACATGTTGAGGCGGAAGCCTCAATTTATTCGTAGAAGGGGATAAAATACAATAAAAATCATGCAATAGGTAGTTCAGGGATGAACTCGGCAGGACTGAAACTTGAGACCTCGCCGAGACCAACAAATGTTAGTACAAACTAAGAGGTAACACAGGGGATATTATTTATTATTATTGTTTCTACACGTTTTGATAAGTGATATATAAAAAAATGGACATGGAAACGATTAAAAATTAAAAATTGATGATACATAAGACAAATAAAATCTAATAACTGAACTTATTGGTAAATAAATGATATATGAGAAAATATGTGTTTTTTGTTATATATATTTTTTCGTTTTTATTTTGAGGTTAATTCCTCGTAACGTCAGAGCCATCATATAAAGGAGAGGGAGGAATTTAATTATTCTTGTTTAATATTAATGTTTAATATAATCATAATTTTGATAATGAATGAAATAGATAGGGTTACTAAAATTAATTATTTATTGTTCAATAACACAATTTATTTTTTAAATCTTATAATATCTATTTTTATTATTGATATTTAATTATTCTAATATATGTCGAATTCAAGATCATGCCCATCATCAAAATTTTAAAACTATTTGTTATGTGTGGTTGAAATTTAAATTATATGGTATGTACCTATTATTTAATGATCACAATACTAGAAATTAGAAAAAAAATTATCTCAATTTTTTTATATTCCATTTTTTATTATAGTTTTTTTTGGAAAACTATTTTTTTTATATTTGGATAAATTTTAAATTATTAATTTTTCATGTTTTACGTTTAAAAAATAAGTATGTATACAATCATTTTTTATATAATGTTTTTATATTTTATATATCTTTATAAGCATTAGATTCTTCAAATTTATGTCTTTTAATTAAATTTGAAAGATTGAGTGTTTATAGATTTTTTTTCTTCTCTTAGTTTGAAAATTGTGTTTTTTATTACATGGGTTTTGTAACACCCTAAGATTTTGTGAATTTTTTTTTCAATTTTTTAAATCATTTTCAGATTTTTTATTTCATTCAACAATGAATTTTTTATATATTAATGATAATTTTTTGATAATTTTACAATACATTCAAGCCTTATATTATATTTCACTACACAACACTGACTTGTTTTTCTTTACACGCTACACAATGTTTTTATAATACAAAACATTATTGTAATAATTACATAAATTATATAGTAATAACCATATTATTTAACATAGAAATATGAATATAAATAAATATTTTTAAAATATTACTTATAGAATTTTAAATTTCATGAATCATATTGATATTGAAAGAAATAATTTTTTGAAAACATTTAAAATGATTAAAATACTATTTATTAAAAGAATTAACATTTATTACATTCTTTGAAAAATAATTTAATTTATTTTAGACACTATTATAAATGTAATGTGAAAAAATAAAATTCACATTCAAATACTAATTTTGATATTATCATAGGGTGATGTTTAATAATTTTTTTGGAAAACCTTCATTTCTAGATGAATTGTTAAAATATACCGAATTTTAGATTAAATTTACATTATCATAAAATTTATATATTTAGTTAAATTATATTTTAATTTATTGTTCAAATAATAATCTACCAATTATACCTATATTAATCTAATTTAGGATATTTTATTCTTTTTTTTCTTTAATTTAGATATAAAATCTTAATGAACTTTTGAATATTCTCTATTTAAAACTCGCTTTCTCACCACAATTGTAGTATTAGCCTTAAACAATAAATTCCCGTTATTGTGAATTGATTTGAAAAAATGGAAATACATGGTTTTAATTATTATAATTTTTATAGTCTAACTATATCAACTTAATTTTTGAAAAATTAATTTATTTAATTTGATTAAAACTCATTACAATGATTAAGGTAAAATTAATCTTAACAAGGGACTATACCGTAAATATAATGACCCAATAGCCAATGAACTTGTCCAAACCATATTTTACCAAAAAATTTCATCCATAATACTCCCATTTTTTTTACTTTTTTTTGTTTTTTATTACATTGGTTTGGTAAAAATGTTTAAATCCAAACTTGTTTTCCAAAAATGCCATGTCTGTCTTGTCCCTCCAATATAAAAAGGTACTCGCACCTCCCACTTCCTTATCCCTCTCAAGAAACATCTTATAAACTAATATCATCCCAAATAGCTCCAAAATATACAACTGTTACACCTAGAAGCATCACCATGTCCATAAATATATCCAAGCAATCCCTTTGGTGAAAACCAAATAGAGTTACAAAAATAGTAGATAACATCCTTCCTCAACATCTTCAATTTTCTTTCATTATACACCCACTGAACACTAATTATTCCATGTATATATAATAAAAAATCCACAATATAATTGTATAATGTTATTCTCATGGGATTACATATACTTACACACACATCCATCTAATGTGTAACGAACGTACCATACTTGTGTACGATGATCTACCACCTCATGAAATGATGTTGTTCGTTTTATAGTAACCACCCCTCATGGTAGGGAATTATTAGAGACAATATATTTTTATAGGATATATATTATATTTTATGTTAGGATGATACTAATTTTTTTATTATATAAATCCAAAATTAATTCATTCAATTTTGTAAAAACTCGATAACTTCATTTGTGGGTGTGTGGACTACCACTTCATAAAAGCAATGTGATTCATCCACTCGATGAATAGAATGTAATAAGGATGGATTTAGTAAAAATATTTCATATATATATATATTATATTTATAATTCAATTATTTTTCTAAAATTATTATACAAAACATAGATTCATACATTCCATTTTGAGTAGAGTTGATAACTTCATTTGTGGACGTATGGTATACCGCCTCCTCATAGTGTTGCGATTTATTCATATTTTACATTGAATGTATTAAGGATGGATTTTTTAAAAAAATCTGATATTTATGAAAAAATAATTATAATTTAATGATACTATATATATACATATATTTCGTCTAAACTTCTTTTTTTAACATTACAATAAATCAAGACTAGTGTTCATTTATACATTCGGCTTACAGTCTCCATGAATGGTGTATTTCATTTAATATTGCATTGTTTGGTAGATTACTATAAATTTTTATATAATTTATATATAACATATTTAAATCATATTTTATGTTATGAAAGTACTTAAATCATTATCTATGTTACCAGATCAAGAAAAACCAGTCAAATCTTATATGATAAACAAAGTGGTTATAACCTGAAACACTAACTTGACAAGGAATTATTAATAGATAGGTAATATAATATAATAAGTGAATACTATATCGTATAATATTTAAAAATATGTCTATTTTAAAGATGTATAATAATATTATATTTATTATATAATAGGTTTCAAAATGTACCAACAAATTCAAGACATAATGTAAGAGGATTTAATCTCACTTGTTAATTCCGTTAGATACATGCCATATTGACAACTCGCTTCTTTTTTATGGGGTATATATTTTACAATTACAAGTTATATATATAATTTAATTTATTTAATGATATAAAAATATTTAATTTCATGTTAATATTTCATGGGGATCTGGATTCAAATGTTACTCAGGTTGTAAGGGTTCTCTGATTTCACATCTATTTTCAATGAGACACAAGCCATCCACATCTCAATATCATTATATGTGGTGTGTGCGAATCAAACAAATGTATTATATGAATATTATACATATCTTAATTGGTATTTACATATCCATTTTATGATAATACATTCATGTGGCCTATGTTTTAAAATAAACAAATTGGTAAAGTATTTTTATCACAATTTTCCTCGTTTCATACACACAACATGTTATTCACATATAATATTATATGAGGTGTGTATAAAACTATTGACATATTAAATACAAAATATCCCTTTATAAAAAGGTATTTTATGATTACTCTAATTTCATTTTCTTTTATGGGGAGTATAGATCAATGTTACCATGTGGTAAATGTTTATTGAAACAATCTCATCATTTATCATGATTTCTTATGATAATGATTCCATTGATGAATTATTATGATCCACCTACTAATAAATCTCATTAATTTTCTTATCCTCTTTATATTAATAATATATTAATTTTTTTGAATTTTTTTTCACTCATTTGTATATTAGATAATTAAGATTTTTTAATAAAGTCCAACTTTATCTCTCTCTCTTTGGTTGGAAATATGTGTTCTTTTAAAACCATGTTTCCCAAAAAAAATTTCAAAATTTTTTAAATAATTATTTAGATTTTTTTAAATTTTTTTTTGATGAAATGGTTTTTCTAATATTTTTTTTACAATTTCAATGTATTTTCTATGAAATTATTTTCAAAACATTTTCAATATTTCTCTATATGTTTTAAAATTATATTCAACAAAATAGATTTAAATTTTTTTTCAATATTTATATATAATTTTTAATGTGTTTATAATATAAAAGGTTAGTAAATTTTTTTGAAACAATATTTATATTTTTCATGGAAAATGCTTTCAAATATATTTTAGTATTCATTTATAATTTTTCAAGGAAAAATATAATCAAACTTACTACAAGCCTTCTTTCGATGTTTTTATAATTATTTTATATGAAAATTGGTTTCAAAAGGCTTTATGTTTTAATTTATTTTTCAATGAATAAATTAAATCTATTTCCAGATAAGTTTTTTAATGATATTCCAAAATTATTTTCCTTATAAGATAATTTTTCTAATGTTTCCCATTTCACTTATTGAAATGATCCAAGTAGTCCATTCATATTATTTTTTGAGTGGTTTTTGTGTTCATGGAATGATTTTTATGAATCATATTGTTATTTCATGGGTTATATAGTTATTAATACCACTTTTTTCAATGTTTATTCCTATATGAAAATATTTTAAACCATGGTTTTTCCATTGGTTAAGATATGATTACATTTTTATGACACCAATTTAATTTCATGGATTATGATATAATATTTATTAAAACCATATCTTTCTAAGGGTAATGATATGATAAAATATTTATTATGAGGTGGAACGTGGTTGTATTATTTTAATATGTGATGAGGGTGACCTATATATCCCACAAATGCATTGGTTAAGGATTTCTATCCCATGAGATAGTGATTAGAATAATGTCATTGAGATTGATCAACTTTTAGATGATGGGGAAACACGATCCCTTATTAATAATTTACTGTGAATATGGATAAATGTGTCTCACTATGTAAGTGTATTCTCTATGAAAATGGAATATATGGAATCCCAACCCATTATAGGAAGATTGGGAAACATGATCTATAAAGGAAAGATTGGGAAACCTTATCCACTATGGAAAGATGGGGAAACCTGATTCTATAAAAGGAATAGACTATGAATGGGGATAGTGGTATGTCCCACTTTGTAGTTATAATTCGTATGATGTGACTTGATAAGTTCTATCAAAGTGTATTGACTTATAGAAAATTATATTTCATATTTATGTGAGTGACACAATTGCACGTCTTAATCATAAGTTTGGAATTCATGGATTGATCTCTTGATTTACTTATGAGTAATGTATTATGAACTAATAACCTTAATTCCGTGAATTATGTTTATTATATTTGCTATGTAGAGTATGATTTTCTAATGACAAGATCATTTTCTCATATAATTATGAATATGTTTATTTCTATATATCTATATTTTTTAAGCTTTATAGTGATCTGAGCTCCCTTTTTTTCTTATTTCCCCTTGTTATGAATATATATTTTTTATATGATATGGATAACATGGGTGTTAGTAATGGATAATGTAGTGGGAGGTAATGAAACTCAATCATGTAACTATTTTTATGTTTCCATGATTCCAAAGGCACGAAACTAATATGGTCTTTGGGTGTCAAATTTTTTGAAATGTTTTATGTATTAATATATGGTGATGTAATATCTATATATTAAGACTATGTTTTTATAGTTAGTATCAGATTAATGGTTCAGTATTACTTTATAAAATATGATGATAATAATTTAGTGAGATACCTATGTATATTTATAAGGATATGTCTAGGGATGCCTCTAAGAATAATTATAAGGACGAATAAATGTTTAGGGAAATATTCTGTAATTTTGTTAAAGGATATAGTGTGTGGTTTATATGAAATACTTCCCTGACATGATACTACACGTGGAAATAGTTATAGAATAGATGTACCTAGGTCTAAAAACTCTAACATGGTGTGTAGGGCATGACTCAACATAACTTTGTACATGACCACAAGAATTATCGTGAACCCAGTTTGACACTCCTAGGAGATATTCATTGGGAATTCAAAGACTCTTCATGAATAATAATAAAGAATTTAAATTTATATTATTTATGAATAACCTCAACTAACCCTATAGTGTCATATATTGATGAAGGTGTTCTAATTTAGACATCCTGTAAGTAAATTTTAATTATAATATGAATTTTCACGCTGATATATGTTTCTATCTTTATGATTTATAGTTTTTATCAATGGAGGGAAACGAAATACACTTTGATAACATTGAATATGGTGGGTAAGAATATGCATCTGGACTGGTTTAGTTATCGGGATATGCTGAGTACCTCTTGAATTTTTTATAGGGATTTAGTGTTCCCCTATAATGACTACCAAAATATTCCAATTATCCATGGTTGAAATAGAAATATAATATTAATTATAGTATTCCTTTGGAATATTTGTATATCCTTCTTCTTTAGTAATGTGAAACTCTCCTGAGGTAACTACCAATATGGATTGATGAACCCCATTAAGAAAAGAGATATGAACCCACTAGTGTATCATTCCCTTTATTCAGATAAACAGAGGACCCTTCCATGTGGTATGAAAAAAAATTATATTTACCGAGAGTAACTATCTAGTCTTACTGATCATATTGATATTATTCTATGGAAGTTGTAAGTAGAATATGTTTCTATTGTGATATTATTTTTAAAATAAAACAGAAAACCTATTTCATCGATTCCAAAATATTATCATAATTTTAAAAGGGTGTGGGTTTGAATATAGTACATAAAGTTGGTTGTTATCTAGATATGTTGGAAGAAATATTATACTAATGTGGGAATATGGTTGGAGGTGGGTATATCCTCCCCAACTAATTATTAAAAAATATATCGTGGTATGGATGGAAAGGGCTATGATCCTCCTCACTAGTCTCCAATAGAATATGTTAGGAGGATTAATTGGTAGAATCTATGACATGGGATCAATAACATTGATCAAATACTATCTATTATTAGGGAGGTATACCAGAGGTCCATCTCTGAGTGTCTAGGGCGGTTATGCTATGGGTAACGCCTCTATTTAAATCTGAGGGGTAGATGTATCATGAAACTTCTCGTTGTGGTTGATAGAAGCCATCTTGGGTGACTTTGGAATAACAATTAATTCTAAATGAACTCCCGCTCCAACCAACATATGTTATTAAATGTTATAAATTTTATACTCTTGGTATTATCATATAAAAAGACTGAATGTTTCTATAGGTATCATTTTCTTAGTTTTGGAATTCATTGGGTAACATGGGCCAGATTATTTTAGTTCCTGGAGACCTGTATACACAACCTCCATGGATGAGATAGTTCTCTGAAGGTGTTATATCTTCACACTATTGTTTACCACATCGATCAGAATGATATAGGTATGTGACATCATCCTTTGGCTCATAGAAGAAACCCCTGTTAAGGTAGTCATAATGATGAATCATATTATTCTTGATGATGTCTTTTCCTTGGACCATATTGAGTATATGATGATAGTATCATTGTTAAAAAAGGAAATAAGAAACATGGTTACCAATCATGGTTGAATAAAAAGTAATAAGTCAGATCAACGTGATATATATGGTCTAATCATTTGTTTATTTTAATTAATGAATTATTTACATCTGGTTTACAATTTTAGATATCATGGAATATTTAACAAATATCCATGATGTGTGGCCAACCTTATTTTTTTCTATTAAATGTTTCACAATGGGATCACCATTTTTATTTCTATGTGAAATGTATACCAACACATCATTGTGGAGGATTGGAATGGTTTAAGTGTCTTTCATATCAGGTTTACCATTTCTTGTTTCATCTTGTGATGTGGATGCCTAGCATTTTGTTTCATGAGGGACTGAGCATACTTTTACAATCCGCATATTGAGCCATTGATTCTTTCTTAAATGGTATTAAGTATGGTTTATTAATCCAATGATAAATGAAAATCATGATTCCTTATTAATTATGTATAAGAAAACTCATTGTTCAAGAGTTTTTGGAGTCAGGTTCCTCACGCCATATTAGTAGAAATGATTACCTAATCCAAGTCTCTTATAATTTTGATACACATTATTGAATATTTCATACAATCTAACACATGACTAGTTACCATAAAATATATTATCATTGGCTGATGTTAGATTATTTGAATGATTTTACTACTAAAAATTTTCATAATAAAAGGGAATTTTTTTAGTAGTGGTGGTTATAACCCCATATAAACACATTTAAGGTTGTTATGAGAAACTACTAAAACAAGTGGTATTATTATATTTGTAGATTTGGTTTTAATAAACTGGTGGCAAGGAGATTTTAATTACTAATTTTTTTTTATAGAGGTATTAAACCCCCTATAATTTTATTAAAAAATTCAAGAAATTGCTCATTTAGAGGATATTTTATCTTTCTCTAGTTAATTTAAAATTTAATATGGGGTTTAAACCCCATATAATCTCACATAAAATTCATAGAAATTTTCCATTTAGGTGTTGTTTAAAAACATATCTAAAGGTGAACAATATTATTGGTGGTTTTTTATAGGGGTTAATCCACCTTTAATTTCACACAAAAATTATGGAAATATCTAATTTAGATGTGGTTTTAAATACCATTAACTCATTCAACATTTTTTGGTGGTTTAAACCCCCACTAATTAAGCATTATTTTTTAGATAAATTTTATTTAACTAAAGTTGAAAACTACCACAAAATGAGAACAATATTAGGGTTCATTTGAAAGATCTCCTCATAAAATTTTTATATTTTTAAAAAATAAATCCTACCTCGATCGAACCCCTAATGTTCCCCCCAAAACAACTCCCTCTAGTTCCCACACCCTCACCACAACCACACCTACACTACATGAAACCCCCATAAATAACCATTTTAATGTGTTCCCCACTACATATAGAAATCCCCTCTATAAAAATTTCCCCACCCATGCGTGTTATCACAAATTACCCAGTGCACCTAAAACAATTTGTCGTCATAGAGTTTTGATTCCATATTTCATACACCCATTACTACTAAGCCTCTAACACTACTAAAATTACATTTTATAACTATTACATATTTATGATATTTTTTGTATATATATTTAGAAAATATATATTTTCACATATATTTACAATTCAGTTTATGTTTGGTATATACACATATATTTTTTTATTTATAAATATATTTATGTACATAATTTAAATACATTAATACACATTTATATATTAGAAAAGTTTGTATTTATAATATATATATATATAAATAATTATATTCACATTTATAAATATATAATATTCATATATTTATTAAAAAATTTGTATTTGGGTGTGTGTGTATATATAATTATTTAATTAAAAGTATTTGTATATATAATTTAATAATTATATTATGATATTATTATAATTATTATTATATACATATATTGTGTCTGTGTGTGATAAAAATAAAAATATTATTATTATTATCAAAACTATTTTTGAAAATATAAAAATTATATGTTTGTTTTAAGAATATTAATCATTTATTTTTTGATTTTTTTCATACAAAGATTATATTAAATACATTTATATTATATATTTATGTATGTAATTATATAAATTTTTATGATAACATGTATACAAATATATACACACACACAAAATAAAATACATTCATATAATTGGTAATATATAATCTAATTAAATAACATATTATATATTTACTATTTTAATTTATTATTATTTTATTATACTATAATATATTTAATATAAATAAATAATATATTTAAATTTTTATATAATGAAATATTAATAATATAATATATATAACATAATCACCTAATATATATAGATATATATATATGTTTATATTTATATTATATTTTTTCTATATTACATATATTTCCATACAATTATATATATATAAATATATGATAGAAATATACTCAATATAATATATGTATAATATAAATCATATTATATATGAATTTGATAAATATATTATACTTATTAAATAGCCTATATTGTTTATATAGGTGAATAAATTTATTTATACATATATTCATTATTACATTTATATAACATTTATAACAATATTAATATATCATATATACATTTGTTATAGTTTGAAGTATTTATTTGTTTTTCTAATATAGTTTTTATATATTTTTCAGTTATATATTTAAATACATTTTTATAATGTATATATATATGTATTCACTTTACTGCAGATAGATATATTTTAAAACAATTATTTTTTAAGAGAAAAAAAATATTTGGGGTTAAAAATGGTAGGGGTAAATAGATTTTTAAATTAATTTTAAATATATTTATTTAATTTTTATTAATTATGAATAGACAAATATATGTTATTTATATTAGTTATTTTGTACGAAAATAGTGGGGGTTTAAAACCTCATCAAATTTAAGATATTAAATAGTGTTTTGACCCCCCCAATATTTTCTTAGGGAATAAAATTTCATATATATATATATATAACACCTCAAAATTTCAACCAAATGTAATATATATATATAGAGCCTCTAAGAACCACCTAATTATTTAAAAAATAATGATATATTATTAGGGGGACTACTAAATATCATCTATTTTCAGTGGTTATGAATCACCAATAATTTCATTAATTTGAGGGTGTTCAAAAATCACTATAATTTATGAGAATAGAGGGGTTTGTAAACCCTAACAAACTTATGAAAATGTTCCATAATATAGAAATTTATATTTATATATCGTCATAAAAAGAAATAGATTAATATATAAACCAAATATATATAGCACCTCTAAAATACCACCCAACATATAGTGACACTAATTATTAAATTATGTGCGATTTTGATACATACACCTCTAGAATCCCTCAAATATTAATATAATAATTATTAAATCAGTAGAGGGGTTTTGAACCCCCTTTAAACTCTATGATTTATAGTGGTTGTACATAAAACCCTCAAATATATAGAGAATATTAATTTATATGTGGTTGTTCATATCCCCTCTAAATAGCAACTGCAAATCTACTATTTTTTCCAGCACCATCTATATTTTTTATAGTTTCATCATATTTAAAAAAAATTATTTAGTGCTTCTGGAATGAGGCACACAATATGACCAATAAAAATATATGGGAACTCAACAATTTTTTTTAATATTGAAATGTGGAACATGATAACAGTGATAGGGTGACATGGTTAAATGTACCTAAATATAGTTAGTGTGGTACTTACATGTGAGTTTCCCATTTTGATTAACCTTATAGTGAGTGTTTCCAATCATAGAGATATTTTTTTCATAAGTAGTATGAACCAATGAATATTAAACCCATTAAAAGTATGAATGAATGAGAATGACTTGAAGGTCCATGGAGTGAGACCTTATGATGATGGATCCCATTAGGTGAGTGGATCAATGAGAATAATATAACGGGACCTGGAAGAAATATGAACTGATAGGTAATGGTATTATTATATTTAAAAATATTGAATGATAGAAAATGGTTAGTGGGTAAAATGTCCGTATAAAAAAATATTGACTCATGGAAATATAGAATGGTGACAGGACACAAATTATTTAATTGTGGATATCACCCAATGAGATTGGAAGTTAAAGGTTTATTTGGTTGTGTTTGATCCATAGGGAGGTGTCTTATGAATAATATCTTTATAATAATAAAAAATCATCAAATTCATATGACTCAGTTTGAAATATTAATATAGGACAAGACCATATAGTTTAATAATTTTTTGGTAATAATATGATCATGCATTATATCATTGTCTGATTGAGATTTTTATTGGGGATTTTACATAAAATATTATTTCATAGGCCATGGAGTGGAATCATACATATCCTAGAAAAGATAAGAATTATATTCCACCTCGTTCCAATATTGATGATATTATTATTATAGAAGTTACCAAAATAGGTTTTTGGGTGGGGCTTAGGAATATGAGTTTACCCTAGAATGTTTCACTAAGAGTATGATACTTTGATGAAAAATAAGATATAGATTGGACTTATTCTATGGTGGAGGCCCCCTATGATTTTTTAAAACATGATAATCTAATGATCATTATGGGTCACTATTCATTTATGGATCATTGTTTGTGTGAGAAAAAATTAAAAAAAATATAATAAACATTTATTGAGGGAATATGTTTGAATCTGTATAGGATATGGAGAATAAGGCTACCCTATATGAAATATGGTGATGTGACTTGTGGAAAATATAGATGAATGAGATATGGAAAGGTAATTTATAATAATTACAATAATGTGAAATCTATTTTTTGGTTTCATGGTCTTCATAGGGAATATAAACATGTGGTGGTTCATGAAATGGGTGAATAATGAATTTGGAGCTGAATCCTTAAAATGATATCCCACATATCATATTTATAACAACAATCATTGTCCTCATAGATAATAAATTATTTTTCTATTGGTGGGTAAGGAAATATAGTTAAAATAATGATGATTCTTCCATCATGATGTAGGAAATTATTGACCCACTAGAGACATACAACAAGGTAGGAAATCATGAGGGAGAATGAGATAACATGGAGATGGATGTTTAAAGTGAAACTCTTGAGATATGAGATATTACATGGTTGTTAAATGGTGATATAATCACATAAAGGAGATGGGAGTCCTATGGCCACATAAATTAAGGGATCAATGTGAGGATCCAACAATAGAATACCCAGAGCATGTGCATTGAATCATGATGTGTAATTATTTTTTTAGAAAATAAATAACTGATCATCTACACATCATTTCCAAACATATGATCGAATTCAGTTCAGGTTCTAGGAAACGAACCACTTCTGTCTTACATATATAGCATAAAATGATACCTAATTTTTTAATAAAAAATGTAGGGTGAGCATATGAATTTCGAGTAAGGGATTTTAAAATAAAACAATATCAATTTTGAAAACATTCTTTAAAACATTCCATAAATCATTTTTTCTTAAGAGAAGCTGTAACACATGTAAAACATCATGATAATAAATGTGCACAACTAAATCATGCCAACAGAATTAAAAGTGCACGTTATTCAATTAAATGCATTCTCATTTGGAGGAGTAATTATAAAAAATTAAACATAATCATGGCGTATGGATTCACAAGTACAATTTTAACAACTAAGAGTAAAGCATGATCAGAGATGCACCTATCAAACTTCAATTTCATCCTTTATTATTGTGAAACATACACTGTCCATTAAAATATATGAATATTGCATAATTAATATGCCATAACTTATATTTTTTTATTCTCATAATCATAAGCTCATTACCCTAGGATATTCTACTAACCGAATAATACTATGGTTAATTATTTTTCACAGTTACAAAGAGTAATGTGTATATGTTGGACATTCTAAAACATATTCTGAAGGCCTCAGCTCGAACATCTAATGATTAATGCCTCCTACAAAATCTACAAGATTATTATCCATTTATTTTCTATTAGTCGAATATTTATCTGGTTAATTAAATTACAAAGTCATAATGAGGATAATGCATATGTTAGACTGTGTCAAGGCCTTAGCCAGTACGTCTAATGATTATGGCATCGACCAAAATCTATATCTAAAAGTTGGGAAAGGCCTCGACTAATTCGTCTTCTTGTTGTCTCATGAGACCTACCAATGCATCAAGGGGCTATAGCGGGCCCCACCCATCACATACTAAGTCCAATTCATTCCTCGTGTCTCTAAATCAAAGTGCACATTCCAATTGATTTATTAAATCACTTATTACTTATCATTCCAAGTTCACAAATTACTACGTTATTTATTTCACATTCTTCAGTGTATTATACCACCTTGAATAGTTTAATTTCACAATTAATTATATTCATGGTGTCACATACGTCATTGAAAAATTAAATACACAACTCTAAGAAAGGGTATAAATAGTTAAATTCCAATCATTTTCATTTATACTTATATAGTGAATCTGATAGAAGACTATGAACTATGTGGTCAAGTCATTAAATGGTACACAAGTTAAGATTACTTGCGATGAAAACTAGTAAACAAAAGAAATACAAAATTGATCACAGATAATGAAAAATTCTGAAACAATTTTAATCAATTACTTAAAGGAATTTTCGTCCAGGTTCATAACAAATATAGAGGTAAACTCAACATTCCATGTGGGGTACTAAACTACCATTTTCTAAAAAAATTATTATAAATATGATTTTGTTTAACACATTAAATATTAAAACTTGAATGTATGAAACTCAACCGTAACCATTATAATATAATATAAATAGTGGAGATTATCTCATACATGTGACTATGTAGTTTCAAGCCTCTAATATTTATACTCATGAAGTAAGAACAGCAAAAGAAAAGTATTTCGAATATCTACACTTAGGGTTTCATGTTATGTAAAACATTCATTCAATGGGGTGTTCATATAATGTAAAGTTTAGTTGAAGTAAAATATAATTTAAAACACGTATTTTTAATTTCTTCCCAATATGTGGAAACTTGTAAACACAATTGGGGATCAAAGTTCTCATACATACACATGTACCCACATACCCGATTATACACTATGGGAATACGTAAGGATCTCATACCTAGTTTAATTGACAGGTGCAAGTTTGTCAAAAACATGGATTAATCACCAAAGTGAAATGTTGAAATGCTTAAAACTGCATTCATATAATATAAATATATATTTAAGAACATACATAATTAGGTGTAAAATTTTTCTAAAAAAATATGACTCCATGAATTTTATTGTTCTTCATGATCTTTGAATCTCATTGTTTTTGGTAGAAAATAATACTAGAAATAAGGTATTCTGAAAAACCATAGGGATATGTATATTTCGACTTATATATATATATATGAAACGGATTATGTACATAAGGTTTGAAAATATGTTTACATGAGGTATCCATGCTTCGGGTCCTCTATTACTCTATAAACTCGAAAATCCTGAAGCTCTAATTCAGGTATAGAAGGGTACAAACTCAACAGAATTATGTTTATATATATATATATAGGCGTGCATGTATATACTACTTAAACAAAAAAATACAGACATGAAAACCCATAAATTGGTCAATGGGGGAGGAGATCTTAAGGAGGATTAGTTGATGTTTGATGGAGGTACAAGTTGTGGAAGAGCTGAGGGATCATTGGGCGTGCCTCAGGTGTATTGTTTTTATAAAATATTCCTATACTGATTATTTTATTGAATGTTATATAGGATATGAGGCAAAAATGGATTATAAAAAGGCAATGGTACAATCTTTGTGGAAACCACATGAAAGATGGTGGACCAGGGACTACCAAGTAGAGAGAAAATTGTGCAAAGTAGGGTGTAGGGTTACTGGTCCAAAGCAGGCGTAGAATAAGAGGACATCGCATGAGAGGAAGATCGGAAAATTAACAAACGGTCTGGATTTAATCTGGGTTTGATCAAATGGTCGGGGTGAATTAGCGGGTTTTAAAGGTGATGGATGACTCAGATTGATATGTTGAAATATCAGATGGCCCATGATCCATGCGGCATTTTAAAAATACAGGACAGTTGATATTAGATCGTAGTTTGATCTAAAGTTGCATAATAATGTGGTGGTGCTCCACAGTTGTTGAGGGTCGAATGTGGGATCTGGATCAATGACCCAGATCATGCGTGATGTGATCTAAGGGCCAAGATTTGATCCCCAGTGATTTTAGCCATCCATTATGGAAATAGAGAGATTTTTGTGTCTCTTTTATATGCCAGAACCTCTAAAATATAGATCAGAAAAACACACAACACACACCTAGGGAGCATTATACATAGGCTCCCACCCCCGCAGGCCTCGTCCTAGTCCTGCCTCACCGTGGCCTCGTGCCCACAGTGGAGCGCTCATGCGCTCTTGTGCTCCCATGCTTCTGTGTGCTCCTCGGGGAACCCATGCCCGCGCTCAGGCCATCCTTGGATTTGGATGTAGGCTAGGCTGAGCCATTTATTATGAGCTGCCTCCCTTGGCCCAGCCATAAAGGGCTAGCCCAAGCGGGCCCATTTTTTATAAATGGTAACCTGAAAAAATAAGTCTTAAGGGAACATAATATTTTTTTTAAAATAATGTAAAAGTTATCCTTTTAAAAATGACTTTTATTTAAACATTAGAAGGATAATGAATAAAAATCACACATTGTCTAAGCTAAAATTATTTACAAACACTAAATCATCAACATAAAAAGTTATAAATTTAATGATAATTGTTATACCTGTATTATAGAGGTCAAAACATAGTTTAATCAAAAACACAGTTTAATTATATGAAATTAATCATTGTCTACAACATTGTTTAAGAAATGAAAATCTTTACAATATAATTGAAGTATTTGTAATGTGTTTTTAATTATTAATACATTTTAAAATCTCCTAAGTGTAATTCAACATGTTTCACCATAAATAGATGTTATCTTATAGTTTCCAATTCATAAATTTTGGAAAACTAAGTTTAATTAAATTCTATCCATTAAATCACCTCATGTCCAATGGATATAATTATAGTTGTTGGAATTCAATGGTCACCCAAGAAAATGGTCGGCGTTTTGCCTTATAAAACCATGTATTAGGTTGTCTTATGCTTATGGCAATTGACGATGATGGTTCTTGCTATACCCCTAATGCTCGGTACGGTTTTCATGATCACGGTGGGGATGTTCTTCATTTTGACTGATCCAAAGGATATCCTTTATTTATCCGGCCTCATTGTTGTATTTGGGGGTTTTCGCATAGTATTGATATGGTTTTTTGTTGGTATATTTGATTAGAATGGTTTCTCATGATCTTGGTACATTATAAACATTTCTTTTTCTGGCTAAAATAAAAAGTCTTGTGTTTATATCTTAAATTTTGTTCATTTATTATGAAATTAAAACAAAATTACAACATAAAAATCTCAGTACATGAGGTTCATGTTTTTGGTGTGTTACATTATCCCTCATACGACTAATTCCAACCTCACAATTCATTCTACATACACATAAGATAAAGACTCCCAAACAAACATTATCATAACCTCGATAGTGGAGGGTTCTCCTGTGATGTCAAATGAATTCTTGAGTTAATGTTCAACACATATTCTTCCCTGGTCAAGATAAATTTTGAGTAGAAAGGTTTGATCCTTTGTATAGTGCATTTAGGCATCCAGAGATATTCTCAAATGGTAGAAAGTTCAAAGATTCCTAAATATAAAAACTCTTGAAAAATTCACTTGAATGACTATCTATTGAGAGTATCTATGTTACAGGCACTGATATTTATTCTGAAACTAAGGTGTTGTTATATATAGAATGCACATAGGTTTCCCTACAAAGAGGCATGTTGAAATCATTTTCTAGCTGAGAAGTTACTCCCTAGTGTAAAGCATAAAAAATCCCCTTTGTTGTATTTCCATTTTCTCTTATACTCTGCCAATTGGACCATGGCTATTCTGTGGTATATGTAACCATTATCCTGATAGGAATGGTGAATGTTTTGACTTTTTGATCCTTCGTAATGTTTCTTACACATTTTTTGTGAATTGGTGAAATGTAGGTACTCTTCCTCATAGGTTTTGGCCAAAATGGTCTCTATTATCTCGTTAGGGAGTGATAATATGTGATTTTTCCCTTCCATCTGAAAAAATTCATTAATATCAAATCAGTGAAACCCATGTGAAAGTATAAAGAAAGAAATGATAACAAAGGGAGAAGATGAAATTTATTATTCTCACATATCTACTGGTACATAAAAAGGAAAGGGCTAATGGTATCACCCGTTTTATAGTACATGAATCCCGAGATCAAGTTCAAAACCCTCTATCTCCGAAAACCATATGAAACCCATGAAATCTAGTTCAATATCATAGGGGCACTTATTGTGTCTCCAGAGACTGTAATGAGGGGTGTACAACTGGGAGATGTTAGTATGTGATTTTCATTAGTAAAAATAATTAGAGGCTTCATATTAAAGGATGTCAAAGTCCATTACCTGACCAAAATGGACATAGGATAAGACTCGAAAAATATATGTTGTGAGAAGGTCTCCGGCTGTTGATACTTCATGGAAGGTCGTGAGGGACATGATTCCATCAGAAAAAGAGATGCATCTAAAAAGCCTCTTGTAGTATTTTCCCATCGTGCGTATGATAGAAATTGGGCTTGCATAATAAATATGTAATCCAGAACCTCTCTTCGGTGGAGTTGAAGTACTCAGGGAGAGTTAGATACGTCAGAGAGGTGTTTACATGTCATTCGGATATGGGCATAGTTCATAAAAGTTTCATGACTGGATATAGAAATTATGGTTTCTAAGGACACATTGGGAAGAGAAAAAATACTAGTACCTTCATTTTCCATCTAAAAATTAGAAAAAACATCATATTTAGTAATGCATAAGTAAATTTTTCTTTTTTTTCATTCTGGTTTTCTTGAGTTTTCTAAACTGAATCCTCTGATACCAACTGTGATGACCTGACCCTAGAATACCTAGAGCCAATGGATTGAATAATTATGTGTAATTAGTTTTTAACAAATCAAGCACTAATCAACTACACATTGTGTCTAAACAGAGGATTGAATTCGGTTCAGGTTCTGGGAAACCAACCACTTTTGTCTTACTTATATAGCTCATACTGATAACTAGAAACATTTAATAAAAAACATAGGGTGAGCATACAAAATCCCATTAAGGGGTTTTAAAATAATCCTATATATCATTTGAAAACATTCTTTAGAACATTCCATAAAACATTTTTTCTTAAGAGAAGCTGTAGCACATGTGACACTTCATAATAATAAAAGTGAAAAACTAATGCATGCCAACAGAATTACAAGGGAACATAATTCAATTATCGACATTCTCATTTAGAGTAATAATTTTAAGAAATTTCATATAAGCATGATGTATAGATACATGATTACAATTTTAACAACTAAGATCAATGCATAATTAGATTAGCATGTATCAAACATTAATTTCCTCCTTTACTATTGTGAAAAATACATTGGCCATTAAAATCATGGAATATTGCATAAATAGTATTCCTTAAATTTTAATTATTTTGATTATCATAATCATACGCTCTTTAACAAAGGATATTCTACTATCCAAATAATCCTTTAGATAATTAATTTTCATAGTCATAAAAAGGAAAGTGTATATGCTAGACATTCTGAAACATATTTTCAAGGCCTCAGCCAAGACGTCTAATGATTAAGGCCTCGACTACAATATATAAGCTCTTTAACCAAAAATATTCTACTAGTCGAATATTTTTCTTGGTAATTAAATAAAATAAATATAATGAGAAAAATACATATGTCGGACTATGTCAAGGCCTTGGCCAAGATGTTTAATGATTAAGGCCTCGACCAAAATCTATAACTAAAATTTTGGAAAGGCCTCAACCAAAAATGCTCCCAGTTGTCTCATGAGACATATCGATGCATCGGGGGGCTGTTGCAGGCCCCACCCGTCACATAATAAGTACAATGCATTCCACATGTCTCTAAATCAATGTGCATATTACACTTGATTTATTAAATTGCTTATTACATATCATACCAAGTGCATGAATTACATGGTTCCTTATTTAATATTATTTAAAGTGTCATATACCGCCTTGAATAGTTAAATTTCACAGTTTATTTTATTCAAGGTGTCCCATACCACCTTGTACAATTAACTCCATAGTTCTAGGAATGTTCATAAACAGTTATATTACAATCATTCACATTTATATGTATATAGTGAATCTGGAACAACACTATGAAGTATGTGGTCATGTCATTAAATGGAATACATGTTAAGAGTACTTGTGATGAAAACTAATAATGAAATGAAATACAAACTTGATCACATATAATGAAAAATCCATAACCATTTTAATAAATTACTTAATGGAATATTCATTAGGGTGCATAATAAATAAAGAGGTAAACTCTATATTCCATGTGTTGTACTAAAACCACATTTTCTCAAACAGTTATTATAAATATTCTTTTGTTTAACACATTGAATGTTAGAACTTTAAAGTATGAAACTCAACCATAATAATTATCATTTAATATAAATAGTGGAGAGTATCTCATAAATGTTCTTATGTATTTGAAGCCTCTATTATTTATACTCATGAACTAAGAAAATTAAAAGAAAAGCATTTGGAATAACTACACTTAAGATTTAATGTAGTGTAAATCTTTCATTCAACATGATGTTCATTAGAAGTAGTGTTTAGTAAAAGTAAAATATAATTGAAAACACCTTTTTTGTACTCTCCCTAAAAACCTTGGAATTTTTTAAATACAATTGGGGATCAATGTTGGAATAAATACACATGTAACCACATACCTGATTATACACTATGATTATAAATAAGGATCTCAAACCAAGTTTATTAGACACTTGCAAGTTTATCAAAATCATGGATTAATCACCGAATTACAATGATGTAATGCTTAAAACCACATTCATATAATATAAATATATATTTTTGAACATACATAATCAGGTATAAATTTTTTTTTATAAAATAGGACTCCATGTATTTTATAGTTATTCCTGAACATTAAAACTCAATGTTTTTAGTAGAACATAATTCCCGACAAAAGGGTCTATGAAAAATCATAGGGCTGTGTATATTTATTCTTATATAATTATATATATATATTTGAAATCGATTATTTATATAAGGTATGAAAATATGTTTTCATGAGGTATTTGTGCTTCGAGTTTACTAATACACTATAAACTCAAAAATCACAATGCTTTAATTCACGTAAAGAGGGGTAAAAACTCAAACAAAAGTTGTTTATATATATATATAAGTGTTCATGTATATACAACTTAAACTCAAAATGAAAGACAAAAAAACCCTTACCTTAGACTGAGGAGGAGGGGAGCTTGAGGAGGATTAGCTGAAGATTGTTGGAGGTTCGAGTTGTGGAAGAGCTGAGGGATCATTGGGGGTGCCTCAGGTGTATTTTTTTATAAACTATACCTATACAGATTATTTTAATGTATGTTGTATAGGATCTGAGGTCAAAATGGCTTACAAAAAAACTATGGATTGGTCTTTTTGGAAAACACGTGAAAGATAGGGGACCACCAGCCATCAAGTGGACAACAAATGGTGCAATGTATGGTGTATGGTTATATGTCCAATGAAGGTAGAGAAGAAGAGGACAACACGAGAGAGGAATATCAGAAAATTAATGAAAGGTCCAGATTTAAATTGAGTTTGATACAATGGTCGAGGTGCATCATGGGTTTTAAAGGTGATGGATGACACAGATTGATCTGTGGAAATATCGGATGACCCATGATAGATGAGATGTTTTAAAAACCTTGGATGGTTGATATTAGATTTGAGGATTACCGAACGATGCATAAAAAAGTTGTGGTGCTCCGCGGTTCCTAAGGGTTGAACGTGAGATCAGGATCGACGGCCTAGATCGCACGTGATGTAATCCAATGGCCCATATTTGATCCCCATAATTTTAAGTCGTCCCACATTGAAACAGCGAGATGTTTGTGTCTTCTTTATAAGCCCAAGCCTCAGAACGATAGCTCAGAAAAACACATAGCACACACCTTGGGAGCCTTATACACAGGCTCCTACCCTCGCAGGCCACGGCCTACCCTACCTCATTGTGGCATCACACCCATAGTGGCGCGCCAGGAACTCTTGTGCTACCATGCTCTTGTGCGCTCCTCGGGGGAACCTACGCCCACATATAAGCCAGCCTTGGCTTGGGCGGAGGGCTAGGCTCAACCACCAAGCATGATCTGCCTCCCTTGGCCCATCCATAAATGGCTAGCCCTAGCGAGCCCAATTTTTTTATAAAAGCTAACCTAAAGAAATGATGTCATAAGGGAACATAAATAATTGATTAAAACTATGTAAAAATTATACATTTAAATATAACTTTTATTTAAAAATTCGAAGGCTGCTGAATAGAAATCATAATTTTTCTTATCTCAACTTATTTAAAAACACTAAACCATCAACATACAAAGTTATAAATTGAATGATAATTCTTATACTCATATTATAGAGGTCAAAACATTGATTAATAAAAAACATAGTCTAATTATATGAAATTAAAAATAGTATACAAAACTATTTATGAAATGAAAATAATTACAATATAATTTAAATATTTGTAACGTGTTTTGAATTCGTAATACATTTTAAAATCACTCAAGTGTAATTTAATATGTTTCACCAAAATAAAATATATTTTATAATTTCAAATTAATTTTGTTTGGAAAACTATGTTGTACTCAAATGTTTTTAGTGAAATCACCACAAGGCCAACGAATATAATTATAGCCATTGGAATTCAATGGTCACCCAAGGAAACAATCGGGTTGTTTCCCTATAAAACCTTATCATAGGGAGTCTAATGCTTAAGGAAACTAAAAAGGATGGTTCTTTCTATAACCCTGATGCTCAGTACAGTTTTCATGATCATGGTTGTGATTTTCTTAGTTTTGACTAATCCAAAGGATCTCATTTATTTACCGGGCCTTAATTTTGTATTTTCGGGTCTTCCCGTAGTTTTGATATGGTTTATAGTTGGTATATATGGTTATAATATTTTCTCGTGATCTTGGTACCTTGTAAACACTTCGGTTTCCTATTTAAATAAAAAATATTCTGTTTACCTCTTAAAATTTATTCTGTTATTATGAAAATCAAAATAAAATCCAACATAAACTTATCTATACATGAGGTTAATGTTTTTGGGGTGTTAAAATCCATATGATCAAATGAATGTAACAATATCTTGTGATTACATAACTGATATTCCCTTACGAGGTCTTGAAATTTGGTTTCATGACCTAGAGATCATCATATAATCTTATGATCAATTGGTAATCATGAAATTGTATGAACAAAATAAAACCATGCGATAGAATCTTTCACAAGTCATCATATATATAAGTCTTGCAGGAATTATTTATCCAATTTATAAAGGTAAACCATTTTTGTCAAATTATATCAAAGTGACTAATTAAATTCACAAAGAGGGATTATTTAACGTTTTTTGAATCTCCTTAAATTAAATAACACATGTTTTTTCTACTTGTTATTTGTACAGATTTCAAGGGAAGTTTTATAGGAATTTCCATACCTATATTTATGATGAATCAATAGAAGAGTTAGACATATCCACAAACATAATTTTGGCGATGATTGTTGGATTCAATCGATATGATTTTATGTCTAAAATGTAACAAATTTGTATGTCATCGATGATGTATCCTTGGTGGATCACATGATTCACATCGATCACAAATGTGGACTTTCATTAATATCCTCCCCCTGGATTCCATCACATGATTCATTTTCATGTTGGGTGATCAGAAGACTCAGGGGGGTGGGTCATGGTAAAGAACAACGATCAAAATATTTTTCGATCAAAAATAACCCCCATCACATGATCCATTTGAGGTTTAGTGGTCATGTATCTATGGATTCCCTTTAATTAAAATGAAAAAATGAATAACTATTTATTGATGACCTGTAGTTGTCATCATTGAGGCATTGTGTGGACAGTTTGGGATTTTGTTGTCTTGTGTCACTTTTAGGGTTATGTGATCATGTAGCCCAATAATAAGATCCCTAAGTCATAATGTGTTATATGAATAAATTATTATTTCACATATAAATTCCTTTGTACAATATTGGTGCATATATTTTGGTTATTCTAACCTCTTTATTTTTATTGAATTTCAACTAGTAAGTTTCAACGAGGTTGCAATTCATAGATGCATTAATTGAGTTTCATGATAAGCTATTGTAATATTGTATTAAATCATATGAATTCGGTTGGACCATAATTTTGGATTATATACATTTTTATATGAATTATTCCATTGGTACAGTATTTCAATATAGGTTGGATAGTTCATTTTTCCCACTCTATATGTAACATGTTTGATGGTAGGACATAAAATCATCCTTTTAACCTTGATATTAATGATTACTTATGTATGATTATTTTTTTTATAATTATTTTGAATTGTCTACAATGGTATGCATGGTAATCTCATAGATTCTTAAATCGTGAATGATTCAACAAATTGTTATCTTCCATGACTTCCTAGAATTGACTTTTAATTTTCAACAATGCCTTCTAGAGTTATCATTCATTTAGTGGGATTAGGTTTGTGATGATCCTTATAAATGATTGATACTCTCTTATTTGAGTTAAAAATTGATAATAGAATGATCCCTATTAATTTATGACTTGTATGAGTGAGATATTGAGCAACACTATTCATGGTCATGCAATGAATGACCAGTGAAAACACATGGAAGGTGATATGACTGACGTGAGAGATGGGGTAATATTATTTTATTATAATAATTAATAAGGTATTAAGAGAATCACAGTTATGTTTATAAGGTTAAATTTAGTTTATAATGTTCTGTTACTAATTTATTAATGTACATGTCAATATTAAATTTGTTGTTTTTATGAAATTGACATTGTGTAGAGTTGCTCAACATGATTATTGACGAATAATGAGAGTACCTCAACAATCGTGAGATAATATGAAAAAAAATAACAAATGAGACATAAAATATGTATTTTTTTGGGAATTGTTTTGATTCATGTCAATGTTGGTGAGGTCGCTGACCATTAAATAAATATATATTGGGTATTAGTTACTATTCAGATACTGCATTACTAAAATTGAATTACTATAGTGTTTCGTACAATGATATATATTCAACCAAGCCTGAGCCTCATAAACTGGGTCTATTAGGGTGACATGAATAATTTTTTAATAAATATAACTCATTACTCATAGAGTAGGTATAGGGAAATGTTAAAACGGTAAGCACACCATAGATGGATTAATGGTGGGACCCTTGTTTTGGGCGACATAGTAAAAACAATGGGGTGGGGAAAGTTAAAAAAGGAACTCTTCACTGATTAAAATTCATATTTTTTATAAGATGTATGTTACCTATATATTTATTATGATTGTGAAATACTAGGGTGACTACTAAAAATCATTAATGGTCATGAAATTATAATAGATATAATATTTCACCAAGAATGGGATTTTGGAAAATGGACCTATACAGTAATTTATTATTGGTGATTATAAAAAATCATGAGAGATATATTTATGAGTACAATACTTTATTCATCATGGGATTGATTAATTCAAGATTTGTCTAACGAAATTATGAATAAAAATTATTCACTTATTCATAGGTAATTATTGGTACAGGCAGTGGCCTATTGATGAATTGTGTTGTCAGATACTGGAGAGAGACAACATTGATTGAAAATTCGATGAATTTAACTATGATCAAGACATTTTAAAGGTATCAATGATGTTATTCCATGGCACTATTCATGAGACAGTAAATTTCTATAGTTGTTTATGTTGTAGCGTAAAAAGTATACTTTTAATGCTTGATTAAGTATGATGAGTTAGTAATTGATTCTAACTGGTCAATTGAGAAATTATTGATAAATAATATAAACTAGATAAAGAGGAATCTAGCATTTAGAAAAGCCACCAATTTTGTGAGAGATTTGTGGTTTTTGGTATCATATATATGATTAGGAATAAATAAAATCAATGATCCCAATGATTTTATATGAATAATATAGATATTTAGGGAAAAATTTTATGATTGAGATATATTATTGTTGGGATTTAGTATGAAATCATAGTACTATGTATTAGTTTTTATAGAAATATATATATATATTGAACAAGAATTAAAATTTTGGTTACATAAAAATATAGCATTTGGATTAATAATGTATATTTATAGAATGTTTTAAAATTATTAAGAATATATTTAATGTAAAATGGAAAAGTAAATAGTGTTATAGTTGATATTTATTCCTTAGTTAAAAAAATTGGCCATGTTGGTTATCATAGTAGGACACTAGAAGGATAGTTAAAATAAACCCCAATTGTTTTGTGAAATTTTATCTATAAAACCATTACTAATGGATGAATTTAGTACATCATGGATATAATTTTTTTGTCAATATTATAAGGGCCTTATTAAACACCTAATTAAATATATTGAAGGGTTTTTATTAAATGGTATTTTATTTTAATACACTCTAGGATTTTCATATTTTATATGCTAGATAATATGTGGTATCCAATCTGTTAAGAATCCTCCATTCCTCTTTGTAGATTTTATAGATAGGTTCTAGGTATGTTAGTATTTTTTGATAAATTAACATCCTTTAATTTTATTATTTTCCTACTATATTTAGTCCTCTGTTTTAAATAGAGGTATTTTTTGACGTGATATAAATATTTCATTTGATTAGTATGAAATTTAATCAAATAACAATGATATTTATTCTTATTTATAAAGGAGTCCAATGGATGGATTACACATATCATCACTCACAATTTGTGTGGTTGTATATTGACTAATCAGAATTTTCGGGGATTATTTTGAAATATAACTAGTATAATTTTTTTATATTTATCGGGTAAGATGGGATACCTCCTTAGGGTTTTATGAATACTATATATTAATGAATAAATACAGTTGTTTTTCTATAATTAAAAGTATTTATTAACTTCAAACAATAACCCCTTCTCTTTCCTAGTCTACCTATCATCAACTATCTATAGACTATAATTCCTATTATCATTGTCCTTCCTGTCACAAAAATAAAATATTCCCACACCTTATATCCTATAGTAATCAGATTATCCCCTCTACCATAACATAAACCATAATCTAGGACTACTCACAACATATAGTTAGGATCCCCCCAAAAAATAACAATCCACCACCACCACCTTCCCACTATTGTCCAGAAGATCTTATATATCAACTCTACTTCCCACTAATACCCGTGACCAATAATCATCTATTGAACCCCTTAACACCTACACTACCTGACACAACCCTTGTTCAACACCAATAATAATCCAATCATATCATTATCCCTTATCTAAAAATTTTAATATCCACTAATAAGTAAAAAAATTAGTTATCTCATCCAAAAATCCATCTACATTTTCCAATATTTTGTATGATATATTTTCCTTAATTTTAATCACTTGATTTCATGTATCGTATAATTCATTCATTTTGGAATATTATGATATGTTACTTTTAAGCTAATATTTTTAATTTATGAATTTTTTTACATCCTCATGCTTCTATTGAAATTTGTAATTTTGTTAGTATGTTTTTCAATTTTTACCTATAGACTATTTTCATTTCACAATGTCCATATATTCTTAATGTCTATTTTTCCTCATAATATTATGTTTCTCTATAAGAATAAATATGATTATATACTACCATGAAGGGATTTATTTATCAAACATTATCGTATATTTTTTTAATCTAATTTCAACTCTAGAATTTTATTTCACCTTAGTATTTAATCTACATTCTCAAGGTAGAGATTACAATAATGGATTTTTCAAAAATTTAAAAATGAATCTCCAATTAAAATTTTTGGATCATAAATATAATCACTTTAAGCCACATAACATCTCATTTAATGCTATTGTAGTGGAATAGTTCATAAATATTAAAATATTTATTTAGTAATATAAATTTTTTAATTATACAATAATCTTATGTAATTTAAATTTAAAAATAATTGTAAAGTTTATCAATTGGGTGTTTCCAATTACTCTTAATAGTGTGAATTTTATTTACTTTAAATATACGTTCTTATTTATAAGAATAAATTATTAAATTACATAGGTAGTGTATAGTGTTACATATTTTACTAATTTTACACATTCCATAGGAGGATAGTTTATAATGGGGAATATGTCTTTTTATATGTATTATACAATTTTTTATGAAATAAAATAAAATATATGTAATATATATAAAAGGAAACCTAAAATCCAAAAAAAATATTCAAATGAAGTGACGGTCACCAAAAATAAAATGAAAAATTCATGATGCAAAAAAAAAATATTTATAATAATCTAACTATGCTTGTTGAAATGATAGATAATGATTTAGATTTCCAATCATGAATCACATAACAAAATTTCAACATAAAAAATTAATAGAGTGTTCCTATAATCCATATTATGTATAAATATTTTATAATAGATACTAAGTTTTTCTACCAAAATACATGCACCTGATATCATATGAAGATCAATCCATGTACTGAATCTTCTAGTAAATTTATTTTTTTTATTCTAATCTACATTATGTCGCATCTATATATTTATGTTTATTTTAAAATTTTCATTTAATTTTTTTTGGAAAATATAGTATATATTTATGATCATAAAATATAACATTCTTTATTTACTATGTTTTTGGTTAGGAAATTATTATATTATTTCTAATTAATATAATCTCATTCCCTTGTTTACTAGTACAAATTTTGTTTTAATTTCTATTGTGATTTTATTTTATGTTTTCTATATTTTTTCACTAAGACTTATTTATTTTATAGTTTTATATTATATATTTAATTATAAATAAACTATGTGTGTTGTTAGAATTAAGATTTCATGTAGTGTTTTATTTCATTTTCATGACTATTTATTTCCTATTTTGTCAATTCGAAATTCAATTTGAACATTCCTTAAATTTCTTATAATATCACATAAAAATAAATTATATTTATTTTTAAATATAATATATTATGTCTGTATGTGGATAAATAATTCAAAATAATAATTATGGGTAAATATTTTGGTTTTGTTGGATTATTAAATTTGTCTACAGCATGAATATTTTTAAATGTTAAATGTTTATATAAAAAATTCAATGTGTTTTAATTTTTTTTCTTTTTTGGAAGGAGTATCTAAATATAGATTATCTCTAGATATGATATAAGGCCACATGCTTAAATTTTTCATAATCCAGAGTTATTTCAATAATTCTAATTTATGATTTTTTAGGTTTAGAGTTTTTCAGAATTAGGATATAACTATTACATAAAAACTAAACATTAAAAAAATTTCCTCTTCCACTCACTATCAATTTTTTCCACAAAATAAAACTCCTCAACTAAAACCAAAATTCTTTATTTGATAAAATTTTCTTGAATTCGTCCCTTCTCTTACCGTTCATTATACCATGTGGAAAAAATTTATAAAGCATGAGATGATCATAAAACTATCATTAAGGTGCATAATAATAATAATAATGACTAGTCTAGTAAAATGCTGATAACCCATTAAATGGTCATTTAGTAGATGAAACAAAAAAAATTCACATGAACAACACTCATACTTTTTTCTAAATTAATAACACAAAAAACAATAGCATGATATTAAAACTCCTCTAAGTAATTTAGAGGATCATATACATAAAACCATTTAAAACATCTTCCAATTTGAATAATTATATGTTTGAATTCCAAATTATTGATCTATAATGGGGTTCACCCACCATATAAACTATATTGTGATGACCTGCGAGCTATAATGGGGTTCAACCCTTCGTATAAGCTATATTGGGCTCACCCGAGAGCAATAATGTGGCTCAACCCTTCGTATAAGGTATATTGATCACACCCAAAATCTATAATGTTCCTCAACCCATAGTATAAGATATATAAGGCTCACCTGTTTCATATAATGCTGATGTACCATTTCATTAATAAAACACATTCATCACAATACACTTTTTAAAAAATCATCTAATCCCATATAAGAAACATTTCCATATTAAAATACAATTTTTATTTAAGAACCAATTTTATAAATTATGAAATCCAAATAAAGGTATATCTGATTTATCGTCATTTTAAAAGTCATTAAATCTTATAGAGTAATCCAAATATCAAATAACAGTTATGGTGGAAGAGAAGTCATTGTCGCCGTATACGTTAAAAAATCATTCATTTTTTTATTTTGTAGAGAAAGGAAAATGCTTCAAATAAAAATATTAAATTTTAAATAATTGAATTAAATTCAAGATTAACCAAAAATATCTTATATATTACTTTTATATCTATAAAAATAAATATTTAATTTAATTTCAAGAAGAAAAAGATTTGGTAATTAAATATAAAAACATGTTAGGTGTCCAATACAACTTTGAAAATATAAATATTAATCTCCAGGATATAATAAATTACATTAGTATAAATAAAATATTGATATGAAATATCATTATGGCTTTATAAACACCGTATAAAATAATATAGGTGCATATTAACAAGAAATGCCTCAATGAAAGGAGAGTGAGACTAAATTCCTTTAAAGGATCATAAAATAAAATTAAGCATAGATAAATGACATAATTATGTGAGAAATATAAAAATACACCCCATATAAGTTTATGTAATGTGTAAAAAAATAAGAGTTCAATCCCACAAATTCTTCCAAAAATTAACCCAATGACATGGAAATTTATCTCAATAAATGGAGATTGGGTTAAGATTTCACATACAAAGAACATTTTGCTAATAAAATAGATCAATTATGTGTATTGACTATAAATAAAAATAAATAAAGTCAAATAAATTATAGGATATAAAATGTTATTTCCCACAAAATCAACACATGATATAGTCAATATTTTGATGATTAACATAATAAATAGAAATTGGGTTGACAAGGTCCCTTAAAATGTTCTCAAAAATTACTTAAGAATTTATCAATGAGGTAATTATGTGTAGAAATATTATATCCACACAAAGGGAAGTGGAAATTACAACATAAATTAATAAATATTTATTCGACACATAATAATTGAATAATATAATCAACAAAGTATGCGTAAAACCCAATGAGTAGAAATTAAGTTTAGAAATTCCCTTTCCTCAAGTCCGACATGTCTCATTCATGATTTATATTATTGAGTAATAAATATAGGTTAATTTATACATTATTTATAACCTTTTCCATTTTTATTTTTCATTTTATATTACATATCACTATGTTATATAAATTATATTATTATTTGAGTTTATGTGAGACGTTTTATCGATTATTGGTACAAAAATAAAAAATGTACTTGTTTTGATGTAAATTTCTCTGTTTTCAAAAGCCTATCATCTCCATAATATTATTAATTATTTAAATATCATATATATCCATTATATATGTATTCATAATAGTCCAAAACATTTTGAGATAATAAATGAAATGCATATTTCTTGGAGATGGTAGGTCTTGTATATACATGAATGCATCATTGATTTATTTATTGTATAAAAGGAATTAATAGTTAATGATAAATAGGTATAATTGAATTAAATTACTATATATACATTATATTTGTTACATAAGTTCATTAACTTCATCGTATATATGTTCCACGTATGGAATGAACGACTTATATCACTTTGAGGGGGCGGTTGTCCACACTTCCTCAAATGAAACTATCGTATTTACCCATTATGGACAAAATAAAGGTGTGTTGTAAAGAAAAATTACAGAAACATATAGAAAACCTAAATATAATTTATATCATATGTAAATATAGTGTCATAATTTCCGCCATGAGAGGTGGTTGGAGAAAATTGAACTATCATCATTTTGTGAGGCAGTAGTTCGCTGTACGCCGAAATAGTATGTTCTATATCCATTGGATGGAGCTGTGTGTAAGTGTAGATGAAAATATTTTAATAAAAACATACTATTATATTTAGGATACTATTATTTTTATAAAATAAATGAATAAATATAGGTTAGGGTGTTGGATAAAGAAAATACATTAAATGATATTGAGGGAAAATGTTACCTCAAAATCGGGATCTCCTTTTGATTTGAGCCAAAAAGATTTCATGAATTTCATTTCTCTAATTTTAAAGCTTATAAGATGTATTTAGGGATATTGGGAGAAATTGTTATCATAATTTGGACTAGCCAAGGGGTTTGAGAGGTGTGATTATGTGGGTAGAGGTGGTGGCCTTTTATAAAAGGGGTGAGGGGTACTTTAAGAATGTTTTGAAACATTTTTTTATTAAAAACATTATTTTTGATTTATAATTGTGCCAATGTAATATATTTATATTATAATATGATTATGGGTCAAAATAATCTCATCCAATAGGTTTTAAAAATGATTTGGTCACAAAGATAACCTTATCGTTTAGCTTTAACACTTATTTAAAAACATTAACTAATATATAGTTGCTATATATACTATAAAATATTATTTATTTGGCTGAATTTTATTTTTAGGATAATTATATCACTTAATAAAATATTATTTATTTTAAAAAATCATTTTTTTCAATTTTGACAGTATTTAGTAATTGCATTTTAATGTCTTAACTACTTGATTAATTTTAAAAAACTACATTAAATCAAATATAACATGTCAAAATAGTTCATATAATTTGTTCATTGAATAAAAATGTTCAAATTACATTTATTTTTAAAATTATAATATCATTTAATTTAATATTTCATTTATAAGGTAATCACTGCGTCATCATTGTGTCCAAAATAAATTTATTTATGTAATGTATAAAAATTAAAAATTGAATAACATTATGTGTTAAATATTAATATATTTACAATTAATATTTCTATTAAAATATATAATTTATATAAACAAAATTCAAATTTCTTTAGTTCGGAGAAACATGTTTATTCTATATTTCCATTATCTTTAAATTTAATATTATAAAAGGTCATTATCTCAACGAAGTGGCCACACAGGTTCATAAATCAACTTAAAGATGAACCATGTCAGCCATATCTCATCAAATAGGGTTAAGGCTTATGATAGGGTTGTTTTATATTATAATAATTTTTTTACATTAATATATCGGATTTAACCATAAACCATGGAAAATAAAAATAATTACAGAAGATATTATTCATAATGTCAAAAATTAAAAATTACCTAATTAAAATATCTGTAACTTCTTATTCTAAATATGGAATTTATTTTTATAAATCAAAACTTAGAATTTGTAGAAATTAATTTATAATTAATACATGTTGTCAAAATAAGAAATATGGTTTGATGAATTAAAAACTATCCAAAGATTGACATGTGTTTATGCCCATATTCAATCTGAAATTACTTACAATGGAAAAAAGTTTATTAAATAATGAAAACATAATCTAATTACATGTTCAATTTAATTAAATTTAAAATCTAACAAAAAATATAAATTTGATGAAAAGGTATTTCTGAATTAAAATATATTATTTTTCAGTATTAATTAAAATGATAATTTAATCAGAAAAATACTAACAATTTAAAAAAAATTAAAATTTTATGTCAGACATCTAAATAAGAATATTATTTTTCAAAATAGAAATAAATATTTGAAAAAACATGATTTAATAAGGGATGTCTATCAAATGACTATAAGAATATATTTTTTAAAAAAAATAATTCATTTATCCAAAAAATTGAATTTCTTCTTGTATAATATCTATAAAATATATAATTGGAATTTAAAACATTACATTTCATATATATCATATATTTTTAATTAAATAAAAATCCACAAAGGGTTATACGATTTTATGAAAACCATTATTCCCTTTTAAATAGGTTTTCATAAAAACACATACTTTGTATTCAATTTGGGTTTATTTCCATTTCTAATAAATTTGGTAACCAATGAATCATTATTTAAACATGTGTAAAATGTATTTTCATGATTCAGTGGATAAATTTTATTCCCACAATTCCAATGTATAGGTTATTATGATAAAATTTAAATAAAAATATTTACTTGTTCATTTTAGAGTGAGGTAGCATATTATGTACGCTTTTGAACATAATGTCTTTTTATTAAATCATGTGATGTCACAAATGAGGAATTATTGTTCAGTTGTTCAAATAAATTTGAGATAATGTGTTGATCTTTTTTCATTACTATTTATGCTATAAGGCCTAAATATAGACACATGTGGAATTTGATGTATTTTAATGAGTTAATTTTTGTCGTGTTTTTTATTATTTTGTTAATCTAATTTATTTTTCCATAATTATTTTAAAATATGTATATTTTTTTCATTCATCAATATGATACATTTAAATTTATGATACAATATATTTATGAAAATAACTTATTATTAATTCATATTTAATGCCCATGAAATATTTTTACGGGGAACTATTTAAGAAATATTATTTCATGTGTGTTATAGAGTAAATATATTACTAAAAATATTTCCATATTATATAAAATTTTCAATTAATATAATATTTTTCTTATAATATATATATTAAAATTATTTTTTTGTATAATAAATTTTTAGTAAACATAATCATTATAATGTTTTTCATTTATTTATTTTCACATGTTTTTCTATGACAACAATTCTCATGTTATAAAGTCAATAAATTTATTGTGTCTAAAGAAAGAGTTTAAAACAACATGATTTAAAAAAAATATAGATTATTTGAAACCTCATCCATGAATTATAAAAAACATATATGACAAAATATTATTTAGTATTTATAAAGGCATAAAGATGCGTAGGATTTTTTTTGACTGACACCTTTTTGGGGATTTCATTAAACTATGTGGGAGAGACTAGATAAACAAGAATAGTGATAATGGTTTATTATGATGATGATTTAGAAAAATAAAAATTTTGAATTTTGGGGTTTGGGGATGTTTTATTATATATATTTTTTATATTTTTATAATATTTTTGTATTAAATATTATAGACTTGGGAATGAAAAAAATATTAAAATGCAATGTATTATTTTTTTGTATTTGACTATTTGATAATATTTTTTATATTCAAGTAAAACTATTTATAAAGAAAATATTTTATGATATATATAAATATATATACATGTATATATATATTGTGTGTATATATATATTTATATTCTTATATAAAATAGGTATTCATGAATGAAAATTGTGTACATGAATGCTAATTAATATTCAAAAATAAAAATTATTTTAGTAATGGCTTGTGATATTCAGGAACATTAGAGGCCACTGGTTGTAATAAAAAATAACAAATTATAAAACAACCCATCATCATGGACTTTCACTCCCCAATTTGATTCTATTTTTTCCAAAAAATGGATTTGGAGTTAAATTTTAGTAGCAATAATGTCTTGGTTATTAGAAAGTATTTCATTTAATTTGGAGAAAATTCATGTTTTTAATTAATGGTTTTTATGTGCATGATGACCAGGTATATTTATAGAGTGGACATCACCTCATTATTAAATATTTTGATAAGTATACATTATCTTATCATTTTTATAATTTCTATTTATAATTGGATTTATTATTTTAATTATTAGTAATTGGGTAAAATTAAATATAGTGAAATAGGAATGAGATAAAATATCATTTATATAAAGTGATCAATGGGGGACAATTAGGTTCGAGGAGACATCACATAAATGTAGAGAAATAATATATTGATGTAGGAGATATATAAGTTTTTCATTTTTACACACAATTTCATTTTTCATTTTACATCACAATGTGGGTAGGTGGGACAGAATGACATGATAATCCACTGATGTGGGTTTCAACATGTGAGGTTTGAAAAGAATCATTTTTATGTATATAGAATGTCCTTTTAGTGGTTAAACATAATTATATTTTTATTGAGCTCTATCTTTAATATGGTGAAATCCTATATAGAAGAAATTTGGAACCCAAGTAGTGTGTACAACCATGAGTGTGAACTTTATTTACATTTTGAAGTCAATAATTATGATTTATAATCTTTCAAGAATAGTTAAAATCAAATGTTTAGTCTAGTGACTGGTTTTTAGAGAGAATATATTGTATATGAGTTATCATTTTGGATTTTCCTATACCATTTAATTTGTAATGTCAATAATGGCCTTGAAAGGCTTAGAATGGTATCCACAGAAGTTAAATGGATGGTAAAATAGTGATTTAACAACTCAAGGATTAGATTAATTTAGTTTTTAGTGTATAATATGGGCTACTAATGATCCTTATGGTTTAGTCATAAAATATTAATTGAAAACGAATAGAGTATAGAACAAATGAGATAGACTAATATCAATCATAGTGTATTATAAGTGATGTTATATCATGGTTTTGGTATTAGTTTATTTTCATGATAACAATCCATTTTAAGACCATATACATGTGATGTTTTTTGGTTTTGGCCCAAAATAATTTATCACCAATGTGGTGATTATTGAGAAGGATAGGTGGAAGATAAAATATAAATTCAAAACATGTTTAAGGACATTGGTGATCCTTGATATATGATTAATGATATTTTTTTAGGGAAATGCATTGATTAAATATTGTTTTCTTCTGCATAAGGTTCATTTGGTTATATCCAATTGTAAGAATTTGGGTCGATTGAGGACTTGAATGTGATGCATCATCAATTTTATTGTTAATTATGTGAATTAACATTATAAAAAGAGAGGTGAGATATGAACTGAATAATTATTAGTAGCATGTTATTGGATAACATAAAGATGTACTCATGACAATATAATTACTATAATTCAAGATTTGAAGGCTATATAATCCCACCAATATTATTTACTTGGGGAGAACCGTATAACCCTGAGTTTATCATTGAGGGAAAGAAAATTGATTTTATTATAATATGAACCACCCCACTGGTTGTATAAAATGTATGTAAATATCATTTACAATATTGGAGAAAACATCATCCCATTATTAGTTTTCCATTTTGTGGAGTCTCGCATATCTTATTGTGGGAAATCCCATAAATCTAATAGTTCATCATTGTCTAGTGGTTGAAATTATATTATGATAGGAAACTGTATTCTACTGTTAGTTTACAAAAATCTAGAAGTCACACATATATTGTTGATGAAATCACTTTCCAACTAAGATTTTTCCATCGCATGATAGTCCCACATATATTATTATTGGAAACTCCATCTTAAAAGGGTCATATAATTATGTCGACATGTCATTTATTATTTGTTTGACTATACAAATAGTGAATTCATCTCAATTATTATATTTTTAACAGTATTTATATATTAACCATAACGGGTTCTCCCCGATCACCTAATGGTTACAATTCATGTATTTATGTGATATTTTTAGTTTTTTTCCCTTTTTTTGTACGAAATCACAATTATTTTTGGTCCTACATTGGGTATTGTTATTTATATACAATTAGACATCATATTTACTATCATCACATGAACCTTAGTGTATATGAAAATACATTTTTGAATTTTGTTTGGAAAGGGACCTTTTAGAATATTTTTTTCTAGGAGGATCTCAATAGTGATGGATAAAATTGTCTGGGGAAGGAAGATTATTATTAATCAGATATCAAAGTTGTATTATGTTCAATTTTTATATTACATTATATAAAAGAACATTATGTATTTTCCCCTACCCCAGTATCTCAGAGTTGGTGTCTACATTAATGCATTGAAATTAGATATGAAGAATCACATCGTGATGTACTAAATAGTTTATTAGTCTTTAAAAACAACATGCATACATGAATTCATAATACCATTTAAAATAAAAAATAAATAATTTATTTTCATTGAGAAATAAAATATTCCCATTATCATATCAATACATATCAATCACTAAACACTTCCTCGTATCCTGGAGAAAATAAGACATAAAAAATGGGTAAGCTCAATTTCTCTATAAGGGTTTGCATACAAAATATGTTATTAAAAAATAATGATTAATCAATATGTTTGGTAAATAATTAAAATACCTTCCAATTAATAAATAACATAATCATAATAATTTAAGAAATAATAATGTTCAAATAAAACCATATAAATAGTCACATTATATATAATCATAAAAATATTTTTTCAATTTAACTTTAATATCACATGGAATGTTAATAAATGAAATCAAAATTATTTAATACATAATTATGGATGTCAAAATCAGACCATCAAGGCCTTGTTTAATGAAATATTTTACCATTGAGGCATTATTCCACGAAATCAATAGTTATACATGCCCATCATTGGCTATTTTCAATTTATTCCATGTATTTAATGGATGAATAACAATTAAAATAAAAATTCATTTTGAAAAAACATACCAAATAATATATATTACCCTAATAAGAAGACATAATCATACAACAACAAATATAAATTAGTAAACTGTTAGAAAATTGTACAACTCTAGTCAAAATGATTACAAACCAATCAAATAAATTATAATATTGGTATTAATACAACATATCCCTAGGAAATCAAAGTTAGAATATATTCTTGATGTTGATGATTCATAGAAATACCATAAGAATATCATAAAAAATATTTTTGAGAAAAATTAAAATTTCTTTTTGAAATCACCCAAAAAAATTCACAAAATATTTTCAAAATAAATTTCCATTGAAATTAATTTAAAATGATTGTAAATGAATATTTAAACAATGATTGGTCATGATTGTGGGAGATTTTGTACATTTGATAAACATTGAATTAAATATTCCTTTAAATTTTTTGATAAAAGACTAATAGGAAATGTTTTGAATGAGACATGATGATTCTATCAAAAAAATTTATAAAAATATATAATGTGTTAAAATATATTTAATAAATCATAATTAAATTAATTTTAATATTTATGTACAAGTATTTTCTTCCAAAGAAATAAATATTTTCATATATTAATAAAAAATATTAATCATTTTAAGTACCAAAGAGTGGAAAATGTACTATTACATGAAAAATATTATTAATGAAAATATGGGAATTAAACAGATTAATTTTATGAGAGAAATATCAAATAATTTCTTCAAGATAGAATTAAAAAAACAATCACAAATAATGATGAGATTCACAAATAAACACTTACCAATATAGTAACTTTTTATTCATTACATAATAATTAAAATTAAATTAAATGAATCTTTAAATACTATAAAGAAAAATATAATCAAGATATAACATATCAGATTGAATTATATAAAAAACTCAAAATAATTAAGTGTTGAATACGTATTATGTCTCATCGATGTAAAATTGATATGAGAAACCCTTATCTCATCTTTGAATTCCTTTGTATTTGTCTGAACATACTTAATAAAAAATATTGATATATTATAAAAATATTAACGATCCGTAGTCATATATATCATTCCATATATAATTTGATAACATATTACCACATGTTTTTTAATAATATTTTGTTATTTTTTTGGGTGGTAATAGCCTTGTTTTCTCAAGCACGATTTGTCTGGAATGTTTTGGTTAGTTTAAAAAGGACATATTAATATCATATAAATAATTTTAGTAACGTTATAAATATCATATTTACTCATTATATAATGTTTTATTATCTTTTATTAATGTTGGATATTAAAAATGAATCACATCGCTTCGTTATTTCAGTAGGTCGTACATAAGAATGATCGATGATATCATTCACTTAATGATTTAAAGGGTTAGGAATTGGGAGATATAATAATGTTAAATAATCAAAATAACATTATATATATATCACATATATCAATTATTTTTATCATTTTTTATTTTCTATGTAAATCAAAAGTGAAAAATAAATCACATCACTTTGTGAGGGTGTAGTCCACCGTACACACGACCGACATTAATGTATTTGAAATGGAATGGAACATTACTATTTATATGTGAAATTAAAATTAAATAAGTATAATAAAAAATAAATATCATAAATATATATTCAATACATCAGGATGTCAATCCTTGAACGATGGTGATGGAAAATAAAATACTTCTTTTTGAGAGGCAGTAGTCCACCGTAATCACAATTAATGATTTTATACCATTTTATGGAAGATAAAATGAATAAAAAATATTCAATAGACATAATAATATTAATTTTTTTGGTAAATTATAGTTTTAGTATACTTTATGTATCATAACATAATTTACAGTGGAATATAGATAAATTAAATGATGGATCGTTGTCATGATAAGTACATTCTATAAAGGATAAAACATTTGGATCTCCTCTTAAAGACCATAGGGATAGTATTTTTTTGAATATTAGAAGATCTAAAATGTTTATATGGATTTCTGGGAGATGATTTTTTATTATATGGTCAAATAAATGTTCAGGTGATGTGTGAATAAGTAAGGGGATAGAGTTCCCTTTTACATGTGGGGAAAGAGGACCCTTATTTACATTTCATTCAAATTTCCAAAAAGAATAAAATATTATATATCCTTTCACATGAAAAAAGTTTCAAATGAATCTTTATTACAACCTATTATGTTTTAGATTTCAATATGGTTATAAAATAGTATTTTGAAATTTTTTTGGTTTGTTTTTCCCATTATCACATACATTATCCCACTATAACCCAATTTCTACTATAATAGATATAATTAATTTGTACTATTTTTACGACTTATTTTGTGTAAAAAATTAATTTAATTTTTTATATAATATTACAAATTATAATTCAAATTTTGGAATCCATTTTTCCAATTTCCATTCCCAAAATATAAAAAATATAATTTAAAATTAATCCAATATACATGACGAGAATGTGGGCTTTCCTTGAGAAAATATTCAAATGATTACAATATTTTTATACAAAAATTCAATATGAAAATGATTTGAATAAACTGAATCAAATTGTTATTTATATTATTAAACATGTTTTACTATAAAAATAATTGAAAACATAAATAAAAATTTATATATAAGTAAACCAAAAAGTTAGTTTTCAGTTAATATTTAATATTTTCACTATTAGTCAACAAATAATATTTTTAGAAAAATCCCAAAACATTACCATATTATAACATTGAAATATATATTTCAAAAATGACAATTATTTTTCCAAATAAATTATAAAAAAGTGTAAATTTTAATTAAAAATTATTTTCACCAAGAATGAAAAAAATGCCTTTGAGAAAGATACATTTTTCAGAAAACAATTATTTTCCATCCAAATTTTGTTATTTTTATCCAAAAAATAGATATAAATTTTTATTTAAATTATATATGTTTAAATCAGATAATTTTAAAATTTTAATATGTTGTATTCATACCCTCCAATTTAATGGCACAGTTTTAATGGTAATAGTAAAATCATAATATTTTGATGGAGTATCACAATTTTCACAAACCCGATGTTGTGTTAATTGAATGTTATTTAGTTGATTGAATTTATTTAAAAATATGTATATCCTAAAATAATAGGATTTTCAATTCCTTTATATTCATTATTTCATGTCATAAACACTATCAATTATGATGACCATATATTGAAATATCAGGGTGTTACATTATACCATCCTTAAATAAATTGCTTCCATGTAATTTAATATTGATATCGCTAATAAAGGGTTCTTCATTTGAAAATAATAATAAAAGTGATATGATAATTTTTTATAGAACATCCTCTCAATAAGAGAGAATGTAAAAATAAAGGTAATATTGATTAATAGACAACTGTGTTTATATGTAAGATTTTACAGGTGGACAATAAATATATGGACAAGAATGAAAATCATAAATATATATAGAAAGTGTTTTAGATCATCGATCAGAAGTAGGTACAATATTAATATAAATTCTAGGTCCTCGCCAGCATAAAAATATGATGATTTAATAAATTATCACTTCACCATAAATTATTTTTTTAGGATAATATTTTTTCTAAATATCAATTTCGTAGAGTTGAAGAATTCCTTTTCCATATAGACAGAGAATAAATGAAAATTTCATTACATTATATATCACTATTTCAGAGGCACAATTTCAAATTTTTATTCTACGTAGATAATATTCAAATTAATTTCCGACTATAAAAAATAAATATCCAAGATGAATTTTTAAAAACTTAATAACTAAAATTTACTTTTAATGGATCACATGATGCATAAAAGATTAAAAAAAATTTACATCCTTTAATAAATTTTTTTCAAAAACAATATGAATATCAATAGTTATCCAATATAATATGTTAATATCTAAACCCCGACAAAAACACCACTTCTTCATCATTTATATGTATATCAGTAAAATAATATATCTAAAAACAATGATATATGAACAATGACATCACACAGATACGTGGTAGGACTTAAAACCTTATCAACCATAGTTATGGGTTGATTCCTATAATCCCTATCAGATACAATGAGGAGTCTCCCATTATTTGGAATATAATTTTTCAAAATCTATATTAACATAATTTCTACAATTCTCCCAAATATTTATGATCTATATTTAATAAAAAAATAAATGATAAGATAGACAATATAATTTACTAATAATTTTATACTTTTGTACCAAAAAAAGTAATGGTATTGTTCCTTAAATTATTTTTTCATATATTGATCCAATGATTTGTATTACCATTAATGGTTTCCAAAGAAAAAAATCGTTAATAAAGTCACATTCCTAAAAAAATTAAAAAGGGGTGAATATATTTTATAAATTATGATCATACATAAACTCATAAACCCAAGTTATCATCCTTAAATATTATGTTAATTAAGTATTATATGCCACTAATATTTAACAGAATCCTTAGATCATTCATAATTATTATAAAAAACATGAATATGTAAAAAATACTTCTATAATTTAATTCATCAATCCAAATACATAAACACATTAACAGTTTTATTTCTTTATTGATCCTTCCTCAGTCTAAGGGGTAACCTATACTAGAGGTCAAAGGCATGCATAATCTATAATATCCCCACTTTTACAAAAAAAAATTGAAATGGATCCCTATGATTAAATGAATTTTATTTCATTATACTCTTAATTTATCCCCGACAATTCAATTATTTATGACCTTATTTTTCATAGATAAAATGTATTCCCACTCCTTTTTACACCTTATTTTAAATCTATGCCAGCTTAGGTTTATACTGGGTCATTCATTTTCATTATCTATTAAAATAATTCATAATGGATTATAATGTACATTTGAATTATACTAGTAATTTCCCCCAAGATTGTAAAAATTGATGTTTAGTATGGCTCGTTTTTTTACACCACATGACTATCAGTTAAAGCCTATTTTTCCCATTTTAGAGTGATTAACCCTATAAACATCTATTCTAGAACCAAATCATCTTGTAGTACATTGATAGTATTGTATGTATTACAAATGCCAAATATTATCTACAAAAAACAATCTCAATATTATTTTATACGTATACTCAATGTATATAATATCTTTTGTTCATAAATATATGATTTCCAATATCTATTTCACATGGTTTGTACGAAAAGACCCTACAAACAAGTAGCATAGAGACAATGTCTACATAATTACATTGGCATAAAATACTAGTAATCACATCCCAATGGATGGAATAATTTTTTATTCTTATTAATGTACATAAATACATTAATTGATTTTAATTTTTTAAAAATAAAATAAAATAAGTATTTTTGTTGAGAACAATAATATTCCACTTTTTGGTGCCCTACATATCAATCACAAAAGACTTCCAAGTATCCTTGTAAAAAACAAAAGACATAGTCGACCTAAGATGCTCTCTAAGGGTAAGAGTATAGTGGATGTTATGAATAAATAATTAATAATTAGTACAAAAAGGTAAATAACTAAAACCCATAAATTTAATCAATAAAATAATCATAATATATTATGAAAAATGGTGGAAAAATTATACTATATAAATAATCAAATTATCCTAAAATGTCACCACATATATATTGTCTAATAGAATAATCACACAGAATGTTAATAACTGAATTAATAATTATGTATTACATATTTCTAGTCATCTAAAACACACTGTTTCTTCTTTATTCCAACACATCTAATCCATTCTAGGAATTTCTCCAGTAAACATATATTAACTAGTAAGGCCACAACTAAAGCCCAACCTTGTTTGTCTCATGAGACCCCATGATGCTTAAAGGGGATATAATTGGCCCCACCCACATCTTATTATATCCAATGAATTTCTCATATGAATGGAGTGAAACAGAATAAAAATAAAAATTATTATTGATTAAATAACATATTAATTGCTAATAAATACTCAAATTAATTAACATTATAATAAACTATCCAGAGTAAAACGGTGAATGATAAATAAATTATACATCACTAGTCAAACTGAAAAAAAATAATGAAAAATAATAAGGGTGGGATAAATACCAAATATAAACACTTTATAATAATTAAAATATAGGGTTTAGATAATTTATGAATAAGAATATCATGAATATATCATTAGAATAATATTTGAAAAAAACATTGCATTTTGAATTTTACAATTTAACACAAAATATAAAAAAATGAAATCAATATTCATTGATAATGTTCTTTTTAAATATATTTTTTCATGGTTCTTAATAATTATGTTCATGTATCACTTGTTAAAATAATTATTAGATTCACATTTTTGGTAAAAGGCAAAGGTGAATTATTTTAAAAATGGATAAAGATTCAATTCAATAATTTTTATAAAAAGTAAAAATCAGTAAAATTTTCTATAATAAATTATTTTTATAATTCTATAATACTTTTTAAATTAAATTTTAGAAAATATGGTTTTTGATGAAAAATAATTTTCTACTCAAGATAGAAATTAATTCAGATTTTCATAACAACATTTTATCAATAATTTTAAATAAAGAAGATTAAAAAATGGTAATATTAAATGAAAAATAACATAAATAAATATTGTATAATATTATAGATTCATTTTATGATATAAATATCATATATTTCTCCTAATGGATATTTAAGCATAAACAATATTGAATAATTATGATATTGTTAAATAATCCCCAAAGGATTTATAAAATATTGTATCATAAAACCAATGAGATAAATGATATCAAATAAAAAATAATATAACATGATGTCAAATATATTCATGATATAACACATAAATTCAAATTATATACATCTCACAAAATAAATATATGGATAATATGATGCATGTATTTCAAAAGATGAAGTGAGATGAGAGACCCTAACCCAAGGATTGACTTCATTCGTATGTGTCCAAACAAACTATATAATAAATATACGATTATTATAAACATTATTATGAACTATCATTATATATATAATACTATATATGATCAACTTATAACATTTTACCATGCTTTTAATAATAATGTTTTGTTATATTCCATGTTTTGTGTGTGAATTGTGTTATTTTCATATTCATATTTTGTCAAGAATGTTCTAGATATATTATATAAGATATAGTTTCATAATATAAATAAAAATATAAATTCTAAGAAATATCATATTTAATCATTATATACTTTAATATAACAATTTATTAATTTTTTACGATGAAAATTATCCACATCCATTCCTGGAGATGGTATGCCATACACATGCATGTTATAAAATATAATTCATTTAGAAAGTTAAAGGGTAAGGAAATGAGGGATATTTAAAATTTAAATAATAAATGTCAAATGATATATTTAACATATATTAATTAATTTTATCATTATTACATTCCATGTAAATCCTTAATGAGAAACAGATCACATTGTTTCGCTAGGTGGTTTACACTTTCCACAAGAGCGATGTTATTAGTATTGAAAAAACGGATCATAAAATGTAACATTTGATAATTAAGTTAAAAATGAATGATAATATCACATATATCATATAAGTTTCATACATACATAATTATATTAAACATTGATAGGTGGTTATGGAAAATTTTTTACATTGATTCGTGAGGAGGTAGTCCTCTATACACCTAATCGATGATTTCCATTCCCATTTGATGGAAGTGGAGATGGATAAATATTATTCCATGAAAATAATAAAATATAATTATATGGAAGAAATTTTTTTATTATATTGGATATATTATCAAATAATTTCTGGTTAAAAAATAAGAAATAAAATGATACATCATTCATATGAAAATTACCTAGTCTACGAGAAAAATTCATTTGATTACCTCAAAAGGACCCAAGGGATGGTATTCTGTGAATTATAGAAGATCAGTAATCTTTATAAGGAAGTTGGGTATATAATTATTTTTGTTGTATTTGATAAAATTATATTTATATGTCTGAAAATGTGATCGTAGGGGGTTCCATTATAATAGTCGGGAAATGAAACCCTCGTGGAAATTTATTTGAAATGTTCCAAAAGAATCCAAAATAATAATGCCATTCACAGGAAATAATCCTTAGAATGAACCTATAATAGAAATTTGTTAGTTATATTATGGATAAATTTCCATTCAATTTTATTTTGACAAGTTTTGGGCAATTTAACCCATGTCTTATTAGTTTAACCCCATAATAATTTATATTTTATTCAATAATAATGGTAATTCATTTTTACTTGTATCACAATAAATTTGGTTAAAAAAATCACTACATTACATAATTTTTTTTATTACAACTACTAATATTTAATCCTTTTATAAATATTCCATTAACATAATTGAAAAAATGTTATATAAAATTAATCCCATAGTTGGGACTAGATAGTGGGATTTCAGAGATTAAAGGTTCAAAAGAATACAATGTTTTCATATGAAAATTCGACATGGGAAACAATAAAATGAAGTATATTATATTAATAAATTTATATTTTAACTACTTTTTTCATAAAAATAATTTAAATTATAGTTTTTATATATAAATAATGTAATAAAAAATGTAGTTCTCAAATAAAATTTATTATTTTTACTATTCATTATAAAAAGGGAAATTTTCATATAAATCCCATAATTTCCCTATAAGATAAATTTGAAAAATATATTTCAAAAATGAATTTATTTTTTTATTATATGTTTTTAAAATTGGTAAAAATTTATTATTATTTGTGTGTACAAAGTCTGATTAATAAACCTTTTAGATAATTATAGTTTTTTATAATACATTTTCATTTTTTTTCTAAATGGTTCTCTTTTAATATCTATTTAATACATATAATTTTTTTTATAAATTATTAAACCATATATTTTTAATAATTTAGTTTGTATAATTCATACTCTCCAATTTAATAGTGATGTAATAATAACTATGTTTAAAAAATAATATTTGAATAGAGTGTCATGTTTCGTTCAAACCTGATGTTTCATTCACTGGAATCTATTGAAGGGATTAATTTTTTTTAAATTATATATATCATAATGTATCATGATATTATATGACCTTATATAGTTGGTATTACATTTCATAAAAACGATCAATTATAATGTTCATATTTTTAAATATTGGGATGTTACACAAAAGGTTAATTATTAATGTATTATTGTATGAAATATATGAGTTTAGTTTTTTTAGAGAATTGTTAAAAAGAATTTTCATTTTATGATCTTTTAAATAAAAAATTATTTTAAATTGTTTTTAAAATTTGTAGATATTGTTCAATTATTTATCAATTATTTTATCTGGTGATAATGAGGGTATAATTTCCATCTAAGTTCTTTTCTAACCATCAGTACAATTAAATATCCCACAAATTAAATGGTCTCTTGACTGAGTTCATGTATCAACTAAACCATAAAAATATTGATGGTGAGAAATTTAAAGACAATATAAATATTTGTTGAAATTTTAGACTCACATTTTCATAGAAACTATTAATGACAACAGTGCACATTAAGCATCAATTAAGGATCTTTAAATTATAAAAAATGTAATTCTAAATATAAGGTGTGTTGTCACATCATTTATATAAAAAATAAGAATATATATTTGGAAAAAGTTTCTATATTAATTAAAACATCCTGAATTAAATCTTATCGATATATTTTTATTGCATTATCTAATAAAATATAATATTTAGTGGGCTTCATCTCCCCTAATACAAATTTGTGAAATGCTGAGTACGATATGATACTCACAATTGGACCAAAATAAAATATATCTTATATATATATATATATTAAATGTAATACTTATTTGAATTTAAAAAATATAGATATTTAATTAGATCTTTTTGTTGAATCCAAGAAATCAGACTTCAATGGAATTTCTCAATAGGTTACATATTTATGGATTATATAGTCAAAAATAGTTTTAATTATAATTTCTACCAAAATGATTTTAATTTATAGAAAAAATATGTTTTTTAACATCATAAATTATAGAAGGAAAACTATTCCAGAACAATAAATGAACCTTTAAGGGAATTTTTTTATATAAAAGTTACTAACTCAAGAAGTTAGGAGGAAAAAATGGATAGTTAATGATAATGATCGAAATATTTTACCATGAATTGAAAAAAAATATTTCTTTCATTTGGTGTTATTTCATATCATCATAACATCTAAAATGTATGACATGGTAAAATAAGGTTCTACAAATTAAAATGAGCCACGATATTAATTATCAATATTATTGGAATGAGATGAAAGATGATATATCTAGTTTTTCCTCTCTATGATTTATTTATATGATGTTTAAATGTGAACAAAAATAAGAAATTGTTTTGTTTAAATTAATCCCTTTATTATCAAATAAATAAGTTGTCAAGTACATTGAATTTATGATTCCATTACTAGGTTTTTTTTAGTATTTCATGTTTTTTTATTGGTAGTAGTTCATCTAATTTAAATGGTAGACTTTTTTTATCAAATTGAGTGACTTATCCATTAGAATATTTTCATAAGTCATAAAAAATGGTAAGATTGTTAAATTAGTATGACTGCAAATATATTATTTTAGAAAATGTTCTCAATGTTGCTTTGGTATTTTTTTAAATCACATTGGTGTTCAATGGGTATACTACTACATTTTATCACAGTTTTTAATCCTTAAATAGATTTAAAAACTTCACAAAATGATATTTTTTGGTAAATAATTTTTTTAACTAATTTTAGATAAAAAATATCAAGATAAAATTACATTATTACATAAATATTTATCTATATTAACACTTAAAAAACATAAATTAATATGTCACCATTTGAATAAATATATATAAATAAAACCCAATCGTCTATGTGTTAGATAATGATATGATAAACGACTCACATATGGCCTTATTTCTATTATGAGATGATATTTATAACTAATTTAATTTATGAACTAATAAATAAGCATCATAGATCGATGTGTTGAAGTATTTGATATTTTTATGTATAGTGGGGGTGGGGTGAATTATTCATAATCCTTTTTATAATTTCTTCATTATATTAACCTAATTAATTGGTTAATATATCAAAAAAATATTTTATTAATCACAATTCCTTTATCATATGTTAAAAAATAAACAACTACAGGGAACCTAATGTATCTATAAATGTTTTTCTAAATATATCTATCTAATAATTTTTATGTTGGGTTCACTCTAAGACACAAATATACACTATAAATACAAAAAATGAACAATACATGATATCTCTTAAAAATCCATATCATATTTGATTATATTGAATGTCGTATCCTTAAATGGATGAATTTTTTATAGAATTCCTTCTATACCACCACTACCATTGTCTTTGGACAAGTTTATTTATACTTCCTCTAAACAATTATCCATTGCAACCATATACAATTGGGTGAATAATATATTTAGAATAATCCAGGATATATTAAAAAACAATCATTATCTTTCTCTGTAATATTTGTAAAGACCCAGAAATTTAGTATAATTTTTAAAAATTATATAGAATTATTTCGAGACTACTAAAATCGATGGCATGTGATTTGGACCCTAGGAGAGCCCAGAACAGAATTTTGAACATTTTTATGGTACATTCAGTAAACATGAGTGTGTGAATTTCAAGCTTTTGAACCGGTTCATAGATTAACAATCCAAGGTAACTGTTGAAATCATAGCTCCAGGATTCGTATAGGCGAAGCCTAACTTTGATCGGAAAGGGTCGGATGATAAAGGTGATTTTTGGGGAAAACAACTTTTGAGTTATTTTATTCTTTTTCCAACTGTTGAGTGATAGTTGGCAGGACCGCAGTGTAACGATGGACCTTAAATTAAAAAAAATCAATGACTCATTGCTTTAGTAATGTAAATGGAATTCTCATAAGATTCATTGGTTCATTAATTACGGTTCATTAATGAACCACATATATGAATGCAACGTGGATCTTATTTCATAAATTAATCAAACCATTGGAAATTGAATTTACAAACGATGGGAGGAAACTCTGACAAAATGCCAAAGACGTCACCCACTAATGAAGAATGTTGATTGATCAACGACCATTGGGGGATTTGGACTAGACACTAACAAATAATGACGAATGAATTAGAACTTCGATTCTTTCCATCATCAGCAATAGATTCAACTGAATCTAGATAGGGGTTAAAATTTTTTATATGTTTAATTGTTTCCTCTTTCCCTTTTATTAGTTAATATGAATAATGCAGGTCAATCGACTGATGGGTTGATCCGATATTCTATCATTTATAGGAGGTTCTTTCATGGTATTTTTGGGGATTTTTCTTTCTAAATGTTTTTTATTATCACCCCCATGTTAGAATAGTAATGCAGAGGTGTAGGCCAATCCGAACAAGTCTCAGACCCTCTACCGCTCTTTGAAATTTAGAGTTTTTTGTGGGAGACCAAGTAACGTGGAGGCAAGGAGATTATGCATCTTCGCAGGGGAGGAAAAAACCCCGGAGGATCATAGTCGCATATGGGAATAGAAATGGAAATCTTGGGCTTCTCTAGTGGCCAGTTGAATCAAGGGTCGATGACAAGTGGCGTTGGCCAGCCTAAGCCAGCCGCGTGGAAAAGTAGCACCCACAGGCACTATGGTGGAAGGGGTCACGACAACATGATATGTGACAGGTGGAATATCAAGGTACTGAAGTGCTGTGTGGGGGAGATGTAGTTGCCGCTCGGGCCGCTCGGCCAGACACCAACCATCAGTTCAAGCTGGCCTTTTTTGCAGGAGGTGAGGTTCCCCGCTGGTGCCACCAGCTAGGAGAACCAGGCCACATGTGGGATGGGTTTCTAGGCGGTCCGGACCCACGAACCTTGCTAGTCCCACCAGCTGGGCTGGAACTATGTGCCCAATGGGCCGAACCCCTACTCGACCAGGACCATACCGACCCCATTTCACTAAAATATGAGTAACTCACAAACTAGGAATCTGATTGATGATTCATCTATGGTGTTGGGGCCCTTACGAAGAGGATGTACTTTTCAGATAATCCACTACAGTTTTGTAAATCGTCGGATTATAGATAGGTTGGATTGAAATCGAATCCAACTAGGCTCTATTTACATTTTTATTATATATCTTATAGACCGCGAGTCTGATTGACACATAGTCTATCATGATGGAATACATATGATAAGAAGGTCCATTGGGTTACATCTTCAGGGGAATTCATTGCTATTGAGGTATGAATGATTTTATAAGAAGGGAATCTTTCGATAACTAGTGAACCATGTTCGGGAATCCTGTGGCTTGCTGTATAGTGAAGAGCGACCCTCCATGGATAGACTTGAGAGAGACCCTCCATGGATTGGAAAAAGAGTAACCCTTTATGGATCAACAGTAAAGAGATACACTTCGTTTATCGAAATGAGAGCAACCATCTATGGATTGGAAGTAGTGCGAACCGCTTTGGATTTGTAGCAGTGCAACCCTCTGTGGATCAAGAGTAAAGCATACCTTTTTGGATCATCAGTATAGATACCCTTTTTTGATCTATAGAAGACCCTCTCAATATAATAAAATGATCTCGCTCAATATTATTCGTCTTTATTCGTGTTCTCTAAGTTGTATACTGGGAGTGAGATTTTTTTAGATTTTGATTTTTTATTGAAATCATGTGTTGTTTTTTTCCATAATAAAAGTTTTGGAGACCTTTGGGAGTCTCGAGGGACCTACTGGGTATTGTTATACTCACCCCCTACATAGCCTTCTACCTCACCTTGTCATGTCTTGTGCAGCTAACAGATAGATAGACTGAGAATTGGGAAGCTAGGGATAGATAGTGCTCAGAGGTGATTGATAGATGTGTGGACTGGCTGTGACGATAGATGATGAGCTATACCTACCCTTCATGTAGTATCATTGTTGGATGACCTTCAGAGAAATTTTTTTCATTTTTCTTGTACATTCATTTCAGTTGGGTTTGTATACTGGCCCATTTTAAATTCGGTTCACACTTTTACTATTAATAGTTCTATATTGTTATTTTCATTTGTCGTGTGCCTCATCTGTGTGTGTATAAGTTTAAAATTAATTACTTCCCATATTGGGATATTCCATTTTAGTGCTAGTCTCCATCCCGTAGCCTATGGAAGTCGGTCTTTGGGTAGTCACAACACAGGCCGTGGGGGAAAAGTCATGAAAAGTGGTATCAAAGGGGTCGGTTCAACCACAAGAACTAAGACTCTGTGATTTCAAGGTATAAATAATGTTATGTGTCTTGAGTTGGGATTCCAGTTTGGAGAGTCCAGTGTTGGTGTAGGGGTTGAAGTGTCCATACACTAGGACCATGAGTTTGGATTTTTGACTTGATACAAGAAAAATATTTTTCCATGTGTTTTGAAAATTATTTTCATGATCTATTTTGAGTAATATCACCATGTATAACTTATTTAACGTTTCACATCTATTTAATTATAATATGTTTCTACATAGTCATCCATCTAGGATTCTAGTGAGACATCATGATGATGGACCACCGATAAATGAGGTATCAATGCATGGCCCTCATACAGTGATATAACCTTCAGGTGGTGTACTAGAAACACCTCCACCTGTAAAGAAAAATATTCAACCAATCCACCTAGTGGGCCATTCATTCCTACTAAGCGTGTTTCACCGGTTCTATAGAAAGAGGCCTATGAGGATAAGAGGTGATACAGATCCACAGGTAGTTGAGGATAGGCTGGAGAATGTGGAAATAGTTTTCCTCTTGGTTAAGACATCGGCAAACCAGATGGTGATACAAGATGCTAATCTCATTCAGGGAATAGTTGGGACATGGTAGATCCTGATGCTCAAAACTCATTAGGATACAAATCTTTTCGGGTTGGACATCGAGATCCTCTTCATGGTGGAGTTCATTCTAAAGACCTTATGTTCGGTGCATATTCAAGAGCAACTGCACTTACATAAGGGAAGTTTAACACTGGCCCAATATTCGGAAAGATTAATTGACCATTATCAATACTCTAATGAAATGGTATGAGACACTTTCCTTAGGTACCATTCCGTTGACAAGGGACTCCGATGGGAGATTAAAGCATCGATGATATCATTCAACATCCTGACGCATACTGGAGTGCTAGAGAGGTCATTATTGGTGGAGAGATTCCTACCTGAGTAGGCACTAATAGTGAGAGCCACCACCAGATGACAAGAAACCAAGTCATCTGCAACATGTGGTAGGTAAATAAAACAGTGACCCAAATAGGACAGACCATCTAGAGGATGACCCCCTTGATGTAGGGTCAGAGGTGTAGAGTTCACAAGGTAGATGAGGTCAGTAGAGGATCATACTTTCTTACACGTGCAGCGGGAAGGGTCACATGAATCATGATTGCCCGAACCGCCATACTGATGATCAAGAGATAGTCGAAGGACCGCCGATCTAGAGGTAGTGGTTCATGTGAGGAGGTTCACAGGGAGGTAGATGTGGCAGAGGATCAGGTTGTGCAGTAGGCGGTGGGTGACAGTTTGAGGTACTACCACCCCCACCCCTAGTGGTCCACCCCGACCTTAGGGAGAAGGTGGACAGGGAGGAGCTCAACTTCAGAGCCTAAAGGCTTATAACCATGATTCTCCAAATATGATTCAAGGTACGATCTATGTCTACTTCACCCTAGCTTCTGTTCATGTAGACAAAGGTTCCAGTCACTTTTTTTATGTCCATGACTCCTTTTCAGAGCTCAGAGATTCTGATGGAGCCGTTGGATCGATCTATATGATTAGAGACTCCTGTGAGAGAGGATTCGATGAATACGCATTGGTGACTGCAGTATGAGCTAACTCTTGGAGGATATATCTTCGGTTGGGATATCCAAGTAGTTGCATTGAGGCCTTACGAAGTCATCTTAGGTATGGACTACTTATCCACAATCCATGCTCAGATCGATTACTTTGGGTACAAAGTGTGGTGTGTCTATGAGGATGAGACTGGGTTTTCATCACCGATGATAAGGGAACCATTTCAGAATAGGATGGACATTCATGGAGGGTGAAACGGTTCACTCATCAATTAGCTAGCCTTATCCATGGTGTAGTTGATGTGGGGAGTCTGAGCTATCCAGTCATGGTGGACTAGTATGCGGATGTCTTTCTTGAGGATGATCTATGACAACCTCCACTAATAGAAGTAGACTTCTACATCAACATTTACCCCAAGCCGACACTGATATCTTTGCCCACATTTCATATGGGTCCTATGGATCTTCGTGAGTTAAGGGTATAACTAGAGGACATACAAAGAAAGGGTTTCTAAAGACCCACTATCTCTCTATGGGCATCCCCAATTTTGTTCTCCAAAAAGGCAATTTTGAGTTTGAGACCTTCCCTAGATTATCAGTGCCTGAACTATGTGACCAGGAGGAACATGCATCCTTTACCGAGGATTGAGGATCTCTTTGCTCTTCTGAAGGGAGCTTGGTGTTTTTTGAAGATATTTCTCAGATCAGGCAATCATTTGATTCGAGTGTGGGATGAATATATAGAAAATATATCCATCAGATTCCAATATGAACACTATGATTTCTTGGTGATGCCTTTCAGTGTGAAAAGCGCACTAGAAGTGTTCATGGGACTCAAGAATAGGATCTCCCATCCTTACCTCAATCTCTTCGTGGTGCTCTTCACTGAGGACATTGTGGTGTACATGGAATCAGAAGAGTAGAAAGCCACACATCTAAAAATTTTCCTTGATACACTCTGAGAGCACAAAATTTCTGGCATGCTATCGAAGATCCAGTTCTAGATACAAGAGGCACACTTTTTGGAGCACGTTATCTTAGAGGCTATTATTGCAGTGGATCCATAGAAGATAGATGTATTTGCTTCTTGGGGTCCACCGAGGTGCGTGACCGAGATGTAGATATTCATAGTGTTGGATGGGTAATAACAAAGATTTTTACCCAACTTCTATAGAGTAGAAGCACACGTGTATGCTTCCACAAAGAAGGGACCACCCTTTATATGGACAAAGAGGTGTAAGTAGTGTTTCATTGAGATAAGGCGGAAACTGACGAGCACCCCTCAACTTGAGGCTACCAGAAGAGGGTGTTGGGTATGTAGTTTACTGACACGCATCAGGGACCAGACAGTGATGTGTCCTATTATAGGAGAGAGCAGTGATCACCTATGGCTCATGACAGCTAAGGAAACATAAGTATAACTACACGACCAATTACTAGGAGTTAGCAACAATGTCTTTGTATTGAATATGTGGCGACACTACTAGAGAGATGAGCGGTTTACTTTATACACAGACCACAAGATACATAGGTATATCTTCTCACAGAAGTACCTGAACAAGAGATATGAGTGAGGACTGAAGTTACTCCAAGACTATGAATGTGAGGTAGTCTACACTCTTAGGAATGGAAACATACGGGCAGACATACATAGAAGTAGGATGGGTTAACAACCACTGATAAAGGGTACATAGTATTAATCCACATTGCAGATATCCTTCGTGGATATAGATGGAGCAGCATGCCTCCTATATATGAATGTCACTCACCCAATCCTTCAGCGAGTTTAGGAGGCACAGCTTGGGGACATTGACTGGGAGACCCGACGTGCACAGATAACCATAGGACATGATCTAAATGGATTTTTTAAAGGTGGGGATCATGTCATACATTTTAGAAGACGTACCATGCTACCAGTGACATTTCAAGAGGAGTTGTTGATGGTGTTCCATACATCCCCTTATTTGGTAAATCATGGGTTGGTGAAAATGTACCAGGACCTCTGAAATCAGTATTGGTGCCCAGGATGAAGAATGTGGGGGAAAAGTTTGTTTTTTGATACCTTACATGCCAACAAGTAATATCCACGCAATAAGATCCAGTAAGTTTAACACAACCATTAGAGGTCCCATAATGGACATGGGACGGTGTTTCCATGGACTTCGTGATTGGGATACCATGCGTGTCCCGGGTCAATGACTCTATCTGGGTGATCGTTGAATGAATCACAAATTTGGCCCGTTTTCTACCCATCAGAGAGAAGTGATTAGAAGAGTTCTTGGGATGCCTCTATGTTCCAACGATAGTACATATTAATGAGATACCATCAATAATCATTTCAGATCCTGACACTCGTTTTACATACCAGTTTTGGAAGGGATTAGGGGTGGTCTTTAGTGATCATCTAAACATGATCACTACCTTTCACCCTTAGAAAAATGGTCAGATGGAGTGGAAAATACATACACATGTGGATATGATTCGTGCTTGAGTCCATGATATTGGCCACTTTTGGGAGGACCACCGGCCATAAGTGGAGTTCGCATACAATAACAACTATCACTCGACCATTGACATGGAACCGTTTGAGGCACTGTATGGATGACCATTCATATCACCTCTATGCTGGACAGAGTAAGGTTATTGGAACTTATGGGTTCGTAGTTGGTGCGGGATACAACTAAGAAGGTGCAAAACATCTAGGAGAGGATGAAAATTACAAAGAGTATGTAATAGACTTATGTTGATATGAGACAGAGACCCTTAGAGTTCAAGGATAGAGGTCATATCTTCCATTGGGTCTCACCTTGACATGGACTACAGAGATTTTGTCAGGTAATCAAGCTATCATCGAGGATCATAGGACCATTCTAGAGTCTTAGTAGAGTGGCGAGGTGGTGTAAAACCTAGCTCCCCCCCCCACAGATCCATCAGGCACACGACATTTTACACATTTCATGGCTGATGTGATATGTGCATGAACTATCACACGTCATCGTCTGGGGGGGAGATAGACATTGATGAAGGGGTGAATTATATGGATTTCACCATGGAGATAGTGGATCGATAGGATCATGTATTTTTTTGAAGGTAAATCCCTCTACTGCGAGTTCAATTCCATCACGAGAACCTCTAGGAATGAAAACGGGGGTGGGAGGCTCAGATTCGGGCTTAGTACCACAATTTGGTTCCTTAGCTATTGTTGTGGATTTCGGTAATGTGAATACATTTGGTGGGGATAATGTTAAGACCTAGAAATTCCATATATATAATTTAATTACAGGGAACTATTTTGAGACTATGAACATCGAAGACACATGATTTTGAGGCTAAGAGATCCCAGAATGGAATTATGAACATTTTTTAAGCTACTTATTGTAAATTTGTAGCCAAGAATTTCTATCTCTTGAACATGTACTCGAATGAAAATCCAAGGCCAGTGTTGAATTCATAGCAACATGATTATCTTAGGCAAAGCTTAACTTTGACCAATAAGGGTAAGAAATTTTATTAATTTTTTGGACTTTTGAAAAAAAACCTAAGATTTTTTATTCTTTTCCCAACCGTTGAGTGACTGTTGGAGGGACCGCTGTAAATAAATGAATAACAATTAATGATTCATTTCATTTGTTGTGTAACTACAACCCTCATAAGATTAATTGGTTCATTAATTCCGGTTCATTAATAAACCACATTAAAGATTTCAACATGGAGAATATTTCATTGATTAAAAAACCATTGGCAATGGAATTCACAAACCACTAGGTGATGCTCTGAAGAAATGCCGATGATGTCACCCAGAAAAGAATAATGGTGATTGATCTATTACCATTAGAGGATTCAGAACATATAATGACAAACAATGATGAATGACATCAATCGTGGATTCCTTCTTTTATCCGCAACAAATTCCACTGAATCTTGGTTGGGGGATAAATTATTTAATATGTTTAAAAGATTCCTCCTTCCCCATTCATTGTTAATACAAAGAACATGGATCATCCAACCAATGGCTTGATCTGTGATTATTTATTTTATGGGAGTATTTTTTATTGTTTCTTTTTGGGGATTGTTATTTCTAAATGTAGATTTTTATCACCCCCATGTTAGAACACTATCACGAAGGGTGTGAGCCAATCTGAACAAGGCCATAATCCTCATCTACTCTTGGGTTTTGAGTGTTGTTCATGGGAAACAATGAAATGTGGAGGAAAATCGATTCCAAGGGTTTTGTAGTGGATATGGAAACTTGAGTGGGCGATAGGCACAGATGGAAAAAGAAATAGATCTGGGGGAATCTCCAGTGGTCGCGAAAGCAACCAACAGTGCAATGATGGCTGACCTGAGCCACCTGCATATATAAGTGGAACTCGCAGGCACCATGGCGGTAGGATCCACACCCGGATGGCCATGTATGGTGGAATAGTGTATCACTGACATGCTGCATGGTGGAGATGGAGTGGCCACTTGGCTGGACACCAACAACCACCTCCAACAAGACGTTTTGAAAGGAGGGGCGATTCCCGACTAGTGCAGCCAGCTGGGAGAATTGGCCCATATGCAGGCCAGGATTCCAGATGGGCCAGACCCTCTAACCGTTCAAGACCCTGGACTAGGCCGGACCCCTACCGAACCTGGACCCAACTGACCCTATTTCAATAAAACTTGAGTAACTCACAAACCAAAAACCCAATTGACGCGCCATCTACGATGTTTGGACTCTTCTGACTGGGTGGTCCTTTTGAGATACCCTACATGAGTTTTTGTGGAAGTTGAATTGTATCCATATTTGATGGAAACAAATCCTACCGGGAACTATTTACCTTTTTCCACATATATTTCATAGCATGTGTTTGATTAATGCGCCGTCTATCACCATGCAACCCTCACAACAAGATGCTAATTTTGGTTCCTTCTTTGTAGGGATTCATGGTGGTTGAGGTATGACTGATTTTATGAGGAGATAAATATCTTGATGTCAAGTGCACCATGTTTGGGAATCATGTGGATGACTTTACAGTGAAGAGCGCCCCCCTAAGGAATCGGCATAAAAGTGACCCTCCGGGGATCGACAACAATGTGACCCTCCGTTGATCGATAGTGCATAGAGGCCCAACGTGGATCGACATGAGAGGGTCCATCCATGGATCGACAGTAGTGTGACCCTATGTGGATTGGTAGTAGTGAGACCGTCTATGGATCAACAGTAGAGAGACCCATTGCGGATCAGCAGTATTGAAACTTGTCATGGATTAGAATCAGAACCTCTCAAGAGAATAAAATGATCTAGCACAAGACTAATAATATATATTCTTGTTCTCTATGTTGTATACCTGGTGTGATCTATCTATTAATTTATGCATTGTGATTGAGATCATGATTTTGGGTTTTTCTATTATAGAATTCAGGGAGACCATTGAGAGTCCCAGGGTCCCTACTGGATATTGTTATACACACCCATGAACGGGCTTCACTCACACCTTGTCGTGTCCCGTGTAGATGATAGAAAACATGATAGAGACTTGGGGAGCTAGAGCTATACGGTGGTTAGAGGCGAATGATGGATGTGAGGAGCAGTAGTGATGACGGCCGACGACCTGTACCTACCCTTCAGGTAGGATCCTTGGTGGACAAACTCAAGAGCACGTTTTTCTCTATTTTTGGTACTTTCTTTTTAGTTGGGTTTGTATACAGGGCATTTTTACATTATATTCACACATTATTATCATATTTTCTACTTTACTGTTTTCTTTTGTCATTTACCTAGTCTCTATTGGTATAGGTTTAAAGTAAATGCATTCCCTATTTGGGATATTCCTTTCTAGTGCTAGTTTCCAACCCCTAGCCTATAGAAGGAGAGCTTTGGGTAGTCCTGACATAGGCCCCAAGGGACAGGTCATGGCATATTACGTCAACAACATCTATAAATTTCTCAAAATAAAAATTTAAATTTTTTTCCTTCCGCAATCTTATTTTAACAATCAACATATTCATGAGATCATCCACAAACATTTCATCTTCATCCTTCTTGTCACACTTATTATTCTCAATATTCTTCTTAAAAGTACTTTCATTTATCCATATGAATGTGGTTATGTTTTTTCATACATTCTTTAGATTATTCTTCATATTTCAATATCACTTTCAGGTATATATATACATATATCTCTTCAACTACCAATTCATGAAAATATATTTTCAATATTATGAAAATATAAAATTCCCACAATCAATTAATTTATATACCCATGATCTACATTGATTAATAATAGATACTTTTCATAAATATAATTATGAATGAATATATACACTCTAACATAGACATTTATTTAAAAATGTAGAAAATATATTACATGTGTTCCCAGAATTCCCTTTCTCTATTTTAATCATATTTAACCCCTTTTGATTTAATTTCCATTTAATACAATAAACAAGGATTTTTATTTTTCATAAGAATATATTTCAAACAATATAAATATCATGAAATTATAATCCATGATAGTATAAAATATATACAACATAAGAGTTACGATGGGGCACATCCTCTAATAAAAGGTTTTCACATGAGATCTGATAATAAGATTCAACGCTAATTTATTTCTCAGAATACATAATTTATCAATATTATCATTCAAATATTGAAAATCATATTTCACAACCTCTTTTTGATCAAAATATTAATTGGTATATTTAATTAAATGATTATTCGATCCACATCATTAAAAAGAATATATATTTATAATACTTATTTACGGAACTCAATGATATTTTTACAAAGTCAACTATTTTGGAAAAGACATATTTGTAGATTGGAAAAAATAGTTAAAATGGATCATATTTAACATATTATAAACATTATAAAACATTTTCAATTCCCTTATTGATTATTTGATATTAAACAATTTTCTAAAAATTTTCTTTCTCTAGTGAAAATGACAATTACATTTATGTAGATTAGTCTTGATTATTTCCATGTTGATTAATGAGATCCTTTAGATTAATAATATGAGAATTTAATTAACTTATTTGTATGTTGTTGAACCATTTTATGATTCTTAATAAGACTATTCTCTTAAATTTATTTTACTCTTATCATTATTAATGGAAAATAAAAAAATTCATTCCTTTGTTAAAATTTTCCAAACACTATAAATTCTTTTAAAAAATCCTTGCATGAATATTATTTAATACTATGAAACATTGGTATTATCCACAATTTATTTATAGAATTGTTTTTGAAGAATTAATTAATGATTCATAATTTTTTTTATCAAAATCATAGAATCATAAATGTGTTGTACAGCCAAAAATGACTATAAATAAAATATTAATTTATCATAATGATGAAAAAGTTCATTAAATTAAATTATAAATAATTATATAAATTAAATACTCAATTTAGAATATTTCCATTTGTGTTAGTAGCCAAATAATTTTTGTTAAAACATGACATTATTTCAATATTCTCAAAGAGAAATTCAAGTGACATATATTACATTATATAACATAATTCATGATCAAAATTTCATGAATTGATTCTCCTCATTATAGCAATGTAATAACCCACCCACACTTGGGAATTCTCCTCTTCCTTCATTAAAGTTGATGGGGTCCCTAAATCCTACATTTTATTGGCCTATGGTTGGAGATGCATGTTCAGGTTATAAAACATACATCTGAGAGGAATTACCCTCATATATCATAGAAAAAAATGAATTAAACAACCAATAAATTCCTTAATGTATATAAAATTAAATATATAATAATTCTAAAATTCATGAATATGTTAGAAAAAATGAAAAACAAATGATAAATATAAACAAAATCCATGGTAGAATATCCAAAATCACTCCAAAAATCCAATCTATTACTTTATAACTCGATCACCAAATATGCCCATGAATCATGAGAGTAGTGCATATTTATTGAAGATTATAAAAATAAGTATACTAAATCATATCATTCCAAATTCTTCCATTAAAAATGTTAATGACACATTCTAATTAATTGGTGAAAACCTATAAAAATATAATTTATTGTTGAGGTCCCATATCACCCAGACTCACCATGTTACACACATCAAATGTCACATTTGTTATAATAAAAATATATGATTGAGTATAAGAATGGGTTACTCACAAACACCACCCCACTAATATGTTAATATAAAACAAAAATTTAAAATATACTGGGATCAATCCTTCCAATATATAATTTGGGGAGGGACACAACCAAAATTACGTGGAACCCATGCAGGGTCCAACATTCCATGATGGCTTCCGTCTATCCTAACCATAACCATCACTAAATCAAAATCCACAACCACATCATGATTGTCAACTTATATAGATTTTCACACATCACATATCATCAATAGATTATATTTGTTATAAAATAGGGGTTCATGAACATGATAAACATCACTATTATTCACTCCTTTAACCATTCACTACCCCACCATACCACATCACATCTATATTTAAAATATAACAGAATAATGAAAATTAAGGAAATAAATATTTTTCCTTCCTACAACCATTCATGAACTCCACCATATACCAATACCACAATAAAATAGACATTAAGGGTGTACAATGAATTCAGTATATCTATATATTCACGATCACCATTGTTGAGGATAAGGTTAAAACCTAGAACCAAAAAAATTGGGCTTCATCTTGTTTTTCTGACTCGGGTAGGATTCATATTGAAATGAAAAAAAGAAAGTACATTTTATTATATAATATACATAAAAAATCATAACTCAGAATTCTCATGTTAAAATATCAACATAATCAGCAACCATATAGATTATAATTATATCACTAAAAACAATTGGAAAATTTATATATAACACCACAATCTAATCCATTTTTATTCAATAAACATAAAAAAATTACATTTAAAATTTGAATTAACCATAACATTGATTAATTTCTATAATAATCATTAAAAAACTTTTTATATTGACTAAAAATATAAATTTCATGTTTAATTTCAAAACACTCTCAGTCAATAACATTAATTCATAACAAGATCATTATTACCAATTTTTTTTAATATCAGGAAAATAAAATAAAATTCAAAGAAAACTAGTCATGTTTTCATATCAATATATGATTTTCACTACTCCTTTCCAACCTAGGAAAGGAAACCATATACCCAATACAATACCCATACTAATATCCCAAAAAATAGAACCCATAAACCATTAAACTAGAACACAACACATATTATGATAACCAATATAGCTCGACTACAAAATGTATATTAACTGATGAAACACTACATCCCAAAATAATACAGAAAAAATGATCGAATCCATCTTTAAACTTCATAAAAAACAACCCCACATACCCATGAATTCTTATCCATATTAAATTCACGGCAAAAGGAACATAATCATAACATGTAAAAAATAACCAATTTCAATGATAATCTCTAAAAAATATCATTTTTCATTTCACACAATAGTTATCTAGTGTCATAATTTTTGAAAATAGTTTACATAAAATGTGTAAGTTATTAATATTATTTCAATGGTAGATTATATAAAATAATCAAGTATTCAACACACAATTCAAAATAAAAATAATGATTTTAAGTATTAAAGATGAAGAATAATAATGTTTTAATAACTATCATAAATTATTTTAAAAACAGGAAACTAATCCAAATACTATCAATTTCATTAAGGTTTAGTTCATTATCATTTTTAGATCAAAAAATTCTATGAACTAAAATAATAGAACAATTTAATCCAAAAAATGAATCTTCTTGAGTCCACTCTCTCAAACGTTCCTTCATAATCCACTTCACCACAAATGGAAAGAATGAGATGATCATTAATTTGAGATCATTCTAAATTAATTACCCACAACATGGAACTCATACTTATATATCAAATTATATACATGACATCAGAAACTTAATCTATATACATATCTATAGAATTGTCCTTATGAATACTGAAAATAAAATATTAAAATATGTATGGACTCACCATAGATTTAATAATTATTGATCTCATAATTCTAAGGATCAAAATCTATATATAGGGTTCAAGATGATCCAAGAATTCTCCGCATATCACCCATAGTTTGAGAGAAATTAATTAAACACATCACTAGACCACAGGGGCTTCCAATATATACCAAAAAAATAGAACACCTTATCATTGATTAATTTCCATAGTCATTCGATGACCACTTGAAAAAACATGAACAGAGGAAAAACAATTCATGTTGTGAATTGTCAATAATTAAATAATATTCCAAATTCACACCACAAATATCTAAAATCTCAACCTTATTAATGCTCAGTGAAATAATTTACATGGATCCAATCAAAGAAAGTTCACCCCATGACCTATAAATTCAAAATTAAATCCCATCCAAAATAGTGGTACAAAATAAATACACTAATATATGTGACATGATTTTTAATACCATTCAAGGAATCTCATTCCCACGAACTATTAATATATCATCATCCCAAAAATTACCCATAGACATCTTGACAAAGAACTACAAAACCACACATCCAACACATCAGACCCTTTATGAAACTATACCAATGATCATTTCATTACCCATCCGTTCTAGCAGAAATTTATGTTACAATTTAGGTATTTTTCTATAGACTATTCCAAGAACCTAAAAATTAAAAAAATAATAAACTTATCAAATTATTATTTTGAAATGAAATTTGAACCAAACCCATAAGGGAAAAACTATGAACAAAACCAACTCCACACTCCTTGGGTGATACCGCTAAAATGGGATCATTTGAATAGTCGAAGCAAGAATTTCATTTAGAGAGACAACACAAGTAGACAGAAATAGAAAATTATTTTATTCAAATAAATACATGGCATATAATCACATAAAAAATGAAATAAAAAATGAATAATATTTTGGGAAACTAGTCACACATATTCATAACATGTAACCAACTTATCTCTACAACACCACAATGTATTAATTGATCATAAACAAATATTATAGAACACCCACACATCACAATCTATAAATGATCTTGAATCTTAATTGTTTACACCTTGGACATCACGTCACCCTCAAAATTCATCTATTCATAGTAAATGACATGGAAGTAATTATATAATAACAAATAAATCCCAAAAAAATGAAACAAATCATGGACCCAACCCATATATTGTATTTGAATCAAGTAATATTCCACCTCTCGAACATGTTGCAACACCATGAAATGAATAGTATTAAAGGGAGGGATACTACTACCCCGGTCAAACATATTTTGTCATTATGATGATAAACTATCTATAACACAAAAATAATTAACCGAAACATATAATAACCTCCTCCTATGATCTGTATAATCTTTTTGATTGTATATCACTACCCCATATACTCCCTAACAATTTGAGTCTTCATTTTATTTCTCTAAAAAAACATATCTTCTATGGATTACTTAATCCATAACCATATTTTATCATGATAGAGATCAATAAATCCACCCATAAAATGCCTCCAAATGTGCCTTGATAATGTAAGAGAGATAGTTTTTGTAATAAGGAATCTCAAGAATGGTAAAATAACTTACCAATAATCCATCAAAGTCATGAATGCAAGACAAAAAAAATATCGTTTATTTTAGGAATGTATTTCATCCAATAACTATCTATGTAAGGATTAAAAATGATTATAAGGTGAAAATGGTAAAAATAATCATTCCATAATCCTCTCCAAACTCACAAGGCTAAACATGGATCCATATTATTTATTGTGGTTACATGATAATTAAATATATAAACATTACATTGTTTCATATAAATATTGAAAATCTATCATAATAATACATTCCCTATTACTAGAAATGTATTCGTGTATTTGAATACTATATACACAATAAATTTATTTTAGGAAAGATCTTTAATATCTACAATAAAATTTATTCTCACATCATACCCTTATAAGACAAACCCTACGGAATACCTTACTTCAAAATATAGTAAAATGGGAATATAAGAAATGGGGGATTACAAATTCTCAAAAAGGATTAATATTATAGATATTAATAAATTATCATTAGTTAGAAAATGATTAGAATATGGGTACAAGAACATTATAATAACTTACAAAAATATACCCAATATGTCATATTCCATAAATGATGAGTTATGTTATAAAGACTTATTATAAAAAAGGCTCAAGAAATTAGTTTATAGAATCATCAATTATAAATTATGAGCCATTAATTAATATCAAAATAATGAGATATAATTTTGCGTCACACACATAATAATAGAAAAATGTATACATTTTTTTGAATACCTAAAATACTATCATTGTTGACAGAGTCTTACTATGGATTGGGTTCACTAAAAATTACAATCATTTTTGTGGTCAATTCACACTATTAAGACTATCATACAATATAATTTTTCATACTAATATCAATTTACACCTAATTTAATATCATATTATCCAATGAGAAATAAATAATTATGTACTTAATTTTAGGCTAATATAATTCAAGAAACATCTAAAACATACAGAATACCGAACACATGTGTTCCATAAAATCCTAAAGGCACTCATAATTTCATCATATCATAATTAACCTAAGGGAATGGATAAGATTTTATGAAAAAATCCTAAAAAATTTAAGAAAATAAGTCATAAAGTGAAATAAACTGGTCGGTATCATAATATAATATCCCCTAGTGAATTTAAAAAGTTCATAATGTATATTGACATTGATGAAAGATAAATTTTATAAAATAATCTAAAATGTTCTTCGATTCAATGTGAAAACAACCTTCCTTTTGTTTTGGAAGAATAAAATTAATATAATAATGGGAATTTAAGTTTCTTTATAAAACCTTTGAAACGTGTAATAAATGATTTATGAAGAACTAAATACATGAAAACATGAGAATGAATTCATCTTATATATGAAAAAAAAATCCCATAAAGAATTCATAAAAACAAAACAGTAAATAATACAAATAAAAATTGAAATGATTCATCATAATAATTTTTAAATAAGGTTAAAGGTACTGATAAATGAATTTTTTTAAACATTTATTTATAGATAACTGAATTTATCATCCCATTAAACTTATGAACCCATTAATATATATAATTAAAAATTTATATACAAATAATCCTAGAAATAATCAATTTTTTCAACAAATTTTATTAGTCCCATTAAAGTATATGTTTGATGGTTTATGTACAGGGTCCATGATTATGGCTTAAATATCTATAGTATATATAAAATTTCATAAGTGTCATATTTATTCATTTTATAAACTTCTATAACTATTTTTATAAATTGGATAGGTAAAATGAATGACATCACTTTATATAGGAGGTAGTTCATACGTATTGACGAGAAATGTTTTTTTCATTATATTTTAAATTGATATAAAATATAAGAACAATTAAAATAAAAAAATTTCTGTTAAATATACATATACATATAATCATTTTTACAAGGTTGTAAATGATTTTAAGTATTCTGAGGAAGAAATACATACGAAATAGATCAGTAAAGTGAATTTCCTTTTCATTGTGAAGCTTCCTTTAAGATTCTTCTTAAGAATTAATGATCTGTTCCTATGTTGTGAAAAATAATCATTGACATGATGACTATGTTTGGGAAGGATGGATATTTCATGGATTTACTAGAGTTCTGATGTGGTGTATATAAGTTAAAATACGTGGTTCCATTTTATAGGTGATATTGATTCCAAATAGTTAAATATATGAAAATATATTATATAATTTATGTCTCAAAATGTATAGCGGCTCTAAGTTATAATCAGTTAGAATATCATATGGTAAAATTAAACATATAGTCATCCAATATGAGTTCAGAATATTTTTTTATTATAATCCTTCTCTATATGGTTAACCCTTATTTGAGCCATATGAACCCGTACCACGGTAACAATACTTTTACTAATGTTTATATTAAATATGGGGAAAAATTTATTACGTTTAAAAATAATATTAATTATTATTATAATAAATATATAATATATTTTATATCATTCTCATCTAGTATTTAAATTTTTTTAATTCTAAAATCATTATAAAAAACATGTCAATAACATTTATATTTATAATTTATTTGTAAGAATAAAAAATATTATTTTCTCAAAATGTGCCTACTATCAAAAATTTGATCAATGATAATAAATCTAATTAAATATATAATCTAATACATTCATTAAAATTATTTATCAATAGCGATTTATTTAATTTTTTAATTTAAAATAGATTGTGAATAATTAAAACAACTTTCAGATAAAATAGCGTTTTCTATACACCAATGATTTGTTTTCTTTTTTAACTAATTGTAAATTTAATAATCAGTGAATATAATTTATTTATAAAAATTAACAAAATATTTCATCCATAATCAATAGTTAAAAAAATATTTTATATAGATAAAAATTAATAATATGTAGAAAATTAAATAATTTAATTTTTTCCCATATGTGATTTTATTTTTATTATTAAACATTGAGTACTTATGTCCTCATAATTAATAAATAATAAAAAATTTTGAAAAAAAATCTACAAATTTTTCATTATTTAATTAGTTATATTAATACATACGAGTCCAATGACTACGAAATAAAATAATTATTTAATAATAATAATTAAATAGTATATTGTGGTTCATCTAAGTTAGGTATTATGTTACAAGTAATTTATAAAAAAACTTTAATAAATGGAGGAAATTTAATTTTAAAATTTTTTATGTTACATTCTACGCCATATTTGTGATTACACCCTCAAATTTTTTGCACTCAAATAGGAAAAACATTTATACTTCGGCCTCATCACATCATAGAGTTAATATATAAATTTCACAAACATATGAATTTTGTAAAAACCATTGTCCATATGAGTGGAATTATTTCATTTTTTTATCATTGATAATTAATATCAACCATTTTATCCTCCTAATAAATATTATTTACCAGTGGTAAAATTCATAAGATTAATTCGTATAATGGATCTGGCATGTACTTTCAAAAAATATATACATAGAACACATAGTCATCATGGGATAGTTTTTGTGGGAGTTCTAAGTGATAAGAACACATCAAAAAATGATCAGTAATTTAGAACATAATAATATATCTTAGGATTAACATTACATTTTTTCTACATATCATCTCATTCATCCAATTTGATATTAAAATGAATACGATATGACTATGTTCAAAAAAAATCTTGTTAACAATTATCAACTTCACTTTTATATCTACTACAAGCTACCATGATGTAATACCAAATGGATATAATATTATTAATCATTTCCATAGATATTCTTGGTTCCAAAAGATGTCTCCTCCCATCACTATCCTATTATATTGGCTTATACACTTCTATATCTATATGTAATCATAAGGCTACATATGAATACATATGTGAAAGATTTTATTATATGAAAATGTAACCATAGGATGTTGATGATCCCAAACGAATTTGAAATCATTAAGAATTCTCTTAGTATATCATTTAGGGTTCCAATGGAACTCTTATATTAAATTACATTATAATGTTGATAAGAACTGAAAAATCTCACAATCATATTCCATTATTGAAAAATAAATTTTTTCATTCTTTAAGAGAAACATTTATCACGATCAAGAACAATAAAAGGTTGAACTCCATAGAATATTATTACTTTGTTAATGTATATCATGAACAAATAGGTAATCAGTACAAGAATTCAACTGGATGTTCTAACAGAATTCTTACCACCGGACCAATCTGATATTCTTATTCCAAACAAGGAAGTAAGATAGTTTTACTATCTTGTAAATGTTTAATGTATTAGAGTGACATTAAAATTCAATGTGACCCATGAGAATATACATTGACATTCAATGAAATCATCCCCTTGTGATAGAATAATGATGAGAACGAAAATAACATCCCTTCTACTAACTAAACTATGATTAATGCTTCATTATCACAGGTACTAGCTTTAATGGTTTCCATAAAATATTCCCCTATTTCTAAGTCCCATGAGTCTTTTGCAGGTAAAAATAAATTCACCCATCATATGTGTTTTTTCAGATGAAGCTTAAGTCACATTTTTCTTTTTTGGGACCATTTTTAGAAGAAGGTGTTTATGTATGTTGTAATATGTTTGTGAATGAAGTGTTGTATTTTGTTGTCAAATAAAAATCAGATCAATACACTTGGTAACCACATAAATACTAGACTGATAATCGTAATCATATAATAAAAATAATAATTCCCAAGAAGGTCCATCATATTGAGAATATTTTTTCTAGGAAATAATATTCACTGGACTAACCTCAATCAGGTATGAAACGATGAATCATAATGTTGAAGAGTACTAGAGTCTGAATGAATCAGATGAAAACCTAATGATTCATTGTTTTTTCATAATTCATAAATATCATAATGTTATTGGGAAACTTTTTATGAAAGCCTTATGATGGAATGGTGGAGAATAATTGATGCCAATAATAATAAGGTTTAGTTGGAATGAAAGATATGTTGGAATGATGGCAATTTACAATATATCCCAATGGAGGTAAGACGATTCTATGACAACCTTCTTCATTCTCTATGTCATGCGGAAGTCATGATACTACTTGAATTTGGTGAATGGTGAAATATTTTTTATTACAATGTTTATGGTTTCAGTTCATGTGTGTTATATCATTAGACACAGATTCATTTGAATGAAATATTATTTGTTAATTTTAGATTATTAAGATTCTAGTTTATAGTCAAACTAATTATTCACAATGTAAAAATATTTTATGAATGATTTTTTCATGAATATAAATTATAAAATAAAGAAGTTTCTATGGTTGAATATGCTAATACCATTTCACTGGACTTGGTCTACCACCAATCATTAGGGTTATCCTAATATGGATAATCATATGTAGTGATGGATAGAAAATATAGTCATAGGTTGAGTTATTTTTCCATAGTATTATTTTGACTAGTGAAAAGTTAAAGAAGTTGAAGCTATTGGTTATGATGAGAGTAATAAATTCACAGATTAAAAAAAATTAAATATTTTCATTATGGTAAATTATTTATTGGTTTTATTTGGGCCACGAGAAATGAAAATAAAATTTATATATTTTTATCAATTGGTTCAGGAGTCATTAGAATATATCTGACACTGATAAACATCATCAGATGCAAGATCATCAGTCTGGGGAAAATAATAAAGGGTTGAATAATTAATGTAGATAGAAAAGTATAATGAAGGGAAGGTTTAAGTTTAAAAAAAATCATTTTTATTGATATTTGATGCCAATGATGAAGTGGTTTTTGAAAGGTGTTGTAATATTTCAATGTTTAAAAACTGTTTATTAATGATGGTTCTCAATGACTTCTATTTGTTATGTTTTAATGGATCATTATAATGAGTAGTTTATATTCAGTTCATATAGATCATCATAATGAGAAGACATTTCCTTTTCAAATGTTTCAATTGGTGTGGAAAATAATATTGAAGAAATAGTTGTTGAACATCACAATGAGAAAATTACAATGACAATATGAATTAGAATGATAATTGTTTAGAATTCAAAGAGAGAGTATAATTAGTCATAATATTTGATAAGGTTTGAGAAAAAATGTTAATAGTTGAGAATCATTTAAAAAGTAAAATATGAAATGGAGATTTATAGAAAATTTATGAATTGGGTAATTTGGTTGAGTATGAATGATTTTATTAATTCTTATAGAACCAGATTTTTCACACTTATAAATAGGGAAAGTACTTTTTTACTAGCCCATCACCTATACTATTAATAGGTGACGAATAAATAATGTGGAGGGCTGAATGTTTCTTGATATAAGGAGTTTATAGATCTTTCATTCATGAGGACGGTTTCCAGATATAATTAGAAAAGGAGAATAGAGAATATCATATTCAGGGTTTCTAGATAAGATCGGGCAATCATAATGGTATTTCTACAATCAAATATAAGTACATCTAATTTTTTTCATTATTATAGAAGAGTAATATTATTTCATAGAGCTATCAGACCAGATAATTAGACTGGGCATTCAGAATGAGTATCATTTTGAAGTATAGATAATTTCATACATACTTCTTTGTGGTAATGTGAAGAATTATTTTTACGATCATTTTTTGGAATGTGTAAAATACTCGACTAGGGTTCCACTAAACTGGTGCCCCTAACTGAGTCATCACATGATTTCAAATGCACTTGCCCATAGGCCTGAGGTTTCCAACTAGCAGCGAGTGTCTAATGAGTCAAATGGGGAGACTATACCCACTTTATCAGAGTAATCCACAAAAAAATATAATTATTAGAATAATATGAAACAAATAATAAAAATAAAGGTCAAATATCACCAATGTGGGTACACACCATAATTCAACATTAATAATGTCCAGACATTCAAGTGTAGGGAATTTTCCATTACCTTTACCTACCACCAATAATAGAAATATCCACTTCCATGTACATCTTGAACCCAATTCACCCTCCTAGTGTAGGGAATTTTCCATTACCTTTACCTACCACCATTAAATATCCTCGGGTAACTTACAGTGGCCTAAGTTGGGTGTGATTAAAAAACTTAGTTGGCCACCAACAATGGTGTCTTTAAGATATCCAGTCAAATAGATGGTGCACGCATGTAAAAAACAAAATGTAAGTGAACATGGTACACATCAGGGGCCATTAGCTATCCCTAGGTCACTTAATTCATTACGATAATTTAACACATTTTCATTTCTTATTCCACATTTATTACAAAAACCATTTTATGTCATTTTCCCTGAGTTAGGCATGTACATTGTTTAGACATGGTTCTTTGGTAAAAAATCACTAGGCATAAGGGAAAAGTCAACTCCCTATATCACTAGGGATAAACTCATCAAATAAGCACATTATCCCCACTTCTATGATTCAGTCCATGTGGAATGTAAACATTGGGGAATAGAGCCTCCATCCCCATCCCTGACCTAGGCATTTTATGGGGTAGAGTATAGAGCTTCAGTCTAACTCGACCCATGGTCATAGAGCCTCATGTAAATACTCCACTCTTCAAATCCATGTGCACATCCATATTTATCAAATCACACAACCATTCCATAACATTACCAAGCAAAAAACATCCCATTAGATATTAAAATATATAACAACATCGTGGGAATTAATACTATTCTAAATCCCATTAACACATTTACCAATTTCCATTCATACCCATTTATACAAATTCCCATTCTCATGCCTTAAACAAATAACTGTGTTGAAAAACCGCCCATACTTATCTAATATGAATAAAATAAAATATATTAACTCATTTAGCCCATTATCCATTTTAGAAACATTTAACAGTTAGGTATTTCATATTCTATTCATATAATACATATCACAATCACTTTATTACATTCAACCCACTAGGAATTCCCCATAACATTCCATGTATTAACTCGTTCCAAATTCGTCAATTTCATTATTCAACCATTTACATGTTATCAATTCTTAGTCCATATCCAATTTAACGTGAGCATTATTTCATATGCAATAGTCCGCTTTGGAATTTCAGCATAATTCATATATCATTCGACATAATCCTATTTAGCCCAATTAACCCACTTTCAAATCAGGCCAAACAACCTTTTATACATTTACCCAAAAATCTAAGCACAAAAATTAATATTCCATTTACTCCTAAATCAACTATTTATACATGTTCTATATGGACTTCACATTATCACTTAGAAACCCTTTATTTATGACAACCATTTTCATGGTTCCGGAATGTCGGCACACCCCATGGGTGGCCCTAAAATGGTAAAGTCATCCTCAATTCATCACACGAGAACCATGAGGGTTTCATGTAATCATTTAAAAACCCAATTTACCAAATCATACTCAAGGTATCCAATAAAAAACAATAAAACGGAAAAATATCAACACACATGACAAAATATTTAACAAAACTATGGGATATAACTTGTACATCACCTACCTTGAATCCGATGAAGAACCAACTATTATCGTGGCCTTAGATTATGATTCACCCACACTTTGAGTCTTCAACCAAAATATCTATAAAAAATGGTTTTTGAGCACTGCATGGAGAGAAGGAAGATAAGAAATTTCTAATCCAATAAAGAGGAAAATAGTTGGATTATACTTACCCTGATTATTGATTGCCTTTTGACACCACTCCAAATGACCATGAATTGAAGGATAATCACCAATTAAATGATCTTGGAACCATGGATCTTTCTAGGGTCCAAGGGATGATAAATGGAGGAAATATCGAGTAAGGTATAAAATACCATAATGGAATTTTTGAAAATTTCCCATGGTTTGTGGGTTGCACCATTTATCTAGATAAGTTTCCAACCTGTTCGAAAACCGTGCAGATGCAACTGTCTAAAAACAACCCCCTTGCACGGTTACCTAGGTTTTCAGAACGGTTTTCCCTAAATTATGCAAACCATGAAACATGCATAATAACTCTTTTTGCCTCTAATTTCAGGTCCCACCCGCAGGAACACCCCCATGTATTCTCATGATCTTGGGAAACACTTATTTTTACAATAAGAATTGATTAAAACTGATATATATAAAAAGAAACCTTTTGAAAAATCCAGGACATTACAATCTCCTCACCTTATAATAACTCATCCTCGAGCTTCTCTTCCATGCATCACTGAGATTATGTAACTATAGATCATTCGACTAGGGTATCCTACCCATTATCATTTTCCATGTTTATAGATCCACATCATAGTTCCCTCCAAATATGTATTAATGGCATAGACTTTCCCTTCAAGTCCTCCCCACCACAACCACAACACGAAATGAAAAATCCTCAAGAATGCATGAAATTTAACCATACACAAACCAATAAAACCTCTTAGAGAAAATTTATGCAACATTTCTTTATTTAAAATAGGAAGAACATTACACACAACAATATATTATCACAAAGGAATCAACTAGAACTCCATCTGTCTAATCCTCATCACAATCCATGACCCAAGTCACAAGAAATTATATTCCTATATTTTACCCAAATATAATGGTGAAAACACTCAATATCTCAAAAAGATAAATTCATGGTTCATTAAACCATATTTTCCACCTTAAATTAATTCACCACTATCAATGAATGATCACCTGAATCACAACTCACCTTTCACATCACCTAACGCGTTCCAACACACCATTCTAGAACATCCATAGAGAATTACCATACATTAGAATTCAACTGCACCATCTAATCCATTATAGAAGAAATACCTAAAATATCCATTCAAGGACTAATTTTTTTTACCTCACATAGGTACTAATTCATTTCAAAAAGGCGCTTTCCCCAAGAACATCATCCCGGAGGTGGGTCACCCTAACCACACCCATTTAAGTTTACCATCTGGGGTTGGACCACAACTAACTATCATGTACCACAACACCCACATTACAAGGATGGTATGCTGCCCATTTATCACCTTCCTAAGGGTTTTAATGATAGGAATCCTATCATTATCTTCCCATGCACCCACTATGTTCATTCCATAAATTATGGTTGAATTCCATCATCACAGCATTACTACCCTCCGTACCATCATTAGGTCTCACCCACGACATGAAACCACATCATATAAACAATGTTCCCTCAGCATTGAGATGTTCTAAAACCACCCAGGGAAAAATTACCCATGTCTAACCCTGATATGTTTTAGAGTTATAGGACCAAACTCATCTTCGCATATTCTATTTTCATATCCAGCCACACCCTTATATGAATTCAGCACAAACATACCATGCTCCACATGGTACCACCCTAATCTTGGATCCAACCCATGGCTCATCAGTCCCCACATCTAATGCCCACATGGCCTCTTGGAGTCACCTATCATGCACCTCATAGGTTCCTCATTGGAATCACTATTCCACTACCTTAACTGGATATTCTCCTCTCCAAATTAAGGACTAACTTATCACTCTCCACCATAAGAGTTTTGTAACAATTTATCTCCCTAAGGGATTCTAACCATAGTGTATTACTATTGATTATAAGAAAAACCCTAAACCATAGATATGGCTATCCAGATATTTCCCAAAACAAGAAAAAAAACACCACCCAATGCTTATTCTAGTCTTCCACGAATGGATCCCATGGAGCTTTTGGAATTCATGTACAGCCCAAGGACCTCATCTGAAGCCATCTATGGTGTAAATTCCATTAAAAATAATCAAATACACCATTTAAATGATTGTAAACTCTGTGATGTCCCTCACCCAACCAAACATGATCTATCCTTTTGGAATAAATCCTTATCTTATCAATTTACCATGGATGATATCTTGATATTGGGAAAGATCATCATTAGATGAGGTAAGATAAGAAGTTTCTGATGATGAACTGTTAGATTTTATGACATTGAAATAATCTCAAGCTCCTCTACTAAGCACATCCCATCAGTAGTTAATCACTACTTCTTAGGTGTGATTTCTAACCAAGCCACATTGTCACTCGATGACCAAATCTCCAAGCATCCAAGAACTGACGTTTCTAATGGCACTAATTCCACCACACATCATGAGTTAATCTGATGTATCCTAGATAGTTATCAACTAAATCACAATAGTCTGCAACACCAATCAAACCAACTATCTCTCAAAAATGAACCTTTAGATGTATATTCTGCATCACTCTCTTACTTACCTACCAATGTATCTTGGTTTTTCATCATAATTAGCACTGAGGAAGAATCTACTTCTCACACAACAACCAAACCATTAATAAAAACATGTTCATCCATGTGAACACCCTTACCTTTGGTTTCACCACCATGAAGAATCATATAACCACACTTCCATCACCCGTGTATCTTCTGCTCGAAAACTAATTTGACTCTTTTATTAATCATCATCCAAGTAGGTAAGCCATGAATCCATACGTTAAAACCCTTTAAAACAAATATTATCATCTATCACAATAATTAGGGTTCCCTTATAAAAGGACCTAGTATAACAATACCATTTACTAATACATGGTGGTACTCAGTATGCACTGACACCACCTCTAAAGCATCTCCCATGATTCATATTCTAAGGTTCCTACCTCACTGGGCTAACCACCCATGAGGTCACCCTATATTTTCCAAATATATCATCATGTAAAAACAACTCAAGTGGAACCACCATCTATTAACCTTCCCAAGTATCCCTCTAGGACAAACCTGCACCATGAACCACCTTGAGTTCCACTCTCAAAGTCCAAAAAGTCAACATGTGCCACATATAGCCAAAAGCTCTAGAAACCCCATTCGACCTCTCTCAAAGGTCTCCATGAAGGTTGAATGATAAAATATTTCCATCCAAGAGTCACAACATATAAAATCTTGTGGTCCTCTCTCCAAAAAATACATAACATGACCCAAACAAAGCAATTTCTTGAATGTTACTATCACTCCAATTCTGATGGACAATATTCCTAGAGAACCAAATAACCATTTACACTATGTTCTGAACCAATGGTGTACACATTCACTGAAACAATGATCCAAACATCCAGTTTGGGATTCAAAATACATCTATTTAGGTCTCTACTCACAAGGTCAGAATGACCCAAGAACTATCCTTAAGGTCTAGAATAAACTCTATACAGTCACCAACCTAGAGAGTTTCCACACTCGCATTACCGAACAATGCCTTGTGAATCAAAGTCAACGATGAGAAAAAGGGTTCTGCAAACACATCACCTATGCCAAATCATAACTGTAATGGACTCACAATAAAAATAAAAAGACTCAATCTATGTCTCTCTCACATTCCCAAATAATACTTACCTGTTTCAAGTAGACAACACAAAGGACTCCCACCATTAAACTCAATCATTCTCATTTTAAAATTATCGTTTAACAGTGGATTGAAAAGATTCCATGATTACAACCATAATTAAACCATTACTCATTATCTATCATAATAGTCATCATCACAAATATAAATCTACCATGTAACATACCTACCATAGGTCATGGTTGAAAAGGGATAACATATATTACTTAATCACAAGTCCTTCATCAACACCAATTCAAACCACTTCCTCTTTTACAACATAATCCATTTTTCTTGAGAAAATTTCTATTTTGAAAACATGATACATATATCATTTTATCTCATTTACATCATCATTATGAAAAAATCATTAACCATTTTACAGTTATTAAAAAATATTTCTCTTTTAGACCCCAAAATATACATTAAAATTTAAAAAACCCAAAATGTAATCTCGGTCACAACATTTCATTATACATTATATTCTCTAACTATTCATTTGTATTTTTTTCAGTCACCCACATTCATTACAATAAATAGGCATCATTTTCTACTATTTTTCAAAGATATAAAATTCATTCTACTCTCTTGGCCCACAAATCCTTCCCATGTGTGTTCCTATAATGATACATTCCACCAATATCCTTACGTGCCTAAAATGATTCAAGAATGCACAACATCATGCCATTCTAGAAAGGAGAAAAATATCATAAATCAGTCAAATAAGACAAAATTTTCATCACCCAATGGTGAAATATCATTCAATTGTGACAACACACATCAAGAACATCAATTCCCACCCTGAGTGACATGGGTTTTCCCCCATACATGGGTTTTTTACTCCCAAGAATAAGCTCATTATAATGTCTTGACACATCCTAGCCTCCTTTCTACATTACCCAAATGTTATGAAATAATAAATAATTCCCCTAATACAACATTGTAACATCCTCGACCAAAGAGTCACTAAACTGGTTCCCTGGGAAAACTCATTACATGACCTCACACACACCTCCTCGTACCGCATAGGTTTCCGACTAGAGGAAAGGGTCTAATGAGTCGTGGGGGGGACTATACCCTCCTTTCATCAGAATGAAACATCATAACACAAAATAAATAATAGAATAATATGAAAAATCTTATTAATATACATGCCCAAAAACACTTAACTAGGCTTTCACCATAATTCAACATTAATAATTCCATGACATACTAGTACAAAAAATTTAATAAAACACAAAAAAATACAATCCTCCAAATCCCCAAATGGGTACCGAATCAAAGCCTAGATATTTTTCTATATTTATCGTGTGCCCAATTCAACCTCCGAGTGTGCTGTCTTTTCCCATGACCTGACTTACAACCAATAAATCTGTTCTGGTACCAAATGGAGGCCCGAACCGGGTGTGAGTACAAAACACAGAAGGCCACCACCAACAGTGTCTACAAGATATCTAGTCTAATAGATAGTTCATGCATGTACAAAAAAAAGTGTGTGTAAACAAGGTAAATGTCATGTTCCATTGGGTATCCTAGGATCACTTAATTCATTCTTAACATTTCTCCAGATTTCATTTCTTATACCACCTTCATTACTTAATCCATTTTGACACATGTTACATAAGTTTTTCATATACATAGTTTACACATGGGTCTATAGAAAAAAATATCTTTGTATAATAGAAAAATAAATTACCTATATAACTTTGGATAAACACATCAAATCAACACATTATCCCACCTCAAAGCCTCAATCCCGGTGTAATGAAACCATTAGGGGAATATAGCCTTCATACCCTTCCCTAACCTATTCATTTATGGGGGGAGTTTAGATCCCCAGTCTATCTCGACATGTGGGCATAAATCCTCATGTCCATAACCCACTCTACCTAGCCATGTACACAATCTTATTTTTTCAATCTCCACAAGCATACCATAAAAAACTAAGCATAAACAATTAAATTGGATATCACAATACATAACAACAATATGAGAATTCATACAATGAAATAACCTATTAACATATTTACCATTTACAATCCAAAAACATTTATCCAAATTCCCATTCTCATTCATTAAACCATTAAGTATGTTTTAAAAACTCCATTCACAGCCAAAATCCATCAATTACAATATATTAACTCATTTATCCTGATCACTATTTCATATGCTTTTACCCCATATGAATTTCATGTTTTAAACTTATAATACATATTAAAATCACTTTATCATATTCAACCCATTAGGTATTGCCCATAATTTCCCATTTATTAACTCATTACACATTCATCAAATCCCTTATGAAACCATTTACAAGTACTAAATTCACAAACCATTTCCAATTTAATATGATCTTTTTTTCATATGTACTAGTCCTCTTTTTTATTTCTACGTAATACATATACCATTCGATGAAACCCTATTTTTTCCAATTAACCCACATTCATTTCATGTCCAACAACACTTTATGCAATTACCAAAAAACATAGGTAAAAACATCAAAATTATATTTACATCTAAATAAACTATTTAGAAATTTTAAATATGGACTTCACATTATCAGTCAAAAACCCCTCTTTTAGCCACACCATTTTCATGGTTTGAGAATGCCGGTGGGCCCAATGGGTGGCCCTAAAATGGTTATGTCATCCTCCCTTCATCTCACATAGACCATGACGGGTTTATGTAATCATTTTGACACACATATTAACAAATCATATTCCTGGTAACCTATAATCCACAAGAGAATGTATAAAACTCAACACACATGAACAAATCTATAATACAACTATGTGATATAACTTATATATCACCTACCTCGAATCTGATGATAAATTCACTCTTAATTTATCCTTTGATCTCGATTCAACCACTATTTGATGCCACAATCAAAATCACTCTGAAAAATAAAGAATTCGTAGAATTATATAGATAGAGGGAAGATATAAAATCAATAAACCCAAAAAGAGAAAAAAGGGTTGGATTAGCATTACCTATATCTTTGATCCGCAATTTATGGCACTCAAAATGTACAAGAATCAATAGAGAATCACCTCTTGGAAGTTTATAGATGAGTAGCTCATATCCAGGGTCGAAGGGAGGATAACTAGAGGAAATCACAATTTGGGTATAAATTACATCAATATAATAGTTTTAATTTCCCCAAATATTCTCGGCCGAACATTTTTCCAAACAATTCTCAAACCATGGAGATTCCACAGCCTGAAAACAAACCCCTAGAGAAGTTCACAAGTATTTTCATACTGGTTTCACTCACCACGTGCAAATCATGCAACATGACTAGTAACTCATTTTACCTCCTATTTCATGTCCCGACCCCCCAAAACACAATTAATCCTACTCAAGTACACGAGAAACACTTTTTTCAATAATAAAAAAGGGCTAAAACTGAAGTATATACAAAAACATAACTTATGATAAATCTGCAACATTATAGAATTTTAACAAGGCATCATAAAAATGTTTTGAAGAAACTGGAAAATGTTTAAGGATGTGTTAAAAAAAATTTATTATTTCATTTCCTGATTCATGATGTACATGCACTATTTTCATTTTCATAGTGATATATATGTGTAAGGGAATATAATACTTGTTGTTTCCACACAAAAGGATTACTTTATATTCAAATTATTTAATATTATAATGTTTCCAAAAAATACTATGGGTGTAATTATTATTATTGAGTTGTGAGCCATGTACATTATTTTCCTCTAATTGATGTCTGATTTTTTTTCAAGAATGTAAAAAATCATTAATACGAGGAGATTATTGTTTCAAAATTAAGTAAAATTTAATGAAAGGAATATAACGGGTTCAACCACCCCCTTGTTGTATTAAATAGATCTTCGATGTGTACTCTCAATTTGTATTAGGGTGAAGGTACCCTTAATATACTCATTGGAAATGTTTTTGAAATAAATGTTGTGATGTAGAATGCAAATTGTTTTAAATGCTGGGTAATTCATGTCTTAGGTGTAAGAAAAGTAATATCTATAAATATCGAATTTTACCTAATCATAAGTACCATGGGTATGATCCCCTAGAATCTATAACTGATAGATTTACACATATTGATGAAAATGCTACCATCACATTTTTTGAAAAATTGAATATTTAGAAAGTTGGAAGATCAAAGAATTATTTACTCTAATCACTTAATGAATCTGATTTTTTTATAGTGAAATGTATTTCTATTGAAAAATGAATCTAGGATAAGTTAATGAGAATTTATGAAAGAAATATAAAATATTACAAGGAAACATTAAAAATATTGAGGTTAAAGTAAAAATATATTATAATTGGTGAATATGGATCTGTTGGTTAATTCATTACAATAGTAAATTATATTGTAATCAGTATCATTTGACTTGGTGAAAAGTTGTAAGTCTCATTGATTTCAAGAAAATATATTAAAATTATTCCAAAAAAATTGATTCAAAAGTTTCCTTACTTGATTATAGTGATTGTAAAATACTATCTCTAGATTATCTTTATTGTACTCTGATTATATATGAAAAGAGAAGGGATAAATATATAAAAGGAAAAACCAATTTGGATAGAGAAATTTCCATAATGGTCCCCTAGAATGGAAATTTTGAGAAGGGACCTAAAGATGAAGATGTTTCGGACACTACATCAATAAATGAGGTGTGTAAAAATAATTATTAATTTTAATCCATGTTTTCTAAAAATATTAAATGAGGTATAAGAATTTATAAATTAATATTCCTTCAAAATTATTTTAATGTTGTGTTTTTTGGATCCTTTCGAAAAAATATTCCCTAATGAAAGAAATAGGAGGATAGTGATAAAGATGATATAAGGCTGAGATTGTAGTGGAAGATATGTGGTGATATGGAATAATACTATTCCAAATAAAAGTATAGAATGTTCTCAAAATCCAAAAGGAGAAGAGTTTTGTATAGTGGTGATAAAAATGTGTATAGTGAAGCTGATTCCAAAAAGAATACTTAAATGGTTGGAGATAATGCTTTCATTGCAACAATTAGAAATGAAAAGATCATATGAAGAAGTTAGATAGAATAAGAAACTAAATTATAATTTCATTTCAAATAATAGATTAAATAATGTCTGAGAAATATTGTAATGTATGAAAAATAAACAGGGAAGTTCAAAAATGAATATTAATTATCAAATATTCAATAATATTTTACTAATTATAACGATATTCTTAATTAAGAGATTGATGATTTGATAAAATCTCTTAACAAAGAAAATAATTGTAATGAACATATGGATATTATGTTGAAATGAAAAGAAGAAGAAGTGTAACATTTCCAAAAAATATATTCCTATGATAATCATAGGGTAACTAGTTTAAATAATTATTACTCTAATATTGGTTAAAGATCTAAAAATTGTAAACTTGATAATAATCAAAAATTACATTCAATGGATGAAAATAATATTGAATTTTTTTTAGAATAATAATGTTCAGAAGGTTATCCAACTTTCAAAAACCAATAATGTAGAAAAATAATAATTTTCAAAAAAAATAAGTGTCTAAAATTTTTTATATTACTTCTAGTTCCAATAATTATTAAAGGAAAACCATGATGAAAATGATATTTCTAATTTCTACAAGAAGTGTTTGTAGCCATATATTTTATGTTATAAAGGCTAAGATGGATAAAGATAATCATTCTTACAACTCTTGATAGTATTGATATTTTAGAGGAAAATACTCTTTTTATAGATACATATGGTATTGTAGTGGATTTTTGAACATGGAATATATGAGTTGGTATAATCAAAAATATTACTCGTATTCTAAAAACTACATAATTAAATATTTTAGGGGGATTCAATCCCCTCAATGGATGATGATTGAGAATATTTTATGAAGAAATTTGCGAAGTTTAGTGTAAAATATGAAAATAAGTTCAAAAAATTGGAAATAATTTTTGTAAGATAAAAGAAATAGAATATAATTAATTTTTTTTATGGTTATATTACTAGGACAACAAAATTATGATAATAATTCTCAGAAGATGAATGTGAGGATAGATAATGGGAATGAAAATTCAATTTTTATAGAATCTCCACTCAATGATACATATGGGAATGACCTTAGATCGTGTATAATGGATGTTCTTTTCATATAATATAGATATTAAATTATTGAAAATTGTGAAAGAAGTCAATGATGGAGCGTTGGAATTTGGATATTACTAATCTCTCAGAATAGAAGGTGTTTTACTAGCCATCATAGTGGATGAAAAATTGAAATCTATAAAGGCCTCTATTTTAATGGGATAGAGAACAAATTACTATGTTATTCATAACACTGTGATGAAGGAGAAAAATTTATTTTCATGAAGGATGGGTTTTTAAAAAAATAGAGGAATATGGAAGAATTGTTACAAGAGGACAACATACAGTATGAAACATGTTTCATGTTGGTGAGGTTCAAAAATATTTTTACTTGAGTATGATAGAGTAGAGTAATTTATTGAATAAAACACTTAGATATATGTGTTAGGAACACATGGTAAATTTATCATTGATGGATAGTGTCCACCGAATTATTGATAAGTCATGAAGAAGGGATTGGTGTTTCATAGTTTTTCATAAAGGAAACATTAAATATTATGTGTATAAGATTGTTTACATTTGGTCAAAGAGACACTATGTCATATTCATTTTGATTTTTGATGTAATATTAGAAAAAATCAACTGACAGAGGTAAATACTTCATCGCATTCCATGATTACATTACTTGATTGAATTTCTTTTTGAATATTTGAAATAATTCAGATGATCTAAAAATGATTTAATGTATCATTAGAAAATCTAGGAAAGAATGTGTGTATTAAGTAAAGAAGTTGATAATAGACACTGATGGTGAATACAAGAATGAATAATTTGAATGATATCATCAGAATCATTGAATATAGAATGTGTTATATAATCCATACCCTCCTTAAAAAAATATTTTGTTGAAATAAAAATCTATGTCTGGTTGAAATGGGACAAACTATATTACAATGTCCTGGTCTCTCTCATTATTTTTTGAGGAAAACCATGAGAACTACTTTTTATATTGAAAACCAATTATTGTGTTGGAAATGATCAAAAATGACTCCATATGAAATGTTTTCTGAGAAAATCCATATCTAAAACCATTTATTGTTTTTGGGAGTCCACTCAATATAAAAAAGAAAGGTATAAATATTATAAAGTTTGAGTAAATTGCTGAAGAATGAACTTTTCAAGGCTATGCCCTAGAGGGAAGAGGGTAATGAAGTGTCAACAATGAGCCATGGAGCTTATTGGGCTATATTGTATTGAATGTTATTTATTAGGATGTTTAAGATAAAATGAATTATGTAGATATAGAAGAATAAAAGGATGATATAATTGTTTTTTAAAATTCTGATAAGGATTCTGACAATGGTAATCCTACTAAAGTAGAAGATTGAGAGCCAACTATTTTGAGTGATGATGCTATATCTAGAAAATACCATCATAAGATGAGGATGAATATACAATATCAAAAAAATGGTGATCAATATAAAAGGTTTCAACAAAGAATATTATCAAAAGGAATTACACATTAAATTTTTAGTAAAAAATTTATCTGAAAGATGTCAATAAAGATTTTGAGCATCCAGAATGGGTTCAGAATACGAAATATTATCTAGATAAGATAGAAAAGAATGATACATGGTAATGTATACGTAAACCAAATGAAAAAAATATATTGGTAAAAGTGGTTTTTCTGTAAAAATAATTAACGAATAAGGTTACTTAAAAAAAGAATGATTACTGTGAAAAGGGTTCACACAAATTGAAGGCATAGACATTGAAGATTATTTTTCTACAGTTTAATGGTTAGAAAAATTTAGAATATTTCATTATTTCACTACAAAACAATGTTGCAAAATTTCAGTTAGATGTTAAATTAGTATTCATGAATGGTTATCTTGATGAGGAAGTATATGTTGAACAACGATTGTATTTTTTTGGGATATATTAATGTTATCTGTGAATGGTGAAGAAATTCATGAATGAACTAAAATAATCACTGAGGGAATGTAATTTCAAATTGGATACATTCTGGAGGAAGACAAGTTTTATGAATGTAAGAGTTGATATTAATCTATATATCAACCAATGTTAGGAGATTTACCTTATTTTAATTGTTTTCATTGATGAAATTATCGTTTTAATAACGATGAATGAAATTATGAATGATTTTCTAGAGGCATGAAGATGTTTCTTTAGATATCATTGATGCGTTAAATGAAATACATTTTTAATATAAATATGTCTTAAAATTAGTGTAATTTTTTTTATCAATATTGATATGATAATGAACATATTAATAATTCAAAATATAAAAATCGAAACTAGTTTCTACATGATTTTCAGTGGGAACCAAATTTTATAATGATGGAGTAGACATGGAAGTTAAAACTAAAGTGTTTCTAAAGTTTATTAGAAGTTTTTTATATTTGACAGCCACAAGAACAAACATTTTATATACTGATACCTTATATGAATTAATTTAGATTATTCCAAAATAATTGCATCCAATGGATGGAAAAATAATTCTTAGATATATCAATGGCACAAAAAAATTTATGAATCAGGTTTGATAGCTAAAAAATTATTGACTTTTTGTGTATTCAGATGTTGATTGGGTTTGAAATATCGATGATAGATTATCCAAATATGGTGGAGATATTATTCTGGGAAAGAGTTTATTTAGTTATCCTACAATGAAATAAAATTGATTAACTACAAGCATAGATGAAGCTAATTGTGTCTCTACCACTAAAGCTTCTATCCAACTTGTGTGGATAAAAACTCATTTTGAATACTAATATGTTTAAGTGATGTTACCCGAGTTCATGGGTTGTGATAATAAAAATAACATCAAATTTACCTTAAATCCAACACAACATTATTATTCAAATTTTAGTTACATAATATACAACATTATCAAGGTGAATATAGTGAAGAATGAATTGAAGCTGGATTATGTTCATACTTTGGAAAAAGATGCTGAAATTTTCTCAAAATCCTTAACATATGAATATTTTTAAAACTGAGGTTGAACTTTAGAGTCCAACATATTTATCATGAAATTTTATTTTAATCTATTTATCCCCTATATAATATATTGTTTTGAGGTGTTTTTCATGTTGGATAATGTTTTTTATAAACTTATCCACTGATTTATGCTAACCCATTATAAGGAAGCATGTTTGTAGGCAAAGTTGTAGGTAATCAATGATGTCATCATGTAAGTTTAAGAACTATTTGATTATTTTTTTGGAGTGGTTTTAGGAAACTTTGGTTCATAATGAAATTTATAGAAGTGAATAAATATGTGAAGAAAAGTTGATTATGTTTCATGGTTTTTATGTCAATGATTTGTGTTTCCTAAAATGGGTTACCTCACATATTATTAGAAATTTTGATATGTAATCCATGAAACGGGGTTACAAACATTACAGAATTTTGAATCATGGTTGAAAAAAATCAAATAGGGGAGATTCTTGGGACCATGTTTCAAGGTAGGTGTTTATGGAAGTTGGAAAAAGTTTCTGATTAATGTGTTGCTGATTTTTTTTTTCCAGGAAAAAATAAATAAATTCACTTTTTAATAGATAAAGATCATACTCACAATCATAGTCATACAATTAATGTTAAAATAAAAAATAAATACCATCATATTGGTTTTCTTTTTTCAAGGATAAATGGTTCATCAAAATCACCTCAGATGTGATAAGAATGATTGAATCATATCGAGGAATTGTGTCTTTGTGTAAATGAGAATGATGCAATACTAATGATGATTTGATATTTTTTAATTATAAATTTCATATGTTATATGGTATATTTTTTATGAAATCTTTATGGAGTAATGGTGGAGAACAAGTACATCCAATAGTATTGAGGTTTTTTTGGATAGAGAGACGTGCTGACAGATGGAAAGATACAATAAAAGATAATGGAATTTATAAAATTATATGGCACTTGTAATCATCACTAATTCATTAGGAATACATGATACAAGATTATGATTGTGGATGAATAATTTTTTTTGGAGTAAAGGTTTCTGATATCAATTCATCAGTGTGAGATCACTAGGCATACACTGGATTTATGGTAGGTTGTATGGAGTGAAATTTTTAAGAGGAAGATTCTATTTTTTAGTTATAAAAATAAGTAATACTGTAAAATTATTCAAATAATGATGTTTTCTTGAATCATAATCATAAAATGATAAAATTTGTTGAAGTTGAGGCTGATTATATAGGTTTTTTGGATGCTGTGTTCCACCGATCATCAGTGCTACTCTAAAACCAATCATTATATTCGTTGATTATTGAAATTGTAATTTGAAGGAAGAATTATTTTTTATTGGAATATTTGGGACCAGCGAAATTTTAAATAAGTAGAATCTATTTGCACCAATATGAGTAAGAATTTTAAAGACTGATCTACAATGTAGTGAACCATTATCATTCAGATGAATTGATTGTTGTTTTTATTTTTCCTAATAGAAAATATCTATATAATGTTTTCATGATTTGGATCATGAGTAATCAAACTAAAACTAACAGTGATGAACATCATTAGACACAAGATCATTGGTATGGGGAAAATATGAAAATTATGTCTTGTTAATTTAGTTTGAAAATTGTTGAAATTGGTAGCTTGATTTTTGAAGAATTTTTCTATCAGGGATGTTTGAAGATGATTTTGATGTTTTATTGAGAAGTGATATAATTTTTATTATTTATCATAATGAACATGATTGAATTTGTTTTAAATTGTTATATTTATAAATTTTTAATGGATCATAAGAATAAGAAATTGATTATTATTTGGTATTGATCATCCTAATGAGAATTCATTTCCTATTCATAAGTTTTAATTGGAATATAGAATTATATCGAAGAAAGTGTTATTGAAAATTGTAACAAGAAACTAAGAATGAAATTATGAATTATACTGATGATAGTTGAGAAACACTAAAGCAACATTATTCTATGATAATATTTGAGAATCATAGAAAAGGAAAGTGTATATTTGATAAGTGTTTATGACATTAATGGTGAATATACCATTTATAGAAAATTTGTGATTCTGTAAATTGTTTTGGAGAGAATGTTTTTAAAAATCCCACAAAAACCACTTTTGGATATCCTATAAATATATAAAATAATTTTTTACATTAAAAAAAGATGTACTACTAATTGGTGATGAAGAGAGTGGGTTGAAATTTTAATTTATATAGATAAAATGAGTTTTTATATCAAACTTTTATGAGTATTTTTTCATGAAGGAAGTAGAAAAGTATAAGAGAGAAGTTTGTATTGATAGTTTTGGATTGGGAAAAGTAATAAAAAAAGGATTTCTAGACTCATATAGAAATATATTTGAATAGTTTTGGTGGTATTTTGGAAAAACAATTTTTTTTCTAATAGAGCAATCAGACTAGAGGATCATATTGGACAATCAGACTGAATGTCATTTCATCATCCAGGGAAGTTCATACATGCTTTTGGGTAGGAAAGGGAAAACATTTTTTTAAAATATTATATTATCTGAATGTTAATAATGTTGTACAGTAATGTGTTTTGATGAAACTTGTTAATTAATCTTAACTTGTGACAAAAATTTTACTACATCATTTTGTGATACATGAATCTCATGAATTTTTTATTCATCATAGTACTACACATGAGTAAGTGTTTATCATACTTATGGTACTCACACAAAATGATTTATTTCTAGTGTATTTTTTGGTATTGGATTACTTACCAACCTTAAAAAGATCAAAGATACTCTTATTGAGTAGTAAACCATGTAAATTATTATGTTATTATGGATATTTGATAGTTTTTTTTTCAGAAAATACGTATATATTTAATAAGCGGAGAAGTTTTTCTCCAAATAAAAGAAACATAATAGAAAAATATATCATTCATTCACCCCTAACTCTCCCAATGATTCATGGATCATGGATGGGTAATATCATCCCTGGATAAAACGATATATCTCAAAAAAATGAAAATATTAATGAGCATCGAACTGCTAATGGAATAGATAATACAAAACGAAATGAAAATAAATAGATATTAGGAATTGATACAACTCTAAAAGAAAGAAATAAAATAGTAAAAAGGTGTATGAAACATGGAGACTCAAATGTTGTATATAAAGGAGGACTAATTATAGGGTGAAAACTAAATAAATGATGACACTTTACTATAAATTTCGAGGGTGGTAAAATACATATTATGCATATACCATATACATTACTTTTTAGCCTAATAAACTTTGAAAATAGAGATTTCATAATAAACAATTATCTTTGTTATATGGAAATAACTCATCCAAACATCCATTGGACAAACCTTCTTTTTTCCTTTGATGCTTATGATTATAAAATGGACCATTTATGGATCATTAATTGTGATAGTGTACACATATTTACATGAATTAAAAAATAGAGTATATTTCATTCTCAATAAATATTCTTGGGAAACACTGATTCAATCATTTTTAATGCCTCTACATCAGACATAATCTGAAGGTACGTATCGAAAGAGATTATGGAATAATATAGATGCATTTACCATATATGGATGATTATGAGGGACTTCAATACTATGTTAAAGAATGAAAAAATGACTTGATTTAAAGTCAATAAGGAAGCCTCCTTGTAATTATTATCATTCATTGACTGTTGTGGAATTTATAAGTAAAAAATTGTGGTAGAGTAATTTACATGGATTATGTACACCCAGAATGGATTAAAATAAAATAATATGGATAGATGCTTCTTCCAAATGTATGACAATTTTTTTTATTTGGGTATCTCGCCACACTCTCCCTAATCACCACTCGGTTCAAAATACCATCATAATTGATCATTCCTTTTAAATAAAATGGTGTGTCCCTATTATTTTTATATTCAATAATTGGTTTCTTGTTAATCTTGGTTATAAGGAAATTATTCTAGAATTATGGAAAATGGAATTCCTTGACCGTCCACTTTGGGTTCTTACTTGAAAATTAATGCATCACAAGAAATGTTGAATGGAATGGATCTAGAAATATTTCTCTAATATTGACCTTGAAATCAAGGTTGATGAGGAAATATTTCAACATGTCAAAATAAGAATCAACATAATTGTACTCCCTCGAGAGAATTATTTCAATCTTTATATAGATTTTATGACCTCTTATACGTCAATGAATCGTTGGATTGTAACAAAATGAATATTAAATAATATAAGTATGGTGATAGGAATTTAATATTCTTTCATAGACTACATAAGGAGAAAAGGGTAAGACAAGGGGACAATTCCATTAGTATAAATAAATGTCTCTGCATATCAGAATATGATAACTAAAGAGAACTGTCAGACTATATCAATTTCCAATATTCAAATTATGGGATTAAAAACAAGCCAAAAGTGGTTGAGAACATATCCCCATGAATTGAAGATCACCAAAACTAAGCTATCGTGTTTCCTCCTTTCAATATAGATTTAAATTTATCTCTTTTCTCATTTAATGTGGAATTTTCTACATTCCAGATGGATTTATCAAAAAAATCTTCATTTTTCATTGGGATATTCTGTTAGTTGATTTCAAAAATGAATTCAATGATTTTTTCATTAATGTATCAAGGAAATATGGGATTAACCATCATTTTATTTCTACAATACCTACTATAAATAATGATATTTAAATTAATGATTTCATGTCCATTTCTCTTGGGAACACTATCCCAAAAGTCTTAAGTAAGATTATCATTACTAGGATGGGTGGAATTATTAAAGATCACATACCCCCAAATCAATTTAGTGTTTTTCCTAGAAGAGTCATTCAAGAATTCTTATTCACTACAAAAAAAACAAACAAACCATTTAAAGAGTAAAATGATGTAGAGGAACTTTTCTCTCAAAATTGATATATCCAAGGCTTTTGATATAATTAAATAGATATTATTGTTTTTTTTTTGTAGAATATTTGTACTCCTAAATTCTTAAATCTATTTAATTAACACCATCCATTGCTCTGTAAGGTTGTCTATTATTATAAGTGACTCCCCATATGATTTTTCATTGCACTAGGGGGGTTAGACAAGGAGTCCTTTTCTTAGGTAGTATTTTTTATATTTGTTCATATTAAATAAATAGGTTCATTAATTATCATAACCATTTGGAAATTTATAATCAAATAACTAATGAAACTGATAATTTCACTCCACTGCACTTATTCTATTATTATGATATCTTTATCCTTGAAAAATAATCAATTGAAACCATTCTATTTATTAAATCCTACTTTTCACATTATGAACAAGAGGATTGGCAGGCCATCAGTTGGTGTAAATTAGTGACAGTTTTAAGTGACTTAATTATAGTTAGGAGTAAAAATAGATTAACTAGAACTCTTAGGGGGGGATAATTATCCAATCCACATATCATGGTTTCCCCTTATTTTAGGGAATGGTACAAATCGAACACCGTGTATACATATCCTATAACATAATTAATCAACTAGATATGTGGAAAAAAAGATTTGTACCAATATAGAAGGCGTTTATTAGTTAAACTAATGATTTTATCTACATTTCTCTAATATAAACCTAGTTATAGGTGGTCTAAGAGACTCAATAGTGACATAATACTCATGATCCAGAACATCTTATGGACTATATTAGTCCTCGAATCGATAATGATAACTATTTTATGTATGGATTATTTCAAACACATTTAGATGGAGGGAAATGTCATTATATATCGTAGGATCGTTACTGATGGTATCATTTTAAAATTTATATGTAACCTTCTAACATTTAATGAATATTACTTATACTTATGATCTTACATGTAATAATTGGGCTTTCTGAATGAGCATATGAACTATCTTGTGTCTTTATTATATCATTATAAGAAGAACTTCATTCATGAAATAATTTATAATTCCAAATTCACAGTTAGAAGGAAATATAATATTAATTGTTTGGATACTATTTAGATATAAAACTAACTGAGAGACACCATGAATGTACCTCCATACATGTTTCAAATGAAAATTGAGGAATTTATAATTTATATAAAAACCTTTCATGATTTTTTCTCATCTAGAAATGGTTTAGAAGTTTGTAGATATACTATAGTGGATCCTAATACTCTGATTTGGAGGCCCAATAGTACTAGTTTGTTTAATGTAAAGGAATAATAAAAACATGAATGATATGGTTTCACTATGCCACCACCATTGATTATGAAATTCAGAGAACCATTAATAAAACCATATCAACTTATCCAATCCATGTACCTGATCTCTAGACAATATTGAACAACAGCAACCCGATTAGTAGAACCACTCGGGCATCCCCGCTCGATCAGGAAACATTGGACCTCACCCCTATCCACAATGCAGTTTGTGGTCAACCTGAAAAGTATACATAAGGTCTACATGTACACTGAGGTGCACATACAGGGGTAAGAAATAATCTTAATAGGGAACCCCAAGAAGAAACCTATAATTGTGCTGCTATATGTTTGACACAACAATGTGCTCAGCCTATCTGGAACACAACAAAGGAAGTAAACCAAACGTACAACCACTTTCGAACTGATGGTATTTAAACCATATAAATAGGGAAAGTACTACCATGTATGCACACATATATATAAGTACACATGTATAGTACCATACATATAAACATATACATAAATCTGAATATTCATGATTAAGTGATTCAAATAGGAAAAAAACCGCATCAAAAGTCGATCATCGGGCCATGGGCCCGGTCTCCAGGACATCCTGTGAAATGGAAATGAGCGGAACGCTGTGCCACTCATGTCGTGTGTCATTATGTCCAAATCTGGGTCTGTAATCCCATCGACATGTACATGCTTCGGCCAATTCCGGAATTATGTCTCTGAACAAGCTAAACACAAACAAGTTACCCACTAGTTCAACCAATCAATAACAAGTAAGTAGATAACACAACCAGGTAACCCTCTGTTATGTAGTCACAACCATCCCCTCTGGTCCTACCTAACAATTACCAATAACCCTATGGGCAGAACACTCAGCCTAACCACATTGTTTTGGTCATATGAGAATTATAAGACTCTCTGGGGAAGCTCACTCGGTTAGATCCCTTTATAGTTTAAGGTATTGAGGGACTCTCTGAGGAAGATCACATAGTCAATTCCCCTTAATACCCCAAGGTTAAGAGACACTCTGAGGAAGATCACTGGGTCAATTCTTCTTATAGCCCTAGGTCGTTCACAGACTCTCTGAGGAAGCTCACCCTGTCAATTCCTCCTATAGCATAGAGTGGTTCAATGTAATTAACGTAAAACAAAGACTATATGAGGAAGATCACTTGGTCTATCCCCTTATAGTCTATAAAGCTTAAATAATCTTTGAGGAAGCTCACTCGGTCTATCCCCCTATAGTCTGTAATGTCCAAATACTCTCCGGGGAAGCGCACTCGGTCTATCCTCTTACAGTCTTTAATTCTTAAAGACTCTCTGAGAAAGCCCACTCGGTCTATCCACTTATAATCTACTACACCAGGTTCTCACTGCCCCGTGTAAGTCAATGCACAGTAATGCAGTATGTCCAATGTAATCCTCAAGAAATATATGGCTAACAGTCTACGACTTATCACAACATGTCAGATAAAACCACTCTATCCTAACAAAACTAGGCATGGAAACAAGGTAGCATAATAGGAAAGCTATACCAAATGGTTAAAATCAAGTAACATGGGAAAACACATCCACATCAAAGTAAATATCACCATTTAAAATCAAACCACCTCTAATTAGGAACACAAGGAATATTAGGCATCCCAAAAATCCAGAAAGATGTCTTGTGTCAGGCTTAGCAGCCACCATCCAGGATGCACCTTTGATATCCTCTACAACATTAGAAAACCAAGTCAGATATAAATGAACAAGTGTGGGTGGCCCAAATGCCCAACTGAACAATACATCCAAAGACCAATGTGATAAACAGTTTAGCACCGGTTCTAGGTGACACACGATCACCACCTCTACCAAAACCCGACATAAAAACTCAGGGTCGGTCAGACGATGAGCACCCGCTAGGTCCGTCAAGTCAAACATATAGGAGGCATCATACTCAAGATCCTCCAGATAAACACGAGCGATGGAATCCAATGCAGGATCCTTAGTGAAGAGTTAGGGAGGAATACTACATGAGATCCTCAAATTAAGAACAAAATAGGAATTCCATAACATGGTTCCTATCAAAGTATGAAAAAGAGAGTGATCCTATATGGGACTCCATACATTAGCACATAAGCAAAGGCATCCCTGAGGGGGTCCTTAGAAGTACCCGGTCTCATAGACTCATAGGATAGAGGGGAACATCTCACAATGGGAATGTCCTATCAAGCATAGGTTATGGGAGATATCTCATAGCTCATCTCCTATTAAAGGTCTCAACTATGTTGGTTCGAACACCTAACCTATCATCCACACCATGTCTCACTCTCAGGTGACAACTGAACTCATTAACTAGAGGAAGAACCCCTCCATTTAGATAGTAACAACTAAAACCCCATTAATATGACCTCTAAATAAAAAAATGATTCCATCATTGCAATCTATGAAGAAAAACTCTCATAATCGACTTATCACACACCCAATTCTAACTTCTAGAGCATAAGATGTCCCAAAATTACTAAATTGAAGTAGTACATGGCCAGAGCACATGGCCATAGCACAATGAGCCTTACTGTGTAATAGTACACGGTGTGTAATTTACAATACATGGTGTGCACTATTCAAAAATATTTACCACATGTGTGTTTTCACTAAAACACATGCACAAGTACCACTACACGATGTGTACTCAAAGTACACGTCATGTACTCCTTAAAAACAAATATTCTATGTTCTATTTCACACGACCAGCCACACAGCCACCCACTAAACAGTGTGTACTCAAATTAAATGGTGTGTACTTAAGAAAGCATCACATTCCTTGAATAGGGAAAACACATGGTGTTTACCCCTGGAATACATGCTATGAATTCTAGGTTTTCCGACGAGAAATTCCTGAAAACAACCAAAACGCCTGTTTTCACCCCCGAAACAATAGATTGAGCCCCATGGGCTTACAAACAAGAAATATAAGGCTTTCAAGAATTAAAAAAAACATTTTTAAATGTAATCTATGGAGAAAACATAAAAGGAGTTACCTTTGGGTGGAAACTGCCGAAGCTTCGGTTGATTTCACGGCTTACGGGTGTCGCACACCGACTCAGCGCATCGAGAGATTGGAATCGGTACCCCTATTGGATTCCAAATCTCCCTCTATCACAAACTCCATATATCCCATAGGTCATTTCCATAGAGTCCTCGTAGGATACACACGTAATGTGGAGGAGGATAGGAGAGAAGGAAGAACAGAAAATAAAAGGAAAAGAAGAAAAGGGGGTTTGGGCCGGCCCTAGCGCCCAACATGAGTTTATGCCTTCCCTAGGCTAAACTCCCCATTCTGGACTCAACGGTGTAGAAAAAATCACAATATGATGCTCCATTTTAATGTTATTTTAAAAAAACCAACATGAATAATTTTATATTTAATTTAATCATACTAAATATTAAATATTTTGCCAAAATTCGAACAACTCAGATTTCCACCAAACTCTAGTACATGGGTAAAATCCCTATTCTAAGACCAACAGAGCTGTCAGAAAAATTATCTGAGATCAGCTGGTAGGGGAAAATGACCAGTTTACCCCTCATCAGCATCCAACAGCAAAAATTCAAATTTCTGCTCAAAACAATAGTCTGGAGAATCATGGGTTCTTACACTCATCATCTAATAATCCCTAGAGAGAATCATCTTGGATGACTAAATCCTTGACCACCTCTATAGTTGAGTATCCCCATTGAGAGTCCTACAACCATTTCATCAAGGATGATTATCCATGATATGAAATAAGAAATAACTACCACCATACTCCTTTGTATCAATATGTATGTCAACAAGATCCTCCATCACCCACTGTGCATCCTTATTCTCCCAAACAACACATCAATGTGACACTATATTCATCATATAGAAAACCACATTCCTCTTCCCTAAGGATTAGGAAATCTCAATTTAATAATCCTATAGAAAATATATCCCCCTCCACTATATTAGATTCAATACACATTAACATAAATAACAATAATGTCTGTTCTAGTCTATAAAGATCAATTAAAACTCGCTTGGGAGATAATCCCACCACCTCATTAAATGAATAGCCACTTCTTCCAACTCAATATCATGGGAGGAATAGTTACTCTCATAGTGGTGTCACTTAATACACCCATTTGATATGTATTCCCTCTAATTAATATATAATAAAATAAAATTGTAACAAGAAGAATAAAAAAACACATCAAATATAAATCCATCCACGTGGAGACCAATAACAAGATAATAGATCAATCTATCCATTAGGAAGAAAAATAATCATTACACTAATAAAACAATAAGAAGACTAAGATGTTCTAGGTCAAGGAAATTACAAGGATATGAATTAGATAATTAAAAATGAAACTATGATAATATATATTTATATAGAGGAAACTACAAACCTCCACAATAGTCTGGGGTACTTCCTTATAATTACCAACCACAATTATAAATATTTAAATAATTTTAAAATTGTTGAAGGTATTATAAAAACCCTTTGGATCCAATGATTCATTACCTATGACCTCTATTATATGGGGGTATCATTATTAAACATGAAGATAAAAAATATTTGAATACATTGAACATGTTGTTATATTATAAAATAAAAATGGTCAAGTAATTCATTACATTGAATGAAAAAGGACATGTATTCAAATTAATCATATCATTACTAGAAATTTTATGTCATACAATCTTCCTCCTTTAAACTCATCCGATATTATCCAACCAAAAAAAACATAAAATAACCAATTACTTACCTTCCTATAGTCGAACATATCATTAATCATCATGGTATGTTAATTAATTTTTATTTTCACCAGATTCATATATTGGTAGTCTATAAAAACATTAGGAAACCATATTAAATATTAGAATACTACATAAGTGAACCAATCAATGATACATTGGGCTGGATAAATATATTCTATATCACAAATTCGATTGAAATCCTTAAATATAATATCTCAACAATGGTTATTTTATCAGGGGACATCCAAATCATGGGGTCACAAGGTTTTAACTGGATTCTAAATCGATCATCGCCTGGGCATAGTGGTAAAGACACAACCAACATTGGAAACACATCATAAATATAATCTAAGACTCTATAAATTTCTAATATTGATTCCTCAAATTATCCTAATGTAAAATAATCTATCTAATATGGCTATAACATTAGGAATGTACAACACTTATGTTACCCCACCTAAACATGAATCATTACATGGTATCCCTTATAAACAAAAAACAATTCACCCATAGAATATATCAATAAAAGTAGACAAAGAATATAACTAATTGAAACCAAGGATGAAATCAAATGAATATACATAATGTAAAAATAAATAACCAATTGGATGATGCTACACCATTATTAGCTCACAACCACAACACAGATCAATTATAATCATTTGAACACCAGTCGGCTTAGCTAACAGAAGAAGGATTGGAAGCCTCACCAACTTGAGATATTTATAATTGACCAAGAATGGTGTAATTAATGAGTGTGACACTCCATAATAATAAAAAGAACATACCATATCAATATATGTGAAAATTGTAAATATATGATCTCTAGACCCACTATCATTATAACATCTATAGAATGAATATATCTACGTGAAGACAATATCATTCAATTCTGATGAAAACATTCATGATCACCATAATTAATCATAACCTATGGGAAATTAAAATCACCATGATATCATATAATAAATATATTACTCCTTTATGTAGTTAGGTCTTGGTTGTCCTGTTGCTAACACTACCACTTAAGAAACTACTAATATTTTGAAAAACACTTGAATTAGCCTCTCATACCATGATAAGACCTAGAAATGGTTTGACACTATGAAAATTGATTAACATGACCTCTATAAATATTGAACATAATCTTAAATATTTTTTTCGTATACTTTAATCAATATCCCTAGATAAAAATATGACATAAACAATTGAGGCCAAGTGCCAGACAACAACGTCTTTGACCTTAATGATGCATGTGATCGCAAAATCGATAGCCTTTCTCATTGATTAACCTTGATGGATCACAATACTTTATTAACATATATGATCATACAACCTTCCAATCACCATAAGAATATTTCTCAACCCCAAATGTAGTGGTTAATAGTTTTAGAGATCTCATATAAAATAATATGATATAGTGTATCTATCAACAACAGAGCTCTATAAACATCATCAAAAAATATAATAGGGGTATTATGAATGATATCCTTAATCATAATTATAGTAATAGGCACTCAAATAATCTGATAATGATGAGAGACAATAACTTATTTTTTCACCACTATCATTTTTGATGATATAAACACTACTAAGGACTGGAATTAAATATCATCAAACTAAAATCATCCTATTTATATTACCAATATATAATATCCAAAATACATGTGATACTCCACTTATCAAACTGATATCCTATGGAACCAAATACTCATTTGAATATCTAATCAGGTTGATTTTTATTCTGAGATCTACCATTTTATACATTATATCTTGATCTGGGATGCTCCCCTCTTTCTTCACAAATTCATAATGTTAAAACTGAAAAATTATCTTCCACTAAGTCTAATCAACCTCAGTCTAGTTATTAATCATATATTAGACAATATCAGCCTACTAAAACATTCCAACCAAAACTATGAATTCCTGATGAGTATCCTACATCTTTATAAATAAGGAACAAAACTCTTAAACTAGATAGAATAGATTTCATTTAATAAAATTATTTCACTATGATTCATTTAAACATCCTCAAAATTTCCCCCATTGAAATAACAATGTCAATAATGTATGATATATATACCTCACCAAAACTTTATGTAATAGTTGGAATAATTTCAATTGATTATCAACAAATATTTATTACCTTTGTCAAATCATGAGGACACTTAAAATATAATGTTTTATTTGATATCCTAAGACTAAATCAGTCAAAAATATCAACTAGTACTAATTCCATATGAACCCATTAAAATTTCACCAGTACCAAACTCCAATATCCATCTTGCATCTCAAACAAAAGTACTAATAACACTCTCTCACAACTAGCCCGTAGTGGGAAATCCTTATGAGCATATAGTGAAGGTGAGGTGGAAACAAAATTCTCCCTTTGAAAGGAAATTTTCATGAAACTAACTTCAATGATATGAAATTTATATAAATTTTTAATTTCCATTATATATCCCATGTGAAAAATCATTTGGTCCACTGGTTATGTGGCAATTGTCTAAGAGGTATTATCTGAATCATGAAATTTATATATAATTTAGATTATATTATATCAAGGATTCAACAATATTAATATGTATGAAAATTTCATGATAAAAAATCATAATAAACAACTCTAAAAATACATTTTATCTCCATGTATTTCCTATCCATCTTGGTTAGGAAACTGACACAAAAAATATGAGAGTATTTTATAAATTCTTGGGTGATCATAACATATATACGTAGTCAGGTCATGCCAAATATATCTCATTAATATTTTTATGAAGCATAATAATTCATAAATGAATAAAATTCATAAACAAATAAAACCTTTAATGTCAATTACCATCAATTCTCTCTAAGGCACACTCCGCAAATAACCAATACTATGTTGTATAATATTATTAAATAATATTACAAATGGATCTCGATAAGCATTTACCAATTGATTTTCCACTCAATCACATAAATTTAAAAAATAATAATATGAATCCATATAATATTTTATATGGGTCAGGTCACTACAAATAACACAACAATATATTTAAAAAAGAACACAATATTTTATAGCATATAGCATAAAAATAGATTCTAAACGAATGATGATTATTTAAATGTGGCTATTATAACCTATCTATTGAATTGAAAAGTATGAATAATTTTTAATGATTTATATAATATATAAAAAATTTATAATATATATATATTTGTTATTAAATTACTATTTAATAAGAAATCATTTTTTATAATAACATTTTTTTCAATGAAATATGTTTTCTTCAAAAATTATGATTATTATTTTGATGGAAAATATTAAAAGTCATTTATATATATTATAAAACAATATATATGATAAAATTAAAATAATTTTTAAAATCATCATATATTAAATATATTATAGTTAAATTCTGTGATTTTTTTGGAAATGATGGATTTTCCAGTGAATAGTGAAAAGTTACAATTTTTCAAACACTATAATTTCATTTAATAAAATATTGATATTTAAAAGACCCATTAAAGATAATATTTATTAATAAGTTAACACATGAACCAATTATATAGTAAAATAAATTATTTATTTTAAAAATATCCTTATTCCAGTATTAGTTTATTTTTTTTCTTAAAAATACATTTTCAAAGTATTGGTTTTTTGTAAAAAAAGTTTATAGACTTTAATTAGATAAAATAACCCCTAATAATGATGTATTTTCTAAAAAATTAAATTATAAAGACATTTATTTTAATTCATGTTAATATAATGATGATTATTTTATATAGTTAATATAATATCATGTTATTCGTGAAAAATGCATTCCTTGAAGAGCTATTTTAAAAACTTATTTGTAGGTTTATATTTAAACAGAATTATTCTACATCATTGAATTGAATTTGATAAATATATTCCATATTTTCAATTATATTAATAACTATTATTTAATAAAAAAACATAACATTTTATCATAATGAATTGTAAAAATAGTAAAAATTATATATCATAGATAATGTTAAAACATAGTTTTGTGAGTTATATGGTCATCTCTTAAAATTATTATTCGACAAAAATAGAATATGATTAGTTGTTAAAATTAATTTTTATACTTGTGCCAGGTGTTTTTAAATTTTATGATGAGGACTATTTTATTTTAATGCATTAATGCCAAATTATTTGTATAAACACTAGTAACCATAATGAAAACTAAAATGGTAAAATCCATAGGTAAATAGAATAACATATGTATTTTTTTATCTTTTTAATGGTGCTTTTGTGTATCAACCTTATCATCTATCCAATCCATTATTTATCAATTATGTAGGAACATGTTCTGAGAGTGACTTCCTATTATTGAATAGTTTAGTTTCATTACATGAATTACACACCTTCAAACATATAAATGTGAACCTCATATCATCTTTTATTAAAACATAAAAATAATTTTTTTCAGACAATACCTAAAGAAATCCCTCCATCACATCTCTTACCCAATCCAACAATCCTTGTTTTTATTTTAAAACCCTCCAATTAATGATTTTGGTGGAACCCTAAAGAGTTGTACGAAGAAGAGGTATAATTATTAACTGATAAGTTTGTTTCATATATTGTTAATCCTCATTAAAATACTATTCAAAAATGATGATATAATTAAATAATAATCTAATATATTATAAGATGTTGTAATATTATTGTAATAACCCACATACATCTCCTCTCCCATCAAATGTTAAATGAAAACATCTATTGTGTGAAATAGAAGAGTACCTCCCCACAAACCGATGTAATTCGTGTTATGTCATCACCTATAATGGATGTTTATGATGATTGATTTAATATATATATATGATATTAATTAAATATCTATAATTCCATAAAATTTATTTATCATATATGTTCATACTTTTAAAATCATTAATGATAATGATTTAATTTGTGCATATGTGTGGAATACAACCTCTATTAACTAATGTAATTTTTTAGTTACCGAATCAAATTGATGGAATGAATTTGTGTATTTATGAAAATAGTAATATATTTATGATTAAGTTATCATAATGTGGATAATAATTGACACTAACAATATTGTAATCACCCATAACCTGGGGCCCGTGCCATGACATCCAACATGCCCGCCTCTGGATGGATATGGGAAGGTGAATAGTGCCAAAGGTGTCAAACTAAATCTGGGAGGAATTTTCCTAAGTACCTATATGCACACACACACAACCATGTTCCAAATAAGGAAAAGTAAAACATGCATTCCATTAAACAACCACTGGGTTAACGAAAAAACTATAAATCAAATGGGCTTGAATACAAAAAAAAGAAGAAGAACTGAGAACATGAAAGTAAAAGGGAACTATGAAATCCCTCAAAAAACTACCACCTAATTGGTATGTACATAGTTTCTACTAAAAGCTGTATAAGCACGTCTTATATTCCAAATATCACTCAGCACCACCTGGTCCTAGGCCACTAACTCCTCTGCCAAGTCATCAGTTGTCTGCACTAGACCAAACATGTGCAGATGAAACCAATGTAGGGGTGGGTAACAATATACTAAGTAGGGACCCCAAAAAACAATTAAATAACACAAATCATTTCACATAGAAAACCGAAAAATATGATATATCACATATGGTATAATCTGGAGTAGGAATGTATGACTATCATCCATTTAATAGAACACCTTGGGAAGCTAAAAACACAACCTCAATTTGAAAACTGGGAAAACCAAGTCACAGAGAGACTCTTCACACTAACCATGGACTGTTGTTTGTCTAATACATGATTCTTACCATGGCTATGTTGGGTCACAAAAAGATACTCCCCATCACGTGAATACAGAGTCACACAGAGCTGCTTCCCACAATGGCCATACTAATGTACTTATATTATCACGTACCATTATTTTGTTGGGTCACATAGAGCCTATCCCCACCATAGGCCTACTGTGTCACATAAATATACTTCCCACTCAGCCATTATTTCAAATCTACACAAGGACTCTGGTCAGTTGTGTTCTGGTCTCAGCCAAGTATAGGGTTTCCACACGTAGTGCACTTAATTATGATAGAATTGCGCCTCAAGACATTCTTCATATTTCATCATCCATGAAAGACATTATATAGTATTCTAAATGATTCACCTTGTTGTGAGGATTCCAACTCCTCAAATGGCTCGTCAATCGGAAGCCCAGTTTGAATGATATTAAATTTATTTCTAAAATGGGACGTTGGGGTCCATGATCGGTCCGGCCCAGTCGACCGACCCGACATGGGCTTGCCGACCTAAACCAGATCCATCTCGGATTAGATCTTTCGTGGCTGAGTTCTAGCCTGGTTCTAGCCTTGGTCTACCCCGTTGGGCGGGTCTGGACCACTGGATTAGGTCTAGCCCCTTGGGGCATCTTGTGCCCTTCCTGATATGAAATAGGTTGATCGACTCCTAATTGGTTGGCCCGTGGCTGGATTCCATGTAAATACCATTCCTCGTGGGTCATTGTGGGGACACCACGTCCATAGCGGTCAGTTAACAATGGCCTTGGAACATCCACGGTGCACCGAGGTGGCTAGGTGGCCTCTTCCACCCACCACCAGCTATTTACATGGAGGACGACGACTCCTACTGTGTCATCGCGGCCTGATCCGACTGTAGTGATTCTTCCAACACACCATTATGCTACACCGCCACCCACCTGTGGTCATAGTCGCAGACCACCAGGTCCACTTTTGTGGTCCATTCTTCATTCTGCATGCACATACAGACTCTAAAGGATTCCATCCTCTATGAGATGGTCTCAAATCCTCTATGCCGCCACTTCTATGATGTAGCTACAAAGAACACACAAAATACATAAGGATGAGGAAATAATACCTTGTTCTTGTCGGACCATGCCTTCAAAATTAGATTTATTGAAAAATGGGATGTATAATTGAAGTTCTATATCAATTAATCAAATAATCCTGGTGTAAACCCGATGAAACGTTCCCTATCACCTGAACGATTGAGATGGAGATCAACTTGTTCATTGATTGATCTGTATTCATCAATTAGAATAATGAATAGGGAAATGTAGAACAAAAAAATCCCATACCTCAAAGGCATTCATCGTTGTTGTGATCCATCCACGATAGTTCAATTTTCATTTGGGTTCATTGCTTTTCGGTTTCGTCCATCAAGGTGCATCGAATCCATTGTCGATTCACTGGTGTTCATTATTCATCCATCATCATTTGATAGAAATTATGTCATAGTTTCACTAGAGGAATTCCACCAATAGATCCTCCATTCTCAAATGCATTAACACTTTAAAATAACTCATCTAATATCATTTATATTAAGCTATTTCATTGAGTCATTATGCTGTTTCATTTATGAATCATAGTATTTGTTACACAACATTTAATGCTTCATTAATCTACACATTTACAATCCATTAATGAGATTCATTTAATGCCACACATCGCCTCTTTGACACTGCTTTGTCACCGTTATTCCATCACCTAATGGTTGGAAAAAATCAAATAAAATAACCTCTTATTTTATTTTATTTATTTCTGAATACTCTTAAAATAATCATTTTAGGTCAACCCTTGTCGGTCTATGTTAGGTCCATTCTATTAAAATATCGACGGTCTGAATTAAATGGTGTATATTTATTTATGATCTGAAAATTGTTTTAAAAGTTTGAAAAAACTACTTGCATACCAGGCCTCAGAATCAGGTGTCGTCAAACCATCTGGTCTTGAAATAATTCCATATAATGAAAAAAGTTACACAATTTCTATAGTAAATTAGATTAATCCCCCTGTTTTTGGATTCACATCCTCATAAGCCAAAACAAGGCTAAAAAAATGGGGGTACTAAGGACTAAACTAAGCCTCCCACTCCCATGTTCTCTCCTAGAGATTCTTATGCTACCACTGGATGCCAACATTAGAAATCGAACATACATGAAGGACCCAATCCTATAGAACCTCTATATCCAATGGAATCTCACTAATGTTTCCTCATCTTCCATGTCCAGCTCGCCCAAATGATGAGATGTGATTGATCATGCACGTACCTCCACAACTGTGACACATTGAAAACATCATGCACCAGGTTCATCTATTGGAGGAGAGCTACATGGTATGCCACCTCACCAAATAATCTAAGAATATGGAATGTTCTGATTAACGTTAGACATAAATTTCTCCCCCGGCCCAATCTCCGCAATCCCCATCGGGGTGAGACTTGAAGGACAACATGGTCTCCCTCCTCGAACTCCATGTTCTTACATCTTCTATTAGAATAATATTTTTCTCTTCTTTGTGTAGTCAACATATACAACTAGATTATATATACCTTCTTAGTGGTAGCCTGTAACATCTCTGGTTCTCATGTGTGGTGACCCCCTAGGTCTATCCACCATAGAGGTGATCTGCAAGGCGGCCCGTACAACGCCTCAAATGGTGCCATGCCAGTGGTGGAGTGATAGATGGTGTTGTATGAAAACTCCACCTGTGGTAGTTTTTCCATCCATCTAAAACCAAGATCACTGACTAATGAATGAAGAATTCCCTCGATGGACTATATGGTCAGCTTAATCTTACTATCCATTTGTGTGTGAAAGGCTATGCTCCAAACCAACTGAGTCCCAAACATCTATTGAAATACCTTCCACAACCTGGATGAAAAGCCTGTATCACCATTTGAGATGATCATCGATAGATCCCCATGAATCTTTACTATCTTTGATAAATAGAGTAATCCCTAGCCCTCTACTGATCCATACTCCCAGAAGGGTAGGAAGTGAGACAACATGTTGAGTTAGTCATTGATCACTCAGATTGGATCGTGGACCTTGGATGTGAGGGGAAATCCAGTAATGATTCCTATCATGTCACCATACCATTTCCACTCTGGTACCCCAAGTTGTTGGGACAAGACTATTGGAACCTGATGCTCAACCTTCATTTTCAAATAAGTGAGGCATTGTTAAACGAACTCTCCCAATGTTGTAGTCATCCCTAAACACCAATACAGATGTCAGAGGTCCTGGTAAATCTTCACCACATCATCACATACCGCCAAAAGGGATGTATGGAACTCCAAAAAAACCTCCTCCTATAACATCAGTGGTATTATGCTGCATACTATTTAAAGGATGTTGTGTACCCCACCAAATGAAAATCCATTGTGTTCTTGTCTGGAGAATAATGAGAACGTCGGGCCTCACAGTCAACATCAAGAAGTTTTGCCTCCCCAAATCACTATAATAGTGGAGGAGAGACAGTCATAGACATAAGGTAATCATCCCATCATCATCAACATTGGAAATCTACATCATGACTAAATTTTCTATAACCTATCTTATTAAGTGTTGACCAGAACACCTACTGAGCATGCCTTCCACCACATTCCCCTTCTTAGGTGTATAGACTATCTCAATTTCATAGTCATGGAGGATCTCCAGCCACTGCCGCAGTCTCATGTTCAATTCTATCTATGAGATGATATAATTAAGAATCATGTGGTCAGAGTAGAAGGTAAACTGTTCACCCATCAAGTTGTGACACCACATATTCAAGGAAAAGGCAATTGCTACTAACTCCAAGTCATGGTTTGCAATGTTCTATTCATTCTACCATAATATCTATGAGCCATATGTGATCACACCTCAACCCTTTATCATTACACAACCCAGTACGGTCCCAGATGCATCACAAAAGACAACATACCAAACACCCTCTTCTAGTTCTCTCAAGACCTGTGCACTATTTAGTCTCCACATCAACAACTGAGAAATTTTATGGAACTTTTCCATCTGTGCAATGGGTTTCTCCATCCATGTAACAGATGATATTGGTGATGATACTCTAGAAACGTTTGGAACGAACCCCCGATAGTATCTAGACATCCCCTAGAAAACTTCACACCTCAATCACACTCTTGGGTGGATCCCATGAACGCACTGCCTCTATCTTCCCCAGATCCACTCCAACTCCAGCCTTCGAATGAAGTATCTCAGAAATTGGACCTCCTGTATCTAGATCTGGAACATTGAGAGCTTATTGTAATGCTAGTTCTATCAGAGTGTATCCAGGACTATCCATAGGTGTGTCACAAGCCCCTCCTCCAATGCTGAGTTCACCAAGAAGTCATCAATGAAGACCACCACCAAACAATCAAGATAAGGCTAGAAGATCATGTTCATGTGTCCCATGAACATTGAGGGTGCATGGGTTATACTAAAGGGAATCACCATGGACTCGTAGTTTCCATAATGAAATCTAAAGGATGTATTTGGTATGTCCTCAGCCCATACCCAAAGTTGATTATATCTTGATATTATCTCTCTCTTTAATAACCACATCACTCCCTTCTTATGGTCGAAAAGTTCATCAATCCTCGATAGTGGATAATAGTTCTTCACAGTAACTTGGTTTTGGCGCCAGATGTCCCTGATTAGCCTCAAGCCCCTATTTTTATTTTTGGGAAATGACATTGGGGCTGCCCATGGTGAAACACTAGGTCTCACGAAGACCTTCTTATTTAGGTCCTTGAAATGTACCCACAATTCAAAAAGCACCATAGGAACCATATGATATTACAGTGGGGATATAAGTGCCGTCATTGGATATATATCGATGCAAAAGCCTAACTCTTTTTGATGAGCTAGTCCCAGAACATCTTTAGGGAGGAGACCCTCATACTCATCCTCCACTACAGGAATGTTTAGACTCCTCTCATCCACCACACTGAGGGTGAGGCTATCCAATTATTGAGTAATCAACTGCACCCTACTTTGAAAAATTCCATTCTATTCTACAACTGTTCCCATCTCGATGGTGAAGGAAATCTTGGTCCCATACTCATTGAAACTCCATACTTTGTGGCTAGTACAATCGATCTATGCGTAGACTTTAGAAAACTATTCCAAACCCAAGATGGTGTCATAAGGCCTCAAAGCCACTACTAGGAGATCCCATCAAAATCTCTCACATCCTAGACTATGCTCAAACTGCTGAAACAATGTTTATTCCTCACATCCCCTATCATTAGTGTCTCAAAATGTAATGATCGAGCCAGCAGCTCCATTATAATCTTCAATCCTCAAATGAGTTTCATGTCTTAGAAAGAATGACTGAAACATGTCTCTCTATGAACTAAATATAAGATACAGAATAAACAGATGGTATAATTAATCATATCCAGATATCTATGGTCATAGGAATCCTCTAGATGAAGGTGAGATCTCCCTTGTCCACTTGGTCCCTCAGGCCTGGGTGGACCACATGGGGGTGGTGGAGGTAGTACCATGAACCATCCCCAATCACCTTCTAATCTACCTTCTCCCGTACCATATATGCCACCCTAAAAACCTCATTTCCTGAACATATACCTCTGTTTTGAATGTTCGTCAGTCATCTGCTGATAATTTGTGTGATGGGTTGGGTAGTCATGAGCCATGTGTACCTTCCCACCGTACGAGTATCATTTCATATTCCTCTACGAACCAATGATGCCCTGGGGGAATCACACAACTGATCCTCTATCCTGGGGTCATCCTCCAAATGAGCTAGCCTACATGGACCTCCATGTCATTTCTAGGCTTCCTCCCACTAATGACTCAACAACCTGTCGCATAGTGGTAGCTCCCACTATAAGGTCATGATCTGCGTGGAAGCTCAATAGTATAAGAGCTAGCTCTATAACTCCATCATGAGTGGGGATGATGAGGGAAATAATAAACATACTGATCTATCATCAGAGTCCCTGCTCATTGTTATGGGCCCTGAAGAAGGGTTCCTCCACCATGTACGTAGAGTAGCGAGAGAGGACTGTAATCCTCTTAGAGGAATCAAACACTAACATGATTCCCTCCAAAAGGTGAACCATATCTTGTTTTCACACCGCGAGGAAGTTCACGGTGAAGAAGTCATCCTGGAAGAGCCGCTCGAAGCCATCCCATGATATTGTTTCAACACCAGGAGTCTTAATGGTCAAACTCCACCATCTCCCTACCGAACATTGAAGAATTATCACAACTAAGATCACCATCTGGTTAAGTGGAGTCCTCACTAAGAGAAATACCTATGCCACTGCCTCCAACCAGTCCTCAACTACCTGTGGATTTTACTCTCCCCTGAACATGAGAGGTATCTATCTCTAGAACACATGTAAGGCAGTAATCCTGCGATCAAACAATACCTATTACAACGGTAGTAACTGCTAATCAACGGGTGGTTGTAACACTAGTTCACCACCCGGTGGGGCCATATGTAGCACTGGTCACTAAACTGATGCCTTATCTCTAGGAAGGATGTCCTCTTTACAACTCATCATAATCCTAATGAGTTGTCTACATAGAGGCATCCGATAAGATATAAATATGTTCCACGTTCAATAGATTATAAATTTTTAGATGACAATAATTCAATATGAACGTGATGAAACACACAATTCCTATAGGATTCATGAAACCATTGTTTTTATATATAGATCTGAATAGATGAATTCAATGTCCAAGTGTATGGATATGTTAGTCATTGCACCAATGTTAAACTCCTCGATTCAGATAGACGATCCTAAAAACATTTACTAGTGTTCACCTAACACAAAACAATAGACACCTGATCTTTGAGGTAGAGCTAACCACCCCTCTGATAACACCTTTTTAAGACCCGCCCCATGGGGTCTATGCTTTGACATCCCTTAAGCCCGCCTCCTCAAGGCCTAGGGTTGGTGACTAGCGCCGAAGGCATTAAACTGCTAGTGGGATGAATTTTCCTGAGAACATGTAAGCACATACACACAACCACATCCCAAAGATTCAAAATTATAACATTCATGGTACTAAAAAACAATTGAGTAAAAGTATAAACTATAGGAAAAATGTGCCAGAATACAACCCCAAGAAAATACGAACTGAAAATAGGAACATAAAAGGGAACTCTGAAAGTTGGATGTTGAACACCCCACCTGATGTGTAAGTACTAATTATCTTCCTGAAGCTATAATATCACGTCATACATGCCTGATCTCACTGGACACCATTGGTCCCCATCCACCGAGTCGTCTTCCATGTCATTGGTAGTCTACAGTAGACACATCACGAGTGGGTTGAAGCCCATGCAGTGTAGAGAAAAAAATATATTCAATAGGGATCCCAAACCAATAGGGAATTACCAAAAAGGAATCCACAATGAAAACCACAAAACAAGACATCTCCCAACATGTATAATCTAGAGTAGGAATGTAAGACTATTAGATATTTCATAGAACACCTTGGGTTACTGGAGAACTCCTCCTCAATGAGTGTAGTGGGACATCCGAGTCACAAATATCCACATCCCAATAACCATGGACTGATGAAGTACTCAAACCTGATATTTATAATGGGTATTCTGGGGCTCATAGAGGGGCTCCCCTAGTGGGGGAATGCCAGGTCACACAAAGTCGCTTCCCACCATGGCCATACTATGTTTCTTCTCCTACTGAGTACTATCAGTTTATTGGGTCACAATGAGCCACTCCCTATCGTGGCTATATTGTGTCACACCGAGATTTTTTCCAATAGGTCATAATAGCTTATCAACACATGGTCTCTTGTTTTTTGCCTTCATGTCTCGGCCAACGGTAGGGTTTCTGCACGTAGTGCGCTTGATTCCAGGAGAATAGCATCTGAAGACATTAATTGTATTTAAACATCCATGAAAGTATACATAGAGTACTCCAAAATCTCATACTCTCCATGATGGTTCCAATTCCATAAGAGTCTTGTCAACCTGACACTCGGTTTGAATGATTTTGGCATTTTTTTCGAAAAGGGGATAGATGGGTCGGTGTCTGGTCCGACCCGATCATACTGACCCAGCCCATCCCGAGTCCGCCGACCCTACCCTGATCTGGCCTGGCCTAGGTCTGGACCATTGAGTCAAGGCCCTGTTGGGCCATGGGTCCAGCCCACATGGCCATATCGTCCCCTTCCTATTTGGACATAGGCAGACTAACTCTTACCTGGTTGGGGCACAGCTGAAAGGTGCGTCCATCCCTGCCCAACAGGTCATCCCTAGGGCCCCCTCCTCCACTGATTTCTGTTTACCATTGCCCTACTACATGTTATGTGTCATAGTGTCATGAGCGATGTGGCTTGGTGCATCGATGTGGTCAGGTGGCCGCATCTTCCCACCACCAACATGGAGTCCCACAGCTCCTATCGTAGCCCTACAGCCTCAGCAAACCGTAGTGCTTCATTGAGTCTGCCAAAAGGTTCTATTTCGGAAAATTGGGTCTGGTTCGGGGGTTGGTTCATCTCTTTGCATGCTTGTATGGCCTCTAGGGGATGCAATATTTTATGAGATGGTCATGAATAATTCTTCCCACCACTTCAAAAATGTGTCCATGAAGAACTCAAAAAATGCTCAAGGAAGAGGGGCTCAAGCCTTGATCCTGTCATCCAGAACCCTCCACATTATAGTTTTATAAATATGGGATATAAAATTTATGTTCTATCACAATTAATCAAATAATCTTGTCATTAAATCACAAGAATGGTTCCCTTCTTTATGAACAAGGGATCTGAAGATGAGTTGAGGGTTGATCAAAATTTGTCGTTTAAAATAACAAATGGGGAATATTAAAAAAAAACTACCTCAAATGTGTTTGACATTGATGTGGTCCATCCAGTGGATACATTTTCCAATGGTATTAATCTCTTTCCAGTTCTGTTCTTTGATGTGCGTCAATGTTGTAGGTGATTCACCAACATTCTTCATTGGTAATTAGAGAGAAATCACACAATAGGTTCGTTAGAAGAATTCCTCTGATTGGTCCTCCATTATAAAAATTGAAAACCTCTTAAAATGAAACATGTCGTATCATTTATATTATGCCGCACCATCGTGTCATTACATTGTTACATTTACAAAACAATATATCTGTTACACTACATTTAATGAATAATTTCACTACACGTTTATAAGCCATTAATGAGCTTCATTTACTGCATCTCGTTATCAATTCCTTCATATTTTTTCACCATTGTTCCATCACCCAATAGTTGGGAAAGACAAAAAAATATCCTTTAAGTTTAATTCATTATTTTCGAAAATTTCGAAAATTAACATTTCCTTTCCAACATTGTCGGTCGGTGTTTAGTCCATTTTAGGTGAATCCAGATGTTCTGAATTGAACGGTGACATAATATTTTTTTCCCATGAAGTGGTTTAAATGTATGAAAAAACCAGTCATACATTTATATAAACCAACTTAAAAAAGTTCAAAAATTTATTTCGGGATTACTATGCCTTAGAATCTGGTGCCTTCAAAGCATCTCATTTCAAAATAATCTCATATAATTAAAAAACATTTCACAGAACATCTAGGACATTACACCAAAATTCATCATGATTGTTGAAAAAATGAAAAATTTACTCAGTTATATGAATTAAATGACATCTCAATTATTATAACATTTTATTTTTTAATAACTATCTATCACGACCCATCCTCGGGGCCCATTCCGTTACTACCCCAAGACCGCCTTCCGTAGGCCAGGGGCTGGCGACTAGCACCAAAGGCGTATTTACCGATAACTGGGAAGGCATTGCCATTATAAAAGTAAACAAACACCATAGAGTACAAGAGGAAGTAATAAACTAAGTACAAAAGGAAGTGCTGAAAATTAAATGGGCCAGAATACAAAACCAATCGAAAGTACATCTACAAATGAACAAAAGTACAACAGAAAAAAGACAAACAGCTGGAAGAACTGAAGCGGCTCCTAGGCCATCCTCCTCGGATCCTACCTGAAGGGTAGGTACAGATGGCGCAACTCCTGGATCTTCCACCACGGATCCTACCTGAAGGGTAGGTACAAATAGCCTCCACAACGCTCTCTCCCATCAACTTCCTCCGTGTGCCATCTCGTCGTGAATTCCACCTCTGGATACTGAATCGTCGTGTGGTCCACCTCCAGGTACCGTCCAGTCCTCGAACACTCGGCCTCCGTCAGCACTGCCCATCATCTGCAACCAACACAACGAGGTGCAAGCATAGCCCGTGCAGGGGTGAGTATAACGATACTCAGTAGGGACCCTGAGACCCTTATGGTATCTCTAAATCCAACAAGGATAACCAAAAAGCAGGAACACAATAGATAACCCTTTCTTTGGTATAAGCCCATACTTATACCTAAGTTATCAAGTAACCCATCTCAATCATGAGGAACACAAAGATCATGGAAAAAACGGATAACCACTACCCAGTTATATGCCCATACATATACCTATGTTTTCAAGTGACCCATCTCAGTCATGAGGTAAACACAAAGGTTATAGACTCTTCTCAAACCAGGATTTTCATTATTGAAACCGTAACTGCTGATGAGCCCCGTCTCTGGAGTGTACAGTGATCCTGTCACGAATCTGAGGTACTGCTCACAACTGTAACTGCTGAAGAGCCCCGTCTATGGAGTGAACAGTGATACTGACATGACTCTGAGGTACTGATCACTAACCTAAGACTACTGAAGTACTCCTCCTCTCGAGTATCGCGGGTCAGCCACCAAAACACAGTAGTGCTTCCCGCCGCGGTATGCCACCCAAACACACTAGTGCACACCCCCTAATAGCCTACATAGGTACTCTCCGGACGAGTACCGTGGTTATACACTATCAGACAGTAGTGCTCCGTCCGCCATGGGTCTGCACCCAAACAATGTAGTGCTCCGTCCATTGGGCTAGTCGGCTCACTCGAAGTCGAGTCGGTCAAGCAGTCGTCCGGTCTCAGCCGGCTACACGGTCTCCGTACTCCATATTCTCATCTCCGGGAGGGTCCGCTCCACGAGTTACATGTCGATACTCCAAGTATCTCAATTTCCCACGAAGAATTATCTCAATGGACAGCTTCGTCATAGGGTTATCAACGCAACAGATGGCGCGACAATCGGACCTCTGGTCTGTGAGTTATTAGCCTTTTCGTCCCAGGGGCCCAGTTGGATTCGTGTGCAAACCAACCCCGCCGTATCTCAATGATACCCTGAAATCTCATAGGGTATACTCATAGGGACCATTTCTCAACAAGATCACCGAGGTCGCTGAAGGTTCGTCAAACATACATCCAGTCTGAAAGTTATCAGTTTTTCCGTTCCAGGGGCCCGGTTGGATTTCGGGTACAATCCAACCCGGCCACTATCCAACTGCAACCAAAACTCACGAGAAGTATTCCAAATGTTCAACCTCATCAAGTGGAATCCAAAAAAGTCGAAGGCACGTCAATCGGACGTCCGGAGCTCAAGATATAAGCGTTTCCACTCCGAGGGCTCGATTGGATTAATGTTCGAACCAACCCGGCAATAATCAAAGTTCTCCAAAACCCTATGTGTAATATATATAAAATATCGTCTCGATCTTAGGATCGCTACGCAACTATTGATGCATCGATCTGAGGTCTATATCCCATGATATGGTCGTTTGAATGGAAACTGCCCGAAAATAGGGGGTTCGGGCCCGGTCCCACCCGGCCCGAGACCCCTTGGGTCGGCCCGAACCGGGTCGGCCTGAACCGGGTTCGAGTCCGAACCAAAAGGGCGCGGCCCGACCCGGCCTGGGTGGCCTGGCCGGTTGTCCTGCCGCACTGGCACGGCTGCGTGGCCGCTCGGCTGTCCGGCCGAGCAGACATGGGGTGTGATCGCCCCCTTGAAAGAAACCACAGCCCCCCGCGTGGGGGCCACCCCTTGCCAACGGACGCGGCCGAGCGCCACGCCCCGCCTCCCTCGGTCCTGCGTGGTCGCGGGACCAGCAGACTGCCGTTGCGGCTTCAGCCGCGGCGGCCCTTCCCGGCGGCGCACCGGGCGCCGCTGCATCCTGGCGGCCTGCCAATGTCGGCCTCTGCCTTCGGCCACCGGCGCCGCCGTGCTGGCGAGGCACGCCTGTGGTGTTTTTTGCGGACCACCGGATGCATTCTGGTGGTCCGTTTTGCTCCCCGCCTTCGCCAACGGTCCTCCCGGGACCCGACCCTCACTGAAGAGACTTCTAATTTACTTTACGGCCCCGTTTGTTGTCGCCTGTCAATCTGTGCACAACGATCAACCAGTGGAGTCTTCGAATTGCCTCCGCAGCCCCGACTCTATCCGCGGTTTCATTCGGCCTCAATGGCGTGGCGCGACTGTGCCACGCATCCTTGCCATATTTCTCCATGTTTCCGTGCGGTGCCGTTCCACCGCACCTCCTTCATTCGTGCCGCAACATTATCAACAACAAGGGGGTGGAGGGTCGGCCATGTTTGTGCGGTCCGACCTCCTCCCTTTATAATGATAGCAAGCGGCCCACAAATAGAAGTCGATGTACGGAAAATAAAAAAATTAAAACCAACATCAACCCGCATGAACGAACGATCCACGGATCAACATAGAAATGGTTGGTCCGCGCTCGTCATTCTTTTCTCGAAGATAGAGAGAATACAAAAGAGATTCCCCTACAACCATTTAAATAAAATGAATCATACCAATATTTACAACCCGCAAAATAAAACATTCGCGGATCAACTTAATGATGAGTTGATCCAGGTTCTTTGTTTTAGAAGGAACAACCAAGGGAATAATACCATTCTCAAATTAATCCCCTTACCTTGATAACGAGTTGACGATCAAAGAGCGTCACGGAAAGCGGCATCGCATGGTGGTTTCGATGATGGCGTTGGCATGCGTCAAAGAAAGGGAAAACTTCGTCAATCGTCGGAAGAGAGGAAGTCGGGGTAGACGTCAGCGTTCTTCATGTTCTCCAACGAAGAAGATGAACTCTATCTCCTCCAATCCCCCAATACAACGAGCCATCTCCCAATAAAATAAGTCCCTCTTATTTTATTAAAGCATGGAATGTATTTGAAAATCCAAAATTCAAAACAACTCACCTCATAAATAAAACGGGAGTTGTCAAATTGAATTTTGTACTATGTTGGCATCATAAATGTGAAGAAAGAAGTCACATCATTAAAAACAAGGGGGTTTCAAGGGAAAGAGTTAAGGGGTTAGGGAATATGAAGGGGTGGGGTTCGTGTGGGCCCCACCTAACCTTTATCCTCACTTGGATAGTTTCCCAACTTCCACACATAGTTTAAAACCAACTAGACTAGAAATAAAATTGGAAAACAATATTAATTTATTCTTCACTTAAACGTCAAATTTTAAAAACCTCTTCTCGAGCAAACGCACCTTCGGAAAAGGTCTCCTTAAGCAAACACCGGCGTTGCGGTTCCAACGGTGCCCTCGGAATTCGATTCCGAGCAGCTGTTCTTAAGTTAGAAAAACCCGCTCGTTCATTCACTGAACATACCCGAGCTAAATTTCGGAAATTGATTTTGGGCATACCGGGTCTCGGAATCAGGTGCTGTCAGAAACTGCATTCTTGTAAAATCCCAATGAAATTAAGAAAAAAATTTCCTTGACATTTCATAGGTCTTTACATTACTCCCACGTCAGGGCTTTACGTCCCCGTAAAGATTTAACACAAACTAGGGATTCAAAAGTGGTATTGAGCATGCATCTGAACCTTCCAATCCCAAGTGCTCCCTTGGAGGTTCCCGCGCTGCCAACAAAAACGCACAAGAGGAATTGACCATCCTCGTATGACCCGCTCATGTTGATCCTCAACCTCTACTAGAACCCCGAAAAAGTCACCCCATCGCCAACGTCCAGATCCCCATGGTTGATGATATGTGTCGGTTCAAGCACGTATCTCCCCAGTTGAGATACATGGAAGACATCGTGCACCCGGTGCAACTGAGGTGCAAAGGTGAAGCGGTAAACCACCTCTCCTACACAGTTGAGGACCTAGAAATGTCCGTTGAACCTCAGAGATATCTCACTGCCTCGACTACATCTCCGTAAACCTCTTCGAGGTGAGACCCGTATAACAATGTGGTCTCCATCCTCAAACTCTAGAGGTCTCCCTTTCATGACTAGAACTGAAACTCAAAACTCCTACTTCCACATGGGTGAAGTTGTCCGACTCAAGAGTGATCGGCTACACCTTCCTATGCATGAGTTTATCCTCTGCGGCCCTGTGTTTCCTTTTCGCCGACCAAGGAAAACCCATCCCGACTTTTTCCTAATATAGTAAATTTGAGTATGAATAGTGATTTCCCAATCCATACCCAAACTAACGTCGTAAGGCCTCGACGCTACCACCAAGAGGTCCCAACCGACAGTATCGCCTCAAGGTTCATATCACATTGTCGGCGTAAGTGTGACTATCGAGTCTCCTCCCAAAGGTATCTCGAGCCATGTGGGTCAATTCAACGGCTTAACCGGAAACTCTAGGTCTGGGACTAGATTAATGGAAGGATGGGATGATTCATATCGATGTTTGTGGCTACGGCAGCTAGTAGAAGACAAAGTATGCACTTCGAATCATCCATAGACCCCTTTCGGTCGCACTCCTTGACCGCATGCATCTACTCATTTTCCCTACCCTCCAACTCCCTGATCCTGGAGGGGACAACAAAGGTGGGTGATTGTAACATGTCGAAAATTACACCACCCCATGCTGCTCTCCTAGCTCTGATTCCATGTCTGCTACTCTGCAGATTCATATTTCTTGGACACTTCCTCTTCTTGAAACATTTTACACGTCCAAGTCTCTGTGACTGATGCCGGTTCGCATCTTCCAACTACTAACATTCACTGGATATATTCGTTCAGCCAAAGAACATTCAACCTCAAGGTTCTCTCTAGAACCCTAACGTGAGTAGGATTGCATAGAAGAAAATGGTGCTGGCTCGAATGTTCTTATACACACCACGCTCAGAGTTCTGAGCTCTATAGCACTGATCGAATCATATTCATCGAGTACCTGGAATGTTCGGTACGCCTCGATGAATTCTCAGCTACCGACACGTCATCCTGTCGAAGTTGTATAAGCTCTAGAAAACTCTCTACTACAACTTCAATCTAGTACTCTGCAGCCTATGAGTCAGGTTCGTCTCGAAACATGAGGGTATCTGATGTTGGAACACGTATAAGGCAGTAAGCCTACATGTGTCACCTACTGGTACCGCCGGTTGTAACTGCTGACCAACAGGTAGTGATGTATAGCTGTCACACTACCTGAAGGCACTATCTCAGGAATCAGACCACGTACCGAAGCCTCATCACTATGCGGACCATACTCATGGTCATTCACTGGAAAACACTAGTACCCAATTCCACCATCCACTCCACTGATGTCTCAGCTAGACGTAAAACTCTAGAAATCGCCTCCATCCAGTCCTCTGTGGTCTGGGAATCCTCCTCGCCTCGTAACCTCAGAGGCCTCTGCTGCTGGAACTCGTGCAATGCGATCTTCCAGTGTGCGCAGTTCACTAGTATGGCTGGTGGCATATACTGCCCAAGAGGTTGTGGTGCTGCTGGTACACCACCTGAAGTTGCCAACATAGTAAAAAGGGCCCTGCACTGGAGCCTCGTCGCTCAGAGGGCCGTCATCGTGTACTATCTTAGAACTCCAACTAACTATCTACATGGAGACATACTGAACAGATATGACATGGTCAGACGATTTATACCTGGTGAGCTGACCTGGTTTCAGCTGACTTTAAAACTTTTTAAAACACACATGAAATCAGTGTTTTCGTGCACAAAGTCGGAAATCAGAAGTCAGGGTCCTGGTGTACGGATACGTCGGCCACCACACCAACACTGGACTCCCTGAACTGAAAACCACACTCGGTACCCTTAACACTATTTCTTCAGAGAAAGAAATTATCAGAGTTATAATTGTTGCGGTAGAACCGACTACTCTGATACCAATTTGCCATGACCCGTCCTCGGGCCCGTGCCATGACTACCCCAATCCCGCCTTCCATAGGCCATGGGCTGGTGACTAGCACCAAAGGTGTAATTCCCGATTACTGGGAAGGAATTTCCTTTATAAAATTAAACAAACACCACAGAGTACAAGCGGAAGTAATAAACTAAGTACAAAAGGAAGTGATGAAAACTAAATAGGCCAGAATACAATCCCAATCGAAAGTACAACTACAACTAAACAAAAGTACAACAGAAAAAGACAAACAACTAGAATAATTTAAGCGGCTCCTGGGTCGTCCTCCATGGATCCTACCTGAAGGGTAGGTTCAGATGGCGCATCTCCTGGATCATCCACCACAGATTCTACCTGAAGGGTAGGTATAGATATCCTCCACAACGCTCTCGCTTGTCAACATCCTCTGTGTGTCGTCTCGTCGTGAAGTCTACCTCTGGATACTGACTCGTTGTGTTGCCCTCCTCCGGGTACCGTCTAGTCCTCGAACACTCGGCCTCCGTCAGCACTGCCCGTCGTCTGCAACCAACACAACGAGGTGCGGGATAGCCCATGCATGGGTGATTATAATGACACTCAGTAGGGATCCTGAGACCCTTAATTTCTCTCTAAATACAACAAGGATATCCAAAAAGCAGGAACACAACAGATAAACCTTACTTAGATATAAGCCCATACTTATACCAAATTTATCATGTAACCCATCTCAATCATGAGGAACACAAAGATCATGGAAAAATCGGATAACCACTACCCTGGTATATGCCCATACATATACCTAAGTTATCAAGTGACTCATCTCAATCATTAGGTAAAAACAAAGGTCATAGACTCAGCTCAAACCCAGATTTTCATTATCGAAACTGTAACTGCTGATGAGCCCCGTCTCTGTAGTGTACTGTGATCCTGTCACGACTCCGAGGTACTGCTCACAACCGTAACTATTGAAGAGCCCCGTCTCTGGCATGTACAGTGATCCTGACACAACTTTGAGGTACTTCTCATTAACCTATGACTACTGAGGTACTCCTCCTGTTGAGTACCGCGGGTCAGCCACCCAAACACAATAGTGCTTCCCGCCAGGGTATGCCACCCAAACACAGTAGTGCACACCCCCTAATAGCCGGCAGAGGTACTCTTTGGATGAGTACCGTGGGTCTGCAATGTCACACAGTAGTGCTCCATCCGCCATGGGTCTACACCCAAACAAAGTAGTTCTCCGTCCACTGGGCTAGTCGACTCACACCAAGTTGAGTCGGTCAAGCAGTCGTCAGGTCTCAGCCGGTTACACGGTCTCCGTACTCCGTACGCTTATCTCCAGGAGGGTCTGCCCCACGAGCTACAGGTCGATACTCCATGTATTTCAAAGTACCAGAAAGAAGTATCTCAAAGGACCTCCTCGTCACCGGGGTCTCAACGCAATAGACGATGCGTCAATCGGACGCCCTGTCTGTGATTTATTAGCCTTTTCGTCCGAGGGGCCCGGTTGGTTTCGTGTGCGAACGAACCTGGCCGTATCTCAACTATACCCCGAACTCTCATATATTATACTCATAGGGACTGTTTCTCAACAAGATCACAAATGCCACTGACGTTGCGTCAAACGGACATCCAGTTTGAAAGTTATCAACTTTTCCGTTCCGGGGGCCCAGTTGGATTTTGGGTACAATCCAACCAGGAAACTATCCAAATGCAACCAAAACTCAGGATAAGTATGCCAAAAGTTCCTTCTCATCAAGAGGAATCCAATAAAGTCTACGAAACGTCAATCAGATGCCCGGAGCTCAAGATATAAGCATTTCTGCTCCGAGGGCCCGATTGATTTCGTGTTCGAACCAACCCGGTTGTACCCAAAGTTCCTCGAAACCCTGAGTGTAATATACCGAAACGACTGTCTCGATCCAAGGATCGCTACACAATTTATTGTGCGTCGATCGGAAATCCTTAGCCCACGATATGGGTGTTTGAACCGAGACTGCCCAAAAATAGGGGGTTCAGGCCCGGTCCGACCTGGCCCGAGACACCATGGGGCGGTCCGAACCGGGTCAGGGTCCGGCCCGGCCTGGGCGCGGCGCGACGCAGCCCAGGCCCGGCCGGTTGGCCTGCCACGCTGGCACGGCCACGTCGCTGCTTGGCTGTCCGGCTGAGCGGACAGGGGGTGTGGTCGCCCCCTTGAAAGAAACCGCGGCCCCTCGCGTGGGGGCCGCCCCTTGCCAAAGGACGCGCCTGAGCGCCGCGTCATGCCTCCCTTGGTCCCGCACGATCGCGGGACCATCAGCCTGTCATCGTGGCTTCAGCCACGACGACCCTTTCCGGCGGCGTGCCGGGCGCCGCCGCCTCCTTGCGGCCGGCTGGTGCTGGCCTCTCCCTCCGGCAGCCGATGCCACTATGCCGGCGAGGCGCGCCGACGATGTTTTCTGTGGACCACCAGACGTGCTCTAGTGGTTCGTTTTGCTCGCCTTCTTCACCAACGGTCCTCCCGGGACCCGCCCATCACTGCGGAGGCTTCAAATTTACTTTGCGGCCCCGTTTGTCGTCGCCCATAAATCCGGACACAACAATCAACCAAAGGAGTCTTCGAATTGCATCCGCAGCCCCGACTCCGACCGCGGTTTCGTTCGACCTCAACAGCGCGGCGCGACAGCGGCCCGCATCCTTGCGGTAATTCTCCATGTTTCTGCACGGTGTCGTTGCACCACACTGCCTTCGTTCGTGCCACAACATAATCAACAACAAGGGGGAGGAGGTTCAGCCATGTTTGTGCGGTCCGACCTCCTCCCATTATAATGATAGCAAGCACCCAAGAAATAGAAGTCGACGTATGGAAATGAAAACAATTAACCCCAACATCAACCTGCATGAACGAACGATCAGCGGATCAACCGGGAAATGGTTGGTCCACACTCGTCATTCATTTCTGAATGATGAAGAGAATACCAAAGAGATTCCTATACAACCTCTTTAATTAAAATAATCATACCAATATTTCCAGCCCACAAAATAAAACATTCACAGATCAACATAATGATGAGTTGATCTGGGTTCGTTGTTTTAGAAGGAACAACCAAGGGAATAATAACATTCTCAAATTAATCCCCCTACCTCGATAACGAGTTTACGATCGAAGAGCGTCGCGGAAAGCGGCATCGCGGGGTGGTTTTGATGATGGCTTTGGTGTGCGTCAAAGAAAGGGAAAGCTTCGTGAATCGTCGGAAGAGAGGAAGCCGGGGTAGACGTCGGCGTTCTTTGCATTCTCCAATGAAGAAGAAGAACTCTATCTATTACAATCCCCCAAAACAACGAGCCAACTCCCAATAAAATAAGTAACTCTTATTTTATTAAAGCATGGAAAGTATTTGAAAATCAAAAATTCAAAACAACTCACCTCATAAATAAATTTTGAGTTGTCAAATTGAATTTTCTATTAAGTTGGCATCATAATTGTGAAGAAGGAAGTCACAGAATTAAAAAAAGGGGGTTTCAAGGGAAAGAGTTAAGAGGTTATGGAATATGAAGGGTTTGGGTTCGTGAGGGCCCCACCACACCTTTACCCTCAATTGGATAGTTTCCCAACTTCCACACATTGGATAAAACCAACTAGGCTTGAAATAAAATTGGAAAAAAAATTTAATTTATTCTTCTCTTTCACCTCAAATTTTAAACAACTCTTTCCGAGCAAACGCACCTTCAGAAAAGGTCCCCTTAAGAAAACACAGGCGCTGCGGTTCCATCGGTGCCCTCATATTTCGATTCCAAGCATCGGTTCAAAAGATAGAAAAACCCGCTCGTTCATTCACTGAACGTACCCAAGATAAACTTTGGAAATTGATTTCGGGAACACCGGGTCTCGGAATCATGTGCCGTCAGAAACTGCATTCTTGTAAAATCCCAAACAAATTAAGAAAAAAATTTCCTTGAAATTTATGGGTCTTTACACTATCTATCATGGTTGGTTTAAAAATAATAATAGAATTATAAATACTATCATTACTTTGGTATTATTAGTCTGGAGATTATGAATTAAAAATCTATTTGACTATAGTCAACTTTCCATGATGAATTTTTATATAAGATTAGAATATCATCAAAGAATTCTATATGAACCTGAATTACTAGGAAATATAATATAACATGAATAATAATCATGAAAATGTTTTTATGAAGGTAAATAATAAAAATAATTCTATTATTATAGAATATGAGGATCACACCTGATATTTTTCTCTCACGATACATGATATCTCTAAAACACCCTTTTTATCATGTTATGGCCACTCCCTCTCTATGTAATATTCTCACACCATAATTTTATAGGATCAATATATATTTTTTAAATATATATCTAACATATATTAGTACACTATTTTTAATTCCATTTACTGGATTATATCTTACCTATAATATTTTTTCAAATTCATTTTTACGAAATATCTTTTGATTTGGATATGGGGAAATATTATGAAATTGATTTCAAAACATGGGTAATACGTTTCTTTATTGTTTAATAAGTATTTCCTTTTGTATCACATGTATACATGTACAAGTTATGAGGAGTTGAACAAGTTAGTTCTCTAGGGAATTGATTAATTATTTTTCCTAATGAGATTTTATATACGAGATTATAGAGTAATTATAATCTATTATATGATTTTGGCAACATTATGATATTTCATAGGAAGTGATCTTTAAATTTTATTCTTAACTTGTTATTTATTGATTCCTTATTTGTTATACTTAATAGACATTAATATAATTTTTTTTAAATTTCTTATGTGATTATTCATCATCCATCTCTTTTATGATATAATTTTAGATCATTGATTCACATATAATCTTTATTTACCAAGATTATTCCATTAATAGAAATTTTATCTAACACATTCAATATATGTATTCCCAAGGTAATCTCAAGATTTTTTAGGATCTTGATATTAGCTTGGAGGTCATTATGGAAATTAAAATAAATCCACTTTACTTTAGCCTCAGATTGACTAATTATGAAAATATTATTATAATTAAAATACGATTTCCCAATAATTTTTTTCATGAATGGATATTTATGTCCAAAAAGTCAATAATATATCATAAAATGAATGCGTTTGAATAATTTGTATCGTATGATGTTTTTTTTATTTTTAGGGTGTTGGACTATAATAACATAGTGAGAACGATTTTGATAATCCAAATTATAGGAAGATGTCCGATAATATTGGCGGTGTGTAGAGAGAGTGGTTTCTATGAAATTACATCAATTTTTGGGTAATACATGTAATGCAGATTTGTTGTAGATGTTTTTAGTAGTAATGAATAATAAAAGGACAATTTCATTTGGCTTCATCAATACTAAATGTATAAAAATGATACTTCATTGAACCCCTATTTTTTCCCTTGTAGTTGATATGTTTTGGAAATTAAAATAATCAGTATTAACCATTATAATGGGATTTAAAAAATTTGGTTAGAATTGAAAATAGAAAATCATACTCTGGTAAACCACTATTGGAAATAAGATAATCATATCATAAAATATACATATAAATAAAGTGTCAATCCCTCATGTATATATGTTTACATTTTTTATTTTACTGTGTTATTGTCTTATTTTTTTGTTATGTTTAGTTAATGGTGGTAAATAAGGAAAACTATGATGTTAAATAATGTGATCGGAAATATTAGGGTTTCCCAAATTGTAGGACTAACCTTATGGGTGTAAGATATGTGATCGTAATGGAATTAATTTCTCAAAGATATATTATTATAAATAAATAACATGGATCTAGTATAATTCCCTACTTCTTCTATGAAATTGAATTTTTTAGTTGAGTCTTTTTTGTGAAAAATACCGCCTAGATTTAGTAGATCATCAAATCCACTCATAATGTATTAACTCTATCATGAAGATATTTGATTTACTTTGATGTATATAGAAACACATATTTTGTGTTTCTATTTATCACATTGATAGAGAACATAATCAATGGCTAGCAGATATCATGAGTAAATATTACAAAGATGACACTAATTCTATTGAATGGGAAGCCTATAAGAAAATATTTTTCAACAAATATTTTTTGTGACTCTCTATCGTAAAACACTGTGTGATTTGCATACACTATGTCCAAACAATAATGATTATTTTGGGGAATATCTGAAAAAAACCAAAATAGTTTTACATTATTCTTATGGGGTTTTCATCTACATCAAAATTTAGCTTGAAAATTTCATTAGTGGGTCATACATATGTCTAGGAAAATAATTATTAATTTGTTACTTCAAAATATATGATGTGATGAATCAATATTCCTACATAAATGAGATATATATTGGTAACTCTTAGTGGTATCTTGTGAACTGAGAAAGATAATGTAGAATTATTTATTTCTTTAGGACATTAAATAGATAAATCTCATAGAGTAAAGAAAAATATTAATCACACATACCAAAGGAGGAAAATGAGCACCATGGAAATAATCTCTGTGGAAGCAGAAGTTATTTATTATGTTGAAAATGGGGTATGAGGATAATAAATATTGAATTTACATGAATAAGCCCATTAATTTGGAAGAGTAAAAGTGTTTTCAGAACAATACTCATTATTTAGAGGTGCAGTTCAATGAAAATAAACTTTGGAATTTTTCAATTCATGTTCCATATATAATGGTTTTGGGGTGCACTAAATCACAACAACCATCATGTACTTTAGATAAATGAAGGAAATATTCTATCACTACTATTGATTTGGATGCTTACAATTATGTGGTGATAGGTAAATTATTTATTATATTCACTATAAAAAAATACAATTTTATTATAATACAATGCATTATTTTATATCCATCTTGTAAATGAAAATTATTATAAAAAACCTGGTAAAAATTTTTGTCATGAAATATATGAAAAAAATGAAGGGAGAAATGGTTGAATCCTAATTATATTTGTAGGGATGATAACATCTCATTTATAAATATAACATATATTTAGAATCATATTCCATAAATTTAACAAATACCTGCCCATGGACTATATACGCCGAGTTTCTTTCAAGACTATATTCATTATCTTTTTAATTCATGAATGATCATGAATATATCTCACAATGATATTCATAGTTTTTACTCTTCATAGAAATAACCTATTTGAAAATATTATTCAAAACCTAGAGAGGGGGAACATATGAGGAAGTTATAATGTATTTACAGTAAGGGTAGTCATTGGAGATTTCAATATTAGATTATCATATCGGTATGAGAACCACAGAAGGACATTTTAAAAACATAAATTTTTTATAATATATCAAAAATATGAGTCATCAAATAAATATTTGGGGTTTAAAATCCATTTATCAAAATAGTATCACATAACATGATTCATGAGAGCGTAAAACTTTAATTAGATATATAATAATGGAATACACATAATTATATAATATAATACATCAATGATATTGACTAGAACATTCATAAAATGTTAGGCACGGTTAGTCAACTATGCACCTACTTTGGGATTAGGATAACTACCCATTTACCCTCTTGTTTTGGGATTGTGATAAACACCCATGTATGATATTTTTTTCGGACTGGGATAACATCTCGTATAACCTATTTTTTGGGAAGTAAATTCAGTACCATGATAGGTATAAAACATGGTTTTGTAAAGGGTTAAAGGAGTTATAATTAAGGTATCCATTTGATAAAATACTATTATTATAACAATATAATAATGTAAAGTGTACAAAAATTACATAGTTTTTAAATTATAAAAAATACAATAAAAAAGGAATTTGAATGGAAAAGAGAAGAGGAGATTTTCACATGCCTCAAAGAGTTGTTCCTAAAATGTGGGGATGAAACCGTGGGGGATTGATGAGTCTATAGGTGGACAGATAGGAAGTAAATTCACCATAAAATCATTAATGATGTATTAACAGTTATGGGGAATGGGTAAATTGGTGGTTATTTATATTAAAAGTTATGTAATTGTTTAATAATTTTCAAATATAGGTCATCAAAATCTAGTTTTTGGAAAATGAAAAATGATTGGAATAACAATGGTTTTTTCTCATGGTATTATAATTTTTTTGTCAAATTTAATTATATTTTAATATTTTTTATTGAAAATATTATTTTTTAATCACTTCTTTAAACAAGGAAAATTAATTTTTTATGAGTGTAATTTTTTGTACTCAAATTTATAATTTTTAGACATTGGAAAGAATGTTATAGGTTTGGAAATGGAAGAAAATACATTAAAATAAATAATATTAATAAAATAACCTATTTTAGGTCATGGGTGATGGTAAATTAATTAGTAAAAAATTGTGAAATAAATATGAATTCATAAAACATAAAAATAAATGAAAAAATATATCTTTAGTATTCCTATGAAAATAATGTATATTCTTAAATTTCCATAAAATATCTATAATAAAAAATTTACATTCTGATTTGGAAAATAATATTTTCATTATATTTTTTTATAAATATTTTAATTTTAACATTTAAATATAATACACCTTATTTATTTAAAGTAAATTGTTTTTACGACACATTAAAATTTAGGACATCTAAAAAATTCCTTAGATAATTACAAAATAATTTTATCACTTATATTTGAAAAAAAATTCATATAGTATTTCTTGAAAAAATTTATTACTCATAATACCTTGTTTTATTATAAAAATTTAAATATTTTCTAAATATATAATTCTAATTTATTTATATCTAGAAATTAATTTATCAAATTCATCTCAATTGAAAATAAATTTTATTAAGTAAAATTACTCTAAAGGAATTTCTCTAATGAATATTGTATCTCTATGATGTAAATTACACTTTAACCATATAATTCATAAATAAATACATTCTTATTACTCCAACATATAAACCATGTTTGAGGTATGAGATGATGGTTGTTTTATGGGGTGGATCAGCTAGCATTGACCAAGTGGTAATCTCTACTGTGGTGAACTTCTCTAATACTTGATTTCATTTAGGATTGATTTCTTGATTCTTAGTTTCATCTTGGTCAAGGGAAAGCCCATTGTCACTAAATCACTACTATGTTTTGACAAATTGTAAATAAACAAGATGATTCTATTGGGTGAGGCTATAACATCTCCTTTCTCCATCAATTAGGATTTTCATCAAAATTTTCTTTTGAATTTTTCATAAAATCATTTAGGGAAAAGGAGGGAACCCTCACAATTCCCAAATCAAATATTTCATCAGGTACATGGACAACAATTCAGAATTGAAAATTTAATAAAAAAATTAAAATGGAGAACTTGGTGCTGGAATGTTACTCAATTTCAATCCTTGAAAATCCCAAGAGATAACCAAAAATCCATGCAACCATTAGTGTAGTGTTGAGTCCACTGCATCATTCACTTCATTAAAACCATCATCATATCACTATTATCACCATCATGTACATTCCGTCCATTAAAAAAATTGTATTCATCAATCAAAAAAATCATACCATTGAGATGAACCATCAAATCAGAGATCCCTAAGCACTTCATTGATCACCACTCCTCATCCGAAAATTAATCAAGAAACAGAAGAAAAAACATTGAGATCATCCAAAAAAACCTTTTTCATCTTAAAAATGAATGGATAAATTAAACCTAGTAGCAAAGGGGTTGAATCCTATGCAAGATGCGACTCATGAAAACAAATGTTAACTCAAATTGTATATCCAATAACCTCCATGGAGACCACCATAATACACCACTTAGGAAGGTTGTGTTTGGACTAGGATATCAGAGAAAATTAGGCGGACAGAGCCTCAGAGTAGGTTCAAAACATAACTCAGACATAATCACATCATTTTTATACCAATATACTAGAAAATTGGAAAACAAAATTATAGATAATCACTATATCCCCAATACAGAAACCTTATAGTATATAGAGAAGCACCAAATAGAGAGGCATAAGATCTTCATCCTGAAAAAAACCATAATAGTTGAAAAAAAAGAAAAAGAATATTGAACAAACCAAATCATTAAGAGAATTTAACATAGAAGTTAAATGGAGTCTATTACAATAAATAAAAAACCAGATACCACTAGTTTCCCCCAATAATATTATCCCTTGTTTCCTGAGACCCTCTTCGAGCACGCCTAAATGGGGTTGAGAGAGGTGGGATGGCTAGTAAGGGAAGTGGAGAGAGAGAGAAATGTATTCCACCACTGGTACCAAACCATGTCTCCCAAATCACATACACCCAATCCCTGATATGGAGGTCTATTACACAAGGGTAGGCCTAAAGAGGGGAAGTGATATGAATTAGATACCAACACTAGGTAGAAACATCATTCAATAAGTGAAAGGATAAATAGAGATAGAAAAGTGGAAATAAATCATTGAGAAGCAATGAACATTTTCACCATCAAATAAAAGAGAACCCCAATAGAACGTGATATCGAGAATGAGAAGAGATCGAATTTCCTTGTTATATGAGGAGTGTTATCATTGGAAAACTGGACCAGAAAACCCTAGGAGGAAGGGGGAGAAGATGGATAACTATTAGTGCTAGGGGTTCTAGGAAAATGAGAAGCCACCAATTATCCTTATTTATTACTATATATAATCCATATTTGTAATGGTAAAATTATCATCCCTGGGTATATATTCCAATGTCCATATTGTTCAATGGTCATATTTGACTAATGACCAGATAATAATTAAATCTCAATTGTCATGATTCCATTTATAACTAATAAATAAAACATCATACTTCAACTATAAATTCACTAAAATTATTCCTTAGGTTATATTTCCATTATAAACAATGTTGATTGTTTTACAAATATTTTATTTCATTTCTATTATATTGGTAGTGGGGTCAATAAATCAAGTTGATTGGGGATATCTATATTTTTCTATTTTAGCTATTCCATTATATATATTTTGTTCGGTTGTATTGTTTGTAATTTTAATTGGATATATAACAAACTAATGTAATGATTATTATTAATGAGGCAATCTATTATTTATAAGCCTATATTGGTTTTTTTATAAAATATTATAAGGTGAAACACACATTAATTTTGAAAAAAGTATCATTTAAAATACAATTAGTCATTACATTCTTCCCCCTTATGAAATTTAAACCTTGAAATTTCCAATAATAATATTTATTGGGAATAGGTGAGGTTAATTTTGTCACATTGTCTCCTATGGTTCCCTTGTTTCATCTGAATATTTATGGTTCCTCCACAATACATTAACAAGAAGGGTAGTATTATTACATAGAACATTACCTCTATGGTCCAATATATCCACCAACTAATCTTCATAATAGAGGACATGTTCTAGTTATTCCACCTTTGGATTCAGTACATATAAGGGATTAGTCATTTATATATTCTATATAGATACAAGGAATACATCATGAACATGAGAAATATTTGGTGGAAGTTCTAGCCGGTAGGCCATGACATATATGAGGTTAAGGATTTAAAAGAGGCCAATATACCTAGGAGTTAGTTTACCTTTCTTCCCAAACAACATGACTGTATTTCGTAGTGATAAATAAAATAATGTTTTTATCTCTCATCAAAATCCAGGTCCCTTACAAAATTATCCTTATATCCCTATTTTCGACTCTAATCATATTTTTTATGTTGTTGTTTGGAATGATCCTGTTTTCATCTCATTCAACAGATCAAGCGCAAATAGCTTCTTCTCACCAACTTAATCCCAAAATATTGAGTTCTACATTTCTTCCCATATAAAAATTTATAAGGATTTGTTTTTATACTAGTGTGGAAGATGATTTTATATATAAAATCAACTAATAGGAATGTTTGATCTTGTCCACCATTAAATTCCATTTAGAATGTTCTCATCACATCCTGATGTGTCTTAATATTCCTTTCATATTGACAATCCGTTTAGGGACGAAAGGTTGTAATAAAATTCAATTAATTTTTTAGATCATGTTAAATACTTCTAAAAAAGTTAGAGTTCAACCTTGGATCAAAATTAGAAATGATTGAATGTATCACCACAAGAAAACTCAATAATTCTTATACATATATCTTGTCATGTTGATCAAGAGATAAATCATCCTCAAAAATATTGAAATGGGTTCCCTTTCTGATTTGATCCACTATAAAAAAATTTATTATTTCATTTGGATATTCATATAACACCACTGAAAAAGTACGTAGTGATATTATCATTGTTCTATTATTGTATATCTTCTGATTTAAGTTACCCTTTAAGATTTTTTTGATTCACCCTCACTTTCTAACACCCCAATAACCTAACAGTGTATTCAAAAATTCCTATTTTTATATTAACCCGCCAAATAATGATCATTAATGTCCCTATACATTTTATTTATTCTATGATGGATAGATAATGTAGAGCTATGAGACTTATCCAATATATCCTTCATTATCTTCAATATAGAAGATAGATAAAAACTTTTATGAATAATTTATACACCTTCTTGATCATTATTGAACTCTGGAAACATCCATTATTAACGTCCACTTTCATATATTGTATAAAAGGATATTCACTTTGAGATATCATAATCAACTCGTGTAATAATTTTTGAGAAATAAGTTTGGATATGTTTTATTATATCCCTTCAATTTTTATTTCCATTTCCTACATTACATGGTCTTCGATTATTTGATCTCCATGAATCCTCATCATTTCTTTCACGATATGGTCTTTCCTACATAAAGAATCAACTACATTGTTTTATCATTTATGGTGATAATGAATTGAATTATCAGAGTCATTAATAGCTTCCAACCATCTGATATGATTAATTTTCATTTCCTTTTTCATGAAATTTTTTTTTCATACTTTTTTGGTCTATTTATACATCAAATTTCTCCCCATAAAGATAATTTGTCCAAATTTTTAGAGAAAAAGTAACTACACCAACCTCCAGGTTAGGTTATGGACTATTCTTCTCATGATAATTTAACTACCGAGTTGTATAAGTGATCACCCTAAAATGTTTCTTGACGACATACCCCTGAACTATTAGAGATGAATAATTATAAATAGAATAGCAGTCCTTGAAAGTGGATAGAATGAATAGAAGTTAAATATCCAATCTCTTCTTTAGTTATTAGATAAATTCATCATATTCATCCATCCTTGTGAAATTATCCCCATTTAGAGTTAATTATGTTAGTGTATTATAATGTTATTATTATTTTCCCAAACCTCATATACTGTCCTTGTATCCCAAGGAATCTAAAAATAACAATTACTATAGTCAGATAAGGCCACTCCTTTACGACCATTTTCATGGAAGGGAAAAATATGATTCATCCATTGGTTATAATGTGGCTAAATACTGAATGTATTTATAACCAGAAATCACATTGTAAATAATTTCTAAAAATATTTTCATTCCTAAATGTATTAAAAATAACCATTAAATGATGCAAAATATATTTGTAGTTTTTGGATTATATCAGAATATAATCAGTAAAAACTACTATGAATTTGATCAATGTAGTCCCTAAAATCTATACTCATAAAATATATAAATATAATAGGATAATTAGTCGATCTTAATGGAATAACAAATAAAAAATAATTCACATATCTTTTTCAGAACACTATATTTTGAATATCTTATTTTTTCTCTATCAATTAAAGATACATCGATCAATGTTCAATCATGGAGAATAATTGAGCCCCAGGAATTTGATAAAATAAATCATCATTAAATTAGAGTGGGTATATTTTCCTCACTATAATACTATTATGTTCCCTATAATAAATGCATTTTCACATTGATCCATCCTTCTTCCCATCAATGTGAATAGGTTATTCCCTATCAAACACACATGGTTAGATAAATCCCTTCTCTAGAAGATCATGATGTTATATCATTAATACCTCCATCAACACATTCTCCATTATATATAGGTTCTTTAACATCATCATGGATCCATGTATGAGTTCAATGGAGAACACTTCATCTATTTCTAGAGGTTTTCTAGGTAACTCTTTAAGAAATACATAATTTTATTCTAAAATAATGGGGACATTCTCTATCTTTATACTTTCATTTCCTCCACCCTCTTCATTGATCATATCTATAAATATGTCTATGAGGTTTTGTTCTATGAAATAATTGGACAAGATATAACTCCTTTTAAGATAAAAGTAGGTTTTCCATTCTAGAGAATAGAAAATTCCTTAATTATATAGTTTATCATAGAATTATACTTTCAGATCTAGTCCATCCCTATTATGGTGTAAAATTACACCATGGGGATGAATAATATATTTCTGATAAAATTGTTCTCTCCAATGATAATACTATAGTTTCTATACACTGTTGATTCTTGGATAGTCCCTCCAGGAGTCCTGGCTGATAACTCAACTTATAGATATTTAAATTCTAATTCTATATTCATCGAAAACATGAATGAATTAAAGGAATGTGTCATACTAGAATCAAACCATGTACTTTCTATCTTTGAGAGCATAATGAGTGTACCTTCCACCAAATAATTTAAACACCATACATAGGTTATCATGATAGGAAATTGTCAATTCTGATCTCTTTTCATATGTTGAGGTTGATGATGGTTTCCATCCAATATCTTCAAATTTTGTCATTGATTGGAAAAATGAATAATATCTGAAAACAAGAAAAAAATAACATATATCTAGGGATGAATAATGTTACCATTGTCCTTAGTTTTGAGAAGTTGAGGCTTCACCTCACCCTGAATGTTTCTATCTATATGGATATTTATTATGCACTTTTAGAACATTCTACAAACAAAAAAGTAGTTCCTTGAATGCTTCTTTCCACATCTATTGGACATGGTAAGATTCAATTTCATTATTTATCTTAAAAAATTTAAATTATTCTCATATTTTCTCTATTTATATATTCTTTTAATTTGATCTGTGTGACCAATACAAATCTCTATTTTCAAATTCGTACATTATAAGACACCACAGTATTTCCTCATACTTTTCATAGTTCCATTATTCTTGATACCTATGAAGATAGGGTCCGAGTCAACCAAAAAATCTTTCAAATATTTCCTTTCGATCCATAATAAAGCTATCAGTGTATGAAGAATGTATTGAAATGTTCATATTATATCTATCATCTGATATATATAAATTTTTCATCAAATCATGTAATTTGTTCACAAATATTTTATACTGATTAGTGAAATTATTTAATGAAAATGATTCCATAAAACTCTTCAAACTCTATAGAATTTATATCCTTTTCATGAAATTTTTTTATTAGTTTACACCACTGATCATCTCATCATTCTTAGTGGTATATTTCTAGGGTGTAATTCTGTAACGCCCTAATCCCAATTACCCTAATTCGGTGCATTATTTTATAACATTGGAATGATCAGAATGATGAAGTCTCGAAAGACCAATTAATTGAGAAGCCTTGAAAACACTAGATACATTCATAAGTATTACATTTCATGATAAAATTGAAAACTATAAAAACATAGTCCCCATAGTCCACACTCATATCCCCTCAGACTATCCCTGCAGGTCAGTCATAAAATACTTCTTCACATCCTGAGAAAAAATAAAACATAGAAAGGGGTGAGCTCAGATGCTCAGTAAGGATAACAATATAGTAGAAACTTTCATAAATAAGCATAAACATTTAAAGCACTGTATAACTAAATCAGAAGCCTTTTAAACATAAACTTCAACATAACACGGGAAAAATAAAAAGAAATAACATAATTAACTTATTCACATGGATATTCTACTAGTAGAATAATCACATGAAATATCAATAACCACTTTCATAATTATGGAATACATAATTCCAGACTATAATAACCACATAGTCAAGGCCTTGTGCCAAGAATAAAAATAAGATTTTTTTGTGGCCTTGTTCCATGACACTACTTTGTCTCGTGAGACCTACTGATGCATCAAGAAGCTATAGCGGGCTCCACCCATCACATAATAAGTCCAATGCATTCCTCATATGAACAGGTTTAGCCATAACATAAACATTCGTATTAAAACTAGAATAGGAAATGTCAATACATTCTCCATAAACCATGAATGGTATAAAAATAATACATCCACAGTCAGACATATCAAAAAACCTTCAATACAATATGGATGTTTTTTATCATAATAAATCAACTTCAAATAAGCTTAAAATCCATCATGTGATGTTGACATAGATGAAATAAAAACTATTTGAGAGAAAAATCACATAACTATAAAAGAAAACATTTAATTTGAATATATTCTTATAAGCTGGTGAATGAATCATTGACGATTTTATGATGGCGGAAAATAGCCTCACCTTCCGTATATGTTAAAAATTCATTCTTACCTTAATTCCGTCGAAATGGTTAAAAAGGACATTGTTTGGAAAAAGATGGAAAGATTCCTTTATAAACATCTTATAAAAAGTAAAATAATGGAATAAATTACTTTAACCCGTAGTCTATAAAATATTAATAATGTTTTGAAATACATTTTTTTATAAACATGGATGTGGATGATAAAGATGTCCCAGTAAATACTTACGTAAAAACAACCTCGGATAATAAAGTGATTGTCAAATTAACCTTTACATCATTTTAATTCAATCGAGTCATATGAAAAATAGTCAATAAAAACCAAATTATTTACAGAATATCATGAATATAATGAGGATCATGATAATATATATCAAATTGAAGTACACAATACACCACATGAAATAAATTTGTGGTGAACAATGGAAATCTCACAGAATTAAAAGTGAGAAAGAAACCCCTTACCTTGTAATTTTCTTTATTAGATGGTAGTTTAACCTCTGGTATAATGGTTAAATCATTGTTATTAAATTATAAAAGTATCATATACATTTATATGATATCATATATGATCTTTTAACATTTCTTTGATAATAATATCTTAGTATTATCGTTGTTTTGTGTGTTAACAAATTCATTTTCCTTTGTATTATTTTTTATGTAAGTCATATTTTTTATGGATGGGATGTATCTTATTCATTTATAGAATGATATCATGTCTTTAAAGATTATTTTTAATCATCTATTGAAAATTATTCTTAAATGGATACGATGGGGAATGAATCTCATTGCATTCGTGGAGACGGTAATCCGTACGTACACACGAGCGAGAAAATAATTCTTTTGTTATTAAAATAATAAAAAATTGGATGGTATGACATATATACAGTATAATTATCAGGTTAGACTTATTATTTACATCAATTACATGTCATTGTTATACCCATCCAAATAATAATGTATTGAAAAACAATTACACCACGATATGGAGACGGTAAGCAGTACATACGCACGTTTGCTGACATGTCAATCAAATAATGGATAGAATAATGAATTTGGCTGTACCATATTTATAATAACATCATAGTATGTATAATATACTAGAGTTATTTTTTTAGAATGTAAATAACAAATAACTAAGAACTGGAATAAGAAAAGAACTTGAAAGAGGTGGTGAGATATTTATCTCTTTTTCGTGTTTTTCCAATTGATTTGATGAAAAGTTCTCCTTATGCTGTCTATCTGACTAAAATAAGTCCTCTAGGATGAAGTTAGGGACGTTGGGAGGATATTTGGGTAGGGTTTGGACGATTTAAAAGGCTTTTAAGGTATGAATTAGAGAGAAGGGGGAGTTCACTTATATAAGAGGGGTGAGGGGAACCTAAGGAAAAGATAAAAATATTATTTTATAATAAAATAAATTTCGGTTTCTAATGGCTCTAAAATGGATTATTTAAAGTATAGGGTGGGGATGGGTCGAAATCCACCCAACCAATAGGTTTTAGACAGGTTCGGGTCACTATATTAACTTTATCTTTTAGATTTAACTCTTAGTGAAATAGTTTGACATTTATCATGTCTCTTTGTATTTTTATTTAATATGGTTAATAAACGTACTATATACTTCCAATAGAACCTCAAGTGGTTCATTAATGAGACAATTATCATTATATAATTCATTTGGCCGAACTTTATATTTTTAGGAATAGAATATCAAGTAATTATATAATAATTGTTTTAAAACTCTTTCATGTTAATTCTGACACTATTTGGTATTTTTTTTTCTATATTCATAACTACAATATAACATCCAAAACAACTCATATAACCAAACCTAATATGTCATATTAAACTAGAAATTTTTTGGAATTCATAAAAAGTCTCAAATTAAATTTATTTGGATATTTATAATCTCAATTTATTTAATATTTCATTAATTTGGTAATTATTGCATCACCATTGTGTCATAAATAATTTAAATCATTTAATGTCTAAAAAATATAAATATAATAAAATTATGTAGGAAATCGTTTTAGCATTCTAATTAATATTTATAGTTGAATTTATCTTATTTTTAACCATATATTAATAATGTTTAATTATTAAACATTGATTTTAACACTTTTATCTCTACTTTGAATTTAATAATAATAAATGTCCTAATATAATCCATGTGGATAAAAGATGTTCATATTTTATTCCTAAGGTTGTTTTTGGTCAAAATATGCTTAACTAATAGAATTAGGACATGTGTTAGGGTAATAATAATATCATTTTTACCGTTAATTACCCTATTAACTTTTCACCGTGGTAAATAAAAGTAGAAAGATACTATTCACCAAAAATTATTTTTATCTTATTGAACCACATTTTACTCCATGATATTAATTGTTTCTCTTTGATTTTCGAAATTCCACTCAAAAAAATAGTAAAATTATATTTTATGTGAATTTGAAAATTCTCCTAGGTGGTTGGTAAAAGACGGTGAAAAGTTCTATAAATTTTTTTTATATATAAAATAATTATAAATTGACTCCAATGAATTACATTTAACATATATATGTATTATGTGTCTATTTTGAACTAAAATAAATTTAAATAATATAAATAGTTAGTTAAATAAAAATTTTGGTTTAAACTATAACTCAATGTTTTTCACTATTCATCAAAAATTGAGAGTTTTTAGAAAAATACCAAAAAATCACCCTAATTTAATTTCGAGTTTCCGAATCCAAAAATGAATTCCATTTTGAATGGTAAAATTTATAAAATATCAAAAAGTGGGTATTAATATTCATAATGGCTAGTTTGATTTTGTTGTGGTGTGATAGAAGTCAAAGTTGCGTACAACACATGCTACTGTATTATTCAAAGAGAAGCATACCATGGAAGCTTTGGGTGTTTCATTCTCCCATAATTTAATTAATTTCATCCTCGTAATTCCTAGAATATTAATGCATGAAAAGACTAGGGTGGATCTTCATCATAAGTTCGTCGTGTTCCCACGTTGCCTCTTCCATCTTATCGTTTCTCCATAGAACTTTTAGCAGACGATTCGTCTGGTTTTTCAACACTTGTTCTCTCTAATCAAGAATCCTGATGGGCTCTTCTGAATAAGACAGATCGGGTTCCAGTTCTACTTCCTCATAGGTTTGTACATGCGTTGGGTCAGGCATTTATTTTCTCAAGAGTGATACATGGAACACATCGTGAACTTTGGATAGATTCGGTGGCATTTCCAAACGATAATCTACGACCCCAATTTGTTATAGAATTTAAAAAGGTCCTATGTACCTGGGACTCAATTTACAATTCTTACCGAAACATATAACTCCCTTCCATGGAGATACCTTCAAGAAAACATGATCTCCTACCTGAAATTCCAAATTCTTCCTTCGGTTATCGGCATAGAAGTTCTGCAGACATTGAGTGACTTTGATGTGGGTATTGATTACCTTTAACTTTTCTATAATTTCCTCAACATGTTCTGGGCCTACATGTTTTTATTTCACCAAAATCATGCCAACAGGTTAGTGTGCGAAATCTATTTCAGTATAACGCTTAATATGGTACCATCTGAATACTTGAATGTAAGCTATTTTTATAGGAAAATTATACCAGAGTTAAATATTGATCCAACATACCCTGAAAGTAATGTGAGAAAGATCTCAACATGTTTTCTAATGTTTGAACAGTCCATTTTTATTTTCCATCAATTTGGGGTTTGTAGGTAGTACTCAAACGTAGTCTAGTATCTAGGAATTTTTGAAGACTTTTCCAGAACCTTGATGTAAAACGTGGATCACAATAAAAAAATCGATAGGGGTACTCCATGAAGTCTTAAAACATCATTAATATATAGTCTTACTAGACGTTCATGCGGTAAATCTTCTCTTATATCAAGAAATTGTGCTGACATGGTAATACAATCAACAATGACCCATATTTCATTGTTTCTTCTAGGAGTCTTTGGTAGTCTCACGACAAATTACATTGTAATATTATCCAATTTCCACTCAGGTATAGGAATAGGATGCATGACTCCTCAAGGCCATTTTCTTTCCAGCATTCACTTATTGACAAACCATACATCTTGCCACAAAATCAGCAATATCCCTCTTCATGTTGTCCAACCAAAATTGTTCCTTAAAATCTCTATACATTTTGGTGCTCCCACGGTGTATAGAGGAATTTTAACTTTGAGAATCATCCAGAAATTAACTTTTTAGATCAGGTATATCGGGAAGACAAATTCTCTTCAGAAATTTCAAAAATCCATCTTCATACACAAAGTCACTCAATATCCCATTATTCACAACAATAAACTTCTTTTTAAATTCTTCATCATCGGTATGGGAACTCTTTATCCTTTCAAGTAAAGATAGTTTGACAACCATTTGAAAAAGTAGCGATGTTTCACCTTCCATGGTAATTCCCATATCTATCATCACTAGATCCATGAAAATAGTATCAATTTTAACTCTCATCTTGTTCAAAACTTCATGATCCTTTCTACTCAAAGCATCTACCACCTTATTTGCCTTCCACGGGTGGTAGTGTATCGTGCAATCATAATCCTTGAGTAGTTCAAGCCATCGCCTTGGCCTCATGTTGAGTTCTTTTTGTGAGAAAATATACAACAAACACTTGTGATTGGTATAAATCTCACATTTTCACCATAGAGATAGTGTCTCCAAATCATCAATGAAAATATTACAGATTATAACTCTATATCATGAGTAAGATAATTTTTCTCATGAATTTTCAGCTGCCGTGATGAATAGGAAATAACCCTATCATTCTACACAAGGACACAACCATGTCCTTTCTTTGATGCATCACTATAAATAATGAACCCAGAATTCCCCGATGGTAGATTCAAGATAGGTGCATTGACTAATATTCTCTTCAGTTCTTCAAAACATTATTCACACTCTTTTTTCCATACAAATTTAACCCCATTATGTGCGAGCTTTTTTAATGGGTTAGACAACCGGGAAAAATTCTGGATGAAACGTCGATAATAACCTGCTAGACCAATAAAATTGTTTACCTCAGTTATACTCATCGATGCTGGTCATTCCTGGATTGATCTTGTCTTAGAAGGATCAATGGAGATTCCATCCTTAGAGACAATATTTCCCGGAATGAAATCTCTTGAATCCAGAATTCACACTTTCTAAACTTCCCATATAATTTATGTATTCTAAGAGTCTTCAGGATAATGAGAAAGTGATTTTCATGATCCTTGTAGATGTTGGAGTATAACAACATATCATGAATAAATACCACTACTAAATCATAGATATATTACTCTAAAACATTGTTCATTAGATATATGAAGACAGAGGGTGCATTAGTCAATCCAAAAGGCATTACTGTAAACTCGTAATGAATGTACATGGTTCGAAATACTATCTTCATAATGTCTTCCTTCATCACACACAACTGATGGTATCCAGATAGAAGGTCAATATTTGAAAAGTATTGAGCTCCTTTCAGTTGGTCAAATAAATCATCAATGTGAGGTAGGGGATACTTGTTCTTTATTGTAATAGCATTGATCTCCCTGTAATCGATACATAACCCCATAGATCCATAATTATTCTTATCAAAAATTGATAGGGGACCCCCCCTGGAGAAACAGTACGGAGAATAAATCCATTATTACTCAATTGTTTTAGTTGTTTCTTTAGTTCCAATAATTCCATAGTTTCCATTCTATATGAGGTCTTCAATATGGCCCTTGATACATGATTTAAATCTATGGGAAACTCAATTTCTCATTACGGAGGATGTTCAAGTAAATATTCTGGAAACACATCAACATATTATTTCACAATAGGTACGTCCCCTATTTGAACATTTCTTTCCTCAACCACAATTATTTTGTTCCCTACCTCCCCAACAATTGAATTTAGTTAAGATACTATGGGTGGATCTAGATAAGAATTAGGTTTTGACGATTCTGCTTTAAAGATAAGGTGTTCTTTATCGTCATCATCAAAAATTGTAACCTCCTTATTGTTACAATAAATCTGTGCATCGTGGTCCAAATCCCAATCCATACTAAGGATTATATTATATTAAATCTTGGGAATAACGATCAGATCATCAGATAAAGAACATTTATATGCTCTAATGGGGAATGATTCACAAAACATTGATGCAATGATACTTCCTTTAGGAGTTTTTACTAACAACTCATTTTTTAAATAAAATTGGAATTATCTAATTTTCTAAGAAAACTGGGATGATATGAAACAATGAGATGATGTAGAATCAAATAAATAATTGGATAAACTTGAGGAAACCATTAAATTACCTGCCACCACGTCTTTGGAGATTAAACCATAGCAGTAGTGATATCATAATATTGTCCTTGATCCCTTGGCCTTTTTTGGTGTATGTTCCCCGGTCCCTTAGGAAATTAATTTTCATAATGTCCCATCTCCCTGTAATTGTAGCATTAAACATCAGTAGGACCTTTCTTCCCCTTACAATCACGATAATGGTGGCCTTTTTCACCACACTTGTAACAGACTCCCATTCCCTTCAATCAATTGACGTGGTGTTTTTCCCACATTTACTACAGAATGGATATTCAACTTTTCACTTCTTCCCATTATTTCTATTTCCAGAGTGATCACAGATCTCTTTTTCTCTTGCTTTGCTTTAATGTCGTAAGACATAGAGAATTATTTATCTATCTTGATAGCACATGAGACAATATCTTCATACAACGAGAAGGATTTTGAGACTAATGATCAATGGAGAAAACGTTTTAACCCAAAAAAGAAGCGATAAATGTTACTTCTTGGGTTACGTATATAATCTGTAGCATGCCTCGCTATCCTTGTAAAGTTAACCTCATACTTTGCAACATTATCATTCTTCTTTTTCCTCAGAATCAGAAATTGTCTTTCCATATCTGCTCGATGGTCACGAGGAACATATTTTTCCAAGAAAATATATTTATACACCCTCCATTCCATATTTGATACTTCATCATATTTCTTTTTCTTTTGAATCAATGACGACTATTGATCAGCATCTCCAGTGAGGCGGTAAAATGCCATGACAACTTCTTCACATTCGCTACTCCCCAAGGCATGGTATTTTTTCTATAAAGAACACATCTATTTCTCATCAACCAATGGATTTTTACTCCCATTGAATTTTGGTGGTTGTGTCCTAAATAAGATATATAACATTGATCCTCCATACTGTAGATCAGGGTGCTCCATACTGTTAAGGTTATTATTCATAACCTGAGTGAGTTGTCCCAGTATGGTGATAAGCTGATCAGCACCAGTTGTATCAATGGATCCACTATAATTATCTTCAGCATGAGGGAAATCACTACATGGAGTGATTGAATTGATATAGTTTACATTCCTTCCACTAGGCTCCATTTATAAACAATGGCATAAACTAGATTAGTTTATGATTCGAAATACATAATTACAAACTTCTCAAACACTTAACATAAATTGAATAGTTTATGGATATTATCCAAAATCATAAAAAAAATATTTTCATTGAGGAATTATATACTCGTAACCCTTCATAATGGTTCATAAGTATGATGAAAATTATCCTAAGCATATCCCCTTGGTGTGTCGTAACCAATAGTGCATCAAGGCACGTTGTCGTGCACAAGTTCCCGTTCGAGTTTAGCTCAAAGTGGTGTTTTTGGATTTTACCCCTTGGTACATTTGTTCCAAAGCTGCCTCTACCTACTCGTATCCAGACAGGGATGTATTTCTCAGAAAACTCACAAAATCTCTAAAATACCAAAATTCTAGGATGTTCTTCTATACAAATAATCAAAGTCCATCATAGGTCTATGAGATCTAATCAGAGTTTATCTAAATCTAGCTTCAAGGGTTTGTACTAAACTTTCTCTGATACCTACTATAACACCCCGACCCCAGTTACCTAGAGTCAGTGCATTATTACATAACAATGGCATGATAAAAAATGATCATGTCTCAAAAGACCGATTAGTTTAGTGGCCTTGGAAACACTATATACATTCATAAGTCTTACATTACATGAAAAAATGGAAAACTACAACAACATAGTCTCTATAGTCCACAATCATATCCCCTCAGACTATCCCTGCAGGTTAGTCATAAAATACTTCTTCACATCCTGGGAAGAAAATAAAACATAGAAAGGGGTGAGCTCAGATGCTCAGTAAGGATAACAATATAGTGGAAATTTTCATAAATAAGCATAAACATTTTAGCCAATGTATAACTAAAAAAATCCATTTAAACATGAACTTCAGCATAACATGGAAAAAATAAAATAAAATAATTCCATTTACTTATTTACATGGATATTCTTCTTGTCAAATAATCACATTCAATATGAATAACCACTTTTATAATGATGTAATGCATAATTCCATACTATCATAACCACATAGTCAAGGCATGTGCCACGACTAAAAATAAGATTTTGTCATGGCCTTGTTCCATGACACTTGTTCGTCTCATAAGACCTACCGATGCATCGAGGAGATATAGCGGGCTCCACCCATCACTTACTAAGTCCAATGCATTCCTCATATGAACAAGTTTAAACATAACAAAAACATTCGTATTAAAACTAGCATACAAAATTTCAATACATTCTCCATAAACATTGAATGGTATAAAAATAACACATCCACAATAAAACATGTCACTAAACCTTCAATACAATATCGAAGACCTATATCATAATAAATCAACTTCAAATAAACTTAAAATCCATCAATGGATGTTGACATAGATGAAATCAAAACTATTTGAGAGAAATATATATTTTTTGAAATCATTTAAAAGTCGCATAATTTTAAAAGAAAACATTTACTTTGAAAATATTATTATAAGCTTGTAAGGGAATCTTCGAAAATTTTATAACGGCATAAAATATATGTACCCACTGTATATGTTAAAAATACATTCTTACCTTAATTCTGTCAAAATGGTTAAAAGGGTTCTTGTTTGGAAATTGATGGAAAGATTACTTAATAAAAATATTATAAAAATTCAAAAAAGTTTATAAATTACTTTAACCCACAGTCTAAAAAATATTATGAATGATTTGAAACACATTTTTAAGAAACATGGATGTGGATGATAAAGAGGTCCCAGTAGATACTTTCGTAAAAAACCTCAGATAATAAAGAGATTATGAAATTAACCTTTACCTCATTGTAATTCAATCGAGTCGTATGAACAATAGTCAATAACAACCAAATTAATCACAGAATATCGTGAATATAAATAAGATCATTATAATATATATCAAATGGAAGTATAGAATACACCACATGCAATAAATAAGTGGTGAACTATGGAAATATCACAGAATTAAAAGTGAGATAAGAAACCCCTTACCATGTACTTTTCCATGGTAGAGGGTAGGATAACCTCCTATATAATACTTAAATAATTTTTATTAAATTATACAAGAATCATATACATTAATATTATATCATATATGATCTTTTATCATTGTATTGTTAATAATATCTTAGTATTATCGTTGTTTTGGGTGTGAACGGATTTGTTTTCCTTTATAATCTTTATTATGTGAGTCATATTTTTTATTTATGTGATATATCTTATTAATATACAGAATTATACCATGCCTTTAAAGAATATTTTAAATTATCTAATGAAAATTAGTCTTAAATGGATACGATGGGGAATGAATCTAACCGCGTTCGTGGAGACGGTAAAACGTATGTACGCACGAGCCACAATATCATTCATTGGTTATTAAAATAACATTTATTTGGATGGTATATCATATATAGAGAATCATTATAAATTTATATTTATTATTTATGTCAATTAAACATCATTATTATACCCATCCAAATAATAATGTATTGAATAACAATTACAACACAAAGTGGAGACGATATATCGTACGTACGCACTTATGGTGACATGTCATCCAAAGAATGGATAGAATAATGAATTTGTTTGTACGATATTTACAATAACATCATTGTTTATATAATACACAAGAGTTATTCTTGTATAATGGATATAACAACGAAAGTGTAATTGGAAGAAGAAATGAACATGTAAGAGGTGGTGAGATATTTACCTCTTCTTCAGGATCTTCCTTTTGATTTGATCAAAAGGGCTCCTTAAGTTGTATTTATGACTAAAGAAAGGACTCTAGGATGAATTTAGGGAAGTTTAGAGGATATCATGGCATGGTTTGGTCGTGCTAAAATTCTTTGAAGGTGTGAATTATAGAGAAGGGGGACTTCCCTTTTATAAGATGGGTGAGGGGCACCTTAGAAAAAACTATAAATATTATTTTATCATAAAATTATTTAAGGTTTATAATGGCTCAAAAATGGATTATTTAAAGAATAAGGTGATTATGGGTAGAAAACCACTCAACCAATACGTTTTAGACAGGTTTGGGTAACTCTATTAACTTTATCTTCTAGATTTAACTCTTAGTTAAATAGTTTGACATTTACCATGTCCCTTTGTATTTTTATATTATATGGTTAATAAACATAGTAGATACTTCCAAGAGAACCCCAAGTGGTTCATTAATGATACACCTATCATTATATAAGTCCTTTTTCCAAACCATAGATTTCTAGGAATATAATATAAATTAATAATATAATATTTGTTTTAAAACTCATTTATGTCAATTTTGACACAATTTGGTATTTTGTTTTTTTAATTCATAAGAGCATTATTACTTCGAACCAATTTCATCTAAACAACCCTAAGATGTCTTACTAACCTGAAATTATTAGTTTAACTCATAAAAAGTCTCAAATTCCTTTTATTTGGATATTTATAATATGAATTATTTTAATATTTCATTAATTATGTAATTACTGCATCACCATTGTGTCATAAATAAATTAAATTATTTAATGTATAAAAAATATATATATAATACCATCATGTAGGAAATGTATTTCTATTTCTAATAAATATTTATAGTCTATTTTATCTTATTTTTAACCCTATATTAATAATGTTTTAGTTATTATGCTTTGATTTTAACTCTTTTAACTCTTCTTTGAATTAATTAATAATAAATGTTCTATTCTAATCCATGTGGACCAAAGAGGTTAATATTTTATTTCAAAGAATTATTTGGTCCATTTATACTTATCCAATAGAATTAGTACATGTGTTAGGGTAATAATAATATAATTTTTAACATTAATTACAATATTTACTTTTAACCGTGGTAAATAAAAGTAAAAAATTACTTTTCACCAAAAATTATTTTGATCTTATTGAACCAGATTTTACTCCTTGATATTAACCATTTCTCTTGGATTTTTGAAATTACACTCATAGAAGTGATAAAGTTATGTTTTTTTTGAATATTCAAATTCTCATATGAGGTGGGTACAAAAAGGTGAAAAGTTCTATAAAATGTTTATATATATAAAATAATTATAAATTGACTCCAATGAATTACATTGAACTCATATAGGTATTATGTTTCTATTTTGACATAAATAAATTTTAATAAAATAAATAATTATTTAAATAAAAATTCTGTTTTAAACTATAACTCAGTGTTTTTCACTATACATAAAAATTTGAAATTTTTTAGAAAAATACCAAAAATTCACCCTAAGCTAATTTTGATATTCCGATTCAAAAAATGATATACATTTTGAAAGATAAAATTTATAAATTTAAAAAATTGGGTATTACTATTCATAACGGCTAGTTTGATTTGTTGTGGTGTGTTAGAACTCAAAGTTGCGTACAACACACACTACTTTATTATTCGAAGAGAAGCGTATTGTGGAAGCACATGGTCTTACAAATTCTCCTAATATTAACAATAAATTACTGAAAGGATATTTTATATAGATTCAATCCATTGATTATAACTCCACGTGTTAGTAGATCAACTAAAATAAGATGGTTGTTGATTCATGAAGGACTCAACAGAATTTTGTTTACTTCAATGGGAATATATTATCAAAACACGGTTCATGTCATTATTTATAAATCATGCAAGATGATACATCATCCTCATAAATTTATATATTAAAAATTCCATTAGAACACTGTCAGTGAATCTTTCATTATACTCATCATTTATGAAGTTCCTCATATTTCACGCATTTTTATAAAAGCTAAAACATTGTGGGGAATATATTACATTGAGAGAATTATAATAATAAGGAGTGTTTAAAATATAAAATTATTAATTATTAAATATTCTATTAATATCCTATAATTAAATTTTCTATATATCCTTCATAATGGATCATAAAAAATCAGTGGATTAACTAAAAATATCTCCCATGTGTGTCAAACTATGTTTGTAGTGAGGCCCATTGTCACACATAGTTCTAGATCTTGACTTTATCAATGAAGTAATTTTGGGTGTTACACTAAGGTACATATGTGATAGAGACACATCCACTTTTAGCATCTATATAGGGATATTTTTTCATAGAAACCACATACGTAATAATTAAAAAAAATTAATGTTATTTTCATATTTTTTAGATATTCCCTTGGTTTTATAAAAAAAATTTCAAGTCCTAATTTCCATAGAAAAAACTATTCCTAGATATAATATCGCCTCATTATTAAATAACATTTCATTAAATATGAAATATTATAGGATCTTTTAAATATTAGTTTCATTAAACTATTGTACATAATACTTGAAAAAAATATAATTCTAATGAAAATTTAAATAAATCATTACTGGTTCACCCTAAGTTAAATTTTGAGCATCTCATATCCTGGAAACATATATAATAGAAATAAAAAGAGAAATAATCATATTAATGGAATAAATATGAGAGAGATATATCATGAGATCTTGATTCATATAAATAATAACATGATTCATAATCAAAATGAGTGGAAAAGTGTAATATTATAATAATATGAACATGAATCATAAAATAGAAATGTGTCAACAATATTTTAATGAGACACTAAATAGATTATCAATATATTTTATCAGTAAGGTGTTATAGATTAAAATAATGGTTAATTACCAAGGTATCGTAAAACATGTCATCTCTTGAGTCTTAATTCGTTACCCAATACATTGGAACACTATCACGATGAACCATTCTTATGTATTAATTAATTTTATCCCCATAGATCATAATAAATCATTTCAATAATAACCTTTATAGAATAATGAAGTGGTTTATTATCAAAATCATAGCATATAAATGTTCACAAAGATATGATCATTTTGTCATTTTTATGCCAGGATAAGAAAATATGGGTCTCCTATATGTAAATACTTAATTCCATTAATCATTTTTACAAATAGGTGAATAATCCTGGAAATGGAATTGGTTAGAGTTTTTAGAAAATGAAAATAAAATATAAAATACTATGTAACAGAGAGAAATTTGAGTTATAAATTTTGATGAATTGAACGTAAAATACTTGGTTTTATAAAAGGATAAATTGTAGAAACCCGACCAAAGTAATATTAGATCAATTTTTAACTACCAAGACATTGGAATGATTACAAAGAATTAAAACATGATAGACCATAGAGTTTAGTAATCCTGGAAGTCCCGATATATACATGATTCCTTTATTATGAGTGAATACAAAAATTAAAACCTACATTTTCAAGGATAACTTTGTTACCACTTCAAATATCGTTTTATACTTTTCATATAATACTTCTTGTATTCCTTAAAAAAATAAATAAAATAGATCTTATCTCAAATAATCTATAAAGGTAAATTACAATAGAAGAAATGACAAATCAGTGAGAATACAGAATATATAAAGGTAGTAACTAAACACTAATTCCATATAATCAATAAACTAAGAAAGATATTCATAAATCTTATGGAAAGGTAAATAACTAGAAAAAAATTCTATTTATATAATTGGATAAAGAATAATCTATGTTGAGAGCAAAATAAATGAAACACATTCCATTTAATCAATTAAATGAGTATAACTTTCAACCATAGATATTGTCAATGAAAAAATTTGATGGATAATAATAATTAAATGAAGGAAATAGTTAATTTGAAATCATAATGTTTTTCTATCACATGATACTATTATCATCAAGACCTATTCTTATGATAGATTAAATATAATGGTTGAAATCGAAATATTCAACTTGGAAACAAACACCAAGGGTTAGTTGCCAGTTTATTTTCACTCATCAGACTATCAATGAATTGAGGGGATTTAATTAGCCAATCCTCAAACCATATATTTTATATCCAAATAATTCCTCATATTTAAAAAAATTGATTCAATTCATAAATAATGTTCGTTACCAAATTACATTATTGAATAAACAATACATATTTATCAATATTCCCCCAATAATAATATATCTATCTCTGTGTGGATGGTTAATCAACTAGAATCCTGTCCATTCATGTTATATAGTGGTGTGTATAGATTATAATGGAAAATTCCTCAGATGTGGTAACAGTTCTTATGGTTCTACCACCTATTTTGAAGTAGAGATGTATAAAATAGTTTTTTGGAAGATATTGTCATGAAAAGTGGTTATAATAATATATGGATTTAATGTGACTCCACAACCATAGTGATAGTGATCTAGAATTGTTTGGTGATCCTTTTTTGGAATCTCACTGCTAGATGTTTGGAAATCCTTCAATTCCATTATTAGTTCGACCATGTAATAAATCTTTATTATTGTGAGGTTATCATGGTGGATTATATTATTCCAACAAATATTTTAAAAATAGTGTCATATGGTTGAAAAAAATCTAACACATCATACTTTTTTCGTGACAAAAATTCTAATAAAAATCACACTTTTATACTTTTAAAACACTTTTTTGTTATTTTATATAATTTTATATTTTTGTATTTAAACAATGGAATCACTATTTAAAGGAAATAACTATCAATGTAAAAAACACATAAAAATGGTATATTTATTCAGAAATAATAATATCCATGATATATGATATGGAAATTTTTTGGAAATATAATGTCTAATGATCATAAGAAACTAAATATTTCAAACGGATTAAAAAATGAAAACAATATGTGAAATTTCAAACTATAATTGGACAAATATATCAAAAACCATCCATAAGAAAAATAAATAGTGTTTCAATACAAAATATCCATAGTGGTGTAAAAATTATAGCGTGTTATCATTGATGTATGGAAATACTAATAATCAAACTTTCAGAAACATTATTGGGGGAAATATATTTTTCTTTTTTGAAAAACATTTTGAAATAATTTTCCTTGAAAATAAATTTATAAAAAATATTCATTAAAAAATATCCTTTAAAAATTGAAAACTAATCTTCAATAAAATGATGGTGGGTAATTATATACATGCCATCTAGGTTAATAATAACACTATTTTTACATGTCAAAAAGGATATAAGTGTAACTTATTATGAAACTGATAAGAAGAATCCTTTAAAAAAATTAAAAGATAATAAGATAAAATTTCATTTATAAATCATTTTGGAAAGAAAATAATATTTTTGGAAAACTTTTTAAGAAAAGGGTTTTTAGAATAAAACACATTCTCAAACCAAAGAGAGAAATGAAGTCGTGTTTTCTTAAAAAAAACATTTTCTAAATCATTTTGAGTACAAACAAGTGAAAACATGGCACCGTTACATGAAAATGGTAATGAAAAAAATATGAAAAGAAAATTAATGCTTATATTAAATAATGATCAAATAATTTCCTATAATGAAATTTCATGTGTAAAAAATCTTGAAAAAACCTTATATTTTGAAATAAACCATTGAACATACCCAAAAACTAACGTGAGTGTAAATAAATTAATATATTCAATGTGACCACTATAAATCTACATAAAAAAATTAAATAAAAAAATATATTGTAAAATTTTATTACACCCATAATCGTATAATATTATGGAAAAAAATGAAGTAATATAACCCAATGAATAGTAATAGGGCTATGAAATTCATTAACACTTTGTAACATTTAATTAAATTCCTTGTGGACGAAATAATTGAAATTGGAAATAAAAATAACATGAAGTTAAATTAATTATTGATTTTGAAAATAACAATTTCCCATAGATACATCACAAAAAATAAGTTGTGATATGACATATATCTCCATGATGTAAAAAGTTAGATGAAAATAACATTAGTTGAGACTGAAATGTCATGTGTTTATTTATATTCGTGAATCATAAAATCATTTTAATTATATAATTACATAGGAAATATTTATAGGATTATTATTACCTTTAATTTCATTTATTAATAAATTTTAAACTACTTCTTAAATAATTAAATTTATGTTGGGTGCTTGGACCAAATTTGGTTCATGTATACATAAAAAATCGATGGGTCATCTATGGTCAAAGGGGTCATTATATAATCATATCCAGAATAATAAGACAAACAGAATTATGTTTTTTATAAAATAATTATATATTTAAAACTAACAATGAATTATGATAATGAAAAATGAACCAATGTTACCATCATGGAGAAGGTAGGTCATACGTACGGATGAGTAACATTACCATTTTTCTAGATCATTATAGAAGTATTTTATGTTGAATTTGTTATTCACGAATTATAATTAAATAATAAATACCATATTATTTTTTAATATGTAGTTATATATATAATTCTTATGATGTATAAGGAATCACATTACGTCAATGAGGAAGTAGACTACATCTCCATGAACAACATTATCACGTTTCAATAGAAGAAAAGGTTTTCATAAAAATGATATATTACCTTTACAGAAACATAATTGTGTCATTAATATCATATATATATCTTTAATATAACTATTAATTATATATAGCTATCCTTAATACACTAAATTTATTGTCTGAACAAATCAAATATCATTGAGGTGGTGGTAGTTTGCACATACACAAACAATGTTATCATATTCAAAAAAAATGGAAAGCATAAAGATATGTTTATAAAAACATTACATAGGTATGAATAAATCATAAATACAATATATATATATATATAACTTATAAAAACTTTGTGTCTTTCGTAATTCTAAACTATGTTAGTTGGTAATGGAAAAATGAATGACATCAATTCCTATAGTGTTAGTTTTCTGTATATAAATGTTAATTTCTTTACTAATATTGATTGAAGTGTATGCATGTGTATGTAGAACCCACAATGTTGAAAAATATAAGTATATTCAGCATAGTTATTTTATTATATATGAATGTAATTCGAATAATTTAATGGTTTGGGAAAGAATTAAAACAATTGTGATTATTGAATAATGTTATTTCTTATCTGGGTAACTTCTTTTGGATTACACCAGATGAAATCCATGAATATATTTAATTCTAATTTATGGCTTCTCGGTTTAGTGGATTATTTTTGGATGATTATTTTGGATGTTTATGGATGATCCAATTTGTCTTGATATGTGTGAATTATGGGATGAGGGAATACCATTTCTATAGTGATAGAACATGACACCAATGAGATTTTCGAAATGAATTGTGTGATCCAAATGATTTTACCTTCAAAGGGTCATCATTAACACATATAATTAGAACCATTAATTTTGATAGGTATTAATATGGAAAGAACGTTGGTGCTGAAAATTTTGAGGACTATTTTTACACCATATGTTTAATGTTTAACAATTATGTTTCTTGGTTTAACACTAATCACTTTAAATAATTTTAATCACAATAACTAATATTATTTTTGACAAACATAGATGGCCTTATTATAAATTATATATTATTATTTTTAAAAATATGGAATCCCTTTTTCAAAATTTAAATCAAAAAATTTTCTGAAATTAAATTAAATATCATCCCACAGACATTGCGACAAAGCGGTGTTTTACTGTAAATATGTTAATAATATTAATCTATGTGTATAGCCATTGTGAATTTGATATTAATTAAATTGAGCTAAATTGGATTTATTTTTGTATAATTGATATAATTTGAAAATAAAATAAATTTAAAATACAATTTAATTACAAAAATAAATTATATAAAATATCATTTTTAAATTTAAATTCATTATTAACTATTCATTAATAATGGGAATCTACTCAAAATAGAATTAAAATTTCGCCCAAATCTAAATTTTATATTTTAATATCAAATTTTATGTTTATTTTTATATAAAATTTATAATGTTTAAAAATTGGTAATTAAAATAGGTTTTTTATTAATAGTTTTCAAATTTTCCTTTTTAGAAAAAAACATTTTAAGCATAAATATTGATATATTTTTATCATATTCATATGAAATCTATTGGATGAATATCAAATATATTTTATTTAATATAATATATTTATATATCGTTAATATAATTCACCGATAGTAATTAATTAAATTTATTAGGTTAAGAAATTTTTTATTATAAATATTAAAAAATTTCAATTATATTAAATTGGTTTATATTTTAGTTTCTAATTAATTATGAACCAATTAGTTATTCTCATATTTTTGTAAAAAAAATATTTTTATAAGTCTGTTGATTCTATTCTTAAAAACTAATTACACATGTAGGATATATATTATTATATTAAAAAAATTAACGTATTGTTGTTTGGTAAAACTTGTCATACATCTAAAATAAGCTATCAAAGAAACTTGTTTTTTTTATGAAATCGATATATGTATTGAGTTCAATAAATTATATAGAATAAATTGAATTTATTTAAAATATTAATTATACCTTAAAATCTAAAGATTTGATAATCCTATATATGGTTGATGTTGCATGTTATACACAATTTCCAATAATAGTTTCTCATTCATAATTCTCATGGTGTTATATACTCCACACAATGAATTAATTGTGTCATTGCAATAAAAACACAATCTCTATAACCATGGGTTTTATATTTGATGATTCATTTGATAAAATCCCACATTGTGAGAAGAGTAAATATACTTTCCTATTAATACGAGTATATGAGAAGTATAATGTTCACATGAAATAATATATGAATATTTTTCCAAGTAGAATAACATTAGTGGAAAGAAAAAATGAGGACATGGAAGAAAAAAAATTATAAGGATTGAATGAGGTCATTGATCACAAAAAAGTAAATGATCAATTGAAATTTGAGGGAATCAAATCTATATATTTTGGAATATTTAAAAGGCCACCAGTTCTCCAAAAAATTATGATATTCAGATAAATTTTTTATTTTAAGATAATTTTCCTAACATTGAGTTTTCCATTTACTAGCTAAAATATATGATAATATAATTAATTAATATATTTCTATAAACAAAATTTCATCCTTTGGTTGTGCATCAACCAATTCCAAATTCATCCCTCTAATCCAATAAATGAATATCAAAAAGAGAATATCTATGATTGAAGCACATACATTTTATTTTGAAAGATCATAAGATATGTTAAATAATCCTTTATATCTATTAATAACTATTCTAGAAACAGAAATTATTAATACATTAATCCTAATACATCATAACTAAAACTAATGTTTCATCATTAATTTTTAGACATAATTTTCATAAATAGAAAATAATGACACATTAACTTGGACATCATGTAGGATAGTAGAAGGTGTGAAACCCTTATCATCAATTGTTTATGGGATCATGCCCCACCGCCTTTCCAGATATGAAGGGTTTTAACCAGGAATATAACATTTACTTTTCATAAAACCATATTAATATAATTTCAATAATATTATGGATGGTCATTACAAAAAATCATTAAATTTATTTTTAACTGTTTTTTTTTTCAACACAACCATAAAATATAAATACTTAATTTATTTATATACATAGTTGTCCTTCCTTGGTCTATCATTTTTCCTTTAAAAGAGGCAATTGACTTGTGTAATTCTTAGATTCCCTATAGTTAAAGAAACAAAATATAAATGAATCGTCAATATGAGATTTTTTTCTTTCCATCATACAATTCTATTTTTTTGAAATTATTTTCATTATGTCATTATTTCCCACATAAAAATCATTTCCAAATTCCATTTCGAAACTTTCTGGGTGTCTCCTTCAAAAATTCATTCCTAAGGGGAATTTAGCCCTTTTCCCCCATAGTCTCTACAACTCTAGGTCCTATAAAACAGCATCCTTTTCTTTATTGATGAGTTCCCGTGTTTTTTAAGGTATATTTTGTTAATCATAGATTGGGAAAACTGATTATTCATGATCATAATATCATTCAATCCAATCATATTCCCATTTTTTTCTCATTTCCACCATAGTTTCTGTCATGATCAATTTTAGCATGAGTCATTTTAGTTTTATCAATGTACTAAAACTAGAATTCATTATGACATTAATAATTGTCATAGTATGAAAAATGTTTAATTATTTAAAGGATATCAATATCATGACACAATATTTTCAATCTAAGGAAACAATGTTTTAAACTAGGTTATAATTTTTCAACATATATTCAAATCCTACATAATGGTTTGAAATTAAATTGTGAATTATCCCAAGAATATCCCCCTTGGAGTGTTAATTCAGTTCCATAGTGAGTCCCATTGTTGGGTACCATGTAATGCTTCAGTCAGGCCCAATACACATATTTAGAGTAGTTACCTCTATGTACATTTATGCCAGAACCATGTCCACATGTAGTATATAGACAGGGATTTATTTCTTGAAGACCCATATAATCTCTGTCATTCCAAAATTAATAGATGTTCCTCTATAATTATCCTCAAATTATTTTGTAGGGTCATGTTCTCTAATTTATGTTTTTCATAAATATAGTTCCCATGAATTCTACAAAACCTCCCTCTGAGTCCAACATTAGTGACCTGACACTTGTATTCTCATAGCGTATGTCTACCACCATTACATTAGAATTATATGAAGGAATCAAATATGAAAGGACCAAAGAGATTAGCAATCTTGTAAAAACCACATAAATACATGTGAAATTTATTACAAATCAATACATTAATTAAAAAAATATTAATTTTAAGGATAAATTTATTCCCACGTTGAATATCCAAGTATGTCATTCTGGGTATTCATCTTGGATTCCTAGGGAAAATAATAGAATATGGGTGAGATAAAATTCTCTATTTTGTCAAATTACATCACAATGAATAATAAATCAATGGGACTACTAAAAATGTCATGGTATTAACTGATCATGCATTCCATATAATCAATAAATTGAAAATGATGTTTATAAATTGTATAGATTGGTAAATTATTGAAGACACATATCATTTAAAAAACTATCAAATGCATAATATATACAGATTAAATAATTGAATCTTATATCATTTAATAAAAAAATAAGAGATAAATGAATCCATAGACAATGTTAATGAAAAAAAACTCTCAGGGATATTCATATCTAAAATGAAGTAAATTCTTAGTTATCAGACATCATATTTCCTAGGAACACGATACCTTTATCATTAAGAACTATTATCAAGAAAGTTATATTTGTTGTTAGAAACCCATATACTCTACCTGAAAAAACCTCGAAGGGCTAGTCTCTAATAGAATTCATCCCATGAAACTATCGATGAATTGACGGGCTTGTATTAACCTTTCCCCAACCCATATAGTGCATTCCCAAGTCATTCCCCATATATATAATAATCGATTTAATTCATAAACAATGTGACTTATCAATCATCCATATTGAATAATGTATACAGATTTATCAATATTCCCAAAATAATCAATTAAAATTCAATGTTGAAAATATATAAAAAAATTGTATACAATTTAGGTAATAATCATATTAATGATAAATTATATGGATATTTTTGGAAAATATAATATTTAATGATCATAATAAATTGATTATTTCTATGGAACTAAAACTATGAATCTATAAAGTTAATAATAGTAATATACATGGAAAAAGAAATCAAAAACCATATAGAGGATGAATAAAGATGGTATCCATACAACATATCCCTTGTAGAGTAAAAATAATTGGTTGTTGTGTTTGATGAATGGAAATACTATAAAAAGATTATTTAAAATCACTACTGAGAAAAAAATCAATTCCATTTTAATTTTTTTTATTTTCCTTGAAAAGAAAATTTTATAAATATTTTCAAAAAAATACTCCTTTTAAAATTAAAATTGATGATTCCATGAAATGACATCGGGTAATTTCATATATTCTATACAATTTAAACAGGAAATTCCATTTGAATGGTTAAATGGTTAGAAATTTACATTGTTCGGAAAGAGAATAGATGATTCCTTTAAAAATATTATAAAATAAAAGAAGGAAAAATTGTATTTAATAAATCAATTTGGAATTTTCTAAAAAATTTAAACCATTTTTATAAAATAAGTTATTTAGAATAAAACATATTTTTTTAACAAAAGAGATAAATAAAGTTAGGGTTTCAAATAAAAAAGTTTCTAATAACATTTGAGTACTAAAGAGTGAAAATGGTACTATTACTTGAAAATAGTATGGAATAAATAGAATACATGAAAATAACATCTTTTGTTATATAATGATAAAATAATTTCCTTTACTAAAAATTCAAGTGTAAATAATCCAAAAAAATAGAGATAGTAAAGTAATACCATGAAAAGACAATAACAATAAATTGATACTTTATAAAAGAATAAATTATTTGCCAATGTATATCCACATAAAAAAGTGAAAATAAAACAATATATAGTGAATCTTTATTACCCTCATAATAATTTAATATTAAAAACCAGGAGTAATTATTATAAACTAATGAAAATGAATCTGGTACTGAAATTCTTTGATAATTAATACCATTTAATTCATATCAACATAGAAAAGTAATTAAAATTCAAACTCAAAATGATATTATGTTAAAGTAATTCATGATGTTGTAATTAAATATACTTATTAGATACACCACACGAAATAAGTAAGTGGTGAAGATGGAATTTATCTCCCAAATGTATATAGTGAGAGAAAAATCACTAACCTAGAGTCTGAATTATCTCATTTGCATTTATCTTCCAAAATAATAAACCTATGAAATTTATTAAATTTATTAAGAAATTTATTATATTTTTTTATTATTATTATTTTGACTTATTACACCTTTTTATATAACAACTAAAATAATAATTTTTATATGGGTGGTTTTGAACAAATTCTATTAATGGGTCAAACATGAATATGGTAGGCCTGCAATGGTCAAAGGGTTCATTATATAAAAATATACATAATCATAATCATGATATAATAATAATATTTATATCTATATTATAAATTTAAAATAAATTATGAATGATGGTTATGAAAAATGAATCAACATTACAATCATGGAGGTAGTTGGCCGAATGTTTTCATGAGTAATGTTCCCATTTTCGATGATCATTATGTAAATAATGTAAGTAGAATTTACCATTATATAATTAATATCATATCATAATTATCATATTATTTAATCATATATATTTATATATATACTAATTTTTATTTAAAAGGACTCACTTTACATCGGGGAGGTGGCAGCCCACCTGTCTACAAACGACGTCATAAATTTTTCAGTGTATGAAAAAGTGTTTATGAAAATGATATATTATTTTACCAGAAGGGTAATTATTAAATAAAAATATATATATATAATTTATTCAACATATATTTAATTATAATCTTCTTTAATACATTCCATGTAATGTGTGAATGTATCACATCATTTGAGGATGTGGTTGTCTACAAATCAAAAAATGATGGTATGATATTTATTTATAATGGATGTCCTGATGGAGTGTGTATATTAATATTAAATATGTATGAATGTATAATAAATAAAATATAAATATCATATAAATTTAAGGTTTTTATCATAATTACAAACCATGGGAGGCGGTAAATGAAAAACTAAACACTTCGTTTTTCTAGGCTGTAGTTTTTCATACACGAATTATAATTTTATTACAAATTTGAGGGATTTGTCTGTAAGTGAAGGGAAAAACATAATATAAAATGAAATAATTATATTTTGATTAAATATATTATTATAAAATATTGAATAAGAATAATTTAACAGTTTGAGGAATAAATAAGACAATTATTATCATTGAAAAATGCTACCTCTTTATTGTGAAACTCTTTTTGGTTTACATCAAAGGACATGCATATTTTTCATTATTCCCAATGAGAGGATACTAGGATGAGTGGAATGGTTTTGGAGAATATTAGGGTATGTTATGGATGAAAAATGTTAATTGAGATGTTTTATTAATAGGAAGAGTGAATTCAATTTATAGTGACTGAAAAGAAAAAATATGGCATTTTAGAAAATAATTATGTGCTTAGTACATTTTTACATACCAAGAATCATCAACAAAAAAAATCATTAACATAAGTTTTTATATATAAATATTGAAACTAAATTAGTTTTTGAATAATTTTTGAGCTATTTTTTAACATAATGTTTAATTTATAACCACTAAGTAATATTAATTTTACATTAATCTATGTAATTAATTTTAATCACATTATCTACTATTTTTTGTAAAAAAAACTATGTTTTCATTATTATAAATTTTAAATTATATTTATTTAATATTTGGAATCTATTTTGTATTTTTAAAATCACAAATGTGTTATAAATTAATTAAAATTTAATCACAAAAATAGGATGACAATACAATATTTTATAGGAAATTTTTTATAAAAATCTAAATGTTTTGATATCCAGTTGGAATGTGAAATTTATTCCAATAAAAATGGATTTAATTTTGTATAGTGTACATCTGTTTAAATTAAAATCATTTCTATATATAAATTATAAATATAAATAAATTATAAGAAAACAATGCTTTGAATTAAAAATACGTATTCTTCTATATTAATTAACAAAACGAAACATCTCACAAAAATATAAAAAATCCACCCTAGGATAATTTGTATCTCTTATTTTCAAAATTCATGTTTGTTATTTCATATTAAAATTATAAAATTTTCTTGATTTATATATAAAAAAGGGGCACCTTTAAATGACATCAAAAAAGAATTTTAAGAAAATAGTCAATTATTATTCATAAAACTAGATTTATTCTTTTCTTATTTATTAAAAATATATCGGTGGAACATAAATAATATATTATTGAATTTATAATATATATATTTCATTAATATCTTTGAAATATTATAATTAATATAATTTATTAGTAAAAAACAAATTTCCTAGTATAAAAAATTATTCATTTAATTTAATTATTCAATGAATTAATCATATATTTTTATAATCCATATATTTCAGTACTTTTTTTAATAATATTCATAATAATTAATTTTACAAATAGGTTACGTATTATTATATTAAATACTAATATTTTAATAATATAATTTTGTTTGGTAAAACACAGACTTTCTTGTAACTTAAGATATCAAAGAAACTCTATGATATGTGAGATACAAACTAACTTGTTATTGTGTGAATTGTATGATATATAATATATTTAAATTATTTAAAAAATTAAATACACCATAAATCTCTACATGCCATATTCCATTCTTTGTTTTGTGTTTAATGACATACACACTATCCAATAAAAGCTAATATTTTAGAATTATCATGGTGTTAAATAAAATTAAGGAGAGCGAAGGAAACCCATTGATAAAAGGCTATTATTATATTAATTGGATAATATAATGTGGAAAAATTAATATTGGTCTAAAAATTAGAATACATACGACCAAAAGTGAATATAAATTTAAAAGAGAAGTTGATATTTCCATTACCATGATGATTTGATTCTAAAACATGGGGTTTGAACCTTTGGTGCCTAAAGAAACCTTGGGGGAATCATTGGTAGTATAAAACTGTAGAAATTTTTAAGGGATGGATTAGGGGTGATGGGGAATGGTTAAATGGGTTGGTATTTGTAGAAATATTAGATGAATTGTATAATCATTTTCAAATATAGGACATGGAAATCAATGTTTTGGAAAATGAAAAAATATTTTCATACCGATGGGTTTCTATCACAGTTTTGGAAATTTGAGTCACAATTATTGTAATTTTAATCTGCCATTACTGAAATAGTTATTAAAATATTTTTCTTTGAATGTATTGAAAACAATTTCATGGTGTAATGTTTTTAAACTGAAATTTTCCATTTTATATTTTGAGTATTGACTTATATGTTTGGAAACTTATTAAAAAATTAAAAAATAGTTACTATTTATTATATAACATATATTAGGACTCTTGTTGTGGTTAATTCGTTTTTTCATCATTATGACATAAATATTGAGTCATAAAACATAATAAAAACCCAAAACTATATTTTTAATAATCATGAAAAAATAATGTATTTAAGAAAATTCCTATATATTCACCGTAAACAATTTTCATTGTGATGATATTAAAATAAAATATTTTTTATTAAAATATTTTTTTAAATATGGGAATATTGAGTATGAACTATTTAAATCATTATTAATTAAAAAAATATTTATTGCAACACATTAATATTTGTGATAGTTATTAAAAATTACAGTGTGATTACAAAATTATTTCATAATTTATATATACATAAAGTCATTTTAAAATAATATTTCCTTAAAATAAATACTATTCAAAATACCATGGTTTGTTATGAAAATAGTTATCTTTATTAAAACAAGAATTATGTTTTATTATTTTTGGGAAATTATTTAATCAAATCCATCTTAGTTAAACATATATTTAATTAAGAAAGACTATTACTAAATTGAATTGATAGGATAAAAATTTTATTTTCACAATAAATATTACACTGTTTGTAACTATATCCTAGAATCAGAACATATTATTATTCCCAAATATTCCCTAATGGTGAGGTGTGTGATTTTGGTGGGTTAAATGGGTGGATCTGTTAAGGGTGGCGAGTGTTAATCTCCATTAGATTAAATTTTTTCAGAAGGTGATTTCAATCAACATTAATATATTGATGCTCTTCTTGGTCTTGGTCATGGTAGAACCCATGTAATGTTAGATTACTCCCATGTTTTTACAAATTGGCTTAAAATTTCAGAATCTACTACATGAGGCCATTACCTATCCTTTCAATATCAATTATCCTCAATCATTACTACTAATAAAAACTAATTATAATGGTAAAATTATGATCTATGGGTATAGATTCAAATGGTCATATTGACTAAAAATCTTAATTGAACAACAATTTTATAATTGTTTCATCCTAATGGTCGCATTTACATTTTTACCATTTAAAAAAATAATTTATATCCCACATATTTCAAAAAAATCCCTCGTATGGTTATATATTCATTTTCAGTGATATTGATTGGTTTACAAGCATTTTGTTTTAGTTCTATAGTGTAATTCATGGGGTAGATGATTATAATAGTTTACGGAAATCCATATTTTACCATATCAGTTATTAAATTTTATACTTACATATATTTTTAATGATTTGAATTGAAATTGGATTCATAGCAGACAAATTTATTGATCTTTATTAATGAGATAATGTTTATTTTTTACTCTATATTTTTTATATCTATAGAATAATATAATATTTAAAAAAAATTATTCAGAAGAAGTAATATCTCTTTTTAAAAAAATAAGTTTTTAAAATTTGAATTAAAAAGAGAAGTGTGGTGTCGGGATTTGATAAGTGGAGGAAAATATCCAATAAGAAAACTAATTTTATATTTCATAAAAGAATAAAAAAATACAGCTCTTCCCAGGAAAATCCTTATAATGACTATTTATTTGATCTTGGTAAGGATATTATTGATATACGTCCATAAAATTGGAATTTTATAATTGTTAAATTCAAATTAGACCTTACATTCTTAGTCAAAGCATTGGTAATCCCATTTTAATCTTAATGATAATAATTAATTTTTTTTTTGTGTGTATTCACTATTAATTATAATAAAAATAATATTTTTGCCTTATTAAAAAATATTAATTATTTTAAATATAATTATATAATCCAATTTTCTAAATTATAATAATATAAGTAGAAAAACATTAATTTAAAAATTAGACTCATAAACATGATGTGTAATAGGCTTTGGAAAGTAAAAATGATAAAATTTTTAGAATTAATTCAAATAAAAAATCATTATCAAATTGATTCAAATGACTTAATTGGGTTAATAGATATACAATTGAACTAATTTTACCTTTGAAACCATAATAAATTCTTTTGGATGTTATTTATATTTTTAATGAAATTTCAATTTGAAATAAAACAACTATTTTTCACTAGTCATCGAATAATATATATTTTTAGAAAACACAAAAAAATTATCTAGGCCAAAAAATTTAAATTAATAATTCAAATATGAATTTTATTTTATCAAATCAAATATCAGAAATTTGAAAAAAAATATTTAAATGTGTGCTCCCAAGCTATCAAAAGTTCTTTTTAGAAATTTTTTTTTCATAATAAGATTGGTTATATTCTTTTCTCTTATATAGAAAACAAATTAAATAAATTTTAAAAAATTTATGGAATATATAATATAAATATTTAATTAAATTCATTCACTATTTTTTTTATAGAAAATTAGTTGTTCAAATAAAATTAATGTGAAAAAAATATAGTTATTGAGAAAAATAATCACTTTATTTTATATAGTTTTTTATGCTTATTTCTAATTAATTGGACACTAATGAATTCAACATAAATACATGTTTAAACCATAATTTCGGGTTTATTTAACCCAATTCATGTATGTCATTACAAAGGTTAGGTGATAACTATTATATTAAATATTAATATTTCAATATTATGGTGTTTTTTTAATAGTCTGTTGAATTTAATGAATGATACACTTAGTGTTTTGTGTAGTGAATGATAAACTCAGTGCTATGTTTAATAGAATATAAACATGGTGTTGAGTAAAACCTAATATATCCAAGTGATTAAATTTATTGGAATAAATATTTCATAAAATTATGGGGTAATATAATATAATTCTTACATAGTCAATTTTTGTGGAATAAACCTTATAGAAAATTGTGTGTTAATTTTTTCTATTGGTTATTGATGTTATATTACATAAGTATTCATTATCATTTTCTAAATCCAATATGAATAGTTATTAGAGATATATCACACTATATGTAAAAATTAATCCACTAATTAAAATAATTTATATGGAGGTGTAAGAATCTACCATAGAATCTTCTAATAATGTTTGAATATTATTACCATATTGGATGGAATATGATGCTAAAATGATCTAGAAAAAGGAGATAGTCATTCATAATTACCCTACTACTATTAAAAAAAATAACAATGTATCCCCATTATAGTTTTCTCATCTTCATCTAGGCTGAGAGGTTTTTTTCCCAATCAAACACATTTCAAGATCAATTCCTATATAGAATAATCATTATATAATATCCCCCATTGAGTTGGAAGAGATGAAAAATGATCTAAAGAAACATCTATAAATGGGTTTTATATTCCTATGTGAATCATCATGGGGTGCGCCTGTTCTTTTTGTTAGGAAGAAGGATGAAAAAATGTGTTAAAACATTTATTATAAATAACTCAAGACAGTCATGATAAAGAATATATGTCCCCAACGATAGATATATGACTTTTTAAATAAAATACATGGGCCCCAACATTTCATGATGGGGTACCATCAGTTGTGATATCACCATTTATGGGTTAATAAAGAAGATATTCCTGAAATATCATTCCGAATAGTTTATGGACACTATAAATGTATTTTGATTCCTTTATAACTCACTTATACTATATAAATAATTTATTAATTAATAAATAAAATATTTGGAGATTTCTTTAATAAATTTTTGGTATTATTTATATATTATATTATGATATAATCCAAAATAATGTTGGAGCACGAGGATAATTTTTATACTATAATATAGAAATTTTTAATGGTGAATCTAAATCAAATGTATATTAAATGGGTGTTTTTGATGGAGAAAGTATGATTCATGGGAAATACTTTCACTAAAAAAGGTATATCTATAGATCCTTCTATAAAAAATGAAATTATATAGTGGGATAATCTAACCATTGCAATGAAGATCCATATTTTCATAGACAATATTGGAATATTTGATTATTTTCTAGAAATATATCATGATTGTCAATCAAACTAACCAAGATAACTCCAAATGGGGTAATTTTTGTTGGGACATTTGAATTTAAGGAGATAATTTTGGAGTTGAAAAGTAGGTTTATCACTGGACTCATCCATGTAATGTCCTTAGTAATGGATCTTTTTTTGGTATATTTGAATGTTTCATATAACACCCCAACCGTAGTTACTCAGGGTCAGTGTATTATTACATAACATTGACATGATCATAATAGATCACGTCCCAAAATATTAATTTGTTTTTTTATCATTGGAAGTACTAGATATATAAATAATTTTAACATTACATTATGAAATGAAAAATAAACAATGTTGTCTCTCATTTGAACAAACTCATATCCCATAGCCTATCCCCGCAGGTCAATAATAATATACTTCTTCGTATCATGTGGAAATTAAAACATAATAAAGGGGTGAGGTATGATTATTATTAAGGATAATAATTTAGTGGGTACTATCATAAATAAGAATAAACATTTAAGGCAATGTGTAAGAATAAAACGCAAGCCTTTTAAACATAAAATTACTCATAATATGTGTAAGATAAGTCAAATAATGCCATATACTTATTCACATATATATTCTACTAGTCTAATAATGAGATGTAATATCAAAAGATAATTTCATAATGATATAATGCATAATGTTGGACATCTTAACCACAAAGTCAAGGAATTGTTCCAAGACCCAAATTATAAATCATTCCAAGGGCTTGTGGTAAGACACTAGTTTGTCTCATTAGAACTAATGATGAATTTAGGGGATATAGCAGGCCATGACAGTCAGCTACTAAGTCCAATTCATTCTTTATTTGGAAAGGGTGAAACAAAATATAAATATTTGCATCAAAACTAGCATATGATATGTCAATACATTAACCACAAATAATGAATGGTAAAAAATAGCACATCCATAGTCAAAACTAACTCATTCAATACAGTATAGAAGATTTTATTATAATTAATCAACCACAATATGAAAAAAATTAAATGAAGGATATTTACAATGATAAAAATAATTAGTAAAACTATTTGAGATAAATATCCCATTTTTTGAAAGCATTTATAAGTCACAGTATTTATCAAAGAAGTCATTTAAATTTGATTTTTGAATTAAAGTGTCCTATAACACTTTTAAAATTTTGAAATAAAATTTAATTTTAAAAAATTCATATCCATATAAATAAATCCATAAAACCAATTTTCAAACATGGATATCAATGAGAATGATTTAGAAGAATACATCTTTAAAAATTTAATATAATATTATTGTTAAAGAGTTCGTAACTGAATGAAATAAGCTTGAATATAAATATTTATGGAATAACATTAATCAAAACATTATAATATCATGAGAATAATGGAATTCGTGATATCATATGTCAAAGTGCAGTATATACACTATAAAAATTGAATTTGTGTATAACAACAAAGAAGTCTCAATAGAATCTAAATTTAGATAAAATCCCATATAATAACTGTATCATTAGATTTTGGATAAATCAATGACATAATTATCTACGCAAAATATAAATACACTCAATATTATTGGATATTCATTTTTAATCAATCATAGGAAAATCACACATATTCTTGTAAAAAAACCAATGACTTGGTTGTTTAACTGAATGAATGGAAATTGAGTTAAGATTACCCTTATCAACATCCTATCAATGACTTGATAATATTCCAATTGAGTGATTTTTTTGTATCAAATGTATATCCAAGATAAGAGAAGTGTAAATTTCAACATGGATAAATAAATAGTTATTTCACACATAATCATGGAGTAAAATAATCAATAAAGTGTGGGTAAAACACATGCGTAGAAATAGAAATTATGATTTCCAATACTAAATTGGTAACTTTTGAAACATAAAACCCATGAAAGAAGGATCATACAATAATGGTGTAAATTCCAAAAAATTAAATTATATTACAAAAATAATTTAATCATGTGTAGTACATACACCACACAAAAATAAAATAGTGGAAAATATAGCATGAATCTCACTAGAATAAAATGTGACATGAAAACCCCAAACATTGTACTATTCCTTAGTCAAGGTCACGTTAAACTAAATTATAATCGTTAAATAATTGTTATTAAATTATACAAGAAGCACAAACAAAAATATGATATCATATACAATCCTATAATATTTCATTGTTGTTAATATTTCAGTAGTATCATTGTTTTGGGTGTTAACTGGTTCGTTTTCCTCTGTATGTTTTGATATGTTGGTCATGTTTTTTATGGATATGATTTTTTTGATTCATATCCAGATTGAAATTATTTTCTTAAACATTATTTTTTGTAATAATCAAATAAAAAGTATTCTTGAATGGTAATGATGGGGAATTAAATCTCATCGTGTCATGGAGACGGTAAGTCGTACGTATGCACGAGTGACAATATCATTCTATTTATGGTGGAATAGTATGTAATTGGATGGTATATTATATATAATAATAATTAACATGTTATATTAATTATTTAAATCAATTATACTTATTATTATAACCATCCAAATGAAGAAGTGTTGAATAACAAACTACACCACGACGTGGAGGCAATAAGTCATTCATACGCACGTTTGGGGACATTGTCATTAAATGGATTGATAGAATAATTAATATGGTTGTACTGTATTTATAATAACATCATAGTACGTAGAATATACTAGATTTATTTTTTTGGTATGTAAACAGCAAACAAATACGTAGTGACAGAAGAAAAGATCATTGAAATAGGTGATGATATAATTACCTCTTCTTCGGGTGATTTGAATAAAAGGGCTCGTTAGGTTGGATTTATAATCAATGTAAGGAATATAGGTTGAAGTTAGGGTATTTGGGAAGATATATTAGTAGGTTTTGGATGAGGAAAAAGTATTTTGAGGTGTGCATTTAAGAGAAGGGGATGTACACTTTTATAAGAGAGGTGAGGGGCACATTAGGAAAAGCTTGAAATATTATTTTATAATATAATTATTTTCTTTTTATAATAAGTACAATGAATTTATTTAGAGAATAATTTAAGGATAAGTCTAAATCCTCTCATACAATAGGTTTTATACAAGTTTATGTCACAATATTATCTTTATCTATTACATTTAATCGTTAGATGAATAGTTTAACTCTTACCACCTCTTCTGGCATTCTTACAATGTATGGTTAATGAACATACAATAAAATTCCAAATGAACATAAATTGGTTCTTTAATGACATATATAACCTTATTTATATACTTTGGACAAATATTATATTTTTATGAATATAATATCATTTAATAAAATAGTTTTTTAACACAATTATATCAATTTGACACTATTTAGTATTTGGTTATCTTGACATTCATGACAACATGATTACTTCGAAAAAATACATTGAATCAACCATCACATGGAATTTTCACCTAGAAAATTCATGGATGGAATAAAAAGTATCAATTTACATTTATATTAATATTTAAAATAGTAATAATTTTAATATTTTTAATTAATAATTTAATTATTGCATCATCATTATGTAATAAATAAATTTATTTATTTATCGTATAAAAATTATAAATAAAATACCATGATGTCAGAAATTGTTTTAGATTTTTAATGAATATTTATAGTCGAATTTATCTTATATATGACCATGTATAAAAAAATGTTTAGTTATTAAAATTTGAATTTAACACTTTTAACTCTACTTTAAATAAAATATAAAATATGTCCAAATCTAATATAAGTGGATCAAAATAGATCACAATATTTTACTAATGTTGATTTTGGTCGAAATACACTTATCTAAAGAAAATAAGACATGTTTTGGGGTAATTATAATATCATTTGTACCTTTAATCACCCTAATTACTTTTAACGGTGGAAAATAAAATTCAAAATGTACGATTCACCAAACATTATTTTCATCTTATTGTACCAAATATTTCTTACTGATGAAATCCATTAATGTTTTTTTTGAAATTCAATTCACAGATGTTGTAAAGTTGCATTTTATGAGAATTTTCTAATGTTCCAGGAAGGTGGGTAAAAGACATTAAAAAGTTCAATAAAATTTTATACATCTTATTTTATTATAACATGAATCAAATGACTTTTATTGGACAAATATTTTTATAATTTATATTTTTTTACATTAGGATAAATTGTAATTAAAAATATGTATTTAAATGAAAAGGAAGATATTAATGTTATTTACTGTATTTTTCATTATTCATAATAAATTGAATGTTTTCAGAAAAATACCAAAAATACACCCAAAGCTAATTTTGATATTCCTAACCCAAAAAATGAAGTCTATTTTTCCAATTTTATTAATCAATAGTGTGAAATATTAATTTCTTTATTGTTTATAAAAGGACATAAAAGTTGTTCTTTTATGAAAATAGTTATTTCAGAATATATAACTATTTTGACAAAATATATACATTTCATTATAAAAATGTTTTATTTATTGAAAACATTATAACTAAAATTAAAAAATTATTTTTTACTATTCATATAACTATATTTAATTGATTAATAAATATATCATTTAAATAATTATAATACTGATGTGTTGTTTTGTAGAAACTCAATATTCTATATAAAACAAGTCAAGTTAGTGTTATGTTCAATATAAGATATTAAATTACATTAAAGTGATAACATACTATGAAATATTAGGCTCTTACATTCTCACCTCCTTCAAAAAATTATGTGCTCATAATTTAAACGCGACATTGAATACGAGGGTCTGATATTTCCCAATATCATAGTTAAAATCCCACATCAAAAAATAGATTTATGAAGACACTATTTAATAATAAAGAATATTAAATATGATGGTTACAAAAAATAATACATACTAGGGTTCCATGTCGGAAAACATAGATATGGAAGAGAAATCTAACAATCATGTTCTCATGCAGAGTGATAGAGAATAATATTAGGATAATGTTAAAAATCAGGAATCCATAAAATTATGATCGGTTAGACAGTAATTGAATACCTAGTATGAAGAGTAAATGAAAAACATTTATGTTTTATGTTCCTTTTCATAATTATGAGGAATTAAATTTTGAGATTGACTAAGAACATAAGGATATATACGTACCTTAAAAGTAGAGTTTCTTCCTTTAATAAATTTCTACCACAAACCCATCTTTTCTCCAAACAATGTGTATTCATATTGACTTGGTCACCCATAGAGTACAAGAATCAACTTATAGTGAATCACATAATCTAAAAAAGATGAACAATATATATCCCTTTCCATTAGACATTAACCAAAACCAAAATGTTCATTACAAGATTAGATGATCCACAAAAATGATTATCCTTTAGAGAAAGAAAGAATACTCTTAATCTCAAAAATTATTCAAACAATACTAAGAGTCCAAAAAAGACCATTAAATAAACAATTTCCTTAAAATTCATCAAAATAATCCAAACTTTTTTTGAAACAAAAAATTCAGAAGGATTTTATTACATAATCTTCCAAAATAAATATTATCATTTATCTCCCAATAACATTGACTACTCTTAATGTCACATATTAAAAATTTATTAACCTACTCACATATTATCTATGATAGGATAATCATTTCCAAAAATAACAAAAATCTTTAAAACTACAAAATAAAAACATATATTCTTACAAAATAAAAATCCACACTTACACCTAAAATGTAATCCCATAGTATTCAATTTTAATTATGCAGGCATAATTCCCAATAGAGCGGACATCTTACAAAATTATATTTATCACTTAATGACAAAATCATTGTCCTATACAAAGGATATCCATTTGATAAATCATAAGTTCCCAAAATAAACATATTCTTGATCAATATAATTATATATGTAAAAAAAATTCATAATAACTAGGTACTTCACATAGACCAGTGGTATGCAATAAATCTTAGTAATAGTTTGGTTGTGGGTTTGATTTCCACATCTTTGTCTGACACGATCGGTTGTCACATGGTCTATGTGTTGTCCTTTTTCAGAAAGGGTATATTTTTATGACATTCCAAAAAATGATATAAATTCTTCAAAATAACCATACAATATATTAGCCACATATGTTATCCCATACCTATTATTTTCATCCCAAATAGTAATATCCAATTATTTCCTCAAATTCAAGGATCATATAAACCAAAATTGTTCATTATAACTATATATACAAAACAAAATATAATTATTCTTTAAATAGATCTTTCACATAGGTTTTTCCTTGACCTAGAGGTTATCCTATATAATCGGTAATTGAATTTGGTAATTCCCAGATCACATACATTTATAGAAAATGACTTTAAATGGATTCCTATAATCATTTTTATTTTCTTCCATTGTACTATTTGTATTTATTCGGAAATTCATTAATTTATGCCCTTAATTCCCACACATAAAGCATTTATTTGTTCTATTGAGACACTTTCCTGGGTATCTTCTTCCACATTTCCTACATGATGGAAAGTGAACTTTTTTTCTCCATGGTCTTCACTGCTGGAGTACTTATCATTCTCCGCCATTATTTTCTTTATTGAGTTTGGTAGTTGGTTAATGTATATGGTTTTCACCATATTTTTGGTAAACTGTTTTTTCATGAACTAGATATCTTTTATACCTTTCAACATTACATTTCCTTCCTCATTTCCACTTCCTTTCCAACCTTGTACATCATGATCAATGATACTATCACTTCATTGGAATCCATCGATTGAAAAACCCATAAAGCATAGTGTGATTACAATAGTCATAAAATCATTTAGAGAATATCATGACACCTTATTTTAAATATAGACACCCTAGAATTAACCATTGTTATTTTTTTATCATCTAATATTAAAATATTTCAAATAATTATGTAATCAGAATTGAATTATCCTAATCATAGCCCCTAGGAGTGTCAGTCTAGGTACGCAGTAAGGCATGTTGTGATGTCCCACGATAAACCCAGTCAAGCCTGAAACTTCTTGTTGGAGTTTTTACTCCTTGGTACATCTGTTCCTTAACCATGTCTACTTTAGTATCTAGGAAAAGATATATTTCTTCTAAAACCAACATAATATTTACATTAAATTTTTTTGGATGTTCTTCAATTATAATCCTTGGAGTCTATCTTAGTGTAATTTCCTCTAATCGGAGTTTCTCTAAATCTTTTTTTCAAGGTTTGCAATAAACATCTTCCGATACCAATTGTAACACCCAAACCGCATTTCACTTGAGTATACGCATTATTACATAACATTGGAATGATCACAAGAGATAAATTACCTAAATACTGATCATTTTAGTAGTATTGGATGTACTAGGTACATACATAATATTTACATTACATTATGAAATGAAAAATAAAAAACATTGTGTCTCCTTTGAACACACACATATCACTTAGAATATCCCTATATGTCAATCATAATATACTTCGTCACATGCTGGGAAAAATAAAAACAACAAAGGGGTGAGAACAGATGCGTAGTATGGATAACAATATATTAGAAACTATAATAAATAAGCCTAAACTTTTAATGGAATGTATATGACTAAAATACAATTCTCTTTAATAGAAAAATCAGAATAATATATCAAAGATAAATAAAATAATTCCATTTATTTATTCACATGGATATTCTACTAGTATAATAATCACATGTAATATCAAAAGATAATTTCATAATGATGGAATATATAATGTCAAACATCTTAACCACAATGTCACAGCCTCAAGCCAAGGTCAAAAATATAAATTTTGTTATTGCCTTTTACCAAGACCCAAGTTTGTCTCTTGAGACCTACCGATTCATCGGGGGGCTATAACATGCCCTGCTCGTCACATACAATGTCCAATACATTCCTCACATAGAAGGGTGAAACATAATCTAAATATTCGTATCAAAACTAGCATACAAAATGTCAATACTTTAACCACATCCGATGAATGGTATAAAAATATTCCATCCCCAGTCAAACATAACTCATTAAATAAAATATGAAATATAGTATTATAATAAATCAACCTCAATCAAGAATAAAATACAATGAAGTATATTAAAATAGATGAAAATAATCAGTAAAAATATATGAGATCAATACGCCCTTTTCATGACAACATTTATAAGTCTACCGATTTATCAATGAAGTATTTTAAAAGAGATTAATGAATCCAGTGTCCCAAAGCAATTTGAAAATTTTGAATGAAATATTAATTTTAAACCATTCTTTTCCATATAGATAAATCATTAAAACCATTTTTAATACACAAACATTATTGATAATTATTTAGAAGAATAATTCATTAAAACATTTAAAGCAATATTTTAGTTAAAGAATTCACAATAAAAAGAACGGCGCTTGAACACATGTAATTAGTGAATAAAAATAATAAAAAAATTAAAATATCCGGTGATTGAAGATATCCATGATTTAATATCTCAAAGGACAATATATACACAATATAAAAATGAATTTGTGCATAACAACAAAGAGGACTCAATAGAATATAAATTGAGACAGAATTCCTTATAAAGACCATATTCATAGATTAAGTGTAAATAGATGACATAATTATGTGTTAAAAATATAAATACACTCAATATGATTTGATATTCTGTGTAAATCAATCAGAGCACATTCATACATATTCTTGTAAAAACCAAAATAATGACTTGGATATATAACTCAATGAATGGACATTGAGTTAAGATTACCCTTATCAAGTTCATATCAATGACATGAGAATTTATCAATGGAGTGATTAGGTGTATGAAAATTATATCAACATGAATGGGATATGAATTTTTTTCATAGATTAATTAATAGTGACTTCGCACATAATCTTGGAGTAAAATAATCAACGAAATGTGCATAAAACCCAACAAGTGGAAATTAAAATTATAGATTCCATTACTGATTTGATAACATAAAAACATACATCCCATGAAAGAATAATCATAAAAAAATATTTAAATACCCATCAATTAAATTATATTACAGAATGAACACATTCATGGATAGAACATACATAACATCAAAGGAAATAGTGCAAAATACAACATAAATCTCACGGGAATACAAAGTGATATGAAAACAACTTAACGTGTACTTTTACTTAGTCAATGGTACATCAAACTCCTGTTTAATGATAAAATAATTGTTATTAAATTATAAAATAACCATTAAAAAATATGATATCATATATGATCCTTTAATACTTCTTTGTTGATAATATCTTCGTAGTGTAATTGTTTTTGGTGTTAACAGATTTGTTTTCCTTTATAAGTTTCATTAATTAAGTCATGTTTGTTATGGATAAGATGTATTTGATTCTTATCCAAAATTATATTATGTTCGTAAAAATTATTTTTTCAATCAGAAACTGAAAATTTTTCTTGAATGGTTACAGTGGGGAATGAAATATCATCGCACCCTATAGATGGTAATCCATATGTTAGAACAAGCGACAATATCATTCTATTGATTGGGAAATCGTAAGTAATTGGATGGTATATTATATATACTGAATCATTAAAATGTTATATTTATTATTTAAATCAATTATACTCATTATAATACCCATTTAAATAATGAAGAGTTGAACAAAAAACTACACCACAACGTGGAGAAGGTAAACTGTACGCAGAGACGTATGGGGACTTTGTCATTCACAGGATTGATAGAATAATGAATATGGTTGTAACATATTTATAATAACATTACATTATGTACAAATTATTGGAGTAATTATTTTTTTATGGAACCAATAAAGAAAGAGTGTGTTGAAGAAGAAAATAACTTTGAAAGAGGTGATGAAATAATTACCTCTTGTTCTGGAGCTTCCGTTATATTTGAACAAAAGGGGTCTATTGGATGGAATTATAATCAATGTAAGGCCTCTAAGATGAATTGAGGGTAGTTGGGTTGATTTTTTAGTATGGTTACTCTGACACAAAAGGCTTTACAGGTGTGAATTAAAGAGAATGGTGAGTACCCTTTTATAAGAGAGGTGAGAGTCACTTTAGGAAATGCTTGAAATATTATTTTATAATAAAATTATTTTCGGTTTATAATAGTTCAAAATGGATTTTTTTGGTGACTAAGGTTGGTATTGGTCAAAATCCGTTCAACCAATAGGTTTTATAAATGTTTAAGTCAACATATTAACCTTATCTATTAGATTTAACCTTAAGTTAAATGGTTTAACTCTTACCTTGTCATCTTGTATTCTTAATCTATGTGGTTAATAATAATAATATAAAATGCCGAGTGAACCTAAATTGGATCATTAATGAAATATATAAAATTATTTAATTCCATTTTTTGAATAATATATTTATTATGAAATTTATGTCATTTAATAAAGTATTATTTTTTTAAAACTCATTTTTGTCAATTTTGACACTATTTAGTATTTGGTTTTTGTCAAACGTCATTAAAACATGATTCATTAAAAAAATACATTGAATCAACCTTAATATTTAATATTCACCTAAAAGATTCTTATATGGAATCATAAGTTTCAATTTTCATTTAGTTGAATATTTATAATTTTAATTATTTTAATCTGTCATTAATAAGGTAATTACTACATCATCATTGTGTTATAAATAAATTTAATTATTTAATATTGAAAAATTATAAATAAAATACCATGATTTAGGAAATATTGTTATATTCCTAATTATTATTATTTTTTAATTTATATTATGTATAACCCTATATGAAATTTTTTTAAGTTATATTAATTTGAATTTAACAATTTTAACAGTTCTTTTAATAAAATATAATAAATGTCTTAATCCAATATAAGTGGATCAAAATGGATAATATATTTGTCCTACATTTTATTTCAGTCGAAATAAACTTATCCAATAGAATTAGGACATGTTTTGGGGTAATTATAATATCATATTTACTATTAATTACCGTATTTATATTTAACTTTGAAAAATAAAATTCAAAAGTTGCATGTAACAAAAAATTATTTTCATCCTATATAACATCATTTTACATACTGATCACAACGATGTATGTCATATGATTTAAATTCAATTCACAGATGAGGAAAAATTACATTTTATGAAAATTTTCTAATTTTTATAGAAGGTGGGTAAAAGTCGTTAAAAAGTTCAATAAAATTTTATATATCTAATATTATTATAGAATGAATCAAATGAAGTATATTTTAATAATATGTATTGTTTATATATTTTGAATTATAGATAATTTTTAATTAAAAATATTTATTTAAATAAAAAATTCAGTTTTGTGTTCTAGGTTGTATTTGTCAGTCTTCATCAAAAATTGAATATTTTCAAAAAAAACTATACCGTAAACTAATTTGGATATTATGAATTCAAAAATGAATTCTATTTTATAAAATAAAATTTCTAGTAGGTTATAATATTAATATTATTATTTTTTACAAAATGAAATGAAAGGAAATTCATTTAAGAAAATAGATTTTTCTAAATATAGAACTATTTTAACAAAACAGATGCATTTCATTATATATATTTTTTATTTATGTGAAAAAATTAGAAATAAAATTAGAAATTTATATTTTACTATTCAAATTACAATATTTAATTGATAAATAAATATATTTGTTTAAATAATTATAATACTACTATTTTCTTTTGCAGAAACTCAATCTTCCGTATAACGCAGGACAAGTCAGTTTTGTGTGAAATATAAGCTATTAAATTATATTAATGTGATAATGTAATATGAAATATTGGGTTGTTACACTTCAATTGAGGGATATTTATTTACAATACTCAGAATGGAAAATGTGATGTAATATTTCACAAGAATGTTGAATGTTTGTGAGATAACCAAACTAAAACATTATCTATAATTGGATATAGTTATATATTCTTTAACAATAAGTTAAAATTATCTACATGGGGAGAAGTAGAAAATCTGTATTAGTATTAGGAGAAAGAAAAATATATTCATAGGGAAGGATCATATGATTTTCCAGAAAATATGCTTAGAGGTGATCATGGATGAAAAAATGTAAGTGCATCACCATCATAGGAATGAAAACTATGTGATTGATGATCTAAGTATAAATGATATGCGAACATTATCAATGATGAAAATAGATAAGGAACAATATTCTAATCCATTAAAGGGATTTAAATGGGAATTATAATGTAATAAACATCAACCATTTTTCTCAAATGATTACTCAACCATCTAACCTAGTAAGGACAACAGATGATCAATGGGATGTTGTGGATGTTCAGAAGATGGATGATGATATTAGAAAATGGAAATACAAGGAGTTAAAAATTTATAAATAAGGTGTTGTAAAATTTTATTTTGACTATATGTACCATAAAATAATTAGAAAAAATATTATTTTTTAAATGATTCACATTTCTCAACTATATCAATCTATACAAGATGCTTGGAGATTTATCAAGACATCAGAGTGAACTATTGGTGAGACAATATGAATAAGGAGATCAGAAAATATCATTTAAAGTATCTGGTATGTCAATGAGTCATTGATAAAAAGAAAAAGTCTATGGTGAAGATGAAACCATTACCCATACCTACAAGGAAGTGGGAAACATCAAAATTGGCCTTTTCACTCTTCTTCTAAATATATCAAAAGAGAAATAATTCCATAGGTGTTGTAGTGGATATTATTTTAGGTACTACTAAAAAAATAATAATTTTTGAATACTGAATAATTTATAATATTTAATGGATACATATTAGATATTTTGTGAGTTCTTTGGAAACACCACTACCAAATGTGTATAAAAGGGATTCAATATTAACCTCTATGTCCTAGAAAAAGAGTCAACATTTTCACGACCCATCCCCCAAGGCTCGTGCCTTGCCTACCTCAAACCCACCTTCCATAGGACAAGGGATCATGAATAGCACTAAAGGTGTAATCCCTAAAACATGGAATGCATTGCCTTTATAACCTGTAACCCACACAACCAAACACACAACAAGATATGAACTCAAGTTAACTTAATATTAAACAGAGTGAGTACAATAAGTAAAAAAGTGCCAGAATACAAGCCCAACTAGAAAGTACAAGGAAAAATGGTAAGTACAAGACAACTGAAAGTACAAGTAACTAGAATAGATCCTGTGACCACCTACCAAAGATCCTACCTGAGGGGTAGGTACAACTCTCAATCAGTCGTCTCTATGGTACGCCTCATCAAGGTCCACCTCTGAGCTACCTCTAGTCCTTGTACCCTCGTCGTCAGTCAATGATGTTTTTTGTCTGCATCCAGAACATCAAGGTCTGGGCATTTCCCATGAAGGGGTGAGTATAATGATAGTTAGTAGGTACGCTGAGACCATAAAGGTCTCACAAAATCCACCAAGGATAAACCAAAAAGTTTGAAATCAATAGATAAACCTACATAGGTATATGCCCATACTTATACCTAAGTTATCAAGTAATCCATCTCACTCATGAAAGATCATAAATATTCTGACTCATATCACAAAAATTATATCATTAGAAACTATAGTAGAGATGATTATATGTATATTCTAAATCATCTTACTCTGTTATGAGGCTCTGCTACTAACCTTCACAATATTGCTAGCAACTGACCCACACAGGATCGCTAGAGCTGAACCACACATGATCGCAAGGAGCTGACCCACACATGATCGCTCGAAGCTGACCAACCTAGGATCCCTAGGAGCTGGACCACATAGGATCACTATTAGATGACCCACAAAAGATCACTAGGAGCTGACCATCAAAGGATCACTAGAGCTGACCCACACATGATCGCTAGGAGCTGACCCAGATAGGATGACTGTAGGTTACCCCCGTAGGATCATTAAGAGATGACACACACATGTTTTCTAGGAGCTAACCCATAGAGGATCACTGGAGCTGACCCACATAGGATCACTAGGATATGACTCGCAAAGGTTTTCTAGGAGCTGACCTGCACAGGTTCTCTAGGAGCACTCTTCTTATCACAGCCAGCTACTGGGTTTCCGCACTAGGCTTGCTCGTCTCCAGGGGATTCTCTCCCCAAGACACTGATATATTCTCCAACATCTTTTATGTCCCATGAAGAAGTATCTCAAAGGGTTCCCACGTCATAGGGGTCTGAACACAACAGACAGTGTATCAATTGGATGCCCGGTCTGTGAGTTATTAGCCTTTTAGTCCTGGGGGCTTGGTTGGATTCGTGATCGATCCAACCCCAATATTTCGCAAAATAATCCAAAATTATAGTGGGGTATACCAATAGAAAATCTCGATCTAAGGCTTCTGGCACCGCTGAAGGTTCATCTAGCAGACGTCCGGTGCCAAAGTTATGGCCCATAAAGATTATAGGGCCGTATTTGGTCAGGGTCCGGTCCGAATCGGTCTGACTGATCTAGTCCAACCCGGCCGTCGTTGACCCGGATAGGGTTTACCTAGGTTGACCCACGGGGTCTGGCCCGGCCCGCTGTGTGGCAGCCCGCGTGGGGCCACGAGTTTTGCGAGGGCATGAAGGCCACAAGGTGGCCGTGGAGGACCGCTGAAGACTGTGGCGGTGCAGTTGGCCATGGGTCGGCTCAGCGAGGCCGTGAGGTGGATCTTCATGGGTAACACAGTGAGGTCGCGATGGCGTTTCAGCTGGAGCTCCGCAGTGAGGCCACTAGGTGGCTCGTCCTGGGTGGCGTCGTGAGGCTGTAGTGGCAGTTCTACCGGGACGGTGCAGTGAGGCCGCGACGGCGGTACAGTCAGGGCGGCGCGCTGAGGCCGAGGCAGAATTTCCCCCGGGGCGGCACAGTGAGGTCGCGACGGCATTTCGGCCTTGTCCTCAAGGCGACACCCGGGTGGCAATGGTCGCAGAGCGGCACCGTTGGGCCAACACCTTCGTTGTGGCCGACGGTGTTTCCAGCCGCCATTCTTGTGCCCCTTTGTGGTTGGTGTCCATCCTCCTCCAACACGAAGAACACCACAATTCATCACAAGAATTACATATAAGACGTGACATGCTAGTTTGGCCCACACTATCCGCAATATAGCAGTATCAACTGGCTCAACAATATCAAGAGTATCAAGATTGGGTAAAGAAGAAAAATAATTGAATACCCTTCCTACAGACCTCATCAATCACTATTACCAATCTCACAAAAGAATTAGAAGGGGAGAACATGGAATGTGATGATCATAATGTATTAAACCCCTACCTCGTTCCTTTATTGTCATCGATGAGGAAGAAACGACGGTTGTCGAAGGTGTCCAACGTTGGAGGATGTACCGAGGAAGAAGTCGAAGACGACATTCTTCATTAGAGGATGATTCTTTGATTGAGAAGTGTATTCCTCCTAATATTTCTCCATGATTATCTCTTTATTCCAAGAGTTTTCCCCAATTCCATCCAAAATAAATATTTTCCAACTTAAAAGATTAAGATGGAACAATTTCAAATTTAGTTAATTAATTAATTAATGTGTGGCATATTAAAATAAGGAGAGGATTGTCATAATTAAGCGGGGAAGTCAAGGGTTTTCTCCCCACTAAATATGTAGTTCAAGGGGTTTTAATCTTCGTGAGGTCCCCACCACCATAATATCCACAAGTGGGTGCTTACCACAAGTTAAAAAAAGGTGATTATTTTATTTTATTAATTCCACAAAAAACCCCAAAAAATTATCTTTCACTCTCGACCAACTATCGTCAAGGTGAAAGTCTCCATAAGAAAATTTCAGCAGTGCGAGATCAACGGTGCCCTCAGATTTCAATTTCGAGCACTGGTTTAAAATTTTAAAAAAATTTCTCACAGGATTACTAAACATTATCTAAATAATGTTTATAAATTCATTAAGGGAACTCTTGGACTCGGAATCATGCACTGTAAATTTTCACAGACTCGAAAAATTCCCATTTATTTTTAAAAACAATTACATGGAAATTCTTGGTCTTTACATTCTCCCCACATCATGGCTTGACATCCCTGTAATCCACATCACAAAACTAGAAAAACAAATGGGGGTACTGAGCACATATCTGAGCCACCGGCTCCCATATGCTCTCCTGGATGTTCCCATGCTTCCAGAAAACACACACCCGAGGTATCGACCGTCCAAGAAGGACCCGCTCCTATTGATCCTCAATCTCTACCAGAACCTCTGTAAAAGTGGCCCCATCATCTATTCCTAGCTCTCCATGGTTGATGAAGTGGTAAGGGTCATGCACATATCTCCTTAGCTAGGATACATGGAAGACATCGTGCACCCAGTGAAACTAAGGTGGAAGATCCAATCGTTAAGCCACCTCGCCAACTATGTTGAGGACCTGAAAAGGTCTGATGAACCTCAGAGATAACTTGCCGCCTCAACCAAATCTCGACAAGACTTGTCAAGGCGAGAAACATAAAATGATGTGGTTTCCATCCTCAAATTCCAGAGTCCTCCATCTCCAGTCATCATAGGACTTCTTCCTACTCTGTGATGTTTTAATCTGCTCCTGGCTGATCTGCACATTCTTTGTGGTATCCCTTACCATCTCTGGTCCCACTAGTGCTGACTACCCTGGGTTAGTCAATCACAAAGGTTATCTATAGGGTTTCCCGTACAACTCCTAAAATGGTGAAATCCCAATGGTGGAGTGATAGTTGTTATTGTACGCAGACTCCACCAAAGGAAAGTGATCCTCCCAGCTGCGGCCGAAGTCAAGGACACAAGCATGCAACATGTCCTTGAGGGGCTGAAGGGTCCTCTCTGTCTTACCATCCATCTGAGGATGGAAGGCAGTGCTCAAATGAATAAACGTCTGGAAGGACTCCAACATCCCCATCCATATCCGGTAAGTAAAACATGAATCATGATCAGAGACAATAGTTTAGCGTACTCCATGTAGCCGTACAATCTCCGTTACATAGAGGCATCCTATGCTCTCTACTGAAACCTACTCTCTAATCGGTAGGAAGTGGGACGACTTGGTGAGTCGGTCAACTATCAACCAGATAGAATCATGACCTCTAGATGTACGTGGGATTCCTATCACAAAGTCCATAGATATCACATTCCTCTTCCACTCTCATACCTCTAAAGGTTGAACCAATCCTGCAGGTACCTCATGCTCCGCCTTCACTTGCTGACAACTGAGTAACCGAGAGACAAACACTGCAAATTCATTCATCATTCCCAGCCACCAGTGCTGTCGTCGGATATCCTGCTACATCTTCACCACTCTGTGATATACCTCAAGAGGGGATGTGTGGAACTCCTTCAACACTTCCTCCGAAGTGACACTGATACCATAGTACGTCTTCAGAAGAAGATGATGTGCTCCCCACCTTCATAAAATCTATCAGGTTCCTACCTTGTATATATCTGAATATGTCAATCCTTACAGTCATCGTCCCCACGTTACGCCACCCTGAATCGCTGAAAAATGTGGGGAGTGACTAGAAGATACTGAAGATAAGCTGCTCTATCCCGATCCACAAAGGATATCTGCAAAGTGGCCAGCTGCTCTATCGCGTCACCTAGTAGTTGTATACCAGTACCCTTTCCAAGTGCATCTACTACAATGTTATACTTCTCAGGATTATAGACTATCTCGAAGTCATAGACCTAGAGAAACTCAACAAAACATCATCGTCTCAGGTTCAGGTGATTCTGAAAGAAGATACACCTAAGACTCTTGTGATCAGAGTGCACTGCAAAATGTTCGCCCGTCAAGTAATGTCGCCACACATTTATGGAGAAGACCGCTACTGCTAACTCCAGGTCAGGGGTAGTACAGTTCCTCTCATGTTGTCTCACCTGTCGAGTACTATATGTGATAACTTCTCGATCCTGAATCAGGAAAAATCCGAGTCTAGTCCCTGATGTGTCGCAGTAGACTACATACCCTACGCCCTCATTTGGTATCCTCAAGATGGGTGCACTAGTCAGCCTCTTCCTCAGCTCCTCAAAACTCTGATGGCATCTCTCCTACCACACGAAGGGTTTCCCCTTCTTTGTCGAAGCTGATAGAGGTGCTGCAACTCTAGAGAAATCTAGCACAAAACTCCGCTAGTAACCAGCCAAACCTAGGAAACTCCGTACCTCTGTCACACTCCTAGGTGGCTCCCAAGAATGTATTGCCTCAATCTTTGATAGATCCACTACAACTCCATCCTCCAATATGACATTTCCTAGAATGTGAACATCCTCGATCAAGAACTAGCATTTCATGAGCTGACGATAAAGTTGGTTCTCTCGGAGTGTGTCAAGCACTACCTGTAAATGATAGTCATACTCCTCCTCAGTAGCTGAGTATATCAGAATGTCATCGATGAAGACTACTACAAAGGGATCAAGGTATAGCTTAAATATCATGTTCATGAGACCCATGAACACTGATGGAGCATTTGTTACACCGAATGGTATAACCAAGAACTCATAATGATTTTAATGACATTTGAAGGTCGTCTTATGCACATCCTCATCTCGTACTCTGAGATGGTGATAGCCTGATATGAGGTCAATCTATGAGAGCCACCATGCTCCCTTTAGCTGATCAAATATGTCGTCAATACTCAGAATTCGGTAATTGTTCTTCACGGTCAACTGGTTCAAGGGATGATAGTCAACACATTGCCTCAAGCTCCCATCCGCTTTCTTTGCGAACATAATCGGGTCTGCCCAAGGGGAAAAATGGGCCGAATGAATCCCTTCCCCTGCTAGTCCTCGAGCTATACTCGTAGCTCAGGAAGCTCCGTGAGAGCCATCTGTTATGCTTGTGTAGATATCAGGGCTGTCCTGGGGTACAAGTAAATGTAAAATTCTACATCTATGTGAGGAGGTAGACCCGGAACATCATCAGGGAAGACATCCACGTACTAGTCCACCACTACAGGATATCCCAGACTCTCTACATCAGCCGATCTGAGGGTAAGGCTAGCCAACTGATTAGTGATTGGCTACACTCTCCTCCGGGTAAGTCCATCGTGTGATGAAAAGGGTCCTTTATCGCCGGTGAAGGAAAACCTGATCTCATCTGTGTAGACACACCACACTTTGCGCCTAATATTCTTAATCTGATCATAGACTATAGATAACCCATCCATACCCATGATGACATCGTAAGGCCTCGACGCCGCTACTTGGAGATCCCATCCGAAGCTCCTGCCTCCTATAGTAAGCTCACTCTACCGACAGTAGTGCGTAATTGTCAAATCATCTCCCGTAGGAGTCACTTGCCGTATGGATCGCGCCAACGCCTCCATCGGAATCTCTGTGCTCCGAACAAGGGAAGTGGAAATAAATGAATGGCTAGAAACTGTGTCTATAAGTATTGCAGATAAGGTGGATTAGACATAGATCGTACCTCGTATCATCTCTAGAGCACCGTGATCCTATGCCTTAGCAGACTGTAAGTGTGCTCACCCCTATCCACCTGCACCCTACAGTTTGGGTGGACCTCTTTGTGGTGGTGGCAGTAACATCTCGAATTTTCACCCACCGACAGTTGCATGACCATGTCCTCTACCACGCCCTCTTACTCCTTGCGGACCCCATGGTTAAATCCATGTCTCTGCCTGGGAAGTCCTTCGACCGTCTTATAATCATCCATATGGCGGGTAGAACTGTCATGAGACATGCGACCCATCCCGCCGCATGAGTAACACTGCCCGCTCCTGGAATGACCATCTCTGTCTCGGGTTCCCCGCACAACCGGCCCTGAATCACGCGGTCATCCACCTATAGGTCTGGTCCTCTTGGACCTCTGTGACAACTATCTACTACCAGATACATAAGACTCCACTACACGATGAATGGTTTTGGTTCTCACTATTTGTGACTGATCAGGCAAGAGAACTCTCCACTAAGAGGGCTCTCTCTAACACCCCTTCCTGCATCGGGATGTTGTGTGAGTTCATCGGTGACCTAATCTCTCGTCTGAGCCCCTACTCAAATGTATAGGCCCTGAATAAAGGAGCCCTATACTGAACCATACTTTAAATACATTGTTAATACTTAAAAATTGAAGCATGCTTATTACAACATATTACAAAACAACGAAAGGACCGTATAGGTATAGAGTCATTAAAAACGGGGAAACATAAACAACTGGTTCATAAATCATCTACATTGTCTCCCTTTTATTTTATCATATCTAGAGTCCCTTTTGGAATATCTTACTTCATATCCTTCTTCCTGACCTCGGGAAATGAAAACATACAAAAGGGTGAGCTCAAATGCTCAGTAAGGGTAAAAAAATAAATATCAATCACATCATATTCATAAGAACATATCATTTTGGAAATATTAACCTGAAAAAGAGATCATAATTTCATAATATGGTATAAATCATAGTAGAGAAATGTAATCCTAATAATCATAACTTAAAACATGAAGCTTTGTGGCATACACACATAATCATAGAAAATAAATTCTTAGTAGTCAAGACTCATTACCAAGACTATCTTAGTGGACAAAGTCATCTCTGAATCGAGTTCACTCCTTGTTTCAGTACTATTTCACTGAACTGGTTTAACCTGCCATTCCATCCATGTCTATCTCATGAGATATAAATCTTTACCCAATTCATTTGAGGGAGAGATAGGTCCCACCCATCTCATAATGATACTATTCTTATGTGTTCCACAAAATCATAAATCATACATCATAGCATAACCCATGTAATAAAAATGGGATTCTTAAACATCATGTCATCATAACGTAATCCATATAAGATAAAAGGACATCATAAAATTAATTCCATAAAAACATAATCAAATAAATATAAAAATAGGGATATAAACAGAACCCTATATTATCTTATAAGGAAAATAATTTTTATAAAACACTTGAACTTCATTCTTGAGGAAAATATCCTTTATACATCAAAAAACCATTTTTTCCTTTCATAACATGTAATAAAATGTTAAACTAAAAGATTTTGATTAAAAATTAACTTGAAAACATGTAAAATAAGGTTCATGGAAATAGTGTTCTAAAAATGAATTCAGGCCGTATAATTTAAAAAAACATTCATCTCGTACTTTGGCTGAAAAAGTCAAAAAGTACCTCGTACGAAAAACAACAAAAGATTCCTTTCATATCTTTTCCTAAAAACTCACCAAAGGGTAAAATTGGATTTAAAAAATTGCAGTAGGATAGAAATAATCTTAAAATTTGAGAAAACATGGATGTGGATGATAAATATTCCCCAGTATATTCTGTAGTATAAACACTCTCAGATAAAAATGAGATTGCGATATTTTCCGTTAACTTAGGTCCGATTTTCATCGTAAGTGTCTGAACCTCCTGTATAATGATTTAAATAATGTCATTGACTTATTCCAGATTCAACTTATTTTTATGATATTATATATGGTCATATTCCTAGCTTCTTATTAGTAAGATTTCATTGCTACTTGTTATTCGGGTGTTTATTACTTTTTGTTCTTATGTGTGTTTTGTCGAATAACATCTTATTCTTCTTTTAGGTTATAGATACCTCATTTACAGAATGTTATTATAGTAATATATATCATATTTATTCCTTCAATTAATTTATATAATCAATAAGCATTGAAGATCATGTAAACCGAGTCGCATCACATCTTGGAGACGGTAGGCCATATGTACGCACGAGCAATGATATCATTCCCTTGATCGTGGAATTGTATTTAAGTTTATGTATAGTATTTCAGAATCAATATCACTTTAAAATAATCAAATATTGTTATTCTTTAAACCATTATACCCAACCAAGTATGGTGGTGGTGGAAAACAGATTACACCACGGCGTGGAGACGGTATTTCGTACGTATACACACGCGGTGATTTCATTTTCCATAGGATAGATAGACGATGAAATAGGGTTGTTTCATACTTATAATAACATATCAGTATATGTGTGATACTGATAATATTACTTCATAATGATACAACTAATGAAGAATAAGTAGATGAAAAAATAAAGTTGAAAGAATTAGTAACATACATTACCTCTTCTTTGATGGGCCTCTTCTTAACCTCCTCTTAGGGAACTAAAGATGTTCTTTGAAGAAGACCAGGAACTCTAGGATGTTTCTAGGGAAGTGGAGAAAATAAATTGTCAGGGTTTTTCAGAGTTTGAAGTCTCAAAGTGTTGTGATAAAGAGAGGGAGGAGGTTCCCTTTTATAAGGGATGAGAGGGGCACCTTAGGAAAACATAAAATATTATTTTATTATAAACAAATATTCGGTTTTTAATAGATCCAAATTGATTTATTTCTAAGATAAGGTGGCTATGGATAAAAATCCTCTGATACAATAGAATTTAGACAAGTTTAGTTTACTATTTTATCCTTATCATTTAGATATAACTCTAAGTTAAATAATTTATCTTTTACCGTGTCTTTTTGTTTTCTTACACTATATGGTTAATAAACATACTATAACAAGACAAAAGAAACCCAAGTTGTATATTATTAATATATATAACCTTATCTAAGTCATTTTGCCAAACACTATATTTTTATGAATAACATAACAACAAATAATATAATATTTTTTTTAAATACTATTAAATGTCAATTCTGACAGTATTTGTTAATTGATTTTTTTGAAAATAATAATAGCATGATTAGTTCAAAAAAAGTTACTTAAATCAATACTAACATGTCATATTAACCTATAAAATTATTGGAATTCATAAAAAGTCTCATATTACATTTATTTGGGTATTTTTAACATCAATTATGTTAATATTTCATTAATAAGATAATTACTGCATCATCATTTGGTCATAAATTAATTAACTTATTTAATGTATAAAAATTATAAATAAAATACCATTATGTAGGAAAGCTTTTTATCTTTCTAATGAATATTTATAATTGAATTTGTCTTATGTATAACCCTATATTAAAAATTATTTACTTATTAAACATTGATTTTAACTATTTTAACCCTTCGTTAAATAAATTAATAATAAATGTCCTAATGTAATCTAAGTGGACCTAAATGGTCATATGTTATTCCTAAGGTTGTTTTTGGTCGAATTATACTTATCCAATAGAATTTGGATATGTGTTAGGGTAATAATAATATCATTTTTACCCTCAATTACCCTATTTACTTTTAACCGTGGTAAAAAAAGTAAAATGTTACTATCCACAAAAAATTATTTTCATCTTATGGAACCACATTTTAGTCCTTGATATTAACAGTTTCTCTCAAATTTTATAACTTCCACTCAAAAAAGCGGTAAAATTATGTTTTATGTAAATTTGAAAATTCCTCTAAGAGGTGGGTAAAAGACGGTGAAAAGTTCAATAAAATATTTATATATCTAAAAATATTATAAAATGACTCCAATGAATTAGTTTCAACTTATATAGGAATTATGTATCAATTTTGACCTAAAATAAATTTTAATAAAATAAAAAATTATTTCAATAAAAAGTGGGGTTTTAAATAGTAACCCAGTGTTTTCACTATTCATCAAAAATTGAATATTTTCAGAAAAAATACCAAAATTTCACCCTTGGCTAATTTCGATATTCTGAATCCAAAAAAGAAGTCCATTTTGAATGATAAAATTTATAAAATTGAAAAAAGTGGGTATTACTATTCATAACGGCTAGTTTTAATAATATTTTAAAAGTATATCATTGTTAAGTGAAACTCGGTAGTGCGTATGACGCAAGCTATCGAGGAAGTGCACGATTGCGTGTAAAGAAAGCCAAGATAGTGTTGTGTGTAGTGAAAGATTCCTTTGATGGCGTATATAACAACAAAAAAGTTCTCATAAAAATCTCCGATGTTGCATTCTACCCCCCTTAAAATGAATTTCGCCCTCGAAATTAGTCACTTTGTAACAAATAGATGAGAATACCTCTCCCTCATCATATCCTCAAGCTTACATGTAGCTGCATCTAATTGGTGGTTACTCCATAAAACTTTCACCAATCGAGTGGTCTTGTTCTGTAGGACTTTTTCGCTATGATCCAGAATCTCTATCAGCTGTCCTTCATTAGAAAGATCTTGCTCTAGCGGTACAACTTGAGAGCTGAGTACATGTGAGGGATCAAGTATGTACTTTCTCAGGAGTGATACATGGAACACATCATGAACTTGAGAGATATTCATTGGAAGCACTAATCGGTATGCTCCCTTCCCAACATGATCCAGTATTTCAAAAGGACCAATATACTAGGGCTCACCTTTCCCTTCATTCCAAATCTCATTACTCTCTTCCAAAGAGATATTCGTAAGAACACTTTGTCACCCACTTCAAACTCTAGGTCTTTTCTTCGATTGTCGGCATAACTTTTTTTGTCGACTCTCAGCTGCTCTTCTGTGTTGTTGAATAGATTGGACCTTTTCTACCATCTCATCAACAAGATTAGGTCCTAATAGGATTCTTTCCCCAACTTCATCCGAGAAAGTTGGAGTTCAGCATTTCTTTCAACAGAGAGCTTTATAAAGTTCCATCCGAATACTGGAGAGATATATACCATTATAATAAAATTCCACCAAAGTTAGGTGTTGATCCCAACAACCTTTGAAATCCATAGAGAAAGCTCTCAACATGTCTTCTAGAGCTGAATTTTCCTCTCAGACTAACCGTCTGTCTGGGGATGGTAAGCAGTGCTAAAACTCAACTCTCTATCTAGAGCATGCTGAAGACTTCGCCAGAATTTCCAGGTAATCCTCGGATCCTGATCAGATATAATGGAAATTGGTACTCCATGCAATCTTACCACTTCCTTCACATATATCCTATCAAGCTGATCTAGAGAGAAATCCTCTCTAATAGCAATGAAGTGTGCAGACTTTGTAAAATGATCAACTATGACCCAGATAGCATTATTTCCTTTGGATGTTTTAGGATGTCCGGTGACAAATTCCATAGTGATGTTTTCAAATTTCCATTTGGGTTTGGGTAATGGTTGTAACATCCCCTTAGATATCTATCTATCATCTTTATCTTGCTAAAAAACCTAGCTTCGAGAGACATATTCAGCAACATCTCTTTTCATGCCATCACACCAGAAGTACTCTTTCGGGTCCTTATACATCTTCGTGCTTCCAGGATGAATATAGAATGAAGAACTATGAGCCTCATCTAGTAGCTCCTTCTTTAATTCTGGGATGGGAGGAAAACAAACACGAGTCATGAACTTTATTATCCAATCACAATCAAGGTTGAATTTAGGAACATTCCTCACTTTCTTTTGTAACTCTACATCTTCTTTATGTGCCTCTTTAATCTTCACATGTATATATGGTTGAACATTCATGTGAGAAAGATATGATTTTCCAATTCCATTATATTTCCAAGATCCATCCTTCGTAAATCCATAAATATTGGATCTTTTGTGATCCTCATCATGGATAAACTGGCATGGTATTGCCGAATTAATTTGTCTGCAACCTTGTTTGCTTTCCTAGGGTGGTAATGAATTGAGCAGTCGTAATCCTTAATCATCTCCAACCATCTTCTTTGGCGCATATTCAACTCCTTTTGTGTGAAAATATACTTTAAACATATATGATCAGTATAAATATCACACCTTTCTCCATAAAGATAATGCCTACATATCATTAATGCAAAGATTACCGAAGCTAATTCCAACTCATGAGTTGGGTAATTTTGCTCATGGATTTTAAACTGTCGTGAGGCATAAGCTATCACCATATCATTTTGCATAAGAACACACCCCATCCCCTTCTTGGATGCATCATTGTAGATCACAAACCTTTCTCCCCTACAAGGCAGTGTGAGCATAGGTGCATTGGATAACCTTCTTTTTAACTCCTTGAAATTCTCTTCACATTCCTCTATCCAAAAAAAACTTAACTCCTTTCCGAGTCAATTTTTTGAGTGGGTTAGATAATCATGAAAAATCTTTCACAAAACGTCGATAATATCCACGCAAACCAAGAAAACATCGGATCTCAGTTACTATTTTTGGTCTCGACCGTCTTTCGATAACCACTATCTTTGCCGGACCAACAGATATCCCCACTTTTGAGATTATGTGACCCAAAAATGCAACTTTTTGAAGCCAAAATTCACACTTGGTAAATTTGGCATAAATCTTCTCCTTTCTCAGGGTATTCAATACAATTCTAAACTGATCTTCATGTTCTTACATGATTTTTTAATAGACAAGAAGATCATTAATAAAGACTACCACAAACTGATCAAGATAGTCTCTAAAGACTCTATTCATCAGATCCATGAAGATAGCAGGGAATTACTGAGACCAAATGGCATCACTATAAATTCATAGTGTCCATATCTTTTACGGAAAGCTGTATTTGGTATATCCTCCTTTTTTGACCCTTAATTGATGATACCCTGAATGATGATCAATCTTGGAAAAGTATTGAGCTCCGCGTAGTTGGTAAAATAAGTCATCAATGCGTGGGAGAGGATATTTTTTCTTGATAGTGATCTTGTTAAGTTCTCGATAATCAATGCAGAGTCTCATTGATCCATATTTCTTCTTAACAAACAGAACTGTTTTTCCCCAAGGTGACGCACTATGGCATATGAATCCTTTATCAAGATTCTCTTGGAGTTGCTTCTTCAATTCCTGCAACTCAATTGGGACCATTATATAATGTGTCTTTGAAATAGGTAAAGCACCCGGTGTGAGTTCTATTGAAAACTCAACTTCAAGATTTGGTGGAAGACCAGGCAATTCATCCGGAAAGACATCATCAAACTCCCGTACAATAGACATATTCTTAATCGTGAGTTTCTCACCAACCAGTTGAGATAAATAACCTTCATTTAGTGGAATCAAGACCCATAATATGGAAGAAATTTCCACTGGAAGGTTATGTTCATCCATGCATCGATAGATGATCATAGATTGATCTGGAATATGAAATGTGACTTCCCTTCTTTGGCAACTGATATGAGCTCCATATAAAGAAATCCAATCCATGCCATGAATCAAATCAAATTCCAATATAGGAAGGATCACATGATTTGCAGGAAGCACCTTCCAACAAACTTCAATCGGAGAAGAATTATAAACTTTTGATGCGACTGTTGTGCCATTAGGGGTTGTCACAGCCAACTCAACATGTAATTGTTGAGGTAAAACATAGATAGATTTAGAAATATTTTCAGAAATAAAAGATTGGGTTGATCCAGAATCAAATTAAACATTTTCTACTTTTGAGTGGATGGTAAGTGTACCTTTCACCACTTCGTTCTCATACTCCACATCGCTGATAGTAATTGCATGTGAATTTGCTTTTTCTTTAGCCTAAATACTTTGTTGAAGTAGATCATCATCAACAACCCTTGGATTAGGGCATTGATTGGAATAATTCCCCATTTCCTTGCACTTGTATCATTGAAGTGTAGGAGGTGCACTCTGTGTAGCCATTTCTTTGTTCGCATCACTAGACATCTTATTCCCATCATTGCGGCATTCAAATGCCCGATGAACTTATTTTCCACATTTGAAAAATTTACTTGTCCCTTTATGACAACTCCCTCAATGTTTTATTCCACACTTTGAGCATAATGGAAAACTCATCTTCTTTTCAGTGTTCTCTTTATTTTTTCCTTTGAATTCCATTTTCAACTTCTTATCAAATGCATATGACTGATGGGTTACTCCAATATCCATCTCAACCTTGAGAGCACATCAAAGGATTTCCTCGTAGCTATTGAAGTCTCATAAGGCTAACACCCTTCGAAGACTTGGTTTTAAGCCACTAAAAAATTGATCGATATTACTCTCAAGTTGGATAATAATACCAGAAGCGTACCTTGCAAGTCTATAAAATTTTCTTTGTAGGTACCAATAGATTCATCATCCTTTTCCTTTTGTTCAAGAAACTCCTTCTCCATATTTTTTCGAAGAATATGAGGGAAGTCCTTTTTGAAAAATAAGTTCTTCAACTCGTCCCATTCCATGGATTCAATTTCATCCCTTTTCCTCGTATTCATGATAAGATTCCACCATTGATCGGCTTCACCTTCCAAGCGATAAACTACTAAGATGACTATACAGATGGATGAGTAGTCTTTTCAAGATCTTATATGAAAACCATAACACCGTTTAAATACTCAGCTTACTTATGTGTTCTACATTAAATTGTAGGATGAAATTTCATCATATAATTGAAATTTTTTAATCTAGAAGAATATGGTGTATTAAATATTTAGAATGGATTTTTTTTAATGAATCACATATTGACAAACCATCCGTAATATTCATGAAGAATGATATCTCTATATTCCCTTACCAACAAAAACTTATATTGAAAAAAAAATCTATATTAAAAATAAATGGGTTTCCAATTTTGGTTTTTTCAATATATTACAATCCTTATAGTTTTTTGAACTGGTTTGGAGAGATTCAATTTTAAAAAATCTAGGAGAATATTAAATAAAGGAAAGAGGTTAGTAATCTTGACAAAACTAACACCCTATGTAAATACATAATAAATTTATAATATAAGTAATGTTGAATGAAATTGAGAGTTCTATAAATGATAGCCACACTTCTAATATAGGGTGACACTTAGGATCATGAAGATCATGAATCCACCAAGAAAGAATGAAATTCACCAAGTGAATTGAATGATAGATCATAAACAATGCGACTGCAAATTTATTTTTATTTCCATGTAGAATAATAATGTAATTGTAATCAAGGTGAAAGATAATAAGAAGAATATACATGACCCATTCAAATTCATAATTCATATAAATGTAATTTATAGAGGTTTTTGAATGAATAATATAATAAAGAGACAAAAATGAACAGAATAAAATATTTAGATAATTTTAAAGATGAAATTTCCACCATTTCTTCTATATTTATCTGAATTAATTTATTTAAAATTAAAGAGATGTTTATAGTAAAAAGGGGTATAATCTGAGTCTACATCAAGAGAGAGAGCCTCCCCTAATGGAAGGGGAAGGTCTATCACACTCAATATCAATAGAGGGTTCCATTACATACCAAAGTAATGAAAAATATAAGTCTCATCAAAGTGAAATCACTAAAAGATAGATGCCTAAATTATTTTTGAAAACAGATCATGATAACCTTCAAATTTATTAAAGTGTGAGGAATGTTCTAAATCCACATCATCAGTAAGAGATTTACAGTCCACTGCCTATGAAAAGGAAAATAGAAATGCTAATAATATTTAGATCAGATTAAAAATCCACTAGATACCAAAAACACATCGATAGATTTTTGGAACATAAAAAATATCACCCAAACAATCTCTTCTATATATATAACCATATATTAGTGAAAATAGAGAAGAATAAAAGATGATAAATTTATGGAATCCCCCCATATGGAAGAATTCATGATCTCGCAATGTTAAGGAAAAAATGATGATCAATGGTGCTCAAATATTGGAAACAATATAGCTCATATTAAAGGATATTTTAATGAAATCAATGAAAATTTTTAGAAAACTAATGTGCAATAAAACGTATATTGGAGTAATAAAACATCATTTGATAACGATAATTTCATTGTCACCCTACAATCCCTTGAGAAAATATGGTCTTATTGAATTAAAAATCAATAAAAGAACCTATTATTCATATGTGAAACATAGATTTTTACATATTTAGTTATTCATTCACAACGGATATGAATATAAATCTCTGAGAAAAAAAAATATTTATGAAGAATTTTAAATTTTTTTATTGAAATAAATTATAGTGAGTATTTTTAAAAAAAAATTATAATTAATTTAAAACCATGAAGATATATATCATCCTTGATATTTTTTTGGTAAGGGGTCTAATCATCCCATTGTAGTTCATTTTTATTTTCATTTCTATAATGAGTACCATAAGTAGATCCCCTCTAGTGGTAATCCACACATTCTCTATTGATCATAAAACATCATCAATGTCACTCTGGGTTCAAAAATTGTAGAAACAATTATAATGCATCCCTAAATTCCCCCAAACCATTATCAAGTTGGTTTGTAACTAAATTTTATTTATATATCTATATTAAGAGAGAGGGATGAAGTGAGAATCTCTCAATATTAAGAGAAACCCCTTGTAACATTCATTTTTTAAAAAGAATTCTCTTGGGATATAAATGTTTTACACAATTACTGACTCATCAAAATTATCATCACATTCTATTTTTTAATATATGGTTTGGGATTTTTATTATGAAATTGTAAATAGTCCCATAATAATATGGTTAATGAATACGGAACCCCATTCCATGTAAATTAGTTATAATATTATAATTTTATTCGATGGAAGTCACTAACTTACACAGTGATAAATTTTATTTACAATATTATTAATAAATTTTATAAAGGAAAAAATTACAAGGTCTAATTAATCACATTTAAATTTATTGAGTTTTTTATTAATTATCATGAAAATAAATTCTATTAATGATCATTATAAGATAATATTTAATTAAATATTAATTTTATAATATAAATTATATTTTAAACAATAAATATCTATCACATTAGTGATAACAAGAGATAAATATTATGTATTCAATAAGTAAATTAATATTATATTCAATCTTTAGAGAATAAAATATTTATTTTAATATGATCATAAATAATTAATTATAAATTGATAAATAATTATTTTATATCTTTCAATCAACATGAGATAAAAAAATATTACATATTCCTGTATTTAAAACATAACCTTGTAAATATATATTTAATTAATATTTATGATCATTTAATAAATACTGAATATATATTGCTTCTTGGTATGGATAACAATATGTGTTAAAAATAATACATATAAGATACACAAGAGATGAGAGGAAAATCATTGCGATTAATCCCCTTGGCATATTCCTCAGTTTCATTAGGTATTCTTTCATAAAATCTAAGGTAACTGTATAAAACATTTTCAAGGAACCCTTAAATATATTCAATATTTCAGAATGAAAAAAACTAAATTTGAATTATCAATATTTAATATTATCCTGTAATCATGAAATATCAGCCTATAGGATGGAAACATCAGTTATCAACATTTTTTATTGATAATTGTTTCATTAACAATATGAAATGAACTCATAATTATAACCTAGACATGGAATATAATTTGATGCTTCAATTTGAATCAGTTGTCTGAGATATTACCTTCTATTAACATAGAATGGATAATTACAGCCTTGAATTATTCATTAATGGCTTATAATTTGTGTTTCACAAAACATTATAAATATCAATGAGATCATATAAGACCATAATTTAATGTAATAACTCAATGATCCTGGGTGATGATAGTAACTAATAGTAAAAATAATAATTTTTGATGAAAATATTACATTCTCATATAATGAAATATTCAATGACCCAGAATCATGTGAATTTATTAGATGTTGGTATCCCCTCATAATATCCTACTGTGGAGATTGTCAAGTGAGAACATCATGAGGTGAAGTATCATCATATTATGAGTAGATAAAAGTCATGCCCTGATCCACTAGGTCTGTCCTAACTGGAATAAAATATTGCTGTGAAAATCTCATGATCTCCTCTAATAGTCCAAGGGGTTGTGACAAGAACCACGAAGGAATAAATTTAATGGGATCCTTTTCCTAAATTATATGTACTCACACAACTATACCATCAATATGAAACAATGTCTTGGAATAAAAATAACTTTTGAAACATATTTAGTGAAACCCTGCGTGACATATACTCTAATATATTTTAATAGAGAATGATTGTATAAAAAAAGAATAAAGGGTAAATAATTACACCCCAAACCAGAATTGAATATTTAAACTAGAAAAAAAGGAAATAAAATAATGATGAGAGATATCAACATATAATCTCCAACACTGAGAACTATACATGGTCAACGCATCCAGGTATAAATAAACTCCACCAATGTTATAGCCGATCATTCCACCACCTGAAGAAGAAAAAAATCTTGAAAATTCAATTTTATAGTTAGTATATACATACCTAATTGGATTCCTAAATACTCGGAGAGGGTATAGTATAATGATACAATAGACAGTCACCTCAACCCCTAGAAATATGGAAATGGTATCCAATAGATACACACACACACAGAGAGAGATATATAGTAATAATGAATCCCAGATGAAGGAGAAAGGGGATCTACATGACACATCATATTCAGTATTGTTGAGTCTTCTTATAGCTCCAACGTACATCACCAATTCCCATAATCAAACACAACCTCACTAGAAACTATTTGGAGGGCCCCCACCATGCTATTGTGTTTCACATTTGAGGTACCCCAAACAACAAGGGATAACGTGAACATTGTGGGATCATGAATATGGGTGAGTACCACTCCATAGATAGTGGACTCATTACCAACATAGTGGAGTACAGTCTGTATTAGTATAATATTTATGAGGGAGCCACACATTGAGGAAATAATGATGTTCAAAACCTGAAATCTCTAATATGATCCTAACCTGATGGATAATTGTGTCAAACATTTCCAAAAGAAGCATCATGAATGAAACACCGCAAATTTTTTCTCAAATTACATGTTGAATACTACCATTGCATTAAACATATAAAAACTGTTAGGATATTCTTCTCAAGATCCAAAATACAAGTCATGAAGGATGAGTTATGAAAGGAATAATTTTTGTTAGGGAATGCATATAATGTATGGGGGTCCCCATGGCATGTGACCCTAGTTTTTTTCCATTATATATACTACTCTATAAAATTCCTAGAAGCCATGTCATTATACCTTGTGTGCATGTTGGACAAGGTAAGCCTCAACTTTATGTGTGATTCTTGTGTTCTCTAGGACATCCCATGTACTTTTATTCCTGCCTACCTCTCCATATACCTAGCCATGATAATGTTATGGACCATGCCCATATACTCGTAGAGTACACGAGGTCCATGCCATATACTCCTCTAACATGGCTCGGATTTTTGGGTAGGGTCACAAGGAAGATGTGTTTGTACACACAACAATTGATCATTAACTCAACTAAAAACCCAATGTTATGTAAACTCAGAAGAAAATGCAGTGTTTTCTTCCAACCCACATGATATACAGATTGGGTTTTCATAGAAACCACAATTTTTTCATGAACATTATTATGCACATCCGCCCCTCCAATAATCACTATTTTTCATCTATAGAAAAAATTAATTCACCCTCATCCATTGATACCAAGCCCCGATGGCTTGAAAATGAAAATACAATCATCCATTGGATCTTCAATTCATCTAATGTTCCTCCAATTTTGTATATACCCTCATAGATCATATATCAATTAGGTATAAACATAAATATTACCCTATCCATCTTGAAATCACAAATCTATTCATCCTTCATTAATCATACTTGAATTAATAGGTTTGACCATGATTGAACCCACTCGGGGAATGTGGAATCATGACCCCGTGGTCTAGTTTTAAAGAACGTAAAGAATGGGGGGGAGTGAATTCCATAAAAATAGGTAAAAGCATCAGGGTCTAGGAATTATTGTCCAATGAACAAAAATCAAGTATATGAATGGAGAGAACCTATCAAAATAAGAATAAATTGAATTAATAATTTTAAATTTTATTATAGTATCATGGAAAGGAACAAATAATTACTTATCAAAATAAAATAATAATCCATGATTTCGAAATTTAATCAAAAGGGTAAAACCAAAATTGAAAATTCCTACCTTGATTTTGATCGAGCATTGGTTAAATATTCATTCACTATAGAAAGAGAAGTCCCAAATATTTGTTTTCCTCTCGATCCACCCCAATATGAGCACCCATTATCCACTGTTGGAATCTAAAATTGAATAATAATTAAGGATACTCAAAAAGATTCATGCTATATGATACAGGCCCATAAGAATTTATATTAATGAAATTATATATATTATTTTAGTTTATTAGATTTAAAAAATATTATTTAAATATTTTAAATAAATTCAATGCTGATAAATGCCTCAACTGAACACCCATTGTCGACCAAACATAGGTCTCACATAAGGTAAACAATGAAATCATGATTCAACCATGGGCTCAGATTTCTGACACAAGACTCCATTTCAGAGTTATTGAAATATTTCAGGAAAATGACCTATGTGCATGATATTAACATATTTAATATTTTTGTAATATTAATATTGGGTTCCATGTGCAATGGAATAACTAATAATCTCAGTTATAATTTATAAAAATATAAATGAACTTATTCAAATTTTATAAATGGAAAAAAGTGTATCTACATTCACCCCTCTTTCATTTCATCTCTCCCTGGAAATCACATTCTAAACCAAATAATGGGGATAATGAGACTATATCAAGAACTATCACTCAAGGATCTCTCTTGTATGCACCCTTATTAACATAGCACAAAAACTAAGGGAATGTTCAATCTTCATAGGATCATCTCACGTTGATCCCCAATTTCCACCAGGTAATCCGGGAAGGTCTCTCTATCATCGATGTACATCTCATCCCAATTACAAATGTCTGTATGATCATGAAAATATATCATCATCTACCACACATAGAATATTTTATGCACCTAGTACAACTAATGGGGGATTTAAATGTTGTATGAAACATCTAAAACCCTACACAATATCTCACACATCATGAAATCCCTCATGGATGAAATGAAAATAAGGATAAACCATCACACTCATTATAATAGGGGGACTCATAAGAAATCATGGTATCCCTAATCAAACTCCAATGGCCTATGAAATCAATCCATTTAGGATTTTTTTTATCTAGCCTATCCTTACACAATCATGAATCACTTGATCCATTGATATTTTCATTGTTAACTATTTATCTCCCTACAAGATATGTATCTCTAGTCATAGAATAATATAATGGTGACCAATTGGGTATCCTATAAATGTAATTGAAAGGTTCTATTATAATAATATAGTGATAGAAAATTTTATAAGAAATATATAGAATGAAAAGTGACCTACCTATCTCTAGAAAAAATCTACAACATAGTCCATTTGTATATCCTTTAAAACCTAGACAATGTGATCTATTTACTGATCCATATTTGTGTGAAACACTATAATAATCATCAACTAATACATGATGGAATCATATAACCTCTCTACAACCATGATGTAAACCACACGACATGCTCAGAGATAATAATAAAGGTCACACCATGGATTTGGATTAACTCATTTATGTTCAAATTCCCAAAATTCCACCACATAATCTGCTCTAAGATAGAATGTATGTAAACCAACCTGGTATGTCAGTAAAATATCTCCAACATGGAAAGGTGGCCTCCCATATCCTATGATATCCCAATCCAAAGGTATATGGATATGTAGTACCATTTCCACTTCATGTTTTCACAATTTTGTATCAATCAGGACTGAACCTTTTGATCTACATTTATCTAAAAACATATGAGGCACAAATACATCAACTCGATGAACCTCCACCTCATGATAGTACAAAAAATACCACTTATGTTCCTGATATGTATTCTTCATCTTGGTATATATAACCTAAGAATATGAATGAAAAAACCTCATCATCTTCTCTTTCATTATTACTAGAGCTACCATCCATCTATGAAAAACCAACATGTTCTCAACTAGTTTATAGAATACATATTGTACATCCCCGAAGGCTAAATGGTTAATAATGAAATAAATGTTGATGTCTCCAAATTCAGGCTCCCTCACATGATGAATGTACTATTGAGTCAACTATATGGATTGGGTAAAAACCGCACACCTATCCTCCACTAGTGATAGATATAATGAATCCAACTTTACAGAATCCTCCTCCATCAAATGAGAATGGGGTTTCTTGAAATGTGTATCTACCACCACATTACCTTAACAGTTAATTGTATCAAAGTCATAATCATGTAGGATCTCCAAAAAAATACATCTATATCATGAAAAGATATATCTACATCAATATGTTCAAGATACTCTAAGGGTTAGAGTAAACCACTATATTCTCTCCCATATGATAGAGCCTCCAAATCATCAGATTGATGTCTACTGATCCCATCTCATGGTCTTGAGTCACGTAGTTCTCCTCATGGGGCCTCCACTACTCAACCCATATAAAACCACTTACATCTTCTATACCAACACACATCCATGACCAAATCAATAGGAATTATAATACACTACATACTCAATGCCCTCCTATGGTAGTCTTAATATAATAGAAATTTTTATTAGTACTAAATCCTCATTTTATTTCTAATACTATTAAGTACATGTAAAAAACATCCCATTAAATTTTAGGGTGTTAAAATGGGTTGTAATCTTAAAGAATTGATCCATGACCCTCTAATAGTACCCAGCTAGGATAAGAAACGTTTTTACATATTCATATTCTCTATTATAGATCCCAAGAAATCAATGCAAAAAGATTTTTAGGGTCAATTGGTAAAATATTATCATAAATGTAATGCCCTTGTATGAGAACCTTTTGGATCCAAATCTAGAATATCCATAACTTCCCAAAAACATGATTCTAAAATTTTAATTCATGGAACATCCTAAATTTTTATTAATTCTCATCCTCTAACATAGAGTTCAAAAATGTTTCATTAGTTAATAAAACTAGAAATTGGTCCATATATGAATGATTAAACAAGTCCATTATATCCATAAACATTGAGATATAATTCATCACAAAAAAATATTATCACTGAGAAATCATATTTTTCATAGAGACACCATAATTTCATCTATAGAAAATTATACATGAAAACACAAATTATGGTATCCCGACCAAATATTGTTCTTCCAGAAACACCTCACATCACAAAACTAGTGAAATAAGTCATCAATTCATCAGAAATGGGTAGTTGTTCAATTTTATTACCTAGTTTATGGGAATATAATCAATATAAATCCTCAAGCACCCATCCCCCATTTTTTGTGAACAAAACATGAGATACCGAGGGGAAACATTGGATCTAAAGAATCCCATCTCTCATTATTCCTCTTATTAGACCCTCCGCTAAAAAATATTTATAGTTTCCATTTGATTTGATGTAGAAGAAATAAGTGTTTTCCTAGGGTGAATGCCAATATAAAATTGAATCTACCTCCTTGAAGGTATTCCTATAATTTACTTGGGTAATAATTATATACATTCCTCCTAAATTTAAGGAATGAAAATGCCTGAAGATCCCACTGTGTGAAGTGGAAAATATGAAGATGATGGGTGATGGGTTGTAGCTTCTAGAATTCAAATCCCCCCAACATAGTGATGATAAATAATTAACCCATAATATAGAATATTGTCTTATATGTTTGTAGGAATCTGACTCATGAGAAATGAGAGTCAATCTCAGCTAAACCCATGGAAAAAAATCCATAATCACGAGGTTTCATATGGTTTAAAAATGATGACCATGTGGTCCTTTGGGAAGCTCTCTCCACTAAACATTCGCTCACACTACAAGAAGAATAGTGATATTTATGAATAAATTCATGTTCAATTATCAAGCCACAAATGATTTTCGAAAGACTCAAATCAATTATTTTTCACTTTCACCAGGAGTTGGTTGTATATTACGGACTCTATATTATATCTACTAATACTAAGTGAATAATTGAATAAAAATAGATCATACCTCTGATCATAAAATGTATAGCATTCTCATAGCCCTCCATTTCATGGAACTTCCCATTAAATTAACAGCCATCTCCCAAATCATGATGTGGGACACCTGGTGGTGGTCGAAATAATACCTCATATCATTGTCATCCACTAATTTATCTTCCATTAGTAGCGGCTCTTGCTCCTCCAGCAGGACTCCCAATATTAGGGCCACCAAGGCAACTTCTAGAAGATCCCATGTCCTGGTTAATACTTTACAATAGAGTTATATCCAATATCTACCATCATTACTTGCATGGTGAGTCATAAAATTTTGATCTATGTGATACTTCACATTTCATGCATAACATCACACCTCTCCAGACTAACAAGATCATTTATGTGATCCATAAGCTATATATCTATGTTTTTTCATTTGAAAATAAGAAAATACCCTCTTCTAATAACTCGATGTTTGATTCACACTCCCTACAATATATGAACCAACAATATGATGACCACATCCTTCTCCAACCAAATTATTTACCTCTTATTGGAATCTCATAGACAATATAGATCCATATACTACTCAAAAAAAATACAGAGGTATAATGAGACCAAACATTCTCAAATGTCTATGAAGAAAACCTACAAAAACATCCAAAACCAAATGAAGTCATCACATACCGTATCAAGTGAGTATTGTGTGATGTTATTTAACCTCATGATGTACTCAACCTTGTTCATAATACCATACTCTTGATGAAGAAGAACATGAGTCTATGCTGAGTGCAAGAATTAGTGTAGAAATCCTCATAAAATATATAGAAGATTTTAGACCATGAGATAACCATCTCATAATGAGTATGTGTGAATAAAATCTACAAATTCCTTACTACACCATAAAAAATAGTAACTACAAAGGAAAACATCTTATCTATTGATGTTTAATCCAGCATGAAGACTCGAACCAAAACTCTATAAAATCATTTTATTCATAGGGAATTGGATTATCATTGAATCAATGTGGTCTCTAATGATAGAACTCACGAAGTATGCTATGAATATGTGTATAATCAGCATGAATTTTTTGTAATAACTACTTCCAAATACGATTGGGTACTTATCTTCTACCACCTACATAAGACACCATGGGAGATGACCCTAGAATTGAACCCTCATTAAACATAGGATCATCATCATGATCCCGAATCGGTATCCTTGATTTATGCTTTAGTGGAGGAAACCATAAATTTATCAATATTTACAATGGGTAGATGAATATATATGTGGGTATATGAATCAAGAAGGACAGTCAATGAACAATATCCAATATAATTAGTGTATCGTTGATTCCTATATCCAATTTCTTGGTATGATGAGTTGACTTATAGTCAGTTAGAGTATTGGTGTATTGATGCGTCAACCACCATACAATTACTGGGTTCTCTAGGTTGAAATAATTAATTGAGAAACATTCAAATCATTTATTGAAGTCACAACCAATTCCTCATAAGGGGGAAGGTCCAAATACTATCATGTAGAATGAACTTCTTCAATACCACATTATGAAAACCTGAAACATAGGGTCCCACATGGCCATGAAATTTCCATACCATTACCATCCCAATATCACTTCAAATATGCTAGGGAATGGTGACAAGCACTGAGAAGGATCAAAGGAAATCAGAGGCCTTTTCCTGATGTAATTTAATACACACACCCATACCATATCCATACAATAGTGTTGAGTATTAAAAATAAGGATATACAAATCTATTGAATTAATTTTTTTGCAAAAATAACTTAGAAAATTCAACATAGTTTGATTGTATAATCAAATTAATAAAAGTTATTAATCCACACCGAACTAGAAATAAATTCCAAACATGACAACAACAAAAACAAAAGAATGTTTAGATATCCCATATCCTGATCCCTATTCCCAACCGTTGTATGTGGTCAATGAATGCATGTACCACTATGCTCCACAAATGTAACCACCTATATCTCCACTGTATTCATAAGACACAACATGTGTGGTCATAGAAAATGTTTTGGTGAGTATATATATAGAATTTATGAAAACCTAGAAATAGAAGAGGGAGTAAAAGAAAGATTCTATAAATGATCAGATAAACCCATAACAATATGGAAAGGAGAAACCAACATATACATATAAAAAAAATATATAAACATTTACAAGATAGGAAGGGTATATCTATCTCATAATTCATTAAAATTAAATAATTATTCCTGAAATTATAATGTCCATCACTAATTTTAACCATTAGATGTTACCTAAAAAAACTTGAAGTGGAGTGGCCCACTCCACTCCACAATGCCTCATAGTTGAGGGAGCCACAACATCCTCAGAAGACCTACACACCACCAATGATTGAACATGTCAGATTACAACTCTGTACACCTATATATTGTATTCATTGTAGTTTATTACTATATCTTTCTGTATAAGGAGTATTAGGGACCGACTCCCTAGAGAATCATGGGATTTTGATCCCCATAATCTCTCTGATGATCGTTCCCTGAAAAATTCCATCAGCAAGAATCACATAATGCAGAATCCTTCATGAAACACATCACTTTGAATCTCAAATGAAAATATGAAGTCTTCTATCATGTTCTACATTGTTAAAATTTTGGATAACCGTCACGTGGTCCACAATCAGAGTCCCAAATAAGGATATAAGATATGAAGAAGTTTCGGGATGGAATACATGACAAGTGTTGGGGTCTAAACTATATTTGAACCCAACTTATTTATTTTTATTTTTTCTCATATGGGTAGCGATACAAATCCATTTCATCATAAAAACAAGTATAGAAGTTAGACAATGTGTCCCAACTACTCATAACTTTCTTCTATGATATTGTTCATGCTCATATAATTAAGGTTGTTACTTTGTACCTAGTAGTGTACGTTTACTTTCTCGAGTGTCAGCCTAGAACACTATTCTCTCACATAAAATTGGTTTTCATCCCACATGGGGTCATGCGAATGTGAATATGGAACACATCTCTAGTCTAATATCCCCTGGTTATGAAGATAACAATAGAGAATTTTTATAACAACAATTTTATATATGATTTTAGGATAATGAAATTTAAAAATGAAGTATTAAATTTAATTATTCCTTTTTATTACATGATCTACAAAAAAACTACCTCAATAGGATGTTTGGGGATGACCAAACATAGGTCATGTCTAAGTTAAATGACACATTTCAAAATTAACTGTGGTATTAGTTTTCCAATCAAATATTATGTCCAAGAGTAATATCACTATTTCATGAACACAACATGTTCATGACATTAATATATTTGATATTTCTATAATATATTTTACGGGATAACTATGACTTTGAATCCCATGTCATCTCAGTGCTAGAATTTAGAAATATTTAGTTAAATATTCATTACTGTTATAAGGAAAAATGACTCTCAACATCGCTTTTCAAAGTAAACAAACTATTAGTCCCCTCATAGAATGTTTTTAGACTATATAATATTATTTATGAATATTTTACCGATACATCTGGGTTCTCATCATAGTGGGGATCTATATTGACCTTTTTGATGTGATTATTATTCTTTGAAATTTCAACATTAATTCTATGAATTATAATAATCAATATATTATAAGGTGCTTATTAATATCTAAATCCATGAATATACTAGAAATATTATGTAAAATGTAGTTCAGTTTAGGGAAACAAATCTAATAGACTCCCACATGTAGTAATTCCAACATCAAATTACTAGATACATCTCAAATATTAATCATACTTATACTGAGTAAAGTTATATTCTCTAGTCCTTCAACATTTTTTATGTATTTGTTTTGTCTTGGCTATAAGAATATGTATAACATCAACTCATAGTGACCAAAAAACATTCACAAAATCCATCATGTAGTGAATTACTACATATTCACTACTTGGTCCATTTTTAAAATCATTACATCAAAATTAATTTCATCTCAAAATATTATCACTATATTAATAAATTATTTATTTTATGAAATATTGAATTTCGGAACAAGTTCTTACTAAATAGCTTCTTGTGCTACATAAAAAGTAAAAACAAAATAAAATATTATTGATATGATAACCAATGGAATTAATAGTATTGTAATGTATATTAATTTTTCCTTTCAAATATAATAAATTGCGTTGATCTAAATTTGAAAAGTTTTGAATTACAGTGGTCACTTGTAATATCACATCTCCAGACACCATGACCACATCATATTTTACATTCTCATGTAATATTACATTGTCATTATTATAGTCTATGAAGTAATTTTTTATTTATTTAATATTCACTAACCCTGAATTGTAATTCAGTAATATAATATTCCATTAAATTTTTTGTTCTATTAGATAAAATACTAACACTAAAATATGTGAAATTATTTTAATATCAACAATATCTTCTTAATCCTAAGAATTTTTCACTTGAAAGATTATATAAAAATAGAAATAACTTCATGAACTATTTAAACATATATGTTTCAATACATTGTTCATATATGTAGTATGATAATATTCAGAAAACCCATGGATCTATTTTTGTAGATCTTATCCCCTAGAACATAGTATCCATATGAAGACAATATAATAGAAATTCATTATTTTGTCTTCACAATGTTGTATGAATTAACTGGTTTTGAAAATGTTAACCACATATGTATAATAAAATCTTATAGCACCCCCACTAACTAGTTTGGAGAAATATAGATCTCCTTTATTTAAAAATGAATATTCTATAATAAGAAATGTATATTTTACCGTATATCAATATATATAATATGCATACCATATTGAAATTTTTGTGTGGTAAATTTCCCTTTCTAGTTATACCTAATAGACATATAACATATGGTATCCTTTGATTCATGTGATATTGATATATTCAATATAATTGCCCCTAAATGAGGCAGAACTATCTATGAATAACCTAATATGATGATCATAGAAGCATAAATTGAAAATTATATTTATAGAAGATTTATGTTGAATAGAATTTTGAATAGGTTATTTCATCGAATAAAACATTCAATAATCAATCATTCACTTTTTCTAAAAGATTATCCATTCATGAGTATATTATTATTAATAGTCACCAGTAGAATCATATTTTTGAAAATTAAAATTATAGTGTTTATGTATCTTGATACATGGAATCCATTATAAGAATTGATATAATCATTTCATCTTTTTCATGATTCTAATATATATTTATTTATAGGTATAATATATATATATATATAGATATATCACCCACCATGGTGAATGTAAGAAACATCATCCATTTTGAATTCCAATACAACATGTGTCTCCACATACATTCTTCCCAATCTGCTCAGTGGGTCAAAAATTTATATTAGAACTCATGTTAATATAAAATGTTAACTCGTAAATGATATTTCATCTCCAATAATCCTTAACAAAAATTTATTCCATTATATAAACATAATTTTTCAATACTAGAAGTTAATATATATATTTGATATATGATTAATAAAAAAGTTCCACTATGTTTTTGGATGTTAATTTCTAGGTAAAACTATCCACTAATAAATGATATTCATTAAAAATATTCTATGTCTCGATTATATTATTAAAAATATAAGTTTAAATGTTTTCTAGTAGTTAATATAGTACCCTTATGGTTAACTATTAGACTACTGCTAGTAAATGTATTATGAGAGAAATAATGGAATATTTGGAATATATAATTATCATCAGATATAATTATTTTACATCAATAATGATACTGATATATGTAAATAATTATGAGTTTTTAATACATTTACCTGACATTTATATTCAATTGTTATATTGGTATGTTGTTCTCCAAAAAGATATCTTGAGGGTTCCTCTATCATTATCATGTGGTCTTTATCTACATCATTGAGGTTATATAAATTTTTTAAACAAATTTCATTTATTTTATTAACTCACATATAACATTAGAATATATTAATAGGAAATGTTTAACTATATTTAAGACCATGTTGGGACACCATTATTTATAATGATTTAGTTATCGAAAACAATAAATTAATTTTCTACTATATAAAGTATCCAATATCAATATATATTGAAAAAAACGTTCATATAAAAAGGTCCACTATTTTTAGAATTATTGGAAAAATAAGTATCTTTACCTAATCATTTTAGTGACTTATATTTTAAATATATTATTCCATACAATTGATATCTATGATTCATGAGTTACTAAATAATTAGTTATATATGATATCTCACAAAAACATTTATATCAAATTTGATGTAATGTATTTTCATTTCTATTTCCATGCACTAAAATATATTTTGGTTACAATAATTAAAAACATACATAAATAGATTATAGATATTTTGAATTTGTGTCTTCTCACTAAAAAATAAGAACCATCATTTCTCATCCTCTTGGAAAATTATATATATTTCTTATAACGTTCCAAAATGGTCTGAATTATAGAATGAGAATATCTATACTTTTAATAGTATTTTATTTTCACAAAATAGAAGTAGAAATATTATATTAAATTATTATTCTAATAGATGTTTATAAATATTTTAAATTTAATTAATTTCAATTTTTCAAATAATCATTTCCTACCCCATGAGATGTAAACACCATATTATTTATTTATATTCCTATAAATCCTTTATAATATTGATGTATATTATAATGAAACTATTTAAATTATATTTCTATTTTCATTCTATATATTCCCTTCATTCTTATCACCATCAGGAGTGAGGAAAAAAATTCCACCAAACCATATGTTTCATGTTAAGGTAAGCACAAATTTATTTATCAGTGGTTTCTATATACTATTTATCTAATGTTGGTTGGTTAATGAGAACCTTGACGGATAAGATTATAACACATGATTCAAATACAATACCTTATCTAAATGGATGTTTTTTATTAAAAATTTACATCAGTATTTGAATATTGGAGTACATTCTTAGAAACCCATTCCAGTATACACTAATATAGTTTAGTGATATTCCAATTTGTCTGAAACCCTCTACTTATTCATAAAAGGATATAAAATATAATTTATTATGGAATAATAACACACCATATTTATTATAAAAGATCATTTTCACCTTCACTATGTGGTATAATGACTAGTATTCAGGAATTCCAATACATAGTACAAATTCTCTAATAAAAATGTCTTGTATAAAATATGTGCCACCATAGAAAATATGATCCTTTCATGACATTCTATGAGTTATGGAATGTGAAGTTCCCGGATCAATGTGATCACTGAGAGGGGGAGGGGGTGAATTAGTGATCATTATAAACTTTTTACTAATTTATTCTTTATCAATAAAAACCTCTATGGATTGTTAAGGCCTTAATCCACTCTTCTTGTATCTCTCAGCCTTTCCTTGAGTGATGCAGTAAATGTAAAGGCACATGACAGAAGGATTTACAATGTTCGGCTCCAAAGGCCTACGTCCTTGACATGTTGGTTAAATGCCCCAACATGGTTTCTCCAAAATAATTCGGTAAGTAATTACAATGTTCGATACAGAGTCACACTGTATCTCTCCTGAGTCCCACAAGAGGTTCTTTACACTACATCCCACAGTGTTACCAGAGTCCCACCGGCCTGCTTCAGCTTCCACCAAAGACTTCTCCTCCCTGAGTCTCACAGGGGGGTCTTCTCATGGCTCCTCGAGTCACACGAGTATCTCTTCTTCTTTTGAAGCTTTTCAAGAGTCTTCAATAGATTTGGATATGGTCTGTTGGCCTTGCACACTTCTTATGATCACTTGTGGTGATTAGGACTCCTCTTCTTTGCTCGGGCTTTATTTCCTTCTTCTAAGGGTGATCCAACCTCTGTCTTTAAGAATCTTGATGGGGAAATATGTTCTTGCACCAAGTATTTCCACTCAATCTTCTTGGTCTTCTCAACTACTAAAAACTCAGATGAATGATGTCTTTAACTTCAGTCTGGCTTCAGTCTATCTTTAAATCAACTTCATGCACTGAAAGCATGGAATCTCTAAATCTTCATGCACCGATTGAATGGCTTCTTAATCTTCATGCATGACTTGCATGGAATCTCAAATATCTGCATGAACCTTTGATCATGGACATCTCAAATGCACACACACACTGATATAAACTTTGTTTACGTCTGCATGTGCATGCATGCAACCATGCTCTCCCCTTTTCATCTTGGTTTGATAAACCCTCAAAGGGTGTAATCTCTTTTAGCACACACGCCTTCTTCATGGAGTTACACTCTTTTATTCTTTCTCACACACAACAAATTATGTGTTGTTATATAGTGTGAATTTCTCCTTCTCTTTTTCTTCTCAAGGTTTTCACCCACTTATTCACTTATACATACATGCATGGGCATGCATGTATCTTCTTCGTTCACCTGGGAACACACAAGAGGTATGACCTCCTTCACTTGCGCACACACTAAGTCTTCGACCTTCTTTTTTCTTTTCACACACACACTCAAATATGTGTTGTGACCATCCTAACCTTTTGCACACACACAAATGATTCTTTATTTCTTCTTCTTCAAAGTGTGCATACTCCACTTCTGCACACACTCCTTCTTCAACGTTAATCTTTCTCTTCACACGTGCACACACACTTTGTTGTTATGTTTACATGCACATGTACCCCACTATGCAAGAAACCTTCTTCAAGTAAATCACACACAACCTGAATGGGTATGTGGAAATTATATGTGTGAGGATTTCTTATCAAGAGTTATCAAGGCCTCAGCCTCATACATGTGTTCCACTTTGTGACAAGACAAGAACTCGGGTTCTCCTTCTTTGTGAAAAAAAAGAGTGCACATTTCTTCTACTTCGTGCAAACCAGGGAGCACGGGTCTTCTACGCACCAAGAGTGCTTGGGTGTAATAGGCGCGTAGGGTGTGGCCTTCTTCTACCGCACAAGGTGCGGAAACATCTTCTACTGTGAAATTGGTGCGGTAGCTTCCTCAATGCCTTGACCAAACTGTCTACATGGCCGAGGACCACTTCTCCTCCGTGCAAAGTTGGCGCGAGGAGGTCTTCTACTCTTCGCGCAAGAGTTCAGAACACCTACTGATGCGTAGGTTCCACAGGCAGAAGGTGTGCATGTGCGCGGCTCGGCCTCTTCCTGTCACGCAAAGGGACACACATGGTGTCACGACTCGAACTCTTCCTATCACACAAAGGGAGAGAACGTGGTGGCTCGACTCGACCTCTTCCTTCGTTCAAGGAATGCGCGGTTCTCCTTCGCGCAGGTGGTTGCACAGTTCTCCTCTTCAAAGATGCTCTATTTCTTGAAACAGAGGCACTTTAATGTCCTGGAGGCATCATCATTCTTCTCTTCTGGCTCTACCTTTTATAGATGATTAGAGATTCATGTTAAGCAATTAAAATCTTCAAAATATGCCATGAAGATCGGAGGTTTGAATGCCCAGGGTCTATCCATGCATCACGTGCATGGCCTCACAACTTTGTTTGTGTCAACCACAATCGAGTTTCTACTTTGAAAGGTTGAATGCAAGTGAAACTGCATGCAAGAGATTTAGTTCCTTCATACGATCTCAATGCGCTCGGAATGAGCTTGAATGGTGGCCAGAGTGAGGAGATCGATGTCCAGGAGGATCACTAGCTCACAGAGGTCTCCGGCACGACGACATGGCATCGAGAGGTTGAAGACAATGCTCCCCCAACAATCGGACGACTCACACCCTTCGCAGCTCGATTGAAGATCAGATGTGCAGCTAGGATCTCACGCGATGGAATGAGCGGCTGAGATAGGATGCGAGATCAGATTGAGGCCAGGATAAGATCCACGTCTAAAACTTCCATCCCACATCGAAACACGACGATTTTCTTGCGCAGTTTAACAAAAAAAGTCCTCCCATCCTCGATTCAGAATTCTCATTTCCCCCCCCCCCTCCGATGCCGCCCCGCACAGGTTCTTCTGCGGGCGCGCTGTAGCATCCACTCTGCTCCTCTGGGCGCACACCTAGCGCCCATGCTGCACGGGTTCATCACCATGTGGCTCTCACGGGCTTACACATGGACCGCACTATGCCTCGGGGAGGCCATGGCCTTGATGACTTCCCTTGAGTGAGTTTGACCCTCGGGTCCCGCATGTTCTTGAGGTGAGGGACCTCGGCTGGCCTCCTTGGTTGGATTATTTTTGTATAATGTACATAGTTGGTAATTTGTATAAAAGCAAAGTAACCAAGTACAAAAATTCTAAACCATACTTCTTCTCCTCTAAATCTTCTTAAGAAATCCATATATCTTCTTCAACATCTCTTCTGCTTCATTGATCCAAACATAGATTCCGCATAGAACACATCTTCAAATCCTCATGCACTAAGAGATAGTGCACGGTCTTCTTCAAACCACTAAATCCAATTAGTAGCTACAGATGGTTCATCTTTATCTCCTCATGCATTGTGAAGACAATGCATTGACTTCTAACAATGTTGTGACATTTTATCTTCTTGATACAAGTTATTTGAACTTAATATCAGCTCTACAATCGTGTGAATTCATATGAAGAGTGTTTCAACCATTACCTCTTTTTCCACTTAGTGATTATCCTAAATGACATGCTTCTTAGTACCATGGTCATTCTCGAATCATCACCATCACCATCACTTCCTTTGTCATTCACATATCGACACTCCTTGTCATCCATTCAATCCATGTCACCTTATTGGCAACATCACCATCACTTCCTTTTTAATTCACATATTGACACTCCTTGTCATCCATTCAATCCTTGACACCTTATTGACAGCAAATGCAACATAGTGAACAACAATCTCCCCCTTTGTATTTGTTGTCAATATCACCAGAGCACATATGAATGGGTCAATATGTGTTCCAAGATTTTCTCCCCCTTATTGGAAACCAAATGCAAAGGTGTGGTGTGGTTCTCTTCAAAATATTTCTTCCTCCCTTTGAATAGCATCTTTTTGAATATCACTAAGAGAGGGATGATGTCACATGTTCACTTTTGCAAGGAGCCATTAGAAAATCAACTCTAAGTCTTCTTGGGCTATCCTGGTGTAGAAAATAATAATGATGTAACCAATGAATTCAATGTTGTCCACAATTCACTATACATGTGAGATCATTCTTAAGCTTCAAGTGGTTGAAAATTTTTAGATATATTAATGAATTTCTAAATCATACACATACTCTACCAAACTCAATATATAGTTCAGGTGCAACGATAATGCCCTCCCCTTTCTTCCATTTGTCTTCAATCAATTACTCACCCTTAATTGACATGTTAAATACAATTAGGAAACAAGGGATGAAAGTGTGATTGTAATACCTTCATTCTTCACAAGATGATATGCATCTCAAAAGATCATCTTCTTCATATTAGATCCCCCTAAAAGGGTTCACTCCATTCTATCCATACCATTCTCAATTTGAGAGTGATCAACTTCTTCAATTCCCTGAAATGTAAGCACATGTATATACCAGTGATTAGGGAATAAGATGAAACCTCCTTGGTTCATTAGTTTGAACCAAAAGGTTGAGAATATTATCTCATCCGAGATGTTCCACTTTCTCCATTCTTCACACATGCACATTTGATCATCAATGATGTTTGTGCTGGTGTGGATCTTAACACCTCTTCAACTTCTCTTTGTGTGACTCCTCTCTTTATAAGTGCCTTCTGAGAACTATACTCTCATGGAGCAATCTTTATTCTGTTGAATAATTCTTTTTGAGCTGGAATGAGTGTCATGCATTCATTACTGATATGACAAGCTTTATTGCACGTCACACATAGAACTTCATATTCATGTGAAATATTTTGGTTTTCATTTCCACTAGATTTGGCATGTTTATTTTCTTCCTTTATCATTCTTTCCAAATCTTCTGGCTAGATGATTAATATGTCATTTGGAAGTGAGGCTTCAGATTCGGATGTTCCACATGGTTCCTTTGATGCTTTTAAGTTACCTTTCCTAGGCAGTGTATTTTCAATCAATCCCTTCTTCTTATTCTTCTGGATTGATTGTCCTGTTGAGTGCGGTTTTCTTATATTTAGTTCCATGGCTTGTTTATAAAGATCCATGGTATGACCTCTCATTCCATAGTAGAAGCATTTTTTCGTGGTGGTCCTTCTGGATGCATCACCCTTCTTGGATTTGAAATCCATGGACTTATCTTTCTTTTTCAAAATCATCATGGGAACATTTTCAAAATTCTTCTGCTGGCTTTCCAAGGATACTTCTTCTTTCTTAGTCAGGTTCTGTGACCTTCTCTTAATTTCATCTTTGGAAACATTTGGAGATAGTTATGTATCATTCTTGTGACCAATTTTGCATACGCCCTAGATTTTATCAAACATTCCAAATCTGTTTGCAGTAAACAGATGTTTCTGGACCTGGGGATGTTGCTTCTTCTTCTCTGGAATGCTCCACCTAGGCATGGGATTCCTTTGTGCTTTTTCATTTAGAGGATTGTACCAAAAATCTGTAGCACAATGTCCATACCTATTGCAACACCAACATTGACCCATAAATCTTGTCTTCTTGACTTCTTTTGATTTTTGGGTCTTTCTCTTGATTTGATGTGTTTTTTCAGGAGATATCTCTTTCTTCATCTTCTTCATCCATACTTGTTTAGAGTTATTATTCAATCCTGAACTTTTTGTGGAAAAACATTTAGAATCATTAGTACACGATGGTATGGATGGTACCTTCTTCTTTGTAGATGTTTCCCCTTCATTAGTGGATGTCCTTCTTTTTGAATCGTCCTTCTCAATGCACACTTGAGTGGCAACATTTCTACTTCCAGCTCATTGGGAGGCTTCATCTTTGGGTGATTTTTGATTTTTCAATATCACCTCTAGCTCTAAGAAATTCATGTTGAGAGAGTTTTTCTCATCCTCAACAAATCTTATCCTTCCTTCCCAATTCTCTTTTAGTTGTTTTGTCTGGTCTTCATGCACCTTCTTTATTTCTTGCAATGAATTTTCAAGCTCCTTCACCCTTTTTACTTTGTTTCTAGTTGAGCATCATTGCCAACCATTGAAACTTTGTGCCTCTTTTCCAGTGCATGGAAAACTTCTTTAAACACTATCTCAAAGAATTCTTTCTCACAAATGCTTCTTTGTAGTTCTCCGGTGACATCATCAATTCTTTCACTGCAAAGGGAAATGGTTTCATCATTGTCCTTCTCCAGCTTTGTGAGAGTGTTGGTTATGCCAGCCCTTCTTGACAATTGAACTTCCATAGAGTTTTCTTCTTCTTCTAGCTGTAGTTTTTCTTCTTGAATATCATGGATACTTGTAGAAATACACATTGCCACTTCCCTAGGGACTATCATCCGAAGATATTTGAGTGCATTTCAATGATCATTGATAGTTCCATCATCATCACATCTAGAGAAGGCTTCATCAAAAGAGTGATAAAAGGAATTTTCATCTGTTGTGACTTTCACATTACCTTCAGTGGAAGGTGTTTCCCTATTAGTAACAACCTTCTTCTTCATTTCTGGACCTGTTTCTTCTTTCTGTTTTTCTGAGTCTTGGAAGATATCTTCATTTGGGGGTGTTATCTAATTTCCTCAAATATGCACTTCATAAAGACTCCCTTGGATCTTTTAGAGGCAACATCCCTCTGATACCAATTGAAGTGCCCGGATCAATATAATCACTGAGAGGGGGAGGGGGTGAATCAGTGATCCTTTTAAACTTTTTACAAATTTATTCTTTATCAATTAAACCTCTATGTCTTGTTAAGGCCTCGATCCACTATTCTTGTATCTCTCAGCCTTTCCTCGAGTGATGTAGTAAATGTAAAGGCACATGACACAAGGATTTACAAGGTTCAGCTCCAAAGGCCTACGTCCTTGCCATGTTGGCTAAACGCTCCAACACGGTTTCTCCACTATAATTCGGTTAGTAATTACAATGATTGATACAGAGTCACACTGTATCTCTCCTAAGTCCCATAAGAGGTTCTTTACACTGCATCCCACAGTGTTACAGGAGTCCCACTGGCCTACTTCAGCTTCCACCAATGACTTCTCCACCCTGAGTCTCACAGGGGTTCTTCTCCATGCTCCTCGAGTCACACGAGTAGCTCTTCTTCTTTTGAATCTTTTCAAGAGTCTTCAACAGCCTTGGATAAGATCTGTTGGCCTTGCTCACTTCTTATGATCACTTCTGGTGATTATGAATCCTCTTCTTTGCTCGGGCTTTATTTCCTTCTTCTAAGGATGACCCGACCTCTGTCTTCAAGAATCTTGATGGGGAAATATGTTCTTGCACCGAGTATTGCCACTCAATCTTCTTGGACATCTCAACTAAGGAAAACTCAGATGAATGATGTCTTTAACTTCAGTCTGGCTTCAGTCTCTCTTTAATTCAACTTCATGCACTGAAATCATGGAATCTCTAAATCTTCATGCACCGATTTCATGGATTCTCAATCTTCATGCATGACTTACATGGAATCTCAAATATCTTCAAGAACCATTGTTCATGGACTTCTCAAATGCACACACACACTGATTTAAATTTTTTTTACGTGTGCATGTGCATGAATGCAACCATGCTATCTCCTTTTCTTCTTGGTTTGATAAACCCTCAAAGGGTGTAATCTCTTTTAGCACACACGCCTTCTTCTTGGAGTCACACTCTTTTATTATTTCTCACACACACCAAATAATGTGTTGTTATTTAGTGTGAATTTATCCTTCTTTTTTTCTTCTCATGGTTTTCACCCACTTGGTCACTTATTCATACATGCATGGACATGCATGTATCTTCTTCGTTCACTTGGGCACACAAAATAGGTATGGCCTCCTTCACATGTGCACACACTAATGCTTAGACCTTCTTGTTTCTTTGCACACACACACACACACACTCAAATATGCGTTGTGACCTTCCTATCCATTTGCACATGGACAAATGATACTTTATTTCTTCTTCTTCAAAGAGTGCATACTCCACTTGTGCACACAATCCTTCTTCACAGTGAATCTTTCTCTTCACATGTGCACACACACTTTATTCTTATGTTTATATGCACATGTACTACACTATGAAAGAACCCTTCTTCAAGTAAATCACACACAACCCGAATGGGTATGTGGATATTATATGTGCGAGGGTTTCTTCTCTAGAGTTATCAAGTCCTCGGCCTCATACATGTGTTCCTCTTTGTGAAAACACAAGGCCTCAGGTTCTCCTTCTTTGTGAAAAACAAGAGTGCACAGTTCTTCTACTTCATGCAAACTAGGTAGCACGGGTCTTCTACGCACCAAGAGTGCTTGGGTGCAATAGGCGCGCAGGGTGCGTGTAACGACCCAAAATTTTTAAATAATTTTTTTTTCCTAATTTTATGTGTTATTGTTATACTCAACAAAAATTTTTTATTTGATAAACATGATTATAATTAAAATGAGATCAGTGGGTTTTGACTATTATATAACCATCGGTCAATATGACCGTTGTGAACAAAATGTTTTGATTATTGTCTCTAAATATAAGTAATCTTGGTTAATTATTATAGAAAGAAGATTCGATGGCCTCACCTAGTAGTCTTGGACCGATCGAAGCCCATCTAACAGAGCATGGGAAGGAGGTAGCACCACTGGGCTTTGCTCTGGATCAAATCCAAGCCGAACTTCATCATGTGAAGCTGGAACGGAATCACCTTCGTGAGAAGTTCAAACTGATAGAAATTACTACTTGGGCAATGTTGACTGAGCCGCCCCAAGCTTCTATCACCCTAGCACACCTTACTCTTAGGTCCTATGCTGGTATTATAAGGGGTTATGTAACGAGACCGTAACTACCTTGTGTAATCCTTGTTTTAAATAAAAATTGGGATTCCTTCTTATGATGAAGTTTATGAATTTTGAAATGACCGGATAAATATAGTATGCATATTTTTGATGAATTTTAGAAAAAGGATATTTTAAATATGTTTATGTAAACCCTAAATAATTAAAAATCTGTAATGATTTTCAAAAAATGGTCTTCTGCAATTATGTTCAGTACTAAATTTAGAGTCTAATAAGATCAACTTGATTTTTGATTAATAGTAAATTATGAATAGTGATTTTATGATTAGGATTAGTAATATGACCAAATGGATTAGTAATCTCACTTAAAGAATGTTTTAAAATAATCTAGGCACCTTGATTAAGTAATGTGATTCAATAAAATAGTTAAATAACGGTTTCATTAATTATTATTCAAGTATTAGTTTTTTCGGGTGAATAGTGTTTTTTAATTAAAAATTTAATTAAAAATAATTAGAAAATTATTTTTATAAAAATGACTTTATTTTTGAACTCAGTTCATTGATATTATGTTATGGTAATTTTTGGGGTTTTTTCTGAAAAAAATGAATTTTCGATGAATAGAGTTTTTATTTAAAAATTAAATTAAAAATATTTAGAAAATTATTTTTCTAAAATGGATTTCATTTTTCAAATCAGATCATTGATATTTGGTTAATGTGAAATTTTGGGATTTTTCTGAGAAAGTTGAATTTTCAGTGAATAATAAAAATACAGTTTTAGGGTTTCGGTATGTTTAATGACATCATAACGGTGTCATGATGATGTCATGAGATATTTTGAGGGTTGGCCGGCCAAGGGTGATGAATTATTGTTTTGGGGGGCCCATGTGGCCTAACTCCATGATAAATGCCAAGGGAGAGCACATGGGTTTGAGAAAAGCACATTGAGGTGTCCCTTGGCCATTAATGCCTTGTCCCCTCACTTTCCCTATAAATACCAAGCCCTCCTCTCATCCATTCGACTCCCCACTCATTACCAACGAATTTCGGGTCTCATTACCTCCCAAGGAGTCCTCCCAAGGTGCCCCCAAGCCCTCAAGGTCCCATCCTTTGAGTTTTAAGAGTTACCTTTTAAGGTAAGGGATCTGACCTCTCTCTTTCTTTTCAAGTAATCTCTTTTATGTCTTTTCTTTTATACTCCATGTTCTTATGTTGGAGGATGTTATTTTATATTAATCCTACTGCCTATTTAATGTTCATATGATGAGATACCCCCCCTTGCTCTCATCAATTCGTTTTAAGAATGTTTAAGTGGCGCCGTTAGGCTGCCGAATTTTTAAGGGATTCTTTCACCTTCCTCGTTTTCAGGTTCTATTTTCATTCAAGTCTTTCATGATCCTTTTTATTATGTTGGGGTATGATATCTAAATTATCATACTGATATTTTATGATCATATGATGAGATACCCCATTTGATCACTTCAATTCAGTATTTTGAAGTTTTAAGTGGCGTCATTAGGCTGCCGAATTTTTAAGTGGTTCTTCACCCTTCTCGTTTTGAAATTCTACTTTCATGTCAATTATTTCAAGTTACTTTTTGTTATATTTGGGTATGATCTATATATATATCATACTGGACTCTTATGTTAATATGATGAGTGACCCCATTTGATCTCTTCAATTCAGTATTTTGATGTTTTAAGTGGCGCTGTTAGGCTGCCGAATTTTTAAGTGGTTCTTCACCCTTCTCGTTTTGAAGTTCTACTTTCATGTCAATTATTTCAAGTTCGTTTTTGTTATATTGGGGTATGATCTCTATACATATCATACTGTACTCATATTTTCATATTATGAGAGATCCCATTTGATCTCTTCAATTCAGTATTTTGATGTTTTAAGTGGCGCTGTTAGGCTGCCGAATTTTTAAGTGGTTCTTCACCCTTCTCGTTTTGAAGTTCTACTTTCATGTCAATTCTTTCAAGTTCCTTTTTTTTATGTTGGGGAATTATCTCTATATCTATCATACTGAACTCTTATGTTCACATTATGAGAGATCCTATTTGATCTTTTAAAATCATTTTTGTTGATGTTTAAGTAACGCTGTTAGGCTGCCGAACTTTCATAAGAGAAATCTAATTTTTTTTCTTCCTTCCATGTTTTTCATTTCAAATGGTATGTCTTTAAAATTTCATTACCATGATCATGTATCCTTATTATTCTGTCCATGTACTATTTTTGGGTCATTTATGAATGTTTTACCCATTTACCTCTCTTTTAATGTCTTCTAAAACCTCGGAACATTGTCGTTATGCTGCAGAATTTCTGTCTCAAAATGTCTATCTCTTTTTCTAAAGTCCTTTTATTTTATTAAGTGAATACTCAAAGCTCTTTCTTCTAAAGGGGTATTCACATATATACCAAAATGTTCTATTTTAAATTCTGGGATTTACAGACATGAGACCCACCTTCCTTTTCTGTGGGTTTTAAAGTGATATAAAGATCATGTCTTTAAAGCAGTTTTTAAAAAGTTATGATTATGAAATGAAACCCATTTCCTTTATTCTATATGGGTTATTTATGAAATTTTTGATGATGATATATTTGGCTCACGTGATAATAAAGGCAAATTTAAGGGTGCGCCCTGATAGCGCTCCAATGCATTGGGTAATGATGTAACCACTAGAGATTACAATTTTCACGATACCTTGGTGAATAACATTGGTAATTTTAAAATGACACCTTGGGGATGGACCTTGGTGATATGTTCATGATTTTATATGTTAAATGATGTAGCCACATCTTCAAGTTATGAAAAAGTTTTATTTTTATTATGATATGCCTCATGATTTCATTTTCATGCACTAAAGTTCTTTTCATGACTTTATTGATGTATCTCACGTTCATATGTAAAATGTTTCACTTGTTTCCCTTGCTGGGCCTTCTGCTCACCCTTCCTTTTGATGTATGTCCCCAGGTTATGAGATGCAGTAATGAGCCAAGGGTGAACATGAGGAGAAGCCTTTCAAGTGTTTAAGAAGAATTTTTTTTGTTTCATGTTTTATGTTCCTTGTTTCCAAGACACTAAACCTTAAAGATCCTCAGTTCCGTGTAATGGAATGAAAAGTTATGTTATAAAAAGACGGGATGCTATAGTTGGTATCAAAGGATGGTTTATTTATTTTTGGAAATTAGGATATGAAAACTCTAGGAGGAACCCTATAGAAAAGTTTAATATACGAAATCTTCCTAGTATTTTGGTGAGTATTGAGTAAGGGGTTGCCAAGCAAATACATCCCTGTTTGGATACGAGTAGGTAGAGGTGGCTCTGGCACAGATGTAAATAGGGGTAAAACCCGAAAACACCGCTTTGAGCTAGACTCGAACGGGAACTGGTACACGACAACAGGCCTTGATACACTCTTGGTTACGACACTCCTGGGGGATATGCTTTTGTAAATTCATAAGCTTGGTATGAACCATTGTTAAAGGAACAAAGATAAAATAAAATAAAGGTTCACATAAGAATATTTGATCATTCATAACCTAGATGGGAACCTAGGAGATCACAAGTTAGGGTATAACTTTCATATAAAAGTTATCCTTATATGCTTTCAGTTCCTTTTCATGATTATTAGCTAAGTACTTAAGCCCCTAATTATGCTTTCTCTTCTTAGTTAATGGTGGGAAATGGAAGAACATGTTCCGACAACAAATGTGATAGGAAATGCAACGATTTTTGTATTAATATGACAGGGATGATTAGGGGATTAAAATATGATTATTATTTTGGAAGACGTTCATTATTTTGGGAACCATATTTGATCGAGGTAAATAGATTACTACGGTATTTTCATTGAGGAGTAAGGTTGACTTATATTTTGATGAATCGATGAATTTAAGGTGAACTTATAGTAATTTAGGTTACTTATGGGAATGACTAACCTATCTTGGGTAAAATATGTTTAGGTTAGCTACTTTTTTTATAAGATGTTAGGAGTGGTTGATATTGTCTGGAGATGAACAATGAAGTTGTTTTGGAAGACTATGTTATCAAATCCTTATTGTATTTGGGTTTCAATCTTAGTTTTGTTTGTTTTGAGGAATTTTAAGGACTGTTATTTATGGAATGGTCTATGATGAACTTTGGGTAGTACCATGGAACTTTGATGATTTAAAAGTAGTTTCCATTCCGATGTGATTCTTTCTTTTTTAAGAGTTGTTTTACCTTAACCTTTCTGTTTTTGGGATAATATTTAAAGATAGAAGAAATAGATAGTTAATCTTTTGTAGATTATGTGATTCTATAGAAGATGATTCTTGTGCTTTTATGAGACCAAGTGTTTTTGAATTCTCATCATTTGGAGAAAAGATTAGTGTTGGTAGGGACTTGTTAAAGGATGAAACTCTACTTGAAGGTAGGTATATTTTCTTATTTTTTTGTTCTATGTAGTAAATGAAATCCTCAAAATTATGAAAAGAAACGTAAAACAAAAATGTTGTTGGTTTACGTTTCCTACTAGGTAATCAAAGACCGTTTACACACATCATAAGTTTGGGGTTTTCTCATGGTTAACTTTCTCCTAATCATGTTCTCTATCACTCTCCCTCAGAACTTGACCCTTTGTTTTCTCCTCCATGTCCATGTTTTCCTACATGGAACCCTAGTGGGGGTTAACTCGGGTGACCTTTGTACTTCCCTTTCTTTATTTTAAAGTAATAGTTTTACTGACTCCTTTTCCGATGTGGGACTTTCAATGAAATTTCAAAACCCAATTTTAAAATTGCGAGGACGCAATTTCTTAAGGGGGGAAGATTGTAACGACCTGAAATTTTTAAATAAATTTTGTTTCCTAATTTTATGTGTTATTGTTATACTCAACAAAAATGTTTTATTTGATAAACAAGATTATAATTAAAATGAGATCAGTGGGTTTTGACTATTATAAAACCATCGGTCAATATGACCGCTGTGAACAAAATGTTTTGATTATTGTCTCTAAATATAAGTAATCTTGGTTAATTATTATAGAAAGAAGATTCGATGGCCTCACCTAGTAGTCTTGGACCGATCAAAGCCCATCTAACAGAGCTTGGGAAGGAGGTAGCACCACTGGGCTTTGCTCTGGATCAAATCCAAGCCGAACTTCATCATGTGAAGCTGGAACAGAATCGCCTTCGTGAGAAGTTCAAACTGATAGAAATTACTACTCGAGCAATGTTGACTGAGCCGCCCCAAGCTTCTATCACCCTAGCACACCTTACTCTTAGTTCCTATGCTGGTATTATAAGGGTTATGTAACGAGACCGTAACTACCTTGTGTAATCTTTGTTTTAAATAAAAATTGGGATTTCTTATTATGATGATGTTTATGAATTTTGAAATGACCGGATAAATATAGTATGCATATTTTTGATGAATTTTAGAAAAAGGATATTTTAAATATGTTTATGTAAACCCTAATTAATTAAAAATGTGTAATGATTTTCAAAAAATGGTCTTCTGCAATTATGTTCAGTACTAAATTTAGAGTCTAATAAGATCAACTTGATTTTTGATGAATAGTAAATTATGAATAGTGATTTTATGATTAGGATTAGTAATATGACCAAATGGATTAGTAATCTCACTTAAAGAAAGTTTTAAAATAATATAGGCACCTTGATTAAGTAATGTGATTCAATAAAATAGTTAAATAACAGTTTCATTAATTATTATTCAAGTATTAGTTATTTCGGGTGAATAGTTTTTTTTAATTAAAAATTTAATTAAAAATAATTAGAAAATTATTTTTATAAAAATGACTTTATTTTTGAACTCAGTGCATCGATATTATGTTATGGTAATTTTTGGGGTTTTTTCTGAAAAAAATGAATTTTCGATGAATTGTGTTTTTATTTAAAAATTAAATTAAAAATATTTAGAAAATTATTTTTCTAAAATGGATTTCATTTTTGAAATCAGAGCATTGATATTTGGTTAATGTTAAATTTTGGTATTTTTCTGAGAAAGTTGAATTTTCAGTGAATAGTAAAAATACAGTTTTAGGGTTTCGGTATGTTTAATGACATCATAACGGTGTCATGATGATGTCATGAGATCTTTTGAGGTTTGGCCGGCCAATGGTGATGAATTATTGTTTTGGGGGGCCCATGTGGCCTAACTCCATGATAAATGACAAGGGAGAGCACATGGGTTTGAGAAAAGCACATGTGAGGTGTCCCTTGGCCATTAATGCCTTGTCCCCTCACTTTCCCTATAAATACCAAGCCCTCCTCTCATCCATTCGACTCCCCACTAATTCCCAACGAATTTATGGTCTCATTACCTCCCAAGTAGTCCTCCCAAGGTGCCCCCAAGCCCTCAAGGTCCCAACCTTTGAGGTTTAAGAGTTACATTTTAAGATAAGGGATCCGACCTCTCTCTTTCTTTTCAAGTAATCTCTTTTATGTCTTTTCTTTTATACTCCATGTTCTTATGTTGGAGGATGTTCTTTTATATTCATCCTACTGCCTATTTCATGTTCATATGATGAGAGACCCCCCCCCCCTTTCTCTCATCAATTCGTTTTAAGAATGTTTAAGTGGCGTCGTTAGGCTGCAGAATTTTTAAGGGATTCTTTCACCTTCCTCGTTTTCAGGTTCTACTTTCATTCAAGTCTTTCATGTTCCTTTTTATTATGTTGGGTTATGATCTCTAAATTATCATACTGATATTTTATGATCATATGATGAGAGACCCCATTTGATCACTTCAATTCAGTATTTTGAAGTTTTAAGTGGCGTCGTTAGGCTGCCGAATTTTTAAGTGGTTCTTCACCCTTCTCGTTTTGAAGTTCTACTTTCATGTCAATTATTTCAAGTTCCTTTTTGTTATATTGGGGTATGATCTCTATATATAACATACTGGAATCTTATGTTCATATGATGAGAGACCTCATTTGATCTCTTCAATTCACTATTTTGATGTTTTAAGTGGCGCCGTTAGGCTGCCGAATTTTTAAGTGGTTCTTCACCCTTCTCGTTTTGATGTTCTACTTTCATGTCAATTATTTCAAGTTCCTTTTTGTTATATTGGGGTATGATCTCTATATATATCATACTTGACTCTTATGTTCATATGATGAGAGACCCCATTTGATCTCTTCAATTCAGTATTTTGATGTTTTAAGTGGCGCTGTTAGGCTGCCGAATTTTTAAGTGGTTCTTCACCCTTCTCGTTTTGATGTTCTACTTTCATGTCAATTCTTTCAAGTTCCTTTTTGTTATGTTGGGGAATTATATCTATATCTATCATACTGAACTCTTATTTTCACATTATGAGAGATCCAATTTGATCTTTTCAAATCATTTTTGTTGATGTTTAAGTAACGCTGTTAGGCTGCCGAACTTTCATAAGAGAAATCTAATTTTTTTTCTTCCTTCCATGTTTTTCATTTAAAATTGTATGTCTTTGAAATATCATTACCATGATCATGTATCCTTCTTATTCTGTCCATGTACTATTTTATGGGTCATTTATGAATGTTTGACCCATTTACCTCTCTTTTAATGTCTTCTAAAACCTCGGAACATTGTCGTTATGCTGTAGAATTTCTGTCTCAAAATGTCTATCTCTTTTTCTAAAGTCCTTTTATTTTATTAAGTGAATACTCAAAGCTCTTTATTCTAAAGGGGTATTCACATATATACCAAAATGTTCTATTTTAAACTCTGGGATTTACATACATGAGACCCACCTTCCTTTTCTATGGGTTTTAATGTGATATCAAGATCATGTCTTTAAAGCAGTTTTTAAAAAGTTATGATTATGAAATGAAACCCATTTCCTTTATGCTATATGGGTTATTTATGAAATTTATGATGATGATATATGTGGCTCACATGATAATAAATTCAAATTTAAGGGTGCGCCCTGATAGCGCTCCAATGCATTGGGTAATGATGTAACCCCTAGAGATTACAATTTTCACGATACCTTGGTGAATAACATTGGTAATTTTAAAATGACACCTTGGGGATGGACCTTGGTGATATGTTCATGATTGTCTATGATAAATGATGTAGCCACAACTTCAAGTTATGAAAAAGTTTTATTTTTATTATGATATGCCTCATGATTTCATTTTCATGCATTAAAGTTCTTTTCATGACTTTATTGATGTATCTCAAGTTCATATGTAAAATGTTTCACTTGTTTCCCTTGCTGGGCCTTCTGCTCACCCTTCCTTTTGATGTATGTCCCCAGGTTATGAGATGCAGTAATGAGCCAAGGGTTAACATGAGGAGAATCCTTTCAAGTGTTTAAGAAGAATGTTTTTTTTGTTTCATGTTTTATGTTCCTTGTTTCCAAGACACTAAACCTTAAAGATCCTCAGTTCCGTGTAATGGAATGAAAAGTTATGTTATAAAAAGACGGGATGCTATAGTGCGGCCTTCTTCTACCACACAAGGTGAGGCAACTTCTTCTACCGCGCAAGTGGCACGATAGCTTCCTCAATGCCTCGTACAAACTCTCTACGTGGCCGAGGACCACTTCTCCTTCGCGCAATGTTGGCGTGATGAGGTCTTATACTCTTCGTGCAAGAGTTCAGAACACCTACTGTCACGTAGGTTCAACGGGCAGAAGGTGCGAATGCGCATGGATCAGCCTCTTCTTGTCGTGCAAATGGACGCACAGGGTGTCACGACTCGGCCTCTTCCTATTGCGCAAAGGGAGTGCGCATGGTGGCTCGACTCGGCCTCTTCCTTCGCGCAAGGAATGCACAGGTCTTCTTCGCACAGGTGGTTGTGCGGTTCTCCTCTTCAAAGATGCTCTGTTTCTTGAAACAGAGGCACTTGAATGTTCGAGAGGCAGCCACATTCTTCTCGTCTGGATCTACATTTTATAGATGATCAGAGATTCTTGTTCTGCATTTAAAATATTCAATATATTCCGTAAAGATCAAAGGTGTGAATGCCCGAGATATTCTACCTAAAAATCTTCAAACATTGCACCATCAAACTCAGGAAGATTTCCCTTCTTGAATGTGAGGATTCTATGTAATATCTTCTCATCCGTGTGATGAGGATCACACGAGAAGATCCTCATATGCCCAAGGTCTATCCATGCATGACATGCATGGCCTCGCAACTTCGTTTGCATCGGCCACCTTCGAGTTTCTACTTTGAAAGGTCGCATGCAAGAAAAACTACCTGCAAGAGATTCGGTTCCTTCATACGATCTCAATGCGCTTGGAATGAGATTGAATGGTGGTCGGAGTGAAGAGATCGATGTCCGGGAGGATCACTGGCTCACGGCGGTCGCCGACATGGCGGCAGGGCATCAAGAGGTTGAAGACGATGCTCCCCCGGCGATCGGACGGCTCACACCCTTCGCAGCTTGATTGAAGATCAGATATGCAGCCAGGATCTAACGCAATGGAAAGAGCAGCTGAGATAGGATGTGAGATCAGATGGAAGACCAGGATAAGATCCATGTCTAAAAATTCCATCCCACATCGAAACGCGTTGAGTTTCTTGTGCGGTTTAACAAAAAACTCCTCCCATCATCAGTTCAGAATTCTCCTTCCCCCCCTCCAGTTCCGCCCTGCACCGGTTCTTCTGTGTGCGTGCTCTTGCATCCACTCTGCTCCTCCAGGCGTGCACCTAGCGCCCATTCTGCATGGGTACATCACCATGTGGCACTTGCGGGCTTACACACGGCCCGCACCATGCCTCGGGGAGGCCTTGGCCTTGAGGACTTCCCATGAGCGCGGTTGACCCTCGGGTCCTGCATGTGCTTGAGGTGAGGGACCTCGGCTAGCCTCCTTAGTTGTATTCTTTTTTGCTTAAAGCGCATAGTTGGTACTTTGTATAAAACCAAAGTAACCAAGTACAAAAATGCCAAACAATTCTTCTTCCCCTCTTCATCTTCTTAAGAAATCCATATATCTTCTTCAACATCTCCTGTTCTTCATTGATCCAAACATAGATTCCACATAGAACACATCTTCAAATACTCATGCACTAAGTGATAGTGCATGGTCTTCATCAAACCACTTTATCCACTTAGTAGCTGCGGATGGTTCATATTTATCTCATCATGCATTGTGAGGACAATGCATTGACTTCTAACAATGTTGTGACATTGTATCTTCTTGATACAAGTTCTTTGAACTTAAGATCAACTCTACAATCGTCTGAATTCATATGGAGAGTGTTTCAACCATCACCTCCTATTCCACTTAGTGATTCTCCTAAGTGACATGCTTCTTAGTACCATGGTCATTCTCCAATCATCACCAACACCATCACTTCCTTTGTCATTCACATATCGACACTCCTTGTCATCCATTCAATCCTTGACACCTTATTGAAAACATCACCATCACTTCCTTATTCATTCACATATGGACACTCCTTGTCATCCATTCAATACTTGACACCTTATTGACAACAAATGGAACACAGTGCACAACAGAATGGAATAATAATTTTAATGGGTTTCCATTATTTTTTTATAATAATTGAAATATATTATTTGTATATTCATTTGATTATAAAAATAATTTTGATGAAATAATAAATTCATATATGTATCAATCAATTTTATGAACTCCTAAAATCCCATAGAATTTAAATAAGAATACCCCATTTCATGTATATTTTAATGGAAGGGATCAAAATTAACAATATTATAATAATTAAAAAGTAGATGAAAATACAATATGGCTTCTTAGTATGTGGTCTTTCTAACTAAGGGCTTACAACTCCTTGTCCCATTTGGTGGAATCCCCAATCTGGAAATGAAATCTCTTATTTCCTGCATAGTTCCCTCTAAAATTTGTATTAAATAGAAAAGGTCAATTAAATATAATCAAATTTTTCATTTAGTCGACCAACCAACTTTATATATATTTCAGGATAATTATTGAACCCCATATAGAGTCATAGTCCAAAAATATTACTATGGGTCTATCATAACATGTATAAGGGACAATGAATTAATTAACATTAACTTGATTTATATTTTGTTATTATTCTTAAATTTTATTATTTTATCATTTACATGAATTTTTAATATATTGATTAATTTAAATAAGTGAATAAATCTATACTAATAAAATATTAAAACATAATCCTTTTAATTTTATTCTATAATTTCTTTTCAATTTATGTTATTATGTGATCATAGAATTGAATCCTTAAAATATATAATGCATCATACATAAAAATTGTAAATAAATCATGGAATTATTCATATATTTAAAATAATGTTTATTATTTAAGAATACAATAATTAGACCATTTAATATGGTGGAAAGACTCTATGTGGCTGTTTAGAATGAATAATAATTTTCACACCTCTATTCTATTTATATCATTGGTTTTGTTTCACATGTACGTTATCTTAAAATAAAATCAATTTAGTTGATTGTTTCATACATAAGATAATTTTACATGAAAATAATATAATGGGAAAAAAGGGAGTTTACATCAATTAAAGCATGTACACATATTATTCTACATAATAAGAATGGAGGGATTACCCACAAACCATTAATTTAATAAAATAAAATAATTACAAAATCCATACAATAATAAAATTAAACGAAATCATACACATAAACATTGGTGCAACATTCTTTGTCATACACTTGTAAAAGAAAGCCATATTTACAAAACTAAATGGTATTTATTTCTATTTATACATTTATTTATATAGAGACATAGGAATTAATTTGATAATATTTCTTAATATTTATTTATTTCAATTTCATTACATTTACATCTATTCTTACATGGGGAAATCCATCAACTGCGATATTAAATAAATAATATAGATTAAATTTATATAAATTTTAGTTATATATATATATATTACTTTGTTTAATCGTAATTCATACATTTTTGAAGTACTCAACATGGCCCACATTATATAAAGTTCACTAACACAACATATCATGTGCATGAAATGTGATGCAATTATATAGCACATACTATTAATAAATGACACACTGGATATATGAAAAATATTTTCTGTTTACAATTTTACATTGAGTATATAAAATGAAACAACCATATTTAACTAATTATTCATAAATTTAAGTGAATAATATTTATTTATTTAATATCATATAAAATAATTGATATAGCATGTACAAGTAATAAATGAAACAAAAAAATGTTGTAGTTTGTAGAGTAATTATTTTTTTTTATTTTTATCCAAAAAAAATTATTAACATGTTTAACAACCATGATTGCATTGTATTCTTCTTAAATGGTTAGATATAAATATTTCATATACAAATAATAAATTAGTGTCTAATTAATTACATGGAATTAAAAATAATTAAAACATAGGTAAATTAATTGCATTGAATTTTTATTAATCGTTCAACATGACCAATATGTAAATTAATTACAGGAAATGAGAATTAATTTTAGCATGTATAAATTAATTACACAACCTGTGAATTAATTAAGATATAGGTTAATTAATTTCACTACATGTAAATTAATTACACAATATTATATTAATTATTTCAAATATAAATTAGTAATATTACATTTAAATTTTTTACATATAGTATGTATTAATTTTAATATGTATTTATTAAAGTAAATACATATTAAAAAACAAAATCATATGTGACCTAATTAAATAAATTATAATTTTTTACCACATTACCATTGGATTGTTTGTTGTAACCCAATATCTTTGTGAGTTACAAGCCACATAATACTAAAATCTACGTACCACTACTGTATTGTTCTTCTGATGTTATTTTTATATTATTACCCTATATAGGTTATATGAGAAACAGATGGGTAAGAGAATAAGATACCAATTCCATTACATTAAAATTATGAATTTCATTAAATTAATAATATTTTTTAAATATGTAAATGATAAAAAATATATGAATATTAATAAATTTAATGTATTCCCATCGATACAATTTGATGGGTTTTTATGAAAAGGAAGTTCTTATTGGGCATATATGAAATATGAAATTTATAATAATCAATGGATCATTCACAATATACTCGATGTGAATGTAATTACCAACAAAACTATTCTACAAAATATTGATATTATTATTTCTCTTAAACCATATAAAAATACTTCAAATGATAAGTTGGAGAAAAATTCTTATCATAAATAAATAACTAATTATTGAGTTCTTCCTTTGATACAAGTTTTTATTCTTTAAAGGCCATTCAATTTTATTTTATTTGGGTTGATAAGGACCCATAGTAGATCCCATATTGATGGGATCTATATGATCTGCATTGATATCAAAACATCAGTGATAGTACACCATGTTCTAGAATGGTTGTACAAATCATCTTACATCAATCATTCGATCACAAACATAATAACATCAGTTTGGAAAGATCATCTATTTACCTATCAATATTGATAGAAACTGAGGAATATTGAATCTTCAATGATCAAGATAAAACACAATGGATATTATTTGTAGAGAAAAAAATCTTATAGGGGAGATAATGTTGTGAATAGTAGACAACTCTTCAAAATTCATAGAATTTTATTTTTGTTGATATAGGGTTAGTGTTTAATATTAAATAATTTAGAAATGCCCTTAATAATATGTTAGACCTATAAGAAATTTCAAGCCACAAAAAAATTTATATTAAATGCTTTGCGCTACCAATAAAAATGATAAAACATATTTATTATTTCATATATTATTATTTATCATAGGGTTAATAACAAGGATGCACATCGTCCATCATATTTATTTAATTTAAAAATAAATATCATCAATTAATAAAATATTCACGGTCTAATAGAGAATGTATATTTTATTGTAACATAATTAAATCAAATTAAATGACAAATAATAGTTATATATTAACTTATGAATATGGGTAGACAAATATTAAAAATTATATAAAAAGATAAATAAATATTATATTCATAGTTCTGTGAAAAATATTTATTTTAATATTTAACTATAAGAAAAATTTAACAATAGATAATTATTTATTTAACACCTTGTTTATAAAAACAGATATATAAAAATTATATATATTTTTATTTTAACAATTATATTTTTAATAAAAAATTTATTAATATTTTAAAATAATAAGAAAATCCTGAGTTAATAATACTTCTTGATTTGATGATTAATATTTATTCCAGTTAAAAAATATAACTTTTTTATAAGATCATAGAGAAAAAATTATGTGTGAACAGCTAAGCCGCTGCTTCAATGGAATTGTCTAAGACACCATAATATCTAGGATTAAAATATAAAAGTAGGCCAAAACACCCCTAAATGAAGAAGATTTGTCTCAATGAAAACAACCATATACAAACAGTCACCATGTAACAAAATCTCTATATCATGATATTTTATCTAGATGATTACAAACCAATGTCACCGAACACTATGTTTGATAAATAATTCATTGACTATCTAAAATAAAATCAAATTTAAAAATTTTCAATGGGATATAATGTTATAGTTTCATTTGAATTAAAAGGTAAATATATCAACGTTAATGAAGATAAACGGGACAACTCCATTGATGAATTATTCAATAATAATACAGTGTTCATGACACACCCATAATACACAAATTCATAATGATTATATTTTCTCACAATATACAGAAATATGTCAAAATAAAAGATTCATGACATGAATAAATAAAAATAATATGGAAAATAGATCAGTAAACACATATGTAGTTAGGAATATCCACTGACACATAAATAGGTGGATATCCTATAGGATAGTCTATTATCATAGTCCCTCCTTAGAGATTACCATATATGATCTTTTTTATAAAGATGTCTCATATACATATGATAAATTTCACCTAAAAGTCAGAATAACATGTGAAAAATCATATAATACTATATTACCATAGAATAATCTTTGTTTAATATTTTTATGACCATTTATGGTGTTTATCATAGAAGGGAAATACAAAAAAAATTAATTGGGAAAATATTACCGTGAATTATCATCGACATTCTATACAGATGAATAAAAAATATGTGAAAATAATTTATTAATATTCATATATATTTATATACACGAAATCTAATTTACAAGGATTTTTTGTTTGGGTAACAAACATCTATAAAAACAAATCATGAAAACATATGGTCATTCTATAAGAATTTTATCTCCACAAAAGATTTTTCAATTAACATAAAAAATATACACTAATATTTCCCATATGAATTCCCTATCAAAGAATTAGACATGATCCAATCAATGGATATTGATGAAATGAACTAACTACTTTGTTTCATCCCAACCTTAATCAGAGAAACCCAAAAACAATTATCCATGATGCACATACTGAAAGACAAGGTCCCATCATGAATATCATCCATTAAAATCTCTAATATTACTTATAATTATTCAGGATGTAATCGATATCTATAATAATCATCCCAGATCTTCATAATTGATAATATTCTACTATAGAACCTTTAATCCATAATACAATTAGTCACCCACCATACTACCGCTTCAGGTTCAAATGTCATCATAAAAAAAATTCTTCTCCATATAAACACTTCTAAGCAAATATAACTCCAAAACATCTCAATGTATTCTTTTGGGAAGGTATATGATTTTACAATCAATCTTTTACTTCTTTTAGAATATTTCTATATTTTATATTCAATACCAAACAAAAAATCATTTCAAAAACTATTATAGATGGTTACTCCATATTAAAAAGAACAATGAATTTATTCCATACAAATCATAAAAATCCTCACGTATTAATGATAATACATTATATATTTTCATTTAAGTATTTAATGACAAAAATAGTTACTATGATTCAATTTATTATGTTGATATGAATCATATTTCCCATATACTTCAGAAAAATACTCTATCACCCAATTATAAAATTCTTTTACTATCCATCGCATAAATAAATTGAAAACTAGAACTACCTCAAATACATCAATTGATCTTGACTCTTCAATATCCCCTTTGTATTTGTTTTCAATGACATTTTATATTCTCAATAAAATATTATTCATCCATTTTTCGTGGAAAATAAATCAAATGTTTTATAAATATGGTAAAATATCCTTCATCAGATTCTTCTTCCTATATCCTCATATCCATATTTTTAATCCCTATTTATTGAGTGATAAATCATGATTTATATAGGTGTATGGAGGCATAGAAAATACTCCATTAAATATGTGATCAATTAACCATAATTATGTTATAATGAGAGAACTAGTTATAGAAAATAAGAGTTATTAACCTAGATATAGAAGTTATACATAAAATAATCAAAATGGAATATCAATACTAGATTATAATTCCTAGAAATGAAAAAGTATATTTCAAATAAAATTTATAACATTTACTATTATATACCAAACACATTATATATATTCAATTAAAAGAATGTATTTCACCCTTTTTATCAATAAATAATACACCAGATTAATCAGATTTGGAAGATTCATAAAAGAAGTGAGATAAATATTTATTTGACACCAACTTTTTCATTCTATGAATACTATAAAAAATAATGTTTATTATGTTAATTATAATGTTTTTCTATCATTATAATCTCAGATCCCCGTTATCATATGTACATAATAAATCATTATCAAGGATTTTTTCCTTCCAGAATATAATCTATGAAAAATTTGATAGTCCATGAAATATTGAAAGCATTCATTAATCAATCTATGATGGAAAAATCACCATAATTTATAGATATCAAATTATTCACCTCTCCCGTAAATTTATTACATTTAGATCCCCGAATTATAATAAAAACAATAAAATAATAGCTAATATGGTGGAACTCATTTACATTTATGTTAGATAAATATATTTTTGAGTTTTCTCACATATTTGATCTAACCATCATTCTGGATTAAAATTTTGGATAACTAAAAATACAAGATTTTTTTTAATTCAAATTGTTATATCCATGGGGAGAACATTATTTCGTATCTTATTTTTTTACATATACAAAATCTCCATCATAACATAATCCATGATAGCACGTGAATCACATGTTTGTAGATTCATATTTTTTTCATAATTTCTAAAATGTATGGTAGGATAGTCATGGAATCCATTGAGATATGTAAAACTTTTTTTCACCTACCAGACATCATATGATAAGTTTCTAGGTTATCAATTATTGATAAATGTTTAATGACCTGAAATTTTTTTGAATGAAAATACATCTTTTTGAGTCAATAAATGATTTATAATATAATTAAGTAAAACAAAACATGCACTATATTGGATATTTTAAGGAATTATATTATGTCAGATTTAAATGTCCAAAAAGGATTATAACCATTAATATTATTTCCATTGAACAATGATCATATTATTAATATATATAAGGTTTTATGATAATTTCAATTAACCTAGATATAAGAGTTTATGGAATCTAATAGTTTGATTGTTCTTTATGTTTCTAATTTATCAATGCTTTTTTGAGAAGTATCATAACTAAGAATCTCTCTTGATCAACATGAATCCAATATTTAATAACTAAATATTTTACAAAACGATTTTCGGTAGATGATAAGTCTCATTAATATCATAGAACAAACCATGTTTCTGAACTACCCATTAAAATATCACCATCAAACACCTTATCCATATGACAACCATTTGTTTAACAAATGGATATGTTTTTATGGAATAACTCTATGAATTTTTATTTATTTATTTAAACAATAATTATATTTAACACTTTTTGAATAAATTATTACTGTTTTTTATAAAAAATAAATTATGGCATAATGAAACACATTTTGTATTTTTTGGAAATTTTTTTAATCATGACACTGTTTTTTCTGAAAGTGAGATTTTATAAAACAAATTATATTTTGATAAAATATTATCATTAATTTATATTTTTTAAATATTTATATATATATATATATTTATGAAATCAACTATAATTATAATTAGGGTAATTAAAATTCTATCGTAAAATAAGTAGAATTTTAAAATAAACGTTTATTTTGATTTAAATGTAAAATATTTAAACTGAAGAATTATTTTGATAAACAAACTTCAATTTTTATTTTATAATTTCAATGTTATCCAATGGGATTTTTTCATAATTTTCTATGATAGTAAAATTTTCATGTAAAAATGAATATGGTGTAAATATAGAGTATTTATTATGACATCATACAAACCAAAAGTAATCTAATATATTCCTTAAATTGTATCAATGAATAAGAAAAAATTATTTATTTAAAATAAATTATTTATGAAATTATTTGATTAATTTTAAAAACCATTAATGAATCCTCCAAAACCATCAATTTATATATTATGTTTTTATACCATTTAATTGCAAATATAAATCACTTAAACATCACTATGCTGATTATTTTAAGGAGTTCAGTTCAAAAAATTTCAAAATAATGAAAACCAATTCACATAATTACAAACAATGGGAATTGTTGTTGTTTTGAATACATTATAGTGATAATTTTTTAAGATGATTCCATTTTTGATTTTACAGGAGAAGGAATTTTGTGAATATCCATTCCATTAGAGCTTATGGTCAGTTAAGGATACATTTTTTCTTTATTCAAAAAATGGTTTTTCCAAGAAATATGGGATTTTATACATTGAGATAACAATATGACTCCCTACTATGCCTTATGAAAATAATTTGTAGGATACATTTTTTATTTTATTTGATTATTAATTTGGTTGAGATGTGTAATCATACCTCTATAAAAAATATTTTATGTACCCTATGTTTTTTTCAGTAATATTAGAATCTAATTGTTTAGTTTGTAATGATGAAGAAGCTGTAGTAGATTTTGGTTGTTTCTACACTACCAAAATAATTGGAATTTGGATGAGAATAATTTGGAATCCATTGTAAAAGAAACAGGTAGTTGATGATGAAATGTTATATGGTGAATTCAATAATGAAGACCATTATTTAAGGGGAAAAACATTTTTGATCCCATTTTAGAAGAAGATGATGTTGTGAACTATTCTAATAAGGTTGAATTAGAAGGTGTTGATAAAAATGAAGATCATGAATTTCTAGTGGATGATGGCCGTGAACCTTATTTCGTAAAGTAATCTCTTGAAATAACCTATGAAGAACATAATCAATATAATCCTCTCCCTATTATAGAAAATCATTTAAAAGACGGTGTTGAAGTGGAGGAAATATTATTATCAAGTGACAAATAGTTCCAAATTAATTCCAAATTTTCTAATGATAATGATTATAGAAATGGTGATAGTGTAGAAAACGATGAAGATGAAGGTGGTGATGATGAATAAACTAATGTAAGTTAAAATCAAGACGATGATGATAATGGTGGTTCTGACCATAACAGAAAATATAATTTTGAGATACCTCATGTTATTATTTCTTCTCCATGATTATTAGGTGTTTGTAGTTCTGAATAAATCACTATCCTAGTTAATGATGTTTATAGGATTTCCAGAGAAAAAAAATTCATTAGTTGAGGGGAGAGAAATATCCATGTTTAGAAATCCATCTAGTTGATATTTCTTATACTGTTAATTTTAGTGACATAGGAGATGGATTTCAGATGTATGTTTAGTATACTATTATTATAATATAAGTAGATGAGTAGATGATGTATGGAACTAGTGTTGAGAAGTTAGTTTCTATGTCAATGGGAGTGAACCCTTATGTTGATGAGAAATCAGGTGATGTATAAATATCAATTGAGGATCCCATTGGTGTAGAGATTCGGTTGTGTATATGGTTTCTATGTATTCAGTAACTAAATATTGTGGTAATATTTATAATAGTGGGACAAATCACATGTCTGAGGAATGGAATTCATTTCCTAGAATTCCACCAAAGAATAGGGTATCTAATCTTCTAGTATCAAGAGATCCTAAAAGATATTTATTTGAATAGATTAAAGCTGCTAGATAGTAAAAAATGTTTTAACCTGAGACAGTTTCTACCCCTACTTCTACTCCATTACTAGTGGTATTTATCCCCAATGGTTAATTAGATTCAATTAGAGAAAAGTTAATTTTTGATGTGGGCTTTTTTGATAAATACCAATTCTATATCAACATCTATGTTATTTGAAAAGGATAAATATATTTTTTTGAGCATGTGATTCAACATATTCATAAAAAAATGTTCGAAAACATTTAGGAAGTAGATATTGAAAATATTACACATTCCAATGAGATGTAGTCTATGAAATATCTTATGAAATGGATAAAAACCACCTTTTATGATTATATGGACTCTATACTTGTGATGTTGTAGAAAAAACATTTAAATCTAGAAAATATACTGGTTCTAATGTTGATGTTGAAATAATCATATCTATTATCCATGAAGAGAATCATGTTGCTGCAGCTACATGTGAGGAACCCGTTTTGCCTCATGACTCATTGTAAAAAACAAGGCATAATTTTGACCGCGTTTAATTATGGTTATGGAATACATGAAAGACATTAATGATGATAGAGAAACCATAAAAATAGCCATAATATCATATCATTCAGGTATTTTTTCTAATAATGAGATGATTTATTATTTCATTTATTGGGAAGAAAACATATGGATTCCTCTATTTAGTCATCATTTTAAGGAAATAGTGAAAATATGTGTGTCTTAAGTACAGTGGATCTACGTGGAAACATAATCCTTGATTTCGTAAATATCATTAAATTTTCAATACATTTTCATGGAATTGATATTTTGTCTAATTAGTCCATTCAAATTACAACTAGCTTCACCCCTCATGTTACTACTCTAGAGTACATTAGTTTTGGTGTGACCCAAAATCCTCATTCCCACTTTCCAACTGGATTCATTATTTTTTATATATCTCACAGAGAATCTCTACAATGCCTTAGATCTATTGTCATCAGAGGGCCTCATTCTATCAATAATTTTCCTCCATCTATTACAACAATTAAATTACCCCCACAACTATTCCTAATGCTATAAAATAGAGACCCTATCCTTTTATATATAACATTACATTATTTTATGCATAATTATATATGAAATTACAAGCCAAGGATCGTGAAGTCTTGTGTCTTGTAAGACTGGGGACATAAAACCGAAAACATGGAACAAAATATAACATTTATTTATTTAGTATACATAAAAGGATCCTAACTTCCTTTGGGCCCATACATCTTTATAGGATACCCTAGAGATCACATGAACAAAGGGGTGAGCTAAGAAGCCCAAAAATTGAATAAACATGAGAACAAAGCATTAGCGCTTAGGATAGAAGGCATGAAAAGATGACATAAAAGGAATTTTACATATGGAATCATACCATATAAACATGGTATCATATAAACATGTAATCATAGTAATGTGGAGGAAACATGATAAATAAACTAGGATGTGTCATGGCTGACTGCTAATACTATTTCCCATTGTAGTACAAGTCATGGCTAACTCCTAAGACTGTGGCACATGGTATCAAAAGCCAAGCCTAACCACCAAGACCGTCACACATAACATCCCATGAGACTTAATTTTACCCAATTAATTAGAGATATATCAAGGAACACTAATCTTAACTTTTCATTAATATGTTTTACACCTAAATTGTCATACATAACAAATCATATATAAACATAAGGGTTACCCAAGGAATGAATTGGCTACCGCAATCGTGACATGAAGCATAAGCAATGGGCCTATCCTGAAAGTGTCCATGAATGAAAGGAATTAGAAAATACATGGATGTTAATAAGGTAAAATAGGAATATATCATGGTAAGTGATGTCCAACAAAGGTTACATCATATATGAAATTAGTTTTAGAAATTTTATCATTAAAATATTTTTTTGCGGTTTTAAAAAAAGTAATATAGTGAATTAAAAATGGAAAATTGAAAAATATTATATATGAAACCAGAATATAACCTAGAATATTTTCATAATAATATCACATATTTTATAAATACAATGGTATCATAAAGCAGATGATAGAGTGAAATTGAAATTAGATTAAAATTTGGGATGTTTCCTCAAAACATGTTTTCTTATTAGAAAGTATCAAGGATGGAATCACTTAAATGAATGAATATACCCAAAAGAGAATGAGGGATGGATCATTAATCATAATTTTAGATAATATATTCATCATGTATAATATTTTATTAAAAATAAAAAAAATCATTTCTGTAAAAAGGTAGATATAACAACCCGAAAGGACAAAGGCAGTCTGGGTAGAATTCTTTATAGATTATCGGCATAGTATCAGGTATACATAAAAGGTAATCATGAGAGAGAATAGGTTTTCACATCACTTATCAATCATGAGTGAGGTATATGGGGATGTGGGATACTAGACCCTTTCATTAGAGATTCCACACAAAATGGAATACCATTGAGGACATTCTAAAATAAATGGTAAATAGAGAAGATCCGAAGATCCCTTACCACAAGTATGTTGGTGTTATCCACATGATATCAATGACAAGAATAGTAAAATTATGTTAATTAATTAATTATTAAAATATCTATTCTATTTGTATAATATTTATAATAACATTTTCACGTTAATTTATAACCATTTATATTGGTTATGAAGTTCATTTTCCTTGTTCAGGTCCGTTCGCTTCCTTGGTTTTAATGATAGGTTCACATTTATTCATGTTTGGATAATCGTGTAAGATGAAATTGTTTTTCTAGAAATTATGTTATATGGTATTAGTGAACATAAATAAGAATACATGTTTGAAATTATAATTTGTTTACTTAGAGTGAAGTCAAATCATTATACAAAACATTAATGAGAAACGCAAGAAATAATTTTACCGATTTTGCACCCAACTAATATGTTTTCTACTATAATTTTACATCGTGAGTGAATAATGATAAAATAACATTAAATAAGAAAATATAAACATAAAATACTCTTATGAAACAATAAAAATAGTTTCATGAACTTAGTTTAAAATATTAATATAAATTTAAAATACATCGTCCTTGATTGTGATAAATTTAAACATCTCAAATGTGGTTTTCATTCATTTCAATGAAAAGTGAGGAAAGGAGATATGATGATGAAAATATAGCATTAGTATAATATAATTTTATTACATATATGTTACTGAATTTATCATACCATTTGGATGAATGTATGTCAGTATAGAAACAAGAAAATAAAAGAACCTGAAATAAATAAAAGAATTAGAAAGAGGAATTTACCTCTTGAGTTTAACTCCTTCGGGAGCCTCTTAAGTGGAGAGGCATTGGTATTTTGAATAGAATAAGTGATTTAAGATAGGTAAAATGAGATTTGGAAGAGATTTTTGAAGAATATTATCAATGAATAGGGATTGAGAGGAGTGAAGAGAAAAGGTAAGGATGGGTGGTCTTTATAGTGTAGGGGTGGAGGGTTTTCATAATATTGTCCTCATTAATTTATTATTTCTTCACAAGAGAAGAAATAATGAGAATTAAATGACCATTAATAGTAATAAATTATTTTTATTTATAACCAATTGGGCTTACATCATAATACCATAATCAATGAAATAATAAAGTCATTATTTAGCATTTTTTGTAAATTATCTTATTTTACTATTCAAAAAAAATTCATGTATTTTAGAAAAATCCCAAAAATAAACCTTAAACATTTTTCGATGTTTGGAATCCAAAAATGAAATAAATTTTTAAAAAATAACTAATCAAATATGATTATTTAAATATTTAATTAAAATCATAATTTATTGAAAAAAATATAGTTCTAAAAGATTTATATTCTTATTAAAAAAATATATGCATATTATACTCCCACTTGAATAATGTTTATATAATGTCTAATGAAATGTTACTATTTATTAGGGTATCCCACTATTAATAATGTTAATATTACTATTCATAAGGTTATGTTACTATTTTCTAGAAATTATGTTTGTCATATTAGTCTCCAAATAAATTATTGATCACAACTGTGTATGTGAGATTATTGAAATTCAATTCACAAAAGTGACATTTTTATGTGCAAAGGTCACATAGCACTTAATAGTTCATCATGTTGTGAATTAATGTGATTATATGTCATAATCATATGAAGTAAATTTCCATTTAAAAACATTAGGTCATTAGATTGTTCCCCCATGAAAAATTAGGCCCTCAAAATTTCATTTCACATTGTAGGTCATATATAGGTGTGGGTACATTTCCTTAATTGCCACCTACAGTTCCCATATTGCATATTTGTACTTATAGTTCCACCATAGTACATTGACCATGTGAGTTCACTTATTACAAAGAACATTATCTCTATGATTCATGATATTCACTGGTTTCTCCATGTAAGAAAGATCATCCTACAACTGTACCACCTTAGAAGAGATTAGATGTGAAGGATCTGGTATGTACTTCTTTAAGAGGGATACATGGGAGATATCATGTACATTGGACATGGTACGAGGAAGATTAGTCAATATGCCACAAACCTTCCACAATCAAGAATCTCAAAGGGGCCAATGTACCCGTGCATACCATTCTTCCCAATCCTTGTGACCTTCATCCATATAGATATGCAAAGAAATGCCATGTCTCTATCTTTGAACTCAAGGGCTTGTCGACAATGGTCTGCAATACTCTTCTATCCACTTCTGGTTTCCCTGATATGATGCTGAATAGTTTTGACCTTCTCCACCATTTTTGACCATTTCAGATACTAGAATATTACGCTCACCGATATCATCCCAAAACAACATTGTTTTTTCAACTTTTCCTATTAAGGGATTCTTCTAGTGTCATACAGATGCTCGAGTGAAAACTTTTGTTGTAGGAGAATTCAACCAGACGAATATGTTAGTCCCATCCTCCTTTGATTTCCATAGAACATACTTTCAACTACTCTTCCAGTGTATGAATAGTTCACTCAGATTGTCCATCAGTTTGAGGATGATCAAACATAATAATGTTTTGTTTAGAACATAGAGCAAGTAGGAGACATTTCCAGAACATCGAGGTGATTCTTGGATCTCGATTAGATAAAATATACACATGTATTCCATGAATCCTTACCACCTCTTTGATATATGTTCAATCAAGTCAATCCAATGATAATTCCTCTCATATTGTGATAATGTGAGTTGTATTCATAAGACAATCCACAATGACCCTTATACTATTATTTACTCGGGATATCCTTGGCAGTCCAGGGACAAAGTCTATGGTAATGTTTTCCCACTTTCATGTTGGTATGGGTTGTGGTTGCATCATCACCTTATAATTTTTCGTTTTGGCCTTCACATTTTCACAAAACAGAAACTTTGATGTATATATTCAACAATCTCCCATTTCATATTGTTCCACCGTAATTTATGTTGGAGATCTAGAAACCTCTATGTGCTCTCTGTGTGAATACAGATGGTTGATCTATGTGCGTAATACACAATCTCAATCATTATCTCTAGATCAAATTTTACACATAATCATGACCCAAATATTACAACCCCATCGTTGTCAATCATGAACTTAGATGATTTCCCATTTCTAACTACTTCCAACTATTTCTGAAGTTCAACATCATTTATTTGATCATCCTTTATTTTATCCATGGTAGATGGTTGAGCCATAATTTGAGATAGGATTGACCGTGTTCCCCCTTTAATGATTCCCACATCCATCCTCTACAAATCCAAGTTGATCCGATCAATTTCAATTCTCATCATTGATAATGATGCAGGATCCTTTTTTACTTTAAGGATCTGCCACCTTATTTTCCTTACCGAGATGGTATTGGATTAATCAGTCATAATCCTTGATGAGCTCTATCAATATTCATTGGTTCATATTATTAAATTTTTGTTAATATATATTTGAGAATCATGTGGTCATTATATTTCTCACACTTCTCCACATAGAGATAATACCACCATCTTTTCCACCCAATGATCACAACCGACAACTCCTGATCATGTATGGCATACTTTTGCTCATTTATTTTTAGAATCCTTAAAGAGTAGTCTATGGATTTTTCATTTTGCATTAGCAGACAACCTAATAACTTATATGAATCATCAGTGTAAAACACAAAGAGATCTCCAATTTTTGGGTGTGTGGGTACTAGCATAGTTATTAGCCTCCTTTTCAACTCCATAAAATAGTCTTCACATTCCATAGTCTAGACAAGCTTTACTCCCAGTCGTGTCATCCTGGTCACTGGGATTGATAATCATGAAATGTTCTTCAAAAATCATTGATAAAAACTAGATAGAAACATAAATATGTGTTTCTTAATTATAAATGCTGGTGTAGGCCACTCTTCAATTGCCTTTTTCATGGTAGGGTTGATAGATATCCCTTTTCTAGTGATAACATGCCCCCAGAATGATAATTCCTCCAAAAAGAACTCACATTTATTGTCATTTTCATACATACTCTCCCTTGTCCATTTTTATATAACTGTATTAAATTTATCCTCACATTCATCCTTATTATGGGAGTATATCAATATATCATCAATAAAGACTACAAAAAATTTGTCCAGTTAACATTTAAAGTCTATATTCATTAAATCCAGGAAAATCACTCGAGTATTAGTGAGTCTGAATGAAATCACTATGAACATAAAGTTTCCACATTTAGTTTGGAAGGATGTCTTGGGAATATATTTCTTCCACACCTTTAAGTGGGGACATCCCAACCGATGGTCCACCTTAGATAAATAGTTGTCCCTACAAAGATGATCAAATAAGGCATGTATCCGTAGAAGGGAATACCTATTATTTATCTTGATTTTATTGAGCTCATGATAATCAATGCAGAGCTGCACTGATCCATCCATCTTCTAGATGAAGAGGACTAAAATAACCCACGATGAAGCACTCGGGTGTATAAAACCATTCTCCAAAGTCTCATGTAACTTCTTTTTCAGCTCTTATAGATCTAAAATGGCCATTCTCTAAGGTGTCTATGATATTGGTAGAGATCCGGGAATATGTTCAACTGAGAACTCAACCTATCAGTAGGGAGGAAGACCATGAAAATATTCAGGGAATACATCATTCTTATCCCTCACGATGGGTATGTCCTTAAGCATGATTCTATCCTTTCTCCCAATCATTTGAGCTAGACATGATTGCTCATAAAGAATTAAAATCCACAGGTGAGACAACAATTATAAATGATATTCACCCTCCTCGTTACAATTGTATAGAATCATCGAATTGTTCAGGACATATAGAGTGAGTTCCCTTTTTCTATAGTTGATATTGAATTTCTATCAAGATAGCCAATCCATTCCCAATAATGCATCGAACTCAACTAATGGAAGTATGATGAGATTAGCTGGGAGGTTCATTCCACAAACGTTAACTTGGGAGGAGTTATAAACCATGGATGAAACAATTTCCTCATTATCTACTCTCATATGTAACTTATAATACTAATTTTTAGGCAATGTTTAAATAGTTCAACTAAACATGAAAAAAATAACAGAATATCTTGAACAAGAATCTAATAGAATTTTTTCCTTTATAGAATGAATAACTAGCATACCTATCACCGCATAGTTCTCTGACTCCACCTCAGTTGTATTGATAGCAAAAACCCATTCATTATTTCCTTAGAGGTTGTTGTTATTTTCCTCTAACAACCCTTGTCCTAGGGAAATTATTTTTATAATTATCATGATCCCTATAGTTGGAACACTGCACCACTGGATGAGTGTTGATCAGAACTTTCATTTAGTCTTCCTCACTATTAGGATTTTTCATATCCCTTTAGTAGTTCAAGGTCATATGTCTAGGATTTACATATTTGATTAAATTCTTGGTTAACATTAGTCAGTTCCCAGGATGTCTCTTTGCACAACATTTACAGGTATGATATCCATTCTTCATCCATTGTGAGATTTTTTTAAACAACCCATGTTGTTATCAATTTTTCAATTATTATCATTGGGCCCATGAAACCACTAAGATTTCCCATAATCTGTTTCATCCTTGAGAAAAAATAGACAATCTTCTCAGAATTATTGAAGTATTGAATCACCAATCATTTTCATTGACTCATATTTATTTTTCTAAAGAATAGATCAACCTTACTTTTAATGTTCATGAAAAATCAGGATGCATACCTTGCATGCCTTGTAAATATTTCTTCATACCCTCTGATGGGCTCATCTTCCTTCTACATGAGACTGAGGACCTCTCATTCTATTAAATATAGAGGGTTCAAGGAAAATATTTATTGAAAAACATGATCTTGAATCCCTCCCAATCCCTGGAATGAATTTCTACTTAAGACATAGTAGAATTGATCGGTGTCCTCCACTGATCAGCTTCCCCATCATAATGATAGACTTGCAGTACAACTTTGTCTTCATCTGACCACTAGAGGATGGAGAATATATTTTTAATGGAGTTAATCCACTCTTCCATGAGGAGGGGATCAGAAGATCAGCTAAACATAGGAGATGTTTTCTACATTAACGATTATATGTGAACATTCTCATTCATTTGAGGAGGAAGGAGTTAACAAGATTCAAGTTATTATTCATCAGATGATCCAACTGATAATGTACTATCATAAATATTTGAGCCCTCATTCCCATCATATCAGGAATATCTTTAGGGAAATCTCCACATTTCCTATCACATTGATTGTTTTGATGTGTTTTATATTTCCCTCCATTATCTAAGAAAAAAATATAATTAGAGGGCCTGAATAGTTAGTTATTGAGCATAAAAAGGAATCATTGAACATAAAAGTATAAACTTGTAAATGATAAGTATATCCTAACATGAGATTCCTTAGGTTTAGATATTGGTTATCCTTAATCTATTTCATAACTTATTTTCTTGGGGAAAATTTATTATTCCATTAATTATGTTTTTTATGAAGTTAATTAATTTACCAAAGCATATCCCCTGAGAGTGTCAAACAAAGAGTACAGTAAGGCCCATTTTCGGGTTCCAGGATACCTATGTATATCTATGTCAGAGATGCATCTACATGTTTGTGTCTAGAAAATGATATATTTTCTTGATAAACCACTTACTCTACACATACCAATATTATTTTTTTTTCGTATACAAAGACTCATCCCTAAGGTTATTACTAATTTTATATATTCATAATCTCCAAAAATTATTTGGCCATCCTATGATATCAAAAATAGAAATCCTATACTTTTACATATAACATTACATTATTTTGAGAAAAATTATATATCAGAGTACAATCCATGGATCGTGATGTCTAGTGTCCGGGAAGACAAGGTACATTAAACTGAAAACATGGAACTAAATATAACATCTCGTTATTTTGTCTTCATAAATAGATCTTAACTACTTTGGAGCCCATACATCTGCATAGGGTACCCTAGGGATCACATGAACAATGATATGATCTAAAAATCCAAGAAAGGGAATAAATATAAGAACAAAGCATTAGCACATCAGATAGAAGGCGTGACATTATGATATAACGTGCATTTACCATGTTGAATCATAACATATAAAAATGAGACCATAAAAACATCGAATCATATAAATGTGGCTGAAACATAAAACATGAATTTAGTACTAATCATGTATGACCACCAATATAGTTTCCCATAGTAGCACAAGCCATCTATAACTGCCAAGACTGATGCTCATAGTAGCATATACCATGGCTAACGGGAAAGACTGTCTCACATAATATCTAATGATACTCAACATTACAGAATTCATTGGAGCGCAATCTTGGTGCATCAATCTTATCATTTCATGAATATTTTATTTATATAAGTAATCATAAATAATCAAACATACATAAACATAAGGGTTACGAATGGAAACAATTTGGTACCACAATCGTGACATAAAGAATAACCAATTGGAGTATCATGAATGTTTCCATGAAAGAAAGGAATTAGAACATAAATGGACAGTCATATGTTAAAATAGGTTTATATCATGTTATGTGATTTAAAACAGCCGCAACAACATATAATAAATGAATTTTATACATTTTATCATTAAAACATTTTTAAGGAATGTACTATAGATCGTTCAATGTAGAAAAATGAAAAATCATTTATATAAATCCAAACGTGAACCAATAAAAAATAAATAATAAAAATTAATTTTTTTATAAATGCTATAGTAGATTAAAATACTGGTTATAATGTGATATAAATTGGGTAAAAATCTTGGATGTTTCTTCAAAACCTGTTTTCTTTTTGGGACCTATCGAGGTGGGAATCGATGAAAAGAATATATATCCGCAAAATAGAATGAAAGATGGATATTTAAACATGAGTTTGTAGAATATAAAAATCCTATAGAATTTAAATATAATAAGAGAAAAAACTTCATTTAAGAAAAAAGTAAGACAAAGAAACCCAAAGGGATAAAGGCGGTTTGTGTAGAATTCCTTAAGGTTTATCTGCAGGGTATCAAGTGTACTTAAGAGGGATTCATGAGAGGTAACGAGGGTTCACATCACTTATAAATCATGAGGGATATATGAAGGAGGTGATAAATCATAACCTTTCATTAGGGATTAAACATAAAAAGGCGTAGATAATAGGGCATTCTTGAATAAAATTGAAATGGAGAAGATCTCTTACCTTATGATTGTTGGTGTTCTCTAATTGATATCAATGACCATAATAATAAAACTAGGATAATTAATTAATAATTAAATAACCTATTGTATATATAAAATAATTATTATTACTATTTTATGTTCATTTATAACCATTTTTATTGGTTATGAGGTTAAATTTCGTTGTTTGGGTTTGTTTTCTTACTTGGTTTTAATGATCATTTCCCTTGTATTTATGTTCAGATAGACATCTAAGATGAAAGTGGTTTCCAGAATTGATGTTATATGATATTAGTGAATAACCAAGATATTTCATGGTTGAAAATTTATTTATTTTTACATAATGTGAAGTCAAATCATTATACAAAACATTATTGACAAACACATGAATTAATTTTTGCGATTTTTCCCACAACTAACTTGTTTTGTATTATTAATTTACATGATGGGTGAGTAATTATTTCAGAACAATAAAAAAGATAAATTGCGCATATAATAGTCTAGTTGAATGCTAAAAATAGTTTCATGATGTGAATTTATGATAATAATAGGAATTGAAATCATGTTGTCTGTGATTTTTCAAAATTAAAACATCTCAATCTATGTAGTAATTTAATTCAAAAAAAAGTGAGGAAACGAGAGATAATTGGGAACTTATACTATTCGTATAACTAATTACAGTACATTTATGTAACTAGAGTTATCATTCCATTTGGGTTAATGGAGTTTAGGAGATAAACACGAAAATAAAAGAACTTGAATGAAATAAAATAACATGAATGAGGGATTTACCTCTTGAGTTTAACTCCTTTGAGAGCCTCTTCATAGGAGAGGCTTTAGTATTTTCAAGATACATGGGGACGTAAGGCATGGGGAAGGATGTTTGGACGAAATTTTGGAAGAATATTGTCAAGGCACAACACATGAGAGGATTAAAGAGATGGGGAAAGGATGGGAGGTATTTATAGTGTAAGGGAAAATGGTTTTCATAATATTATAATAAATAATTTATTATTTAGTCCCAAGACAATAAATAATGAGTACTACAGGACCAAGAATAGTAATAAATGAATTTTATTTTGAACCAACTGGTCTTACATCAATAGATCATCATCAATGACTCAAGAAATCCATCATTTCGGATTATTGGTAATTTATTATATTTAACTATCCACCAAAAATTCATGTATTTTAATTAAAAATACAAAAAATGCAATGTAACCATTTTTTTATGTATTGAATCAATAAATGAAATCGAATTTTCATAAATAATTTTCTAAATTTGATTAATTAATTATTTAATTAGAATCATAATTTATTCTAAAAAACAGTTTTAAAAAAATTATTTAATTATTCTAAATATAGGCATATAATAATCCAACTTGAATGTTATTAATATACTATCCAAGGAAAGGTTAGAATTTATTAGGGTTTGTCACTATTCATATGGGTAATATTACTATTCATAAGGGTATGTTACAATTCAAAAAAAATTAATTTGGCCATATTAAACTCCAAATAACTTACTGATCACAACTGTATATGTTAGATTTTTTAAATTCAATTCATATAAATGACAAAAATGTGTTTAAAGGACACATAGCACTTAGTTGTTCATTATTTTTTGATTTCATTTGATTATATGGAATTATAATATGAAGTAACTTTAATTTATAAACATTTTGTGATTAAATATCTTTATATATCCTTTGGGTTCTGATGCTGATCATTTTACATTGAACAAAAGGAAGGATAAATGTCATCCAGATCCCTCATCACTTGCAAATATGTGTCAATAGACTTTTTGTATTCGATGGGAATTTATTTTCGTGTAAATTTTTGTTGAAACATTTTTATTTTACTATCAATGAAATTTTTTGGATTGAAATATTTCTGATTATTCTTATTTTGTTCTTCTTCAATTAATTTCCTATTTCTTTATACACATTTTGAGAATCCCAAAATTGGGGAAGTTTTAATGGAATTAATTTCTATATTTTCATTTCCATTGACATAATATATATATTTAAGATCCATGATCATATTCCTTTCGATATATATGTGAATAAGTTATTTTATATACAATATTTTTCCTTTGATACTACTTAATTTATAATTATTTTTGAAGCCATGTGTTTTTTGTTTAACAATGGCAGTGTATGTATTTTATTTCTTGATTTACCTAGGCTTCCATGTATTTAAAATTACATGATTTATGATCAAAAAATTGGGATACTGTTAGATTATTTTTTAATGGTTATCAAATCGCGGATATTATTAAATTAATATGTTTTTTATTTTATGATATCAGTTTATTTTATAAAACATCACAGAGAAAGGTTTTATAAGTATGAATAACCATTGATGTTTAATCAATGCCAAAGGGTGACTCAATGATGATCCATGAATATCTCACAACCAAGGAAGTCTCACAACCAGGGATTACTCAATGTTATAAAATGTCTCAATGGGGTGGAAAACACATCATCAATTGGAATATTTTCTATGTGTTAGGAGCACTCACCATCATAGTTCACATAGTTGAAAATCAGTCAGTGCTAAGTATGGATCACCACTAGGATTCAAAATTATAAATGTACTGGAATTACATAATTTCAGTTTTTCCTCTCCACTAGGAAGAAAAATAAACTAGGTATTTAGAAGAAATATAAAAAAACCTGAGTCCCCATTGATGATGATATTACACCAGAATGGATATTTGGTAGTGTTTAGGACACCTTAAGCTGATATGAGTCACTCATATCCAAATACACATCCATCATATGTCACTGCCAGACTCAAAACCTACTTGAGGGTCACTGTTCAAAATACTCTCTCTCAAAATTATTATATATATTTTTTGATTAAAATTCTATAATGATTTTAATATTGAACCTAATTCAAAAAAATATTTTATGAATGTTTATTATCTATTGTAGAACAACATTATTGTTCATTTTACTTATGTAGTTTTAGGGGAAAAAGAATTGACTAATTTTCTTTCCAAATTGATGTTGTAAATTTTATGTTAACTCCCTCATGAACATCATTGTAAATATAGTGCATAGTGTTAGACTTCTAACTAACATACATGATAGATCGATATTATTGAATAAACCTATGAAGTACCTAAATAATTCATCATTCATACACATGACTATAAGGGTGAAGCATATTAAATATCCAGATTCATCAGATTGAATAAAGTGTATATAAAACAATCTTATACAAGAAAATTTCACAAAATCGTCTTCATCCTAATTGCTAGGTACACTCATGGAGCCTCAAGCTATAGTGAATATCATACAAAGACAAATGATATTTTTTTTAAAAAAATTTCTCCACATGTTTTTTATCTTGTATATTATGATAAATTTGTATACTCATTATTTTACACTCACATTATCTCCTTTATTAAACTAGAAGATACTAGATATATTATCAAACATGAAATAATTTATGTTCCCATGTGTCATGGTAGAGGTCCGTGTGTGGAATATTTTAATAGTATTTCAATGATTAATGTGGAAGAGGTCCCTTTGTGGCCTTAGAAGTTGTCATACTATCATATATCAAATCCGGGTAAAGGATCAACATGTTTATTTTGTATAAACTTCTTAGTATTATGTAAATTAATTATGGAGATGAAAATGACTAAAATTGAGAATTAAAAACTTATATTAAATTTCATTATGTGTTTTTTTATTTTCCTTTTATTTATATTCATTAAAAATGTTTCTATTTTATACAAAACCACTACTTTGATAGTTGACCTTAATTAGTGTTTCTATAATTTTCTGATTGAATAAATTGACTTCAGTTTTTAATGTAAATTCTTTTTAAAGATATTTAATCGATATTTTTGAATTTTTTTAAAATATCAAATCATATATTGATCATTTGTTTAGGGTAACTGGAATATATTAAATAAATCTGTGGATTTTATTTAAATCATTTTTGAATAAGAATTTTTATTTCATACACAATTCACCCCCATCATGCTATACTAACTAAGACAAACACGTTTTCATGTTCTCTCATTTCCATAATTTTATGGTAAATGGTTTCATTATACCCCAACACTTATGTTATTCCTCCATTACTTGTTGGAATACTAATAAAAAATATACAAACTCTATAACCTCTATCTACAAGTTTCCCACTAGATTATTTTATTTAAATCCCTATACATATTTTGGAATCCATAATGAATAAGTATGCATGAGTTATGTGCATCATCTATATGTTTCTTATACTTTTGTAGTTTTTATTGGACACAAATCAGTAATACATCACTTATAATTCCATATTCAAATAATAAGAACATTGAAATATTAACTCTCTCATTCTGAAACAACTCATCGTCCATCTATGTTGTTATGATCTCCTCAAGAATGGATGGTTTGGAAGTTATTTTTCACCTTTATGGTGAATAAAATATTATTATTAACATTTCAATCCATTGAATGTATAATAATATGGGATCCCTATAAATCCTCATCAAAGACAATATATGATGATCATTTAGCATTTTCCTCTTTCTTTCTCTCCGCAAGATAATAATGTATTGATGAATCATAATCCTTGATAAGATTTAACCACATCCATTTGTGAATTTTGACATAAATTTTTTTGGATATGTAACTATGGATTTTATGATCCATATATATGTCAAACAATTCCTTGTATATGTAATATTACCATGTCATCAATGGAATGATTACAAGAGCTAATTATAGATCATGAGTGGGGAAGTTATACTCATGGGACAATAATTAATAGGTGTCATAGGATATAAAATTTTCATATTTCATGAGTACACCACACAATACCCTTTTGGACACATCAGTATATACCAAAAAACCATCCCCACTAGCGGGTAATGTGAGAAAATCTACAGTGATAAGATTATTCTTCCGGTATTTAAATCATTCAAGATATTCATCATTATTGAATAAAATTTATTTATTCAGAGTAATAATTCACTGTGGAAATTAGAATCATGAAAATATCATATCCAAAAAATGATATTACCAAAAAAATCCATATAATAAATGGATTTAATCATAAATGATGGTTGGGTGTATCTTTTTTAACATACCAAATAATATCCCGTTTTTATTTATAACAAGATCAATGAATGTAACTTAATTCAACCAAAACACTAATTTAAAAAACATTGAATATTATTTTTTTCTTTTTGAATAGTATTTGAATAATATTTAAATTCACCTCACATTCAGCCTTTATTTTTTATAAAATTAGAATAAAAACTATAATTACTTTTACACATTCATCGATGTAATCCTTAACGAATGATTTCATCAATTAAATGAAGATAGTTAGAGATTTAACAATTATAATTGGAATCTCTAGGAAAGCATAGGGCTCATACATTGTATTAAAATTAGTAATGTGGATATCCTCCTTCTCCATTGTTAGTTGACAATATCCTGATACAATATCCACCATGGTGATGTGCTAGTCTTTACATAGATAAAATAATATTTAATCAATCCTAGGTAGATGATAATTTTATTTATTTTTTTATGGTTATAATCATGATATTCAATGAATAAGCACATTGAACCAACATTATTATTTAAAAAAATACCGGTTCACCCCATGATGAAGCAAAAGTGCATATAAACCCTTTATCTACATCCTCCTGTATGGATTATTTCAGCTCCATATATTTCAACAATAGATATTATGTATGGATTCTGGGATATTAAAAATGTTCCAAGTATGATATCGATTGAAGACCCAAAATCACAACAAGGATGAATACAATAAAATTCTATGTGAAACACATTAATAAAATCCCATTCAATGTTCATGTCATTAATGATTATCTTTTTTAGACTTAATCATTTTATCTATATGAACATGTCTATAAGGTAATAATATCTATTATTGAGATATAGGTATCAAATAATATATATCCCAGTTCATGAACATGAACATAATATTATAAAAATTTAGAATATTGAGGGTGATTTCCTTATTTTGAAAATTTTAATTAGATATTTATATGGATTGTGAGTCGATGAAAAAAATTTCTTAAAAATCTACTGATGTGATTTTCACATCGTTTTCCCAGAATTTCAACACACATATACGAATAGGGGAGAGTTATATTCCTAGGATGAAAAAATTAACCCATTCATTGAATTCACTAATAACTAAAATTCCTTGTAATTTGGAGGGGGGATTAAAAGTTATATTAAAATTGCATGATATAAATGAATCAATAGAACTGGAATAAAAAACTATGATCACTAATCATGATTGAATCACCCGAATACATATACCAAAACATTTATGGGGTCCAACTCAGTAGTTGTTATGGAATACACTCACCCTTCCTCTCTATTACATATGGGGTTTTGTCTTTCTATTTTAGTCAATAACCCATGGCATGGGGAAATTATTTTCAAAGAGTCATATTCCTTACAGTTAAAACATTATATAATATGATGATATTTTACTAGAATATTCCATTCATCCATCTTATTGGTGTGTTTATCCTATCTAACTTAAATATCTAGGTTCACATTCATCCCTCTGATGAATAATTTCATTTTCCCCTTCAATCATTTTTTGGAATACTTATTCCCAATATTTTGACCAGTGTGATTATGGAAATTCCTATACAGAGTATATTTTTTCATCAAACAATATGAATTAAAATATATTATTTATTTCTTGTCTATAGTCCCAATAGAGATTTTCATTTTAAGGATATCCATTTTCACTATGAGGGCATGGAAACTTTCCTCATATATGACAATGTACCGAATGGATAATGATAATTTTGAATTAAAATTTAACCACCCAAAGGAGTGGTAATAATTTCATTTTGGGAAAATTAAAAAGATATAGAACTACTATGAAATCGATTTGAATCTTTCATTATAATACAAGATAGATTTGTAATCCTTTTTCTTGATGTTACTGAACTCTTTCTCCATATTCCGTCAGAGTGTGCATGAAACCAAATTTTAAAAAAACATTTTATATAATTTATTCTTCTTAATAACTTTAATATCCTTATCAATATTCATATTTTTGACCAACATAGACCATTGATAAGCTTTGCCATCCATAATTTTATCATCTGGGAAGAATATTTCTTTCCCTAATCAATGAATCATATAGAATAAAATTTAAACATTTTTGATCCATTTCCCTATGATTAACGGAACCAAATATCCCCTAAATGTTGGATTCCATATAGTAATAATGGTCTCAATTAAATCGTTCCGTTCATTATGAGGATATGGGAATTCATTTAAATTTATTTTTTTATTTATTAATTTAGTTAATTGAGAAATTTGTTCATTCAGTTTATGATTCCTTCTCCAATCGGGTTGGTAATTTCATTTTGGAAGTAATTACATTGTTCTCCACATTGGTTTTTGACTAAATTCCTCATATTCACATCCATTCTCTATAAGAATGTGAAATTTATGCATGATTTTTTAAAATAATAATTACCTAAATTTGAAACAATTAATTTTTTTGGATAAATCATAAATGACTTATATCCTTTAACATATAAATTAATTGGTTTCAATCACTCTTATCAATGATATAATTTCCTAGAAAATTATTATAAAAAAAATTTATACCAATAATAATGGTTCATAATGATGTTGTTAAATTACCAAAGCTTATCCTAGTGGATTTTCAAACGAGGTTTGTAACATTTCAAATTTTCATGAACTATGTAATGATGGAGTCTAGCCCCAAATACCCTTTTTGGATTTATTACCTGTATTTACAACTTTTCGAGGTCCATTTCTACTTACAGTATCAATATATGGATGCATTTTCTTAGAATCCACATAAAACCAACAATTCTGAAATTTATGGATGTTTTCCTATGTATATAAATATCTATAAGGATTTTAATATAATTTTCTACACATAATACCATAAATAACAATACTTTTCTATGGTACGAACTATGAGAACCCATATACATAATATATCATCATTAATGTTTTATTATTAAAATGTACACATAAAAAAATCCGTAAATTTTTTTATTCCTAGTGTCTTTATGAAATTAATTACACAGTATAACATAAAAAAATAGAAACAATGAAATTTTTGAAATCCATTTTAACATGCTAATAAAACACAATTGTTGTTCTAAAAATTCAAAGGATAACCTAGTGATGTATGTAAAAAATGGTTGAGATATAAAGCCAAGTATGTAAATAAAAAAATCATAGAATAAGGTAACATAGTAAATGTAATCTAAGTGATATATCAATCATATATAACATGGGTAAAAATCACAATCCTAAATAATTATGCATTACATATCATGAAATTATAAAGGAAAAATAGGAATGCAGAAACAACATAGAAATAGAACCACAAATATTAATGAAGGATTAATTCTATGAAAAAATTACAGTGTTCTTAGGTTAAATTTAGTTGAACCAAACAAGGAATATAATGTTATAAATAAATTAATGAATATATTGAAGGGATATATAATTGTGGGACCACCTAATACTTTTGAACCATGTAAATTTGTATGTGTTCCACATGGATCATACAACATGAAAATTAATTTTATTGATTTAAACTGCAGAATTAACGATTGAAGGTCATATATATATATATATATATTCTCAATCCATGAATTATATGTTCATCTAATTTAATACCTTTGAGTTTAAATGAATATGTCTCTTCATTACACAAAATTTTGGCATAGAAAATTTAATGATTAATTTATCCGCATAACATTTGTATATAATGGTCTATTGAAGGGTTTAATTTGATATAATGAGGTATCAAATTACATAGAAATAATATGTAATGTAAGAAGTTTTTTAAAAAAATATCTAACCATTAATTAAAAAAAATTCTATATTTTGAAGATGGTAATTGAATAAAGTGTAGATGTAGAGGATCACATAACCTAGAGGGGGACCCAAAACAGTTAATATAAATTTTTTAATAGCATAGAGGAACTATTAGAGGACTCCATGGAGGTGATGGAAAGTAAATTTCATTCTCAATGTGTTTTATGTGATGTGTAATTTGTGACTATGTTGGTTTTTTTGGAAAATGAAAATATATTTATTTATAAATTTAAATTGCTGGTTATGGAACTATATATGTTAAATTAATCAAAAATGAAAATCTTCCCATGGTTTCTATCAATGTGTTTTTTATTTGACTATTTAAAATGTTTAAGAATCTATCACATTAAAATAACAATCGTCTTGATGTTTATTGGATTCATGTAAGTAAATAATTTATTTTAAAACAAATAAATATAATATATGTGAAACGAGATTTTACTTAAGTGTTAGAGGATATTTCTTTGCATCTAAAAGATCTAGAATAAAATACATGTGAGGGTGAGATTCTTGGTATTGTATCATGTTTTAGTAGTAACTGTAGATTGTACTTTTTGATACTATAGCAGACGAAACTATTAATCTACTTTTGTCTTTGGGCCACTGGTTTGTGCTTATGGGTATTAGTGCCTCCAGTCCACTAATGGAAATCTGTCCACAGGTCTTTCGTCCTATAGGGATTTCGGCCCACAGGGCTTTCAGGCCACCAATTTCCTTTGGCCCAAATGGATTTTGGGGCACAAATACCATGAAGTATCCCTGGAAGACCACATCAGAACAGACCTGAAAGATGATTCATATAAAAAGTATAAAGCACAAGAGAAGAGTTAAAGAGATTAGAGGATTGAGAGGGTATGTAAACGTCCATCAGTACGTGGCACCATGAATCTATAAATGGGGGAATTCTATCCAATCATTCATGATATATGGGGATCTAGGCGCATTCAAGATGCAGAATCTAGGGAGGGGTTGTTTCAAGTGTGTAGGTTCTTATGACTTCGTCCCATTGGGATTTCCGCCCGCAGGGCTTTCTGGATACCAATGGCCTTTGAGCCAAATTGATTTGAGGACACGAATATCAATAAGTATCCCAGTAAGACCATAGTGGAACATGCATAAAAATTGATTCATATAAAAAGTAGAAATCACAGGAGAATAGTTATGGAAATTGGAAGAATTAGAGGGTATGGAAACTACCATCAGTACAAGGCCCCATGCATCTCTACATGGGGAAATTCTATCCAATCAGCCATGAGATATGGTGATCTTGGAGCATTCAAGATGTTGATTCTGGGGTGGGGTTGTTTCAAAGTGGAGGTGCAAGAATCAAAACCCACACGAGCACATTTTTTATTTATGTTATTGAAACAGTTTTTCATGGTGATATCCACAGTTAAAACCATATTTATAGGTCAACCACCATGGTGTCCAATTTGGAGGCCTATTTCCACAGTTTTCAATACCTTGGAAACAGGTCAAGACCTACTGACACAGTGAAAGCGGCCTCGGTTGGCGAAAACCATGGTCGTAACCTATGGCCATGGTTTTGGGGCCTATTTCAACGATCTTGAACTGTGGCAATAACACTTTTATCCAGTTCTGATGGGTATTGTTCATTAGGCATAATGGTCCCATAAGGGCTCTCCCTCAACCCATAAATGGGGGATATTACAAAAATCAATAAAAATATAAGGTCTTCGTGATTTTGGAATAAAAAAATATAGGTTTCATATGATTAATTAAGTATTTATATTTATAATAAAGTTATTTCAAAAAACATAATTTTGTTGGTGAAATGTCAATTAGGTCACAAGTAAATTTTATAGGATATATTAAATCACTTTTATACATTATGATTTCATAACACATAATCTATATCATTATCAAATTTATTTTTTCCCTGAAAAATATATTGTCCCTTAAAATAATGAAAATATCATAATTGTATAATTACAAAATGATGATCTCAAAAAAATAAATTTTTATCTACATAATTATCCAATTTTTTTATATACACATTTAAATTAAAAACCATTTATTGATAAATAAAATATTTCGGAATAATATATTTCTAACACTTATAAAAATTACATTTGATTTAAACAAATTTTTATTTAAATTTAAATTTATTAATGAATGTTAAATTAAAATAATTTTTTAATAAAATAACTAATTTTAGAAAAATTAAATTCATGGAAAAATAGTGTCTTGATTGAAACAATATATTTCCTTAAAAATCCACATGGGATTAAAAGTATTAGAATAATTTTTTTCAATGTCATTATTTCATAATTTAAAAACTGATACTATAAAATTTCTGAATATACTAAATATTTAATTAACATAAAATATTGTAATTAATTCTTTTTGGCTATAGATTCATATCCCTTTATTACACTAGTGAATTCTCTGTTGGTGAGGAGAAAAATCATGAGATTAACAAGTAGTGGTTCAAAATATCATGTTTTGGGACATTTTCTCAATGATAATCAAATTCTACCATAAATAATTTCATTCATTCCTTTTCACTGGAATCTTCTCTTTGTATTGATCATGGTAATGTCCCAGTGATGAAATCTTCCATGGATGGTTTGATAAATTGGCTTCATAGGATTCATTCTTAATGGTTGTTCCCAATGCTTCTTTCATCTATACCAATAATAATTTATCATAACCCATTATATATATTAATAAAATTATTACTGTTTAATGTATAGATAATAAATGGTTATGATGTTTAACGATATTTTAATTCCAATAGTGAATAACATTAAAAAATAACAATAGTAGTGTATCGATTTTATTTAAATTCATTAAATGATTGTTCATTTATTTTATTAAAAATAGGTAAATTCATTTTTAAAATTTCGAGACACTATAATACATACCTCTATAAGGACCTCTAATTTTTCCATAAAATATTAAGATGCTCCTACCATTATTTTATAATCACCATCTCAATGTATGGGATCCTATCATTATCCTCTTAATCAAAGAGCCATTATAAAATTTTTCCATTCAATCAAATTATTCATGTTGGATATGTTTCATCAAATACCTATTTGTATCATTATTATTTCCAAGTGATGAGAGAACCATTTAGCTCTCCTTTAACCCTTTTATGAATCACTATATACCCATGTTATGATTTTGATGTCATCATATAGTTTCCAAAGACAAATATTTTTATAGTGAATACCCTTTCCCATTCCTACATAATGATATTGACCAATATGTTCTGACACGTCATTGATTGGGGAATTAAAGGATTATATATAACATACAATAATCATCAGATTATAGTTGATAGATGAAATTTGTATAATGTATAATATACGACTCACAATTATTAATGTAAATGATATTTTTGTAGCGGGTGGTAACAGAATTATATAGATCTCCAATGCATTGGACAATGATTTAATCTACAGATATTCCATTTTTTACACCAAGGATGTTCATTGCTAATACTAGAATTTGGTTGCTGATTGTTGTAAATTTGAAAATGGATGACTAGGGATGTTTCAAGGAATGAATTCATACGTTTGAGGCTGAAATATAAATTGGAGGTGGTTCAGTTTCCCAGTGTTTGAAAAAATTTTGGGGCTAAAAATAGGGAGTTTGGTAATGGTTTGAACCAACGGTACGTGGTGAAGGCCGACAGTATTCGGTGAAGGCATGCAGTACGCAATGAAGGCACACAATATACAGTGAAGGTGCGTGGTATGCAGTGCAGGAGCACAGTATGTAGAACGGTGTGTAGAACTATAAGTAGTATGCTGAAATGGTATGTGGTGAGGGAATGTGGTACCCAGAATGCTACCGAAACTGGTTTAACGCGACAGTACGTGGTGAGACTTGTGGTATGTACGATGTTGAAGTTTGGCAGGATTGTGGAAATTAAAAAAACCGGAGTGGTATGTGATGGAGCCTAATAGTATGGAAATGGATTTTATCTTAATGAAACTAATTTCCACATTGAAATTTTTGGTAAATCAAATTACCGATATTTGAGGAGTTACATTATGGAATAGTAAACCCCTTTTTTATGATGTGGAAAATGGTGATTAAAATTTTGTGATTAAATCAAAAGAGGTATGAAGTGATTCGTGGAGGAGAAGATGATATGCAGATAGGCTCATCCGTGTAAGAAAAATTGTCCACAAAAGGGTGTGTGTATTGCACAGGATGCTCTTGTAGTACGTGACAGAGAAAGGCAGTACACGAAGCTAGATAGTACTCGGAGGTGTGGAGCAGTACATGGAGTAAGGAGGAATGCAGAGCAGTGCAATTCATGGTTGAGCTTGATGGTATTTGGAGGAGCTTGACAGTTTGGGAATACAACTGTGGTATGCGGAAATGATAGCAGTACACAGAACACCCAAGGAATCCAAAAGTTGGCCGAATCAGTTTGGGAAATTAATCTTCATAACATTTTAGTGTATGAGAAAATAAATTACATCAATGAGTGATTATGGGACTTCAACAAAGAAACAGTTTACAGTTGTGTATGTAAGAATTATTGTTAAACCATTGAAGTGACCTTCATGTCGATAAAATGGGAGAAGACCTCTCTAATGAAGTGAGACATGGGGAGTCAGCAGAAGAGATATGAGGGAAGAAGTGAGCTATCACTGGTCCTTATGAAGGTAGTGCACCTAACATAGAGTGACTTTGATAAACTATTATAACCTCTAAATTTTAAAGATTAGTGGTTTTTGATATGACAAAGAAACTATAAGCGTATTCTCCTTGTACTTATCCCTTACTGGTGAACTAAGTAAAATCGTTGTAAATTTTCATTGTGTGGGATTTATTTTATTTTTCAGTTATTTTTCAGATAGTTTTAACATGTTCCTACCAATTTGGTAACACTATCCAATAGTTTCAAATACAATTTTTTCACCTTGATCCATCCCTCCCCCTCTCAAGGTGCTACGAGGCCATTCAAGTGGTATTAGTGGGAGGTTGCTCATGTGGAATCTGTCCGTCATGGAGAATCTAGTCAATGATAGGGGAGATCCCCACATCGGTGGAATTAATTTTCAAATATGGAAAAAAAGAATGAGATCTCACCAAATTTCTCTTGGAATAGAATTTTTATTTTCTACTATATATGGAGTACAAGTCACTGATCCTACAGGACTGTCGATGATAGATAAAGACATAAAATTGATTGATACTGTTGAAAAAGCATAAAATTATATCTATGCATCCCTTTCTTATCAGATTTACCTAAATGTAACGAGCTTCACATATTCCAAGTCAATGTTCGGTAAATTGGAGAATATTTATGAAGTTGATAGCAAAGTAAAGGAGGCTAAACATCATGTTTTATACAACAGGTTTGATGATTTGAAGTTGCATCATATCAAAATTGTGGACTCATTATTCAATTGAATTATTGAAGTTGTAGGAGAAATTCTAGGACTTTGTGAAGAGATCAAGGACATTGATATTACAAAGAAAATATTTAAAAGACATACACCCATTTATAACGCTATGGTTTCAGCCCTTGAAGAATGTGATCTTTCCAAACATTTTCTTGATAATATGCTGAGTAGCCTGGTGGCATATGATATGAGACTCAACCCAGAAAAAGACATTACTTGGGTAGGAAAGGAAGTTGGATTAAAGGACAAAAAAAACTATAAATTTTAGGGTATTGCGTTGAAGAATATTTTGAGTAAAAATAAGTTCTTTAAATCATTTCCAAGAAACTCAAAAATGTTACAGTGAAATGTGAAGGAAAGCTTCCTCTGTATTGTTTTCACTGTGGAAGAGTTTGGCACATTGCCTGTTATTTCCCATGAACGATCAATGATAAAAAAGTTAATATTGATACATTAAATATCCTAGGAAAAGGATTATTAAAAATTGAGAAATCAAATATAGAATTAAATTTCAATGAACGTGCTTTGATTTTGAAGACGAAAATGATGAAAATGAACCCTTTGTTGAAGAGGAAGCGTAATTACAATCTAGGAACCATGTTTCTTTGATGTATACCATCAAAACTCAGAACCATTGTTTGATAAAGCTAGGGATAATCAGTTCAATGATGATGTTGATCCCATGTTGCAACTTAAGTATGCTTTAAGTAATCCTGACAATAAATATAGGAGATAAAATAAGTGGAAAGAAATGGTGCATGAATGTTCAAAATATATTGATCAGCTGGAAGTGGAAATTTATCCACTGGATGAACTGGCGAATATTCAATAATCAATCATTGAAATAACTAATGATGTTATGGAACTAAAACTCAGTATTGAAGAACAAGGAATGTTCATTACTGACCATACCTTGAGATTGGAGGAGAAGTCCAAGACTATTGAGGGACTCATGGAAGAAGATGTTACTTTGAGAATTAAACTCCAAAGTGTAACAATTTCAATATAAGCAAAGAAGAAAATAAAATTTGGAAGGTTCTCAGATGCTGAGTTGATAGAGAGAGAAAAACGTGGTTCAGATGGGGTAGAAAATATATTTAGTAATCAAATTCCTGCATTCAAGGGAAATAGTGGAATTGGTTGTGATTCCTCAACGTCAAATGCTACAATTAAAGTGATCCAAAATAGAGGCAAGATGAATGTCGATCATGTTTAAAATCTACCAGAACTTCTGAAAATGAAACCTTCAAATCAAATTAAAAGGATAACTGGAGATTATCATCGAGTTTCCAGAAATGAGAGGGAGTACGAAATATATTTGCGAGGGAGAAGGAATGAGGATAAATTGAAGTGAGAAGACATTTCCTTTCATGATGTGATAGTTTTATGGCTATCATGGACATACCATGTAATACTAAAAAGAGGAGAGGATCTATATAGATGAGGAAGCATTAGGAGTTTGACAAATGATAACATATTCATGTAACACTTCTTATAGAAGAAATAATTTTAATGGATATTTCTTTCATTGTTCTAACTTTATACATAAAGGTGTGTATTGCTGGCAGAGGTATAGTAGGTTAAATTTAATCAATGATCAGAGAAGAGTAAATAAATGTCAAAAAGATATTGTTTCTATTTCAAACCGGTATTCTTCTATGGAAGAAGAATTTAAATATTTAGAACCCATTTTCAAAAAATAGAGAATTGAATGTCCATCAATGCCCTACACTCAACCCTATATCTCATGGAAATAAAAGAGGAAAATTGAAAAGTTCAATTTCGCAGAAGTAGCCCTAATAGTTACAAAGAAGAAAAACACTTGGATTCTTGATAGGGGATATTCATACCATATGACAGGTCATGCAGACCAATTAACGAATGTCAAGAAAAAGGACGATGGAACATTGAGGTTTGGTAACGATGGTGCTTTGAATATAAAAGGTAGTGGAAGTACTAAGCTAGCTAATGGAGAGCTATTGAAAAATAAAATCATGTGTGTGGACTATCTGCATCACAATATTCTTAGTGATAGTCAAATTTGTGACTTATGTCTTATAGTGACATTCAATGAGAGTGGATGTACTATAAGAAGAATGTCTATGAAATATCTCATCAATGGCTACAGAACAGAAGGCAACATGTATCTGGTTGACTACGAAGAGTCAATTTTCTACATAATAATTAGAGGGGAAAACTACTTATGGAAAAAAATATTCAGACACATCAATCATAAATACATGGAAATGATATCTATGATAAATATAGTTTGGGATATTCCTAATGTAAAGTGTGTACGAGAAAATACATGTGATGCTTTCATCACAAAAAACTAGATTGCAGTTCTTATCTGCCAAAGAAGAAGGAGGATAAACACTCTGTGAACACATTCATACAGATGTATGTGGCCCAATAAATGATACTGGAACACATGGAGAGAGGTAATTTTTTCTTTTCATAGATAATTATAGTATAATGTCATGGGTGATTGTTAAACAAAGAAAGTATAAAGTGATCGATTAAATGAGAACCTATAGAAGAATCGCCATGAATGATACTTTATTGTAGATAAAAGTCCTACAACATGAAAATAGATGGGAATACACATCCATTGAACTAGAAAATTACATGGAGAAGCATGTGATACAACATGAGGAGGAATCAGTTACAACTCCACAGAAAAATGGAGTAGTTGAGCGTAGGAATCGACATGTAAACATATTTTCTAGAACTATACTGATTGAGAGTCGTATTCCCTGACATTACTAGAATGAGGAAGTAAAAGCTAAAATATATATTCAAAATAGAACAAGGATATATATTGGTGAATCATAGAAACCATATTAATTGTTCCATGTAATGAATCCCTCTTTGAAATAATTTTGTTTTTTCAGAAGAAACCGTTTTATCCAAAACAATAAAGGAAATCAAGGGATGTGTGGAGACATTGCAATGATGGGATATTTCTTGGATACTCAATGAACAGAAGAGATTATATGTGTTTCAATAAGCTCTTGGGAATAATTTTTTAAAGCATTGATGTAAATATCATTTAAGGGGAAACCAATAATTCTTCAAGGAATTATTATGATGGAATGATAAAATATGAGGAAGAATGTGAATAGGGAACAAATTCTAATATAATGGTATAGGAAGGTGTTCAAAAATCTCAGGAGTCACTTCATGATGTTGAATCCGATGAAGAATGAATATAGGAATCCATAACTGGAGAGAATTTTGTTGATACCCAAAGGAGAAATTGAATATTAGATATTGTTTAGTCAAACATTATCACCGAACGGAATTCACCTACACAGAAAAATAGATTGAGGAATAATGCACAATATGCATTTCTATATGTCTTATAACCATCCTCATTTGAAGAGGCTACAGAGGATGAGTTATGGATGAAACAATGAATAAAGTGTTAGACCAGATTTACAAAAATCAGACATGGGATCCTGTTAAATGACAAAAAGATCATATTGGGATTGGTACGAAGTAGATTTTCATGAAAAAATTTACAAACATGGAATTGTAATCAGATATAAGGTGCCCTTTTTCTGTTATGGATATTCAAAAATAGAAGGAATTAATGTTGAGGTGAATTTTGCTCTTGTAGAAAGACTAGAGTCAATTTGAATATATCATGCCAAAGAAATCCAAAGAGGTTATATAGTGAATAAAATGTATGTCAATATAGTATTCTTAAATGAAGTATTTGAAGAATAAGTCTACATTAAAAAAACATGTATTGTTCATTCGTGGAAATTCCGAATTGAATGATTTCAAATTAATGAAAGCTTTTATGGACAAAAATTTTCCCCACGGGCATGGTACTCTCGGATGCACTCTTATTTAATAATGATATAGTTTAAATGAAGAGGATTCGATCAAAATATAATTGTGACGAACTCTAATACCTAATTGGTTAATGGTATTGGTATATGTGGCTGATATTATTTTTGGAAAATGTAGACATGGATCGGTGGATGAATTTTCTAATAACATGAAATCAGAATTTCAAATGTCCATGATTGGTGTACTCAGATACTTTTTAGGGTTGTAGGTACTTTAGATTTAAGCGTTACACTTCTATTTATTATGAAATGTATGAAAGAGAGCTACTGAAGAAATTAAATATGCATGATTCCTAACCAATGTCAACTATGACTATAGTTTGATCAAGGCTTGGAAAGTAGGATGAAAAACCATTATGGATCCCACTATATATAAAAGAATCATTGGAAGCCTAATATACCTGACGATGACACGACCATATATTGTTTTTCATCTTTCCTTATGGCCCGCATTCAGAGTAATCTAAAGGAAAGAGAAATGGTGGCAGTGAAAAGAATCCTGAGATACATTCATGGTACACATAATTATAGCAAATACATTGGTTCAGGAAGAGATAGTGAGTTATTAGCATTTTGATGCTGACTGGGATGGAGATGTATTGGAATGAAAGTCTACCAGTGGTGGAGAATTCTCTATTAGGAAGAAATGCGTGGGATGGTTATGCAAGAAATAGAAAAGTTAATCACATAGAATTGTGGAAGCTGAATATATATCTGTTACCAATGTGTGAACTCAATTACATTGGATAAAGCAACAACTGAGTGACCCAGTTTTTGTGGTGAAACAACCAATGGTGATTTAGTGAGATAATAAGAGCGCAATTGATCTTTCAAAGAATCTAGTTTGACATTCTCATACAAAACATACTGAGATCAGATATCACTTCACGAAAGAAAAAGTTAAATAAGGGATTATCAAAATAGTCCATGTGGGAACTAATGAGAAAGTGATTGACATTATGACCAAGCCACTTTCAACAGATGTGTTTGAGAAACAACATTTGATCCTCATTTTCTAGTCACCTCCCACATCATAAGGATGTTATGATTTTCCCCTATTCCAATAGTTTCAACTGTGTTAATCTGTTTGTGGAAGTGTTGCAGGTTTGTGGGGGATAAATGATCCAAGGGGAGTATTATGCAAACTCTTCAATGAATAGATACCAGACATTGGGATTTATTTAAAGTGGGGGGAATGGATAAATTCAATGGATTCAATGGAGAGTGTGGATCAGGAGGACAGTTGGGATCCAGAAAAACCCAGAGAAAAATCCTATGCTACAACTATGGGGGAGAAAAGAAAATAATGAGAACTCAATTCAGGTACCCTCTGTTTTTTTCTACATCGATCTCTTCTCAAGAAGACTTAGATTGATGGATGTGTTATCTCTTGATGTTTTAGGTTTTCTTCATGGCTGGATAATTAGTGAATTTATCTGGAGACTACCATTATACCCAATGGGGGATATTGTTGGAACCAAGGATGTTCGTTGCTAATACTGCAGTTTGGCGTGTGTTTGTTGTCAATATGCACATGGATGACTATGAATGTTTCAAGGAATGATGTCATATGTTTGAGGTTGAATGCTATATTGACGGTGGCATGGTTTCCCAGTGTTGGTATATTATTTTGATTGCAAAAATCAGGAGTTTGGTAACAGTTTTCACTAACGAAATGCAGTTAAAGCCGGACGTATGCAGTGATGGAACAAGGTACATGGTGGAGGTTAGTGGTACTTGGTGATGGTTTTTGGTATGTGGTGAAGGTATGGGATACACAAAAAAAATGCACAGAACCAAAAATAGTTCCCTGTAATGGTACGCGGTGAAGGCATGTGGTACGCGGAATGCTAAAAAAATGATTCATAGCGATGGTATGTGGTGGGACAAGTAGGACACAGGATGTTAATGTTTAGATGGATTTTTTTTGTTCACAAAAGTAGAGTGGTACGCAGTGGATCCTAATAGTATAGGGATGGAGTTTAGTTTATAATGAAGATTTTCCAACATTGACACTATGGGTAAATCAAATTATAAAAAATTGAGGTGTTAAATTCCAATTTAAGGAATTTTAATCCCCATTGTTAAAATGATGAGTTCTGAGATTAAAATTTCAACAAGAAATCCGTAGAATTCTGAAGTGGTTCATGGAGGAAAAGACAGTACGTTGAGAAACTCATCCGCGTATGGAAAATTTTCCGCAAAAGAGTGTGTGGTTCACGTAGGAATCTCTCATAGTATGCAGCGGAGCAATCCAGTATACAGGGAAGGATAACACATAGAGGTATGGAGTAGTACATGGAGTATGGCGGAACGTGGAGTAATACAGTTCACTGAGATTCTTGGTGGTATGCATAGGAGAGGGATAATACACAAAAATAGTTGTGGAAAATGGAAACAGCCACAGCACGTTGAACACCCAAGGAAGCCTAAAGTTGGCCAAATCAGTTTGTGAAATTTATCATCAATATATAACAGTGTATAGGAAAATAAATTTCATTTCTTTCATGATTATGGGACTTCAATAAAGCATCCATTTACAGTTGAGGATACATTAATTAATGCTAAACCATTGATGAAACCTTAATGTTGGTAAACTGAGTGAATACCTCTCCAAGGTAGTGAGCTAGGGGGTGTCAGCAGAAGAGATCCGAGGGAAGTAGTGAGCTATCTTTGAACCATGTAATGGAAGTGCACCTGGAACTGAGTGACTGTTATAAACTCATATAACACACAACTTGTGAAGATTAGTGGTTTTCAGTATGACCGAAAAAATTTCAGTGTATGATCCTTAGACGTAGCCCTTAGGGGTGAACAAATTAACACACTATGTCTTTTAATTGTGTTTTTTTCTACACTTCTTCTATAAATAGGTTTAACAGGTTCCTACCAATGTGGGAACAAGATCAATCAGTTTAAATGAAATATTCGAAACCCTAATTCACATATCCCCTCCCATGGTGCTCTGGGGTCCTTTACAATTAACAGTGTATGGGATGTTATCCTAATAAAACATTTCCCATATGTCTTAGGGGTTATCCTAGAATTATGTTTTTGATATAATGTTTTATGTTTTCTCACATTCCTATATTTCCATTATGCTATCATGTTATATCATGCCTCATTGTTGAATATTATGATTCTCACCCCTCATCTTTTACCTTGATATGCCTCCAAGATCATATATATTATGTCACCTTATACAATGATTTTTTATTCCCATGGTATGATTTGTAGATAAACCCTTCATTATGTAAATCCAATTCTTATCCCATGTAGTTTTAGAGGAACTATGTAATTTTCGAAACATGTTAATGGTGTTTTACATATTTTCATTGTATCCATATTCATAGTTGTTATAGTATGTAACTAATATCCAAAGACAATAGGGATCAAAATATTTTGGGATTGTTTCTATGTGTACCTTTATGTAATTAATCTGGTATTTATTTGTATTAATGATACATGTTTTCATTGTTGGAATTGGATAAAATTATAGTAATTTTTGAATTAGTATTATAAAACTCATGTAAAAACTTCGGGATAATCCTAAACATAAGAAAGAATACCAAAATTTTGCTAAAGTATATAGACTATTATTTTCCTGAAATTAAATCCCCTTCTTGATACTAAGAATGGTTGTGACTGTATAGAAAATGTATATATGGGTAATGAACCTAAAAGGGCACATTGATGTATACTCGATCATTATCGGGTGCACAGAAATTGTCATTAGTGCACACCTATTTTTAATCTCCATGAGGATATTCATTGGTAAATTCAAAATATCTTTATGAACCATAATTAAGGGTAAAATGATCGTAATATTTTGGGTTATGAAATAGATTATGGATAACATAAATTCAAACCATGAAATTCAAATCTTAAAGGATATTTGGAACTCATGATATATCCCTTCAATGTTCACAGTTTCTCATTTATGAGTTTAATTTTTATTAAGTACCTATCCCTAATTTCCCATCTATTTTTAGACAATAGCCTGGAATATGACCAATTGATTCAACAAATAATGTGATGAAAAATGTAATGACTTCCAAAATGAAATTCTAAACTCAATCTGATAGGAAATCATGAATGTTGTGACTATACTATCTCAATTAACATATATATTTAACTAAAAATTTAATTATGAAAAATTTCCAAATCACCTTAATAATGAGAATATTTTAATTTAAAACATTATTTAAAAAATGAATTTGAATATCTTTGGATATTATGACCACATAATCCTAGAGAAATTTATTCACTACAATGAAATTATCTTTTTGATCTTTTAAATCTCTAAAAAGAAATTGATGAAGTTGTTATTTATCATATGGTTAGATAATCTGATCATTTGTGTATGTTGGTAAATAACAAAAAACATGATGATGATATCATTAATATGGAGAGTGTGGAATTATAGGAAATATTTTTTATAGATATGTTTCATGCACACTCTAATTGATCATGGATTGGCAATTCATTAGAATTAGATAAATTGACAATTAATACATCCAAAAGTATGAAAAAAGAATAAAAAGGATTTTATGATGCATAAATAGATTTTTTATTTCCCCTAAGTTATTTTTACAACTTCTTTATACTGATAATTTAAATTATAAAGTATTACATACCCATTTAAGACATTGAATTCCAGATGATTATTTTTAAATGATCCCTGAATGTCAGAAAAGAGATTGGCGCAGCTCAAGGGTCTCTTGAGACTCTATAAAATAAAAAAACAATATATTTTAATCCAATGGTTTGATTAGAATATATTTTGGTGTTAATAATTTATATCTTATAAATTTTCATAAGTGAACTATGAATTATCTTAGAAATTTATTGAAGGGGATATGTAAATAATTTATGTGTGGGAAAAAAGGAATCCTAACTTGTGATCTCCAATGGTAGAAACCCATTATTGTGATAGAAGAAAGGAAATAACTAGTAAACCCAAAAAACATTATCCAATTATTAAAAATTATGAATATGGACATTATGTGAATAAATTACAATAGATAAGTGTGGTCAAAGACAAGGGTAATCAAAGACCATTGATGGCCTGCAAGTCATTTTTTTCAATTTTTTAAAAATCGGATTATGGGTTTCCGGTACCCATACAACAGAAACCTGGTAGATTGAAATTTCAAAATTCAAAAACACCACCGTCAATGCCTTGTGCCACGAGCCTGACACCTCGATCCATGAGCTTGCACCAGGTCAAACATGCTAAGATCATCAGACAAAACCACTACCCCGAATCGCCGGCGAGCTTCACCGGCATGCGTTGTCACCAACATCAACACCAAGAAGAGCATGTCATCATCGTCACAAATCCCGAATCCACAAAATCCATCACCCGCACCACTGACAATCAAAAAACCAAAAATTCAAATTCAATAGATGCACATCACGAACCAAATCAATCAGAAAACAAGAAAACTGCAGTGATCCACACCAACTTCACCGCATCCACAGAAGGATCAAACCACCTGATCTCCTGACCTTTCACCATTCCAACATCACCATGTTGGAAGAGCTCGCCGAAATCCCCCTCGGCATCAACTTCAGCAACATAACCCAACTGCACAAGCAACATCCAGTTTCTGAAGATCCTTCCACCACCGACCAAATCGACCGCATCAGACACAACGAGACCCCAACACACTCACTTGAGAAGATTCAGGACCCCACGAACCACCGACGCATGAGTGTGACCTTCAGACGTTGAGAGACAGACCGCATGTAACACCCCAGGTAAGTAAAGAGTATAACATTTTCACATTTATCCATATTTGTGAATAAAATATTAATATTATTTTAAATGGAACGCTATGCTCGATGGCGTACCCAATATACAACAACAAGTTCCTTCGAAATCATACGTTGCACTCTAATAATAAAATAATATTATTTTAAATGGTAGTTAACACATAGCCGTTGTATTGACAGGAATGAATATAAATAACTAATTTATGATTAAATATGTTTGTCAAATGTTTTTATTTTTATCCAATAAATTTTAGAGGCTTAAAATACAAAGGAATCCAATCTTAAGCATTAAATACACTAGTATTTTCAAAAGATTGTTTTACTACCCTTTTGATGGCAAAACATTTTTTAAATCAAAATTTTGACAATTTTATGAGCTCTATAGACATATTATTTATGATTGGGACATTGAAATTTACCTTGGGTTAATTTTTGGTATTTTTCCGACAATGTTCATTTTTCAATGAATAGTGAAAAATAATGCATTTTACATCAAAACTGCTTTTTCATATAATTTAATTATATGGTTACATTATCTCTTTAATTTGTTTTAAAGTGTAATTAGAATATATTTTTACCATGTAATCCAATGATGGTCATTTGGATTAATTTCACTTTTTAATTGGGCATAAACAAGTGCAAAACTTTTCATAAATATTTTTTCTAAAAAACCCCGCTATTGGTTTTGACAACGGGAAGTTTTTTTAAAAAATTAATTATTGAAAATTCTGTGTTTGAACTTTGGTAAAATGGATTTCATATTTGTAATCATAAGTTCCAAATTACGTAATTATGACTTTTTTGTTTTTGGACAATATGAATAGTAACGACGATAATTATCTTTAATTATCTTGATTAATGAGTAATCAGGTAGTAAAAGATAATAATATAATATCATAATAATACAAAATGAACACCAAAATGTGTCCTAAGGCTACTGGTTGTCTCATGGACGACCATGGGATTCCTTGTGCCAAACTTGGGGGCCCGATGGAATCACTTTAGTGAGAAAGTGACCTTTTATCTTTTTATTTTTAAAGAATGTTAAATGTAACAAAGAATGTATCACCTAAGTAAAATATTTTTAATGTTGTATAAATAAATGATCTTTTGGAATATAAATATTCATTGGAAAGCTAAAATTATTTCCTACATCATAGTATTTTTTTTATAATTTTTAGACATTAAATAAATTAAATTATCTATGACATCATGATGATGCAGCAATGACCTCATTATTTAACGATTTAAATAAAATGGAAAGATATTGTAAAATCTAAGACCTACACATGTCCAAAACTTATTGGATGGGTGGATTTAGAACCCTTATCACCTTATCCTAGAAATACATAAATGTGGGACTACTAAAATCCGAAACTCATTTTCAAATAAAGTTACATTTTATACCTTTCCAAGAGTGCCCCTCCTCTCCTCTTATAAAAGGCCCCCACCTCTAGCTATTTACCCACACATTAAAATCCTTTGTCTCGGCCAACCCCTGCCCATTTTTTCTCTCCACATCTCTCTATAACTCCTTCAAGCCTCACTTTGGGCAGAATCCTTCCCAAGGAAGCCTTTGAGCTCAAACCAAAGGGAGTTACCCGATTTTAAGGTAATGTCTTTCCTTGAGTCCTTTTGTTTTATTTTGCTTTCCAACCCCCTAAACTCTTTTTATTCATTTATTTTGTAACAACTATAGTATCTTCAATATGCTAGAATGTTTTTATAAGAAGGATTCTAGATACACTTACACACACCAACATCTAATGGTTAAAGAACATACTGTTTCCGTGGATGGCGAATTTCTGCCTCCCTGAAACGATGATTCTTCAACATTCTTTTAACACCTTTAAAGATGTCCATTAAGGTGTCACTATATTTATATATGATATATAATATGTTTATGTTTTACTTATGCTTATGTGTTTTTAATTTATGGAATACAGTTATGGTTTCCATTATGGGTAAACGCGATATCTTCATTTAAGGAAGTGCGGACTACCGCCCCCTCAAAGTGATTTGATTCGTTAATAACATATGTGGTACGTAAAAAGGATATATTTAATGATATAATATATGATACCATAATGGAATTAAAATACTATTATTTATCATTATGTTTTAATTCCATTAAATATGAAATATAAATGGAAGTAGCGTTCATGCGTACGTACGGCTTACCGTCTCCATGAACGGTACATTTCATTTATTATCTCAAAATGTTATGTGCTGTTATAAGTACATATATCTAATGGATATGTATGTAATATATTACATATAAATTATTGATATCATTCTGGAATTATAACATATATATATATCTCATTTTGTTTTAATTCCATTAATACGACATAGAAATGAAAGTAGCGTTCATGCGTACGTATGGATTACCGTCTCCATGAACGGTGCATTTCATTTCTTTCCTCTAAATGATTATGTGATATTATAAATATATGTATATGCTGATTATATATGATATATATGATATCCAAATCAGGAATTTTATTCTGGATATAAAGAACCTTTGACCACACGAACAACATGTAATTGTAAGATGTCCACTTTCGACTTAAGAACCAAATATCGACAAGACAAACATTATTAACATAATGATTAAATAATGCTTATAACAAGTAAATAAGTGATATAAAAGGAATAATAAGCTTGAAAAAGGTTCTTAATCATGTAGAAATTAACTCAAGTTTATTATTCAGAAGATTAAAGAACGATCGAGTCAAGCCGGACCCGAGGTAAGGGATCCTACTCCTCTCTTTCTTTTTAAGTACACTCTTTTATGTCATTCCTTTTAGAGCTCATATTTATTATTATTGTGATGTTATTTTATATTAATATTACTGTAATTTTTATGTTCATGTGATGAGAGACCCTATTCTCTATCATCAATCCATTTTGGATGTTTTGAGTGGCGCCGTTAGGCTGCCGAATTTTCGTAAGAGATCTAACCTCTCTCTTTCTTTTTATGTACTCTCCTTTATTTAACTTCTTTTACGCTCCTCTTTGTTATGATGGGGGATGTTATTTTATATTACTCTTTCTGTAAATTTTATTTTAATATGATGAGAGACCCTATTTGATCTCATCAATTCATTTTTGTGAGTTTTATGTGGTGCCGTTTGGCTGCCGAGTTTTCGTAAGGGATTTTTCATCTCACTTTTATTCCCGTGAGATTTATGCTACATTTGCCACAATTTACTTTGAGTGGTGTATTTACTTCCCATTATTCTTCTCTTTTTGTAATATAATTTCGTTTATGAGTATTTAAATCAATGATGTATTGTCCTTCTTTCATGGGGTGTATGTTTTGAAAGATACCCAAGTAGGTAAGGGAACCTTTCACCCTCCTCTTTTTACATGACTTCTTTTATAGGGTCTTTTTAATTACATATTGTTATGTTGGGATATGTTCTCATATATCTTTATCAATGTAAATTTTATGTCCAAGTTATGAGATACACTTTTTATCTCTCATCAACTCATTTTGATGTGACGCTGTTAGGCTGTCAAGGGAACTTCTTAACCCAATTTCGATTTCATTGGGTTCAACATGTAGTTATTGAATATGTCATCCTTTGAATATGTGTGAATGACCTTTGATTATTTTACACTTAATATCCACTTATATTTGGTCTATTCGTTTGTCACACACAATTATGTAATTGATTTATCCTTAAAACCGAGGATATCGTCTTTGTATGGGACTTCGTCTCAATCTCTTTTCATTGAGGCATATTTTATTTTATACACAACCTTCTTTTATACGGTGTATAAACCCCTTTGACTTTTACGTTTATCCAAAAAGGAGTCTTTTTTATATGAAGTGTTTTACTAAACGACCAAAGGGAATGTTTTTGTCATACGTATGCGGCGACAACGACTTCTCCGCCTCCGTGACCATTATTTGAATTTCGGCTTCCTCTACAAGCCATACATTTTTTTATAGAAAAATAAAAACCATGTTTTACTTTTCGTTTATTTTGGTTTTGAAAATGGTTTTCATAATGTTTTTATATCAATGTGTTGTATTGATATCTTGTGATTGAAAGGTGGAAATGTTATGTTTCCTTTATGCATTTTTTATGTGATATGATTATGTTGAGGTTCTTGGGATTGTTATGAAAATGGGTGGTTCTGTGATAAACAATGGGCGGGAGAGCCCGATATAGCTCTCTAATGCATTGGGTAACGCGAAGGAGTGAAACGTTAAGGTTTCTCCGAAGAGATTTAGGGAATATACTGTGGTGGGTATTCCAAACGTAACCAAGAGGGTTACTCCCTATGTAAGAATGTTATGAATGCCTCAAGTTACCTTTTATGTCTTATGATTTCTATGATTTGATGAGGTATGTTAAAGTGCCTATGTTTTATGGGTAAAGTATGATTTCATTCTTTTGTACATATGAACTCATTTTTCCTTTCCATATTTTCTTATATCCCTTACTGAGATTTTTATGCTCATCCCAAGTTTTTGAAATGTTTTTCACGGGTCAAGGAAAGGGTATATGATATGACGATAGTGTCAAGGAAGGTTAAAGAAAGAATCCATGTTTTATTTTAAATATGTTTCCGTTGAGGAGAAAAATGAATACAGTGTTTTATGTAACCACTTTGTGTAAATGTGGAATGTAATGCAAGTTTTATGATCTAATTATCTAAAACTCTAAACCTGAAAAGATCCTCAATGTGTAATCTTGTAATAACTCAAGATTAAGTAAGGTTTAAGGCTGGGGCCTTATAGTTGGTATCAAAGGTCGGTTTAGATAACTTTAGAGGTTAGGGTATTCTTTAAGCATAAGTGACATTACCATAATGGTTAGGAATACAGAAAGAGTCCTAGTATTAGCTAAAGTGAATGAGTAAGTATATCTTAGTGTTTATCATCCTCATTAGTAAATTATGGTTTTGTTTATATACTCACACTGAACTTTTTGGTTTTAGTAAATTGCTAGATCTAGCAGGCACCAATGTAATAGTGGATGTGAAGGAAACTGTGACAGTTTTTTGAGCAAGCAACTGAATGATATGGGGGCTGCAATGAGAACTCTTGTGATTATCCTCAACCAACTATCTGGAGTCATGATTGACCACCTAAACCTTGGTGATTTCTCTAAGGCATCATATATTCGAGAAAAAAATCCCTACAGAACTACATGTAATAATCATAAAGGTAAGTGTGTTAAAAAACTTATGTGTCAATGATGTGGAAAGAAACACATAGGAAAATGTTTCAAAGGGACAAGATTATGCTATAGATGTGGAAATGAAGGTTATAAAGCAAGAACCATCCACGGAAAAAGTAAGCATCTAGTTGACTCGAGGAAAGGGAAAGAAGTTCTTTCCTAGGGATCAATTGAATGTTTTAAATGTGGTGTGCATGGTCATTATGCAAACACATGTCCTATGAAGAAGTTTCATGAATGGGATTACCAAGATCGTACAAATGTTCATTTACCAATACCTAATGCCATTCAGATTGAGGATGAAGAAACTGACAATGACCAATCAAAGGTATGGATTATTTCATAACTATTGTTTTCCTATTTTGCGATCTTAGGATATGATTCATGATTTTTTCTGTAGGAAAGAAGTATTTTAGAGTAAGTTTGAAAGGAATGGTTAATGGATCATTAAGAATGTTGAATGAGTAAGATGTCAACATATAAGGGATTCAAGAGTTATGGTGAAATTCTTAAGAGTATGAAGTCTCATTTGATGATGGGGTTACATTAGAAGACTTTTTATATTATGTGTAACCCTGATGATTAATATATGAAAATTTTATTCAAGGAATAGTTATCTGCTCTTTTGTGGACATAGTTATATAGAACCATTTGGGTTTATATGATCCTTTCTTTTGAGTTAATAATGGGTTACTATATGTTATGCTGGAAAATGAAAGGCATGAGATAAACTTGAGGTTAAAATATGTTATGATTATTATTGAATATTTTATCTCGTTTTGGAGAATGTTTTAAAATTATATAGTTTTGGAAAAAGGACAACACGCAGACCGTGTGACAACCTGTCGTGTCAGACAAAGCTGCGGGAATCGAACCCACAACCAAAGTGCAACTGGTATTTATCGCCTACCACTGGACTACGTGAAGTCCCTAGTTAGTTTGACTGATTCTTATTAGTTAGATGATTTTATGAATTAAGAGTAAGTTGATTTTGGGTTATCTATGTAAATTTATTAACCTATCATGGAGGATATGTGATTAGGTTAATTGCATTTCAATACGAGACATTAAGAGAAATTGATGTTGTTTGTAGATAACTGATACGATTTAACTTGGAAGACTATGTGACTAAATCCCTCAAATATTTGGGTTTCAATCTTAGTTTGGTTTACTTTGAAGAATTTTATGGAAAAATTGTTTATCGAGTGGTCCTCGTTGAACTTTGGGTTTTGTTGGTCAAATTTTGAAGATTAATAATAGATTTTCTTTTTATAAAGGGTTATCCTTTTCTAGATTATCTGATCTTGTACTAACAGTTTTGGTTCTGGTTTTGGTTAGAGTCTAAAGACATGGGGAGTATATAGTTCCCTTTTTTGGATTATGTGATTCTCTAGACATTGATTATAGTACTCTTAATGTGAATAAGTCTTCCTAAATACTCGACTTTTGGAGAAAATATGAGTATGTGTAAGGAATCTAATAAAAGTTGAAAGTCAACATGATAAGTGATTATGTTTCCTTCTGAATAAATTCTTCAAAAAAAAGTAACTTAAAACAAAAATTATGTCTATTAACTTTTTCCTACTGGGGAATCGAATACCGTTTAACCCATCACAATTTTGTGATTTTTTCTTGTGGTTAACATTCCCCTAAACATGTTTTCTATCACTCTCCATCAGAACATGACCTTTTGTTTTTTCCTGCATGTCTATATTTTCATACTTGGAATCCTAGTATGGGTTAACTCAGGTGACCTTTGTATTTATATTTCTTTATTTTAAAGTGACTGTTTTACTGACTCTTGTTCCAATGTTGGATTTTCAATGATGTTTCCAAGCCCTGTTTTATAATTGCGAGGACGCAATTCCCAAAAGGGGGGAAGGATGTAACACCCCAAGTAAATAAAGAGTATGAAATTTTCACATTTATCCATATTTTTGAATAAAATATTAATAGTACTTTAAATGGAATGCTATGCTCGATGGCGTACCCAATATACAACAACAAGTTCCTTTGAAATCATACGTTGCACTCTAATAATAAAATAATATTATTTTAAGTGGTAGTTAACACATATATGTTGTATTGACTTGAATGAATATAAATAAGTAATTGACGATTAAATATGTTTGTTAAATGTTTTTACTTTTATCCAATAAATTTTAGAGGCTTAAAATACAAATGAATCTAATCTTAAGCATTGAATACACTAGTATTTTTAAAAGATTGTTTTACTACCCTTTTGATGGAAACCCATTTTTTAAATCAAACGTTTGAAAATGTTATGAGCTCTATAGACATATTATTTATGATTGGGACATTAAAATTTACCTTGGGTTAATTTTTGGTATTTTTCCGACAATGTTCATTTTTCAATTAATAGTGAAACATACTGCATTTTACATCAAAACTGCTTTTTTCATATAATTTAATTATATGGTTACATTATCTTTTTAATTTGGTTTAAAGTGTAATTATAATATATTTTTATCATGTAATCCAATGATGGTCATTGGGATTAATTTCAGTTTTTAATTGGGCATAAACAAGTGCAAAACGTTTCATAAATATTGTTTCTAAAAAACCCGCTATTTGTTTTGAAAACGAGAAGTTTTTTTAAAATTAATTATTGAAAATTATGTGTTTGAAATTTGTTAAAATGGATTACATATTTGGAATCATAAGGTCCAAATTATGTAATTAAGACTCTTTTGTTTTTGGACATTATGAATAGTAACGACAGTAATTATCTTTAATTATCTTGATTATTGAGCAATCGGGTAGTTAAAGATAATAAGATAATATCATAATAATACAAAATGACCACAAAATTTGTCCTAAGGAAACTTATTGTCTCATGGCCGACCATGGGATGCCTTGTGCCAAACATGGGGGCCCCATGGAATCACTTTTGTGAGAAAGTGACTTTTTATCGTTTTATTTTTAAAGAATGTTAAATGTAACAAAGAATGTATCACCTAAGTAAAATATTTTTAATTTTGTCTACATAAATGATCTTTTGGACTATAAATATTAATTGGAAAGCTAAAAAAATTTCCTACATCATAGTTGTTTTTTTATAATTTTTAGACATTAAATAAATTAAATTATCTATGACATAATGATGATGAAGCGATGACCTCATTATTTAACGATTTAAATAAAATGGAAAGATAATGTAAAATCTAAGACCTAAACATGTCCAAAACCTATTGGATGGGTGGATTTATAACCCTTATCACCTTATCCTCGAAATACATCAATGTGTAACCACTAATATCCGAAAATCATTTGCAAATAAAGTTACATTTTATACCTTTCCAAGAGTGCCCCTCCTCTCCTCTTATAAAAGGCCCCCACCTCTACCTCTTTACCCACACTTCCAAAGCCTTTGGCTCGGCAAACCCCTGAACATTTCGTCTCTCCACATCCCTCTATAACTCCTTGAAGGATCACATTGGGCAGAATGCTTCCCAAGGAATCCTTTGAGCTCAAACCAAAGGGAGTTACCCGATTTTAAGGTAATGTCTTCCCTTGAGTCCTTTTGTTTTATTTTTCTTCTCCAACCCCCTAAAATATTTTTATTCATTTATTTTGTAACAACTCCAGTATATTAAAAATACTATAATGTATTTATAGGAAGGAATCTAGCTACACTTACACACACCTACATCTAATGGTTAAAGAACATACTATTTCCGTGGATGGAGAATTTCGGCCTCCTGAAATGATGATTGTTCAACATTATTTTAACACCTTCAAAGGTGGCCATTAAGATGTAACTATATTTATATATGATATATAATATGTTTATGTTTTACTTATGCTTCTGTGTTTATAATTTATGGCATACCTTTATGGTTTCCATTATGGGTAAACGCGATATCTTCATTTAAGGAAGTGTGGACTACGACCCTCTCAATGTGATTTGATTCGTTAATACCATATGTGGCACATATAAAGGATATATTTAATGATTTTATATATGATACCATACTGGAATTAAAATACTATTATTTATCATTATGTTTTAATTTCATTAAATATGAAATGGAAATGGAAGTAGCGTTCATGCGTACGTACGGCTTACCGTCTCCATGAACGGTACATTTCATTTCTTATCTCAAAATGTTATATAATATTATAAGTACATATATATAATGGATATATATGTAATATATTACATATAAATTATTGATATCATTCTGGAATTATAACATATATATATATATATATATCTCATTTTGTTTTAATTCTATTAATACGACTTAGAAATGAAAGTAGCGTTCATGCGTACGTACGGCTTACCGTCTCCATGAACGGTGCATTTCATTTCTTTCCTCTAAATGATTATGTGATATTATAAATACATGTATATGCTTGATATATATGATATATATGATATCCAAATCAGGAATGTCATTCTGGATATAAATAATCTCTGACCACACGAACAACATGTAATTGTAAGAAGTCCACTTTCGACTTAAGAACCAAATATAGAAAAAACTAACATTATTAACTTAATGATTACATAATGTTTATAACATGAAAATAAGTGATATAAAGGAAATAATAAGCTTGAAAGAGGTTCTTAATCAAGTAGAAATTAACTCATGTTTATTATTCAGGACATTAAAGAATGATCGAGTCAAGTCGGACCCGAGGTAAGGGATCCTACTCCTCCCATTCTTTTTAAGTACACTCTTTTATGTCATTCCTTTTAAATCTCATCTTTCTTGTTATTGGGATGTTATTTTATATTAATATTACTGTAATTTTTATGTTAATGTGATGAGATACCCTATTCTCTCTCATCAATCCATTTTGGAAGTTTTGAGTGGCGTCGTTAGGATGCCGAATTTTCGTAAGAGATCTAACCTCACTCTTTATTTTTATGTACTCTCCTTTATGTAACTTCTTTTATGATCCTCTTTGTTATGATGGGGGATGTTATTTTATATTCCTCTTGCGGTACATTTTATTGTAATATGATGAGATACCCTATTTGATCTCATCAATTCATTTTTGTAAGTTTTATGTGGCGCCGTTAGGCTGCCGAGTTTTCGTAAGGGATTTTTCATCTCACTTTTATTCCCGTGAGATTTATGCTACATTTGCCACAATTTCCTTTGAGTGGTGTATGTACATCACATTATTCTACTCTTTGTGTAATATACTTTTGTTTATGAGTATTTACATCAATGATGTATTGTCCTTCTTTCATGGGGGGTATGTTTTGAAAGATACCCAAGTCGGTAAGGGAACCTTTCACCCTACTCTTTTTACAAGAATTCTTTTATTGGGTCTTTTAATTTACATATTGTTATGTTGGTATATGTTCTCATATATCTTTATCGATGTAAATTTTATGTCCAAGTGATGAGATACACTTTTTATCTCTCATCAAAAAATTTTGATGTGACGTCGTTAGGCTGTCAAGGGAACTTCATAACCCAATTTTGATTTCTTTGGGTTCAACATGTAGTTATTGAATATGTCATCCTTTGAATATGTGTGAATGACCTTTGATTATTTCACACATAATATCCACATAGATTTGGTGTATTCGTTTGTCACACATAATTATGTAATTGATTTATCCTTAAAACCAAGGATACCGTCTTTGTATGGGACATCGTCTAAATATCCTTTCATTGAGGCATATTTTATTTTATACACAACCTTCTTTTATATGTTGTATAAATCCCTTTGACTTTTACGTTTATCCAAAAAGGAATCTTTTTTATACGAAGCATTTTACTAAATGACAAAAGGGAATTTTTTTTTGTCATACGTATGCGGTGACAACGACTTCTCCGCCTCCGTGACCATTATTTGAATTTCGGCTTCATCTACAAGCCCTACCTTTTTTTAAAAGAAAAGTAAAAACCATGTTTTAGTTTTCTTTTATTTTGGTATTGAAAATGGTTTTCATAATGTTTTTATATCAATGTGTTGTATTGATATTTTGTGATTGAAAGGTGGAAATGTTATGTTTCTTTTATGCATGTTTTATGTGACACGATTATGATGAGGTTCTTGGGCATTGTTATGAAAACGGGTGGTTCCATGATAAACTAAGGGCGGGTGAGCCCGATATAGCTCTCCAATGCATTGGGCAACGCAAAGGAGTGAAACGTTAAGGTTTCTCCGAAGAGATTTAGGGAATATACTGTGGTTGGTATTCCAAACGTAACCAAGAGGGTTACTCCCTATGTAAGAATGTTATGAATGCCTCATGTTACATTTTATGTCTTATGATTTCTATGATTTGATGAGGTATGTTAATGTGTATATTTTTTATGGGTAAAATATGATTTCATTCTTTTGTATATATGAACTCATGTTTCCTTTCCATATTTTCTTATATCCCTTACTGAGCATTTTATGCCCATCCCATGTTTTTGAAATTTTTTTCACAGGTCCAGGGAAGGGTACATGATATGATGATAGTGTCAAGGAAGTGTCAAGAAAGAATCCATGTTTTATTTTAAATATGTTTCCGTTTAGTGGAAAATGAATACTATCTTTTATGTAACCACTTTGTGTAAATGTGGAATGTAATGCAAGTTTTATGATCTAATTCTCTAAAACTCTAAAACTGAAAATATCCTCAATGTTTAATCTTGTAATAACTCAAGATTAAGTAAGGTTTAAGGCTGGGGCCTTATACCGCAGGACACCAGCGAGCTGCCAAGAACAAAACCAGAAGCACTCCAAAGAGTATTCCATCAGTCAGAATGGGTCAACTATTTTATCCCAATTATAAAACTCTTCCATGATCCATATTTGAGGATTTAATTCATAAGAAAACCATAAGATACTCCTTTTAGAATAAAATGTTGAAATTCTAATCATGGATTTGTTTTCTTTATATAGATCCATTTTAATTTTCCAAAAGAAGTAAATCTCCCATCCTATCAAGAATTTCCCTCTGATTCTATAAAATTTCAAGGGTGATGATGAATATTATTTGATAAAAAAATAACAGGAATGGATAATATATCTGTACAAGAAATCATGTACTACCCAAATGATTGATAGTAATGAAAATATCATACTTGATGATCGTACCATTATAATGCAGTTCACTATTGTGTTTATTGAATAATTTACAAATATTCCCCATAGATGTGATGTTGAGTTATCGATTGATCTCATACCCAATGTATTTACATTATCTAAGTCTCTATATAGAATAATAATTTTTTAACACGAAAGGATGAATGATAAATTATAGTAGAATAATGCTTAAGGGTTTATAAACCCATGTGCTTCACCATGGGCCGCACTGACCATTTTTTCATGAAGAACGATTGGTCAATAATCCCTACATTGATTATTATTATCTCAAAAGTATCACAATAAAGGAATCTTTAAAATGGAATATATTTATTAATTATTTTAAAAGTTATGTTGAGCATAGTATATATCTATAATGGATCTTTGATCAGGATATTATCAAGTAATTATGAATAGGGAGAATCTCCCTAAGACTAATTTTCATACAAGGTTTGGGAAATAAGATTTTTTAGGGGTTCAATTTGGACTCAAAAATTCTAAAAATATATTAAAAGATGCGGTAAATATACAATTTAGATATTACCTTTATAATGTTGTGGTATTATTTATAAATTATATTCTTATTTTCTATTAAAACATGTTGGAACATGAGAATAATATAAATAATATACTGAAGACCACGAAGAAGGAAAAATTATATGAAATATAAAATATGAGTTTTTTAGTGAATTTTAATTTCTGGGGGAATTTTATCACTAAAAATGAGATATCATAAAATACATTAAAAATATAGGCAATCGATTGATGGCCTAGTCCAACATCGATAATAAAAATCCAAATCTTCAGTGGATTTTCTGGGTATAATCCTCGATTGTTTAGATTTTTTAGATTTTTTATTAAAATTTACAATCTTAAAACCCATGATTACTTATATGTGATTCAAGTTTTTTAGAATTATCGATTTTTGGAAATAATTAAATAGTATAAAAAGAGGATAATTATTGCACTGATACTCACATTACCCACTTGTGGGGAAGTATTTGTGATCTATAAGATGAATTAAAAAAATTCATGGATTTTTTAATCATGTAAGATGAAAAGGTGATATTATAATCCTCCTATAAATTTGATATCCATGACAAGAAATTCATAACTCTTGAACTTGATTTTTCTAGAGTGTTTTTTCATTAATGATTTAATGATATTTATTTTAAGGTGAAATGTATGTCCTAAATTAAAATAATAAAATATAATATATATAATAAAAAATGTGTCTAATATAAACAAATAGAGGAGGTTAGTTCTATTAAACAATTTTGATTTTTTAATACAGTACAATTATAGGAAATCAAGAAATGTGAAATAATATCTATGTTCAAAGGATCTTATAATAATATACATGAATATTATTTCAAGACATATAATATTTTTATCCCTTAAAATGATGGAAATGGGAATAATAAGGTAATAATCATCCTATATTTGTCAAATATATTCCCAAACATCCATTCTTAAGTTGATCAACAAGTCTAAAAATTATTAAGAGTTGATACATAAGATGGTAGAGAATGATATGGAATTCATATATTCCAAATAAAAAATTAAATGGTTTGTAACTGAGGTATATGTCACAGATAAAATTTAGCTAAATAGGGGACTTTTAGATGATGTGCATATTTCATCCTTTTATATTCATCCTTGAATCCAAATTATGTATAGAGATTTGAAGTAAAACATATGTTGTGATGACATGAAGAGGGAAATTTTAGAGTTTGTATTTCAATGATTAGTATGAAAACAAGTCATGGTGGTACAACAGAAGTCTATATGTAGGATATAACCATTTCCCACGCCCATTTGGAAATTGGAAAAAATAACATTGTTTTTAATCGTAATAATCCCAAGGACACCTCATTAAATAACACTATCTTGGTGGTAGTTAGTCACCATACCAAATAATCACATTTCCTTTGTATCATGGATGATTTCCCTATGGACCTACTCCATATGATATTCATATGTTATTTTGTATAAATTATTGTAATTATACAATCAATTCTGACTAATGAAGATCCATGGTTTACGTAGAGGTATTGGAGAAACGTTTAGTGAGAATTGTATAAAAGAACTGTGCATCATCACTACTTATCACCATAAAAAAATTAATCTGGAAGAACCATTCAAACATAAGATCATATTCTGAGGCTCTGTTAAATCAATTTAAAAGGATGTTTCTACCAGAAACTACCAAATGTGGATTGATAAAATAAAAATATTTTATATTTTAGAATTCAAATGGAATATTATAAATATTTGTATTGTAATAGGTGAAGAACATTGACATAATTATATATAGATAGAGTGAAAAATATAATGATAATATATCTTATCCAATAAAAAATGAGATTGTAAAAAACATTCAACATCATATGAAATCTGTACAAATATGATAAAAACATTGTACATACAATCAGTATATAAACATGGAGTTTGAGGTTGGAGATAAAGTGTTACATTAGATATCCCAGTGGAATACTTTCATTAATTTTTTGAAGAAGAGAATGTGTAGTCCTAGATATATCGACTCCATTGAGATCATTGATCTCTTTGGATGGGTGGCCTGCCGACTATCACTCCCACTAATGTTTTCCAATATGCAGGATGTGTTCCTCGTATCACTCTAAATAACTACAATCCAAACCCCTCACATGTACTAAAATCATTGGTGGTTACATTGTAGAATGATATTTCATATGAGTAATAGTTAGTGAACATATTATATTGTAGAGTGAAGGTTCTATGAAAGAATAAAACTCATCTGGTTAGAGTGATATGGTAGAAGAACAAGTAGGACGAGGAAACAAGAGAACTATAAGAGGTGATGAAACAAAAGTAACCACTTTTTTATTAGTGTATGAAATGAAAATTTTGAGGGTAAAAATATTAAAAGGGGGAATTATGTAACTATCAGAACTTTTATAAATTCAATTCCAAATTTGAATGAATAAATTCATTATAAAATAATAATGTAATATAAACCACAAGCACTACATTAGTAGTTTTGTAATTTTATATAATTCCATATTTAAAATAGTAATAAGCTGCATAACCAATAATAACATAGTTACAGAACAGTGATCATATTATCACAAATATGTTGGGTTATTATAAAGGTAAATTTCCACATATGATAGATGAGATGGTCTCGACTAGAACTATCATACCATGTGAATCCCATTTATCATAAATTTTGAGGGTGATACACTCATTGAGATTTAACATTGAAAATATAAAATATTTGATTCAATAACTAATGCATGGACTAACCCATTTACTAATGAAGTTGAAGCTCTTTGAAATGACATCTAAAACAATGTTCCCTAAATCAACCCAAGAAAGTATCACCATCACACACCATAAAATTATTCAAATAACTATCCAAATAAAGACATTTGTATCTATATTGTAACGTTATAATTTTTTAATTTTTCAATTTATTAAATAAACATTAAATTTATCTCTTTTTAATATTACAATTTATATGATTAAATAATGAGTTTCTTTGAATTTTTTATTTTTATATGATGAAAAATCAAGTGAATATTTTGTGAAAATATATAGTTTTAATCAACAAATAATATTTGATGAATTTATGAATTATTGAATAAAAAATACTTTAATAAAATATAATTATTAATACATATTTATTAAATATAAAAGACATGATAATTTTATAATTTCAAATGAAATTTTTATATTGGATAGAAAATTATTATTACTAAAAAACTAGAATTTCTCAATAAATGTTTATTCTAATTTGAAATTGTAAATTCTCATACATAAAGAATTATTTTGTAAACATAAATATATTTTTTTTTTGAAATTATCATTGTAATATTATATAATGTTTATATTTTCATATTTTTTTTAATAAAAGTGTTTATTTGGGTAAAAGCAAAATATGACATATATTATTACATTATTATGAACCAAAAGGGATCTAATAAAATTCATAAAAAATATCAATGAACACATAAATATACACCCTTTAAAATAATTTTTTTTTAAATTATTTTATTAGTTATATAGACCCAAAATGATACATTAAAAAACTATATTATATTTTATAGATTTTAAATAAATTATTTGTGAAAATGACTATCTTCCACATCAAATAGGGTATTATTTAAATTAAACAAAATATTAAACATTTAAAATATTGATTTCCACTACACAAAATAATATGTCATAGGAAAAACATAGTATAGTTTTTTGTTTTGATTACTTAATTATACAGATTCCAAAAAAAATTCTTGGAAATTAATAAAGAATTATAATATTGTTTTCCATATATTCCTAAATGAACCATTATATTTCACTCAAGAAAACATTGATAAAAATTAATATTCCCTTCCCCCTCGATGATCATCTGAAGGTTCCCCAATATTCTTAAGAAGATCCTCCTGATATTTTAAAATCTCCCTTTCATTGTAATGGATTATTTCCTCATCTTTAATCATGTTCCTTCTTTAAATTATGAATTTTTAAAAAATTTCATTTTGGTATATGATTAAAAAAATTCTCTAAATATACATGTGATTTACAATTCAGGATATACCCATTTAACTCTCATTTATCCTTTCAATTAATATTAATGTTTCTCATTTATGTTATCAAAGCTATCATATGGTTTTTTATGAGAAACATTTTTGTTTTTAATAACCATTTCCAATTCCACTCATAGGTATTCAGATGAATGTACCTATCCATCATTTATTTGGGACTTCCTTGTAAATATCTCACACTCCATGATTTTTCAATTAATTGTGATATAATACAACTTAATGGTTTTTTCATCTATGTGTAACACTAATTCATATACATGATTTGAATGTGATGAGTACGCCCATAGTTATCTAGTCATCAATATAATTGTGTAATGATTTAATCTCTTGAGATACCTTGCATTGTGAATGAAATATTATCATATGCACAATATATTGTGTTTTAGTAGTGGATACACCTGATATATGACTATGATCCAATGGTTTAAGTTACATGAACATTCTTATGCTTATTTTATGATACCATGATGTATAATACATCATTTTTCAAGAATATGATACTTACCCTTATTATACTACCTTGATATTCCTCTTAGCTCACATGCACTAACATAACTTGTGATATGATTTTTATATTTCCATATAGGGATTTATATTTCTCCCCATATATATATATATATATATGTTATGCCATACAGTTTAAGAAAATGATGTAATTTTAATATAATGTTAAGGTAGTTTTAAATAACGTCCTTATAATTATTTTTAAATTTGTTATTATATTTACCTAATTTCCCATATAAACTAGGCTTAATGATTATTTGGGAACATTTTAATGCGCAACGTAATAAAATTGATCATTATTTATGATTTATTAAATATATAGGTTTTCATAAATTACTAAAATATTATTCTTGATTTTGTGAATATTATAATCTTAAATTACTATATAAACCTTAATGTTATTTATTTTTCATTCCATATTTATGAGAATATTAATTGAAAAAATGATCATGTATTAATTTACTTATTTTATCATTCGGTTCACTAGTCGCCTATAGTGTTTTTTAAGAAGTTTTTTTAAATTTTTTTTTATCATAGTTTCCTTTTCAGTCATATATTTCATTTTATTATTATAGATAGTTATTGTTTTATGGAATAGATTTCACTATCAAATATTTATTAAAAAATATATTCATCCTAATATAGTTGATCCTTTTAATATAATCACTTCATATCTATTCAAAGTTTCTCGCCCATGATTTATTCATATAACATATAATTTACATGTTTTATATTCAATTGTAATATTTATGATTAAATGTTACTAAAAAATAACAAGTAAACATTAATATTATGTCATCCAATTTTTTTATTACATTTTGGTGAATGTTTTATAACTATTTATGTGCAAAATAGACACTATTTTCACTTTTTCATGGGATCCTCTCTCATCCAACTTAAATAAAAACTCCCTTTGATATATGAGTGATTTCCTAATAACATTATTAAATTCATATTAAATTTATATTGGATAATGAACCACCACTATTAAATGAAATTGGATTTTTGACATTCAAATTAAAAGGAAAAACATATATAATTCTCTTTGAAATTTTATTCATTATATCATGGGATGATTAATTTTAAGCATAAATATATTTTTAATAAGTTTTATTCATCATATATAGGGTGTTTTAATTTTTAAGTCACCTGAAACACATATAATTTTATTGTTTTTATTTTATATCCAAATGTTATCAAAAATCATTTAATATTTTGTCACGTACTTCCAATTTCAGGAAGAAAATTTTTATTTCTTAAATATAATATTATAATTATTTATTTTGAGTTTATTTTATTTTTAATGCATGATAATATATATGTTATTATCATATGTTTAGTATAACTCTTCTCTTATTCCATATCAATAATAGAATAGAATACATGTCATTAAGCATGAAAAATGATATTAGCATGTTCTATAGAGGTGTATAAATAATAGATGTTGCTAATTTGAGATGTGTAATCTTCTTCGTTTTCCTTTCTCATAAAATTTTCTCTTCTAAACTTCTTCTATTAAAAATAAAAAAATTTATGTTTTCCCATTTTTTTGGATGAAATAATTTTATTCTTCAACTTTTTTTTAGTGGGACCAATTTTATTTTTTGTAATGAACATTTTTAAATTTCCAACTCCTTAGAAACTAAATAAAATTAAAATATGTATAACATTGTATTTTAAAATTCTATTAATGAAATTTATTTAAATTAGAGAAAGGATTCAATTATCTTTTTAATTACTTCTTTATCATCTCCTGAATATTATACAAAATAATTTTTATTTTCATTTAGAATGAGATCATTCATATATTTCATTATATAATAGGAAATAAATAAAATTTTTAATTTATCAAGGATTACATTATCTATTTCTTTACCTGTAGAAACAATAACATCAAAAATGTCTGGGATGTTACTCACTAAATTTCAGTAATGGTTGTGTCATCAATTGTTTCTCTGAAACAATTTTTTTATATAAAAATCCTCTCACCCTCATGATGTATTCTTCTATTTTATGTTCATCGTATATTGTAATATATTTAATGATTTCCTTTCCACACTCATAGTTTTTATTTTTTTTGTTTGATTTTATAAAAATGTACTCTCAAGATTATTCCTTATCCCCTTGGTTGTTTTGAGTCCCAAAACCTTTGTGTGAAACCTATCAAATAAAGAGATAATAGTTATATAAATTTTATTACAATTTAAAACTATATTCATTTTTCCAAATTTTTACAGGAGTAACATATTGAACAATAATTAAACATAATATGTTAGAATAATTTTCTTTTAGGAACTAAGGGATATTATAAGGTATCATTCAATTAACCAAAAAAATGTAGTTATTTATATTGAATATAGTTGAAACAATTCAATTTAAATAATTTAAATAAACCATCTTCATATATAGTAAATAAAAATATAACATAGTAGTAACATATAATATTTTGTTCCTACTACATGTCTTTTTTTCATATCAGACATGACTGTGTTTAGATTTCATAACATCCACACTGCTTTAAAATTACTCATGAAAGGGGAGAATTCTAATATAGTATTTAAATAAAGAATGGAACTCCCCATTTATCCATGAGATATGTGAGTTTTAGTTTAATTTAATGAAATTTTATATTCATAGAGTGGCACATTCATTCTAATTAATAGGTCAATTATACCCATTTCATGAACATTGAGGAGAGCTTCACAAACCTAGAACCAACAGGGATTATAAATCTTGTTGGAAAACCATTAATGAGGATGTATTGTTTTTTTCCAATAATTCCATGCTTATCAATGATATTTTATTCTATTATGAAAATTTTGTTATAAATAATATTGAAATGATTAATTCAAAAACATGGAGACTTTTTTATGAGAGAAATATTATTGGATGATTTCATTAAAATTTTAAATTTCAACCCTTGTCTGCTAATTTTTTCATTTAAATATTTTCTAGTAGATAATTTATCAATGATATCCTTCACATGATATTATTAATTTTATCTATTTTACCTTGAGGATTATTTTTCAATTATAATAAATAAATTTTGATATTTGAATTATAAGATGAGTCATTAGCAGGGGAAAATATTACATTGGTTTTTGTGTTACAAAAATACTGAAATCATCAACAACAATCATTGGAAAGATATTCTATTACAATGCATAAATGTATTAAAAAATTATAAATACAATGATATTAATGACATACAAGGGATGAAATTTAATTATGAGGGAGAATTACGACACCCCCATTATGACATGTGAGTAGTTATATTAGTATAAAATAATTATTTGTTTAAAAATGATGTTTAATGGGAATTATATATGAATAAGGGTTATTTTTAATACATTTATAACATGTAGTGTATCCATAATATACCCTATGAACATATAAAAAATTGCTCTATATATAGAATATATTTTTTTAAATATTTAATGTTGAATTCTTATTTCTTGAACATGAGACAAATAAAATAAAATATAAAATATAAAAATAAGGATCATTTTCATATTTTATATGTTTTCATATAAAATATCCAAATTTGTTGTCGAGTTCATTTTTGTTGTAATTTTACCTTTATCCTCTACAATCACTCATTATTATTTATCTTATGGGATATAATGTTTTTAAATCAATTATTGAAATATTTAAACTTTTTATTATCAATTGTGAACTAAATTCTATTATTTGGGAGTTTGGAAAAAAAATATAAGTGAGATATATATTTACTCTTATCACTTATATTTTTATATTTTTCTCCTACATATAAACCCTAATTTAGGGTCTTTATTAAACAGGAATAGGGTTACTGAAAATAAATTTTGGATTTCAGTGTTATCATGGAGGGTATTTTCTAGATAGTTTAGATCTATAATTTTACATTATATATATATTTATAATAAAAAATCCTATGTATTTTGGTCCAATAATTTCTATTCCTCTAGTATAATATATATATATATATATATAGGTAATTTATTTTAGAGAAACGATGATTCAAAATTGAATTGATTTATCATTAATGTTTTGGTTGGTTTTTAATATATAACTCATTTATTGAATGAGATTTTAATATCAAATATATATGGTTTTAATAATTAAATATTTATAAACATGAATTTTAGTGATAAAAATTATACAAAAAATAAAGGATGAATTTTTTAAAAAATTATTTATTCATTTGGTTTACTTGTTTTGAAATGCATTGATGGAATATTTTATAGAAACATGAAATTTTAGAAATTAATTTTTTTATATAATTATGAGTTTTAAATATTTGTTGAGAGATTTTTCGTAAGAAATGATCATTTCATTATTCTTGGTTATTTTAAAATTATATATATGAATTAAACAGTAAAAATTGTTGTAAAATCCAAACTCATTACCTATATCGATAAATGTTATCATGAAATGAATGTTTAATAATGCATTATTTGATTGTTTGATTATATAATAAATATTGTAATATGATAACTCATAAGTGTAGACAATATAATTATCAAGTCTTATTTCATATAGACTATATTATGATTAATTGGGGTTTTATGTGTCAATGAGTAAGCAAAACCAGATAAAAATAAACTCTTAGGTGGGTTTCTTTAGTGAAAATTATTGAAATTTCTAATTTAATTATCATAATAAATGGTTTTATTTATAAATATAAATGTTTATGTCATTATTTTTTTAATCATTCCATCATGTTTATATCATTTTATTGATCATTAATATATAAATATGTGATTAAATTAGAGTAATCCAATGAAGAATTATTTTAGTAAACCTCTATGGTCATACAATAATTCCCACTACCATGGATATAAAATTACTTCTGTCATAATGATACATAGTTCCCAAATAATAGGGTTGATCAAAATTGAATTGGTTTCATTCATGTTATTGCTTTTAGATATTTAAATTATTATTAGGGTATCATTGAGAATATTTATGTTCTTGGAAAAGAAGAAAAAATAATTTGGTAAAAAATAAATATAAAAATGAAACATGATAATAAATTTTTTATGAGTTTGTGAGAATATTTTTTTATTATTTTAAATAATATTATAATTTATATTATTTTATTAAAAAATAAAAAATACATGTGATCATTATACATAAACAACCATTTCATATTTACATATATAATGAATCTTTTGTATAGATTAATTATGGTTGGAATTATTATAGATATGTCATTCAATTTGGTTCCCAACAAAAAGATAGAAAAAAACAAAAGGGCGTGATATGTGTTTTTAAAATAATATAGTAATTTATTTCTCATGTAATATAAAAATCATAAATATAAATTTTATATATTCCAAGAATATATCCATGTAAATTTCATTGGTAAAAAATAAATAAAACTATTTATATATTCTTAGTAACCGATAAAGGTATCAATAGATTACAAAATTAAAAACAAATAAATAATGTGTTTAAAAAATTCACAAAGTAATGGTTAAAAAATCCAATAATAATATAATTATGAAATAAAATAATAATTTTTTAGGAAATTTAAATGTGGATATTTATACGATATCCAAGGAATCGTTATATTTATATCCCTCGAAGCCCTCATAAAATGAAAATAGTTTGTACCTTTTCATCCTATCAATAAAAAATTTATATATAACCAAACAAATAGTCAGTGTTATACCCCGAAACAATTTATTTTTATGCCTAAAATTATTTTATCACAAAATATGAACAAAAAAATTTTAAAATATAAATACAAATACATTTAAAACAAAATTTTACAAAACATAACTCATAGTATTCACACTTAGGAAAAAACTATAACACTTAATTGATGATAACTCAATATAAATTACCTACATATAATCAAAATAATATATATAGTTTGAATCATTGAAAACTATTTTTCTTACGATTCTATTAGTTTTAGAAGTATTTATATATAGTGTTTTTACCAAAAACGAATAGTGATATTTTCAATGTAACCACCCAAACTTTTATAAATAGAATTCTGTGGTAAATGAAATATACAAGTGCTCATAATGGCGCTTGATCTTTATGAAGATGTCTCGGGACACCCAATTTGTTGGAATAAGTCATATATTTTTTGGGAAAATATACCCTTAGAGAAGAAAATCTCTAATTATCAGTAGCCTCGTTATTAATGACGGTTTTCTCCCGTTCACCTATCTTGGGGTTCCAATCTTTTGGGGAATACCCAAATCTAGTTACTTTTCCAATATTATTAATAAAATCACACATCATCTCTCTACTTGGAAAGGTAAATCATTTTCCATTGCTGGAAGAATATGCCCGGTTAAATCATCCATTATCACTATAACGGATTACTCGTTCATGATTTATAAATGACCTTGCAGTTGCATTAAAAAACATAAAACATTCATTAAAATTTTGACTGGACCGGTAATATCCTTGAAAGAAGGCTTGTAACGGTACCTTGGATGAAATGTTGTAAACCTTTAGAGAAAGGCGGCATTGGAATTAAAAATCTTGAAATGTTTAATGATGCTTTTCAAGCTAGGCCTGTCTGGAGAATGATTCATAATGCCAATAATGCAATTTATTTTCTCAAGAAATGATTTCTCAGAAATCTTCAAAAATGATTCATAAATTATTTTCAGTACTCTATCTAGCCCTATATTACAAATATTTATCATATGAACATGATCAATGCTAGATTGTTAGTCAACGTTCATTCTTCTTTGAAATTATTGATTGATAATTGGACGAGTTCTTTCTTATCTTCTTTGTTGCCTCCAAACCATCCTCCTCAAAACATAAATATTTCCATTAAAGATGTTATTCACTCGAATAGTCATGATATTCCAGAAAACATTAACTTCATAATTGTCAATTACCCCTTTTCAACTTCTGAGGACTTCCCTATCTGGGAACCAGCTCAAATTGGAATTCTTGACTCTAAATTTTTTTACAATCATAATTTATTGAACTCCACTTATGGTTTGGGGTGGTTGAATGATTTTAACAAGAATTTGATCAAACCTTCGAGACTCACTCTTATATGGGGAATCTCACACAACAGAATTCCTAATGAAGTGTGTCTCTAATCCTTCTGTATTCATTATTTGTCAATGTTTCATTTATGCAATCAACACAGGGAATACGTTATTCATTTATTTCTTTCATGTTCCAATGCCTTTTCTCTTTGGAATTACATCTATGACATTTTTAATTACAGATGGACTTTTACTGACTCTATCATCACTCAGATTAAAATAGGAGTCGGTCATGATTCCTCTCAAAAAATTAATAACATGTTATCTGATGCAGTTGCAGAATTGATGCACATGATCTGGTATGATAGAAATAATTTTATTCAGAACAATGTCTCACTAAATCTTAATGCAGGAAAAGCTAGAATTATAATTGTGGTGCAAGAAGCAGCTTCAATCTAGAAAGCTCACTACAACAACTCTATTAATAACTTCTATATAATTCGCAAACATCAGATTATTGGCATCTTAAAGCAACCAAAACATACCCTTGATGTTTTCTAGAATGTCCCGCTTCCTAGATAGATTAAAGTGAACATTGATGGTGCCTCAAAAGGGAAACTATGCCCTTTGGGTTGTGGGGCTATTTTCAGAGATTACTTGGATCAATGTCGTTGACGATTTTATGGTACTTGTGGCACGACCTCCTCCCTTGAAGCAAACATTCTGGCTGTAATACATGCTGTCAATTTTTCTATTCAATAAGGATGGAGGATGATCTGGATCAAGAGTGATTCGACCACAATTGTCCAGGATATGTTGAATGGGGTGATTCATCTCACTTAGCCACTTACCACCCACTGGATGAAATGTCTTGTTATGCCTCAGGATATGAACAACAGTGTCACGCATGTGTATCGGGAGGCGAACATGATTGTAGATGCTCTTTCCAACAAAGGTATCAACCGTGAATTAAAATGGTCCAATACCATGCCTCCTGAATTTCATCATTTGTATGAATGTGATTGTATGAAACTCACATCCTTCTTACTCGTGTAACTCCTTTCTTTAATATTAAATAAATTGTGCCATGGTCTTTCAACTGAGGCACCTCCTTCTTAAAAAAATTATAAATAGAATTCTATTTTATGTTTTAAACTAAATGTACAATTATATGTTATAGGAATTATAACACATGATATTATTAGGTTTTATTTAATACCATTGTATTTAAAATATTGTCAAAATAAATTTACATTTATAATATAGTAGCTGGACATCGATCACATGATTAGTATAAATATATGTTTTTATAAAATAGATTTTTCATTGACAATGGAACTGATAGCCTCAACCAAAAGGATTATATCCTATGAATCCCATTTATTATTTCATCTATGGGAGATAAGTTCCATTATATTTACCCTATAAATATCCGTTGTTGAGATCTAAAAACATAATCATGATAGAAACCATTTACGGTAGATGTTCATTCTCATTGATATCACAACCCAACCATGTATGATGAACCACTCTATGAATGTAACATCATGTCACACCACACCGTTAGGTAATCTTCTAGTGTATTAAAGGGATATGTATTAAGACCATTATAATATGAATATGTATATCGTATTTTTTATATAATGATATTCATATTATCTTTTTATCATAACTATGAAAATGATTATGATTTTCATATAGTAAAACAAAAAGCGTATGTTTAATTTTCATTGAGTATCAATTAACACTTTTAATTTTAATAATTATTGGATTTTTGAAATAAATAATATTTTGATAAAATTTTATTAATAAATAATTTTTATTAAATATAATTGAACATATAATTTTTTATGAATTGATATTTAATTTTTATAAGGATTCAAAATATATATTACAAAAAACCCATCATTTGTCAATAATTATAAATTCTAATTTTAGAAGTAAAAATACACATAATAAAAAAAATTATTTTGATAAATGAATATTATTTTTGGAATTAGAACATATAAATAATAAAATGGGTAATTTTTCAGAATTTTCTGAGACTAGTCACATTTTCCGGTTGAAAATGAAATACCGCATATGTAACATCCCTGACATGGAATCCATTAAACCAGTGTCCCAAGATGGGTCAGCATATGACCTCATGCATGCCTCCCCATCCTATAGATTTCTTCGACGAGTAGTGTGGGTGTTATAAGATATGTGGGGAGACTATACCTTCTTTTCTAGAGTAAGCCACATCATGAAAAAAATTAAATATTATTAACAATAAGGAAAAAATTATTACATGCACAAATAGCAAACACCCAAATTGGGATCAACCGTATAAAATAGTAAATATGTCATTTCATGCTTTAGTAACATGGGAGAAAACCCATAAAAAATAAAAACCAAAAAATCCCCAAAATGGTCCGTACTCCATGTATGGAACCTCATTTGTACATGACCCATGTCTAACTCAACTCCCATGTATATAATCTACCTTTTTCATGATTCCAATAGGTTAGGTATGTTCAGTGTTCTCAAGAATATGTGTGAAATATAATGTCATATCTCACTTGTCATCACATTAACACTCATAATCCTCACCTATAATCCTCAGTCCTTGTGGAATTCATCTTTTAGGTGAATCAATCATTTTCTTCTTCCATAACACATTCATTTTGGGGAGGAGCATGAACCTCGGTCTAACTCCACCTGTGGGCATTGAACCTCAATTCTACACCACACTCTACCATGCCGTGTGCACATGCTTATTTATCATCACCACAATTTACCACATTACAAAAAATCAAAAAAAAAATATTATTTTAATCATCACATTAATATCAATAAATTAAAAATTAACATTATTACTTTATCCATTAACATATTCTTTACTTATATCACACAACCATTTTAGCCCAATTCCAATTCCAATTCACATTCCAATCTCACAAAGAATAATCATGGGTAAACATGATTTCTTATCAAATTCCAAATAACACCATTTTACCCAATTACATGTTATCCATAAAATACCTCATTTTTTAACCACATTAGACACAACTAACAACAATTCATTCTATTTGATTACATGAACCAATTATCCTCTTCACTAAGTCTCTAAACCATCATGTGTCAATTTCACACCCTATATTTTTGTTATCCCCATCGAGAGGGCCAACAAACCCCATGGGTGGACCAAATTACGAGACTTTATCACACTTAAATCACATGGGGATCAAGAGGGGTTCAATTAATCATTTAGACACCCAATAACCCAGATATTGTTAATGGAATCAAGAACACACCAATAAGGGAATAAGAATGAAACCCTACATGCACAAATCTAGGAACATAATATGGGATATAAAACATAGACCACCAACCATTAATCAATTATTGAACACACTCTTAATCGTTACCTTTGATCTCGATTCTACCCCCCTTTCAATTCTCAATATATATCTCATTGGAATATAATATATTTAGGGCTTCATAGTGAGTGAAGGAAGTTATGAAAAACCTAAATAAAAAAGTGCTGAAATAGTGGGTTTAGCCTTACTCGTATCTTCAATCCACAAAAAAGGCACACCGAACGACCATATGATGAGGTATATTGATTCATGGAATCTCTTGAAGATTTTGTAGGCGATTGTAGGGATCAAGGGAGAAGAATGAAAAAAAATCATGAGTTATAAAAAATATAATAATATATTTTTTTAAAATTTTTTCAAAAATACCCTACGACATATTCTTCCAAACCGTGGACAAACCGTGGATATGCTACTGTCCAAAAATATCCCCCTCACATAGTTACCAAGGATTTTTGCACGATTTCCACTTTCAGTATTCAAATGTTGCAGTATGCCCCAAAACCCCCTTTCCCACCTATTTCATGCCCCAAACCCCAAAACACCCATGAGACTCCACATGAAACATATGAACACTTATTTTTCCAAAATTAATATGTTGATCTAAATGTAAACAAACACATCCCTTAATAGAGATCTATCATCTTATAACCTCCCAAAATTATGACGTCTCATCATCTAGACACTCCGTAGGAGAATCATTATGTTACCATGAAATAGACCATGCTACATGGATTTCATACCTAATTCTCACTCCTTGGTCTACTCCTGAATTTTTCCATGATTCTATAGGACCTGAACCAAAGAAACCAACTTTTCCCACATCGCTTTCTCACTATGATCCACAATACAAACTGGGTGCTCCTCAATGGACACATCAGCCTCAAGCTTTACATCCTCGGAGTTTATCACCTGAGATGGATATGGGAAATAATTCCAGTGTTTTGAAACCTAGAAAATATCATGAATCATATTATACCCCTATAGAAGATCTAATCGGTATTCCATGGGTCCTATCCTCTCCACAATCTCAAATGTCCCCACATACATAGGTGCCACATTACCCTATTTTCAGATACAATAGTGACCAAAACTTGGTGACACCTGAAGAAACACAAAATCACCAACAATAATCTCAGGGGGGGTCTATGAAGTCGATAAACATATGAGTTCTACCTACTCTGTGCTTTATTCATATGATCATGAATCAATTGAACCTTCTCCAATATATTTAGCATGAGAATCTTTCCTAATAGATCAGACTCTGTAGCCTCTATCCAACACATCATTGATCTACATGGTCTCCAATAGAGTGCCCAAAATGAATCCATCCAAATTATAGCCTGAAAACTATTGTTGTAGGAAAACTCAACAACTAACAAGAGCCTTTTTCAAAAACAAATGAATACTAGAACTCATGCACTCAACATTTCTAATAATTCTTGAATTGTACTCTATGATTTCCCATTAGTCTGTGGGTGGTAAGCCATAATCAAAAACACTAGGGTACCAAGTTCCTTCTGTAGTCTCATCTATATGCATGAGGTGAAATGTAGACCACAATCCGAAACTACAGTTCCTTGCACACCATGAAACCATACTATTTCTCAAATATGCAATTCTCCCAACAAGTCGACTATATAGGTCTCCTATATCAACTAGAAATATGCCACATTGGACAAACTAGCTACCACCACCAATGTTGCATCATTATTCTTATTCATCCTCAAAATACCCACTACATAATCCCCCATAATGTGATTTCACTTCCACTCTAGAATATCCAATGACTCCAACCACCCACATGGATGTTGATGATCCTCCATCATGTGCTGATAGGTGTGGAATCATGCATCAAAACTCACTACTTATTTCTTCTTTACCATCCACCGAAATTTCCTAAAAAGAACCCAATACATCAGAGTCGTGTTAGGATGCACTACCCTCCTTGACTCATGAAACTCACACATCAACTCCTCTCACACACCTATAGACACCATAGAAAATATCCACGAACATAAGAAACTCCATAATTATTGAATGAACAACCAAAAGGTGAATCCCTACCTTTATGAATTTCCATCATAGGAAAAAACTCAAGATCCACAAACTGAAACTATTTAAATCAGATAAAAATTGTGGATTCAACTATGCTGGGTTATATAAAAGTATGGAATTACATTGATTATATTATTTCCAGAGAAATTGTTTTATTAAATGGTTAATACCACATTAACTCTCAATGGGTTCATTCATAAAAAATGTTCTTTTATATTGAATCATTGGAAATTAGATCAGTAATACTAAACATTGATTAATCATAAATATAACCTAGCGGTTTCATTTTATCATACAAATATAATGAATGTTATATTAAATTTTTGTCATATTCGATTAACAAAAACATATAATAGGTTTTGGAGAAATAAATCATTTCCTTCCTTGTTTAAATAAAATTTTATATGTATCCTATTGTTTTATCCTAGAGAGGATTGAAAAAAGTACTTTTCACTTTTTACTTGTAAAAATTTATTTTTTTCTGCTCTTTTCTTTTAATAAACAAGAAAACAAAAGAAAATTTTTAATCGATGTGTTGAGAGTGTTGGTTGATTATGAGTTCAGTATCCACATTAAATATTTTCATACTCCATATCTTAGGTTTTATTATTTTATTCTTAATTGATAAATACTAGTTTTATCAAAATATTAATCAAAACATATTATGCTAAAGATATTTGTGGAGATATATTTCATAATTTATTTTTTTTGATAATCCTTCCTACTTCTATGTGTGAAGAGTCAATAACCCACTCTTAAATTTCTATGTAAATAATAAATCTTGTGTTTTTTCATAGGAAATTTGAGATTAACCCATTCCCCACTCCCATCTCTCTAATTGTTCTAGCCAGTCACCCCTAATTCATTTTTATCCATTGAGACATTATTCACATGTTGTAAGAGATTATTAATTGTAATGTAAATTAGTAATTTTCAATTTTTTTTAACATTTAAATTTTATTTCAACACATGAATTAATATATCTCCATGAAATGAAATAAATCAACAGAAAAAGAGCATTTATTCATCAAATCATAATGAATAAATAATTAGAAGGAATAATCTTTCCTTTTAAATTAATATAGGAGAATATACTCCCTGAAATGGGTAATACAAAATAATGAGGAAGTATATTTCATTGAAAACTAGTTAAATGTAAACAAATAAACTAATGAAAAGAAATAATGACACCAATTTCCTCGCACAACCTCATATTGAATGAAATCTCTCATGTATCCCCCTTAAGTACCGTATATAGATCCATGGTTTCAATCCCATATATAATTGTAAAAATCCACATATCCTTGTATGTTTTATGTCTTTATAATTACTTTTGATAAATGTTTCCAAAATTCATATTACAATCAGAAAATTCAGAAAATACTGCATAATAGTTTTTGGCTTCCTTCTATATTCTGATATTCTCAATAAATAAATTTATCTGATTGTGTTGATGTAATCCATATAAAAAATAGTAGTTATATTATATATACATTGATTTGGTACCTATATTTTATCCTAGAATTATTCATGATGTCCCATGAATTCTCCGGCCTTTTAGAATTCCTAAATCCATTAGATTGAATATCCAGCCTTTGTAATGTCAAAATATGGATAATGAAAAATTATGGTGAATTATGGTGACTACCAAAAAATAAATACTTTCACGATGTATGATTGTTGCTGTAAAGACCTGTAAAATTCAAGGAATTGTTTTTCTAAATTTTCATTGGGATTTTAAAAGAACGCAGTTTCTGACGGCACTTGATTCCGAGGCCCGGTGTGCTCGGATTTTCTATCCGATGTTTAGCTCGGGTACATTTAGTGAACGAACGAGCGGGATTTCCTAACACCTGAACCGTTGCTCGGAATTGAAATCTGAGGGCACCGATGAAACTGTATCACTAGTAATTGCTTAGGAAGACCATTACTGGAGTTGTGTTTGCTCGGGAGGATTTGTTAAAAATTAGGGAATTAAATGTTAGGTAAAAATAAATTGTGGGCAAATTTAGTTTATCCATGGTAGTTTCATTCTCTCATGGGAAGTTGTCGGTGGGTCCCACAACCACCCAACTTCCCATGTGAGGTTATGAGGGAATTGGGGCCCACACGAGCCTCCATCTTGTCATATTCCCTAACTCCTCTAATCTCCCTCTTAAGTGTGTAACCCTTAAAATGTCCCATTTAATTTGTAACCTTTCCTCTCCACACGTTTATTCAATGCCAACTCTTTAATTTAATTAAGTGAGTTATGTATTTGAAATTTTTAATTTCGAAAGGCATGAATTAAAATAATAAAATGAGAGTGATCCTATTTTATTAGGTTGTCTTGTGGTGTAAGGGGATTGGGGAGAAGAAAACTTTAAGTCTTGAAGTTCATCTTCTTCGTCATCAAAGAACGCGAAGAACGATGAGCCTTTGACGAAGAACTCCATCACCACAAAGGGGAGTTCGTCATACCGTCTTCTTCCCTCTCCATAGCCGGTGAGAGACGCCATCGTCAGAGATCGACGACATGACGTCGTGTACCGCGACGACGACGACTCTCTTCTCCGTGACGCCAATGACTCTTACGAAGTCTTCTTCCATGATGATCTTTTCCGCGAAGAACCTTCGTTCATCTTGTTATAAAGGTAGGGGTTTATGTGATTTCTTTTCGTGATTTACTCCCATTCATTAACCACGTAAAATTGGACCGCATTCTATCAATTAACGGGAGGAGGCCGGACTGCACAAACACATTCGACCCCCTTACTTTTATTTTTCTTGTTGTTGCGGTACGACAGGAAGTGACGCGGTGCCATCGCACCGCGTGGGAACGAACGACAAGGACGTGCGATGCCGACACACCGCGTTTTTAAAAATATGAACCAAGTCGTGGCGCCGTCACACCGCGCCAGAGAACCGCAAAAGCACCGCAGCCGGAGAGGGCCCGCGGTGGAGGGGTGTGGCGCCGTCGCGCAGCACCGGACGAATGAAGACCTTGACTGGTACCGAGCCGTGACGGAGCGTGGGAAACAACGGCCGGAAATGGGCCACCGACGTCAGAGCAGGACAGGCAGACAGAAACGGGCCGCCGGCGTCGTAGCAGGGAGGGGACTGGCCGTCGCCGGTCCCGTGGTGGCAGAAACCGGCCGACCGGGGCGGGGCGGGCCGAGCCGTGCCCCACTGGGCCGACCCGGACCTAGGTCGGGTCGCCAATGTTTGGGCCGACCCTGGGGGTCTCAGGCAAGGTCGGTCCGGGCCCAAAACCCCCGTTTTCGGACCCTTTTCGGTCTTTTTCTCATAACTTGAGCTACGGTGCTCAGAACGACGTTCAGTCAGCGAAGATGCGATCCTTGGATTGAGACGGTCGTTTTGGTATATCGAACTCAAGGTTTCGGAGAACTTTGGATCCGGCCGGGTTGGTTCGTACACGAAACAGACAGGGCCCTCGGAGCGGAAACACTTATAACATGAGTTCCGGATGTCTGATTGACGTGTCGTAGACTTGGTTGGTTTCTTCTTAGTGAGACGGATCTTTTGGATTACTGCGCCTGAGGATTGGATGCAGGTGGAGTACGGTCGGGTTGGTTTTGACTTAAAAACCAACCGGGCCCTGGGACAAAAATGCCAATAACTCTCAGACCGGGCGTCCGACTGACGCGCCGTCTGCAACGTTGAGTTCCTGTTGACGATACAGAACTTTTGGATTCATCAACTCTGGACTATGTGTCAGTTGATGAATCAGCCTCTCGGCTCGTGGAGCGGACCCTCCCGAATGAGCTTGCTGTGTGCGAGAACCCTATAGCTGGCTGCGTTTGCTACTATGACGACGACGACGACTGTACATAGATCCTCAGTGGATTCGATGGCGACGACTACAGCACTCAGCGATTCTACGTGGATCATTGATACCGATCATGTGTGGGTCCGATCCTGTGTGGGTCAGCGCTCAGCGTTTCTGGGTGATCCATCGCCTACAGATCTTGTGTGGGTCCGATCCTGTGTGGGTCTTTGCGGGGGTTAGTTATCTATCGATCCTGTGTGGGTCAGACCCTTCCTGGGTCATTATGGGGGATAGTTACCTATCGATCATGTGTGGGTCATACCCTTCATGGGTCATTGCGGGGGTTAGTACCTATCGATCATTTGTGGGTCCGATGGCTTAGATGAATCAGTGGAAATATCCGATCATCTCTATCGTCATACGAAGAAGTATACCTGTGTGAGATGAATCCTATTTTTCATTCCTATGTGGATTGTGTTGTGCTATCCTATGTGGATTTATGTTTTTCTTTCCTGTGTGAACTGGGATGTACTTGGGCTCGGATGCTGGAGCCAAACGAGAATTGATGACTTAGGTATATGTATGGGCATATACCTAAGCAGTGTCGGATGTTACTTCGCGATTGTATCTTTCCTTTGTTGATTATCCTTTGTGGATTCTGGGAGACCTTTGGGGGTCTTGGGGTCTCTACTGAGTATCTTATACTCACCACTGCACGGGCTATGCCCTCACTACGTTTTGTTGGTTGCAGACGACGGACAACGCTGATCATGGTTGAGGCTTGCGGAGCCAGACGGTACCTGGAGGTGGACCACTGGGCGGGACGTACTCGGAGCGGTCGGATGGACCCGAGGAGTAGTGGAGGCTATCTGTACCCACCCTTCAGGTGGGATTTCCAGTGGACAGATCGACGTTGTGGCTTTACTTTCAGTTGTTGTTTTCCCTTCCAGTTGTACTTTACTTTCAGTTTGGGTTTGTATAGTAGCTCACTTACTTTTCCGCATTTACTGTTGTACTCAGTTTTTACTTAGTGTTTACTTCTAGCTGCTTGCTTGCTCTGTGCTGTTTGTTTTCGTTAGGCAATGCCTTCCCTTTTGTGGGATTTACGCCTTGGTGCTAGTCGCCAACCCCTGGCCTATGGAAGGCGGGATTGGGGTAGTCACGACACGGGCTCCGAGGACGGGTCATGAAAAATTGGTATCATAGGAGTTAGGGTCTACCACATAACTTGGGACTCTGATCTTTTTCTATGTGAAGAAATATTGTTAAGCGTATTGGGTGTGGTTATCAGTCCAGGGAGTCCATTGTAGGTGCGGTGGCCGACGTATCCGTACACCAGGACCCTGACTTTTGATTTCCGACTTAATGCATGAAAACATTGATTGCAAGTGTGTTTCATGTTTTCTATGTGATTACTCTATGTCAGCTCACCATGTATACTGTTTGACCGTGGCGCACCTGTTTCTTTTCAAGATGGCCCCACAACGGCAGCCAGCTAGGGTTTTGAGAGTTGAGCGTGACGATAGCCCACCAAGCGACGAGGCCTCGGTACAGGGCCCTTTGACAGTAGAGGAACCGGAAGTACCTCTACCCGTCGAGCCATCGATGCTTCCAGCCCCATCTGCTGACGATGCATGTCGCCTTAGTGCACTGCATGAGTTCCAGCACTAGCGACCACCCAGGTTGCACGGGGAGACGAACCCCCAGGAAGCCGAGGACTGGCTGGAGGCAGTGGTCTGAGTTTTCTGGTGAGTAAGGACACCAGCAGACCTCATGGTGACCCTCACGGTGAGCCTACTGCACGCGGCATTAGGAAGATGGTGGAGCATGATGCTCCAGGTGCACGATGAGACATCTCTTCTCTGGACGGACTTTGAGAGCCTCTTCCGCTCAGAGTTCGTCCCAGCCACCCACCGTGCGGTGCGCATCCAGGAGCTCCTACAGCTGCGGCAGGACATCATGACGTTCACCCAGTACTCGGCGAGATTTACTGATCTCTCGCACTACTCGATAGACATGTTACGAGATCCATTCTTTCGGGCCTAGACCTTTGAGCAGGGATTGAGACATGAGATCAGGGCATCGCTGATCTCCCTCAGAATTCCGACTCAGGCAGGAGTATTGGAGCAATCCCTTTTGATCGAGAGATTTCTTGCTGAGTCTACACCAACGCTGAGACCCACCGCAGGGTGCAATTTAGCTGAGACTTCTGTAGAAGGTAGTCGACGGATGACTCATGGGTCCTGGCAGACCAGACCCTATGGCAGACGACCTCAGGAAACTGGCTCAGAGTTGAGGGGAACACGCATTAGAACCAGTCTTACGAGTGGAAGATAGTTCCATGCATGCGGCGGGCAGGGCCACATGGCTCTTGACTGCCTGACCCTCCATGCAGAGGAGCAGCAGACGGTTGAGGAACCACCTAGGAAGAGGCAGAGGTTCAACCGTGGCAGTCCGCAGGGAGAAGGCGGGCAAGGCAGAGGAGCTGGCCGAGCAGCAGGTGGTGGATGCTGTTTTGAGGCTCCACCACCACCACCACCAAGAGGTCCACCCCGACCTCAGGGGAGAGAACAGTTTCAGGTAGCTGAAGCTTATGATCATGGAGATCCAGAAGCGGGTGGACTAGTGCGGGACTAGCCCCAGGCATAGATTCCTTTTCCCATAATGCCTCTAGCTTCGTAGTTTGTGTTGCCTTGTGTCCTTGTACTTTGAGTTGAAGTAATAAAAGACACTTGCATTGGTGACGTTTTCTTTCTTGTCTTTTGTTTGTTATTACTAAGAGGTGCCGGTTAAAAAACTGTTGACTTGACCCTCACTTGCGAGATTCTTACTGGAGGAGACCCAGTGACCACACACTGATGCCGACAGTGTGACTCAACCCTTTGAGGCGAGAGTAACGGTTGGATCTCATGGTAGCAGCGTCGAGGCCTTACGAAGTCATCCATGCCATGAATTAACTAATCATGATGGGATTGACTGTATTAGGCAAGGAACGTGGTTCATCCAGGGGATGAGACCAAATTTCCCTTTTCAGCAAAGGAGAAATATTTGAAGCTTTTTAGAACGTTAAGGAGGAAGGGGAAACCCTTCATTTGGTCATTCAGGTGTCAGTAGAGCTTCCAGGAGATGAGACAGAGATTGACCGGTGAACCTATCTTGAGGTTGCCTGAGGAGGGAGTAGGGTACGTAGTCTACTGCGATGCGTTAGGGACCGGAATCGGATGTGTCCTAATGCAGGAGCGGGCCGTGATCGCCTATGGATCACGTCAGTTGAGGCCGCATGAGCAGAACAATGCTACCCATGACCTGAGTTAGTAGCAGTGGTCTTCTCATTGAAGACATGGCGAAACTACCTGATGGGAGAGCGCTTTATATTTTTTCCTGACCATCAGAGTCTCAAGTACATCTTCTCTCAGAAGGACCTGAACCTGAGACAACGGCGATGGCTCTAGTTCCTGAAGGACTATGACTTTGAGATATTCTATAATCCTGGGAAGGGGAACGTGGTAGCCGATGCTCTCAGCAGGAGGATGGGCATTCAGCTACTTGAGGAGGCGACAGAGCAGCTAGCCTCTTTGTAGATATCCTTCGTGGATAGAGATGGAGCAGCCTTCCTTTATTCCCTCACAGTCACCCCTCAAATACTTCAGCGGGTCAGAGAGGCACAGCGTGGGGACGCTGACTGTGAGACGCGGTGTGCACAGATATACTTAGGACATGCACCTGATGGTTTCTCCTTTGGAGCAGTGCACAACATCCTTTTCATAGGACGCACCTTGGTACCAGTTACTTTACGGGGGTGGTTCTGAGAGAGTTTCACACTTCTCCTTTGGCGGTACATCCTAGAGTGGTGAAGATGTACCAGGATATCAGATGATAGCACTGGTGTCCAGGCATGAAGAAGGCTGTGGCGGAGTTTGTTTCTCGATGCCTCACCTGCCAGCAGGTGAAGGCAGAGCACCAAGAACCAGCTGTCTTGGTACAACCCTTGGAGGTCCCAGAGTGGATTTGGGATGGGATATCTATGGACTTCGTGACTGGACTTCCATGCACTTCCAGAGGTCAGGACTCCATTTGTGTGACTGTCGACCAACTCACCAAGTTGTCTCACTTCTTACCCCTCAGAGAGAAGGGCTCAATGGAGAGCATGGGACGTCTCTACGTTTAGGAGATTGTACGGCCTCACGGTGTTCCATCATCTATCATCTTCGATCGAGATGCTCGCTTTACATCCCGGTTTTGGAAGGGGTTGCAGGAGGTGTTCGAGATGCAACTACATCTGAGCATCTCCTTTCACCCTCAGACGGATGGTCAGACGGATAGGAACATTCAGACTCTCGAGGACATGCTCCGCACATGTGTCCTCGACCTTGGTCACAGCTGCGAGGATCACCTATCCTTGGTGGAGTTCGCGTACAACAACAGTTTCCACCCCACCATCAGGATGGAACCATACGAGGCGTTGTACGACCGACCATGCATATCTCCTTTGTGCTGGACAGCCCCTGGGGAGTTAGCACTTGTGGGACCAGAGATGATCTAGGCCACGACAGAGAAGGTCCAGGTCATCCAGGAGCGGATGAGGACAGCTCAGAGCCGGCAGAATTCATATGCTGATAGGAGGCGGAGGCCACTAGAGTTCGAGGATGGAAACCATGTCTTCTTGCGTGTCTCACCTCGATGTGGATTATGGAGATATGGCCGGGGCGGAAAGTTGTTTCCACGCTTAATCGGACCATTCCAGGTCCTCAGTAGGACTGGCGAGGTGGCTTATCGCCTGGATCTACCACCTCAGTTGCACCGGGTGCACGACGTCTTCCACGTATCTCAGCTGAGGAGATACTTGCACGACCCGAAGCATATCATTGACCATGGGGAGCTAGACGTTGATGATGGGGTGACTTTTACAGAGGTTCTAGTGGAGGTCGTGGAACGACAGGAGCGGGTCCTATGTGGACGGCCGATTCCTTTAGTGCGCATCAGATGGCAGCACGGGAACCACCAGGAGAGTACTTGGGAGCGAGATGCTCAGATGCGTGCTCAGTACCCACATTTGTTTCCCTAGTCTTCGATTTATCTTTACGGGGATGTAAATATATGATGTTGCAGTAATGTAAAGACCCGTAAAATTCAAGGAAATTTTTTCATAATTTTATTTGGGATTTTACAAGAACACAGTTTCTGACGTCACTTGATTCCGAGGCCTGGTGTGCCCGGAATTTCTATCGGAAGTTTAGCTCGGGTACATTCAGTGAACTAACGAGCGGGATTTCCTAACATTTGAACTGGTGCTCGGAATCGAAATCTGAGGGCACCGATGAAACCGCAGCACCTGTAATTGCTTAGGGAGAGCTTTACTAGAGTTATGTTTGCTCGGGAGGATTTGTTAAAAATTATGGAATTAAATGTTAGGTAATATAAATTATGTGCAAATTTATTTTATCCATGGTAGTATAATTCTCTCATGGGAAGTTGTTGGTGGGTCCCACAACCACCCAACTTCCCATGTGAGGTTATGAGGATGGTGGGGCCCACACGAGCCCCCATCTTCTCATATTCCCTAACTCCTCTAATCTTCCTCTTATGTGTGTAACCCTTAAAACATCCCATTTAATTTGTAACCTTTCATCTCCCCACATTTATTCAATGCCAACTCTTTAATTTAATTATGTGAGTTATGTATTTGAAATTTTTAATTTTGAAAGGCATGAAATAAGATAATAAAATGAGAGGGATCCTATTTTATTAGGTTGGCTTGTGGTGTAAGGGGATTGGGGAGAAGAAAACTGTAAGTCTTGAAGTTCATCTTTTTCCTCGTCGAAGAACACGAAGAACGCCGAGCCTTCGATGAAGAACTCTGTCACCACAAAGGGCAATTTGTTGTACCATCTTTATCCCTCTCCACAGCTGGTGCGATACGCCATCCTCAGAGATCGACGACACGACATCATGTACCGCGACATTGATGAATCTCTTCTCCGTGACGCTGATGACGCTTACGGAGTCTTCTTCCGTGACGATATTTTCCGCGACGAACCTTCGTTCATCTCATTATCAAGGTCGGGGTTTATGTAATTTCTTTTCGTGATTTACTCCCATTCATTAACCACGTAATATTGGACCGCATGCTATCAATTAACGGGAGGAGGCCGGACCGCACAAACACGGCCGACCCCCTTCCTTTTATTTTTCTTGTTGTTGAGGTACGACGAGAAGTGACACGGTGTCATCGCAGCGCGTGGGAATGAACGGCAAGAACGCGCAATGTCGACTCACCGCATTTTTCAAAATATGAACCAAGTCGCGGTGCCGTCGCGCCGGGCCGGAGAACCGCAAAACCACCACATCCAGAGAGAGGCCGCGGCGGAGGGGCGTGGCACCGTCGCGCCGCACCGGACGAATGAAGACTTCGGCTGGTACCGGGCCGCGGCGGAGCATGGGAAATGGCGGCCAGAAATGGGGCACCAGGGTCAGAGCAGGAACAGTGGACTGAAAAGGGCCGCCGGTGTCGGAGCAGGGCGGGGACCGGCCGTCGTCGGTCCCATGGTGGCAGAAACCGGCCGACCAAGGCGGACCGGCCGGACATGAGGGAAGCCGGGGTTTCAAACCCCCGGTCGGCCAGCTAGCGGCCCCCATTAAGGGGGTCGCGGTTACATAACGCGGGGGGCAGCGCCCCCCCCCCCCCTCCCCCGAAAAACCGAACAGCTCGGACGTTCGGCCGAGCCAGCTGGCGCCACGCACCAGCACGCTGGACCGCCAGGCCGGTTCGGGCCGACCCTGGGGGTCTCGGGCCAGGTCGGTCCGGGCCCGAAACCCCCGTTTTCAGACCCTTTTTGTTCTTTTACTCATAACATGAGCTATGGGCCTCCTAACGACGCGTCGTCAGCAGCGATGTGATCCTTGGATCGAGATGGTCATTTTGGTATATCTCACTCAAGGTTTTGGAGAACTTTGGGTCCGTCTGTGTTGGTTCGTACACGAAACCAATCGGGCTCTCGGAGCCGAAACACTTATAACTTGAGTTCTGGATGTCCGATTGACGTGCCGTCAACTTGGTTGGTTTACTCTTAGTGAGACAGATCTTTTGGCTTACTCAGCCCAAGGTTTGGACACAGGTGGAGTACGGTCGGGTTGGTGTTGACATAAAAACCAACCGGGCCCCTCGGACGAAAAAGCCTATAACTCTCAGACCGGGTGTCCGATTGGCGCGCCGTCTGCGACGTTGAGTTCCTGTTGACGATATGGAACTTTTGGATACATAAAATATGGACTATATGTCAGTTGATGTATCAGCCTCTCGGCTCGTGGAGGGGACCCTCCCGAATGAGCATGTTGTGTGCAGGAACCCTAGAGTTGGCTATGTTTGCTACAGTGACGATGACGGCGACTGTACAGAGATCCTCAGTGGATTCGACGGCGATGACTACAACACTCAGTGAGCCTACGGGGATCAGTTCTACCGATCCTGTGTGGGTCCGATCCTGTGTGGGTCAGCTCTCAGCGGTTCATTGTGAGCCACCACCTACAGATCCTACGTGGGTCCGATCCAGTGTGGTTCTTTGCGGGGGTTAGTTACCTATCGATCATTTGTGGGTCAGACCCTTCCTGGGTCATTGCGGGGGTTAGTTACCTTTCGATCCTATGTGGGTCAGACCCTCCCTGGGTCATTGCGGGGGTTAGTACCTATCGATCCTTTGTGGGTCTGACGACATAGTTGAATCAGTGGAAACATCTGATCATCTCTATTGTCATACGAAGAAGTATACCTGTGTGAGCTGAATCCTATTTTTTTTTCCTAAGTGGATTGTGTTGTGCTATCCTATGTGGATTTTCGTTTTGCTTTCCTGTGTGGACTGGGATGTAATTGGGCTCGGATGTTGGAGCCGAATGAGAATTGATGACTTAGGTATATGTATGGGCATATACATAAGTAGTGTCAGATGTTACTTTGTGATTGTATCTTTCCTTTTTGGATTATAATTTGTGGATTCTGGGAGACCTTTGGGGGTCTCGAGGTCTCTATTGAGTAGTTTATACTCACCCCTTCATGGGCTTTTCCCGCACTACGTTGTGTTGGTTGCAGACGACGGACAACACTGATCGTGGTTGAGGCTTGCGGAGCCGGATGGTACCTGGAGGTGGACCACGGGGCGGGGCGTACTCGGAGCGGTCAACTGGACCCGAGTAGCAATGGAGGGTATCTGTACCCACCCATCAGGTGGGATTTCCAGTGGACAGCTCGACGTTATAGCTTTACTTTCAGTTGTTGTTTTCTCTTCCAGTTGTACTTTACTTTCAGTTTGGGTTTGTATACTGGCCCACTTACTTTTCCGCAGATACTGTTGTACTCAGTTTTTACTTAGTGTTTACTTCTAGCTGCTTTCTTGCTCTATGGTGTTTGTTTTCGTTAGGAAATGCCTTCCCTTTTTTCAGGATTTACGCCTTGGTTCTAGTCGCCAGCCCTTGGCCTATGGAAGGCTGGCATGGGGTAGTCACGGCACGGGCCCCGAGGACGGGTCATGACAGTTGCATTTTTATTCAGCTGATCGGTGTTATAGACATACAATCATGTCCTATGATTTGATGTTATTCCAATTATTTGGGGAAAATGTATATGATATAGGCTAAAGGCCTATATTCTATTTCCATTTTAATTTTTCAACCTTCAAAACTATTGTAACACCAAATGTCCAATTTTTTTAATACAATAATATTTATTTCATTAATATATACCTCAAACACATTAAATATTTATCTTTATATCCATGGTTAAATGAAGGATTTATTTAAATAATTCTAATTATGAAATATAAAATAAAAAATAAAAATAAACTTCATTTTCACAATAAATAGAAAAATAATCCAATAATAAAAATATATGATGACTACCAATTATATATAAATATGGTGGGATTGATGTTATTCAAAAATATGATGAATTATAAAAATTATTTTATTTCCAATTATCCAACAATTAATACATGGACACCTCGACAAATAAACCTCACAAAATTACCATTGAAACATTCAAATATTACCCACTGTGTTTTTACTTTTCAACCACATGGTTACAACATTTTTTGTACTCATTAGTTATATTAAATTTGTTTTCCTCATTATGTTAAATAAATAAATTCCCACTTCTTTACTCCTCTTATGAACCAATATAATAGCCTTTTTATAAATACTTCACTCAATAGTGAAGTATAAATTATCAATAAACTTATTTATAATTACATGTTCATTATAGGAAAACCATTGGTTGATGAATTTGATCATATCCACTCAATGCATAAATATTTTTTCATATAATACTTTATTTTATATGTTTTTTGAGGATTTAGGTTGGTTTATCATATTGGGAAATATTTGAGTCAGATTAAGCTGTTGGGATCTATATTGAATTACTCGATCAATGATTTTCAGTTTCATTCAAGAATATATTGCTTCACTCTATCCAAATTATGTTTTATATTTTTTTTGATGTATATAACAATGAATAATCATTTATATTACAATAAGCATTATATATGTTTATTTCTTTAATCAATTACCATTTCTTTCGTTATACTATTCTCTTAATTGTAGATAGGGACTTTAGATTCATTTATGTTGGTTTGAGCTTAATATGGCCACATATTAAGAAGTATTTTCCATATAATATGTTTTTTGGGATATCTCCTATATTATGAAAACATTTTTCTACCATCCCCTCAAAAACACTCATACACAACTTAGCACATTAAAAATGTTTCCTAAAATATTTCAACTATAATTCCATTCCAAACATCTTTATAACTTATTGGACAATTCAAACTGAATTCTTTATGAATAAATGATATGTATCTCTCTTCCCTCAAAATTATTGATGTTGTTTCATATTAAATTTTCATATTTCATGCAACTATATAAAAAATTATCTTGTATATTTTATTTCAGAGATACATAAATGAATTTTTTTTCATTAAAAGGAGATAATATTTTTTATAAATACATAGATGATTTATGAAATCTTGTCCTTAAACAATGATTTTAATTAATAAAATAATTTAAAAAAATTATCTACTTATTTTCTTTATCTTACACTGATGATGTGTAACAGTCCCCTATAGCTCACTTTATAATTTCCCAACACAAGAATTCTACCAAGATTAGAAATTTCCATCTACAGTACTTAGATATGGATAGTTTTATTATAATAATCATTCATAGAAATGTTATTAATTGATTCAAAATAGTTAAGTACTAATATATATATATATATATACATATTTGAAAAAATAATTATTATTCAAATAATGTTCATATATTAAAAAATAATACTTCAATAATTTAGAGAACAATATCTAGAATACTCTATGAATTTATGTAGATAAATTATAAATTTTTGATTATTCATATGAGTGTTGGTTCACTCATTAATAATTAATGAATCTATTAAATCACTATTATGTTTAGAATAATCTAATGTAGGTGGATAAAATATTGGATCAATTTTTACAGCAAGAAATTCAAAAATCAGTGATCCTTTCTAAACATTTTGTCACTTATATTTGATAATATATTCATTTTAAAATAAATATAAATTGTGTTCATTGGTCAAATTAATTTCCTAAAAATTATAATATATTCCCAAGATGTTGGGGAAGTAAATTAAAGTATATAAGATTGAAAAAAAATTCAAAAAAACGAAAATTTAAATATAAAAAAGTAATAAAAAATTATAATAAATTAAAATAAAATACAAACAATAAAAAATTGATAAACTAAATGTCTTAATACATTTTAAACTCTCCAAAACTAAATTATATACTTTGGAAAATTAATTTTAAAAAATTAATATTATATGTTTATTTTATGTGGAATTATAGAAACATAAAAATGATAATGTATAGTACAACATAATGGTATTTAGTGATGAATAATCTAGAGGTGTGTGATTTCTCCCACATTATCTTAATCGATAGATCCCAAATTTTTTTTTGAATGTTTCCATTAATATTAAAGGGGTTTGGGTTTTTTAAACAACCTACATAGAATCTGAAGGATAAACATTAGAAGTTTATAGTGGTCCTTCTTATTTGGAATCATGTTTTCCATTAATAAGCTTCAAATTTGAATGGTGTAGTATTTGGGGGACTTTTATATGGATTATTTTTGGGTTAACTAACATTTTCATGGGGAATAATGATAGTTTTTATTTAAATATTTGATTTTTAATAATATAATCATCTGATTTACAACAATTCATAAAAATGTTTTTTCAATTCATTTATATCTATATCTAGATCTATATTTATGCCTCTCATAGTCTAATATTTATTATTTTATATGTCTATATATAGGTAACCCCTATTTACATAAATGAGTTTGAGGGGGATCATTCAATGGTGTGTTTTGTAGTCAATCCTACAATTCCATAAGGTTTATTATGATCTTTGGTTTAAGTCTATTCCTTATTTATTAACAGTATTCTAAAAAATTCACCAATTATCACGAGTTGACACATAAACTAAGACATTTCTATATGGATGCTATGTTGTGGATGTTATATGTTACTCCATATTGAAACATAAAAGAAATATTTATCATATTGAAAAAATTAGTTTTTTTTATCAATAATAATGGATCTAGGAACTCAAAACCAACAAATGATATTATATCTAAAATTATAAAAAACATCAGTAGTTTTATATGTTTATATGTCATTTTCATTGATTTGTTTTTTTAAAAAATACTCAAATTTATGATTTGTGTATGAATTTAACAAATACTTAATAATAGGTACCATAATTTCTAATCCATAGTCATCAAATAATTCAGAAAATAATTTTATTAACAACAAATATTCTCTCTAAAAAATTATAATAAATTTAAATTACCCACATTTTAAAGAGAGAACATCTAAATATTTTAAAATAGTGGAAAATAAATTACTGATTATAAATCATTTTTTACTTTAATAATTGGTAAAATTGGTATTCCACATGATAATGTGGGAAAAAAACTCAAAAACCCATTCAATTTCCTTGTAGGTAATAATATTCTTGTTACATAATAACTACATTTTACATAATTGTATAGATTGAGCCAAATTTAAAAATTATTAATCAACATTTTTTTAAATTTAGGGTAATTTATATGATAAAATAACTAGAAAATAAGAAAATAATTTACCATGTCTATATAATAGGGAAATAATCATTCAGCTATATATATTCTCTTTTTGAATACCATTAATCAGTGGGGTTTGTGAATCAATTTTCATGTTCAACAATGCCAGGATTTGTTTCTGATGTGGTCATAAACATAGTCTTGTAGTCCATTCTTATCCATAATATCCATGATGAATTATTTTAGAGGTAACACCCATAATACAATTTTGGGTGTAACATATTCTGTTTTTCTCAAGTATCAATCTAATCATTCTTTAAAAAATACATTGAAATTAGTTCATATAAATATTATTTTGAATTATCATGGAATAAATGATAATAATTATTTATTCACTATTTTGTTATTTATGCATGATATATATTATTATGGTGGTGTAAGAATTGAATTTATGAATGTGTTTAACTCATTGAAAAAAACTACTCCAATAACATGGTTTGAAGCATCATGGTGATTTTTTATTTGAATTTTCCAATTTAGTGGTGACATAAATTAAGTATAGATTAATATTTTTTTATTTAATGAAATGATTCCTAATATTCAATAATAATATAAAAAAATACATCCATCAAATGCAGTTAGGTTAGAGGGGCATTAATTTTTAAAAATTACATGATAATCCTCTTATAGAATCCTTTATCCCCTTGAAAATATATAATATATTTTAACTAAGTAGGGTAAGTTAAAGGATTTAATATATCAAAATTAGATTTTCTAAATAAAATACTATATGGGGAATAAATTAACCCTTTAATATTACCCATACTTCAATGTTCTGACACATTTCAAAATGCAATACAATATCTTTTTAAATGAATTTTAAAAAAAAATCTCAATAAATAATAAATAATGATAAAATGAATATCTAAATATATAAAAAATCTTCCTATAATACTGTAAGGAAATATTTAATTTTCTCTGAAAATAAAAATATTATGCACCTCAAAAATATTTATAAACACAAATGGAATACAATAGTAGAAAAATGTTCTAATGGGACATGTAAATGTTGTCTACTCGTGTTCTTATTTTGAAATGTGTACCTATAATGAGACTATCATAATATATAAAAAAAAGTGACTTTTTTCTACCAATCCAAAGAAAAAAAAAATTATACAAGGAATTGGGAAATGGTAATTACCAGTTAGCTAATTTTCACTTTAATAATATATACACACACTCCTACTATTTCCAAATCTCTTAGGTATGAAGTCATTTTTTCATTTTATACAATGGTTGTGGTGAATTGTATAATAAATATTATAGTAGGGAAGACCCTATATGATTAAAATATTGGGTTACTGACTTATTTTTACAAAAAAATATTTATATCTATTTTTATTTCCTCTGTTATATTAGATTTCAAATATATTTGGGGATACGTAATAGGTTTTCAATCTACCTCATGATGAATTCTTTATAAGTGTATTTTTTGATTTCTATCTAGAATATCCCATAAAATCCAACCTATTTTATCAAAATATTCATTAAAAACAAAAATTAATTTAATTTATTGGATAGTGGACTAATGTTTATAATTGCTTATTGGCATACATCCCCTTAAATTATATAAACATAATTCAAATAATTGGTTAATGGTTTCAATTTAATATTTTGTAGTTGTTGATAAAAAATTTAGAATACTTTTTTGATACATTTATTTAAGGTTTAATAATGATTAATTTAAAAACTCACTGGTTTTAGGTTATAACTTATATGAATTATGAATTTTAGACTCACTGGAAGATTTTTTTCAAAAATTTTCAAACAATATTTATATGTCCTAAAATTCATACACAATAGTTTTTCATCATTTGCAGTATCCCTAAAGACTAATAACCAACTTGTGAATAGTTATATTTTGTAATGTTGGTATATGACATTTAGAACCATTACAAGTCATGTGTTTTTTATAAGTCTTATCTCACTGAATATTCATTATGTGAAGATCAAATAAGACATCAATCACAAAAATGAAATGAAATGTTTGATATCTATCCTAGGAAAGGATATAGGGTTATTTACCAAATAATATTGTGGTTCATAAATACATCACAAGAAATGAATATACATATCGTGTATATGTTGAGATAGAAGCCACATAAATCCATTTAATGATGTGAAGACATCACACATCATGTAATAATCATGAATATATATGTTTGAGAACCCTTTTGATGAAAATGAAAACAGTTACCAATGTTATTTTCTCTTATTTTACTTGTATATTTCCTCAATTTCACTTCTATATTAATTTTAAGTCAATTCATTCCTTGTTTTCTCAAATTATTTTCATTGATTACTTCCCTGTATTTTTTATTTTTCTATTTCTTATCCACCTTGTATTTTGATGCCCATATTGGAAATGATTTTCATTCAACTTCAATTCATTAATTCCATATTCCTTGTTTCTTCATTAAATTTTATTTAATTGTTGATACATACATTTTCTAATTTTGTACATCCTTTTTTCTATTCTTTTACGATTATGAAAATCACATTGACCATATATTCATTTGTGATTAATACTGTCATGTGAAACTCAACCCCTTAGGGTTATGGATTGATAGTAGGGTTTTTTTGATCCTAATGAATATCCCAAATCCAAACTGGGAAACCGTATGGATAGTTAATATTTTAAAATAATTTTCAATTTTAATTGATTTAACATATTGTGACCCTCAGGTGGTTTGATAGAATGACAATGAATTAGTTAGAGTTTATCAGGGTAGTACAAATAGTGTGTGATTATTTCTATCAAAAAATAATAATCATATGCATTCGTTGTCAACTACTATAGAAATTGGAGTTGTTTATAGCATTTATTTACCAAATTGGTTATCCCAAGATCAATATATGTGTTTTCAACTACTATTTATCATATTTCACAGGTATATACCATGTTAGATCATGGATTATCAGATGTCATTAACATTAAAATGAGCCCAAAATATTCATTTAATCTATCCGAAATCCTAATATATATATATATATATATATTATGTTAATCAAAACCAAAATAGATTGATAGTGGGGAATCATTGTTAAAATATTCTTACTACTAGATTTCTTATTTATACGCTATCTTTGTGGGTTCGACTCGACACTACCATGTAATACACCTTTTTTCAAATATAGTTTCTGATATAAATTAATAACCTCATAATTCCAAGAGAAATTAACAACGCCTTTATGTTGCATCAATGTTTAGTGTCGTCTTAAATGAAATATTTTCTTAGAAAAATTATCTTATGAAGAACCATGTATTGCATAACTCCTTTCCCCTTTATTTTTATTACCATTTACCAATTATTTTTATTATTTTTTCTCATCCACTAGAAAAAATTTATTCTTATTCATTGCAATTAGAGGCACGAGAGCACTTTTAATCAGTCATGGATCCTTGAGGATCAAGAAATTATTTCCTTTATTATCTATATCATAAGATCATTAGCTTCAAATCTTCTATTCATAATGTTCTAATGCAATGATCTTGGGTCACAACAACAACAAAGTGATCAATATGAATGACCTAACAATCATGGATGGATAATAATGTTGTAAGAGTGCATCATAATAAATTATGGATTTCTATCCATTAGTAGTGATATAACAATAACTATACACCCAATTATCAAGGAAAACACACTTGAAATAAACCCTTGACTCATTAATATGATCTTGAACATGTGGGAATTTAGTGGGATCAAAGTGATGTCCCCATGATGATATTTCCAATTTCATTGAATTCAGAAATACCTTTTTCACTAGGTTGTCTCATCTAATGTAATAATACTCTCTGTATTCATAATATACATGCCTCAAACAAGAATGTATTTTCTTATTATTAAACCTCTAGATTCCATCATTAAATTAGATGAAATAGAAAAGTAATTTCTTGATAAATATTTACCATTGATCTGAACCTAGAAGCTGAAAAATGGGATCCAAAATTTCATTCTTTTGGATAGAGAACAGGTATGGGAACTAAGGTACTACATAAAGGATTTAACCACAAGTTACCACATTATGTACTCAATGTGTAGGTTAAATTACAATATTTTTACCATGAGATATTTCCTATCATACTCATTTATTGGATGCCTATGCTAATGGATAACTCATGCTAATGACACCTGAAGTCAGCCGAGAGTTGTTACATAAATTTTCATAGAATGATAGTATATGGAAATTTTAATGTGGACCGCTCTTGTGTGGAATCCTTTGTGTGGAGGGAAATACCAACCTAAAAGCCCATGTAGATGACCCTACAATTAATATATAATATTTTAGGTTTCCTACATCATTACCACCCCTTTATTATCCTACAATTAAGTTTCATTCTTGCAAGATTTTTTGAGTGTCATACTAACATCAAACTATTTTTTAGGTTTGGAAGAGACACCGATCCATTATTTTTACTATATTAGTTACATTTTTAAAGATAATTAGTATTAGAAGACCTCGTAGTACCATCCACAATATTACCGTCCAATGTTGGTTCAGCACCAGAAATATCCTAATCAGGGATATTTTCTATAGAGGAGTTTACAAGTACCACTGAGTAATCTGGTACATCCAGGGTACCCACCATAATGTCCGAATCTATATCAATATTAACAATTCAAAAAATATTTTCAAAGAGATCAATAATTTCCACCATCTCAATTTTAGCAATTCATAAAATCTCTAAGAAGACCACCATAACCAGGCCAACTGCTTCAATCATATCTTATCAACCTACTAGTGTCCTTATTTCATAAATTATATTAGAAGATGAAATCCAAATAGTTCAAATTATAGAATCAAAGGGAGCCACTCATAAATCCTAAACATAATATGGGAAAAATTTATATGACCTTAGTAGAACGATTACTATTTACATTTCTCAACAACACCAAGACTCATCGGATTGAAGAGGAGGAGGATATATCTTTTCATAGTAAAAAGATAATGGGCTTGCAGCATCTATTAATATATAATAATAATAGTTAAATAAATCTAATATTGACTATATCGATAAGAATAAAGTGGAATAATCAACTAAAAAAGTAATAGTTAACGACAAGCCTAAAAAAGGAAGCATTATATGTGGCACTATCGATATACCATCCACTTCTCCCCTTTTCTGAGAGTATGAGACATGTTATATGAGAGAGGTAATATAAAACATTTATAGAGATATTAAAAACCAAATCACATTAATATTATATTTTTTGAGTAAACTTCTAAAAATATGTTTATGAATGATTTATTAAATACATTATCTCATGAAGACCATCACCAGAAGAGTTCAGAGTCATCTCTCAAAATGTTGAATTCTCAAACAAGACCACTATAAGCTCCCTTGAATAATGTGAGGCCCAATTATTTTCTCAATTCCATACACTATATGGACATGAAATTTTGAAGGATCCATGTGTGATGTTGTAAAAGTATCAATATCATGTACAATTTTGTTTTAAAAAGTATGTGATCAATAATTAAAAACAACGTGAGTGGCATTATAACATAATTATTGGTCATTCAATAACATTGAAGGACTACACAAGGTTGTATTTTTCAATATTGGGAAATTAATATTCTCAAATTATATATTTATAAAGTATATAGATGAAGAATAATATTTTCCCATGTTATAGGGAATCCATTTTCCTCTACCGTAACTATTATAATTAATGTACTTTAAAGGTGGTCTATTTTTATAGTCAAAAAAGTAGATGTTTTATTCAATTTAGTGAATTAATCTAAAAAAATTGGGCAGTTATTGAAATGTTAAGTCATATATCTTACTGATAAGAAAAATGATTTTATGAATTGTATGGATGGAAAAAATCTCCTAATAAAATCATCATTGGTCTCATTATAACAAGAATATAACTACCTCTACTCAGGAATTTCATCCCATCATTTTCACCATTTTTTAAAAAACCATTCTATATTCTGTATTTCCTATCATTTAATGTCATCTAAATGGAATCGTTTCTAGGTATTAATATTTAACAAAGCACTGACTAGAGGATACCGATGATAATTCTAATAGGTTAGTTTAGTGTTTAGGATGTTTTTTTGTTGATGGGTAAATACAGACAATGATCATTTCCCAAAAGGGGTAAAATCTCATGTAAATATCATGTAATTATAAAACAACATTTAAATTTAAACATCTCAAATAAAACATGTCATTGAAACATAACATTTGAAATAAATGATGTGAACATTTCTTTTGGATTTTAAATATCATGAACCATAGGTTCAAATCCACCCCTACATTAACCACTACAACGCATAGATCTTACTTCCATTGACATCATTCACTGTCTGTCATCTGTTACTTCATCTCCCCATATCCTTTTATTCAAATTATACCCACCCACCATCTCTATACCTCTTTCTAATTCCACTACCTTCTATAATGAAATTAACTATGAACTCCCATGAAGCATACTAAAAACATTCACCTGAGATTAATGAAACACCATCACCCAATAACCATGATCATGATCCTACTCCACCACCATCATATCCTTAAACTCATACAAACACATAAAATTCACCAAACCCTTATGATTGTGGGGATCATAGTCAATGTCTAGTGGGTTATAGGGAGGTACCCACATACACCAGCAATCGGTTCTGCACATATTAGAACCCGAGAACTAGGTAAAGTTGGTAAATCTATAAAAAAAATCCTATATGTTTCTAAAATTCATTTCACATCCCCACGCATGATAGTATTTTATTCAATGAGGAGGTATTTTACCTACCTTTATTGTTTCACTATATCAACATTACATTTTTGTGTAAGCTTACCATTATAGAGTTCTTCAATGAGTTCATAACCACCTTCTTGTTTGACAACACACACATAAATTTCTCTCTCAAAGGAAGGACATGGTATCTCAACATCATAAATATTAGTGTGTCCCATAGAATTTAATCCACCAACATCATTTTCTCCTTAGTTTTACCTACCGTGTAGCTCTATCAAACTAGGTGGATGTAGCATGGATTTGCGAATTAATCCCTATGGTCCTAGAGTGCATATAAGATCTGTACATGATGAAGATCAACTAGCTATTGGATTCGACTCTACAAACGATGCATCAAGATCCACATGATTCCTGGATGTAACGACCTGAGACCCCAAATTTTTGATACAGTACAAAATAGAGGTGTATATAATTTATAAATGTAACTCAAAATATACTATCCATTAAAATATAGGGATTTTTTGTCTAGATTTTTGAGAAAAAATAATTAATCTTTCAAAATATTAGTGTTTTCATAATTAAATAAATTAAAAGATTAATTTTTTCTCATGCTAGGTACATAGGGTGAGAATATAATTTCCCAGCATGGGGTTTAAAAATAACCATTAAAAACCATGTTATAAATACTATTTTAAAAACTCATTTGAATATATTTTAAAAATACAATAACCAATGAAAATATTTTTTTCGAAATACATTTTTTTTAAAATAAAATAAATATATATTATATTTGAAAATTATGAATCCCTAAAAACATTTTTTTGAAAACAAAATTTCAAAATATAATAGCTTTTAATAACGGTTTTTCGTTAAACAAATTATTTTTAAAAAATCTTTTTTTTAAAATTTTATATCATTTGAAATAATTATAATATGAAAAAATCATTTTGAAATCACTTTTTAATAATTTAATACCTTTTAAATTGCATATTTATATTGAAATATTACTTTTAAAAAACATTTTACAAATTTAATATCCTTGGAAATACAAATTATTTGATTTCATTGAAAACTCCTTCAATAATATGATATCAATAAAAATACATGATAAACGAATCCAGTGGTTTTTCCGAAATTTTTATTCAATATTAGAAAACATATCCATGGGGATACATGCAACATTTATGGATTTCAATGGATATATTTTCCTAGAGGGTTGGGTTTACTACCTAGACTCCTATCATGTTTAAAATATATGAGAGTTGAATTTTATAAAACATTTTGAACTTTCTATATATATATATATTCTTTTTCAATTGACTTTTCACCTTAAAAACATGAAAATTCATTATTACAAAAATATAAATTTACAAAAAAATTATATAAATCTATATATTTACTTCCATATGAAATCATCAACTGAATATAGAGAAAAAAAATATCAGGAAAAAAGACTTTAAACGCATGCATGGATTGTAAATGAAGGAATAATTAACATCAAAATATTTAAAATTTTAGTCATAAATGTTTAAAATCTATTTATATTGAAATATAAAATAAAATGAGAAATATTATCCTTTACATTTCAACCATAAATAAGGAAATATGACACACATTTTGGAATAACATTCTTAATTTAGTATTTTAGGTTTAGAAACATCATTTTTACATGTAATATAATTTTATGAAGGTATTAATCATCCACATTTAATAATTTTTAATTTTAATTTAACACTAATTATTGAAAATAACAATTTAAAAAAATATTTTTTTTCAGAAACCAATCATATGAAAATTTATTATAAAACAAATTATTCTCATTAAATTTAATTATTAATAAAAATTATATTGGATACATAAAATTAAAATACAAAAATATTTTTATAAATTAAAATTAACATTGAAAAAACATAATTTGAAAATATAAATTATTTCATATTATTGACACCATCCTAGAACATTATTATAAATTGGGCTTTCATTTATTTCCCCTCTTTAAATACAAAAATTACGTTTGTTTAAAATTAAAATTATATATAAATAGTTAAACATATATATATATATATATATCATATCGAACTATTAGTTTAATAAAGGGATAATATAGTCCTATATTTTATTAATATATCCCTTACATAAATATTTTTTTTGAAAATATATACTATAAACTTTGAAAATAATACATAATTATGGAATCCATGATATAATTTTCCCCACTACTGAGCCTTGAATCAAAAGGTACCAGGAAGATGAGTGAGGTTTGGTTTCCCTTCATGTGGAATATCTTGAGAAGTTTCCACATCTTATTTGAGTATACAAAATAGGTGGAAAGATAGGGGAATAAGGTCTTTTATTCTTTGTAGAATGTAAATTCATTTATCTCAATGTAGGAATATATATAAATATGTTTATACATTCATGGATGAGATTTCAGGTGAACAAAGTAAAATTGATGGTGATGATCAAGGACCCTAAAAATTATTCCATTCGTCATGTAAGACAAAAAATCAGTGTTAATAGATCATTTATTCATGTCTAATCATCTAATGAGGGGGGGGGGAATTGGTCAATTTTGTTTTGAATAAATAATTCCCATTATCAAAATTTCAAAATATTAATATTCATGCATGTTATCAGTTAAGAAAATATTTGTATGGATGTAATGCTGAAAGCTATTGTAGGGGTTTTATAGTAGGATGAAACCAGTGGAAATATCATGAGTATGTGTATTCTCATTATGAAAAAAATTGATAGTGTTAGCTCAATATGTGTATGTCGATGTTGTGTTGATGGATTCTGTTGGAAGGAGGAGAAGAAGAAAATGGAGCTATGAGGAAGGATTATTGTGATGAAGGTGATATAATGATAGGGGAATTAGGTAATGTGAATTATATTGGTTTGAAGGTAGATGATGAATGAAGGGATATCATGTGGTTTTAGTTCGATTGATTGGATAGACACATTAAAAGTTGATATTTTTAATGGTATACGATATACTATATTTCTTCCCAAAATCAATTCTTTTAACGTTCAATCATAGAAATATAAACTAAATGGTTATAAGGATTGATATATGTGGTAAATGGGGTATTATACCAGCTATATAAACACACATGGAGACACATTCAAGTTTTAACCCACCAAACAGAGGCACATATTGAGGGGCTGACACACGACCTTGTTGGAATTTATCCAAACCCAAGCATGTTGACTGGGCTCATTTCCAACCACAATGCATGAATTTCCATGGTAAAACATTACACATGCTTGGCCCAATTGGGTCCCACATGTGTTCAGGGGTCCCCATGGTGGGATTATAATGGTTTTAATTTTTTTATTTAAATCTCAAAACATTATCTAATAGGTAAAAAATTAATTTTATTTCATAATCTTCTATATGTTTTCCTTTTAAACATTACATATTGACTAAATCATTTAATTTTAGATTGACTCCAATTTGACATATTCTCAAATTTTATTTACTCAAAATATAACACTATTCGATATTTCCCCAAGGATACTTTCTTATATTTATCAATTAATAATAATTGTATCATAAAATTGGTTCTTTTTAATTAAATATATAATATTGAATTTTATTATAAATAAAACGATAAATTATGTACTTAATTAAAAATATATGAATACATTATGAATGTATATTTTCATTTTTTATTATGAATATAATTTTATATTATTATTAAAAAGAAGTCCTTAATGAATTTTATTTCAACATTCAGAAAATTTCATCTATACATAATCTACTGAAAATGTATTGTTTACAACTGACCTATATGATATTGAAAACCTACCACTCAAATAGATGGTTTATATCTATCAAATAATATGTATTCTTAAAATTTTTCACATTTGGTGTCTCTTACTCATTATTGATCCAAATGAATATGGATAAATGTTTTATATTCTAATGTTCATCGTAGCCTATCTATATTTATTAATGACATATATTACTATCTTAGTTTATTTTAATTTATTGGAAATCACTTCAATGAAGTATTATAATATAAAATGTTGACTTTGAGTCTTATTTTAAATAATACATTTCTTAATCTAGTATAGGATTCCTTGACTTCACTTATTTGTTTTAAAAAATAGATAAAAAATATTGAGGTGTTGCATTCTACCACCCTTAAATGGGTAGACACCCTCACAATTCAATCATAATCGATTTCTCAATTCATAATATTAAAAAATAGAAGTTATTCTTCCCTAAAAATAACATTATAAATTTTAAAAATTATAGATAATTGGATTAAAAACTATTTTGAAATAATTCATAACATAAACAATGTTTTCAATGATTGTGTTTATCAGAAAATGAAATGGTCTAGGAATTATAATAGTTCCTCAAGCTATTTCTTCATTCCACTATTTCCATTATCTAAATGGAAATTTTCAGTTTAGATCAAATTTATTATGAGATCAATAATTAATTAAAAATGTTTTACTATAAATATATAAATTTTGGGCATCTGTATAAAATTAGTTTTTATAAAATTATCTCATTATATATTCTCAAAATGTCCCAAAATTATATTTAAAACATCAAAAGATAAAAAAATTTAAAAGTTGATATCTATAAACATCAGTGAGGTCACCCATGTAGGTTGAACTATCATAATTGATGAGTCCTGTGTATGTATTATTTAAGGTGAGAATTTTAAAAATACCCAAATAGTACATTCCACGCATAGTATATTAGAAAAGATGATAATATAAGAATTATTTGTATACATTCCATGATTCAAAAAATATATGGTGAATAAAATGAATATTATATTGATTTTAGGGATTTTTATAGAACACATGGATGTTTATAAAAGATCTAAAGTATTATATACTTTACATTAGCATCATTTGTGAAATTAGATCCATAGGAAGATTGGGGAGAGTGATTCAGTATCTTTCCAATTCCATTTCAAGGATTATTTTTAGCAGAAACAGATTTTGTATAATGGGATTTAATAAACATATTTATACATGGGAGACAAAAACTATTATTTATTATCAAAACCATCAAAATCTCCAATTTTTACGGAATGGATAATCTAATACCAATTGAAATTACATGAGTCCCTTGTTTTCAGTTACAGTACAAAATCATTATGTTAATATTTTTTATAAAATAAATTGAAAATTTACACTCAATTATCCAAATGTGGATCTTTTCGAGGAGAAAACATTAGATTAATAGGAAAAACATTCACAAATATTATAGTTTGCATAATTAAGTAAATTACATTCTGATTTTTTCTCATGATAGCTCATTTGTGAAGATAAAATCCTTAAAAATCAAAATAAGAGTGATAAAAAATTAAAAACATTGTGTTGAATTAATATTAATTTGTAATTTTTTTGAACAAAAATATCTGAATTTTTTTAATTACTTTGTAAAACAAAATAAATAAAATATTGATAAATAAAATTATCTTTGAAAATAGATTTTAGATATGAAAACATTATTCTGAATAAAGTTTTTAAAAATATTGTATCACTGAAAATACTAATACATTAAAAACATTATTTTAAAAATATTTTTTTAAAATAAAATAACTTTAAAAATATGTTGATCTTTGAAAATATTTTTTTCAATTTTTTTTTATAAAATCTAATATTTTTTAAAATATTTTTTATTTAAAAAAATATATTTTGAGAAAAAATTTTAAAAATATATTTACTTCTAAAATAATAATTTCTTTTACTATATAATTATGAAAACACTATTTTAAAAATATAATATCTTATAATAACATAATATTTAAAAATATTATTATGAATAAACTTTTTAAAAATAGAATACCATTGAATTATATTTTTAAATAATCTAGTGGTTTTTTTCAAAAAAATGTTATACAATCTTGGAATCAAAAACACTATGTAACATGTAACAATTATGTATATAAAGGGACTACCCATATTGGAGGGTAGTGTTCACTCACATGATACTTATATTGTCTATTATGTCTATTTTCTAAATTTTATAAAAAATTTGATCTTGAATATTTATTATAAATATATCATTGGGGTTTCCTCTTTAAAAACATAAAAATTTATTATTACATATTCATATTGATATAAGAAACAATTTATATAATTATATATATGTACATTCAAGAAGAATAATCTTCCAAAATTTTAGTAACAAAATCTCAGGAAATATAGATTTAAAAAAATTCATAGAATATAAATAGATGAATAATTAACATCCATATTTTTTAATTAAATTATTAATCATATTAGATCTAATTTATTTAAATAAATCATATATTGATAAAAAACATAATTTAAAATTCAACCTTGAATAATGAAATAAGATGAAAATGTTTTATGAACAAACTTAATATAATATTTGATGTTTGAAAACAAATATTTTACACAAAATATAATTGAATCATTGTATATACCATTCACACAAGAAAATTGTAATTTTAAATTAATAAAATATTTATAAAATCTATCTTTTAAAAAATATATATTTTTTTATTCATAAAACTATAAAAAATATATTTATTATGAAATGAATCATTCAGTTTTTAGATATTTTTTTAACAAAATTATATGTAACCAATAAAATGAAATTTTTAAATATTTTTAATAAAACATTTTTTCTATTTATAATAATATTTTAAAATTAATAAATCATTGATATTATTTACCCTAAAATTGAATAATATCATAATTTGGACCTAGGATAATTTTTCCACATGAAATATTACTATTATTTTAAAATTTAATGTATACAAGTATTGTTTGATATATATTAATCTTATAAAATATGGTTTTTAATAATTGATTATTTAATCGGATAATTAGTTTTAAATTTATACAGCACTTATATAAATATATGTCTTAAAAATAATAATGTTAAATTTTTTAATATATATATATATATATTAGCTTATAAAAATCTGGAAACAATGATTTTATTTGCCACACTATTGAGATTGGAAGGAGTATGCTCCTATAAGATAAGTGATGTTCATTTTCCCTACATGTGGATCATGATGAAAAATTTTCCCCTTGTAACCTAGGTATTCTATCTAGTTTGAAAGATAAATGTAATTGAGGAAGGTATTCTTTCAGTAATGTGAATGGTTTCCTATGTATGTAGTTATATATATATATAGAGAAATATATATTCGGAAAGGTGTGGATATTCATTCTATACAGTATGGGATATTTTTAGGTGGTAATCAAAGTACCTAAAATAGTGTTTATATTATCATATAGCCCTCATATTGGGAGTTAAAATATCTTTTCTTTATATATAAACATCTTGAATAAACAGTGGTTTAAAATGGAATATTTTTTTTGAATGAATAATACACCACACTAAATATGCCAAATAATTATTACAATGTGTGTCCTAATATATTTGAGAATAATCGGGAATGAAGGATCACTTATAGGGTCATGGATTTCTTGTCTAATTAATCTTAATGAAATAGATAAATAATTTTGTTTGTTGTTTTTCAATAAAATTTACAATGTTAATACACTATATGTGGGTCTATTATGCGTCTATAACATCATATAGAAGGAGGAAAAATGAAAATAGAGATAAAAATAAGGATGATGATAACCTCATTATTGTACTAGTATGATCAATAAGTGAATGAGAATTGGGAATAATGAGGTAGATTTAATATGAAGGGAGATCGGATGGTTGCAGTTTGATTGATCGAACAAATATGTTATCAGCTACTATTTTTAGCTGTGAATTGTAAATATGAGTTTTGTCCCACATCGAACGAGTTCATGTAACCTTTCTCACATATAAACAAAACGGTATTTTATGATTACCCAAAGTGAGTAATCTGGTACGATTCTAGGCACACACATACATTTGTGTTCTACAACCGAGCACACCCATGTGCACGCTGATAAGACTATATATGGCCATGCATGTGTTTATCCTACCCCATTCAAGCTGATTATCCACCTGCCTATCCACTAAAAGGTACTTCCATGGAATATCCTTCCACATTTTAGATTTAATTGGTACCCAGATGTGTGTTTGGGGGTCCCCATGGTTTTCTTAGAGTTGTTGGAATTTTTAATATTTAATCAGACAAAATTGATTACCTAAACAGATTAATTTTATGATATACACTTCTCTATATTTTCTATATTTTAATAACATATTATCTAGATCATATAATTTTAGATTAACTCTAATATCACTTATTTTAAAATTTTGTTTACTCAAAATCAAACACCCATGCTTAACTTCTCTAAGGACACCTTTGTAAAATTATTAATAAATCATAAATGTATTATATATATCATAATTTCTGTATTATATAAATTATATAGAATTTTATTCAAAATATAATCATACAATATGCAATCCATTATAAAAATATGAATACATTATAAAGGTATATATTCTATTTTTTACAATTATAATTTTATTGTTTTTATTCAAAACAAGTCTCAATGGCTATTTATCCCAAAATCTCAATAATTTTTTCTACAAAAAAACTACTCATAATGTATTTATAAAACCAATATCTATATGATTTAATACCTCCCAATAAATATATGGTTCTTATCTTACCATTACTATGTATTCATTCTTTGAATCTCATTAGAGGGTTCTTACTCATCAAGGATGTAGAAGAATGTGGAAATAATTTTTCTATTCTTCTGTTCATCATGGAATGTCTTCCTTTCATAATGATAGATCGTACTAACTTAATTTCAACATAATGACTTTCCATTATTTTTATTTATGAGTTATATTTAAAAAAATATTTTTGTGTCTACATTTAAACAAATTTTAATCTACCATGGTATGAGTTTTGAAGACATGTCTCATTTATTTAATAGATTTATACACATATAATTATATTCGGGCATTACATTAGATGGACTTAGGATATTATCATGGGAAAAATACTCAAATTAATGTTCATATTCGGGCCTCATTCATTGGATACCCCACTGTAACCTTGGCCAATCAATTTACCATCTTTTAGAAGATCCAGATATGGAAGAACCATGATACTCTACTGGGAGGCAAATTTGTTAGACATATGGGCAAACATCTCTATGGAATTGTAGCTACCCAACCTGATTATTGTACTTGGAATATGGATCCCACGAATATAATTATGCTCCATGGTATGGGGAAACTAATAATGGAAAAAAAAATCTACCATGCAGTGCAAGAGTACATTGAGGAGGAGGATAAGTCACCCACCCAAAGAGATACATCACCTACCCCAAATCAGCACCCCTACCCATGATAATCCATTACCCTCTATTTACACCACCATAATAGATGCACCATCAACTACCACCATTTAACCACCCCATTACACCATTTTTCCCACCCACCACATATATACCATCCCAACACTTGTTCAATTCATCCTATATCCAATTTCACAATATAATATGAAAAACTAGTGCTTGATTTACCTTCACATCCCCATTCCATTTATCAAACCAACTTATTAGCCACCCACCGCATCATAATCCCCTACTTATACCCGCCCACCAGTGGCCACATTCCCCATTTCATCATCCATTACCCCCCCACATACATCCGTTCCCAACCTACCTTCTAAGATCATTGACCCTACAACCATGCATGATTATTTAGTAGACTCAGTCCGATGGGGAAGGGGACCCACCATCCTATCTTCTACAATGGTTACATTGATCAATATAGCTCTTAAACATACGAACTCTATATTGATCGGTACCTGTCCCCATATATCCTAGACTACGCATATTATGAGCTGATGAATGGAACTGAATAATTACTTTATTACATCTGTATGGATGATGAATTCATTTTTGGTATTTATATGATTTAACCCATATTATAGTTTTATTTTTTTATCTATGTTCATTGGCCCAATGTATGATGTTTTCTATAATTTTTTATTGTTAGTTCATTGAAATCATCATTTTTTTCAATTAATACATTTATTTTATCTTCATTTTACAATAACATTAACTATGTGAACCTACCATTTTAATTATATATTTGTAACCCCTAGGTACTAATTTTTTTTCTAGTGATGAAATAGTTTTTAAAAAAATTCTAAAGTATTACCAAGTTAATATCAACATCCAAAATGTTTACTAATGGAATGAAATTCACTACAGGGATCTCTCAGTACCCGAATGTAAAATTCTAAATTTCTACTCAACTATTTTCTAGGTTTTCATTTACATTTCTATAATGAGGTATTTAAAATAATTGTAGAAACTATACCATTTGATGTGTGGGGGTGTCAATAAGTAGCTTTACCATTGATACCCATTTATTATATCTATTTTTTGCTGGACATGGAGGCATTTTTCAATAAAATAATTCTTTGATCATGAGATATTATTACATGCATTTATATTAATGTAAATGTTACATAATATATTCTCTAAATCATTTTATATTTTATATATTTTTATCATTATTTTTTGTTGAATAATTTAATACAGAATTATATATTCTTGAATTTAATTTTTATTTACTTATTAATGGATATTATGTTTTGTGTTATTCTAGTTCTTCTATACTCACATTATTATGAAGATTTTATATTTACATTTTAAAATTATATTCTAATAATATTTCATGAAAAAAATTGTGTAATTTATTCCTATCAAAACAGAAAATGTGATTTTATTGAGGTAATTTTTGATAAATACCTTTTTTGGAATGATTGATGTAATATTAGTTTTTCCCTTTTCCTGAGACCCACTTATAAATAAATCCTTATTTAATCCATATTATTCATGAGTAACATTAGTAGGATTGGGTTTCTTCAAACCTGATATCTCTTCCAACCCTACTAATTTACAATTAATTATTGTATTTTGAACAAGTGTGGTGGTATTACAACTATATATGGACACAAAGTATTGATAAAATAGAGAAAAATGGTGGTGTATTCTACTTATTGATATGATATGGTTCATGATGAATTTTTTAATTTTCTATTCTTATCTTATTCCATTGGAAAAATAAATCCAAAAATATAGAAAGCAACCTCAAAACAATAATAATAACAATAAAAAATGGGTTGTGTAATAGGATGAGGAAGAGCCACCATTTCCAAACTATAGAATCTTATAATGGATCATATATGGTAAGGTGATGGATGTGTGATCTAAAAAAATAAAATAAAAAATTAAAGAAAATGTTTTATTCATTTTATTTAATAGAAAAATTCATGGAACCAAATAGAGATTTCAAAATATTGAATCATTTTTTCAAGTAGTAAGTTCAATGAATATTTCAATATTATTATAAAATTTACATTATATCCTACCCCCCACATTGAGCTTGTTTTTTACTATCTTCGTACCAAGCATCTACATCAGAGACATTTGAACCATATTTAGAAATCCCTCTTCATTAATTTTTCATTTTTATTTACAAAGTAGAGCTGTTAGAACCAATTAAGGACTTTAATTTGCTACATTTATACATGGTATGATAAAAAATCTAGTTACATTTACCCTGATTTATGTGACAAAATTAATTGTAATGAAAATTAAAAAAAATATGTATTTTTTCCAAAGAACAATTTTGAAGTTATAAATACAAGATGAAAAATATTAATAAGGAATATAACAGTGATGAATAATTTATTTTCTCAGTTTTATTTCTTCTAGAGTGTTAAAAATTTTCACATTTATCTTATTTTATTTTTCTATTTATAAATCATGTTTCTAGTTTAAATATTTATTTGGATTCGTTATTATGATTCATTTTTCATGATTAAAACAAAATTTTCATGTATAGTGTAATTTGATTTATCAAATTTATTTAAAATTTACGAATAAATTTATTTATGTTATATTCATTAATTATTCGACTTAGAAATGGATTTTTGTGTATTTTGTCCTGAATTGAGAAAGATTTAATGAGGATAAAAAACCTACCTGTGAACATTTAAATGATATAAAGATGTTGTACAAAGTGTAGGAACATTATTTTCGATATGTTTTTAAAAAAATGAGTCTCATTGAAAGATCATTACATTATTCTAATAAAAGGAATGAATCACCTAAATGACTTGAAAAAATTACATGACATGCCATTTTTTAGATCTCAATCAATTGAAGATAGATTTTGATTTCCTGAGAATTATGAGGCTATGAAGTACAAAACAAGAATGGAAATTTCGTGTCATGTATAAGTCAAGATATAAACCAATAAATTAAATTAATCAATGTGATGAATTTAATCATAGTGTAATTTTATATCAAATATATATTTCAATGTTGACTCTATAAAACAGGGTCTTAGGGCCTATGTTATTTTCCCTCATTTTCCTTCTACTTACCATTGATTTATATTTTATGTAATTTAGTTTTTATTCGATTCCCTATTTTATAAAGTCATTACATTTTTTTACCATTTTACATCTGTTATTTTCATATTTCACTATGTCCTTCAATTTCAACACTTTTTTCAATGATGATAACCATTTGACATCAATGCACGTTAGTCATATTCGTTGTTATTTCATTAAAAACAATTTTATGATTAATTAATAATTTATCTAATTATTGAGAGATTATTTGTAAAAAAATATGATTATAAAATGAATGTTTCAAACCATCTTGTTTTGAATTAACACTATAATGCTTGGATAATCCTCTTAATGATATGAGTTGAGAGTAGATGTGATTAGAACCTAAAAAATATCTAAAACTCACACTAAGTGACCATATATATAGTAACATTTTTTAAAATATTTGTTAATATCAATTGATTTCACCAGCCGTGATCATCATAGATGTAATCAAATGAGTATGACTTAACAGGAGTTGATAAGGGAAGGACCAATATATTGTGTTAATTTTTTCCTATAATCTATGATTAATGTTATTAGGTAGTAAACTTCTCAGTAATAAGGAGTATATTCAAGAACAGAATGATAAATGTTTTTGGCCCAAGATAAATTAGTGTCAATGCACATCTTTTTCCCCTATTTGATTGGTTTTCCAAAGATAGATCTACGATTTTTCCTTTCCATTATGAAACAATTAAACATTAACACATCCTTTAATCTCATTCAAATCTCACGATATAAAACTTTAGTAAATCAAGACAAAAGAGAGTGAGAGTGAGGAATCCATCTCTATAATTTCCAACTGTTGGGTTTCATATCTAAAATCATTCTCTACTGGTTAGACCCTAGACTACCACATAGTATGCCTTAGTAGTATGGTGTATATTGGGATATAAATTTATAATTTGATCACTCTTAGAATAAATAATGATTAAATGTGATCACATCAGTTTATATAAAGATGAAATTAATATTTTGTGTATGAATTCCATTAAATAAAATTTCTATAAAATTTATAAATTAATTATTCCTAAAAACAAAATAAACAAAATAATCTATCATTATATTTATTGGATACTTCATCCTCCAATATAATGATAAATTATCTATAATAATATACAAATTTTATATCTATGTAGTTTTTAATTAAAAGGATTTATCCTATGTCAAAATTTCATAAAAAAGCATCAATAAGAATAGCATTTTCATTGTGATATAGTGTATTGAGGGAATGGTCGATGGAAGGGTTATTTGGGAAGTCAATACTATTAAATTGAATCATATATCCACTAATATAGATTGTGGGGCTTCATTCAAGAAAATTAATAACTCTATTTACTATATTCTGGAATGTTCTCATCAATGTGATGGATGAGTGTGATTAGATTATATCATAAACCATATTCAACAAATAGAATTCAGTTAGAAATATAAATACATGTACTCTAATATTTATAGGTCGAACTATGTCACATAAGTAACGAATAAGATTAATATATCAAATATTGATCATGATAGAGAATTATTGTGTATATTTATATTTTTTGGGATGATAGGTTGTGATAAGTGCTGATGAATTTATTCATAAATTGATTATCTTATTTCCACAAAGCATCTTTTTTTGGGAGAAATTATCAAAAATGAATATGGAATATAATGATGGATTTATAGGATATTCTAAGAGGTGAAAATTCATATTATCATTCTAGAAGATTTTAAGAATTTCAAATTTATGAATTTTCTAATTAATGATAATGGAATGGATTTTTCATAATAGGACTGGTGGGGTGAGATTTATTCCCTATTTTTTGTGTTACACATGTTGTCTCTGGTACTCTCTTTTTATATTGTTCCACTTTTTCCACCACATAGTTTCTTCTTTCAAGATATGGTATTCGGAAAATATTTTTCAATTTTCATTAGGTTATCTTTAACTTACACTTCACAATGAACATTAAGGAATGATAATGCATATTTAGGTTTAAATTATTTATCTCCTTATTCCTTACAGAATAAATGATTTTGTTTCATATCATGTGTGGAATTTGAGTGAATTTTATTTCCTTTTTTTGCTGGATCACAATCTTCGTTGTGGTAAGTATTGATTGAACTGGCTATTTACATTGGTTATTTTGATATAATATCCACTATGATACTAATATAATCTCCTAAATCTTCAACTTCATTCATATTACCATTAATATTATATCATTATTTATATTTTATAGGTGGTGGTACACTGGTTGGATGTTATTCAAAAAGTTTATTTTATTGGAAAGAAGGTTCCTTTTATTACTAAAAGGATTGTTATATTATTATTTATAAGGAAATTGAAAATGTGGTTGGTGTTTAAACTATAGGATTCATTTATATTAGGTTTATTGTTTGCATTTGTTGTTAAATGGATATTAGGAATAATTTTTTTTGATTTCCAAAACCATATTATATTTTTTAGACACCCTTTATATATTTTTTGGAGTATCAAGGGATGAAATGATACTAAATAATTCTTAATACATTGGAATTCATAAAACTATTATCTTAAATGGTTTGATGATGAACATAAACAGAATATCTTTATTTGGATTTACTATTTTTTGGTTTGTATCATGGCAATTTTCCTACCAAACTAGGTACTTCTTCATGTATAGATTCTAATAATTTAGATTAGTTAAATGTTAACAACCCATGAATGCATATATTACCAATACCAATTATGATTAATAGTTATGGGATATGATAAATGAAATAATTGAGGCCCTTTGATTATGTTGATGAATTATTTATCTTTTATAATTCAATGTATGTATCTATATAGATCATATTATTATCCTAACATCCAAAAAATACTATAAAGAAGTGATATTTTCTATATTTTTATGTGGGAATCCAATACAAAAAATTTTTAACCCCTCTCAATACACATAATTATTCTCCGTATATGAAAAAATTATGTAATAAAATACCTTCGCAGTTGATGTAATTATATAATTGTGAAATTTTATTTTAATTATTTTCTCATCATACAATCACCATTATCCACACCACCAGGTTTTGGGCTATATAACAATTACATTCTATATGTACTAAGTGAAAAACTGAATCCCCTCCTACTTAAATTACCCTAAACCACTCATCATGGATTTTATATTTAGTACAATAGTATAAAAACAATGATATTTCTTTAATTCCCCTAACTACTGAAAAATTTAATTTAGGATGTAATTCGAAATGGATTTCTTTATGATGACATTTCTCTTTATTTCACATAAATTCATGATTTATTACATAATATTACTCATATTATAACTTAAATGATTGATAATTATAGTGTATTTAATAATTAATTAAATTTCATACCATCTTAAAGAAGGCAATACAACATCTTTATTGAAAACATCAAAAACAATATCATATGTATTTTTCGTAAGTAAAACATCATGGGATAACCTAAGGACATACAAAAGAAAATGTTCTACATTAAATACCGTTTGGATAATAAACATGTCATATTATGATGAAAATAATACTTTTTAAACATTTGGAGTTTCAATGTGGCTTCAAGAGGGTGATAATCATTAATATGAACCATGAGACCTGTTATAACGTGGTTACACAATGGCACCAAGGAAATGTGGAAACAACTAAATACAAGGAATCATAAACATTTTCTAATGCTAAATTCTAATAAACAATAATGGAAAATTTTCTGTGATATATTAGGTTCACTCCCTAATACCTTTCCTTATTTCTCTTCATTCAAAAACATGTACCAATGCATTGGAGTGATATATATATTTGGTATCACCCTTCATTATGACTTCATTCACATGATTATGTTTACTATGTAGGTAACTCAACATGGATAAATATATCATCAAATTTGATTCCATGATAATGAAGTGTTTAATAAAAAAATTAGTTCCCCAACAAATAATTATAAGGGAATAAATTTAAACCCCCTTGAAAATAAATGGGTATGTATATTCACTACGAATATGTTTGGTATAAAAACATTTCAGTGCAATTTTGGTTGCATGGTGGGGGAGTATAATTGTTCATGAGAGGGGTTAAGGAGAGTGAAATGGGTACATAATCAGTTATAAATCATAATTATCTTAAGGGGTATATGTAAAAACATATCCCAACATAATCGATTATTGAAAATGGAATAAGAAAACGAATATACATGAATAAAGAGAATAATGAAAACATCCCTTTACTAGAAATCGTTACTAAAAATGATTTGGGATGCGATTATATAGAGAGAGTGGGATCCTTTAGAGGTATTTAGTGAGTTTAGATATAATGATGTACAATCTACAAGACTTTTTATTGAAGAGAAATGTGTTCTCTATTGAATTTAAATAGAAACTGAGTGAGAATTATTTATTATTTCTCAAACATTGGTTTTGGAATCTATATAATAAAATTTATAAAAAAAATCCATACCATGATTTTTGGACATGGTTTCTACAAAATATGTTTTATTTTCTTTATTTTATAAGGCCATGTTCCAGTCTTTTTAAAATAATAAATAAATTTATGATGAAGTGTGCCATGTTTATAAGGAAATGAGTTCAAACCCGTAAAATATATTATAGTTTTTGGAGAATTCATAATGGATGTCTAAAAAACAATATATTACATTATATTAAATGGGAAATATATATACTGTGTTTGATACCAATTGTTCTATTTATTACATCATTTAATGTCATTATGATGTCATAATATATATATTATATTTATACCATATTTAATTTTCACCTGAATAACTAGATCAGAAAATTATTAATAATTCACCATTTTATAATATCAATGTTCTGATTAAAAACATAATATTTATTTTATCCAAATAATTTTATTTATAATACAATTTTCAAAATGATAATAACAATTGTCGTTTTTGAGAAATATTGTGTTTTTTTGACAGTAACAGTTTTCGAAAACTTATAAAAATTAAATTTTAATACATAAAAATTGTATGTTCATTTATTCTTAATAAAAAATATATAATATTAATAATGTAATAATATATTATTTATTTCAATAATTTATTAATTCATGAAATTAAATTTCCTAATAAAATATGAATATTATCTAGAAATACAATTTTTTTATTGTATCAAAATGAAAATCATGTATAAATTAAAAATAATCTGATTAACATTTAACCATTATTATATTTAAAATATAATATAAATAATCATATAATTATTTTATTGAAACGTAACATTTTTTAAAGTGAAAATTCTCTTTAGGGAAATGTTTGTAATGATGATATTTTCAGGGGGTGTTTTGATGTTTATTTTTTGGGGTGTGATCTCAATAATCTTGAAGTTTTCTTATGAATGGTTTTTCAATTTTTTTTTGTTTTTTGATATCATATTGGGATTGGTCATCGGAAAATACCTATAATTCTATCTCTATCATAATCTATGATAAATAGGATTCAAAGGGTATGATCATACTAGTTGAGGACACCACTTCCTTTTTCTTTGTCCAAAGGATTTGTTAAGACCCTATATTTATACTCATACAATTATCATTGTTTAAATACTATTTTATAAATGGTTAGGATATTGATCAATTTTTTTAATATTTTAGGATTTATCCTAAGGTGTGTATGTGTTTTTTATAACCATAAGTCCTAATGAGACATTTAATTCAACCATATGGGTAATTTTTTTAATTGATATGGTTGTTACAATCTTATCCCATCAAAATTTTAACCTTAAAATTTTCATTGTGCATACTAAAAAATGAGGTTAACTCAGTTTTATCACCTCCTTTGGAATCCATGTCCCTTCTTCAATCATTTGGTTTCACCAAAACACATTCACCATGTTCATTCTCTTATTTTTCAGATCTTATTATGTACAATTTAAGACATTATCCATATTCTCATTAAAGGAATAGTCATTATCCAATAATACCACCTCTAGTTTGAGTTCTTGTGAGGGGGCTAGTATTTACCTCCTGAATAGGGATACATGGAATTCATCTTGTACATTATATTAGTTATGCTAGTGTTTTAGTCGACAATCCACTATTCAATGCAATCAAGTATCTCATAGGGACCATTATATATTAGAATCAATATTCCCATCCTCCAAAATATCATAAATTTATTCAATGGAGAAATATAGAGGAATACCTTATATCTGACCTCATTCTCTCTCTCTGAACTATGATTTTCAACATAGAACATTCAATAAATTTGAGTAATCTTGATGTCCTACTTAATGTTGTTAACAATTTATATCATTTAATATATTATTTCTAGGCATATTAGTTTGTGTTACTCAACATCATCCTAGAAGGTAGGTGTTTTTCATTTATAAGCATAAAGGGATTCATTGGGAGAAATTTGGATTCTTGAATGGAAAATGATATTGTATAAGATCATTACTAGAGTAAGATTTTGATCCCATCCTCTATGGATGTTAATTTTCCATGTTATCAATATATCTTCGACTGTATTAATTATCCTCTAAAATTGGACATTACTTTTTGGGTGATAAGTCATTATAAAGAATAAAATATTGTTTAGAACATATTAAATGATATTCTATAACACTGAGGTAAATCGTTGATCTCGATCAGATAAAATCGAAATTACTATTCATTTAACCCTCACCACAACTCCAATGTGTATCCATGTAAAAATATTTAGTAATAATCCATATACAATTTCAATTAAGTGAGTATTTTTTATAATATGTTCCACAAAAATCATTATAATATTATTTTCTTTTTATGTATTCATAAGACTAGTGATAATGCCTATTGTTATATTTATCCATTTCCATTTAAGATTGTGTAATGGTCTCAACAACCCCTTTATTTTTTTCATTTCCACCCTCACTTACTGTCATATAGGACACTATGGTGTAGATTCCATGATATTATTGATCATATCATCACATTAATAGTGGTCTTTGAGATCTTGATACATATTTGTTTTCTCATAAGGGAAGGAGAATGTTGAGCATCATGATTCATCTTACATATCCCTATTAAAATCATGATTTTATGGTACATTGAGAATTTAACCAAATCATATAACTCAATATTAAATATCACTAAACTCCAAAGACTTCCCTTTTTTAATAGCTTCTATTATCTTCAGAATTTCCACATCATATCTCTGAGGATTCATTATATATTCTTGAAGTAATGGTAGAGTAATCATTTGTGAAAGGATTGATGATGTTCCACCATTTAGAATTCCAATTTCAAGAAAATTTATGTCTACTAATATATAATCCTTCTAAATACTCATCCATGACAAAACTATTTCACCCATTCTACATATAGTTTATTCCATATTTTTATACATTATCAGTATGGTAGTTGATGTAGAATTCATAGTACATAATAAGATTTTACAATATTCATTGGAGCATATTCATTAAATTTTATACGAATATATAAATGGGGATTTATAATCCATATATATTTCACTTTACTCCCCATGTGATATTACCACCAAATATTCACTGTGAATATCATTTCTACAAACTCAATATTTTATGATTGGTAGTTCTATTTAGGAAAATTCATGTTACATGATTTATAGGATATGATATTATCATTATATGGTAACACAGAATAGAATCCCTTCAATGAATAATCACTTAATTTGATGAAATGTTCTCCACTTGTGGGTAGTGTGAGCACTTGTGTAGTGATACGTCATTTTATCAACTCCATGAAGCTCTATTTCCATTTATTAATCCAAAACAATTTGACTCCCCTATAAGTTATCTTAGTTAGTGGGTATTGAAATCATGATAAATTTATCATAAATCGAATATGATACCATGATAATGAAAGAAAACTACATATTTTTAGTTACAAATGTTGTGATTGACCATCCGTCAATTGGCTATATCGTTGAAGAATTAATTGATATCCCATTAATTTGGATAATATTCCTTAAGAATTAAACTTCCATCAACCAAAACTCACATTTCTATAAATTTTCATAAATATAATCCTTTTTATGCGATTTATAATAGATATTAGATATTCCCATGGGTCCTCATTTCCTAAAAATGATATTATACTATAATTTATAAATGCAACCAAAAACATATCAAGGAAATCTATAATGACTCTATTCATCATGTCATTGTAGATTTCTATAGACATAGTGCATTCAAAAATCCTAACTATGAACTCATAGTTCTCATACACTATTTTGAATGATTTCCTAGGGATATCCTCATACTTAACCATTACAAAGAAATAGACTGACCAAAGGCCCTCCTTAGAGAATTATTATGTTGCATGTTGCTGATCAAAAAATACATCAATCTATGGGAGGGAATAATTTTTATTTACAATGATCATATTTATCTTATTATAATAAGAAAATGAACATGGACCCATCAGTATTATTTATGAAGTGGACTGGTTCACCACATAGTGAATCCCATGGGTGTATAAAATCGTTATTCAAATTTTCATGTTGTTTTTTATTTATCTTATCACATTGTACAATATCAATTCTATAAAGAGTCTTAGATAATGGAAAATTCATATTTATAATAATTATTGAAAATATCATTCAATCAACTAGGAGGAAGACCTAAATATCGTCAGGAAACAATACACTTCATTCCCTCATAATTAAATGTATTCAAGGATAATATTTTTCTCAGACCCAATCATTTGATCTAGATATGAATTCTCATAGGGAAATAAAAGCCATTAATTATATTTTCTTCCTAATAAAGAATCACCCTTGTACAATCACTTGAATATAATTCAAATATGATTCACAATACAGAGAGTTATTTCCTTATCATGACAATGTTTGATGGATTTATATAATGAAATACGTTATATATCAAAAATTTCTTCAAATTCTGCTAATGAGAGTGCAAAACGTCTGTTGGGATGATCAAAGAACCAATTTTGGTTTGGGAGGAGTTATATTCCTGGAAAAAATAATTTCCCCATTTTCTATTTTAACCGATAACACAAATTCTTTGATTTTTTATGGTTTTTTAGTTATTTTAATAATATTTTTTGATTTAATAGAATGCATTGATATATAATAAAAAAATTGTTCTGTATTCATGCATGAATACATAATTTATAATTCATAACTACGTTTTCAATATCCACCACCATAGTTGTGAAATAAAAGCTCAGATTTTATTCCATGAAGGTTACTGGTTCCCTATAAATACCCCTGGATTATTATATTGGGTTTAAAATTGACCTTGTTCTATGAAATTGAAATAATATGAAATTTACTAACGGTTGAATGGATCATTCAATTACTGCTTCAAAATATTTAGATACACCAAATGATCATGGATATATCGGTGTCCTTCCTTCCCGTACCCATGATATTCCCTCAAATATCTTAGTCAATTTACAGGGTGATTCATTCACACATTTGACAAGTGGTGTGTTAAAATCATATAGATCTGGTAGATTTCTCTATCAGGATTCTAGAATTAAAATCCACATTATGATTCTTATCCCCCTGATTCCCTTTGGATTTTAATATCTCCATCTCCTCATTAAGGTAAAATCAAAAAATCTCATCATTTCTATTAATTTCTTTCCTTCAAAATTATTTTTGTATACATTGTCAAAAAACCCCAATTAATAAATTCACATTTAATTCAGAGGTAACAAAAATGAAAGAGGGATATGGTACACAATTTTTGATTTTCTCCTCACACACCCAGATATACACATTATCATTTTTCTTGAGGGTAAGGAATCCCCTTCATATATTATGTTAGAGAGAGAGGGGAAATTATTTTCCCAAAACAATTCTTGAAATAATTCAACAACATCACTTTGACCTATTCCCTAGGCTCTGTATTCTGGATCAATTTACAATAATGATTGTTCTCTCACTCCATGTGATAAGAAGTCAGTATATCCTTCCCTTTCTCTGAACATTAATTTATGGAGATGATCATCTAATTGGAGTTAATCCATTGTTCTATGAATATTGGATCATATTATCCATTAAAATTATGGGTCCACATTTTCATAAAGGACCAACTTATATCTTTTCCTTTATTAGGGGTATTTGGAAACTCCCCTCGATATAGTTTTTTATTCATTACCTAATTTATATGATAGTGTATCATTAAAACAATTGATATTTGTGATCCCATGAAGATGGGTATCTCTTTTGGGAAGTAATCAAATTTTCCTTGATATTTTTTTTGTGGTTCCTCCTATTTCATTCAATAGGCAATAATAATGTGAAATTAGTGATTGTTTTTTCTAAAAAACTAAAAACATAACTGTAATTCCAATGACATTAAATTGAAAAAATTTAAATGAAATTTATCCATTTAACTTATGAATTTCTAGGTATCAGTCTATTTTATCCATGAAATATTTCCTAACATATCATATTATAGTAATTTTGGTTCCCATATTAACGATTCATAATGAAATTTGGAATTTACAGATGAATATCCCCCTGGTGTGTTAAACAAGGTGTGCAGAAAGTCATATTTTCATGCCACAGTTCCCTGTCAAGTCTAGCACATCGTTTTGTTATCAGGTTTTACCACTGTGTACATATATTCTAGATCCACATTCACTTTTATTATCTATAAATTGTGTATTATATTGTTAAACCATTTAATCAATACTTTACAAAATTTTAGTGATGTTTTTTTTACTTATATTTATAACCAATGAATTCTATAATGTTTTCTAATACGACTCCCAAAATTTAAAAATCATTTATTTGATTCCATCTATTATCAAATTTCTTTTTTTACATATTAATTCATAATTTATTGCATTATATTAGAAACAATTTAACTTGAATAATTTAAATGTCTAGTGTCTAGGTGAATTAGTTATGGTACATAACATTATAAAATAGTGAATGTATCCAATGAGTTGAAAACACCCTAAACATGATCATATTATTACTTCATTCATTAAATATGTTTTGATAACCTGAGGACATACATGTGAAAAGTTTGATATATAAATCCATGTAATAAAATAAACAAAACATAACATGATGAAAATAATACATTGTAATAAATGTAATTTCAATGGGGAATAATAAAGAGACCCTATTTTTCCATTAACAACATTAACATAATTTTAATGATAAACAACATAACTGAATGAAAAATAAAGGATCCAAAGTTTTAGTATCTCTTGAAAATTACGATTATACATAAATTTTCCACAACAAAACATAAAAATTGTGTATTTCTTTCTTTTATAGTTTCTTAGTCACTATAATAATATCCTTAGTATTAGTAATTAACCAATGATATACATCAATAAATAGTGTGAGATAAAGTTCGGGTAAGAGGATAAATAATTAAATGAATTAGATTAACATGGTTGATAATAATAATAATCATCATAACATAAACATAGTATCATAATCATAATCAAGAGTGGAATCATTAGATAATGGCATGGAATGAGGAAATTCATAAAAATGAAACAACATGCCTTATTAGTGAAATACGATACATAGTTGTGAACAATTCTAGAATCATGATCATGAAAATCATACATTCATAATCATAAAATCTTTACTATGAACAAATATATAATCATGTTCATGAGTAATAAACATTATCTTATGATATTAATCACATTAACAATGCATTGGAGGGATATATTATTCCAGTCCAACCCATCACATCATAACATTTACACAGTCATTCGCTCAATATAGAATGTATATCAACCGTACTCCTGAAGTAAAACAATGGAATATAATGGGATTCATAAGTATTTAATAAATCATAAATTCATGAATAAATGTTTTGGTTACCAAATTAATAATGGAAATATTTCTTGGTAAAAATTCATTATAAATCTTGAGAGGAAAGTTAATATTTAATGAGGAGTTTAATACATTGTTTTTCAAATTGAAGTCACTTTGAAAAAAATGTTTTTGTAGAATTTTTTTGACAATTTATGATGTAAAATATGATCCAAGGAAAATGAAAAACATATTTTTATAACATGTTATAAACATTCATTACATGAAATATAGAAAATAAAATGAATGGAATTGGGTTTGGGAGTCCCCTTACCACAATTTCTGACTAATTTTATCACATTTTCTTCTCCTGGATAATAGACATATATTTATTTAAAAATTTATTCATATTATAATAGTAGTCATTTATAAAAAATTTATTAATAAAAAATATTGGATTATATTTCACAATTTTTCATCATGAAAATGAATCATTTGGAAAGAATGTTTTTCCTAAAAATTACCCATATTTCTTTAAATTCTCTATTTTCTTAAATGTAATCCTGAAAATTGTAGAATCACTTAAAGATATTATAATTAATATAAATAAATTTTCATATAATATATATAATTTATAATATCCATCCATTATTATGGTTGTTTTTTTTGACATTTAAATTTCTCTGTAGGTGGTCAAATGACATTTGAAGAGACATTATTAGGAGTTTAGGAAAAATGTTCATCATTTATATATAATAGTATGATATATACACTAGAAAAAAATAATAAATATAATTTAAAATTTATTTATTTTTAATTCTATTAATTTTTATTTGTTAAAGGGTTGGTGGAAAATTAAATAGATGTGGAAGAAGAAATAAAAAAATTGATAAGTTTATCAAAATATAGTTTATCCTTATTGTAACTTCCCTTTAATGACACTATAATCCTTGGTAATTGGAGTTGGATTTATCCATAATTACCAAATTTATTATATATTAATTTGTAGGGGTGATTTTTATAGTGAATAAGATTTGTAATTTTGTTGAAATGTGGTCTTCAGTGGATAGAGAGCGTGATTATTTATAATTATAGAGAATGTTATTTTAAAAATATATTGAACAAAATAATAAATTGAATGTATAACATAAAATAATAATTTTTTGAACATATCAATCATATATTAATTTAATATAATTATTTTATATTGTGGAACCCCCTTTATAATTAAAATAAATAGCTTAGCAAAATGTAAAGTGGAACGAAATAAAAACATGTTATTTTAAAGAATAACTTTTGTCTATTGCTTTTGGAATGTTGTATTTTTGTTGGGATATTGAATTTATTTTATTTTGATGAAAAAGTTATGAAATTATGTATACTATGATAGAAACTGAAGTTCTAGAAATTATTATTTCTTTATAACATGATAAATGATCTCATTTGGGTTACAATTGTTATGTGAAAAATAATATTTTTACTATTCACTAGATGATTGAAGTATTTTAAAAAATTACCATAAAATCACACAGGGACATTTTCAACATACTGATATCAAAAATGATATTAAATTTATCAAAATAAATTTTTGAAATGGGTAATTTTGTTTTTTTTCTATAAAATTAATGATTATTATAGAATACATTAAAATAAAATATATTAGAGATGAGTTTATATTTTCTTTATGTTTTTAATCAAGTTTTTTATTTTTCTATATATAAAATTTATAATTAATTAAATAAGTATTATGAAATATTATTTATATCAAAACTTATTATAGTGAGGAGAAATTAACATTCCAATGGTTATGATTCTTTTCCAAATGGTTGTGTTACTATTACAACTGTCACATTACCACCTATAAATACCCCCACATTCTGCCATTCATTATTCAACACTATTAAACTCAAGGTTCAGTATTTCCATTTTCTATAAGGATACATGGTTATATAATATTTATGATGCATTTCTATAATTTTCATAGGGGGAAATTATTATAGTATATAGGGGTGATCTATATTTATCCATTTAATCATTTCAATGTTTTATTTTTTTTCTAGTCATAACAGTTGAAATTTTAGTTGGATTCATTATAGATTACTATGATAAAATATTATAATGAAAGAAATACAATGATTGATTCTCTATATTTTTTATGATTATAATATTAAATAAAATAAATTTAATTAGGTGGAAAATTTTAAATAAAAAATGTTTCATTACATCCTTCCCCCCTTTGGAAGTTTCATCCTCAAAATTTCAACTCATATTTTGTTTTGTGAAAAGATGAGGGTGCATATTTATCATTGTTTCATATGGTTCCCAGGTCAACAATTAAAACTTATGGTTCCTCCAAAACACTTTGAAAAGATGATTTTAATTTTTTTATAGAACATTCTCTATTAGGGCCAATATTCTCACATGATTATCTTCTTTTTAGAGGTTGTTCTCCAGTTGTACCACCTCATGATTCAGTACATGTGAGTTATTAGGTATGTACATATTTGGGAGTGAATAGTTGAACACCTCATGAACATGAAACGTGGTTTGTGGATGTGGAATATGGTATTCCACTTCTCATATAAGAAGAATCATCTCAAAGCAGACAATGTACATTTCTCTAATCATCCCTTTATTTCTAAACCGAATAATTTTCATCTATAGTGATATTAAAAGGATGTATTTGAATCAATCATCAAACTACACGTCCATTTCACTCTTATTATCAAATATTTTTTTCCTAATTTGAGAATATTTTATATTTCATTGGGATGGATTGAACATTCTATTTCATCTCCTAAATAGGGTTAGGTAAAATTAGCATTTGTGGCCCAACATCATCCCAACAAGCCGGAGTTCCACATATCATACCCTATAGAGATACATATGGATCCATTTGAATGATTTTGTGGATGTTTGTATCATATGATAACTCAATCAATGAGTGATGTTGATTCCATTTCCATTTAAATTCCATTGACCAAGATTCTAGAATTCACTAAGTGCTTGAATGTTTCTTTTAGAATGACCATCAGTTTGGGGGTCACATGTCGTTCTAAAATTTAATTCAGTACCCATGAATTCAAAATAATTATCCTAAATTTATAAGTGAACCGTTGATCAATACCGGAGATGATAAAATGTGGAACCCCATTAAAACTCATCGTTTTCTTTAAATATAACATGGAATTTTTTTCAAGTTATAAATATTCCTAAAATGCGATAAATTTAGAATTCTAGATGGGTCGATCCACTACAACATATGTTACATTGTTTACTTTGGATTTTTTTGAGAGACCAAAGACTATGCCCATAGTGAAATTATCTCATTTCCATGTGGGTATATCCAGTGATTTAATTACCCCTTTGGACTTTTTCAATATTCTTTAACATTATGACTTCCCACACACCTTGAGATATACTCAGTTACATTCATTCATAATGTTGTCCAAAAACAAGTTTTATTTTAAACCACAATACATCATGGAACATATTGGATCGATGGAGAATGATGATCTATGTACATTTTCCAATAGCTCCTTATTTATCTCAGTTTATAGAGTCAAAAATATCATTGTTCCGTACTAAATCACACCATCATCATCAATATAAAACTCTTGTAGCATCACATCCAATACTGCTTTCACCCTCTTTTTTAGCTCCAGATCATCCATTTTCCTCCTTTCTCATGACCTAAATAGATGGTTGGGAAATCATTTGGTTATGGAAGGCTATATTCAATGATCTAATGATTTATAGATCAATACATTTCATATCCATAATGATATGGTCTTTCTCAATATGCATTATGGATTATATAACAGGTTATTTTCATATAACAGAATTAGCTACTTTTTTCTCCATTCTTTGATGGTAGTGAATAGAGAAACCATAGTCCTTTTTGATATATTACCATATCCTTTATCAAATGTTTATCTTATTTTACATTAGTATAGATACCTTATAATCTTATTATTGGATAATATATCGTACTTCTCACCGTATAGATGGTGCCCCCAGATTTTCATAGAAAATATTATAGCTTCTAGCTTTATATCACGCATGGAGTAGTTCAACTTATTGATATTAAACTATCGTTATGAGTAAGAATGGAACATATTATTCAGGATGTGAAACAAAAATAATCATTCTTTGAAGAATCACAATATATCACAAAATATTCATATTTTTTTGGTAGTGTGAATACAGGTACAATGAATAGCCTCTTCTTGATCATCTTATAGATTATCTCACATTATTATATCTAGATATAATTTACCCATTTACTTTTTATCATTTTTATCTGGAAAAAAGTCCTGATAAATTCTTAAAAAAACACTTGTAGTACCTAGGAAATCCATGAAAACAACATATTTTGGTGACACTATTGGGTCTGGGCAATTCCTCAATTTCTTTCAGCATTGAAGGGTCCATAAAAATTCCCTCACATGTGATCTTGTTCACAAAGAATGTGACTTGATGCATCTATATATAACCCTTTCTGATTATTGTGTACATTTTTTGCATCCAAAAATGTTTTCATAATAATCCATAGATGTTATTCATTTTCCTCCTTCCATTAATATTTCAAGAGAAATATTATGTCTGAAGGGAATCACTATGAACTCATAGCGCTCCTAACATGTTACAAAAGAAGTCTTCTGAAAATATTTTTTCATCACCATTAGTTGATGATATCTAGATAAAAAATCCACCTTAGATAAGTATTGAGGGCATCATAGTTGATCTAACAAGACATAAATATTTGTAGGAGGGTAATTTCCTCAATAGGGAACTTTTTGAGATCTCATTTACAGAGAAACACTTGTAATAATCCATATATACCAATGGAAAGGAGCACTAGTGAACCCCATGGAGATGAATTTTCGCAAAAGAAATTTATTTCATAATTTTATTATAGCTAATTATTTAACTCATCTAGTTTGATCGGGGATATACTGTATTGTAATTTTGAGATAGAATTAGTTCTGGGTATGAGCTCTTTTGATAACTCTACCTCACGATCTTGGGGACTTTTGTATCATAATTTGGGAAATACTTTATTATATTACCTAAGAATGATAATTTCCAAAATATAGATACATTGTATAGATACAACCATTTATTAAAGGTATTCTTTTTTGGAATTTATCAACACACACACCATTTAAGAATTTTCCAAACTAGATTCATGATATTCCTTTCATTTTTAGAGGAGCATTGGATGGTTCATGATATGAACTGATATTTAATTTTCTCAATTGTTGATATGTGACTTGTATAATGAGATATTATTTATTCCCAATATGTCATTGAATTCCACCCAGGGAAGAATTATGATAATTAGAAGAATAATCTTACCATAATGAAAACAAGATAAGAGTACAATAATTAAGTTTATGTGGTCACAATATAAGGCATTTTTATAGATATCTATACTTCAACGTATTTAGGGTTCAATTTAATAATTCGTGAAACTCAGCATGATATAAATAAACGAGTACAACCAAAATAAAATAAAAAATTTTCCATTATTTAGTGAATAATATTTGAACCTTGTATGAATTCATTATCTTCATCCATATCATCATTGGTGATGGCATAAACATTTCCTTCTCCTTTGGGTTTGGTGACTCCTGATACTGATTACCATTAATGAATCGAGTTTTACTACATTGTCATTCATAGTTCCCTTAAATTCTTCAATTGATGAATTAAAAAACTGGTGGGGAATTATGAAGTTTTTTTCCTTTCATCCATCATATTGGAAACCATCTTTATTTCCCAATAACATTAATGAGTTTAATGGACTTATCTTCTACACTTGAAGTATATCCCTAACACTTTGGAGAAAATTCCCTTGAAAATATTTCCCACATTTTTGATATATTTCTTGATGTATCCTATTTCATTATTTTTCAATTGACCAACCTAATTTATAATCCATTCTATTCTTCTCATCACTATAAACATGAGACCATTATCAAGTCTCCATCTCTACATTGATATGGCATAAAAACACTTCATGATAAATATCAAAGTTTTAGATAGGTAGTTCATCACAAAGTTGTGGCTTTGAACCACTAAATAATCTATCAATTTTTATATTATTTTTTATAAAACAATCGTTAGGCATATCATGAATTTTGTGTGATATTTTCTGTGAATTCCATCATAAATGAACCATCATTTGCCTATAGAATTTTAAATTCAATCTCAAGATATTTTCAAAGAGTTCTTGGTAATCACTAGGTAAGAAATATTTTCTTAATGTGTTCCCACTATATGTATTCTATTTCATCCATTGGTTTGGTGTTATTTACCAACAGGTATAATTGATTGGATTATAAATAATAATAATAACCCACATGAGCCACATTTTTTCATAGAAAAATTTATCTGATGAAATATCTTCTCCATTGAGTTAACCAACTATTTGATGACCAGTTGATCAAAGGTCCTACAAAACATCGATGATCACTTATACATAAATGACACAATGTATAGTTGATCTTTTTTGCTGAAGGTGGATGTACAACATGATTAATGTTAGTATTCGTAGTCTGAGATATCTAGGAAAGAATCACCAAAATGTTTTGAACTCCACTTCCCATGGAATTGTTGATTTCATTTGAAAATTCATTGCATTGACCCTCACATGGATAATTGGCTTATTTTTTCCTTGTTCCGACCATTTTCAAATATATAATAGGATTAAAAATAATGTCAGTAAACAAAGCATGTGTAATTACATTGTTATTTTCCCAATTAATTATAAATGAATACTTATGATAACCATAGGATATGACTTTTGGTAAAAAATATATTTATTGTTTATTTTAATATACTTAGTCTTATACTAAGTATTTTCACCAATTTTTGTTATTCCAAATTTCCAAATTAATTGAACTATGCAACGATATAAACTATAGTTACAATTTTTTTCATTAATAAATATTACATAATTTAAAATATAAATAAAAAAATTCAATTAAATATCATGTATCCCTGGGTTTAGTGTCTTCGTAAAATTATTCTTATACATAAATTTTACATACTAAAATATAAAAATTATTTAATTCCTTCTCTATTATCCTCTTAGTGGGTCTCGTATTCTCCATAGTACAAGTAATAATTTAAGGATATATCTCAATTAAAGTGATGAATTAAACCCCATTAATATGATAAATAATGTCATGGATCAATATAATGTGTGTGAGAATAATAATCATAATTATAAAAAAACAAAGGATCATCATCATAATACTGAAAAGAGTAATTTTATAAAGTCATTGAATGTGTCAATTCATAAAAATGAAAAAACTTGTCTTAGTACTAAAATACTGAACATTGTTTTTTACAATGATATCATCATATTCATGTATAAAAAATGTGAACAATCATAGAATCACCATTTTGAACAATGATAGTATCATGTTCACACATATTTCACGTTATCTAATGACATACATCACATTACCCAATGTATTCGTGGGATATGTAATTCCAGGACCAACGTTCACATCCTAACATTTACATAATCATGCATGCCACCGAGAACATAAATCAATAACAATTATAATGTAAACCCACTTAAGATAATGGGATTAATAAGGATTTCATAAAACATAAATTAATGAAATACCATTCTTATTCTCAAATAAATAATGGTAATCATTCTTGGACATAATACTTCATTATTCTTGAGTCGATAATAATTATTTAAAGAGTAAAATAGGATGTTTTGGAAATTTATGTAACCTTTAAAAAATATTTCTCCATAGAAAAAAATCTGACCTAGTAGAAACATGTATATACATTAGGGAAAATACAATGGACATTTCAAAACAGATTATTAAAATTTATAAGAGGGAAGAGATAATAACCCAATGAAATTAATAGAGTTTGATATTTCCTATACATTTATTCTCACTCTATTTTATAGTTTTTTCAACTTATGAATAGTAAAATAGTGATTATTAAAAAAATAATCAAAAAGTGAATTATAATAATTAATAAATATATTTGTCAATTATAATAATTGTTTTATATTTCAATTTTTTTGTTGCAATTACTGCAATTTTATATCAAGTATTCCATAAAAATTTCTATTTTCGTATTGATTTATATATTTTCTTAAACATAATTCATACATTTGTATAATGAATTAAAAAACAATTTATTATCATATAATTAAAATTTGATATATTGTATATATAATATAATATTTAACCTTATGGGTTTTCATATGTGTTGACATGACAATTTCATTATATGCGGTTAACCGATCACTGATCAAACATAGTCAGGAGAGTTGGAAGAAGAAGTATAACATTTATATATTGAAGAATGATACTCATAGTAGGTTAAAATCATTAATAAATGTAAAAATTCTATATAATTAATTATATTTATGTTTTGTTGTGATAGTATTGGTGGAAAAAATAAGTAGGAGAGGAAGAAGAAATATTAAAGTGAAAGAAGTAGATTAGAGATTACTTAATCCTTAGTGTATGTTATATTGTACAACACTATGACTCTTGGTGATATGAGTTGTATTATTCCAGAATGTCCTTATGTATTATAATGCACTATCGGTGGATTTGTTTTTATATATTATTCTTTTTAATGAGTGGGGGTAGTGGTTTTCCAAAGGGAGGCATGACTATTTTTCTAAGGGAAGGGAGAGGGGTTATTTATACTTGAGGAGAGGGGTAATTTTTGGATAAAATATTATATAAAATAATATATCAAATTTAAAACTAGTAATTGTAATTTTTTGAAACATTAAAAATATATTAATATAATATAATGAGTTCAATACATTATAACATCTTTATAAATCATATTCATCAGTTTACCAAAAAGGATTTTATGATGAATAAAAAAAGTCTTATTTTAATTTTTTTTTTGAATTTTGGAATTATAATGTTGTATAGATTATATAGAAATTGGTTTTATTTTGTTTCAATGAACCATTTATGATTTTAAATATTCTATGGCTGAAACTATTGTCATACAAGTCATTATTTCATTCTTAAATCATGAATGATGTAATTTTAGTTACACTAGTAATGCGAAAACTACTATTTCTATTAATCAACCAATAATTGAATTATTTCATACAATTTACAATAAATTACTTTTGGATAATTTTGACGTGTTTATTTAAAAAATTATATTCATTTTATCAAAATAAATTTCTAAAATATTTATCATTAATTATTAATTTAAAAATAATTACACTTGTAAAATACTTTAAAATATTGTTTATTAAAAAGTTTTCCATATTTTTGTGAGTTTGTATTCATGTTAATTAATTTTTTTCCATTATAAAATTTACATTTTTCTTAAAATAATCTAAACAAATATTATTTATATCGTGTTTAATTATTTTGAGGAGAAATTACTATTACAATGGTAACGATTCATTTCATGTTGGTTTCTTTACTCTTCTAATGGCCACATAACATCGTATAAATACCTCTACATTACATCATTAATTATCTAACCCAATTACTCTAAAGGAATAATATTTCCTTGTTTATAATGTCTCATGGTTTAATAATAATTTTTTTATTTTCAACTATGTTTTCAGTGGGGGAGATTATTATAGAAGATTAGTGTCGTCTATATTTTCCACTTTTATCTTTTCTCTCCTATATTCTTTTGTAAAAATACAATATTTTTTATATTAATTTTTGTCATTATTTAATAAGTTAATAATATTTAGTAATGAAAAAAGTAGTTTTTTGTTTTATCAATATTTTTGTGTGTGTTATATTACATAAGGAACATTTAAGTTGGATTTTTTCCCTAAAACAATCATTAAATACACATAAAATGGTTGATAATCATAAACATGAAAAATGAAGCATGCTATAACATGGTAATATAATTCCAACATGGAAATGTGGAAACAATATGAAATATGGGTTCATAAACATTTGTTTTGGATAAATTCCAATACATAAAGATAGAAAAAAAAATCCCATGACTGATTATTTAAAATCCCTAATCATGTTCATGATGTATCATGGAAAAAAAATATTACGCTATTCATTTTAGTACTGAATAATTATAATAACACCTATCACTTTCAGATAATTTTTCAAGAATAATTGTTCCACATAGATTAGACAACATGATATTAATTTTCATAACATTTTTTTCTTGGATCATTGATTTTGAAATACGTATATGTATGACCCCAATAAAGGATATATAGGTACATATTGGTGAACACCCTTGATTGGAAATGGTTAATTGTATTCACTACAAAGTAGTTTAGAATGGAATGTCAAGTTGAATTTAGGTAGCATAAAAGGGGTATAAATTTATTTATGAGAGAGGTATGTGAGAGATAAATGGATATATCATCATTTAGAAATGATAATGTAAGTATTTGTTATATGTAATAACATATCCCAAAAAAATGAAATGGGAAAAACTCCATATGATACAGAATATACTTCAATAATTGGGTGAAGGAAAATATAACAAATATTGACATGGTAATTCCATTTCCATGGGAGGTGCTTATAAATAGAATTGGGGAACCCTTGGAGGACTCCAGATATGTGAGGGTAGAGTAAATACGTTATAAATGTTTATTGATTGATGAAAAATTGGTGATTCAGTTGGTTTTTATAGGAAATTAGTGGGGAAATCATTTTTATTTCTCACGATTCGGTTTTGGACTAAATATAATAAAATAACCAAAACCACAAAACATTCCTCGGGTTTTTCCAATTTTTTCTGCCATTTAATAGTGGTTATCAATTTTTTATAAAGAAAAGGGCGAGACCTATTGAAAAAATACACTATAAAATGTTAAAATGAGTCATGTTAATAAATAATTGACATTAAGACCATTAAATATATTATAGGTTTTGGAGGTCTCATAAATGATTTATGAAATTTATAAAATAAAATTAATATTACGTTACATTGATGATGAAACATGTATTTTTTCATGTATAATCATTAAAATATTTATTATATTATTTTTTAGTTTCCCTAATATCATAATAAACTATACATTTATACTGTATATAATTTTTACCTAAAAATTTAAATATCTCCAAAAATTAAGAAAAATTATATGTTGGATAGATTGAATCTCATGATTATGAAAATAGTATTTATTTTATACAAATAATTTTTTTATATATGAATATTCACTATTAAAATAATAATCAAATTTTTTTCTCAAATTTGTTTTTTTATTATAATAGTTTCCAAGCCCTTTGAAAAATAACTTTTGACATCATATATTTTTCATTGTTATTTTTATTTAATACTAATTATTTGATAATTATATTTTAAAACTATATTATTTATTTTAGAAATACATTAATTCATCACAAATGAATTCCATAATTTAATTTCTATATTATCCTAAATTACAATTTGGGTTTCATTTTATCAAAATTAAAATCATTTTTAATGTGAAAATAATAACCTGAAAATATAACTATTATTATAATTAAAATATAATACATATACTCATATTATTATATACATGATACATATCAGTTTATTAAACCAGTAAAATACCTATGGGTAAGGTATGTGGTGGATAGATATTCTTGTGGTGGTTCGTTGTACTTGGTTTGGGCCTTTATCGTGATGAACATTAAATTATATCGTTAATGATTTCTATTATGATTGAGTTATTGGATCTGAAATTTTTCATACACAAAGGATAACACGATTGATATTATCTTTAATAGAAGCTTCTATAATTGTGCTTTATATGGTGTAATCATAGTAGAAGAGGCCATCACTTCCTTTGTATATGTAAGATGGAATTGTTAAAACCCTATATTTACAATAATGATATGATAGATATTAAGTGATTATATTCTCATTGGTAATGATATATAATGATATTTTAAATTTCGATAGGATAAAAGTAATTAATTTATTTATTTTCCCATGACAATAACACCTAATGAGATATTTAATTTCACCACAAGGGGAATATTATTTAAAATAGTTTCTGTTGTTATAATTTCTATTTTCAAAATAGCATTATAATGTGTAATTAAGTATTTTTTTATTTTTATTAGTTAAGTTTTGTTTATATAGGAATCTAAGGGTTCGAAAAAGATTTCTAGCTACTATAAATTGATCAATGTGAACACTTGAGGATTAACTTGTTTTTAGAAGGGTTAATTCAACAATGAATGGAATTTAATGTCTATCAATATAGCTAATAATGTTCGTTCTATTTTTTTGATAAAATCATATAGTTGTTGATTAGAAAAAAATATTCAATTATAGAAGTTTGGTTTTTATATTTTTTTATTTTTGTTCTCCTATATCCCAAACAATAATGCCATTTTTTGATACATTGTTTAATGGTTTTTGAAAATTAAAATACATATTTTATTGGTTGATTGGTGCTATAGTGGATAGGAATGGTTGCTCCAAATATAAAATTACAAAAAAATAGTTATTAATTTTTATTAAATATAAAAATGTTTTTTTGGGTTATTGAATTCTATGAAATCAATGTAAAAAATAATATAATGATTTGAATAAAATTTCATGATAAAATTGATTAGATTAATGAATAGTTTCTATTAGTTTTTCTTTTATTGTACCAAACATGTTTTTACATTTATCATTGTAAATTTATGATGGGAAAATTTCCATATTGATTTATCATAACCATATAGTTTTATGGATACTATGGAGACATATCTCATAGTTGTTAATTCATTATTAGTTTACATTCCTATGTGTTCAATAATCCAGACCACATGCTTAAACATCCACTTTACTTCTTAATTAGGTGTTATTTTCCCTATGAAATATGACAGTTACTCACTACCTCTCTCTTGTTCCAAATAATTCAAGATACTAACATCATAATAATTTATATAACTTTATGAAAAAATTTACATGGTTATGGGAGATTATTAATATCCAAATTAAGAGGTAATATTGAAGTAGTACATATCCAAGAGAACAATTTCAATTAATTAATAAATGTTCATTGAAACCCCAAATCGTTATGTCTAAATGTGTTATTATTTATTAAAGTCTAATGTCACATGTTATATAAAGTATATTAATCCTTTATCATTGAAATGGAGAATAAACTCCAACAAAATGGTAAAAGATAAGAATGGGTAAACATAATGCGTTAAAAAAGTAGTTGAAGAATAATTTAAAGAATGAAAATGAATCATAAGGGGAGGTCCCTCGAATAAGATCCTTATGAACAAACATTCTTATGTTTTAACCACATGATCCTTTTATTGATCTACTTTCACTCCTATATCAGCTGGCTAAAACATTTATACCCTTGAATGTCCATTATCTTTATAATTCACATTTTATCAAAGTACCCAAAATTACATTGTAATATGATATTCTAGAATATATGAAGCTTCAATTATTTGTTTCCATGTTTTAGTCATCAATATTAATAATGTAATTTGTTCAATTAATTTAAATTAATCCACGTAATAAATTTATATTATCTCATATGGATACTAAATTAGTATCAAACGAATTCCCAGAAAGATCCCAAATACCATTGAGTTATATTATAATTTTATGTCCCAGCTCAATTGGATTGTATTGTATGCCATTTCAATGACATACAATTTGTGATGAATATATAAATTTATTGTCAAGAAAAACATAAATTTTAACTATCTGATCTGAATGGGTACTATGAATTGGGAATAAATATGATGGGATATAGATACCAATTATCAATTTTCAATATTATATGTAATGTATTATGATATAGAGTAAGTTTTTATTATTTTAGATAAAGGATTTGTTATCCTATTTTAAACATTTACGCCTCAATATTTAACACAATTGAGTTTCACATTTTCGGAATGGAAAAATTAATATTTCTTCAAAATAGACTTCAAAAACGATAAATATTTATATAAAAGCCTGGATTTCACATAATAATAATTTTAAAAATTATAACAATATATTAAAATTTTAAATCTCAAATTATCATTCATTTTAACCATAAATCTCATGATAGGCATATAATACAAATAAATAATTATTAACCATTAAAAAATTATATTTGGACTAAAATCATAATTACCAAAGATAAAATGATTTTTAGATATTATTTTGAAATCTACATAACCATAAAAATATATTTTAAGAATATTTTTCATAAAGATGATATTTTTTTATTTAATTATCTAAATATATACATCTCTATTATTTTTATTTTATTATTAAATTTGAAATTTATTATAATGTTCAATTTCTATTGTTTTACATTATTTTAAATAGTGACGATAAATATCTATAACGAGTTCAGAATATATATTTAGAATATAAGACCTCTAAAATATTTATATTTAATCACTATATTAATGAAAACATATCATCATTAAAACATCCTCATCTAACCTTGAAAATTTCATTCAAATAATATATGAATTTTTCTAGTAAATGTATTATAATATATAATTTTTAAATGATTTTAATTATTTATAATAATATTTGGAATGTATCAAATGAGAACCCATTTTGGAAAAAATATTTATTTTATATTTTGTTTATTCAATACATCAAATGGTTATTAAAAAATTAATTTATAATTATTTGAAGAAACCCTACACATTTAGTTAAAATAATTCTAGCATCTGAAAAATTATTCCCTAAACTTGTTCATGGTATCCATAATGGGTTCACCACACAGGAAACATGGGAGTACAGAGATATATCCTAGCCCTAAGAGGATGCAAGTGGGATCTACACATGCCTTTTGACAACTAATAATCTAACATATGAATACTTCTAATAAATATTTCCAAATTAGATGATATACTAGATAGAACCTCCCATTGACAGTAGTCCATTCATTTTATCCATTTTTTTAAATATCCTCAAAATCTTAATATAAAAATTATATGTATATTAGGGAATTTATGGGATATCATAAATATTTAATGTTTTTTAACATTAGGTATTAGTGGAGTTCACTTCTCAATATTCAATTTGACTTCTCTTAGGGCCATAGTGGAAATATTATTCAATAATTCTGGCCATTTTATTATGGCCTCCATTTTTCTGTAAGGAATTAAAAAATATTATCAGGTGAATTCCTTAAAATATGTATATAATAATGGATTATCACCTAGAATATTCATGACTACATAAAGACACCATTCTAATTTCCTACTCATGAATACACCATTCAATTTTTCACTATGTAAAGGCACCACATGGTAATTCTTGAGACATTATGTGATCTAATAAAGGAATATGAAATTTTGATTTAGCCTATAACATTATTTTCAACAAACCATGTGATCATATACCTCATCATCACCATAAAATATGTCCCTGCCTAAAAATAACTACATGATTCCACTACCAAATCAATGATTGAACAATGATGAAATAATCCCCTGAGGAGTTGACAAGACTTGCCTACCCATCATCTGGGATGGCTTTTTCATCAATGCCCTAAAATCAGGTATGTAAGAGATATATCATAGGATGAATAATTAGTATACCTACACAAGGATATGGTTAGTTGAATCTATGATATTAATCTACATGACTTCAATATGATTCGTAGTCTGGAAAAAAACATCAAGGTAAAAACTCGTCACCCTAGCATATAGATAATTTTATTACTTCTTTTGGATACAAAAAATAGTGTAAGGTGATAATGGTTTGGGAAAATGCCAAATATATTCCATTTTATCCTTCAATATTGAGAGGTAATATCAATGATAAACTACATAAATTTAAAATAAATTTCATAGGGGTTTTTACATAAAGTTTAGTATCTATAAACACTCTTTGAACAAATCTACAAAAAAAATTCCATCACATATTCACTACGGCGGCCACTTTCCTCCCATGTTGGTGTCTGAGTCTTGACAGCAGGAACTAACCCCCATGATTGATTAATATTTGTTGGACATGGAAAAAATAAAATTGGGGCTGATTATAATTTACCTAAGTATAATTTTGGAATAGATCCAATGGGATTTCACATGATATACTAGTTTTGTATTGTACACATGTAGTAAAGAGTAAGAGACCTAAATTGTCAATTCATATTCCTTCTAAAATGTAAAAAACGCCTCCCTAGAGTCAAAATCATTATCCAGGATATATATATTGATTAATATAACCCATGATACCAATCTAATATTTTTTGAGATCCGAAACCTAGTAAGTCCATCCTTAATCAGTCTCCAAAGATTCCCAACAAATGTGATCCTGGTATGCAATCATATGTAAAACCATTAAATCATTTTATCTATTGATAATTAGAATTTCCTCATTTTTTCTCTAGGAATAACAATACAATAAAGGAATATTAATCATTTATTAAATTTATAATTAGAGTCTCTATTAAATGGTCTCATTTATGATCTTTAACAGTTCATTCAGATCATTATAGACTCCCTAATAATGAAGAATAATAAAATGGTATCTTAGTTTATCTTTAGTATTAAACAATTAATCATATGATCATGGCACACTTGTGGTTAGTTTTATGTCTTCAAAATATTCCATGTGGACCCTATCATAGGAAATCATATCATTTATAATATCTAAGATTGTTATTAATAATGATTTCATTACCAAAAAACATCAATGATCATATATCACATATCCATTGGTATCCCTAACATGTAAGGCACACTCAATCCCGAATTGAAAATATGTATTCCCTTATCCCATGATGTCAAACTACATGATATATAACTTACCACAACATGTTATATTTTATAATATGGTTATAATACCATAGTATATGTCTTTCAATATACATTATATTTGATATCTATTTCATGTGGATACAAAGGATGAAATATTGTGGTTGAATCACAACATCCAAAACTGGCAATTATTCATTTGTTTATACTTATAATGAAATAATTCCCCCATATGGGGAGTAATATTCTCTATTGATAGTAAACATATTATCCATAGTTAGACCATATTTTCTATGTGTTACATAGTCTTTTGTACAACTACTATCTTATCTACCAAAAAATCACATGAGGATTCATTCTATATCATAAATAACTGCTCTCGTTGTCCTATATTCCCTTTGAGATCAATTAGAAAAGAGTCCCACCATTGTATGTCCCACATATGAAATTCATTGTAACCTTAAACTTAAAATTCCACTATATATAACATTACAATACTTAAAATTTTCCATTTTAATGTTATATTAAATGTTATAATATGTCCAATTATGTGGCACAAAACCACATGGGGTTTTTTTTACGTTCAAAAGGATGTGCAAGGAGCCACATACAAAGAAGAAATAATAATTACACAATAAAAATCACCTCCCAAGACAACATTAAAATTCTTAGTTCATCATCCTATGGATTTTGACTATATAATCATTTATTAATATACATAAAATTTAAATTAGTGATAGAGAGTATTTATTACACACACACACACACATATATTAACATCAATGCATTTTTTTATACATCACTATCAATGGGGGTACCATGTACCACAATCGGAATTACTATTGATTAATGAATATGAAATAAGAATTTAAGAGATTTTCAATGTAGGAAAAAATCCTCAATAAAATGTTCTGGTGAGACTGACCATCCGTCCTCTTTCTCATCATTAAGGTGGAAGCATCACTTTCAAATAACCTATGTTATCAACATCATTTGACAATATGGAATGAAATGATGTTAACATTGGGAAATAATGGATCCTAGATCATGTTGGAAATTTATATTTTAGAAATTTATATTACGGATCTTATTTGATTCATTTAACAACTAGAGTAACTATGTTTCCCTTATCCCATTAAATGTAAATGAACAAACATGATATTACATGTGTTGATTTTATTGATGTATTTTCATATTTATTATGACTCATCAGAGAAACATCATTAAATTAAAATTTATGGGTCTATCCATGTGGAAGGAAACCAACACATCTACTACACAAGTTATTGACCCCATGATCAAGAGGACATAGTCACCTATATAATGTAATAATACTGATCATTTTTTCATGTATGGATCTTGATTTCAGGTTGTTTCATTGGAAAAGGGAAGAAATTTTTTGTTTTTATGTACACTCTATGTACATCTGTGTACATGAAATGTAATTGGTTTCCTTGTACAAGTTGTGTAATGACCGAGTACATGTCCATGTGGTGACCTAGAATACAGCTTATCTCTAGAGATGGTTAAGGCTACTATACAACAGATATGTATAATGAACATTTTCTGTAGTTTTATTTTTATTAGATATATCATAGTAGGGTCTCGTATCAAATCTGGAAATGTATTCTCCTCCTCATGGTTTCTACGGGAGTGTGATAGAATGGCCGACGAACTCTGAACACCTCCCAATTCTTCGTCAGAGCTCCAATTGAGACATTGTCGGGTGCGTTGGAATCCAACCAATGAGTTCTCAATACCCCTTGATCCTTTCTTCCTAATTACATTTCTCTAGTGAGTTATTCAAGGTTGGGAGTTTTTAACTATTTTATACATCTACGCCGATCTAGCCTAATTTCAAGGTCTCAGTTTAATTATATCATCCAACGACAACGATGAAGGTTTTTTGTGCATTTTATAGTTCATTCTTAGTTTATATATGCTAAAAATTCCACATACCTGAATTTGGGGTATTTATTGATTTGGAATGAAACCTTGTTTATTACATTCTAGGGTTTGGATGTTTGATAAATGGTTGTTTCTTATACGTAAGCATGGATACCATGTTTATGGGAAACCCCATGGATGTGTTTCCCTTGATTGATTAATTATGGAAAATTGGTCTAGGATACCTATTAGGCTACCCTTTATTTCTAGGTCTTTTATTTTTTGGATGTAGATTTGATTATATGAATTTTTTGTGTTATGAACAATAAATGATTATCCATGTAGTGGTGTTATATTATATTAGCTACATGCATATAATATGCATGTATGTTTTCCAATGGAATGTGATATACTTGGGCCAGGATGACTGGAGAGACTTACATAATATTTACATAAGGTCACGAGCACCTTGGAGTAGATGCTTGATCAAATAGTAATATACCTTGAGATATTTATTAGAGTTTCATTGTTTAATTTATTTACATATTACATGTTTACCCAGGGGTATTAAACATTAGATATTCTCATGTGGTTATTTATAATTTATTGATTGTATATTGACCAAGGGGAAATGTCCATGAGATCTTTCCAAAAGGTCATTTTTAATTAATATATGAAATGTGGGGCCAAGGGGTTTAGACTCTAGGAGCAATCCCAAAGGGTCATTTATGAATAATTGAATTTTTTTGAAGAGTCTTCTAAGACAAAGAATGATCTTGGGCTCAGTCATAATTGATTGTTTAAAAGGTGTTCTAAGACATCTGTTATGATACATACATAGGGGAAACATAGATTAGGCTAGATCCCATGGATTACATGACTCAACAGATTGAATAATAAATGGAAATCAATGTACTTGAAAACTGTTGGATTTGTTACTTTAGATTACTTCCTAGGTTATTTCTTAATTTATTCATATAACATGCAATATACATTCACTGAAATTTAGAAACAAGTATTTTGGTGGTTGACTACTATGATTCTTGTCACACCAGGTTTGGATAATGTTTTGAACCCAAAACGATTCTATGATTGAGCTATAGATATGGGAAAACAGACAATTTTATCGGGTAATTGATTTCTGTTGGAATTGAAGACAATGAAACAAAGATGAAACATGAAATGCTATTGGAGATTAGTTTAATTTCAACACAATGGTTTCTGTATTATATTTTTTCCATTGTGACATGTTTGGATTCTTTCCTAGATAATTATGGCCAGAATCATTTATAAATATATGCTCTAGTTGTTTTATTACAATCTTTCTTCCGCTATTTACTTCTTTTGTATGTAATTATTATTTTCACTTTTGTTTAATATTTTATTTATGTTGTGTATACTCAACCAAAGAGTTCATAGTTTCCCCATTATCGTACCTTGGACATCACTTCTATTTAGAACCCTCAGACATTTAGGGAAATTACCATGAGGTCATGTGACCAATTGGGTTCGGGGCATCTTTGGGCAACTCCCAAATGTGATACATTGCAATGTGGTATCAGAGGAGTTTTCTTTTCTTATTTGACATACTATTTGGTGACATTTTAAAGGGGTAGTAAGGAAATAGTGGTCGGTAATTAGTTTTTCATGGAATTTGTTAACCCGTGTATAGGGACGAGCTAGGATTCCTCTAATACTGAAATTATTCTGGTTTTTCAAATGCTATAATTTATTTAATTTCACTATTGGGTGATTCACTTGTTTTGTGTTGTTTTGATTGATATAATTGTGTTTATATTTCTATTGCAACCCTATGTGATGATGTATCCCATATCATGGTTTATATAGTCACTTTCTAGAGATAACATGTCAATCATTCTTGTCTTTCCAGGTATGGTGCATTACTGATTGAATAATATTGTGATAGATGTTGTGTTACATAAACATATTTATTGTGATCGATGCTAAGATATAATTCCTTCTATTGTGAATTTATATTGGTATATATATAATGTTTCATAGTATAAACACCATTCGATGGTCCCTAAAGTGTTATGGGACATCTTATATTTGAATTTAGTGGATCATGTTCGAACATTAATTAAATCCTGTAAAGATATGACATGAATATAGATTCCAAACATTGATTCGTGGGGAGTATGGGATCTCATGGATCCTAAAATTTCATGAAATTGAAAATTTTTATGACATTGGGGGTTTTATATATATTTATGAGGCTTACAATCTGGAAAACAAAAAAAATCATAGTGTGCGATGTTATGAACACATGCAATGTGTTCTTATGTTCTTGAATAAAATGATTTTATTGAGTACACATCATGTACATTATGTACACACCTTGTTGTTTTTGACCGGGTGACTGATTGTGTGATGAGGGACATGGGGTTGATATTCTTTTGGTAGAACTCATCACGTATTGGGTGTACATGACCTTCTATAGTCAAATGTGTATCAAGCTGTGTGAATAACAACACAGGTGGATAAAACATTGGTAATACATTCCATGTTTAGAGGGTGAATTTCATGTAGCATTACACCAGTAGAACTGTGTGTGTTCTATCAATGTTGAAGTACCTGTGATAGATAGGATATTCAACTACACACCATGCCTCGTGAGGAACATGCCATGTGTATGGGGTGTTACATGACTAGGTTGGCAGAGGTACATGCCCAGGTCAATTACTAAAAGAAAAATGTTGTTTAATTATTTTACATGCCATGTAATCCTATTTTCTAAAACATGAATGTTTTCCTTTAACTTTTCAATAATATTACAACATATTTGTAGTTGCGTCAATCTTGTACTTAGGTGTATGCTTTACTATGTAGAGCAATGCCACGAAGATGTCCTCCATTGGTATGCTTGGTACAATTTGATGATTATAATCCAAAAATGGATGTTCATGGTCCATAAGTAGATCATCCCATTATTCCCATCTTGAACTATCTATTATACTAGATGAAAGAGCTGATGAACATTTCTGTGATTGCATTATGAGGATGATGCAATATTTTCAATGAGCAACATAGCGTTCCCCAACTATGTTGGAGTTGCTACTGGTGTTCCAGAACCTACATCCTCCCACTTTTTATGGGGATGGATCACTATAGTCTTGAGAGTCATGGTTTGAATCCAAGATTTCTATCTTCGATAATCCAGAGATGCCTCCTGATAGGAGGGTGAAGCTCACAACTTACATACTAAATGATTACACTAAGAGATGGTGGGATGTTATATCACAGTATTGATGTCATCGGGATATGACTTGTGAAGTGTTTCATAGGGCCTTCAATAATTATATGTTCCTATAGTAGTTGAGGGTAGACCGAGCCTGAGAGTTCATGAATTTGGAGTTATGTTCCCCATCAATGATGGATTATTCTTCTCACTTTACTGGGCTTCATTGCATCACCCCTATTTTGGGAGGATATGAGTTATCATTGGCTATGAAATTTGAGGATGGTCATAGATAAGACATTTGATCACAGGTTAATTTTTTCAGGTTGACTTCGATGAATACTACAGTAAACATGGCATTGATTACTTAGCAAAATCTAGGGGAGTTTGGAGCTGCGATCTAGGGTGGTTTAGCAATTAGACATGGTACTCCTTCGACTGATAGTAGGAATCGTCATAGAGAGCCATTATGAAGTTGTTCTATTAGCAAGGATGTATATTCAGGTAACCAGAGGAGGGGAAACTAGTTTGAAAATATTGGGTACAAGAGACCTTAGTGCATGAGAGACGTAGTTTATTTCTGATCTTGAAGATTGATGGGCCATATTTAGTATTTTTTCAGGATGTTATCACCAGCAATAATTGAGTGAAGATCTAATATGACTCCCATATTAGGATAAGGACCACCGGTTTTACCGTAGTCAGGGAACTGGAGTTCGTGAGGCCATTCTAGTTGAGGAGGTGGTCATGGATGTGGAATTTAGAAGATAGTTTTTCTGCGACAATAGGGTGGAGTATCTCAGTGTAGCCAGATAAAAATGTAGAGTTGTAGTATATGTCAAAAAATTTCAGTGGATTAGACAGAAGTTTAGAAGGATCCCATAACCTCTACAGTTTGAGGTGAAATTTTATTTTCTCCAATTTGTCTGCCTATCTTCTTAAAACACAACCTTCCAATAGTTTTATATTAGTTTTCTTTATGGAGATCATTAGTCACTATATCTTTACATCCAATGATATAATGATTCTAGTCACTTCGTTGGGGTTTTGGATGGCTAGTGTACATTAGTGCAAGGAGTTCTCTCTTGAGGTCGGAGGGTTTAACTTCAAATGAGACCTCTATGTCATAGAAATTGTAGGTTTCAATATCCCTCTTAGAATGGAATTGTTGGTCTCCATTAAAGACTTTATTAACAACTATAGTCAGAGATTGAGTTTTAAATCACAAGAGGGATAATCTTTTATAAACAACGTTTAATGGGACGTCCAGGTTAGTAGATCTAGACCTAAGATTCATGGGTTGGGAGGAATCACATACCGCATTTCTAGTTTATATCTGGATGACCAGGGGATTTCATAGATGGATTTTTCTCCAGTTGTGGATTGTTTCAGGGATGACTTTCCAAATGTATTTTTAGGATCACCTTTGGAGCTATAGATGGACTTGACTATTGAGCATGTTCTAGTAGTGGAACTGGTGTGCATTCCTACATATAAGATAGCTACAACAGAGTTATAGGAACATATGAAACTTTAGAGGAGTTGTAGGAAAAGGGTTTCATCCAACCCAGTACATCTCCATGAAGTTAAATTTTCCTTTTTGTGAAGAAGGTAGATGGTACCAATAGAATTTGTGTGCATTATTAGAAGTAGAACCTATTGATGAACAAGAATTGATATCTATTTCCGAGGATTTATGATATATTTAATTAGATTTGAAAAGATCTGGTGTTCTAGAAGATTGACATGAGATCTGGTTATCAATAGATTCACTTTAGACCATCATATATACATGTTATAGCCTTTCAGAGAAAGTATGGCCTATAAAAGTATTTTTTTTATGACGTTCGGTCTCACTAATGCACTGACAATTTTCATGGCACTGATGAACCAAGTTTTCCACTATTACATAGATTCCAATGTGGTAGTCTTCATAGAAAATATCTTGGTAGATTCACATACTTGACAAGACCATTCCATCCATCTTGAGATTGTATTGAGTATAATGAGAGATAAACATTTATATTCTAATCTCAGGAAATTCCACTTTTGGATGGATCATATTCACTTCTTGTGTTTTTTCATCTCAAAGACAAAAGAATCGATTGAACCAAAATGTTGAGAGTTATAGTTTCATGGGAGAAGCCTAAGAATGTCATCGAGGTATAGAGTTTTTTGTGGGTGCTTGATTGTTGCATATATTTTATTCATTACTTTTCACACTTAGTTGTTCAATTGACATACTTTACTAAGAATGGGATGAAGTGCTTCTAGAAAAAATCATGTGTTTTATTCTTTAATGATTTGAACGTGAGATTGACATCAGCAACGATCCATATTTTTTTTGAGTCAGGAATGAGTTAAAATGTTTATTGAAATAGATGAGGTATTGAGTTTGGATAAGTTCTTATGTAGTGGGTATGAGTCATTTCATACAGGCCTCTGTAGTAGAGGCCACATGAGAGGAATTATCCAACGCATGATCTCGTGTTTTTGGCAGTTGTCCATGATTTTCACTATAGGAGTCATTATATTAAGGGAGATCATTTTTTTGGTGTACACATACCCCAAAATCCACATGTATATCTTCACTCAATGAGATATTAATTTGAGATAGTGAAGGTTGGTTGAGTAACTTGAGTATTTTTAATTTGATCAAGCCTACTCACCTAGGAATGGAAAGGTAGTGGCTAATGTTTTGAGTATGACGACAAATATATAGGCACTTCAAGAGGCCAGAAGAGAGTGGACTCTTATGGCTCTATAATATGAGATGCATCTGGAGGTGCATGATAGACTAGAGTAAACATTTCATTCATCTATATCTATTACATTTACTCTTTTGGATTGAGTGCGAATGAGGAAGATATTAGATTCTAAAGGCCTTGTACTATGGGAGAGTGTGTTAGTGGAGGACCCTACTTCTTGGAGGACCGTTTGCAGGGATGCGGTTTTTCATTTTCATGGGAACATATCGGTATGAACAGTTATATTACAGGTAATATTACGGTATTTTCATTCCTCATTATAAGTAGATCAACTTGATGTCACCATAATGTATCAAGATCGACATCTTTAGTATTTGTGGAAGGTATGAAGAGGGATATAGCTAGTTTTTTTTTGAGATGTTCCACCTGTCACAGGTGGAGGCGGAGCATCAGTGATCATTTAAGATGTTACAGAAGTTACCTATTCATGAGTGGGTGTTGGGTGATTTCATGATGTAATTTGTGATAGGTTTACCAAGGTCTCCTCAAGGGAATGATGTGGCTTGGGTTGTTATCAACCAACTCATGATGGTTATACATTTCATTCTGATCAAGGAAACCATCAGTTTTGATGAGGTTGGAAGGTTTTACATTCGAGAGATAATAAATTTTCACGGGGTTTCATGCTCTATCGTTTCAGACATGGATGCTCGGTTTACTTCTCATTTCTGGAAGGGATTATAGAGGCACTGGGTACACATGTACTTTTGAGTACATTTTACCATCTCCAGACAGATTTTCAGTCCGAGCACATGATTCATGTTTTGGATGACATGCTTCGAGCATGATTCCTAGATTTTGAGGGCTCTTGGGAGAAGCAAATACCTCTGGTGTAATTTTCCTACAATAATGGTTTTCATACCACTATTCAGATGGTGCCTTATTAGGATTTGTGTGGTATCCCTTCCCAATCACCCCTGAGTTGTATAGTGGTGGGAGAGGTAGTTATTAGGGGACTTCATCTTTTCAAGGAGACCACTAAACTAGTGATGTTGATTAGGAAGAGGATGGATACTAAACAATATTGGCAGAAATCATATGCTGATTTCAAAAGATGGCCTCTAAAGCTCTAGGTGAGAGAAAAGGATCTCCTACATGTCACACCTAGGTTAGGACAACATAAACTTAGGAGCCATGGGATGATTTCACCAATATACATCAGGTTGTTTGAGATTTTGGAGTGAGTCAGTCCGGTTTCTTATTGGTTTCATCTATCTTTGATGTAACAAGAAATACACGACGTCTTCCATGTTTATCATCTACAACGTCACTTTTCAGACCCGTCTCACATTTTTTCACCAGAGGATGTCAAGTTGGTGGTGGATTCATCCTCAATGAAGCACATTAATCATATTGTGGACCACATCACAAAGTTTCTCTGTGGCCAGCCTATTACTCAGGGACGAGTTCTAACGCAGCCCAGAAGATAGTAGGATGAGACATGGGAGAGGGAGGCCGATGTGTGATCACAATGGCCAACGTTATTCGTAGATTTTTCATCACCACCCATGGAATGGAATTCGAGGATGAATTTTAATCATTGGGGGATGTTTTTATGAACTCGAATATTCTTTTCAGGTATGGATATTTATCTATGTCTGTTTTTTCATAAAATGAATGAAATTTGGAATTTATAAGTACATTTAGTGTACATCTGTGTACACACCCTGTACCCAATTTTCACATACAACCGCACACTAGCCGTGTAATAGCCATGTACATGGATTTGAGGTCACCTGGAAGATTGAATATGTTAGGGTCTGGTAAAGGATACTACACGACATGTTGGTTTAATAAACACATTGTGTAGTTTTCTTTTTATTAGATTTATGAGAGTGGGGTTGTATCTCATATCAAGAACATTCTTATTCTTGTTGTGGTTTTACAAGACCATGACTGAATGACTGATGAAATCTGAACCCGCCCCAATTATCTGCTCGAGCTCCGATTGAGACACCTTTGGATCCATTGGAATCCCACCGGTGAGTCCTCAAAACCCATAGATCCTTTCTTTCTGATTCCTCCTCAGTTGTGAATTATTAATGGTTGGGTGTTTTCCACTATTTTATATATCAATGACGATCTAGGATGATTCAAGGGATGATATTCAAGTATATCGATCATACAACATTGAGGGGGGTGGGGTTTTCCTTTTATTGTCCGTCCTTGGTTTATATTTGTTAGAAGTGCGGCATACCCATCTTTTGGGTATAGATTGATTTTTAATTTAATCTTATTTATTACATTCGATGGTTTGATTGTTTGATAAGGGGATATTTCTTATGCATAATGTTTGATAAATTGTTTATGGGATACCCCACGGGTTAGTTTCCCTAGATGGATTAATTTTGGACAATTGGAAAAGGATGATTGTTAGGATTTCCATGTTTTACATGATTTGTGTTATTAGGAAGAAGTAGTTGATTTTATGAAATGCATGTGATATGCATTTTGAATGGTTATCTGTATAATAGTTTTACATTACATGAGATGGTTTGATATAATATGCACACATGTTTTCCATTTGACTGTGAGAGACATGGACCAATAACACTGAGGGGACATCCAGATTATTTGTATAAGACTGTGAAATACATAGAGTAGATGATTGAACAGAAAGGAATAGACCCTGGGATAATTCCCAAAGGGTCATTATTTAATGAATTGATTTATTCCATGATTACCAAGGGGTATTGACCGTGACAGCTACTGAGGTGGTTGTTTATAATTTATTGAGGATTTGTTTTCCACGGGGTATTGACCAGGGGAGCAGTCGGGGGGTCAATTTTAATTGATCTATGATATGTGGGAACAAGTGGGTTGGACTATAGGATCATTCCCAAGGGGTCATTTAGGAATAATTTATTGGTTGTGACGAGTCTACCAAGCCAAACCAGAAGCTTGGAATTGGTCTTTCTGGGTTGTTTAGATTGTCTAATGAGACATCTGTGTTGCTACTAACACAAAAGTTATTGAGCTTAGGCTACATCACATAATTTACCTAACTCAAAATACTGAATAATAAGTGTAAATTAATGTAATTGTAAATCGCAGGTCTAATTTTTTAGTACTTCACAGTTTATTGGTTCATTTTAGTATATTTCTTGCTATATATATTCACTGATATTTAGGATAATACTATTTGGTGGTTTCCTACCAGGATTCATCTCACACCCTACTTGGGTCATGTTTTGGACCCAAGATGATTATTTGATTGTAGTTATAGATAAAGGAATTTTCCCTTCTTCATTAAGCACTCAATTTTTTTTGGAGCTGGGGAGTATGAGACCATGATGAGGCTTGCGATACTACTGTAGATTAATTAATTTTCTATACTTGGATTTATGTATTTTATATATAGAATTGTGAATTGTTTGGATTCATTTCTATTCACATGTTACATGCATTATTTATATATATTCTCATGTTTTTATTAATATCAGTCTTCTGTTGGATACTTTTATTTTGTGGAGTTAATATTTTTTTAATGGTATAATATTTTATTTTTGTTGTGTATACTCAGCCAATGAGGGAATAGTTTCCCCATAATCTCTCATTGGCCCTTGCTACTAGTTTTCTTCCACTAGTTTCTGGTGCAATGTTTGTTAGGCCATGTGACCAATCGGGTTCGAGGCACTGTTGGTTGGAACCCGAATGTGGGATGTTAAATATAATGTCCCGAGTGTAATTTCATTATTTATCTTATGAGGGAGTACAATATATAGTTTTCAATACCAACATTAAATACTATGAAAAGGATGTCATCCAGGAAAAAAACCATGTAGGTTACCTCCCTAAAAAGAGAAGGCCATAATAAACTGGTCGAATTGGTGACCAATAACAACCACTTTGGTAGCCTCTCATATGAGCATTAAAATGAGTATCTCCCACCAAATATGGAAATGAAACAAAATCCCCATTAAAAAATCATCATAGAACAGTAGTATCCAAAGAATAATATTCCATCCACGTCTAGTACCAACACTGCATAGCCTGAACTCATCAACAACATAATGATGGTGAAACCTATGAGATCATGACTCTATTAAACCAAAAATGATAATATAGGAGGTCTCCATAGGAAATGAAAGAAAAATGACTTCTCTAGTGGGATTATATCAACTTTTACATAATATAATTATCTCCTAATACTGTGGAGGTATTGAAATTGTTTTCTTATATAATTTCAATAGCTCAATAAGATTCCTAGTATACATGGGTGGAATCTAGTGGAACATCCAATAATATTATAGATTTAATTTAAGGCTAGGATCATACTCCCAAAATCATTTCTAATTTCCATCAAAATCTATCACTGGAGAATATGGGATTGGAGTTGAACTATATTTCCACCTCCACTAAGTATTGTTCTTATTTCCACATAACTTATATTTAATATGATAAATATATCCATTAATTAAATATTTGGGAAGCCTCATATTCATTTCCTTTTATTTAGTATTTTCTATTATATATTGGTAGAAATATCAGTACATGAATCATAGTAACATATTTTAGAGGCCAATAGTGGAATGTCATATATTTTATCCCTTTCTAATGTTGAAACATGTCATAAACATATTCTGAGAGACCCCCCCATAATTGAATTATATTACCAAACTAATTCTGAAGGATCACAATCCTAATATAATCCATAATTACAATCATAACCAATAACATATTCTAATTACAAATACAAAATAATTTGTATAGGCATATATTTCTATCCACACTATTGAAAAATTCCATTTTATTTTTTAATTTTTATGAGAATGACCATATTATACAACACCTAAATCCATGTAGGTCAGTGGAATATACTCAAAAAAACAAATGGTAGTCCCCCACTCATTCCCACTCTAAATAAACTCATTATAAAATTCGTTTTACTGATAAATGTAAGACATATATCCCTACCCTATCACAATATTCTCAATGGAATATTATGACTATAACAACCATGATTTATATGAAGGATCTCGTCTGTGGAAACTACCAGGAAATATTATTAGCATTAATTACCTAATAGTGACTTCGTAGAATGATTTCTCCCAAGGAAAGCCCACAAATTTTGAGTTGAATCATATTCCATCCCCAATTGACATTTATTTACCAATGGATCCATAAATACTTTTGGTAGATGCATAATATATTATCATTGATCATTATATTGGGGAAGAAACTATTATTTTGAATGCCCTATGTGTAATAATTAAAACAAAAATAATTTTAGTCCTCCCATGAACAACCTCTATGAAGGTTCCACATCTAATGAAACATTTATTCTCTGTAATAACTCTTTTAAAATTCCATTACATTTGAATACTCCTCTTGGTTGTAAAATCATCTAGTATGGTTGTAGTCCAATTTTCTATTCATTTAGAATTTAGCACCACTAAGTCCCCCCCAACATCTACTATTATGTTTTTCCATATATTCAAGCCTCTTATAGACAAGAAGGTTTACGTCAATGTTATCTCGAATAATCCATCTAATAGTGTGATGCATGATAGTACGAGGCTGATTACATCACATGCCCCATCATTGGATGGTGATACCATATATATTTAACAGGTATTCAAACAAAACAATCATTATTTATCCACATTTTGAACTTTAATCCCTATATGAAATATAGGTAGTCTAGAAGAGTCTCACCCCCTTCAATAATCCCTTAAAAATAAAAACTTCATTCATAAGAAGTGGAGGACAGTCATACTATATATGAGGATAATGCTATGATCATGATAAATAAATATATTGTAATAATATTCTAGTTATCTTCTAGCCTAAGGAAACACCATATTATGAAATATCAGACAAAATAATGAATACATTATATATATATAAATCGATGGATGAATTATGAAAATTTGGTGGAAAAAATTCATTCATATGGGTGATTAAAGCGAACATGTTATTATTACTAGAGTACATTAATATATGAATTAATTGGAAACAATTTCATTTTTATGTAACCTGATGTAATGATAATATTAAAACAATCTCCATCACTCATTCCCCATTACTATGAAATCACTACACCATATAATCACTAACACCCCTCAATATGCACATATCTAGAAATGGTATGAACAGTGAGAATTTAATTTCACATTGGATAACACTCCATATATTTTATCTAGGATAGTATTCAAGGGGGAAGGTGAATCCCTACCGAAGCCAAATTTCCAAAAAACCAATACGATGGAAAACATAAGGGGGTATTATATCTCTTCTGAGTAGAGATATCTTGAGGATAAAATATAAAAATATAATTCATAATAATAATATAATCCAATAAGATAGTATGAATTAGTAAATATCCTTATCTTCACCCCTAAAGATTGGTTGGAAATGAATTTTAAAAAAAATCATTATAATGAATGTACTTCCAAGAATTTGATCCAAAATGAAACATTCAAAATTGAAGTGTTTACCCAAACCCATATAAAGACATGGAAATATAGGATCCTCTAATTATTCATCAACATCCCACTATGTAAGATTCAACGAAAGGAAAAAAAATATAATGTGCGGCCACATCCCACCCACTACCAAGAAGACCAAAATTCTCACTATCAAGGATAGGATTTCAAAATATCATCCAATAAAAGAATTAATAAATTAAATAAATGTGAAAATAATTCTACGAATTATTCTAACTTATTTAAATTCTTAGGTGGATGTTAATATTTTCACACAACCATATATTTTTCATAAGAATATTTGTAATCCAATATAATTAGTAGCTAACCATTATGAAGGAAATAGAATAATTTAGAAAGTGTGAACAATCATGGATGCTATGTATTTCCTATAATCACATATTTTTATGTTCCAAATAGATCTATGTAATGTGAAATACTATCAACAAGCTCTTATTGTGCGTCAATAATAAACACATGTGGGGAGACGTTATCGTACACCTTATATTTCTTCAACTTGAGTATATAATCAAATGATCATAAAAATAAAAACTATTGAAAATATAAAATATATAAAAGTCATATTGATACCCGTTTAATGTAATAAATCACTAACAAAACTAGAAAGAAATCCTTATCTTGGGTTGTTGGGCTCAACCCTTCATCGACCAATAATTGTGAATTCAATGTTCATAGTTTTTAGTGTAATGGGTAGCCTTGAGAAGAATCTTAATATTTTTTTATATTGATGTTTTACAATGATATGTTCAATCAATCATTATGAAATTTCTAAAAAAATATTATTAATGAAATATCTATAAAGACCAACATTTCCATAATATTGATGATTATCAGTTGCGTTTGGATGTGACTGGGAGAATCATCATATGTACATTCTCTATTAGTTTACGTCAAAGCTAAGAAAGTTTATATTCATTGATCAATGAAATTCCAATCAATTAATTGACTATAAGGTATAATCATTATTTTCTAGATATAAATGATTAATCTAATCCATGAACATTAATCTAAAACAAAATAATCTTATAGATATCTAAATAGATAATTTCTATGTGGATTTGAAAAAACATTTGATCACAAGAAAATGTAATAAAACATTATAAGAAAAAGAAAATGTTGAAAAATGGTTATCCATTTATGTTTGTTGACCATGGTAAAAGTATATTATAACACAAATAGATCAGGGAAGTAGAAAATGTATATAGGTAAAAATAATCATACACTCAAGTCAACACGAACCCATTCCCCAATACCTAATCTTTTAGAGAATCATAGGATTCATCCTACTAAACCGGAGTGATAACAACAGAATATCTAACATGATTGGTGTAATGGAAAACTAACCCAAATAATTTTGGATTGAAAGAATAAGATAATTTTTTTTAAAAAGATATATTTTTATGATAACTCAAATTAGTGATTGAAATTAATTTTCGAAAACTCTAAAACCCATGAAACCAAATGAAATAAATCTATCTGACCATCTAGACAACATATTGTTACATCAACTCATCAGGTATAAAATAATAGATATATTTTTACTCATATAAAACCTCTATAATATATTCTATTTCACATAGTGAAATTTTGAAATCCCCCAATATAGATATTATACGTTTCATCCATTTCACCAAATGAGATGGAGGATGAAATGATGTTCATTTTATGAAAAAAGAGAAGTTTGTAGAGTCGATGATATTAAAATTAGTTGATAATGTGCATGTAATCAATTGGTCCATGATATACTAATAAATTATAGACCCAGTTCACCCTAAAATAGATAATTAACCCCTTTAATCATTACATACTTCTAAGAGTCAGTACAGTAGGCTTGGAAATTGTATGGTGGGATGAATGAAATTATATAAACACACAATCATGTCTAGAGTATTCAATACATTCTATGTGATCATTTCAAGTATGTTAACTAACCTACCAATTTAATACATCATTAAATATAGAGTCGGCATATGACATGGTCGATGTCATACTCTTAGAAAAACCATATACTAATAATCAAATTTAAAATTAACCTAAAATTTATGACAAAAATTATATCTTGTAAAAGGATGGAGATTATGGGTTGGTCATAGACGATAAGGTCGAAAAGGATATAAAATGATGACCCTTATATATATATTATCCATATATGTTATAGTGACATAATTAAAAGCATTTTACAGTGCACAACTAGAGAGCAGATACACTCCAAATTCATCGATTACTACGAAAATCCTGTCATGTTAGAGGAAATTATGGATGATTATAATAATGACCATGCATTAATGAGATGAATAAACTTATGGTTAATAAAAAAGCCCCCTAGTCTAAAATTTTGATATCATGAAATATTTAATTGGTGTCCCAGCTATTCTATTAGTCGTGGATGGTATTCACCAATAAATAGAATTTTGTGAATCACTTATTTAGGCCCCTTGAGGACCCAAAAAATTTGATTATATGATTGCAGTAGTTGAGGACTAACATACATGAACCAAAACCATGAGTTCTAAGTGGTGTCAATTTTATAGAACATGAAAAAGAGGAATCAATATAGTGATACATTATAAAATTATAAATTTATAGGAATCAATACAGTAACAATATCAATAAATCCATCATTTATAATATATCTATGAAAAACCTAATAATAGTATAAAACATCTAATGTTTTTGATACTATGAGACTAAAATTTCTTCCATCAATAAAATAATCCATAGATAAGATGTGGTGAGAAGAATCAAATTTACATAATCATGATCTGATCATATATTGGGGAGCTCATCATTACTATGAATTTGTGGGTTTACATTAGGAATCAACATTCAATGCTCCAGTAGGAAGAATATGGATTTATATATACTAATACATACCATTTTCATACCATTAGCTCCTAAATTATATTCTCAATAGACAATTTAGAGTTTATTATAGTGAGGATTCCCCTTTTCATATCCTTAATACCAATATGTAGATTTAGGAATCTAATGAATCTGAAATGAAGTCCCAATAATTGGAATTGACACTTTAATTACCAACACTAAAAGCATGGAAATGGATTTTACCGACCCATTGAATGTTCTATTAAGGAGTATATATTTCTCATTAATCTAGTCAAAAAAATCATTCTATATTTGTAAATTTACAAGAATATTTGTTTAATCCAAACTCCTATGACATATTTTTTGTCAGCCAATCCTTTCTAGAAAAAAAAGATGAGTGATATTATAATAAGAGTGATAATGCCCCTAATAATGGTTCCCATTAATCCATTTCAAATTCTAGTGTTTTCTCTATATCATCATGTGTAGGACACAAAATTTTTTATCTATGGTCCCGAAAATATGATAATTCACATGATTCAATGACTAATCATAATGATATAATTTTATCATCTACACCTAATGATAGAATATATGTGGGTAATTTTTTTTGAATACTGTTGTTGTGGTTGCTTGTAGACTATCATCTCTGAATAAAAATGAAAAATACTCCATATTATAAATAATTAATAATTTTCCATCACCTCACACAACTGAATACATCAACACTGAATAAGTGGTTGAATAATGTTTAAGAGATTCCCCAATATATTTTGAGTAAGGTGTCTCTAACATGATCAATAATCGCATACATGTAAATCTCATTATATAGGAGGACCATTATTGTAGAGACCCGAAGCCTGATGTACATGGACATTGCATTACTTTTGCGTAATACTTAGTACATAACAAAAACACACACACAAGAACCGTAATAGTTTAGTGACTTTGGAAACTCGGAATATAATCTTCTAATCATGGTGAAAGATCTTCAACATCTCCCATAAAGATCTTCTTTTTTTTGCATAAAACCATTCTTTATATCCTAGGGAATAGAAAACATAAAAGGGTGAGCTCAAATGCTCAGTAAGGGTAAACAAAAGAAATATCAATCACATCATATACATAAGAACATAACTTTTCGAAATCTTAAACTGCAAAAGAGATCATAATTACATAAATTGGGATAAATCATAGCAATGAAATGTAATCCCAATAATCATAACATAAAACATGAAACTTTTTGGCATAATCACATAATCATAGAGAATCATTTCTTATTGGTCAAGACTCATTTCCAATACTATCTTAGTGGACAAAGTCCATTTCTGAACCGAGTTCGCTCCCCGTTTCAGTCCGGTTTCACTGAACCGGTATAACCTACCGTTCCAGCCATGTCTATCTCATGAGATATAAAATCTTTACCCAATGTATTGGAGGGAGATTAGGTCCCACCCATCTCATAATGATACCATTATTATCTGTGCCACAAAATCTTAAATCATACATCATTTCATAACCCATGTAATAAAAATGGGATTCTTAATCAACATGAAATCATAAAACAATTCATATAAGATAAAGGAAAATAATTCCATCACAACATAATCAAATAAAAGTAATAATAAGGATATAAACAGAACCCTATATTATCTTATATGGAAAATAATTTTGATAAAACACTTGAAATCCATTCTTGAGGAAAATATCATTTCTAATTCAAAAACATGTTTCCTTTCTTAACATGTCAAACAATTCTAAACTAAAAGAAGTTGATTAAAAATAAACTTGAAAACTAGTAAAGGAAGCTTCTTGGAAATAATGTTTTAAAAATCCATTCATGCCGTATAAGTTAAAAAAAACATTCATCTCGTACTTTTGTCAGAAAAGTCAAAAAGTACCATGTACGAAAAACGAGAAAAGATTCATTTAATATCTTTTACTAAAAACACACCTAAGGGTAAAATTGGATTTAAAAAAAATTTAGGTGGATGAAAATAATATTACATATTGAGTAAACATGGATGTGGATAATAAAATACACCCCAGTAAATTCCAAAGTTTAATCAATCTCAGATAAAAATGAGATTGTGATATTTCCCTTACCTTAGGTCTGATTTGCTTCGTAAGTGTCCGAACCTCCTGTATAATGATTTAAATAATGTCATTGACTTATTCCAGAATCATACTCATTGTTATGATATCATATATGGTTCACTTATGACTTTATATTACCCGTTCTTTTGTAAATTCCATGGTAAAGAGTGTTTTGGGTAAAATTGTTTCATTTGTCGTCAGTGTTTTGACTTGTAATTATTCATATGATTACATAGATCATAATTACTTAATTCAAGAATATAAAACATGATTTATATATAATATATATTCAGAATATACATATATATAATAAATCAGTAAATGGTACGAAATACACCGTTCATGGAGACGGTCGGCCGTACGTACGCATGAACGCTGTTTTCGTTTCCTTATTGAGTTGAATGGAATTAAGTAGATGACATACATATATATACACACATAAATCCATTATGATTATTATGTCATATATTTCATGATTAGTTATTATATATACTTTATAATCATTCATGAATGGTTAACGTGGAGAATGAATCTCATCGCGTCGTGGAGACGGTAGTCCGTACGTATGCCCGAGCGATGATATCGTTCTCATGGTCGTGAAACTGTATTGGATTGTATTTATAATATTTCAGAAAAATAATCATATATAGTTATTATTTACAGCATTATACCCATCCAAGTAAGGTGGTGGTGGAAAATAGATTTCACCACGGCGTGGAGACTGTATTCTGTACGTACGCACGCACAGTGATTTTGTTTTTCGTAGGATGGATAGATGGTGAAATAGGGTTGTTTCATACTTATAATAACATATCAGTATATTATTGATACTGATGTTATTACTTCATAATGAAACAACCTAAGAAGAATAAGTGGAAGAAGAAATAAAGGTGAAAAAATCGGTAACGGAAATTACATCTTCTTAGAAGAGCCTCTTTAAGACCTCCTCTTAGGGCACTAAAATTGGTCTTTGAGGAAGACCAGAACCTATAGGACGTTGCTAGGGATGTGGAGAAGAGAATTTGACAGAGTTTGGCTGAGCTTGAAGGCTCAAAGTGGTGTGAGGAAGAGAGGGAGGGGGTTCCTTTTTATAAGCGAGGAGAGGGGCACCTTCGGAATAACTAAAAATATTATTTTATTATAAAGTCAAATTCGGATTTAAATAGCTCCAAATTGATTTATTTAGAAGCTAAGGTGGGTATGGGTCGAAATAATCTCATACAATAGAATTTATACAAGTTTAGGTTCCTATTTTAACCTTATCATTTATATTTAACTTTAAGTTAGATAATTTTACTTTTACCGTGTCTTCTTGTTTTCTTACACTATAAGGTTAATAAACTTACTATATCAAGCCAAAAGAACCCCAAGTTGTTTATTATTAATATATATATCCTTATCTAAGTCATTTGGACGAACCTTAGATTTTTAGGAATAAAAAAACAATTAATAATATAATATTTGTTTTAAAAACTATTTTATGTCAATTTGACACTATTTAGTAATTGATTTTTGTGAAAATCATAACCGAATGATTAGTTCTAAAAAAGTTAATTATATCAATAATAACATGTCATATTAAACTATAAAATTAGTAGAATTCATAAAAAGTCTGAAATTACATTTATTTGGGTATTTATAACTTCAATTATGTCAATGATTCATTAATAAGATAATTACTGCATCATCTTTGTGTCATAAATAAATTAAATTATTTAATGTCTAAAAATTACAAATAAAATACCATTATGTAGGAAATCTATTTAGCTCTCTAATGAGTATTTATAGTGGAATTTATCTTTTATATAACCCTATATTAAAAATGATTTACTTATTAAACTTTGATTTTAACTATTTTAACTCTTCTTTAAATAAATTAATAATAAATGTCCGAATCTAATCCATGTGGTCCTAAATGATCATATTTTATTCTTAAGGTTGTTTTTGGTCGAATTACACTTATCCAATAGAATTGGGACATGTTTTAGGGTCATAATAGTATCATTTTTATCCTTAATTACCCTATTTACTTTTAACTGTGGTAAAAAAAGTAAAAAGTTACTATTCACCAAAAATTATTTTCATCTCGTTGAACCAAATTTTACTTACTGACATCAACCGTGTCTCTCGGATTTTTGAAATTCTACTCACAGAAGCGGTAAAATTAAATTTTATGAAAAAATCATTTTTTTTACTACCACTTAGTGGTTTCACTACTCATCAAAAAATGAAAGTTTCCAGAAAAATACCAGAAATTAGGCCTAAGCTATATTTGATATTATGAACTCAAAAATGATGTCTATTTTACCAAATTCAAAACATATCAGTTAAATTAACTAATTTAAAAATTAATTTCCATCGTCAAAACAAATAGCGTGTTTTTAAGAGATAATAACTATCAAAAGATTGACACTTGTTTATAACTGGTTTAAATGTGAAATTACATCAAATGACCAACATTGTATTAAATTGTAAAAATATATTCTAAATATACTTTAAAACCACTCAAATTAATAATTTATCACTATTAGTTATTTCTATTAAAAAAGTTGTTTTTAATTAAAATTTAGTAATTTTCACTATTCATCAGAAAATGAAATTTATCTGAAAAGTACAAAAAATTCACCCTAAGCTAATTTCGATATTCCAAATCCAAAAATGAAGTCCATTTTGAAAAATAAAATTTACAAAATTTCAAAAAGTGGTTATTACTATTCATAACTTTTAGTTTTAATAATATTTTAATAGCATATCGTTGTTTAGTGAAACTCGATATTGCGTACTACACACGCTATCGAGGAAGGTCGCGATTGCATGTAATGCAAGGCAAGTCAAGGATGCGTGTTATGCAATATTCTTTTGGTGTAGTGTACACCATAAGACATTAATGAAATTAAAAATAATATTTTTCATAAAATCTCGGGGTGTTACATTCTACCCCCCTTAAAATGAATTTCACCCTCGAAATTCGTCGGGGTTATAAATGGTTTACTATTCGAAAGTATCTTTGGAAGAAACCCACATCGTAATAAGGAATACCAAAACCAATCTTTAAAAACAAATGTATCAAATGTATCGGTTACCCAAATAAACTTATCACTGGGTTTCCACATAGGTGAAAATATGGATATGGAAGAGAAATCTAAAAATCATGTTCTGATGGAGAGTGGTAGAGAACATGGCTATGGAAAATCCAGCAATCACAATGCCATAAATTTGTGATTATCTAGGGTACTATCCGATTCATCGGATATAAGGTCACTAGGACAACATTTTTGGTTTTCAATATCATTTCCCTAAAGTTGAAAATTTTGAATTAGAAGAAATACTTGATTGATTTTGGTATAATCTCACTGTTATTCGTGAATTGAACAATTTCCACTTCATCCCTTAATGAAATGAAGTTGAATTTGTTATTCGGGATGTGTTAGCAGATCTTGTGATAGAATGATGGGTCATTCCATCTCTTTCAAACAAAAGGTTAGCAAATGTTATATGTCCATCTTATGGTTAGATTAATCGTATATGGTTCCAAAAATGAACTTATACATCATATAACATACATCTTAATAAAATAATACTAGTTTCTAATAACTAGGGACTTCCTGTAGGCCAGTGGTAGGTGATAAAGGCCAGTCACACTTCGGTTGTGGGTTCGATTCCCACAGCCTTGACCGATGCGATGGGATGTCGCCCGTCCTGCAGGTTTTCCTTTTTCTAAAACTATATTATTATAACATTCCATCAATAATATCGAAAAAACTTCTATCCTTAAACAATACTAACATATGTCAAACATGATCCATTCCAATCTTTAGGCTTATCTATAATACTACAGTCCACTCTCATAATATAGTGAAAACGATTACAAGAGATTTAATACCATGGTTGATCCCCATATATCATAAGATATGTCTTGTTGGTTACATTCCAAACCTTCGAAGGGCTTAATCATGTATTCTCTTGAAAAATTGAACCTTAGTGAAAACATGAATGTAGTTAAAAGGTAACACTTTCCACATACCAAAATCCTCAAAATTCGATATACTCAAACCATGATATCACTTAGTCCTTATATCAATCATGAGCTCATTAATACTTTCAAACATTTAATTTTCTCGTTTTCCCTTCATTATGCGCATATCGTCTTTTTTTTCCAAAAATATCTCAATCACATTCCATGGATACCAGTACCATAAAATTATTGATGTTAGGACCAATAGAGGCCTATATACCCTGAGAGGGGGGGTGAATCAGGGTATGGATATTCTTTTTCAAAGTTCTTTCTGCCCCACTGGATCTTGACCTCTTTGTTACAAGGGTCAATTTGTTTGCACTTGTGTGGTTACTGTGTTCACTTATATCATTTACCTGATGATGATGCTTTGAATGCAATGCAGGGAAGTAATCAGATAGACACATAGATTTATACTTGGTTCACCGCTAAGGGCTACGTCCAAGGAGCATACGTCGACAAGTTGCTGGTTCGTACCAAATTCCACTAGACTTCACTAGCTGTGGATTACAGTGTTCGGGCTAAATCACTTCTATGCCCAGGCTCACTGCCTTTACAATGTTTAGGGTCAGATCACTGCTTTCCCAAGGGTCACTCCCTGTTTCTCTCTCTCTGGCTCACTGCCGGTGGAGAGGATCACCTACTTCCACTTCCTAAGCTCACTGCTCTTGGAAGGAATCCACTCACAGTTTATAGACCTGTAGGTCACTTCATTTTCATGATGGAATGCATCTTCCTCTGTATGTAGATGCTCCGTTGAAGTCCAACTTTCACCCGCAGATGAATCTCACTTTGCACCGGATGTACCGGGCAACCTCAAATTTTACGCGCAACCCTTACGGTGTGTTGCGCGCAATTTCTATGATTTGCGCGAAATTCCTTTTTCGCACAACCTCCAAATATTACGTGCATCCTGGAAACTGCCTTGCGCGCAATTCACTGCTTTTGTGCGATATCCACTTTTCGCGCAACCTTCCTTTTACGCGCCAACACCAACTTTCTGCGCAGCCTCAGCTTTTCGCGCAACAGCTGACTTTACGCGCAAACTTTAAGTTTACGTGAAACACCCTTTCTAACTTCAATTTCGCGCACCAGAGCTCGGGTATTTTCTATGTCTTGAACTCTCTTGAATGGTGGAGGGTCACTTCATATTTATAGGCAAAATCGACCCCGCGCGAAAAACCCTCCTTGAGCGTGTAATCCGCTTTGATCCCGAAATACAAATCTTCCGCGCACAACCATTTTCCGCGCACTGCTCCATAATTTCGCGCACCTCATGCCTTTGCCATTTTCCGAGCTTCGGACCTCGAAACACCTCTTGCGCGAAAAACTTCATCCCTTTATTTCGCGCAATCCGCACGAATTTCGTGCACCGCGTAATTATTTCACGCAGGTCTCCAAAATTGTGCGCGCCTAATGCCTTTGCCGATTTTCAAGCTTTCGGCCTTGAAACATCTTTTGCACGAAATACAATAACCCGCTGTTTTGCGCGCCACACTTCAAGATTTCGCGCAACCCGCTAATTTTGCGAGCCACGCTTAATTTTTCCGTGCACCTCTTTAATTTCTCTCTCCTCAACCTTTGCCAAAAACATATCACTCTATTTTCCCTTGGCAATTTTCAGACCCATAAATTTGGCAAACACTGGAAAACGACGCCACCTTGTATCTGCTCTTTTTGTACCGCCTTAGGATCATCCATTCCTTTGTCAAGGTTCTTCAATCAATCATGGATTGATGAAAGCATCCCATGAACCCAACAAATCACCATTTAAACCCCCTTTGTCAACACACTCATTCACCATGGTTTGCTTTGTCAACAAACAACATAGATGTCTGCTTTGTCAACAAACACAATCACCTCAAAAATGCTTCAATGATACCTTGAGGGATTTTTTCCCAACAATTGAAAACCACAATAGACCAATACATAAATATTCCAATATTCCACGATAGTATATACAACATTATTTTGGAATCCCATTACATAAACACTTAATCATTCCACCACATGGTTATCATATTCAACATCGCTAATGATGATCACATGTGACTTCCCTTTGTCCTTTTCCTTATGTGGTTGGTCATGTCGATCATCACTAACCCTTGTATTAGATCATTTATTAGCATAATGCACCATTTCCTTGCACTTGAAGCATTGAAGTGTAGTAGGTCCATTCTCTGTATCCCTTCCTTGGTTTGCATCATTAGACATCTTCCTCTCGTCATTGTGGCATTCAAATGCACAATGTCATTCCTTTCCACATTTGACACATTTACTTGTCCCTTTAAGACAATCTCCACCATGCTTCTTTCCACACTTTGAGCATAAGGAAACATTCATCTTCTTTTCACCAGTATTCTGAGATTTCACATTGAACTACATCTTTCGTTTCTTGTCAAAACTATGAGATGGATAAGTAACACCAACTTCCATTTCTTCCTTGATAGCACAACGCACAATTTCTTCATAGCTACTTGAAGTCTCTTATAGCTAATGCCCTTCAAAGATTTGGTTTTAAGCCACTGAAGAATTGATCAACTTTACTTTCAGGTTGGATGATAAATCTAGTTTCATACCTTGCAAGCCTTGTAAAATTCGCTTCGTATATACCAACAGATTCATCATCCTTTTGCTTTAGTTCAAGAAACTCCTTCTCTATCTTTGTTTGAAGAATACGAGGGGAGTACTTATTGAAAAATATATTCTTGAACTCGTCCCATTCTATGGAATCAATTTTATCTCATTTCCTCGTATTCTTGATATGATTCCACCATTTAGCAGCTTCACCTTCCAAACGATATATTGCTAAGATGACTTTATCATGTTCAGAACATTGAAGAACTGAAAATATCTTTTCAGTGGTACTGATCCATTGTTCAGCAACAAGTGGACCAGAATACCCACTGAAATAAGGTGGATGTTGCCTCATGAAGGACTCAATATAATATTGTTCCCATATCTGCTCATTTGGATGTCCAGAATGATTCATAGCTTGTGTAAGTATAACAATAAGATTTTGCACTCCATCTCCCATAATATTTGTTTGTTCTGGAGGACAATCATTGCATTGTCCATTACATTGATCAACACGGTTCCTTCGTGTTCCAGCAATCGTCTAAAACCCAAAAAGAATAGTATGAGAGGTAAAAATCATGCTAGGGAAAACAATATAATAAAGGGGGAGTACCTTCAATATCTAACATCTTAGGATAAATTTTAAGATCATTACCGTAGTTCTAGGACTATATCCTATACGTATTCTTATCCTTAGGGACATCCCTAGACATACCTTAGAAATATCTCTAGGGATCTCACTAACATTTTCGCATCCTAGTCTCCAAAGGTTGACTAAACCTTTCCTCTGATACCAACTGTAGAGACCTGAAGCCTGATGTACATGGACATTACATTACTTTTGCAGAATACTTAGTACATAACAAAAACACACACACAAGGACAGTAATAGTTTAGTGTCTTTGGAAACTCGGAATATAATATTCTAATCGTGGTGAAAGATCTTCAACATCTCCCATAAATATCTTCTATTTTTTTACCTAAAACCTTTCTTTATATCCTGGGGAAAAGAAAACATAAAAGGGTGATCTCAAATGCTCATTAAGGTCAAACAAAAGAAATATCAATCACATCATATACCTGAGAGCATAAATTTTTGAAATCTTAAACTGCAAAAGAGATCATGATTACATAACATGGGATAAATCATAGCAATGAAATGTAATCCCAATAATCATAACTTAAAACATGAAACCTTGTGGCATAAACACATTATCATAGAGAATCATTTCTTATTAGTCAAGACTCATTGCCAAGACTATCTTAGTGGACAAGGTCCATTTCTGAACCGAGTTCGCTCCCCATTTCACTCCAGTTTCACTGAACCGGTATAACCAACCGTTCCAGCCATATCTATCTCATGGGATATAAAATCTTTACCGAATGCATTGGAGGGAGATATAGGTCCCACCCATCTCATAATGATACCATTCTTATGTGTTCCACAAAATATTAAATCATACATCATTGCATAACCCATGTAATAAAAATGGGATTCTTAAACACCATGACATCATAAAACAATTCATATAAGATAAAGGAAAATAATTCCATCACAACATAATCAAATCAAAGTAATAATAGGGATATAAATAGAACCCTATATTATCTTAGATGTAAAATAATTTTTTTAAAACACTTGAAATACATTCTTGAGTAAAATATCCTTTCTACTTAAAAAACACTCTTCCATTATTAACATGTCAAACAATTCTAAACTAAAAGAAGTTGATTAAAAATAAACTTGAAAACTAGTAAAGGAAGATTCTTTGAAATAATTTTTTAAAAATCCATTCATGCCGTATAAGTTAAAAAAACATTCTTCTCATACTTTTGTCGGAAAAGTCAAAAAGTACCTCATACGAAAAATGACAAAAGATTCCATTAATATCTTTTACTAAAAACTCACCGAAGGGTAAAATTGGATTTAAAAAAATTATAGGTGGATGAAAATAATATTACATATTGAGTAAACATGGATGTGGATGATAAAATACACCCCAGTAAATTCCAAAGTATAAACAATCTCAGATAAAAATGAGATTGTGATATTTCCCTTACCTTAGGTCCGATTTGCTTCGTAAGTGTCTGAACCTCCTGTATAATGATTTAAATAATGTCATTGACTTATTCCAGAATCATACTCATTGTTATGATATCATATATGGTTCACTTATGACTGTATATTACCCGTTCTTTTGAAAATTCCATGGTAAAGAGTGTTTTGGGTAAAATTGTTTCATTTGTCGTCTGTGTTTTGACTTGTAACTATTCATATGATTACTTAGATCATAATTACTTAATTCCAGAATATAAATCATGATTTATATATAATATATATTCATAATATACATATATATAATAAATCAGTAAATGGAACGAAATACACCGTTCATGGAGACGGTAGGCCGTACGTACGCATGAACGTTGTTTTCGTTTCCTTATTGAGTTGAATGGAATTAAGTAGATGACATACATATATATATACACATAAATCCAGTATCATTATTATGTCATATATTTCCTGATTACTTATTATATATATTTTATAATCATTCATGAATGGTTAACGTGGAGAATGAATCTCATCGCGTCGTGGAGACGGTAGTCCGTACGTACGCACGAGCGATGATATCGTTCTCATGACCGTGGAACTATATTGGAGTGTATGTATACTATTTCAGAAAAATAATCATATATAGTTATTATTTACACCATTATACCCACCCAAGTATGGTGGTGGTGGAAAATAGATTTCACCACGGCGTGGAGACGGTATTCCGTACGTACGCACGCGCAGTGATTTTGTTTTCCATAGGATGGATAGATGGTGAAATAGGTTTGTTTCATACTTATAATAACATATCAGTATATGATTTATACTGATGTTATTACTTCATAATGAAACAACCTAAGAAGAAGAAGTGGAAGAAGAAATGATGGTGAAATTATCGGTAACCGAAGTTACCTCTTCTTTGAAGCGCCTCTTTGAGACCTCCTCTTAGGGCACTAAAATTGGTCTTTGAGGAAGACCAGAACCTCTAGTATGTTTCTAGGGAAGTGGAGAAGATAATTTGACAGAGTTTGGCCGAGCTTTAAGGCTCAATGTGGTGTGAGGAAGAGAGGGAGGGGGTGCCTTTTTATAAGGGAGGAGAGGGGCACCTTTGGAATAACTAAAATTATTATTTTATTATAAAGACAAATTCGGTTTTAAATAGCTCCAAATTTATTTATTTCGATGATAATGTAGGTATGGGTCTCAATACTCTCATCCAATAGAATTTATACAAGTTTAGGTTCCTATTTTAATCTTATCATTTATATTTACCTTTAAGTTAGATTATTTTACTTTTACCGTGTCTTCTTGTTTTCTTACACTATAAGGTTATTAAACTTACTATATCAAGAAAAACGAACCCCAAGTTGTTTATTATTAATATATATATCCTTATCTAAGTCATTTGGCCGAAACGTAGATTTTTAGGACTAAAATAACAATTAATAATATAATATTTGTTTTAAAAACTATTTTATGTTAATTTTGACACTATTTAGTAATTGATTTTTGTGAAAATCATACCAGAATGATTAGTTCAGAACAAGTTAATTATATTAATAATAACATGTCATATTAACCTTTAAAATTAGTGTAATTCATAAAAAGTCTCAAATTACATTTATTTGGGTATTTATAACATCAATTATGTCAATGTTTCATTAATAAGATAATTACTGCATCATCTTTGTGTCATAAATAAATTAAATCATTTAATATCTAAAAATTACAAATAAAATACCATTATATAGGAAATCATTTTTTCTTTCTAATGAGTATTTATAGTCTAATTTATCTTATGTATAACCCTATATTAAAAATGATTTACTTATTAAACTTTGATTTTAACTATTTTAACCCTTCTTTTAATAAATTAATAATAAATGTCTTAATCTAATCCAAGTGGGCCTAAATGATCATATTTTATTCCTAAGGATGATTTTCGTCGAATTAAACTTACCCAATAGAATTATGATATGTGTTAGGGTTATAATAATATCATTTTTACCATTAATTACCCTATTTACTTTTAACCGTGGTAAAAAAAGTAAAAAGTTATTATTCACCAAAAATTATTTTCATCTCGTTGAACCACATTATACTTACTGACATCAACCGTGTCTCTCGGATTTTTGAAATTCCACTCACAGAAGCGGTAAAATTATGTTTTATGAAAATTTCATTTTTTTTACTACCACTTAGTGGTTTCACTATTCATCAAAAAATTAAAGTTTCCGGAAAAATACCAAAAATTAGGCCTAGGATATATTTGATATTATGAACTCAAAAATGATGTCTATTTTACCAAATTAAAAACATATCAGTTACATTAACTAAATTAAAAATTAATTCCCGTCGTCAAAACAAATAGCGTGTTTTTAAGAGATAATAACTATTAAAAGATTGACATTTATTTATAACTGGTTTAAATGTAAAATTACATCCAATGACCAACATTGTATTAAATTGTAAAAATATATCTTAAATATACTTTAAAACCACTCAAATTAATAATTTATCACTATTAATTATTTCGATTAAAAAAGTTGTTTTTATTTAAAATTTAGTAATTTTCACTATTCATCAGAAAATGAAAGTTATCCGAAAAGTACCAAAATTTCACCCTAAGCTAATTTCGATATTCCAAATCCAAAAATGAAGTCCATTTTGAAAAATAAAAATTACAAAATTTCAAAAAGTGGTTATTACTATTCATAACTGCTGGTTCTAATAATATTTTAATAGCATATCGTTGTTTAGTGAAACTCGGTATTGCGTTCTACACACGCTATCGAGGAAGGTCGTGATTGCGTGTAATGAAAGGAAAGTCAAAGATGTGTGTTGTGAAAGATCCTTTTGGTGTAGCGTAAAACACAAGACATTAATGAAATTAAAAAGAATATTTTGCATAAAATCTCGGGGTGATACATTCTACCCCCCTTAAAATGAATTTCACCCTCGAAATTCGTCGGGGTTATAAATGGTTTACTATTCGAAAGTCTCATTGATAGAAACCCACATCGTAATAAGGAATACCAAAACCAATCTTTAAAAACAAATGTATCAAATGTAACGGTTACCCAAATAAACTTATCACTGGGTTTCCACATTGGTGAAAATATGGATATGGAAGAGAAATCTAAAAATCATGTTCTGATGGAGAGTGGTAGAGAACATGGCTATGGAAAAGACAGCAGCCAAAAAGCCATAAATTTGTGATGATCTAGGGTACTATCTGATTCATCGGATATAAGGTCACTAGGACAACATTTTTGGTTTTCAATATCATTTCCCTAAAGTTGAAAATTTTGAATTAGAAGAAATACTTGCTTGATTTTGGTATAATCTCACTGTTGTTCGTGAATTGAACAATTTACACTTCATCCCTTAATGAAATGAAGTTGAATTTGTTATTCGGGATGTGTTAGCAGATCTTGTGATAGAATGATGGGTCATTCCATCTCTTTCAAACAAAAGGTCAGCCAAAGTTATAAGTCCATCTTATGGTTAGATTAATCGTATATGGTTCCAAAAATGAACTTATACATCATATAGCATACCTCTTAATAAAATAAAACTAGTTTCTAATAACTAGGGACTTCCTGTAGGCCAGTGGTAGGTGATAAAGGCCAGTTGCACTTCGGTTGTGGGTTCGATTCCCACAGCCTTGACCGATGCGATGGGATGTCGCCCGTCCTACAGGTTGTCCTTTTTCTAAAAATTTATTATTATAACATTCCATCAATAATATCGAAAAAAATTCTATCCTTAAACAATACTAACTTATGTCAAACATAATCCATTCCAATCTTTAGGCTTATCCATAATACTACAGTCCACTCTCATAATATAGTGAAAACGATTACAAGAGATTTAATACCATGGTTGATCCCCATATATCATAAGATATGTCTTGTTGGTTACATTCCAAACCTTCGAAGGCCTTAATCATGTAATCTCTTGAAAAATTGAACCTTAGTGAAAACATGAATGCAGTTAAAAGTTAACACTTTCCACATACCAAAATCCTCAAAATTCGATATACTCAAACCATGATATCACTTAGTCCTTATATCAATCATGAGCTCATTAATACTTTCAAACATTTCATTTTCTCGTTTTCCCTTCATTATGCGCATATCATCTTTTTTTTCAAAAATATCTCAATCACATTCCATGGTTACCGGTACCATAAAATTATTGAAAACCACAATAGACCAATACATAAATATTCCAATATTCCACTATAGTATATACAACATTATTTTGGAATCCCATTACATAAACACTTAATCATTCCACAACATGGTTATCATATTCAACATCGCTAATGATGATCACATGTGACTTCCCTTTGTCCTTTGCCTTAAGTGGTTGGTCATGTCGATCATCACTAACCCTTGTATTAGAGCATTTATTAGCATAATGCACCATTTCCTTGCACTTGAAGCATTGAAGTGTAGTAGGTCCATTCTGTGTATCCCTTCCTTTGTTTGCATCATTAGACATCTTCCTCCCGTCATTGTGGCATTCAAATGCCCGATGACCTTCCTTTCCACATTTGAAACATTTACATGTCCCTTTAAGACAATCTCCACCATGTTTATTTCCACACTTTGAGCATAAGGATACATTAATCTTCTTTTCACCATTATTCTGAGATATCTCCTGGAACTACATCTTTCGTTTCTTGTCAAAACTATGAGATGGATAAGTAACACCAACTTCCATTTCTTCCTTGATAGCACAACACACAATTTCTTCATAGGTACTTGAAGTCTCTTATAGCTAATTCCCTTCAAAGATTTGGTTTTATGACACTGAAGAATTGATCAACTTTACTTTCAGGTTGGATGATAAATCCAGATGCATACCTTGAAAGCCTTGTAAAGTTCGCTTCGTATATACCAACAGATTCATCATCCTTTTTCTTTAGTTCAAGAAACTCCTTCTCTATCTTTGTTCGAAGAATACGAGGGAATTACTTATTGAAAAATATGTTCTTGAACTCATCCCATTCTATGGAATCAATTTCATCTCTTTTACTCGTATTCTTGATATGATTCCACCATTTATCAGCTTCACCTTCCAAACGATATACTGCTAAGATGACTTTATCATGTTCAGAACATTGATGAACTGAAAATATATTTTCAGTGGTACTGATCCATTGTTCAGCAACAAGTGGACCCGAAGACCCACTGAAATAAGGTGGACGTTGCCTCATGAAGGACTCAATAGAATATTGTTCCCATCTATGCTCATTTGGAAGTCCAGAACGATTCATAGCTTGTGTAAGTATAGAAATAAAATTTCGCACTCCATCTCCCATAATAATTGTTTGTTCTGGAGGACAATCATTGCATTTTCCATTACATTGATCAACACGGTTCCTTCGTGTTCCAGCCATCGTCTAAAACCCAAAAAGAATAGTGTGAGAGGTAAAAATCACGCTAGGGAAAACAATATAATAAAGGGGGAGTACCTTCAATATCTAACATCTTAGGTTAAATTTTAAGATCGTTACCGTAGTTCTAGGACTATATCCTATACGTATTCTTATCCTTAGGGACATCCCTAGACATACCTTAGCAATATCTCTAGAGATCTCACTAACGTTTTCGCATCCTAGTCTCCAATGGTTGACTAATCCTTTCCTCTGATACCAACTATAGAGACCCGAAGCCTGACGTACATGGACATTACATTACTTTTGCGGAATACTTGGTACATAACAAAAACACACACACAAGGACCGTAATAGTTTAGTGTCTTTGGAAACTCAGAAAATAATCTTCTAATCATGGTGAAAGATCTTCAACATCTCCCATAAAGATCTTCTTTTTTTACCTAAAACCTTTCTTTATATCCTAGGGAAAAGAAAACATAATTGGGTGAGCTCAAATTCTCATTAAGGGTAAACAAAAGAAATATCAATCACATCATATACGTGAGAACATAACTTTTCGAAATCTTAAACTGCAAAAGAGATCATAATTACATAACATGGGATAAATCATAGCAATGAAATGTAATCCCAATAATAATAACTTAAAACATGAAACTTTGTGGCATAAACACATTATCATAGAGAATCATTTCTTATTAGTCAATACTCATTGCCAAGACTATCTTAGTGGACAAAGTCCATTTCTAAACCGAGTTTGCTCCCCATTTCAGTCTGGTTTCACAGAACCGGTATAACCTACCATTCCAGCCATATCTATCTCATGAGATATAATATCTTTACCGAATGCATTGGAGGGAGATATAGGTCCCACCCATCTCATAATGATACTATTCTTATGTGTACCACAAAATCTTAAATCATACATCATTGCATAACCCATGTAATAAAAATGGGATTCTTAAACAACATGACATCATAAAACAATTCATATAAGATAATGGAAAATAATCCCATCACAACATAATCAAATCAAAGTAATAATACGGATAGAAATAGAACCCTATATTATCGTAGATGTAAAATAATTTTGATAAAACACTTGAAATACATTCGTGAGGTAAATATCCTTTCTACTTCAAAAACACTCTTCCTTTCTTAACATGTCAATCAATTCTAAACTAAAAGAAGTTGATTAAAAATAAACTTGAAAACGTGTAAAGAAAGCTTCTTTGAAATAACGTTTTAAAAATCCATTCATGCCGTATAAGTTAAAAAAACATTCTTCTCATACTTTTGTCGGAAAAGTCAAAAAGTACCTCATACGAAAAATGACAAAAGATTCCATTAATATCTTTTACTAAAAACTCAATGAAGGGTAAAATTGGATTTAAAAAAATTGTAGGTGGTTGCAAATAATATTACATATTGAGTAAACATGGATGTGGATGATAAAATACACCCCAGTAAATTCCAAAGTATAAAAAATCTCAGATAAAAATGAGATTGTGATATTTCCCTTACCTTAGGTCCAATTTGCTTCGTAAGTGTCTGAACCTCCTGTATAATGATTTAAATAATGTCATTGACTTATTCCAGAATCATACTCATTGTTATGATATCATATATGGTTCACTTATGACTGTATATTACACGTTCTTTTGAAAATTCCATGGTAAAGAGTGTTTTGGGTAAAATTGTTTCATTTGTCATCTGTGTTTTGACATGTAACTATTCATATGATTACTTAGATCATAATTAATTAATTCCAGAATATAAATCATGATTTATATATAATATATATTCATAATATACATATATATAATAAATCAGTAAATGGAACTAAATACACCATTCATGGAGACGGTAGGTCGTACGTACGCATGAACGTTGTTTTCGTGTCCTTATTGAGTTGAATGGAATTAAGTAGATGACATACATATATATATACACATAAATAAAGTATCATTATTATGTCATATATTTCATGATTACTTATTATATATACTTTATAATCATTCATGAATGGTTAACTTAGAGAATCAATCTCATCGCGTCTTGGAGACGGTAGTCCGTACATACGCACGAGTGATGATATCGTTCTCATGATCGTGGAACTATATTGGAGTGTATGTATACTATTTCAGAAAAATAATCATATATAGTTATTATTTACACCATTATACCCATCCAATTATGGTGGTGGTGGAAAATAGATTTCACCACGGCGTGGAGACGGTATTCCGTACGTACGCACGCGCAGTGATTTCGTTTTCTGTAGGATGGATAGATGGTGAAATAGGGTTGTTTCATACTTATAATAACATATCAGTATAAGATTTATACTAATGTTATTACTTCATAATGAAACAACCTAAGAAGAATAAGTGGATGAAGAAATAAAGGTGAAATTATCGGTAACGGAAGTTACCTCTTCTTTGAAGCGCCTCTTTGAGACCTCCTCTTAGGGCACTAAAATTGGTCTTTGAGGAAGACCAGAACCTCTAGGATGTTTCTAGGGAAGTGTAGAAGAGAATTTTAATGAGGTTGGCCGAGCTTTAAGGCTCAATGTGGTGTGAGGAAGAGAGGGAGGGGGTGCCTTTTTATAAGGGAGGAGAGGGGCACCTTTGGAATATCTAAAAATATTATTTTATTATAAAGTCAAATTCGGTTTTAAAAAGCTCCAAATTGATTAATTTCGAAGATAAGGTAGGTATGGGTCGCAATACTCTCATCCAATAGAATTTAAACAAGTTTAGGTTCCTATTTTAACCTTATCATTTATATTTACCTTTATGTTAGATATTTTTACTTTTACCGTGTCTTCTTGTTTTCTTACACTATAAGGTTAATAAACTTACTATATCAAGAAAAACGAACCCCAACTTGTTTATTATTAATATATATATCCATATCTAAGTCATATTTCCGAACCTTAGATTTTTAAGAATAAAATAACAATTAATAATATAATATTTTTTTAAAAACTATTTTATGTCAATTTTGACACTATTTAGTAATTGATTTTTGTGAAAATCATACCAGAATGATTAGTTCAGAAAAAGTTGATTATATCAATACTAACATGTCATATTAACCTAGAAAATTAGTGGAATTCATAAAAAGTCTCAAATTACATTTATTTGGGTATTTATAACATCAATTATGTCAATGTTTCATTAATAAGATAATTACTGCATCATCTTTGTGTCATAAATAAATTAAATCATTTAATGTCTAAAAATTACAAATAAAATACCATTATGTAGGAAATCTTTTTTCCTTTCTAATAAGTATTTATAGTAGAATTTATCTTATGTATAACCCTATATTAAAAATGATTTACTTATTAAACTTTGATTTTAACTATTTTAACCCTTCTTTTAATAAATTAATAATAAATGTCCTAATCTAATCCAAGTGGGCCTAAATGATCATATTTTTTTCCTAAGGTTGTTTTTGGTCGCATTACACTTATCCAATAGAATTAGGATATGTGTTAGGGTAATAATAATATCATTTTTACCCTTAATTACCCTATTTACTTTTAACCATGGTAAAAAAAGTAAAAAGTTACTATTCACCAAAAATTATTTTCATCTCGTTGAACCACATTTTACTTACTGACATCAACCGTGTCTCTCGGATTTTTTAAATTCCACTCATAGAAGCAGTAAAATTATGTTTTATGAAAATTTCATTTTTTTTACTACCACTTAGTGGTTTCACTATTCATCAAAAAATTAAAGTTTCCGGAAAAATACCAAAAATTAGGCCTAGGATATATTTGATAATATGAACTCAAAAATGATGTCTCTTTTACCAAATTCAAAACATATCAGTTACATTAACTAATTTAAAAATTAATTCCCGTCGTCAAAACAAATAGCGTGTTTTTAAGAGATAATAACTATCAAAAGATTGACAGTTGTTTATAAATGGTTTAAATGTGAAATTACATCCAATTACCAACATTGTATTAAATTGTAAAAATATATTATAAATATACTTTCAAACCACTCAAATTAATAATTTATCACTATTAATTATTTCGATTAAAAATGTTTTTTTTATTTAAAATTTAGTAATTTTCACTATTCATCAGAAAATGAAATTTATCCGAAAAGTACCAAAATTTCACCCTAAGCTAATTTCGATATTCCAAATCCAAAAATGAAGTCCATTTTGAAAAATAAAATTTACAAAATTTCAAAAAGTGGTTATTACTATTTATAACTGCTAGTTTTAATCATATTTCAATAGCATATCGTTGTTTAGTGAAACTCGGTATTGCGTACTACACACACTATCGAGGAAGGTCGTGATTGCATGTAATGCAAGGAAAGTCAAGGATGCGTGTTGTGAAAGCTACTTTTGGTGTAGCGTACAACACAAGACATAAATGAAATTTAAAAGAATATTTTGCATAAAATCTCAGGGTGTTACAATTATCTTTTAGTTACCAGTGCCACTATGTTTTTTTAATTAAAGGGAATGTATATACCCATGCTAAAACATCACAATGATATGATCTTGTAGAATTTTATAGAAATTGATAGAAAATATCCTAATGTGGCAACGTTAAATATGGTTGTACAAAATGATTATAATGGTTTCAAGAAGGAAGGTATGGGGATGCCTGTATCTAGATATGTTATAGTCAAATCTAATGATGATAATCTAATTATAGAAATTTTCTTCGGATATGTTTTTCACTTTCAATGTCTCACTAAAATTGACCCAATTAAAAATATGTAATGGGAGATCAAGTATTTCATCAAATTTAATTATGTTGATAATAATTTTATGATGGATCATTAACTATTTAAAAATATGGAACTGTTAATCAGTAAATGTATTATATTCCAATACCTATTATTTATGGTTATATAATTAGACTACAATAATGTTAAACTGGTTCCTAAGGTTACATAATCAATCACATCCAGATCACCCTCGGACACACTCTTCTCTTGGGGCATTCTATTCAATTAGATATTTTATGGTTCTATACATAAATGAACCATGAACTATTTCACCAATCCCCTTCTAGGAATCAACGTAGAATTCTATATCAATGATCTAGTGGTATAACCCTTTAAATGATGTGAAAATATTTCTGACAATGCGATTTTTTCCATAATCTATGGTAACACTTGTTAAGGATAAACAAACTAATTCATTTATTAAATGTACCATCATGTATATTCCAAAACCTCATGGTACACCCTCATGGTATCAAATTAAACTAGATGAAGATAAAGTGATACATGAAATGTTTTCTCCATGAAAACTCAAAGATTTTTGTGGTATTCATGGATTCATTTTTTATTTCATTCATTTTATTTAAATTATTATCGTTAAGTTCCTGTCTTTTAAAAACATAATGAATAATGAGTTCACATACCAATGGTATGAATACTATTACAAATCCATTGAGAATTTAAAATGATATTTTACAATAATTTTGATAACTAAGATATATTGAAAATCACTACTTCTATATGTTTATAAAATGAAGTGATCATTCGGAGCCCATATCACATAGAGAAATGTTATATGGAAGTAAAACGATGATTAAAATCGTAGAAAAAAATTTAGATAATGACACCCAACATTATGATATCAAGAAGAACTAACTCACACATATTTTCAGAATAGAAAATAGATGTACTGTTTGATGCACCATGAGGATCTCTTGGTCTCCCACATTAAATAATAACATACAAAATTAATACTAATATCCCAGGTGATATATTTTATCTATCAATGAACACCATAAATCATTATAAATGTTCTTTGTTAGTGCTTCCTAAATCATGATCATAAATGACTAGAAAGACAGTATCTTAATCAAGATGGTCTGATGATTACCTTCATCTCAAAAACCACCATAGTATTACTATATTTCTTTCAATCTATCTAATGTATTAAGTATCAAATAGGCTATGTACCAAGATCTCTTTAAATAAATAAAATTATCCCCAATTTATTGGTGACCTATTTGAATGTTAATGTGGATTTGGTGTTGGTGATTAAAAAGATTAATGTTTATAGAAGAATGATTAGGTAGTTCCCCTTCTAAATTGTGTAACTATTATAATGGTTGAATTATACATTTAAATGGTTTTTACTCATATCCTTCACTCACATAACTCTCATTTTGAAATGTTCTCCATTATATTCATAACAATAGTTAATCCTAAATAGTTATAGGAAATAATCTATCTTCGACACCACAATATGGTATCTAAATTCAATGACAATAGAATAGTGGAAACCCATGATTTTAATCGTAATACAAAAAATATTATCCAATATCCTCAAAAACCAATCACATAACTGCATGGATGTACTAGAAAATAGGTTTTCACTATAGTGGAATCATTCCAATAGACCAAGATAAAAAGAATCATATTTAATATATTGTAGAAATATTTATCCATTATATTGTTTATAATGAAACTACGTCCTCCAAATCCCATGATTTAAAAACAATTCCATAATCCCTCCATGTTATATAGAAATTTATTATATTATATTATGATTATCAAATGCTAGGTAAAATTATATACCATAAAATCATGGTTCTTGGCTATTTCATGCTGATGATGATACAGAAATTCATGTAGTTTACCTTTATTTTTCCTTCCTGTAAAATACATTTCAATTTCCACCATTAACCACCAATATATTTTTTATGTGTTAATATATTAATAACTTATTTCCAAATGGGTAATGGATGTCATGGGGCATATCCTAGTGTGACAGAATGCTTGTTCATGATTATCTTTATTGCAACTAATTTCTTTTCCAAATATACTGATGAAGTATCCCACAATTATATTGGATCAACAACCATCAAAAAAATATTTAAGGCAAATAGAATCATCTGAATTGGATTCCATGTAAAAAATTATAAGAAAAAAGATAAAAATGAATCTTCTATGTTGATGAGGATGTCTTAGTAATATAATATCTAGTATTACCATTCATCTCACTACTATGATGGGAAATTATATTGATATAGGTCATTATGACGAAGATATCAAATTCCTTATTAAATTTGGTAGATAATAACTATAAATCCAAACCAAACATGAAATATCATTCCATGTGTCCTTATTAAACTACAACTCATATTTCTATTTATGGGACATAATATTTTATTTTCAATTGGTAAAATATTGTATTTCCCCAAAATAATAAAATTAACTCACTATAGGTAGTTATATATGGTCATCTATAAAAATATAATCAATACATCAATTAAATTTATGAGTTATATGTAGTTGACGATTGATGAATGTGGACGCTCTATAATGTGAAAATCCTTTATAATCAGATTTCAGAAGCCTTTAATAAGAAATATTTCCTTCATTCATTTCCCCACGAATTGATAATATTATCTCATATATCACTTATTGTACCTAGAAGGAATCCATTTAATCATGAACCAATATGGGTAATGCATTACATCATAAAAAACTATTCCTATAGAGGCTATTCTATGGTCTCACTAGCTATGTTGTGTATAACACCCACAATAAATTCAATATTTTTAATGAAATATTTTTCATAATTTCATATTCATACACCAATTCATAGTTATATGACATGAGAATTCCTAAATTAATTCCTTGATTCATTAATTTAAACTACTTATCCAGACATCCAGTTTGAAACACATAGAACAATAAGACATTATTCTAGCAACAAGAATATAAACCCCAATCATTTCCTCCCTCGTCCTCTATGTATGATGTTAAAATTTGGAATTAAAAATATATATTCAAAATATTAAATTACAAGTAATCCTTTCACCATCACATTAAAAAAACTAAACTGAATATTATATGTTTCCAGTTATAAAGCTGTAAGATATTATCCTTTATGCATGACGATAAGATGTTTGGATATCGTCCTCAATCGAGATGATATTTCTCCTTGACCAATGGATTATTAAGGATTGATTATGAATATGTGTATATGGATAAATTTTTACATTAATTGGATTTTGAGCGATTCCAAATCTATTCACTCTGTCTCAGCCATAGTTTCACTACTTTAGGAATTATTTTCACATTTGGGATATTGGATATGATCATGGGTCATTCAGTTATGTAATCCTAAAGTAACAATATTACCTTGTCCATTTTATGATAAAAAACTAAATTTAAGCCTCTAGTAGTGGGTTATTTATTCATGATCTTATTCTTGTAAAAATGATCCACTTCCCTAGTATATTAGTTAAATCTATATAGATACATTTTATGATATATATATATATATTGATATCTACCATTTATATAAATTTAATGATTTCTGGGTTTATCTTTCATGGGAATAACTATCGATTTTCACTAATACATTTTACTTTTTATATAAAAAACGGTTTATATTTCCATAATTCATGTAACCACATATTGTGAAATGTTCCATCACACTCTAGTAAATCCATATGTGAGTTACCATAGTCTATGGAAGAAAATTATAAAATTTGTTTCATTTAATATTCGTAGCTTGAAATTAAAATATATTTCATTCAGTCTCTGTGAGAAGACAATAATATACATAGAGAAACCAACCTCAGACTTCTTGAATACCAAATATGAGGTCCAACACCAATTATGAAATATATATTTTTTGGTTTCCAAATTTCTTTATCTAACACCGTAGTGAAAGAACCTCAATGTGAGAAACAATCCATTGTATATACATTTCTCCTATATCATGAGCACTTATTAAACCTCTGTGATCTCCAGCCTATCCATTGTTTCTCACACCTAGAATGCCACATTTGATATTAGTGTCCCTATCAAATCTCTTTGGTTTTCTAGATTTTGGTAACATATATTCATACTTCTATAAGTTACATCTGGGTCACTTGATGTATAATTGTGAAACAACATGTATAATGTATATGACTAATCAATACATTTGGGATATTTTTTTTTCAATATAAATATCTTACCAGAGGTCCATGTCATTGAAACCGGCTTTCTTACAATGATAATTTTTTAAAATAATTATATCTACATTTATGAAACTATATATGGATTGATTATTTTCATTATAGGATTCATAGGGACTCCGAGATCCCTAATCCTAGGCCAAACCTTAAATTCCATCATCCAAAATTCATGAATATATTACGAATGATGAATATCTATATAGAAGACTCCCATGTATATTTTTCTAATAACACACACTAAAATAGGAAAAATTCCCCCATCTTAGATTAAGATTACTCTTTATTCATAACATTCCCATCGCAATATCCCATTATACATGGAGTACTTAGGAATTATGTCTCATTTTATTCTCCTTCAATCATGTTATATAGTAATTCTTGGGTATTAAATACTGACACATACATTAATTCCATATAAAATTGGGGTTCTCTTATAGTACAACCATTTCTCAAATACATTGGGATAGAATAAGTTTTTCTAAAAAACTAGGGCATTGACCATTTTTATCCCCCATCCACGTATTTGATCTAGATAAATATATGGTTTACCTTCAAAAAAAATGTATGGATTGAATCCTATATTTAATTAACATGTTTTGAAGCATGTTTATTATATCCTTGTCTCAACAGTGGGTTATAAATTCACGTACTATAAAATGTTTCAACAATCACTAGTTACATGTTCATAAACGACCTAAAATATGAGCCCATATTTCATGATTTTGAAATATTTGATATTTTAATCATCTTCATATAATGTTAAATTTCTTGAAATGCGATCCATAGTATGACTAGTAACTACTTAGGGGAAACCATGTTAGATAACCCTATAATCCAATATTTGACTCGGATCCATGAGGGAGAACATGGTACATAAGATCACACAATAACGTAAAATTATTTTCTGTTCAGGGATATCCTAATATTTTGTGTTCATATAAAGAATTATCAATTCATTATCCATTCCAAAATACAATTATAGCTTTAACATGGTATGCTAATGCATAGACTACCTGCACCACATTATCCTAAAATACATCTTCCATAAAAATTTATTTGATTATTGAATGTCAAGGATTGTCAAAAATCAATAATGGCTATCAGTAAGAGGTGTATTTTGTACCAATGAAAATCCCCATTTTTCTTTTCACACATTTCTCTAATATGTCTATGTATACATTCCACATAGTATGGAATTCAAACCATTGTTACAATTTCATTATAACTGAAATCTATTACAATGCTTGTACACTCTCACAATATCAAAGCATAACCCATCATTGAAATGTGGTAAGTGGTTATACCTTGTTTACAAGATGTTTTCCACCACTCCTAATCAGAAACACAATGTTTTTTATTTACAATACTTCCTTAAATTGCACAAAATATATTGCAATGTTGTAATCCTTTTGTCCTATTTAGCTTGTTAATTTTCACAACATTTTTTGCATTATAGTATGTGATTTATGATTTTAAACTATATATAATCCTTTGGTGTACTCAATGATAGATATGTCAACTTGAATCCTGTTTTATTTTACCTTTTACATATTGAAGGGATCACCATAATTTTTATAAAAGTTGATCAATCATAAATAAAACACATATTTTCATAGCAATACATTCATAATCCCAAAACATATGTTAAATTTTTAATGTCATTAAACTCTAGATAAAATGGTCCCAATCACAAAGCATTATAATTCAACTGAAAAAGTTAAAAAAACATGCCATGTTGAATATATATAACGAGTATCCTGATAAAAATTTAAATCTCTACTTTCTATGGTCCATTCCTTCAGTGATTAAGAAAATGATAGAGCATAAATGGAAGAAAATGTGAAATGATTTTTGGTCTAACCATATTGAACTATATAATGATATGTTAATATTTCTAGACCCACTAGTCTATGTTAATTTTTTACTAGTCATGGTTTATATATCATCTCATCAATAATTTGTTCAGTTCATTAGGAAAATCCATTTAATATTCTATAACTCTCCTTGAATGGCCTTTCTTCATAAGACCTACTTTATTTCCCACATATCTATATCCTTATAAACCATTAGCTACAATCAGTAATGAATTTATTCAAATATAAGGTAAATTATTTTTATAACTATGTATATATAACCCTAACATGTCTATGCATATGCCCAAATAAATATGGTATCTAAATATTAAAATGTGTATATCCTACGGATAAGGTTCTATAATCATTTTATACTCTGAAACCATTAAAGAAAACATATAAATCATATATGGTCAGTGGTCATCCTCAATGTACAATTCATGTCTCATTATCCATGATTCAAGATCCAGGGGACAACATTTACTTGAAACATTATCAAATTATTCAAGTGGATTCGATAGCCTAGATGTTAACACATCATGTATGATAAACATCTTTAAAATCTAGATTACTCACTTCATTCTAAAACATTATGTAGTCATCATAACATGACCATAAAACATATTATAGAATATTCCAATAGACAATACATTAAAATTTATACATTCCCTATAAGATGTTGTGTATTGGAACAATTATTCTCATTCACATTGTGATTATCCTGAAACATGGTGGAAAAATACATCAAACCTTATGGTTGATGTTTCATGACCTAAAACCTAGCTACTCTGCGTCAATATTGTTTGACCCTAAAAATTATCCACATTTTTCTACGATCTATGAACATAAACAATGTGCACCTCTTTCAGGGTTAACTATAGTGGTCTATGGTTTCCCTTTAACATAGGGTTTATATAATCCATGATCTCTATTTACTACAGAACCATGAGATCAATGATATTCAATCTTAAATTCAAGGAATATTGGTTCTTTGTGAGGTCTTAAACTATGAAATCTTATGTTGATCTATAATGACTCAAATCCCACATTATTTGAAGATTCATCATACCCATCCCACTATAGAAATATCCATATTTTTGTTACGAAATTATGTGCTATCCACTATATATTTTAAAAAAAATACAATATGATTCCTCTATCCATTAGAATTTTATAATTTTAGAGAACTCATCAATTATCTCTTATATTTTTTTTATATAATCATTGTGAAATGAAAAAATGAATTAACACTCTTGGTAACATGTCCCTCTTATACATTGTTATCCTTATTCCATATATCCCAAATTTTTTACATATTAAATTAGGTTCACATCATCTTTATCTAAATGGAATAACTATATTGTACTATGATAGAACATATGGCTATAATTTTTCATTATCTACAAAAAAATCTACGAAATTTTGGATATAATGATGGAGAAACTCTAGTACATTGTGATGGTACCAATCCATGTACCAATCCTATATATATTGTTAGGAGTAAACCATATTCCACATTTTTTTTGAATAACTATAGTGTACTATAATGAAGAAGCATTGGAATCCACATGAACGAGAACAAGAGACATTCTAACATAATTCATGATGCACATTCTCGATAATCCAAGGATAGAGATATGCACATGGGCATCAAAATTAAAAATGTGGAAAGTATTTTAGAAAACTCAAAAGTAGGATCAATAATGGTTTCTCAATCGGAGCTCGGTAAGAGGTAACCAATCCATGGAAAACCCCTCGAATGTAAATTAGTAGTTCAAATATAATAACATAAAAACATGGAATAATAAATGTAAATGATAAAAAAATATTTTACAAAAAAATTACATTATAAATATATATATATTTAATTAAATACAATAAAAATTAAAATAATCAATCCATGCTAAAAATATATATGTCCATATAGGAAGATACAATAGCTGAACTGCTGGTCTAAGAAACTAAAGATTCAAACCTTGATATCACCATATTACTATGGACTACCAACTATAGCCATCATCACCCACTTCCAAACTGAGTACGGTGACAAATCAGAATATATTCCATAAAGTATAAACCAATAGAAAAACTGGGGTACTATATCCCCATAAGTGAGAATATATGTGGTGTCATTCAAAGTCTAGTAAGATACCACCATCAATGTGAATACGTAGGGTCTGATACAAGTTTACTAGTATGAATATAATAAAAAATTAGTTTATATTTCCTTAAAAAATATAAATTATACCATAATAGCTTATATCATTCCATAAAACTAATAATTTATATAAATCCCCACAAACAGGTCTCACCAAGGTGATGTTATTTAGAAAAAACTAACGTTAATTTTTTTCAAACACCGTTCATTTCAAATTCAAAAAAATTAAAACACTATGTTTTGATTTAAAATTTTCTTTTTATAAAAACGACCATATAGATTAAAATATTTAAAAAAATTATTCAGAATGGTATTATTTTAATATAATAACCCCCTTTCCCCATTTAAATCGTTCACACACACATTCAATAAATTTTAGTAAATAACAAGGGGAAAATAAAAAATATATGCAATGTACAATAAAAAATAATAATAATATAACATTGAAGGACTTATGAAAAGAGTGTTAAATCATATGTAACCAATATATTTATGTATACTCAAATAATGGATTATAATATCAAATTCTAATAAATTAAAATAGTTTTGAAATAAGTTACATATCATCATGTAAGAACATAGGGAAAAATGAGATAACGTTTACACCCATGAAATAGGGGAAAACATCAAGATGTTTAAGGGTTGCACATCTCAACACCCAAATCACATCAAACTATTATCATTAGTGACACTCAAAATCAGTGCTATATAATTTAACCCATGGCTATTTTCTAATGTGTAAATTTCAAATATTATAACCCATGTTCCATAAATTCCATCATATAATGCTAGGTTTTCTCATATCAAATCTAATTGTGGTTGGGCACCATCATTCTATTATCATTCCTAAAATAATTATATACCCTAAAGGAAATAAATACAAAATAGTCCAATACATTCCACCTCCAATACACACCCTTTATCAACGATCCCAAAAACCAAACTACATAACCTCAATAAAAATTATTTAATCATTAACACATGTATATAAGTACAAAAAAGGGTAAATTAGGCTTCAACAAGGGTGAAAACATAAACAAAAAAACATTATAATTCTCACAAGGTTCTAAATTTTCATTTTCATCAAAATTGAGTGTGCACCTTTCGAAATCCATTTAGAAAATATTTTCAAAACAAATCGTAATTTAATTGGAAACCATAACTAGAACTAAATGAAAATAATAAATAAATTAAAAAGAAATAACAAAACTATCAAATCAATTAATTCACAAGATTTTCTTAACATGTAAAGCATATTTCATACATAGATACCACTATTAATTTATGACAAAATCTTTTAAAAACAATTAAATCCATAAAACAATTATATAAACTACTTTTCAATTAAATATTTTCTAAAAATATCATGAGAAATAAATTTTATAGAATTAAAAAACCAATGTTATTATATTAGTCACATGGAATTCATAGGAAGCAAATATATAGTAGTGTTTAATTGTACCATGAATGTTACTATTTTTCTATATGAAGAACTAAACATACGTGAATGATATTTTATATCATAAAACTATATATAATATTTTTCTTTTTATTAGTTTATAAAACTTTTAATTCTTGATGAATGAAAGTAAATCATTTATAAAATAAAATTGAATGAGGAAAGCTACCTCAAGAGATGAAACCATATAAAATATAATAGAATCAATATGATTATGAGTTATAAGATGGATGAAAACCATTAGAATCCAAAATACCCAAATAAGATCAACCCTGATCATGAATATTATCCAATCATGGACATAAGGGTTAGGGAGAAGTGAAAATCGTAAGAAATAAATAGTGAATAATGTAGGATCCATACTCATTTGAACATAATTAAATCCCACCATGAAATATATTTTAATCCATCATTGTGAATAATATAACTGGGGGGGATACCCCTTGAATCTTCATAGGTTTGAGAAGACCAAAAAAAAGATGCTTTCAGGGTACTTCTCATTAAAAACATATTTGGATGAAAAAATATTAAATCTCAATGAGGAAAAAAAGATTATAAATTTGAGGAGTGATCCATTGGTCACCACTACTTAATGTTGTCTAGGTCACACTATTTCAACTGCATGGTTTCCAAAACTGTGAACTTAAGCCATGAAATAATGAGTAGATCTAAGAACATAATATTTTCACCATGGGACACCCCAAAAATAGTTGTAAATTACCTAAAAAAAATTAATTATGACTATAGAATTTAAATTAGTCACAGATCTTCTTAACCTACAACCTTTTTACCCTATAAATTCATCAAAAACAATTATAAAAGAAAAGTTCAAGGAGAAATAAATTTGAATTAGGATCAAACCATGTATAAAACAAAAAAAAATCTGGAAATAGAAGATCAAAAAACATGGGAATTTCAAATATATGGAATACCACATGAAATGATTTATGATTTATTATCCATTAATGTACTATGAATCGTAAATGAATATTCCTCATAATAAAATATATCTATTTGAACTCTACAGTATCCATAATCGAATTAGGAATGTCAAATAAGTCATATATTAATAATGATAGGTTCTTTTTGAGTCTATAACTAGACATAAGGATTAATGTAAATGAAAAAATATATATTATCTAAGGTTAAAATATCTTTATGAAATGAAATTTTTAATGAGAAAATGAGCTAGAAAGACACCCGTAAATCGGTTAAGTACACGAAGACTTGTCCTTAGTCTCACCGCTATTTATAATTTATCTAATATAGCATTAAAACTACAGACCACATAAAAATAAATGACCATAACAGAAATGATCATTTCTCTTGTACTTTCTAGAGGAATAAAAAATATTCTTTTGACCACAACAAGCATCTTAAAATACCACAAGAATGAAAAACCACAAAAAATACTAAAAAATAATAGTTGACCATATTAGTAAGAAAAAGAACACCCAAAATTAGTATAAATTATCCATAGATAATCTACCTCCACAGTAATGAAAAATATTTAACTTCATGTCATGGAAACAAAATATAATAACCCAACAATAAAACATTAAATACATAAAACTTTATATAAATGAATAGACATTATTGTATTCATGAAGACCATTTAGGATTATAATTATAGATAATTACATTATAATAATTTCATATGAATCCTATTGAATAAATGTGTACACTTTTAATCAGTTCCTATTTCTATGACAATATAAAATGTTTAAAATGAATCTCATTTTATATTCATAACTAGTTATCATGAATTTAAACCTAATTTCTTTCTCATTAAAACTTATATATAAATCCAATAAATAACATCCATGAAATATTGGATGAATAAAAAAATATCACCATGGTGTATAAAATAAGGAAATTCCTTGGTCTTGGGAACAAAACTAAAACCCAAAAATTACCTTTTTGACGTTTTCTTTTTAAAAAATAAAATAAGACTTATACAGACGTGAATGAATCTGCATGAGGTTTTTAGAAAAAAATTTCCCCAAATAAATATTATTTAATTGATATCATTAATTAAAATGATTAAAATCATTAACCAAACATTGAAATACTATTAAAATATTATTATTTAATGTTATATTTATTTCATAATAGTGGGATTGGTGGGTATGAATAGAATTGACTAAATTATAAAAATTGTAACATTCATTTTATAAAATATTAATTTATTGAATAAAATAAATAGTTTTAAAATATTTATATAACTTATAAATCCTATGAAAAATATTTTCAAAACTAAATAAAATGTTACTTTAATATAAAATCACTTTTTCGCCTTTTCATTGAATCATGTATTTTCAAAATAGAATTTGTTTTTTATTTATTTTATTTCATCATATACATTATTTGGATCATAATAAATCTATTTAGTTTTTAAATATCAATTAAAAAATTAATTTTATGTTATAAATAAATTTAATCCCTGTAAAAATTACTTGAATAAAAATATTTTTTTAGAAGGTATAGTTCTTTTATTTTCGAAATTATAATTCTCCCATTAAGAGAATTTATTTGATAAAATTATTATAAAATTTGAAAATAGAAGAATCATATTAAGTAATATGTTCTACCATAATATTTTTTATAAAAATTATTTACTTTTTTTAGAAAATATTTACCATAGAAAAAGGAAAAATGGGTAAATTTGGTTTTATATATTCTAAAAGTCATAAGGATTATTAATAACAAGCATATAATTGACCAGTTGAGATATATGTCATCCACAAAATGTTTCACTTACACAATTTGAATTTTTTTTATATGTTTACCATTGAATTATGTCATGGGACTATTAAAAAATATAACGATGTTCCCAAAATACCCATCCCATCAACTATAAAAGGTGAACAACATCACCACATCATGAAACATCTCTATTTGGATTTTTTCTGAATGTTTTTCTTTTTTCTATCACTAATTCGAAATAAAAATAAAATAATCACATATCCTATCATAGTAAGTATAATTCATTCAAATTTAAGGAGACCTCCAATGAAATATCATGTCCTTAACATGATTATTATCATCAACATTGTTTTCTTTTTAATTATATCCAATCAAATTTGATTCGGTTAAATTTATGTAATGATATTTTAATAAATTATATACTTTAATATCATTTTAAAATATGTATTCTATTTTTTTATTTGTATATTCCATCAATTAATAAAAAATCAATGTCCATGTGTTGTGTAAGATACTACCTCTATAACATAACATCTTTATTCTTCCTTCACAACCTTACTAGGATGGATATAAAGATTTTATTGAAGGATAGTTTTTTATGAAACTATTATGGTTATATTGTGATAAAATTTATTAACATTTTATGTATAAATTTATCTATAAGAAATTTATAAATGGAATTCTCATTTTGAAGAAATTAATTCTTTATTAGGTAACATATTTACAGAAAAATGATGATCAAATTTGGTTATTGTGGATAATTATATAATATAGTTTGTCATATTGAAATTTTCATTAATAATAATAATCGTTGATAATATTGTCATTTAACAATGACCATTATTATTAGTATATATTAAGCGTTTTGATAAATACCTATTGTTATTAATGGAAAATGTGATGACCTCCACTAGTATGACTGTACCATATGAAGATATTTTATTTAAGGTAATAATGGATATTGAATCACTAGGATTTTTCTTTGGCCAATACAGAGAAAAAATACAAAAACTAAACCATGATTTAAATAAAATACAAAAAAAATTCAAGAACCTATTTATCACAACCCAAACTAGGTTTGTTGAACCATACTATGAATGTACCACTATCGAACGTGATACCCTTTAGGAATAAGATGGTTTAATAAGGGTTTAAGTCTCTAGACCCAAGTAGAAAAATTGTTTGGGTATGTTACTAAATATATAATGATTCTATCTTAAACTTTTCATTATAAATTATTATATACAATTATATATGAAGTTATGAAAATTAGAATTTGGTTTGAAAAATAAAAAAAAGTATTTTTTTGGAAAATATATGGTTCTAATAAAAAATATTTTATAAATTATATAACATTGAGATAAAGTTTAATTCCAATTGATAATTTTAATATATAAAATTTTCAATAATAAAATTATATTTTAAATTATTTCTGTCCAATGTAATTTTAATATGGGATAGAAAATTATTATAGTAAAAAACCTATATTTTTTTAAATAAGGATTTGTTTTATTCTAAAGGGTAAATATTTAAATATATATAATTATTTTTAGAAAATAAATATTATTTTTGTAATGAGAACATTTAAATGTTCTAGTTGTGAATTTTTTCATAATTTTTCGAAACTGTAGAGTTTTTAGGTAAAAATTATATACGATATAGATAGACAATGTATATTTGGACATCATAATATCCATAATGAAAAGTAAAAATTCAATAAAATTATTAAATTTAATATATATATTTACCCCTTATAATAACAATTATTAAATAATTTTAATATATTATAAAACATTAATTAATCCACCAAAAAGTCTACTATATTTTATGTTTTTAAAATATCTTCTTTATGATCATAACAAACATCCAAATCAACAATGATATTATTTCAATATCTTTGGATATTGAACGTATACAATTTTCTAAAAAAATTAACTTTTGTAGAAATCAATGGGAAAACAATATTACTGTTATTTGTTTTGATTATTTATCATATTGGGGAAAAATATTAATAAAATTTAATATTGAATCTCTATCAATTTTTCTATAAATATTGACTCAAAATCATACTCCTATTCAAAAAAAAATCATCGATCATAAAATTTAATTTAATATCCATCTCTAATATCAATCGAAGGTGTTCCAAATATCTTATTATGATCATCCTATGATTTTATAAATTCTATCGTAAGGTATGTGAGTCTATCCTTTTGGTTTTATTCATTTACAATATTTATATTAATCAACTATTGATTTAAAATTCTTCTTGTTGTAATTTGGTTTCACACATTCCATTAAATTCATTCTCTTTCCAATTTAATTATAAACCAGCATCACTTTCCTTAAACCCTTCCATGATCCTTTTTGTACTACTAATATACAGGAAAAAATATATTATGGTTTTCTGTTCCAAAATTATCTATTATAAATACCAATCCCTATTTCTACTTAAGGGTATTAACCTAGATATACATATCAATATTTTTATTCAAAAATCTATATATCTAATATAAAAATAATATTCATGGGATTAAAAGATATTAAATATGATCTTATATTGTCTGATCTATAAGGCACACAAATTCATGTATATGATATGAATGTGATGTGTGATACCAGAAATATATTTTCCTCAAATTCATCAGGTTATTTTTTTATCTCATGAAATCCCATTTATGTCTCTTGGGATATATTCTTATTCACATTATTTTATGATGTTTCAGTTGTAATCCTTGACCATTACATCTGATGTAAAGTTTTATGTTTTTCCAAACTACTATATTTCCAAAATGTTATCAACTAATATCATGATTAGAAGTTCATGTGAAATATTCTCACCACATTATATAACTAGAACATGCCTCTTGAATAACATTTGAAACCTATATAATGTTATTATTTATTTTTTCCCGTCTGGTCCTTATTACTCACCCCTTTATTATGTTTTTCAAAAGGATATCTAGTGTAGATTTAGAAGTCTGTAGAATTTTATCATCATGTTTAGGTGTTAGAGAAAATTTTAGTATATCCATATTACAAGTTATTATTATATATATCTAATTTTACAGGGAAACAGGGCATCTTTATCGTTTTGGATTTTTACATGTTTATTTTTTATAATAAATCATTAAATAAAATGTATAGAAAACATGGGTTTTCATATTTGTTATGAGTGGAATGTCCAGTTATTTGTTGGGATTATGATTATAATACAACATTGATATACATAAAGACCTGAAAAAACATTGGAATAAATCCTTAAATATTATTAACTATACATTATGTGGTTTCCATGCAACAAAATTTTGATCTGAATATTCTAAGTGGATGTGGATTTAGAATAGTGGTACCTAGAGCTGGTAATAGTGATAATGGTGAATTAGTTATTATAAAAATAATAACCACATGCTAGAAAGGTATTCCTTAATGCAAAAAAAATTTAATAAAATCAGAGAATATTCTTTTAAAAAATTTAAATCACATTACAAATATTTATAAATGGGAAAATGACCATAAAATTTTATGTTATGGAATAGAACATATATAACATAGATAGAAACTTATAAATTAATAGGATAAGGAATATATGTCATTTATGTGTTATCCAATCAATATTCCTAGAATCCATTTTATTTGTCTAACTATTAAAAATTATTATCCCAAATTATTCCTATATATTAGTCTATGTTTAGAAATCGTAGAAATATAATAAACAACCAATGTGATGAGAAAGGTTATGATCAACCAAATAAGATGCCCAACACTATTAGTGAAGGATTTTATAATTTCATGATAATTAATTCCCAATTAAATAATTTTTGAATAGAATCATGAGACATAGGTAAACCCCACACACCCATATGAAAGGGAAATATGATATTGATACCATTTTGTGTTGAAGGAAACTGAATTTAATTTTATATTATAGACATTTAGTCATGTAACAATGGATCAACACTATAGAGAAGGTATTCCCCATCCATCAATTCAATTATATGGATAATTTAATGAAAAATACTTATATTATAAATGGAATATATAATCAATTGTGGAAATTGATAAACAAATTATAAATCCTGAGTTTGAGATCGAAGTGATGGAGTGGAAACAATTCCGAAAATGTTGTTCTGTAAATATATTCTAAGAAATATCAGGCATAAAAATGGAGATTGATTTCATTCAACTTAGGAAAAATGATGATGAATCTATTGAGACATAAGAGGATAATTTCATAATACATTCCGAAAATTCCTGCGTTTTTTTCATTGAACTGAATAATAATATTACTGCATATTTAGTGGCCCAATGTTTACTCCAAGAATAGATATAAAATTTTGATACATTTAAAACTATGGGTAGTTTTCTGATGATCCCTCAATGTTGAAATTATGATAATTGAATATTAAATGGCTCATGAGTATGGATATATGAATAATATAGTTGATTTTTGTTTTATACGATATTTAGATGCTGAAAAAAAGTTCAATGTCCGAGTTGAAAAATTTTATTTTAAAAAAAATCAAGGAAATTATCTTAATTGGAAGGGAAATGATTTATGTGTGGGAAGAAATAGAATATTTGACATGAATTTTAGTGGGCGAATACCACCATTGTGATAGAAATATTTAATTATACACTCATCTCATATCCTTATATATCATGTTTCAACAATATGGAAAATGGAAACAATGTGAATCAATGAACTATGTCAAGGTTTATCGATGATATCTGATGAAAATAAACTATATTTCATTAACAGAAAAATTATTATAATTTTATAAAACTATATGAGGTTAACAATGAAAAAAGTGGTGATTGGTTCAATAATTATTAATTCATGAATAGTGAACATACTCTTTGATTCTTGTTCTACTCATTAATTATGATAATTTAACTTTAGTAAAACTACTCAAACACAACCTAAAAAAATTTAATTTAAGATATTGGTGATAATTATAAATGGGAAAATTAATTCATCCTAATAATAAAACATCAATGGTTCAATATTAAGGGGATGAGTTTCCCTAAAAACCATGTAATACTAACTTTAATAGAATTATATGAATATATGGGCATGGATTGATTTTCCATATATAATGGAAATATAAAATTATGAAAGAATTAAATCACCCCCCATTTCCAAAATCATCCTCTGATTTTATACAAGTACAGTTAAGGGGATTAATTTCCCTTTGATTCATCATAGTAATAATGGATATTATTGCCTAATAAACAAGAAAATTTGTCCTAAAAGATTAATACAAAGGAAAATATCATCCTTCATGACATGCCTGTTATAAAATAATATACTGATGTGTATTCTAAATAAAATTTGATTCTTCCTCCAAGTCTGTAGGTTAATTTTTCAATTTATATTTAACCCGTAGTATTTTTAATATCCAAGATGTGATAAAGAATGAGCACTATAGAACATGATATTAAAAAGTGGAAACTAGTCATGAATATGGATGAATGTTTTAAACACAAATGTTCATCATATTATGGTTCACTCATCCTATAGATCAAGAAGAAGGATTTTTCAATGAACCTCTACATTAATTATTGTGATCAGACAATGATCATGATAAGTAATAAGTCTCTTATTCAAATGGATTAATGAGTTTTTATTATTATCAGAAATATGAAAATTACATCTCTATGATGGATCATTGTTTATGATATTATCACATGGAGGAGAATTATAAGGATATCCCCAATACTACATTTTACATGGTTGGGAAGTTTTGAGTTCATTTTGACTCAATTAGGATGAAATAATTTTCCATATTTTATATTGGGATGTTTTAGAACTACCTAGAGTGAAACTAACCATTATATCTTATTGAGATGTAAGGATATAATTGATGTTGTGAAAATTATTTAGAATGATTTTTATACAAATATTATTTTCAGTACAACATATCACCCGTAAAATGATGGTCAATCCTAGAGAACTATTCGAATACTAGATTATTTGATGAGACCATGTTCATTTTATTTAAATATATTATTAGATCCACACATACCCCTAATAGAGTTTTAATTTAAAAAATAATTTAATTATATTATTGAAATGGAACCTTATGGGGATCTGTGTAGAAATAGGTGTTCGAATACAACTTTTTTAGATGATGTAAGGGTGAAGAAGCTCATAAGACCCATTTTTATCAAAGAGATAACATATAATTTCAAAACCATTCAATATCTTTTTAAAATATAAAAAATATAAAAAATTTAATTTCTATCAATAATTAAAAATAAATGTATATTGAGGTCATAGACAAGATATTAATTCATAGGTCATCATTAAATAATTTCGATTTTTCGCGGAAGAGTGGAATGTTGAGTCCTAGATACATAAGCCCATTTTAGATACTTGTTGGAATCAAGGTTATTTCCAATGTACTAGTACACACACATAAACTATCACAAGTTCATGATGCCTTCCATGTATTCTTATTGAGAAATTACATTCTAGATCCCTACATTGCACTAAATCTCGGGTTGGTACACTTAGAGAGTGATCATTCATATGAGGTGTAACTGGTGATGATTGATTATCATAGAGACGAAATTATATGAAACAAGATAACTCACTAGGTCAATGTTCTCTGGTGGAATGAATTTTATAAGAAAAAATAATGGGAACTAGATGATTTTGTGAAACATAAACACACTCATCTATTTTAGTGATGAAGAATTTAAAAACTAGAAATTTTATAAATGAAATTACCCTTTTTATTTGATAAATTCATGTAAATGAATATAGTTATTTAAAACACATTAAAAACATTAGTTATATCAATCCACTATAAAATATAAAATATCATATTTAGAAGAGGATTATTAATATTAGCAGTAACAACTCCAACACAAGTAACCTAGAGTCAGTTGTTATTTTATTAAAATGTCATAGATACATGAGATCACATAACTAAGGAAAAGGTCTTTAATAATCCTAATGAATCTATATACATACATGGTTTAGTAATTTCATTGGAAAATAGACATAGATCCTTACAAAGGAAAATAAACTACTTATTTGTCACTAATTCCAAAATCATTATTCAGAAACTGGGAAGGAAAAAAAATAACAAGGTGATATAAAATGATTTTTAAGAGTTATATATAGAGGAAACGTGAATAAATAACAATTGAATCAAAATAAATTAGGTATAACCAATATGGAATGGGGAATAACTGAGGAAAACATGCCAATAATTTGCTGAGAATTGAAATGCATCCATAGATTTTATCATTATGAAAATCGTTTGGATAATGATAACAGAATGTTGAATTATTAAAATTATTAATTATTAGACATAATGTATTGGGAACATGAACCATTATACATTCAATAAATTTTATCTCTATGGGTTATTTTTTAGAAACAATCATGATGGGTTTGACACCAACATCTTGGTCTCATTAGACCTATTGATGCATCGAGGGGCTATAATGGACCAAAAAAGTCACTAAAAGTAAAGGGATTATTAATAAATATATTAAATTTCTGAATTATTAATATTTTTATTTAGTAGAGGAAACTTATTAATCCATATTTTCCAAGTTAAAACGACATAAAAAACAATCACCAAATGTACAGGGGTATACGTGTAAGACAATAATCAACTCCATGATACATGAATATGGATATTTAATATAAACATAATTTCAAAAGAAAAATTATATCATGAGAGAAGTCGATAGAACCAAAAAAAATTATTAGGTTCAAAATTCCAATTAACTCTTAATGAAATGTAAATTGAGATATAGTCCCTTACCTTTGGCCTGAAAATATTATTTACCTTATCTTAATATCCTAGATAATAAAATTAAATTCATTAGTTAATTAATTCAGAAAATTTTATATATTTATCAATTTATTATAAATTAATTAAATTTTATTATGGCATTTTTTGATGAGTTAAAAGATAAAATCTTATCATTTGGGAGCGTTCGTTTCCTTGGTTTTCATGATCGATTTACTTGAATATATGTATGTAAAAATAAGGTTAAATGAAAATCGTTTACTGAAATTGAAATTATATGATACTAATAAACATAAATAATTTTAAATGGATATGTATTTAATTATTTTTTATGGTATGAGGAAGAATAATTAGATAAAATTTTATGGAAATCATTATTATTTCGGCATTTTTCGATAACCCTGAATGTGTTCTATTTTATTATTTAATTTTATTCACATATAATGGTTCAAGAACATTAAATATGTAACGATACATATATTATAATATTGTTTTACCATTAAAATATTTATGAAAATAAATGAAGGAATAATTGAAAAACAAAATCATGTCATCTAAGAAGCTTGTAAATCGTCGCCTCACAAATAATGTTTTCATTATTAGAAAAAAGAAGAATTCTAAGAGACATAATGGTCAATTTTCAATTGAAATAATAAAATATTAATATATATATATATATATATGATTATTGATATATATTTTATTTTTTAAATAGGATTTGAGAGAAGGATAATAACAGATTATAAAATAAAAGAACATTAAAGTTGGGATTTAGGGTTTCACGTATTAATTTATTCTCTTTGATAACCTCCTTATGAGACTTGAGATTGGTCTTATATTGAAAAAAATGTATCCTAAACGATGGGAAGTGACTTGGGAAGTGTATTGGGTTGAAATTGGTCAACATTAAAGGTGTTGCTATGGTGAAGAGCATAGGTGGTCAGAGTGGAATTTATAATGGATGAGAGGGGTGTTTTTATTTTTTTTATCATTATTTTATTATTTTGGATACAGAAAAGAAATTTTGATGACTATTGATACAAAATAATATAATTAGTATTTTCAGGTTATAAATAATTGTGCTTACATCTTTCATAAATCATCTATGACTCAATAATTCATGTATCTATCTTATACTGTAAATTACCATATATCATTATTCACCAAAAATTCAACTATCTTAGAAAAATAAGATAAATAAACATTACCAATTTTTTGGTTTATAAAATTATAAATTTAGCTAAATTTTATTTAAAATAATTTATATATATGTTAACCTTATTTTTTAATGAAAATCAACATTATCTGAAAATATAAAAAATTCTTATTTATATTTGATTTTATAAAACATTGAAAAATTATTTAAGGTATCATAAAATAACATTATAATCATAAGAAAAAAATATTAAATTTTGATTATATTTTACTAAAATAAATATTCTTTTAAATAGCTCAGTAAATAATAAAATTTTAATTAATAATTATTGTGATATCAAAATTTCTACAATTAATTTATCATATCAAAAATATTTATTTACTCACACTCTAAAATAATTTTATCAAAATTTATTTTATAAGAATCCTAAATTTTTTTTACATTTAAATGTGATGTTACTATTATATTGGTATAATTGTTATTCTTAATGGCCACATTAATATTCCAAAGGTCATGTTTCTATTGCATTGATAAATGTTTCATAACTTCACGAAATTCCCCCTATTTAATTCATTCTTCATTATAATGTTTTTCTTCTGTTCTCTATGTGATTTTGTATGATTTATACTGTATCAATTATATTCGGTGGATTTAAGATATGAAATGAATTGAAATTATTTATGATTATACATACCAAATAATCGTGGGGGGTTTTATTCTTCACTCCTTCAAAAATTTCTTCCTCAAATATTTTGGGGACTATTACCCACTAAACTGATGTTTGTGGTACTTTTCATTTCATCATAATTTTCCCACATATACTCTTCCATTTTAGGGTTTCACTAAAGACCCTTTACTAGTATTGTTTTCCGATTTCTCAATACATTCTATCTTTTTACATTAATCTAGATAGTATCTTTATAGTAAGACAAATCTTTTTATTGTTCTTATTATTTATAGGGGAGTATATATGATGGATATATCATATAAATTGTGAACAATGATATATTGAACACATCATGAACTATGGAGAGAACTGGTAATATTTATAAATAGTAAGATATAGGTCAAATTATTTCCATAATTTCTAATGGTCAAATGTACCGAGTGCTCAGTTTCCCTTTCTTTCTGAACCATATGAAAGCCAAATATTGATATACTTTTAGAAAGACATGATCTCCCAAGTGGAATTCAAAATAATTTCTCTAGTTTCCAGCATAACACATTTTCCTATATTAAGATTCGTTTATAGGATACTAAATGTTATTTAACTTTTTTACTATCTCGTCAATTGTTTTAGGGCCTATAATTTTTCTCCCACCAACATTATCTAAACATTTTGGAGTTTAACATCTATTTCCATATAATGATTTATATAGAGTCATTTGAAAAATTTAATAGAAACTATTAATGTTTTAAAATTCAACACAAATAATTACTCATCTATAATATCTTTAAATTAATGTCAGAAATATATCAACATGTATTCCAATATTAGAATATTCCATTAAAAGTTTCCATCAATTTCAGGGTGATAGGTAGTACTCATATCATGCTCAGTATCTAAAGCCTCTAGAAGGCTCTTCCAGAAGTTTTATGAAAATAGTTATCTCAATTAAAAAAATCAATAGTGTTACACCATGAAGTCTTTAAAAAATATTAATATTAATAAATTATCAGTGATCAAGAGGAAAATGTTCCCTTATAGTGAGGAAATTGTAGAGACCCGAATCTTGACGTACATTGACATTACATTACATTTGCGGAATACTTAGTACATAACAAAAACACAGACACAAGGATCGTAATAGTTTAGTGTCTTTGGAAACTCGGAGTATAATCTTCTAATCCTGGTGAAAGATCTTCAACATATCCCATAAAGATCTTCCCTTTTTTTATACCTAAAACCTTTCTCTATATCCTGGGGAAAAGAAAACATAAAAGGGTGAGCTCAAATTCTCAGTAATGGTAAGCAAAAGAAAAATCAATCACATCATATTCATAAGAACATAACCTTTGAAAATCTTAACCTACATAAGAGATCATAATTTCATAACATGGGATAAATCATAGTAGTGAAATGAAATCCCAGTAAGCATAACATAAAACATGAAACTTTGTGGCATACACACATAATCATAGAGAATCATTTCTTGTTAGTCAAGACTCATTGCCAAGACTATCTTAGTAGATAAAGTCCCTTTCTGAATCGAGTAACCCTCGTTTCAATCCTGTTTCATTGAACCGGTATAACCTACCATTTCAGCCATGTCTATCTCATGAGATATAAAATCATTACCCAATGCATTGGATGGAGATATAGGTCCCACCCATCTTATAATGAATCCTTTCTTATGTGTGCCACATAATCATAAACCATACATCATAGCGTAACCCATGTAATAAAAATGGAATTCTTAAACAACATGACATCATAAAACCATTCATATAAGATAAAGGAATTCATAAAAATATTTCCATCACAACATAATCAAATCCATGTAATAATAGGGATAAAAACAGAACCCTTTATCAGTTTAGATGGAAAATAATTTTGATAAAACGCTTGAACTTCATTCTTGAGGAAAATATCCTTTCTACTTCAAAAACACTTTTCTTTTCTTAACATGTCATACAATTATAAACTAAAAGATGTTTATTAAAAATAAACTTGAAAAGTTGTAAAGTAATCTTCTTGGAAATAATGTTTTAAGAATCCCTTCAGGCCGTATAAGTTAAAAAAAACATTCTTCGTACTTTTGTCGGAAAATTCAAAAAGTACCTCGTACGAAAAAACGACAAAAGATTCCTTTCATATTCTTTACTAAAAACTCACTGAAGGGTAAAATTGGATTTAAACTATTGTAAGTGGATGGAAACAATATTACATATTCAGGGAACATGGATGTGGATGATAAAATACACCCCAGTAAATACTTACGAAAAAACAATCTCGGATAAAAATGAGATTGTGATATTTTTCCTTACCTTAGGTCCGACTTGCTTTGTAAGTGTCTAAACCTCCTGTATAATGATTTAAATCATGTTATTGACTTATTCCAGAATCATATTCATTGTTATTATATCATATATGGTCCACTTATGACTTTATATTACCCGTTCTTTTGTAAATTCATGTTAAAGTAGCGTTTTGGGTAAAATCATCTCATTTGTTGTTCGTGTTTTTAACTTGTAATTATTCATATGATTACTTAGATCATGATTACTTAATTCCAGAATATAAAACATGATTTATATATATATATATATTCATAATACACATATATAATAAATCAGTAAATGGAAAGAAATACACCGTTCATGGAGACGGTAGTCCGTACGTACGCATGAACGCTGTTTTCATTTCCTTATTGAATTGAATGGAATTAAGTAGATGACATACATATAAATATAAATAATTCCATTATCATTATTAGGTCATATATTTCATTAGTACTTATTATATATACTTTATAATCATTCATGAATGGTTAATCATTGAGAATGAATCTCATCGCGTCGTGGAGACGTTATTCCGTACGTACGCACGAGCGATGATATCGTTCCCATGGTCGTGGAATTGTGTTGAAGTGTATGTATACTATTTCAGTAACATTATCACTTCATAATAATCATATATAGTTACTCATTACACCTTTATACCCATCCAATTAAAGTGGTGACGGAAAATAGATTACACCACGGCGTGGAGACGGTATTCCGTACGTACGCACGCACGATGATTTCCTTTTTCCGTAGGATGGATAGAAGGTTAATTAGAGTTGTTTCATATTTATAATAACATATCAGTATATAAGAAATACTTATGTTATTACTTTATCATGAAACAACTAAAGAAGAAGAAGTTGAAGAAGAAAGAACTTGAAAAGGATCGGTAATGGGTATTACCTCTTCTTTGAAGTGCTTCTTTGAGACCTCCTTTTGGGGCACTAAAATTGGTCTTTTAAGAAGACCAGGACCTCTAGGATGATACTATGGAAGTGGATAAGTGCTTTTGGCAGGGTTTGTCCGAGCTTGAAGGCTCAAAGTTGTGTGAGGAAGAGAGGGAGGAGGTGCCCTTTTATAAGGGAGGAGAGGGGCACTTTAGGAATATCTCAAAATATTATTTTATATCAAAGTCAAAATCGGTTTATAATGGTTCCAAAGGGTCTTATTTCGAAGCTAAAGTGGGTATGGGTCGAAATCCTATCAACCAATAAGATTTAGACAAGTTTAGGATATTATTTTAACCTTATCAATTAGATTTAACTCTATGTTAAATAATTTAACTTTTACCGTGTCTTTTTGTTTTCTTTCACTATATGGTTAATACACTTACTATAACATGCCAAACGAACCCCAAATTGTTTATTATTAATACATATATCCTTATCTAAGTCATTTGGCCGAACCTTAGTTTTTTAGGAATAAAATAACAATTAATAATATAATATTTGATTTAAAAACTATTTTGTGTCAATTTTGACACTATTTGATATATGATTTTTGTGAAAGTCATAACAGAATTATATGTTCGAACCAAGTTGCTTAAATCAACACTAATATATCATATTAACCTAGACAATTAGAGTAATTCATAAAAAGTCTCAAATTACATTTATTTTGGTGTTTATAACATCAATTATGACAATATTTCATTAATAAGATAATTACTGCATCATCGTTGTGACATGAATAAATTAAATTATTTGATGTCCAAAAATTACAAATAAAATACCATTATGTATGAAATATTTTTAGCTTTCTAATGAATATTTACAATCGAATTTATCTTATATACAACCCTATATTAAAAATGTTTTAGTAAATATAATTTGATTTGAACTCTTTTAACTCTTCTTTGAATTAAATAATAATAAATGTCCTAATATAATCCAAGTGGGCCTAAATGATAATATTTTACACTTAAGATTTTTTTTGGTCGAGATACACTTGTCCAATAGAATTCGGACATGTGTTAGGGTAATATTAATATCATTCTTACCCTTAATTACCCTATTTACTTTTAACCGTGGTAAATAAACGTAAAAAGTTACTATTCACCAAAAATTATTTTCATCTCATTGAACCACATTTTACTTACTGACATCAACCATGTCTCTCGAATTTTTGAAATTCCATTCACAAAAGCGGTAAAATTAAGTTTTATGAAAAATTCAGTTTTTTAACTACCACTTAGTAGTTTCACTATTCATCAAAAATTGATGTTTTTCAGAACAATGCCAAAATTTCATCCGAAGATATATTTCATATTCCGAATTCAAAAATGAAGTATATTTTACCAAATTCATAACATAGAAGTTGCATTAATTAATTTTATAATTCAATCCCTCTATTAAAACAAATAGCGTGTTTTTAAGAAACAATATCTATCAAAAGATTGACACTTGATTATGTCTGGTTTAAATGTGAAATTACATCCAATGACCAAAATTGTATTAAATTGTAAAAATATATTCTAAATATACTTTAAAACCACTCAAATTAATAATTTATCACTATTAATTATATTGATTAAAAAAGTTGTTTTTAATTATAATTTAGTAATTTTCACTATTCATCAGAATATGAAAGTTATCCGAAAAGTACCAAAATTTCACCTTAGGCTAAATTCGATACTCCGAATCCAAAAATGAAGTCCATTTTGAGAGCTAAAATTTCTAAAATTTAAAAAAATGGTTATTACTATTCATAACGGCTAGTTTTAATAATATTTTAATAGCATATCGTTGTTTCGTGAAACTCAGTATTGCGTACTACACACGCTATCGAGGAAGGTTGCGATTGCGTGTAATGCATGGCAAGTCAAAGATGCGTGTTGTGTAAGCTCCTTTTTCTATAGCGTACAACACAAGACATTAATAAAATTATAAAGAATATTTTTCATTAAATCTCAGGCTGTTACAGAAATGTTTATATTTGTTAAGTCAATCAACAATTTCCCATATTGAATCATTCTTTATTGATGTCATTGGTAATCGAGTGAATACGTGCACAATATTGTTATCATATTTCCATATAGAAATAGTTGTTTTTTTGATAAATACTTGATGATTTTGTCTCTAGAATTTCACATATTAAAAAACTAGTCATATTGACACATAATAATAAATCATCCTCATTATATTATCACAAAAAACAGTATTCATTCATATATGTATATATATATATATCTTTGTTCTATTAGGGTTTATAGAGATGCTTGATATATAACAATCATCTAATAGTTTCCTTTTTATCCCATGTGTTATTGTAACACATAACAACTTTCAATATTTTATAACTCTAATTCCTTTCCTGAAGTCTATCAATATTCCATTCATAAAGGCATTAATTTTTGTTTGAATATTTTCATCATTAGATAGAGATTTTTTTAGCTTCTCCAGTAAATACTTCCTTGAAATAATTTGAAAATGGTGTGATTTTTCCACTTCCATAACAATCCTAATATCCATATTTACATGATCTATGAACATATGATCTTTCTCAATCCAAATCAGGTTAAAATTATAGGATATTTCATGCTTAATTAATCTCCTACCTTATCCTCCATTCCTGTGAGGTAGAGAATTGGGAAATCAAAATAATTGATTAACTCAATGAATATTCACTGAAACATGATGATTTATTTCAATGAAAATATGTATATCAAACTCATTTAATCCATATATATCTCAAATCTACCACCATAGGGACATTGTATCTATATCTTTAGAGAAAATATTATAGCTACTAACTCAAGATCATGAGTTGTAAAATTTTGTTAATGAGTCTGGAACATCCTTGATGCATAAGTAATAACATTAACATACTTCATAAGAACACAACAATGTACATTATTCTATGTCTCTCTGTATCTCACAAACCAATATTCTCATGATTTTTGAGTCAAAATGAGAGAATTGAATAATCAACTATTCAATTCATTAAATCATTATGTACAATATTTTTTCCTTGTGAATATAAACCCTTTACACGTGATCTTGGTTAATGAGTTATCCAATCATGTAAAATTATGATCAAAACGTCTATAATAACCCAGTAAATCAATGAATCTACATTCCTCAGTTATTTTCATTACATTATGCCGTTATTGGATTGCATTTATCTACACATGATAAACTGTGATTCCAACCTTAGAGACAATATGTCAATGAAATGAAATTTCATGAAGATATAATTCACACATGATAAATTTACTATATAACTACATCAATATAAGAGTCTCATGAGTGATACAAAAGTGACTCTCATGGTCTTAAATGGTTTTTCAATACACAATAATAACATCAATGAATAATACAAAAAATATTCAATATATTCCTTGAATAGATTGTTTATGAGATCCAAGAAAATATATGGTGAATTAGTCAATTTAAATGTAATTACTATGACCTTTTAATGTCTGTAGTTTATTTGAAAACATTCTTTGGAATGCCTTCCTTCATTACTCAAAACAGATGATATCCAGGAAAAAGGTTATTATGTGGAAAATATTGAACTTCATGTTGGAAATACAATATTTGATAAATACGAGGTAGAGGATAGTTGATAATTATTAGAATAGAGTTTATTTCTCTATAGTAAATGCACAACCTCAAGGATCCATCATTCTTATTCACAAAAAGAATTCGGGATCCCCATGTAGATACACTAGAGAAAATAAATCCCTTATTACCCAACTTTTCTAACTGCTTCTTCAGATCCATGATTTCCACAATGCTCTCTCTATATGGAGTATGTGATATTGGTCAAGGATTAGGTAATAAATTGATGTTACATTCTACATTCTTCTCTAAGAGGTGGCCATGCATTTCCATTGGAAATACATCATTATATTCACGTACAATTGTTACATCATCAATTCTATGATTAAATTCCCCATCCGTAGATGATTATTTCCCTTCCTCTCCACGAATTTCCATTAGTATAGCAATAGGTGGTTGATCTAGATAAGATTTAAAAGATTATTTTTCTTACATAAAGATATGAGAATCTACATCTTCCTCACATATCATAATTTACTTCTTCTTCAAATATATATGAATTATATTTTGAAATCTTATACATATCGTGGATTAAATAAAATTATATCATTGAAATGTTGATAATTTCAAAAGGTAAATAATATTTATGTCTCATAAAAGAGACTAACCCACACATTTTTTGTTTTTTTATTTATACTTCCCTTTGTATTTTGGACTAATAACTCCTTTGTTAAATAAAAATAGAAATGTAAAATTATGTTGGAAATTTTAGTATATATAAAAGAGTGTGATGAACCTTAATAACAGAATGTGTAGGATATAAATTATGATAGGACCCACCACCACATCATTTTGTACTTTTAATTTGCTTCATTGAACATATTTTGATTCCCATCTCCCCAAGGCCTCATCTTTGGTAGATTCCCCAAACTCATGGGTCATTGATATGAATAATATCTCAATTAATTATTGTTAAATCATTGAAAATCATATTTTCCCCCTCATTCATTAGATCTATAAGCCTTTTCTTCACCCTTATGACAAACTCAGACAACTTTCCATCATTAACCATGGTGATTCATTCCATAATTTTCAAAGAATGTATATTTATTCATTCCATTATTCTTATTTGATGCTTCACAAGATTCATCATTATCATCAGAATTTTTTCTATCGATTTACATAGAACACATATGATATATAAAATTCCATCACTATTTAGAGGGAACGTAATAAAATTTCAGCATATCAATATAATGGTTGGGATTCATGTTCCCTTCACAGGCATCATTTAAAAACATCATAGAAATGATCAATATTGTATTCTAAATAACATATGTAATCTATAGTATACCAAGATGGTCTTGAGAATATAGAATCATACACCACAACACTCTCTTATCCCCTATAATTTAAGATAAGTTATTATATATTCATTTTAGTACACTGGTCATAATAGAATTATTCGTCGAATAATTTTTCATTAAAATTTATACATTCGATGTCATATATTTCAACTTCATCCTTAGTATTTTGTATAAATTATAACCATTGAAAAGAATATCCCCAAGGAAAATATACTACCAGCATAAAAATTACATTTTCAATGCATCCCAATGCCTTAAATATCTTATCAAGGGGCTTGATCCACTACTCAGGTGCCACTAGATTAGTAGAACCAAAAAATGATGGGGGATTGTTCGGCATGAAACGATCTGACATAGGTATAGTACAGGTATTCATTAAAACTGTGTATTATATCATAATATGGTCCTGATCATCTATTATCCAAAAATATCTTTCTTTACTTGATCAATGGTGAATTCTATACATTGTACAAAAGTAATGATTAGATTCCTTCCATTATGCACAACTTCTATGCAATGGGATTATCTAAATTTGGTAATGAATCATAATTTAATATTTTGAACTAGAAAAAAAAATTTAACATAAATTATATAGATAATATAATATTCATAATCATGGTATATGTAACATCTAAACTGGTCTCACCTCTAAGACGGTGGCCGAACCGGTTGGTTACCTTCTCTCAAGTGCATCTCCCCGAATTCCAGAGGCTGCCGACTAGAAGTGGGGGCCTTTTTCATGAATTTGGGGGAGACTATTCCCACATAAATAATAGGTATTATCATAATAGATGTAGAAAATTATTAATAATAAAGAGTAGGTCCATATTAATGAATAATCTGTAGCAGAAGAAATATGGATAAACCAACTGAATAAGAATCAACTGCGGATGCTCACAAAATAATTTCTTGCTATGATGTTGGTCTATACTAAAATCATGAAAAAAAGAAACCCAATTATACTATTAACTAGGATAAAAGACGCAATGTGTGAAATTTGAATCATGTACAGGGATCGGTCCTCTACCCCAGCCTCCATCCTATGTAGTAAAACACAATCATGCATCGGAAGAAACATACTCTTCTTTTTCAATACGTACAAGCATATAATATACACGTGTGTTAATGACACCTGAGGAGGTTATGAGATAAAATCTCAGTAGGTCGGAACACATGGTGTCTAAACCTTTCCATTTCATACAGCAATAAAATGAAGTCTATAATTATATAATAAATACATATAATTAACTAATCGTAATAAAATAAGAAAATCTTCCCAACTTCCCAACAACACATGTCCCTAATCACCTACTTCAGCCTAAGCTGGAAGTCTGAAAGGAGTACATGTATGTAGAATGCACATATAAATATATAGAAATAATTGAAAATAAATGTAACACTATAAATGGGAATACCCCCAAGCATCTTCTTTAACTAGGGGTCAATGTCATGTGTCCACTATGTGTGCTTCAACATACAAGAAAAATATCACAAATCTCAATAGACTCAAAGAAGAATTAATATAAACCATCAGTGCATCGTTATTAAGGTTTAGGGTGAGAGTTTCAGTCTGAGCCCATCCCAAAGGTATTTCTATAGAAAATCATTCAAATTATCCAGTACCACCCAGCCCATCAAAAGAAATCATTCGAAAGACCAAGTGTTTCTCAAGTCATGACATTACCATGAATCCATTCTGATCTAGCAAAAAGGGTTGAACATCATCTAAGGATATCTTCTCATCATTTAAAATGGATCAATCCCCAATGGGCCCTTTTAGAACTAGAGTCTCCCATAAGTATTCGAATGCCTGGGGATGTCTCTGTTGGGAAAAGCCAATACACCACCCCCTGATGCTTAGTGGTAACCAATCTGTAACAGAGTGTCTAAGTGTGACCCTTAAAATGGGACCCTCCTTCATTACCTTCCCTAAATTTAATTAGTGTTTCAAAATAGTAGATATGATAAATCATACATATGTAGTTGTAGTTTTAGCTCTATGTAGATACATTTATAAAACCAAGGCATTAATTTAATATTACTGCGTAAAAACTGAGCTGGAAATATACTGAATTATATCAAGTAGATAAATGAACATTTAAATAAAGAATTAATTTAGAACAAAAAACTACCAATGATCCAACAATTCAAGGTTCATAATTATTCTAAAATAATTTCTTAAATTATTCACAACAAAAATGGGCTACACAACACATGTAGTATAATAAATTAAATGTATAGGATAACGGGATTTATACCAACCATTTCGAAAAAAACAAAGAGGTATCATACCATGTTGAAATAATTTAAACAATTTAATTTATGATAATTATTGCTGCAACAATTAAGCAGAACAATTCAATTCAAAAGATTGGGTGAATTTTCAAAACGATGCTAGGCACCAGTGAATGGTACAATCGCGTGTTCTTATCAATTGCAACGAAACAGAGGGAAAGAGAGTAGACACCATAACTTATGGTCGTAGATGATTCTATGATCTGTGGTAGGCATTTATTTGACCTAAATTGGAAGAAAACAGATGATTTAAAAAATCAATAAAATGGGATAAATTCATCTATGGTGAACAGCGTAAAAGATACTCAATGAAACTATACAATTTCAAATGTGCGTGGTTATCCTTTAATTATGGATTATAGCTCACATGACGATGATGAAAAAGATGATGAATGGAGGCAGGATGATCTTTCGAAGAGGGGAGAAGGTGGTGTACCACCTAGGGAGAGGGGGTGTGCCACGTACAGGAGAGGAGAAGAGGAAGACAAGAAAAAAGATGAAAATAAAACAGAATGAAAAAAAGAATAAGGAACAAAGGAAAATAAAATAAAAATAATAAAAATAATAGAAAAAGAAAAGAAAAATGAAAATAAAAATATTAAAAATGGTTTGACACATTTTTAATAATTTTTTTATTCATCCCATTCCCACTTTTAATTTTATTATTTATTTTCATTTTTTTCCTTCTCTTTTAATTTATTTAATATTTATGTAATGCATTTTAATTATTTTTAACTCGAATGATACACTAGGGTACAAAATAACATTTTACATAAATAACAAGTAACTATTTAATTAATTTCATAGCTGGCTGGGACCCACAACAAGGTGGGCATGTGCCCAACTAGGTCGCTTTGAAAATTTAGACTAAAAACATAAATGATTTTCACCTTGATTTATGTCGAGACATTAAAATCATGTATGTGGGTAATTAATAATATTTTATCTAACCCAAAATTAAATATTTACCCATATATATTTGTGTGTACATGTTATATATTTATACCCATCAGTATATTTATATATATACATCCTCACAAGTTTATATGACTATATAAATAATTAATCCCAATATATATATATATATAATCATCAATGATTGTGTCCCAATCTAATAATAATAAATATAATTAAAATTATTATTATTTAATACAACCAATCAATGACACAATTAATAATTTTAAAACAACAACAATAAAACAACGAATAAGGCTAATTAAATAAATATTTATTGTGCATTTGAATTTAATTCGAACAATTAATAATATCACATTTATTAAATTGTGTAGTTATTATTTACACCACAACACAATGTATTAATTATGGGATTACATTTCCATTTTTGTTTAAAAAACTATAATATTAATAAATTAATAATTATTATTATTTTCAACAACCCAACAAAATATTAATAACCCAATTATATTATTTTCCAGTGCATCTGACAAAACGTCTAATGCTCACAATATTTATACCCTATCAAGGGTGAACCCCACATCTTGAAACAAACGGTGGTCTTATATTTCTCATTCAATGCACCGTTTGTGAGAAAATTATTATTTATTATTAAGAATTCATAATAATTAAATAATTAATTATAACGAGGTTATTATCACATGCGAGGTTTCCAAACACACATCCCACATCAATGTTATTCCCTTCCTAGGGTAAACCAGGCATTTCATACCAAATAATGGTCTCAGATTTCTCACACGACACACTGTTTAAGAGTTATTTCATTTGAAAAAACAAACACAAAAGTGAATACATAAAATAAATTTAATATTTTTATTCTATCAACACCGAGAGTCTGCGGGTCTCGGAATCCCTCACTGACACATCGTCAAACTATGAAAATATTTATAGAATATTTCGAGGTTATAAAGAATAAGTTTACCCTTCATCTAATTTATTTCCATTTTTATATTAATATAATAAAGATTTTAATTTATTTAAAAGACACATCGCAGTGTCAACTATCAGATATAAAAAGTTTTGATGCTTGGTTTTCAAACCAGCCTACCCAGCTAATTGGAAAAAAATCCTATGATTTTTTTTCTGGTTCAAAACACATGACGTTGCAACATTCCCACCTTAGATCTTCTCTTCCTCGATAATCCATTGGGAAAAATGTTATCCTCGTATGATCTACAGGGTCATGCTGTATCATACAAAACATCTCATTTCATATCTAAACGCCCAAATAATGTTCAAACATTGGTTAGGCAAGCGACACCTAAGTTATTATGATCAGAGTCGACTCATATTTTCCAACCGAATCATTGAGACGGTACCTATACAAACACATCCATCTAGATACATGACCATGTCATCATATCATTAACATCTATCCAACATTACATTCCACCATAGTTTTTAACGTTAGAATGGGAGAATTCCAAGTAACGACACCTTCTAGTATTAGAATATCCTATAAGGCACACCCTTATGAATTTTAGTGACGTTTCTCAAATGAATTTTAAAACGGTTAAAATGGTTGATTCACATATAACTAAAAGCCCATGTGAAGCCATCTATTTATGAATAGCATGGACTGACCCAAGCCGTACTCCCCCAACCTGACGACGTGATTAAAAATGTATTTTAATAACCGCTCTGTTGAACAAGAAATATTACTAGTCGATCCACTCCAACCTACCATTTTAGAAGACTATTGGATTTGATGGTAGGTGATTGAAAAATTGAATTGTGATGTATTATTCAAAGGTGTATCAAATTTACAGTGAACACATCCACCGAAGATCATAACTGACCTTAGGTGACGATTCTTGATTTTGAAATCACGGAGCTCGACCAAAAGTCATGGCTAACCTCAGATTGAAGCAACATGAGTGAAAGGAACTAACACATAATATTCCATACTCCATCATTATGAGTGAGACTTTGGTACAAGGGCATGATTCCCATATCAAAACATTGACTTGGACTAGAGAAACATTAACCCAGTTATCATGATAGATGAAATGACTGGTCTACAATATTTTTTCAGGAATTCCCACACAAAAATCCATGGGTCACTCATGACTAAACAAGCACCGATATTATTGATGTGTCATCATGAAACCCTAAGAAACACTGCCTAAATAATGTCAAAAACATTTAAATATTGAGAATGGAATAATAAAAATGCTCTCTTAGTGTATCAAGGGATAAGGCAAGATTGGGAACATGCTTGTCACATAAGGAATAATACACTAACAGGATTAGAATATTACTATAACGAGAATAGTTAATACATTGGCCTGAATTCCCTACCAAACTGACCAGCGTGTCAAAACACTCGAGTCGCTATAAGTCATCCTGAGCATTGGGATGAAATTGATTCCACTAACAATGAAGTCATTGTACTTCGAAGATGACCTGAAATTTATTTAACAACGCAGGACTTGACAATTATACTAAACTCAAATCGTTCGTCACAACATAAAGAACTTAGTGAACCTACATACGTGAACTCATACTACCCCGAGGTGATACGGAGGAAATATGAACATTAACTCAGAGGACGACGTACTAAATCCTCTATCACTACGGAGAAGAGAGGGTCGAACGACTTATGAACAAACTATCAATTACTAAGGTAACCTGATGAAAAAGCGTTACCTGATTCTCAATCTGGAATTGAAATTCAAGGAAACCTTACCACCTCTTCGAAAAAAGGATTCATTTTTATGAAAGGGGGTCCGACTAGGGGAAAAACAAGAGAATGGTTCTGTTCCAAGGAAACTCAAGGAGAAACTCAATATACCATTATACTTTGGTCTTAAATAGAGTAAATTGCTATAGATTCTATATCCCATCCATTTATATGTAATGAAATTAAATTATTAATCAAAAAAGATTTAATCAAAACATCAAGTATTAATTTTCATAAAAAACAGAAGGTATTTGATCTTAAACAACACCACAAGGGGAAAATAGACAAGTTTTATAAAACTCCATTTTAAAACATTTGAGAATAATTGAAATCAAGTCCTTAATAAAGAAATATATCACATAAATTACTTTTATATAGATAAGGTGACCTAAATGGTTCCCACTATCTAGACCTAGGATCATTTGAATTAACCCAAAAAAGTTGTATAACTATTATGTGTCACAACACCCAATAGGAGGTTATCTCATGTGTAACATGCACCAACTAGCCTACATGGGCCTAGTTGTGCCTTTATGGAGTTAACCAATTCATATGATTTTATAACATGCTCAAACACACATCACCCTAGATATATGGGTGACTATAAACCTTTAAAGAAACTATAAAAATTAATGTTTTTTGGAGTTTTACTCCCCTTTAAAGGAAACAAACATCTCAAAAAGAAACCAATTACATAATGAACAAGATAGAAGGTCACTAAAAGAAGCTAACAGTGATACAAGTTGTAATAATTGGAGCATAACATTTTAATTATAGATACATTCTAATAGGCATATATGTATGATACAAGGAAAACATGGTATAAATAGGAAGCATGGGAACAAGCTAACATTCTAAAAGTATCACTAAAACATGGTATCCTCAAAGGCATGCTAAATAATTACAAGACATGGTATAAATTCAAGGAACCTAATTTTAATCTATAGGCTTCCCAAAATGAAACTACATGGAATGTAACTATGCATGGCATGTGAATTAATATGTGCCTATTAGGATGCATGAAATGCTCCATCCGTACCTTAATAGGACATGGGTAATATACTATATGGTTAATAAATTTCTAGTAGTATAAATTACACCAATTACTCGAGGAGAATTCATATCAACTTTAATATCAAAAAGCATGAAAATCAATTCATAGCCCTAGCCATATGGTCATTTCTCATACATGTGGTGACTAGTCCCAAGCATGACTATTATCCAAGAACTAACACATTCATTGAATTATTTCTACCAACCCAAAACATTATAAAAAATGGAAAAATACCACCTATAATACCACTTTGTAACATATCTAATCGGATCACCTCTAAGATGGGGGCTTGACCGATGGGTGAAATGACCTCAAATGCTTCTCCAGGAATGCCATAGGCTGCCTACTACTAGCAATGGACTTTTTCTTGTCAATGAGCGAGACTATTCCTTCATAGTTTATAAGTATTATAAAAGTGGATGTAATCTAAAGTTACTAAAAATTATAGGAGGCATAAAAAACAATAATCTTTAGTAAAAGGAATATGGATAATCCAACTGAATAAGAATCAAGTACGGAAGCTCACAAAATATTTTCATTCGATGATGTCTATCAAAACCAAACACATAAAAAAAGAAACCAATGTATACGATCTAATAAAAGAAAAGACACAAAGTGTGACAACTACATCACAAGAAATGGTCAATCGTCATTCCCATTCTTCATACATAGCAACAAAACACAATCAACCATTGGTTGTAGCACATATCCCATTATCCAAACCTGCAAGCATATAATCTACTTGGGTGTCAACGATGCCTGAATATGGTGTGAGATAAAATCCCAGTACGCCATCACGCAATTTGTATAATCATTTACATTTCATGAAGTAATAAAAACCAATGTCTCATTATATAATAAATGCAGATAATTAAAAAGCGCATTAAAATAAATAACTTGGCTCAGGTTCCCAACGACACCCATCCCCAATTAGCAGCTTCGGCCTAAGTCGGATGTCTGAAATTATTACCTGTAAGCATAAGGAACATATGAATATATAGAAATACATGAAAATAACGGTAAAACAAGAAATATGCATACCTGCAGGATTGTTCTTTAACATGGGGTCTATGTCCAGTATCAACCAGGTGTGATTCAGCATATCCGAAAAATATCAAAAATTTCAAGAGACTCAAAGAGTCATTAATATAATAATTCAATGAATCGTTATTGCAGTTCAAGATGAGATTTGGATTTTGATACTATCTCGAATGTATTTCTAAGGAACATCCTTCAAATTACCCTATAACACGGAGCTCGTCCATAGAAATATTGGGAATGACCAAGTATCGCTTGAGGCATGGCTTTACCATGAGTCTATTCTTATCCCAAAAAATTAGGTTGAGCATCATTCGAGGTTATCTTAGCAACATTTCCAATAGATTCATCACCAGTGGGCCCTTGTGGAATTAGAGTGACTCATAAGTATTAAAAATCTTAGTGATGTCTCGATCTGGAAAAGAATAGACACCCCCCACCCGGCTTGTAGTGGTAACCAATTAGTAATGGAATGTCTAAGAGTAACCATTAATAAGGGACCCACCTTCATTCCCTTCCCTTAATGTAATTAATGGTTCACACAAGCATATATGACATAGCATAGATATGTAATTGTAGTTTCAACTCTATGTAGATACATCCATGCATCACAAGGTATTAAATTAATATTACAACATAAAAATGGATGTGGAAATATACTAAATCATTCCATGTAGATACATTAACATATAAATAAATAACTAATTCATCCCAAAAAACAAACAAGGATCCAAAAATCCAATGTTTATAATTATTCTATAATAATTATTTATATTAAACCCAACATAAATGTGCTACACAATAGTTGTTGTAAAATTGGTTAAATGTCAGCGCTAATGAAAATTTATACTGACCATGTCGAAAAACATAAATGGGTGTCCAACCACATTTTAAAAATTTAAAAAATTTAATTTATGATAATTGGGGATGCAAAAATTAAGCAGAACAATTAAATTGAAATTATTGGTTGAATTTTCACAACATCGGTACGCACCGACGAATAACACAATCATGTGTTTTTATAAAACTAAATGAAATTAATGGAAATAGAGTAGATGACTTACCTTATGGTTGCAGATTATTCTATGATCCATGGTAGGCATTTATTTGACCTAAAACGGTAGAAAACATATGATTTTATAAAAACCCCAAAATAGGGTAAAATCCTTCATCTTTGAACTGCACAAAGGATACTCAAAGAAACTCTACGATTTCAAATGCACAATTTTATCCACTCCATAATGTTTACATTGCACAAAATATAGAATAAAAAAGGCGGTGAATGAAGGCACAATGATCTTTAAAAGAGGGGTGAAGGTGGTGCACCACCTAGGGAGAGGGGGTGTGCCACGTACAGAAGAGGAGGAGAGGAGAGGAAAAAAGGAAGGAAAAAGGAAAGAAAAAAAAGATTAAGGGAAAGGGAAAAAAATAAAAGGGGATGAAAATGAAAATGAAAAGATAAATAATAAAAACAGTTAGACCCATTTTTAATTATTTTTCTACTCCTCTCATTACCGCTTTTAATTTTATTATTTATTTTCATTCCATTTCCATCTCATTTAATTTATTTAAAATTCATAAAATCCTTTTTAATTATTTTTAACTCCAACTCTATGATAGGGTGTGAATTAATATTTTACATTAAGCCCAATCAATTATTTATTTAATTTAATTGCTTTTGGGTACTATAACAGGGTGCGCAGGCATGCACCCTAGGTCTCTTTAATGATTTAGAATAAAAACATAAATGGTCTGCACCTTGATTTATGCCGAGACATTAAAAGCATAAATGTGGGTAATTAATAATATTTTATCTAACCCTACATTTAATATCCACCCATAGATATAAATTTATATATATATGTGTGTGTGTGTGTGTGATATATATTTATACCTGTATGTATATTAATATATATACATCCGCACATGTATATATAACTATATATATTTAATACCCATATATATATATATATTACTCATATATATATATTTGTCAATTATCTTATCCCAATTGTAAAATAATAACTACTATTCAAATTATTATTATTATGAAGAACACATCTGTGACACCATTAATAATTTAGAAAAATACAAAAAAATGAATAAGGGTTGTTAAAAAAATACTGATTGTGCATTTTTATTTAATTCAAACAATTATTAATATCATATTTATTAAATTTCATAGTAATTATTTCCACTACCACATGATTTATTAATTATGGAATTAAATTTTTCATTTTTGTTTAAAAAAAACATAATATTAATAATGAAATTATTATCATTATTTCCAACTCCCCAACAAAATATTTATAACGCACTTAAATTATCCTATGGTGCATCAGAAAAAATGACTGATGCTCTCAAAAGTTACAACCTGCCTAGGGTAAAACCCACATACTAGAAATATTGATGCTCTTATAATTCTCAATCGATGCACCGTTTGTGAAAAAAATATTAATTTTTATTAAAAAATAAGAATAATTAATTAATTAAAAATAACAAGGGTATTATCACATGAAATGTTTCCAAATAGCCGACACACATAAATATTATAACATTCCTATGGAAAACCCATCTGTCTAATCCTAACAATGGACTCTGATTTCTCCTACGACACACCATTTGAGATTTATTTCATTTTAATAAGCACACACATGTGTATGAGTAAAATAAATTTAATATTTTTATTTTATCAAATTCAAGAGTATACAGGTCTCGAAATCCCACGCAGACACATCGTCTAACACTGAAAATATTTATAAAATATTTCATGGTTCTAAAGAATAATTTTATCATTAATAAAATTTATTTCCATTTTAATTTTAATGTAATTAATTTAATAAACTATATTTTAAAGACACATCGAAGTGTCCATGATCAAAAATAAAAAGCATTAGTGCTCTATTTTTAAACCTCCCTTCCCAATTAATAAAAAAATATGTATGCTTTTTCATCCAGTTCAAAACACACGATGTTAATGTTTATTTGGGAAAATATCTAATTTGTATTACATTATAATAGTTCATAAAGATAAGGATAATTACCCTAATAATTTTTCCCAGGACATTCAAATCTGTTGCGCAGTAAGGACCAATTTAATATAAGAGGTTACACTAATTAAAGCACGACACACCATGTTAGAGTTCTTTCTATAGTGTATATTTTTTCTAAAACCATGTCCAATTGTAATATCAAGATATGGATGTATTTTGAGGAAGACCCAAATAATCTCTACCTTACCAAAATTTGAGTATGTTATTCTATTGTTATACTTAATGTCAATATTAGGGTTACGATCCATAAACTAGGTATTCAATATCTTGTTTCCAATGTTTCTATTAAACATCATATGATACCAAATATAGAAACCTAGACCCCTTTTTCTTAGAGTGGGTAGTAATTTTATTATAGTCGAATTGATAAAATCAGCCACATCACTATGTATCCATCAATTAAGTATTATTGAAGAAAATAAATATATACATGATTCACTTACTACATTGGAAAAATAAACAATAAACATATTAAGGGAAAATAAACTATTTTATAGTCATTTATTCAAATATTTCCTCTTGAAAACATGGGGAAGGAAAATAGATGCAATCAATGCACTAAGAATTAAAATGCATCCCTTGATTTTGTCATAGTAAAATTAATCTAGATAATGATACTCGAATGTCAAATGAAGATAATTAGTAATTAATGAAATTAATGTCTCTGTCACATGAACCATCATACTATCAAGAAATGTATTCTTGTTTCTATATACAAGTTTGATTATGTATTGGAAAAAACACGATGGGTTTTTCACCAACTATTTTTCTCACGAGACATGTTCATACATCCAGGGGCTATAACGGGCCCAACCCATCAATCATGTCCAAAAAATTATTCAGAAAATTTATTTAATTCAGGTAAAATATTACTTATGAATATATTTATTGAGTAGATTATATGTATTAATCAATAATTCCCAAGTTAAAAATTATTCAAATAATCATTGTCGTATAAGGGTATATGGCTAAGACAATTATCATATTCATGATACATAAATAGAGATATTTAATAGAATAATAATTTCAAAAGAGGAATTATCTCAAATTAGTAGTATATACACAACATAGAAATTATTAGGTTCACAATACTAAGTACATCTCTAATAAATGAAAATTGAGATGAAGTCCCTAACCTTTTGTTTATATGTGTTTTTCACATGATCATAATGGATCAGATAATCAGATTAAATCTATTAATTAATTAAATCATAACCATTTTTAAATTTATTTTATTTATTATAAACTTATGATATTCATTTATGGAATTTTTGAAGAGTTATTGGACAGAATTTTATCATTTCATAGCATTCATATCCATGATTTTCATGATCAGTTTAGTTGTATACCTGTACAGAAAAATCATTTAAAATGAAAATAGATGTCAAAATTTACAATTATGTGTCATTAATGAACTTGACTAATATTAAATTGTTATATATTTAATTCCATTATGTGTTATGTTGAAAAATATTTGGATAAAACATTAGAAATAATGGTGATTATTTTAGAGTTTTTTTGTCATCATGAACTAGTTTTGAATTATTAAGAAATATTATTCCTATATACCTGTTCCTGAACATTAAATATTATATGATACCAATATTATAATATTTTCTAACTTTGAAATTTTATGTATGACCATATATGGAAGCTTAATTGAAAAAATATAATGTGTCGTCTATGAAGGTGGTAAATGGGCACCTCAAGGACAATGTTTTCCTTTTTATAATAAAAGGGAAAGGATAGGAGACATGATGGTATATTTTCCATTGACATAATGAAATTATAGTGTATATAATATAATAGAGATATTACTCATTTTTTATATAGGAGGTAAGGGATATACAAAAAAATAGAAAAGTAAAAGAAAGAAAATTAAAGAAAATGAAAGGAAATTATTAAGGGTTTTACTTCTTGAAATCATGTCCTTTAGAACCTCCTTAGGGGATGTGGATTTGATATTTTATTGAGACCAAAGGACCATGGACATGGGTTCGATACATGGGAAGAGGTTTGGGCAGATATTGTACAATATTCGTGAATTTAGAGGTATGAGGAGATGAGGTGGCGAGGGATGGTAATTATAGTGGACGAGAGGGGGGTTTTTTGATTATTTTAAACATTATATATATATTTGGATAAATGTAAGAAATAGTAAGGATTATTACTACAAAATAAAGTAAACATTACATTTTAGTTTGATACAATGGTGCTTAAATCAGCCATAAATCATCAATGACTCTATAATTCATGTATTTATATTATACTATAAATTATCATGTTTTACTATTCACCCATGATTCAACTATTTAAAAAAAAAGAAATTAACCCTAAATTTTTTTTTCATGTTTGAAATATGAAAATGAACCCCATTTTATTATAATAATCTAATTAATATGATAAATTTAATATTAAATTAAAATTTTTATTTAATCAAAAAATACCAATTTTTAAATTATCACTTATTTTATAGCCCATTCTAAAATTAATTTAGGCCGCATTAAATTTTATTATAATCATAAGAAAAACAAATAATAATATATGAATATATTTTATTAAAAAAAATATCTTTTATTTCCATGTATTAATAATAAAATTTTAAATTAACATATATGTTTTATTAAATTAGAACACTTATTTTATCCTTTTCAAAATATTTATATACTTATCCGATGATATAATTTTATCACATTTTCATTTAAAGTACTTCTTTATTTTAACTATACATTCATTGGTGAAGTTAAAATTAGATTGTATGAATTACTGTTCTGAAGGGTCAAATTACTATTCTAATGGCCAGTTAATAATTCATTTTCATAGGATCATTAATTTCTAGAAAACCATATTATTTTATTCAATCTTCATTACACAGTTTGTGTTGTGTTCTATATGTTATTTTATACGATGTATAATAAATAATTTTTTTAATGTATTCTATAAAATGAATTGAATTTTTTATGAGGATACATACTATAAATTCATGGGGTGTCATATTATCCATTAATCATATTGTGATTGTACAATAACCATTAAGATCAGTAGAAATTAAGGGATATAATAAAGTCTATTTGATATAGTTAAAAAAACTGATGCATTTGACCAAATTGATCATCTTGAATGAATACCATTAATTAGATAATCTGATAGACATGAGAGAAATAAGATTTTAATAAGACTACTCACAAGTAGAAACACACCAAGTAATTCTTAAAAAATTGTCAGTGATGCAAAATATTATTGATATCACGGGATATGAAATGTTCACTAAACAACCCTATGATTGTTCCAACATATGACACCTTACCATATGGGTGTACACTGGTGTAATAAGGGGTAATGTATCTGGACCCAAGATTATTAAATTTTTTGTATTGTTTCCAATGTAAAAAATATTATAATTATCTATTTTCATTATTAATGTATATATATAAATATATATATAAGGTGATAAAATTCCTCTTTGATAACATGAAAAAAATATAATTTTTAAAAAATGTATGGTTTTAATTAAAATAACTCTTATGATTAATTATATATTTTTGAAATATATTTTATTTTAATATAAATTTATAATTAAAAAATATTTTCCCATATAACACTGATAATAATATTTAGTGAACTCCAATGGAACCATTATAAGGGATAATTTTTTTTTGTTATTCTAGAATTCTGTGTAAGCTATTAATAATATTGTTTTAATTAAATTTATAATTTATTATATATATATAATTATTTTTAAAAGGTAAATATTATTTTCTAAATCACCACGTTAAAATTATGTAAATTATCATTTTTTAATAAATTTTTGAAATAGGTGAATTTTTGGCTAAAAATTATATATAGTATAAATATATGTTTTTTTGGGACTTCATAATATCCAAAAAATGATGTGTTAAATTCATTAAAAATAATTTCTTAACATACATTGATTTATTCTTTAAAATAGTTATTTTTTAAAATTTATTTTATTACATTAATAATGGTTCCTTATATTCTCGAGAACATATATTATATCTTAATGTTTCAAAATAAATTCATTAAGAATATGACTCACTTCATCATCCCCAATTGTTTTTATTATAATATGTTCTATTTAAATCCTTCTAAAATATTAAAATCTAATCATCCTATAGAGAATCCATGGAATGAAATCATTAATGGTTTATAATTATTATTTCATCCTCTATAGTCCAAATCAAAAAATTAGAAAATAATATAGAACTTCCCTCTCTTTCTCTACAGGTGACCAAAAAACCTTCCAATCCTTTTCACCCAAAACCCAATGATCATATTGTTACTATATATATATCTCAATAAAGACCTCCCAATGTGTTCTCATGATCATAAAGAACTCCTCCCATTTTATAAAAGCTCCCTTTAATGGTAAGGGACTCTCTCCTCTATTTTTTCAAGTACATTATTTGTATTATTCATTTTTTTATTTCTAATTATTTCAGGATATCATATTTTCAAACATCCATTTATTATACATATTATTCAAATGTAATACGATATTAACTTCAACTCTCAGTAATGCTTTCTAGAAAACAATATTCACCCCTAATAAACATCTAAAATAATTAAATGATTTTAGCAGTAAAAAATTTATGTTATTAATACCAATGAATATTTAAACTCTAAGTTATTAGTCTATATGTTTTTATACTTCATTGAAATGGTACATCCTTGTATATAACCTATAGTACCCCAGGATTCAGGTATATAACCCCATTTCCTCAGGTTTTATAATTGGTCTGTCTTTAATAGAGTGTTTCTATAAAATAGAGAGTTTCCATAAAATAGAGAGTTTCCATAAAGTTGGTTGTTTCCATAATTGTGGTTGTTTCCATAATTTTGGTTGTTTCCATAAATTGTGTTGTTTCCACAAACTGGGATGTTTCTATAAATATGGTTGTTTTCATAATGTGGGGGGTTTCCATAAAGTGGGTTGTTTCAATAAATTGTGGTGTTTCCATAAAGTGTGATGTTTACATAAAAAATGTGTTTACCTAAAAAGGGTATTGGTGAATATGAGAGAGTTTGCAAGATTTATAAGGAGTGTTAGGACAAAATTTCATGTCACATGATCCATACACGGTTGGCCCAATTGTGTGGTCCAACCATGCGTAGAGGTCAAATATTGATCTTATTTTCTAAGAGCTTACTCGTTATTGCTCTATATATTTCATTTTGGATTTATAATGACCCTATTTTGAGATTAGTCTCCCTATAAGGCTGTATAACTATCCACACATGAGTTTTAGCTAACCCAAAGCCTTCCCTTGGTGATTTCGTGTCCGATTCCTGAGGTATGTCCCCATTCCTTCCAAATTTGTCATCTTTTCATAGATCTGCTTAAATATACTTTTCTAATCTCCATTCATTCTAAGATATGAACCTATATTGGGTATATATACGTTTTTGTATGCCAAATAATTCAATTTTGAATCATAATGTTTCTAGGATATGAGAACTAAGGTCGTTCTTTGATAATTGACCGACTTTCTTGTTCTTTCTTCGTCTGTTGTCAAAGATTCCTCAAAACCTTCGAGGTAGGTGTCTTCAATATCATATCCTTTTGCAAGAATTTATTAGCATAGATTCAAATTGGTTTATTGATTGTGAAATTCATTGAAAAATCTTCATTTGTGAGGATTTGTGGTTTTCGTGCAATTGTGTGATCTTGGTGAATAGTTGTACAATAGGGGGTTTAGTTTCATGAATTTAAAAAGATCATTTTAAATTAGGGATTTTCCGGAATTTCTCAATGGTTAACGAAAAAGATATTTTCAGTAGAAATGGTTTTCTATAAAAATAGAGTCTTATTGAAATATTTGGTAATTGAAATAGTTTAAAATTGAAATGGTTTTGATAGAAATGATTTTCAATAAAAATGTGTTTTTATTTAAACGGTTTTTTTGGCATGATCATGGGGAATATGAGATGTCTGTTCATGTTGCATATGTTGGTCTTGGATTAAATATTACTTTGTTCTCAGTGTCAAAGGTTTAATGGATCATGTGAATTTCATACATGAGGCTTGGTTGAAATAAGACCTTGTTCTCGGTGCCAAAGGGTTAATGGAACATGGGAAACAATTACCTTATGATGGCTTGGAAGAATGATGAGAAACTACTCACGAGTATGTTACTGTCACAACGTAGTATTCATAATTTATTTCAAGGGTTTGAGGAATGGCTGGGTATGCTGATAAAGGGATATTGTGAAATGGTTGTAATGATTGTTTAGTTATTTTTATGGAAAATATCTTGATGGGAAATTTGGTTTTAATTGAACTTGTATGATTTTGGTAATGAATTGTTTTGGAAAAACGAATATATTTATTTATAAATTGTTTTTGAGAAATTGTTTATATAATTTTTTTTTATATAATTGTTTCTAACTCTTTTATCCTAGGGGAGTGAGTAGGGAAGTCACTGTGGAAACCTACTATGTTGTATACCCAACCCTTCATTGGCACAATGGTTCTTTTTCACATTCTATAATCTAGGAAAAGGGAATAAGTAATGTTTCACACATGGTTACTACTACCTCGTGATGTTTGGGGTGTTCGGAGATTTTGGAGCTTGGTGCTTGTGGAGAATGGAGTCTTGAGGTCTTTAGAGAGTCTTGTTTTGTCTATCCACTATGTACTTTGATACTAGGTTATTCTTCGGGTGTTCCTTACTTTGATGTTGTTTTGAGATACACAAAGTTGTTGAGTTGTATTCCATTGGTTCATGCATCATATAGTGGATGGTTTTTTATGGTTGGTAGGTTTATTGGTATATTTCATAAAGGGAAAATTTCCAAACACTTGTATTTGAAACCCTTTGGCATTTATTTCCATCCTCTGGCATCTTGGGGAAGTCGCTTATGGCCTAGTAATGACTTTCTATACTCTAAATCCAATGAGAATTGGCGGGCCATTACAAATGGTATCAGCGTGTTCGATCTTTGACTAACAAGTAGTCAATGACGATCCAAGTTTGGGATATGAAATCCCTTCTTGTGTATTCCTTGGGTGGGAATCATAGAAATGAGTAAGATTGTAAAAACCTGAAATGTATAACATAAAAATATGTAGATAACCATTTTATGATGACCTTTAGGTTACTAGGGAGTTGGGTAAATAAGTGTTTGGAGACACTTCTAGAATTTTGAATTCTCAATGTCATGGGTTTAGCCAATGAGACGAGCATGGCATGCATTTTTGAAGAATATCTTCCCACTAAGAGTGTATACATCATTTCAAGAAATTATTCTTGTTCAGAGAAAAGGTGTAATTGTTTTACAAATAATGGAATTGGGATTCAAATGAAAGATTTTGAAAAAGAGAATGCTTATCATATTTTGAAAATGGTTTAATTTTAAAAAGTGTGTGATGTGTTTTAAAAAATGGTAGAATATGGGGAAAAAGTTGTTTCCGGAAAAAAATTTGTGATAGTTGATGTGATAGATTTTGAAATGCTAAGAAAAAAGTTGCTAGATAGTGAGATTAATGGAGTTTGTGGTTAGTTTTGAAAATCTCACTTGGTAGGCATTATTGAAATCAACATGAAGAAGTTGTGGATAATGTGTTTGCACTAGAACCATGTGTGAACCAAGAGTTGGTTCAGAGTATTGCCCATCCATTTCAAGCTACGAAAAAATGGAAATGGACAAATGAGCCACAACATGTGGATCATATCATCTAGTTCATTAAGCAGAATCCACCTAATTTCCAGGGTGATTCTGAACCCGAGAAGGTGGAGGAGTGGGAATGTAGGATGAATTGTTTCATTGACTTCATTAGCCCACCAATAGATCTAATGGTCAAACTGGCGACGTATATGCTTGGGAATCTTGCAGTTTAATGGTGGGATTTAGTGGTGCATGATAAATTGGATGAAGGACTTACATGGGAGTATTTTGAGTAATTATTCAACATTAAATTCTATCCTCACACGTTCAATATACAGAAAACAATGGTCTGATTCAGCATTAAACAATAGATTCTCTCTGTCACAGAGTATGGGGCTATGTTCTTGAACGTAGTACGATTTGCACTAGATGTTGCAGAAAGTGCCTCTTTGAAGGAACACATCTTTGAAGAAGGTATACAACCGAAGATTAGATCAAATACTGTAGTACATTGAATTACCAATTATACAGATATGGTGAACAAAATAAATATGGTTGAATGTGATATCTTGAGATATATTGGAGGAGGTATGATGATACCTACAGGAAATGGTGGGAACTCCACCACTGGGAACAAGTAGAAAAGGGTCTCCAATGTCCAAGGTACAAGTGGAAATCAGAACCAGACAGTTGGATAAGTAAACCTTCTTCCACGACTCCAGCGAAAAGCATGTTGTTGTCAATGTGGTTCGCTGGACCACATAAAGAAAGATTATACGACACAACCAAGATCATGTAATAATTTCAATATGAAGGTACATCTTTAGTGTTATTATCATAGTGCTCCTTGCTCAGGTGCTCGAGACACTTCTCAAGTGTCACAAGCTTGTATGATTTGACTGGATTAGGACAACAGAATCAGTCTCATCTGGAGAAGAGAGCTATCCATGGCGATTCTAGAAATACCATGACTCCTCAACCAGGGAAACCACAGCAAGGAAACAAGGGGAAATGTGTAGTGAAGAAACAATTGTATGGAGTTGAGTAGATGATTTTTGATGATCAGGATAGACCATCTACTATGAGAGGTACAATTATTTTGAATTCTCACATTGTGAAAGTTTTGTTTGATACTAGTGAATCAAATTCATTCATTTCTTCTCAAGCTACTGACATTCTATTTTTAAAAATGGAAATCATGCCTTCTGTTTTGAAATTGAATACTCCTCTCAGTGAAAGAGAATATCACGCCTTAGTGTTTAGAGGATGTGCTATAACTGTTGATGGAGCATAGGTAAAATGGGTCTTCTCGATGTTGGATATGTATTTCAATGATGTAATCCTGGGTATGTATTGGCTGAGAACGTTTAAGCCTCAAATCTACTGTTATAAGAGAACTGTTAGTTTCATGACTGAGGATGGCATCAAGCATCTCTTTAGAGGATAGAGGATTGTAATGAAGGGTGGAAAGAGCTTGTTGGAACCAAATATGAGAACAATCTATTACCAATTGGCAGTGTTGACATAGTAATCAATGGAAGATTTTGAAGAAGATATTTTTCCAACTGTTATGGATCAATTTTCTGATTTCATTCCCAAGAACATTAGTGGGCCTCCGCCTCTAAGGGAATAGAAGTTTATGATTGATCCTCTTTTGGAGACCCGTCCTATTTCCCTTCCATATTATTGGATGCAGAAAAAGAGTTATGGGAATTGAAAGTGTAGTTAGAGGAGCTGGAATACAAGGGTTTCAGTCTTCTATGTACATCTTCCTGGGCAGTATTGGTTTTTTTCATAAAGAAGGAAGATTGAACTCTTTGGTTGTGAGTTGATTATCATAAGATTAACCATGTTACAAAAATGAACTAATATCCACTTCCATGCATTGATGACCAGCTTGATCAATTAAGTGGAGATCAGTGGTTCTAAAATATTGACTTGCAACTAGGATGTCACCAATTGAGAGTTCATAAATAGGATATTCCAAAGACAACTATTAGATGTAGATATGGCCCCTATGAATATATAGTCATGCCTTTCGGTCTAATGAATGCACTAGAAGACTACATGGAATTGATGAATCAGATATTTCAACAATATCAAGATTCTTTATTTGTGGTGTTTGTTACTGATAGTTTGGTATATTCGAAGACAAGGTCTAATCATGAGGAGCACCGGGAAACAGTGTTACAAATCACTAGAGATCATTTATATGAAAAAATGTCAATGTGTGATTTTTGGATACAAGAAGTATGTATTCTTATCCATTTCAATTCTGAGAAAGGAGTTTCTTGTTGACACTGAAAATATAGAAGCCGTTTTCTCTTGGCTAACACCGAAGAATGTTTTCGAGATACGAAGTTTTCATTGTCTAGATGGATACTGCTGATGGTTTGTGAATTATTTCTCAAGAATATCTCCACTAATGACAGATCTGACAGAGATGAATGATCCATTATAACGGACGGAGGAATTTCAGAAGACTTTCTAGGAACAGAATGTCATGCTTACATCAACACTTATATTGATCTTGCCATAGTCAGGATATGAGTTTTTGGTGAATTGTGATTCTTAATGATTAGGGATGGGTTGTGTTCTCATGAAATGTTATCATGTGGTTGCATATGGTTAAAGGCATTCGAGGGTGCAAGAGAAGAATTAAACATCAATTGATTTGGTGTTAGCTATAGTTGTCCATGATTTGAAAACATGGGGACATTATCTCTTTGGTGAGAAAACTATTGTTTTTACAGATCACAGCAACTTGAAACACATTTTATCACAGCGATATTTGAATATAAGGAAAAAGAGATGGATGGAGTATCTCCAAATGTTTCAATTTTTATTGATGTACACACCAGGGATAAGAAATTAGATGGAAGATGCATTAAGACGATAATAATATTCTTATTTGGTGAAAGAAGCATGAGATGAATGGTAATTGATGTTTGTCTTAGCTGAAATTCATGTGTAATGTGAAGACGGAGGTGATGCTACAGTTTTATTTTCAGTTGTGCTTGTTCCCGATTTAGTAAAAATGATCAAAGAGGCACAAACTTCTGATGCATAATGTCTTGTTGTATGTTAAAAACTCAGTGGTGGGGAGACAACTAAGGATAGGAAACATCACGGGGGTTCAGTTTTCTGTTTCAGATATAGTATGGTTGTACTTTTTATTATTCATAAACTACTCCTTCATTCTTACCATTAATTGAGATGGGATGTACATCTTGGTACACCTAAGATCTATATGGTGTTAAAGGTGCAGTTTTGGTAGCGGTGCATGAAAAGGATGGTGGTCAGCAGTTCTTAACATGTCAGAAGGTTAAAGCATTGCATCAGAGACCAACGAGTATATTACAATCTTTTCCCATATTAGTGTGGAAATGGGATAAGATAACAGTGTATTTTTTATAGGTTATCCAAGAACGGCCCAGAAACATCATGCCATATGGGTGATAGTGGATCGTCTAACAAAGTAGGCCAATTTCATACCTATTCATTTAACTTATACAGTGGTGGATCATTCCAAAATATTTATCCATGAAGTGGTAAAGAGGCTTGGTGTACCAGCTTCCATAGCCTCAGATAGTGATCTAAGGTCCAGGTCTTGTGTATGGAAATCCTTACCACATGCCCTTGGGACTCAGTTGACTATGAGCACGAAGTATCATCTTTAGATGGATGGGAAATCCAAGAAGACAATAAAAAATTTGTAAGACATGTTTTCATATTTTTTAATGGATTTTGTTGTATCACGGGATGTGCATATACCCTTGGTGGAGTTCTCGTATAATAATAGCTATCAAGCCTCGATACACATGGATCCGTTTGAAGAATTGTATGGGGTCCCTATCATTCTCCACTATGCTGGGTGGAAACGGGAAAAACATCACTAGTCGGGCCAAGCCTTGTCCAAGAAACAATGGAGAAGATCTAGTATATTAGAAATTGGATGAAGATGGCTCAGAGGCATTAGAAATCTTATGCAGATTGTCATCAAAGACCGATGTCGTTCACTGTGGGTGATCATGTCATATTGAGGATCTCTCCAAGGCTTTGACATCATCTCTTAGGGAAGAATGGAATATTATCTCCTCGATACATTGGCTCTTTTGAGATATTGGAATGGGTTGGAGAGGTGGAATATCAGTTGGAATTACAAAAACATTTTAGTTCAGTGCATAATGAGTTCCATGTATCCCAGTTAAAAAATTATCGCCCTGATCTATACTATGTGATCAGATGGTATCATGTTGAGCTAGAACCATATGCATCACTGAAACATATACCAGTGTGGATCATGGATAAATAAGAGATAGTCATGTGTTGGAAAAGAATCAGCCTAGTGTGGGTTTTAGGGTAACATGATCAGATTCAGGAAGAGGATTGGGAACATGAGAAGAAAATGAAAGAGCAATGGCATGAACACTTTTAGGCTAGTGAGGGTTTTTTACTTTCTAATGACATAAATACCAATGGTGGGGAGAATGTAGTACCCATGGTTTCGGTTAAATAACCCCTTTCCTCACATTTATTAATTGGAGTGTCTTTAATAGAGAGTTTCAATAAAATAGAGAGTTTCCATAAAATAGAGAGTTCCCATAAATATAGGGGTATTTATAAGGTGGATGATTCCATAAAGGGGGTTTTTTCTATAATGTGGGGTGATTCCCTCAAGTGGGTTGTTTCCATAATGTGGGGCATTTCCATAAAGTGGGTTGTTTCCATAAAGTAGGGTGTTTCCATATAGTGGTATCTTTCCATAAAAATGTGTTTCCTTAAAAAGGGTAGAGTTGAAGGATGGTATAGTTTGGGGTTTTTGTAAAGACTGTAGGGGCCGAAAGGAAGGTCCCAAGATCCATATATGGTTAGCCCAAACCCTGTGGTCAAACCTTGCACAGAGGTCAAATCTAGATCTTATTTTCTTGGAGCTTACTCATTTTTGGTATTTATATATTTTTTGGCTTCTAAACGCCCCTATTTCATGATTACACTCCCTAAAATTCTGGATAACCCTCCCCACATTTGTTAGAGATAACCAAGATCCCTCCCTTGGTGATTTCGAGTCTGTTTCTTGAGGTATGTAACCATTCTTTCCGGAATTGTCATTTATTCTTATATCTTCTTAGATCTACTTATCTAATCTCCATTCATTCTCAGATCTGAACCTATAGTGTGTAGATATACGTTTTCTGATGCAAAAAATTTCAATTTTGAGTCATTATCTTTCTAGAATATGAGAACTAAAGTTGGTCATAGAGAATTGTCCCACTTTCTTTTTCATTCTTCGTCTGTTGTCAATGATTCGTCAAAACCATACTGGTCGGTGGCTTCATTCTCATCTCCTCATGCTAGAATTGAATGGATTAGATTCAAATTGTTTTATTGACTGTGAAATTCATAGAAAAATAATTTCTTTTGAGGATTTTTTTTTTTGAAATTACGTGATCTTGGTGAATAGTTCTGAAAAAGGAGGTTTGGATTCATGAATTTAAAATGATGATTGTAAGTTATGGATTTTATTGAATTTCTAAATGGCTGACCAAAAAGATATTTTAAAATATAAATGGTTTTCAATAATAATAGAGTTTTATTTAGAATGGTTTGGAATAGAAATGTTTTGGCATTGAATATGTTTTGGCGGAAGTTGTTTTCAAGAAAAATAATTTTTTTGTGAAATGGTTGTTTTGGCATGATCTTTGGGAATAATGGTGTGTGTTAATGTTTTATATACGGGGGTTGGTAGAAATATGACCTTGTAATTGGTGAAAATGGTTATTAGACATTATAATATCATACATGGTGCATGGTCGAAATATGACCTTGTGCTTAGTGCCAAAAGGTTAATGGAACATTAGAAACAATTACCTTGTGACGATATGGTAGATCGATGAGAAACCACTCATGAGTATGGAACTATCATAACGTAGAATGTGTGGTTGGTTACCTAGGTTTGAGGAATGGTTGGGTATGATGATAAAGGGATATTGTTATATGGTTTTAAATATTATTTAGTTATTTTTCAGAAAAAATATCTTGTTGGGAATATTGGTTTCAATTTCACTTGTATGCATTTGGAAATGAATTGTTTTGGAAACATGTTTAAATTTAGTTATAAACTATTTTTGAGAAATTGTTTTATGTAAAAAAAATTATAATTTTTTCTAAATCTTCTACCCTAGTGGTGTGAGTACGGAAGTTATTGGTGAAAAGCTTTTTTGTTTTATAGTCACCCCTTCTTAGGAACTTTGGTGATTTTTCAGATGCTATCATTCAAAACAAGGGAATTGGTAATGTTTCACACATGTTTAGCACAAACTCATGATGTTTGGGATGTTCGGGGATTCTGGAGCTTGGCGATTGTGGAGAATGGAGTATTGAGGTCTTTGGAGAGTCTTGTGTATTATATCTATTGTATACTTTGGTACTCGGTTATTCTTCTGATGTTGATTACATTGATGTGGTTTTGAGATACATGAAGTTGTTGAGTTGACTTCCAATTGTTCATACCTCATATCATTAATGTATGGTTATGGTTGGTAGGTTTATTGGTTTATTTCTTAATGGGTAAATTGTCCCACATTTTTATTTGAAACCCTTCGGCATTTATTTTTAGCCTTTGGAATCTTGGGGATGTCGCTTAAGGCCTAGTAATGACTCGTTGTACTCTCAAGCCAACAAGAATTGGTGGGTAATTACATAACCCACAATGAATAATAATATGATTAGAAGTAATGATATATATTATTATATTTTATGATCTATGTGAAACACAAATTCATGTAAAAGATTGAATGTCACAAGTAGGACAAGAACTATATAGACCATCAATTAATTGGGTGATGTTTTCATGTCATGAGATACTATTTTTGATTCATGAGTTTATATCCATGGAACAATATGATATAATTTCATAGAATTTATACTTTACAAATTCTTATGACTCAATGTTTTATGATGTTTCTACATTACTATGTTACCCTAAAGTTATCATCATATATCATGATTCAATGTTCTTTTTTTTTGATTCACACCCCTTTATGTCACATTGATATGCCTCTTGATTCATATATATTATGATAATAATTTTTAGGATCCTCACCCCTTTATGATATATTCTAGTTAGTTATTATGTGTTTCTTTATGTAATAAATAATTAAATAAAATGTATAAAATCATGGGTGTTATAATATGACCATGAAATAATAGTTGTTATTTTAATCATTTAAAATAATATTACGTAAGGGATAATATTTTATTTAAAATTAATAATTGTTTTATATCAAATAAATTTTATTCTATGTGCATCTAATTATAGTGTATCACACAAATTAACAATATAAAATATTACCATGATCATGTTTGAAATATATAACAACAAAACAACCTAACATTATTTTAATAAAATAATCTATCATTATGTTTGGTTCAGTTTTGAAACCTACATGTATAATGCATTGAATTTATATTAGGGATGAATAGAGTAATATAATTAAAATTAATATATATTAAAAAATTGTAAATAAATGTTTTATTTTTTTAATGTAGATATTATATCAGTATACATCATTTATGGAAACATCCATCATTTTTCAAAAATCATCAAAACATGCTTAGTATTTACTTTCTCCTAACACATAATGTCTAAACACATTATAAAGAAATATTAAACACTATAAATTAACAAAAATATCCCATTATAATATAATTAATGAAAATAGTATTTTTAATATGTGATAATAATATATAGAAACACCATTACATTGAAACTCATACAAATGATCAAAACTATTAACACCAATTAATAAATTTAGATGATTTAATATAAAAATTGACCACTTATAAAGTGTATGAAATAAAATTAATATTACTAATATTATAAATTAATAGATTAGGGTAGTTATGTTTATCATATGTGTGTTAAAATTTAATTATTTTATTTCAGAATAAGTTGTAATTATACTTCCATCTGAAATTAATCCGATTGATATATAATTTATATTATCCACAAAATTTCTTTTATATGCGTTATATGTAACACCCCTAGTTTTTATGAACCATTTATTGAATAATTTTTTAAATAATTCCTTCCACACCACTCTATGTAAACCTTCACTTCTACGTGATACCAAGTAAAGATTACGCTATATGAAACACCGAAAAGTCATGTGTTACAAGAAACACTATGTTTCTAGAAACCAACATGTTATTATAATAATTATTTCAATACAATAGTTATAACATATTCAATAAAAATAGTAATACTAATTTTAATAAATAAATTTTTTAATATTATTTATAATTATTTTATAATGATATAAATATTGTTATAAAGTCATTATATTTTTATAGAAGTCTTTATATGTTTGAAAATTATATTTTCTTAAAGGAAATTATTTTTATGTCTTCTGATGAAAAATAATAAATTAATTGTTGGAAAACATATAAAATTATTTTCATAAAATAAAAATCATTTTTTAATTATGAATTTTCTAATTATCTAAGAGTTAATTTCAGGGATTTTTTGAAATACTTCAATTTCAATGAATCATGAAAAGTAATTAAATATAATTCAAAACCTATTTTTCATATAATTTATTTATATAGGTAAATTACATATTAATTTTGTTTGAGTGTCTAATGAGATTTAGTTTACATCAAATAATCTAATTTAGGTAATTTTAACCAATTTCATATTGAAATTGGATATCAATACATTCCAAATATTTAATAAATTTTTCATAAAATACTCATTTTTGTACCACTGCTTAGAGATTAATTTTTAAATAATTTCTACTAGTTATAAAATTTGAATTTAGAAAAAAAAATTTGGAGTAAAAATTTATAATATTTTTTAATAATTAATACTATGTTTTTTACCATAAATTTCGGTGAAAGTGATTAAAATTAATAGGACTTATTAAGATAAAATTAACTTACCAAAAGACTAAACCATAAAAATATGTATAAAAAGGGAATATTAAATTCTATGAAAATGTAATTCGATGGAAATATTCAGACCCTATACTCAATTTTATCTGATTGGTAACATTATTGGAGACACATTTATTAGGAAAAATGGTGGTGGAATTCTTTTTTAATATCATAAAAGAATGACATTCATCATGCACTATAAAAGTAACTCACCCCTCTATCTTATTCACACCTCAAAAGACATTTGTATTGAAAAAACACTGACTAAAAATCCTATAAACATACCTACATTAATCCTAGAAAACATTTTTTGGGACATAATCCCTCAATGGAATCCCATTGGTGAATCCCCAAAAAATTTATACAAAAAAGGTTACATCCTTCCTCAAGATCTTTTTAATTATTTTCATTATCCACCCACTAAAATCTATTCATTACATGATTATAAAATAGTATATGTATCCAAAATATATTTCTATGTTTTTATTCGTTAGTTTTTATGAAAACATAAGCACACATTAATCTAATGGTTATTAAACATATCATTCATATTGACAGTGAACTATCACCTCACAAAACAATGTTGTTCAATTTTTCATTACCAACTCTCATGGTTGATTATTATGATGAAAATATATTTTTATATGTTATTTATGATATATATATCCATTTAATGCTTTAAAAAAATTTATATAACACATACTTTTAGTATTTCCATTTTGTGTGAAATCATTAATTTTTATTAGGGATGGGTAGACTAACGCCTCCTCAATATGATGTTATTATATCACACACAACAAGGAATGTATTAAGGATGGTTTCAACAAATTAATATTATAAATAATAAATAATTACTATATTGTAATTAATATATATATATATATTCCACTTTCTTTATTTCAATATGATAATTAAAAGGAAAGAGTGTTCTTACCTACATGTGGCCTATCATCTATACAAATGATTTATTTCATTTCTTAATTATTTTTTTCTATAATTTTAATAAATAAATACATATGAAATATAAATTATATTCATATCATGTTTTAGATTATGTAAATAATGATATAATATTCATGGAAAAAATATATCAAAATAATACATATAAGAAAAACTATGTAGATATTACCCATAATGTGACATTAATAAAGAAGTGCTCCTAAGCGGGTAATATAAAGACATATATTGTATTTGATATAATATTATGGTTTTTTATATGTATAATAAGCATATATTTGTTATACAATAGTTTTGAATGAGTATTATGAGATTAAAGTCAAAATTTAAGGGTATTTCTAGTCACACTTTTATTTCTGGGATATTTTCTCCTTATTCACCACTGGTATATTTTTTTTGGTGTATATACTTCTCATGAATATATTATTTTATTTTATCTTCAAATTTATTTTTATTTAAATATCAATTATATTATATATCTTTCTTGGGTTTAATTTTTAATATGTTACCAATCCTGTAGCGTTGTTTTGTCTCAACATTCCACCATGGAGACAGAAGCCTTGAATTTAATAAAAAAAATTATTTTAAAAACTATGTTTTTAAAAGATAAATTATTAATATAATATTCAATGAAAAAGTGTTTAAATTTTTTTAAAATCTATATACAATAATTATATGTTTGAAAATTTATTTAAATAGAAAAAGATTAGAGAAATTTTCTAGAATATTAAAATGTTTTTTTAATGAAGAAATGATATTTTCCAAATGAAATGTTTTTAAAAGATCTTCCAATAATATTTTCTATTTTAGATAAAATACAATGGTTCACTAATTACAATATGTTTAAAATATCCAATGGTTTTATTATTATTCTTTCTTAGAATCGTTAATGTTTTGATGGAATTATTTTTATAAATCTCGTTTTACATTAATGAGTTATATGCTAATGAAACCCTCCTCTTTTCATAGTTATTTCTTTGTTGATAGGAATATGAAAAATTGTATTATTTCATTGGTTATGATATGATTACATGTTCATGAAACCTATTTAATTTTATTTATTATGATATTACTGTTTATGAATTTTTCAAACATGTATGTATGATCTTATAATGATACGGTTTGAACCTATATCGACCTCAAATGTAATGGGAGAAGATTAATATCTCATGAGATAATGATTGGAATAAATTCAGTGGTCTTGATCCACTATAGGAGGAAATGGATACCTGATCTAATATGGTAGGATTGGAAAACCCAATCCAATATTTCATGATTGGGAAACTCAATCCACTATGGGTAGATGGGCAAACCATATCCACTAAGGGAAGATAGGGAAACTAAATCAACAATAAGAATATCTATAATCCCAATCAACTATTATAGGATAGGGAAACCTAATACATTATAAGAAGATGAGGAAACCTGATCCCTTACATGGAAAGGATAATGATAATGGATGGTATCATGCCCAATATATTAGGTTTAGTTCTCTTGAAGTTTCCTGATAAATTATTGCAATGCATCCAGAAATTTAGGGAATGATATTGAATGTTAATGTGACTACCAATTTTAAATTTCGATGTTATTATTTCATAGATTATGCTATTGACCCCATTATGATTTATATCTAATGAAATTACCATCTTAATTCCATGATTCATGTTTATTATCAGTGATATTTAGAGTATGATCTTCTAATGTATTGATCACATTGTCATAGACTTATTCTCATTATTAGGCATATATATCTCTTTTTTTCATTACATAGCACATGAGATCACCCCTTTTATGAATCCATTTCAGAGGTTATAAATATATGTATTACTTATGATGTGTAAAATAATATTGATAGTAATTAAGAAGATAGTGGCATATAATATAGCTCACTTATGTACTAATATTTATGTTTCGATGAATCTAGAGTTACTAGAGTAATATAGTCTTTTGAAATAAATTTTGTGTAATTTATTAATTATTCCTCAAAAAATGATATAAATTCAACTTATGAATAGTAGTAACATGTTTTACATGGTTTTTCAGGTATGACTAGGTCATAACATTGTTCAGGAGAATGGGCTTACTCTACAACATGTTTGACACTCCTGGGGGATATGATTTGGGAATTCAAAAAATATTCATGAACCATCATTAATAATTTACAAAAAAATTGGCTATGTATAACATAAAATAATCCTATTGTCAAATAGATTATTGGTGCTGTAAAAGTTTAGACGTAATGTATGGGGGTTTTCACGATAATGTCATTCCCCACTATAACACATGTTTCTTAATCTATTCTTTTGAGTTTTAGTCATTGGAAGAAACCCAATGGAACTATATTAATAATTACTATGATGGTAAATGAAATTATTTCCCTCCTGAAAACATGAATTTTATGTGATCTAGAATAAAAAACCTCATTTAAATGCTCACACATCTTTTGGATTATTTTGATCACGATGAGCTCTCAAATGAGAAAATGAGGGATGAATAATGTCTTCAGTTCATCATGAGCCATCATCCATATTTTTTAATAGGTCTTCTGGTGATCATTTTTTGGAAAATAGGATTTGTACCACTGGAATGATTTTATATGTGCTTCAATGTTCAGATCAGGACAATTTAATTTTAGAATATTATCTGATATAAGGTGAAGCAGACTGTTAATGTAATGTAATAATAAATATTTGGAAGAAAGAACAAATCGAATCCATGGATTATGAGGATTCCAAGAACATATTATTAAATAAGTACATTACTCATGTTCTTCATAAAAATATTAAAAACCATTTTCTTTAATTAAAGAAAATATAAAATTATTCCAATGATATATATGAGGATAATTTGCCAATAGTTTCTAGGAATGATTTTGATATTATCCATCCATCCAAAAAGAAAAGTTGATAGGTTATTCAGTTGATTAATGTAAATTATCAAAAGGGAATTGTCTATAAGATTCATTATTATACCCAAAAAGATTATGTGTTATAAAATAAAATTTTAATTTTATGTTGGAGTTATATATCAATTTCATGGTTTTAATAATAAAAGGAATATTGTTTTTGAAGGGAATTATGAAAACCCTAGATAATAGAAGGTGATGATCAATTATTTCCCTATGTGTGGAAAGAATCATGGAGGGGTATTTTCTTATGCTGTCAGATAATTTTTTAAATTGCATAGGGGATGTCCATCATGAAATTGATTGCAAATAAAATTTGAAGAAGTTATCCAATGATGAAAATAGAGTGAAAGAAATAGGGAATAAATCTCACACACACCAGTTTGTCATGTATCAGGATTATTGGAATTTTTCTAACCAGTTTCCAAACCTAGTGGTTGGTGATGATGATCAATTTTAGAAACTAATTAAACTAATGGATGTAGAGAAATATCATTCCATTGTTGTTATGAATGAGGGATGAAATAACAATACAAGGATAGGTACAAATACCATTCACTATAGAACTATTATTGACTTAATTGATTTTGTATATACCCACTCATTCATATTTGAATTTGATGTTATCATATGAGAGGACTTGATATCTACTCATAAATACTATATTAATTTTTGAGTAAATGATTTTAAATTTCATATTTTAAAACAAAATATGTTTTAATTTCACTAATACTATAATTGAATAATTTTTTTGGACAATACATCCAGTGTATTGATCTTAATTCCCATTCAAATGGAGTGTATATCTCAAATGGTTGTGGAGAAATTCTACATCAATAATATGAAAATTGTTCCAGAATTTTTGGATGTGTTCTTAGATGATTTTTCATGTCTATCACAAAAACATGGTGTTGGGTTCATTATATATCCTATACCAGGTTTCAAAAAAATATAAATTACACCCCATCAAATGGAATCAATTGAGATTTATTAATTAATGAATAAAATCCATGAAAACATTCATAAGCAATTCATTTAGTCATTCGTTTCATATTGTGGTGTGCCTACTATCTTCATAGAAAAGAAATATGGACTAATACGACTCTGTTGGGATTATCTGGTGCTGAAAAAGATCATGATCAAGAACAATTATCATCTTCCCTGTATCGAGTACTTGTTTGATCAAATTAATAGAGCTCGATAATTTTCCATGTTTGACCTTCATTCTGGATATTGTCAATTATGGGTCTCCAATTAAGATATTCCAAAAATGAAATTATATACTTGGTTTTGGAAACTATGAGTACTTATTGATTCTTATTGGGCATTTCAAATCACCTGAGAGCTTCATGAATTTGTTTAACATAGCCATAGTAAAGTGAAAGGCTTCCAGGTTCCCCTTCATAGATAAATGTGAGTAATATTTCAGAGATTTAAATAGGAGGTTGGTTAGCACACCTGTACATAAATTACCATATAGTAGAGATGTGTTCATAATATATAATTACATGTATAATAATGGATTCATTAGTGTTCTTATGAATAATAACATGTTTATCAGTTATTCCTTATGATAGATTAAGATCCATGAAAAAATTAACCCAACTAAATATTTGGTGTTGGAAATAGTGTTTTTATTAAATAAATGGAGGAATCGTCTTTATGGAGAATCTTCTGATATATATAATAATCATAAAATTATAAAATATATATTCACATATATGGAGTTTAATATTCTCCAGAGAATATCATCATGTATGATATTGGATTATGATTTCTCAATACATTACCACCCGTGGATGGAGAACCAGGAGACAACAACTTTGATTCAAAAGGATCATCTTATCTTATCCATGATGAGGAATAAAAAAGATCCCAAATTTATGGATTTGAAATTGTTTGATCTTGGAATCATAAATATAGGCGATAAACCTTATATTGATTAATAGAATTATCGACCCTCTATCCATGTGATTATTAAAGTGGTACAAAAGGAATTGTTTTAGCTACAAAATAAGGTTTAAAATGGAGTTATGTTTAAACATCATTAGTGTGAATTGATATGGTGTAGAAATTTTGTATGTGTTCTCTCCATGTTGGATTTGATGAAGAAGATATTTTTGTAATCTCATAGTTTATCAATATTAATTAATCCTAGAGGTATGAAGATTTATAGATATTTTATAATATAATTCTTGTGTGATGTCATGAAGGGGGATATTGTATATTTTGTGTCTCGCTTATTGGCATGTAAGAAATATAAAGTCGAAATACAATAATCTAAGGGGACGTTTCATCCATTACCCATAACAAAGTGGAAATGGGATAATATCACTTTTCATTTTTTCAATAGACTCCCCCATAACATTTAATGTGTTTAGTTATATATGAGTGTAAGTGGATCTTCTTTCAATGTTAGTGCACTTAATTTAAATTAGAGAATATTTATCTCTAGACCATCTTTCAATAATATAAATTATTGTAGTTATAAGGTTTCATGGTGTAACACATTCCATTGTATATATTTCGGATCCGATGTCTTCGTCAAAATTTTGGATAAGTCTTTAACACGCTCTTGATATAAAATTGAGTTTTAGAACAGCTTATCATCCTCCAATGGATAGTAAATCTAAAACATAAATCCAAACCATATAGGATATGTTGAGATATTTTTCATTGGCTTTAATAGGTGGTTTTCATAGAGTCCATACTATTTTTTTAGTTTTCATATTAATAAAAATTTCAATCGACCCTTAATATTTCTCTTTATGGATCCCTTTGTGGGATGTAATGTCGATCACTAACTTACTGGGATGATGTTGGGGGAATAAATATATTAGGACCTGAGATAGCTAAATAAAAGGTAAGGAAGGTTATAAAAATTCGTCACCATATCAAGGAACCTCAAAGTTGGAATAACATTTATTCTAATAACCATTAAAATGACCTATAATTTGATGTCTTTTAGAAGGTATTTCTAAAAATATTTCAATAATGTAATTTTATGAGTTTTGGGAAGAAAAGGAAATAATCCATTGGTATATAATCCTATTTTAGATTTCTAATCATATTAAACCATTATACCATCTCATGGAACTTCCCTGATATATATTTTATGTCCTTTATGTGTTCTATGTATCTCTCATATGAAAATAAATACTTGACACTTATCATATATTTAACTTATAATTCACACCACTAGAGTATGATCATTATTACTATGAATAATGGGTTCAAATTATGAATCCTACAGATAATGTCCTACAAAACAACACCACTCAACTAATAGTTTTTGTGTAGAGAAATCACTAGGCAGGGGATGAAATGTGTGAATTAAGGATATAACGAGGCTTATGTATCCACATTTTATTATATAGGAGTGGATCATTTTGATGTTGAAATTCATTTAAGGTGGGGAAGAATGTAAGACTGTGAGTTCTTATGAACCTTTTATAGAATAAATTCGTTTTTTTCTATCTTTCACTTCCTGATACACTATGATAAAAATTATTTGTATGTTTATACTAATATATTACATCACTATATGAACCATTTAATAGATTTAGTTATAAGAAACACTTACTTTCTAAAAAATATGATTTATTAATATAATTATTTAAATACGATAGTTATAAAATAGCTCTTAAACATAATAATATTTATTTTCATAAAAATTATTTAAATATTATTTTTATTTAATTATATAGATATATCATATTAAAAATTAAAAAATATGATTTTAAGTCATGTATTTCTATTTGGGAAAATAATAATTTCTTAAAAGAACTTATATTTATGACCTTTTATGAAAAAACTATTATAGATGTTTATAAATTTATATTGATAAAATAAAATTCATACTTTAATTTATAATTTATACGTTATCATTGGGTGAATTTTATGAATTTTATAGGAAACCTCATTTTCTGAATAATAGGGAAAATAATGAATTTTAATTGAAAAATACATTTTATTCAAATTTATTTGAATTTTTAAATTATATTTAAAATATATTTCAAAGTGTAATTATATTAATTTTACATAAATTAATCAAATGTATTACATTATAATAAATTTCATATAGAAATTCGATATGAAAAAATTGCAAACATTTATACATTTTTTATTAAATCCACATCTATCACAACTTGTCATAATTATTAATTTTAAATTTCTTTATGGAACTTATATTATAGGAATTTAGAAAAATTGATTCCATATTTAGACCAAGTATAATTTATTGTTACAAATAATTATTACTTTTTTTAGAAAAAATATTACTTAAATATATTAAAATTAATTACATAGATTAAAAGAGAAAATAGATTAACAATGGAATAAATTGTAATCATAAGGCTCAAAAGGAAAGAGGGAAATGTAAAAAATATATGGGATCACAATATTTATAAGCTATATTCCATTTAATTTAATTTGGCCAATTATTAGATCAACATTACCTATGAAAACATGGATGGATTTCCCTTTTTAATAATTTACAAGAATGACAGTCCTCCCCTACTATAAAAATGCTGACAACTCTCTATCTTATTCAAGAAAATCAAGCACTGTGTTTAGGAAAAATCTTACATAATCACCTAAAAACATCCCTATATTCATTATATAGTTCTCCCTTGAGGCATAAATCCATCCAACTAATCCCTTTTTCAGAAATCCAATGCAGTTATCAAAAAAAGAGGTTATGTCCTTAAGATATTTAGTTTTATTTTCATTATCCACCACATTTTATATTATTATTCCATGCCTATATAATAAAATAAATATCCAAAAAATATAATTAGAGGTTTTTGTTATATGGGATATACATAAATATACACACACAATACTTTAATGTGTAAAAAAATATCTTTCTTGTGTACAGTGATATGTCCTTGTAGAAAAGATGTTGTTTCATTTTCAATTACAACCTCTCATTGATGAGAATTATGATAAAAAATATAATATATATATATATATCTTTGTGATATTTATGATTTATTTTTATTCTATAATTAGTATATAATACATGCATTCATTATTTCATTTTTATATAAATTTGATAATTTTATTTGGGGATTTGGGGACAACAGCCTCCACAAAGTGATGTGAATCATTCACACTCTACATTAAATGTATTAAGTATGGGATATGTAAATGTTTATTATATAAATGAAATTATTATTATATTGTAATTATTATAGATATATACATTGTAATATTTCATTTATATTCTATCGTACAATATATTAATTAAATGGAAACAACGTTCATGCGAACATACGACCTACCATCTCCATGAACAGTGTATTTCATTTAATATATATACATCAATATACCTTTATAAATACATATATAAATAATAAACATGATATTATTTTAAAATTATACATTAATTGAACAATTATATAAGTATAAAGACAAAGAATATAACAAATTAATACACATGGAAAAACCAAAGCTCTTATTTCCAGTAATCTGACCTTAACATGGAAGTTAAAATAATCAGGTAACATAAAGCCATATGTGGCTTTAGATATAAGAATATATTCTTTCTGTTGATGCATAATAAACCAATATTTATTATAATTGTTTTTTTAATGAGTATGATTCAACTCAAGGAAAAGGAAATGTCATTTTTAGTCTCACATTGTTTGTGTGATATTTACGCATTATTCACCCCTAATTTCTTTTGTGTTTGGTATATACTGACAATGAAAATATTCTTTTATTATTATATATAAATTTATTGTTATTTAATTATATTTTTTATGAAATATAAATTATGGGGTTGATGTTTCAAATGTTACCAAATCTGTTACTTTGTTTTTTCTTAATATTAATTCTTTGAGAAACATTCCATGAATTAAAGAAAATCAATTTTTTTTATTGACACTATTTTAAAGTAATTTTTAAGGAAAAATAATTTAATTTTTTTTAATATTTTAAAATTTTTATTTATATGTTTTAAAATATATTTACAATTAAAATTTTATCGAAAATATTTCTATATAAGAAGCGTTTTTCAGAGAATAATGGACATTTTACAAAAAAAATCAATGATTTTCTAAAATTATTTTACATCTATGATAAATCCATAGTTTTTACCCAATAATTTATAGGTTAACTATCCAAAAGATATATTCAAATTATTTCCCAAAATGGTTTAAGTTTTGATAGAATTATTTTTGGAAAGAACATTTCTCTTTCAAGGGTTATATGCTTATGAAAATGGATGATATTCATAAGATATGCTTTGATAAAATCATTATGAAACATATATTAGAACATAGGTTATGATACAATTATATGTTTAAGAAACCCATTTCATTTAATGCGTTATTATATGATTGTTTATGAATTTTGGGACTATGTTTGTAAGATTTAATTATGAAATGGGTGGGATATATATATCCCTCCAATTCAGTGGGTAAAGATGTATATCTCATAAGATATTGATCAAAATCTAGTCCACATTATTTATCCACAATTGAAAAATGGGGAAAATCGATCCACTATTTAAAGATAGGGAATCCCAATCCACAATGGGAAATTGGGGAAACCTGATCAACTATGGGAAGATGGGGAAACCCAATCTACCATGGGAAGGTGAGGAAATCAGATCCACTATAAGAAGAGGTGGAATCCTGATCTACTATTGGATGTTGGGGAAACTCGATCCCTTATAAGGATAGAACAATAACTATGGATGGTGGTTGTCTGAATCAGTTCGTTTTGTCCCTATAAACTATACTTATATGTTCTATAAATATATTTAGACATATAGGGAATGATATTACAAGTTTATGTGACTACAAAGAATTAAATTCCTATGTTATGGATTCATGAATAATTCTTTTCACTCCCTTATGATTCAGATCATTTTAACATAGATTTATTATTCCATGGTTCAAGTTTACGATCTTTGATATGTAGGGTATGATATTCCAAATTCATGATCATGTTCTCATAACCTTATAATCATGTTTATTCATAAATATATCACCTTTTTACTGATAATCTATGTTCATAACATATTATGTATCCATTATCCATACATTAATGATATGTACTACGTATGATGTGTCTTAAAAGGGTCAAAGTAACATAGAACTGAGAGATAGTATAACATACATATGTGTCGGTGCTTATGATTCTATATTTCAAAAGGGGGTGGACTAAAATTGTAGAGACCCGAAGCTTGACGTACAAGGATATTACATTACTTTTGTGGAATACTTATTACATAACAAAAACAGACACACAAGGACCGTAATAGTTTAGTGTCTTTGAAAACTCGGAACGTAATCTTCTAATCATGGTGAATGATCTTCAAAATGACCCATAATGATATTCCTTTTTTTCTTACCTAGAACCTTTCTTAATATCCTGGGGAAAATAAAACATAAAAGGGTGATCTCAAATGCTCAGTAAGGGTAAACAAAAGAAAAATCAATCACATCATATTCATAAGAACATAACATTTTGGAAATTGTAACCTGCAAAAGAGATCATAATATCATAACATGGGATAAGTCATAGTAGTTAAATTTAATCCCAATAATCATAACATAAAACATGAAACATTGTTTAATACACACATAATCATAGAGAATCATTTCTTATTAGTCAAGACTCATTGCCAAGACTATCTTAGTGGACAAAGTCCATTTCTGAACCGAGTTCACACCTTGTTTCAGTCCAGTTTCACTGAACCGGTTTAACCTGCCGTTCCAGCCATGTCTAGATCATGAGATATAAAATGATTACCCAATACATTGGAGAGATATATAGGTCCCACACATCTCATAATGATACCATTCTTATGTGTGCCACAAAATCAAAAAAAATCATACATCATTGCATAACCCATGTAATAAAAAAGGGAATCTTAAACATCATGCAATCATAACATAATCCATATAAGATAAAAGGACATAATGAAAATAATTCCATCATAACATAATCAAATCAATGTAAGAATAGGGATAGAAAAAGAACCCTTTATTATCTTAGATGGAAAATAATTTTGATAAAACACTTCAACTCCATTCATGAGGAAAATATCCTTTCTACCTCAAAAACATTTTTCCTTTCTTAACATGTCATACAATTTTAAACTAAAAGAAGTTGATTGAAAATAAACTTGAAAACTTGTAAAGAAAGCTTCTTGGAAATAATTTTTTAAAAATCCATTCATTCCGTATAAATTAAAAAAACATTCTTCTCGTACTTTTGTCGAAAAAGTCAAAATGTACCTCGTACGAAAAACGACAAAAGATTCCTTTCATATATTTTACTAAAAACTCAGCGAAGGGTAAAATTGGATTTAAACAATTTTATCTGGATGTAAATAATATTACATATTGAGGAAACATGGATGTGGATGATAAAAATACACCCCAGTAAATTTCAAAGTATAAACAATCTCAGATAAAAATGAGATTGTGATATTTCCCTTACCTTAGGTCCTATTTGCTTAGTAAATGTCCGAACCTCCTGTATAATGATTTAAATAATGTTATTGACTTATTCCAGAATCATACTCATTGTTATGATATCATATATGGTTCATTTATGACTTTATTTTAACCGTTTTTTTGTAAATTCCATGTTAAAGAGTGTTTTGGGTAAAATTGTTTCATTTATCATCCGTGTTTTGACTTTTAATTATTCATATGATTAATTAGATAATGATTACTTAATTAAGGAATATAAAACATGATTTATATAACATATATTCAGAATATACATATATATAATAGATCAGTAAATGGAAAGAAATACACCGTTCATGGAGACGGTAGGTCGTACGTACGCATGAACGCTGTTTTTTGTTTCCTTATTGAGTTGAATGGAATTAAGTAGATGACATACATATATATACACATAAATCCAGTATCATTATTATTTCATATATTTCACGATTACTTATTATATATACTTTATAATCATTCATGTATGGTTAACGTGGAGAATGAATCTCATCACGTCGTGGAGACGGTAGTTCGTACGTACGCACGAGCAATGATATCATTCTCATTATCGTGGAATTATATTGGAGTGTATGAATGATATTTAAGAATTAATACCACTTTACAATAATCATATATAGTTGTTTATTTTCACCATTATACCCATCCATGTAAGGTGGTGGTGGAAAATAGATTACACCACGGCGTCGAGACGGTATTCCGTACGTACGCACGCATGGTGATTTCGTTTTCCGTAGGATGGAAAGATGGTGAAATAGGGTTGTTTCATAATTATAATAACATATCAGTATATGAGTGATACTGATGATATTACTTAAAAATGAAACAACTTAAGAAGAATAAGTGGAAGAAGAAATAAAGTTGAATGAATTGGTAACGGACATTACCTCTTCTTTGAAGTGCCTCTTTGAGATCTCCTTTTAGGGCACTGAATTTGGTCTTTGAGGAAGACCATAACTTCTAGGATGTTTCTATGGAAGTGGAGAAGAGAATTTGGAAGGGTTTGGCCGAGCTTTAAGGCTCAAAGTGGTGCGAGGAAGAGAGGGAGGAGGTGCCCTTTTATAAGGGAGGAGAGGGGCACCTTTGGAATAACTAAACATATTATTTTATTATAAAGTCAAATTCGGTTTTTAATAGTTCAAAATTGATATGTTTCAAATCTATGGTGGGGATGGGTCGAAAAAAGCTCATCCAATAGTATTTAGACAAGTTTAGGTTCCGATTCTAACCTTATCTTTTAGATTTAACATTAAGTTAAATAATTTTACTTTTACTGTGTCTTCTTGTGTTCTTATACTATAAGGTTAATAAACTTACTATAATCAGCAAAAATAACCCCAAGTTGTTTATTATTAATATATATAACCTTATCTAAGTCATTTTTCCGAACCATATATTTTTAGGAATAAAATAACAATTAATAATATAATAATTATTTCAAAAACTATTTTATGTCAATTTCGACACTATTTAGTAATTGATTTTTTTGAAAATCATAACAGAATGATTAGTTCGAAAAACGTTAATTAAATCAATACTAACATTTCATATTAACCTAGAAAATTATTTTAATTCTTAAAACGTCTAAAATTATATTTATTTGGGTATTTATAACATCAATTATGTCAATATTTCATTAATAAGATAATTACTGCATCATCTTTGTGTCATAAATAAAATAAATTATTTAATGTCTAAAAATTACAAATAAAATATAATTATGTAGGAAATATATTTACCTTTCTAATTAATATTTATAGTCGAATTTATCTTATGTATAATCCTATATTAAAAATGATATACTTATTAAACTTTGATTTTAACTATTTTAACCCTTCTTTAAATAAATTAATAATAAATGTTCTAATCTAATCCATGTGGGACTAAATGGTCATATTTTATTCCTAAGGTTGTTTTGAGTTGAATTAAACTTATCCAATAGAATTAGGACATTTGTTAGGATAATAATAATATCATTTTTACCCTTAATTACCCTATTTACTTTTAACCGTGGTAAAAAAAGTAAACAGTTACTATTCACCAAAAATTATTTTCATCTCATTGAACCACATTTTACTTACTAACATCAACCGTGTCTCTCAGATTTTTTAAATTCCACTCACAGAAGCGGTAAAATTAAGTTTTATGAAAAATTCATTTTTCTTAACTACCACTTAGTGGTGTCACTATTCATCAAAAAATGAAAGTTTCAGAAAAATACAAAAAATTAGGCATAAGCTATATTTGATATTATGAGATAAAAAATGATGTATATTTTACCAAATTCAAATCATATCAGTTGAATTACTTAATTTAAAAATTAATTCCCGTCGTGAAAACAAATAGCCTGTTCTTAAGAGATAATAACTATCAAAAGATTGACACTTGTTTATGTCTGGTTTAAATGTAGAATTACATCCAATGACCAACATTGTATTAAATTGTAAAAATATATTCTAAATATACTTTAAAACCACTCAAATTACTAATTTATACCTATTAATTATTTCGATTAAAAAGGTTGTTTTTAATTAAAATTTAGTAATTTTCACTATTCATTAGAAAATGAAAGTTATCCGAAATGTACCAAAATTTCACTCTAAGCTAATTTCGATATTCCGAATCCAAAAATGAAGTCCATTTTGAAAAATAAAACTTACAAAATTTCAAAAAGTGGTTATTACTATTCATAACGGCTAGTTTTAATAATACATTAATAGCATACCGTTTTTAGTGAAACTCAGTATTGCGTATTACACACGCTATCGAGGAAGGTCGTGATTGCGTGTAATGAAAGGAAAGTCAAGGATGCGTGTTGTGCAAGATCATTTTGTTGTAGCGTACAACACATGACATTAATGAATTTAAAGGAATATTTTTCATAAAATATCGGCGTGTTACAAAAATTATCACTCAGGGTCCCTCTATGTAATATTTTATGTATTCCACAGAAACTGACGTAACATTAATGATTCATAACTGATGGTAGCTATAGTAATTATTACATATTTGAGAAGTTATATAATGATATTCCATTATTCATGGAATTTAAATACTTTTTACTGTGTTATATAATAAATTTATATTATTTACATATCAATAATGTTATCCGTCTTCTGATTATTTAGATTCATAGGTTACTATTTCCATGGTGGAAAAATAATCCGATATTTTACAAACGTAAAAGATTTTGTATTTTTATAGAAAATGAATCCCTATATGGATACTAGATAGTGGTTTTTTTTATTGAATAAATGCACCAAGGGTTATTCTCCTTGAAATGGACAAGTTGACACTTCACTCAATCATCTCCATGATGCATGATGAGTGGTCCTATGATTGCACAGATAACAAGACACACCAAAGGGATATGGGTTAGAAGATTCTTGTGCTCTTAATGAAACATGATAAATGATTTTTTATTACCATTTCATCGGTAACCTAGTGATGAAATATATTTAATTTAATTACAATCTTCCTTTGATAAACAAATACTTTCCTTGTACACTCACCTCTATATTTGTTTGAAAAAGATACCCCATATTACTATAATGATACCCCAAGACTTCCATGTTCATTAATGGATTTTATCGTATATATCCACCCTATTTTATTAAGATTGTAATTATTTATATATTTATCTCACACTGTACTTATATCAAACCATTATTGAGGAAAAGTTTAATCATGGAATAATATGAAAGGTCTTGATGAATCATATGTTGAATTCATTGGACTTGATCATGTTATAGATGGGGAACAATATTAAATATCCTCTAAATACATCAATATGTATCTAAAAAATTAAATGGTTGTATTCTGGTGTGTGGATAAAAATTTGGTGGTTCCATCGTGATACCCTAATAATAATTTCCCCTAAAAAATGTAGTTAAATGGTGAAAACATGGTTGTCTCATGAGGAGGTTGTAGGCTGTGTTGTTATAATATCAAAATATTAAATTGTTTTTGTTAATGTTTCAGGTTAAAAGTAAATGTGGTGAGGTAAAATGAAATAAAAAGATAAATAAAAAAATAAAATTAGTACATAAAATCTATACGTGTGATTTTAAATATCAAGAAAACCAGAATGAAATGGACAATAAAAAGATAATAGAAGTGGATAGGTTTCTATCCTCACACTGTACATTTATCATTTTCAACAAATTACATCCAATTGAATTATAAAATGTATACCTCAATACCTCAATGTATATACATGAATTTACTAGAAACCATATTGAGACCCAAAATATGGATTCTTATCATCTTATGAATGTGATTTGATTTCAAAAAGACATCAGAGAAAGTAAAACTAATTTACCATTCTATGATCAATGGTGATAACACTTCATTAAAAATTTAAAGAAAATAAAACTATATAATATTCATAAGATTAAAAAATTAAATAATATTGATGAAAATTATTAAAATAATGAATATGAAATTGTTCAATAATTTTAACATTTTCCAAGATAATTCAAATGAAAGTATTTAATTTTAGAAACACAGTCTCATAAGTGAAACACCATCTAAAGGATACTACCCAACAACCAATTCACTTCATCGCATTATGGATTTATTAATTCATGAATTAAGTCCACAACTCCATAATATATTCCCTAAAATATTCCAATCATCCAGTCAAACCATCCTATGAATATAATGTGAAGAAGAAAATATAGAGAATAGGAGGGTTGGAAAATGATACATCTAGTTTCTGTCTCCCAAATCACTGATAGATTTTTTTCCTCATGCAAACATAATTTTGGAAGGGTTCTTTTTTCGATATATTTTCAATTAAATTATATTTCTTCAAAAAAATTAAGGATATTTGGACACATGTACCAATAATTATACCATATTTACTAAAGTGAAATTTTTATATTCAATGTGAATCTTTATCATCCTCCAATTTTAAATTCCCAAAGCCTATCATAAGGGTCAAATTAACATTTAAAATTATATTTGGATATATATATATTCTATTAATATTAGTTTTAAATGTAAAATAACCTATATTATATATCTATGGAGTTAATTATTCCTTATTTACTGAAGGAGAATTGATTCTGTTCAAAAGAAATTTTCCAAACTGAGTGATTTTTTGAGACACAAAACGATGGATTCGACACTTGTACCGACTAAGTGTGATTAATCCCATAATTATATTTTTTTAAATGTAATGTTGAAATTTATATCATTACTAAAATAGCTATTCCTAAAACTCATAATTGATGAAATCTATTCGAACTCTAGTATTAGTCACCTTAAAAAATTTAGCTCAAAATACAACAAAATTTAAAAAATGATGTAATTTATCATTAAAGAAATATTTGGTGATGATTTATCAATTTAAATAAACATAAAATTATTGAAAATTATGGTTCAATAAATTCCCACACACATTAATCGTGGAATACTATGTAAGTGAGGCCTCAAAATAAATTACGAGTGAAATTATCAAAACATTTTGGTGAAATTGAAAAGAATAAAATTTATGAAACCATCATATCAAAACAATTAAAATGAATAAATTAAAAATTCTAAATTATTTTTATTCATTTCATTAATATTTAATTCATTCATTCATACACAATGATTCCATCCTTATCCTTTATTTTTCTCATGACATGATTTGGATTTTGAACAATGTTTTCCTCATCCAACAAATGCATGGGATCCTACATGATTTAGAAATATATAAAACATTAACAAATTGAGTTATATAATTGTATTGATTATGAAGACATATAATGGATTGTTTTGACATTTTAGGGCTGGTGTGTCACCAATGGGAAACGTTTTGAGGTAGAAAGATATGGATTTGACCCTTATTGAAGAAAAATTGCATGATTCATGATTCTAATTTATAATGGCCTTTTCATCATTTATCTATTAATAAATTTAGATCTAAAATAACATTAAATTTTCATTCATGAAAGTCATAGAACAAATACAATTTACTAGAAATGGAACGATAATATCAACACATAATTTTAGAAAAATTATAAATCTCTAGAAGGGAACATCTTAATTTTTTATTTGGAAGCTCCGAAAAGGAACAACTCCATTTTCCCGGAAAGTTAATGAAAATAAAAAAATTTAAATAATTTTTTTTCTTAAATATATGACACATATCTTTTGATTATTAATTACCACATATTGTAGCACTAAATTATGTATTACACCATAAGAAAATTTCCCTGTTAAATATGTCTAACTAGATCATGTATTATCACTTCCATTGAAGGTTCACTAGGGGAAAATTTTATTGTAATTAAAATAACATAATAGGAAGTTCATGGAAAGTAAAATATAAAAATTTTAAAATGCATATGGTGTTCCAAAATATAAAGGATTCACGTGAAAAGTATGTTTTCTATCAGAAAGAAAAATTAATACCCAATTTACACACAATATGAGAAAAAGATTCCATGTTTTTTATGAAACATGGAATGTTATGATTAAAACAAGGATTATTTTGTTAAAAAAAGATGGTTGAATGCATTGTATATATATAGATTGTTCATAATACTCTTAGGAATGTGGATTTCAACTGGGTACAACATTAATGGAATTTAATTTGGACTATAACTTTGTTTCAGTTGTTTTCAAGGTTAAAAATGTGTTGATTGAAAACATTATAAAAAAATTAAATAAAATTAATATTATGATATAAAAAATCATTAGTGAATAAAAATTATAATGAATCCAAATTTATATTATGAATTAATAATAGAAGTATAGGAAAATATTCGATCAGTAGACACTCGCTTTATCATTGATGAAAATATTATTCCAATTAAAATATCCAATGTATACCTCAAAACCTCAATGTAATCACATTTATTAACAAAAAATCATATAAATAACTCATATATGGGGGTTTATAAACATGTAAAAGTGATTTTATTACCCAAACTCAAAATAGCAACTGAAACAAATTATACTTATCATCATAAAGGATATAAATCACTAAATAAAACATAAACAATGTGAATAACAACTAAATATTAATATTTATAAAACAGACTGTAATAATTTATAATAAAGTGAAATAAATAATAGAATGACCATATTATTCTACAAAATAGTTTTTAGAATAATACAATGGATAACAAAGAAATGAAAAATTCAAAAGAGAATAGTATTAGATTATCCACTTCCCACCACCAGTTGCAGTATATCTCTTCATTAATTCATTACTTATTTAACTACTCATCTTATCCATGATTTTTCCTTCATTATATCCCATAAAAAAACCAACCACACATTTAAAATGATGTGAATATTAAAATATAATTATGATTTGGGATTGAAATATTTCTATCAAGTTTCATCTCCTAAATCACGATAGGTGTTTGACCTCCTTCTATGTTAATATTTAAAATTTTCAATAGTAAATATTGTTTTCCCTGAATTATATTTATATATTAAAAATACTAGGATATTTTGACATGTTTATAAAAATGTTTTATCCTAATTACTTATGTGAAAAGTTTCTGTACAAAATGACTCTTCAGCTTCCTCAACATAAAAGTTCCAAAATTCTATTTTACTGACCTATTTTATTATTTGAATTAAATGTGAATCTGAGGATTCAAATACAATATATTTTAATAGTGTAATAAACTCAATTGGAATCCTTTAAGGAAAATTATTCTTATTTACCAAATAAGTATCAATTATATTAGAAAAATGATTTTCTGAATTGGCTGATTTTTTAGAATCCAAATGATTGATTCAGTACTTCAACCCACTAAAAATGATCATGCCCACAATATAAGGGTGCATAAAATATAATTTCTATAATTTGATAAAATGTAAATAATTATTCTCAAACCACAAATGTGATGAATATGTATTAAAATTACAAATAAGGTAATTTTCATAACTTTTCTCTAAACACTAAAAGATCAAAAATGAGGCATTGTATCATAAAAGGAATTTTTAGGGGTAGATTAATTGAAATACATGTAAATGGTGTTGAGAATACCAACACTATAAATTCTGCAAAACGTATCACTTTCACTCTCAGACAGGTCAGCACTCAATATAAATTTCCAATGAAAATATAAAATTATGTTAATAAATGTAAAATTCATAGATTAAAGGGAAAACATATCATTCCTCTTAAATATAATAAATCTAAATCTCTAAATTATTTTAATTCAGTCCATTTCAATTTCATTCATTCTTCTATTCATAGTGATTCCAACCTCCATTTATTTTCTCATAATGTTATATTGAAGTTGAACAAAGATTTATTCATCAAAATAAGTGAATGTGTCACCATACACTTAAAATTTTTATGAATATGAATCTATTAGAGTTAATTAATTATATATATTAGGATGAAATAGAAATGGGTTTTACAAATTTTGATTATTTTTTGGATTCAAATATGAAAAATACTAATTCTTAAAAATATATAGTAGCTCTTTGATGAAGAAAAAAATTCCAAATTATTGTTTCCAAGTAAGATTCTTCTTCTACTATTATATTAATGAATAAAATTAGATTTAAAATAACTTTAAATGATCATAAAATGAAATTCCACAACTTCTCTATTTCTTTATAAATGTCAAAAAAAATCATCACAATTTTCATAATTCTTATTAATGCTTTAGAAAAGATCATAATTATTTTTTCTATGGAATATCTAGAAAGGAAACACTCTATTTTATTTCATATTTAAAAAATGTCACATCTCTTAATAAGGTATAAATTCAACAAAAAAATTATTTATAAATTTAAATTCCACTAAAATTAGAACATAAATTATGTAGTACACCAATAAAATTATTCCCCCCACACATATGTTCAACTATATGATGAATTTTCACTACTATAGTAGGTTTGAAAAGAATAATTGGGTTATAATGTGGATAAATTAATAGAGACTTTATGAAAACTATGGGAACCCAATTGAAAAATTAATTTGGTGGGAAAAAATAAAAATAAAATCATTAAAATGGATCTTTCAAAAACAATTAATTGCTTAAATAATTTTTGACACTATAACCTTAAAGATCTAAGGTTTTTATAGAAACATAAAATATTCTGGTAAGCGGAATACTTCTTTAGTTCACTCAAGAAGTGGTTTGAAGGTGAATAATAAGAAAAATGGTTCAATATCATTATGGAAATGGGAATTTTAACATTAGACAACATTCATGGAATGAAATATAGAAGTCCATGTTATTTTTAATATTATATAAATTTAAAATTCAGAAAAAACACATTTCAACAACCATTTGAATTTAGTTCCATGAATATTATCAAATAATTTCATAGAAAAAAAATCAATTATAAAAGGATACGACATTTAATCTCATTTTTTTGACAATAAATTAAATAAAGAACTAAAAATAGAAATTTGGAAAGGAAACTCATAAAATCATAACATAGAAAGCATGTTCTTCCCCCACACTTATTTTTAACCATTCCATCATTTTGAATATATAATATTAAAAAAGTAAACTAAATATTATAATACATAAAAATACATGTGGGAAGGAACAAAATGGATTTTATTGGGAAGAATCATCCTTTAGCTAGCCTTCTATAAGTAGAAACATCAAACCCAAGCCGAAAAATAAAATACTAAGGTATTTGAATTTATAAAATTCAATTAAATAAAAATAAAATAAAATTATATGGGAAGATATCCTTAATGTGAACCATAATGTGGGTACTTGTATTTCAATTACCCTAGTCAGCATGTTCGAGTTGATCATCCCCAATCAAGAGGTGAGGGAAGTTTCATCCTCAAGAACCATAAAAATTATTTTTTCTCTAGAAATCCCTAACTCCCAATTATAGTGTATTCTCCCAAAATAATATTTCATGAAGTTTTCCACTATTAATTTTTGGCTACAATGATATTGTGTAATAGGTATTAATATATATGGGAATGTTTTGAACACATTAAATTCACAAATGACCTCAATTGGTTTCAAAATTTTAATCTAAAGAGGTCGGTTTCTATCGATTTCATCATTAGAAAATAAAATATTTTTTGATAAAATAATTTATACCCCCATATTTTTATGAAAAATTGTACACCTTAATTGGTAAGTCCATTCATTATTTTAATTATTTATTCAATTTTTCTTAATTTGAAAAATTATTCTATTAAAAATATATGGGAACTAAAAATGAAAAATAAGAAAAAATTGATAATTTATCATCACAAGAATATAGAAAAGAAATATCAAAATTTATGACTTATCCATGGGGATTCTTAGGATCCAATATTTGTTGGTAGTGCATGATAGTTTTATTGGAAGTGTAATACAACTCAGGTTCCTCCATATTATCTTTGAAGTAGAATATCTCATGTTCCTTTTCAACTATGTTAAAATATTGATAAAATGGTTTTGGATATTTAAAATTAATATGATGGGATTCACATGTAATTTTATTTTCAAAAAATTCATCAAAATTATTTTCTAAAGAAGTTGGATGTTCAAAAGGAATATAAATTGGTAATTTTCTGATTATTGTTTCTATTAAATTTTTAAAAGGACATTTTTATTCATTTATCAATGCACCTATAAATTTTTATTCAATATGAAATGTTTTTTGGAAGATATTTTCAATTTTTTCAGAATATTTTTTTTCTTTTTAAATATTTAATTCAATTAATGGAGCTAAAATATTAGTAATTTTTTATTTTACGCAATGAAGAAGAAAATAATTTTTTTGAAACCTAAAATTCATATGATTGATCCAAAAATTAGCATCGTACAACATGAATTTTTTTTCCTATAATTGATATTTAAAAAACTTATTAATACTAAAATCCTCTTGTTACTGATGACCATTCAAGGAATATGATTAGTCAATATAAAAACCCATTTTTAAAGACTCAATATTTTTTCATAAAATCATAGATAATAAAAAAATCAAAAAATACTAATAAAATATTTTCAAACATAGAGCCAAATTTACTATGGTGTTCCATTCACTATACCACAATAAATATTTTCCCCTTAAAATATTTTCATAGTGGTGACCATGTAGTTTTACCATGAGGAAGCTATAAGGCTATGTTGCCAAACTATAAAATTGTTTATTTGTTTTTGATAAAGGATCTGTCAAAACTAAAAAAATGTATTTCAAAAAAATTAAAAATTAATTAAATATGAAAATAATATTAAAATATAAAAATATTCATTATTTATTAGAAATCAGAATCATCCCAGAATAAGATTGAAAATCTAATGATCGAAATAATGGAGATGCTTCGATCGTTGGACAGACACATAATCAATGAAAAATATTATTTTAAATTTAATTATGAAATGTATATCTAATGAACTCACACTATACATATATATTTACCATAATCTATATCGATAAATGAAATATGGGTGTTTATATTTTTATGAATTTGATTGGATTACCCAAAGACCACCAAGAAATCGAAACTAATTGAACATATTATGATCAATGAGGAGACCCTACCCTAATAAAATTCAATATAAAGGTAACTATTTTATAGTAATATGTTTGTAAGAAATATATAACAATATTAGAAAAATGAAACCAAAAAACATTTACCGCATCCAATCATGAAAAATATTTCCATGATAATTCAAAGGAAAATAGTTTTCAGTTAAAAGAAGAAACCCAAAATGGGAATTCCTTCAGATACTATATATACATCAACACATGGAGTTTATCCCATAATAGAATGATTTTATCATGGAAATTGATATTACCCAACATATATTCTCTATCACATAGCACTCGGTCAATACATACATAAATTGAAATTTAATTGAAGATGAAAATTTTAAAAATATGAGTAGTGATAATATTATTTCTAGATTTTGTCTCTGGAATCATTGATTGAATTTAGACCTTATCACATTGAAATTTAGTAGATATCCAATCTGAAATTTTTTCCGATGAATTTTATTTTGGTATAATTATTTTTGCTATATATATATATGATTAGAAAATCACATAACATAATTACTGAAGTAAACATTTTCTATTCGACGTGACTCTTTAAATTCATATAGTTGAATGCACACAAATACCATCATAATGTCATTATTTATTCATGGAATTTGTTATTGGATATTATTATTATAATACTATTTATTTTAATATTTCAATAACCATAATTTTACACCCATGGGATGAGTTATGCCTCACTTCCTAAAGAAGTATCATTTAACACTGAAAATTGATTTTCTTAATTTAGGATTTTACCAGGACTCCAAATGATAGATACAACAATTTTCCTGGAAAACAATTTATAAAATCAAAATATAGGGGTCTTTGAAAAAATTCAACAATTTTAACTGTATTAAAATTATTATACTTAAAAAACTAATTTGAAGAAAATGAGATAAACTTGTGAACTTAATTTTATTTTTCACAAATCAGCTCAAAACATTTCAAAATTTCAGAAATGATGAAATTTATCAAAAAGAAACAATTTTGTTATGATATATTCATTGAAATATAAATAAAAACTATATAAAATACCATGTCTATCAGTATATTCCCATAATAGGATAATTTATTGAATGTGATCTTGATGACATGTAAAGTGCTTTATAACAGGGCCCTGAAAACCAATATTTATTTTCTGAAACTATACATTCTATCTATTTTAGATAAATGAAATTTATTATTAAAATATTTTTTTATTTTCATGGAAATAATATTCCAAATATTAAAATTAATTATGTATTACATTTTTCCATTAATTCTTTCTATAACACTTATTCCATGTTTAGGTTATATAACCATATTTTGTATGATACCACTTACTAAGAATTTGATATCACCATTATTATTTCCTTTCCCTATTAATACTAAAAAGGAATATTTTTAATATTCATGGAAATTATGGATGGGTTCATCAAGTTTATTAGAATAAATTAATGTTTGATCTTATTTTAAAAAAACAATGTTTCTATTTATCAATTATTCAATGACTGTTAAACTATTCGATCGTTTTGGAACTCTGTTAATTTTTTCCTATTATGGAATATAACTACCTGATGTTTTTTCTGAGAAGATTGGTTTTAATTATTTTAATAAAATTTTGTTTAGTAGAAACCATGGGGGAATTAATTTAGATGAACCATGTAAGATAGTGTGTGTACTATGAAAATACCATAATAATTCTAGGATAATACCTTTAAAAAATAGTAAAATTTTCATTTTAAAATATCATTAGAATATTATTTTTATGATATTATTGAATGATAATAATTATTGGGTTGAATGGTAAATATATCAAGACCCATTATTACCATAGGGATATTTCACCCAAACAAGTTAAATAATTTTGAGTTTAGCCTAGTTAAGTCATTATCGTATTAGGGTAGTCATCATGGGTAATGAAAATTAATCATTCTCATACAGAGTATTATACTAATCTAAATTATGGTGTCACTAAGTTGGATCAGATAGTTTGAAAATATCACCAGGAATCTAGTCTAACTAAAAATCCATTAGTTGTTGAAAATGGATGATGTATCTTGAGAATATGTATCCCTCGTTTTGTAGTAGTTAAAACATGAAATGAATTTATTATGGACTATCATTTGAAGGGATATAGAGGCCAATTGTGGTCTCTAATGTAAAATACTAAAAATAAATATAATATAAATATAATCGAATATGAAACATTTAAATAGTCTTTCTATAAAAAATACATTCATCGTTTAAAAAAATACCAATATTAAGGTTTTTTTAACCTTAGAAAAAAGAGTATGAAATTTTTTTCACCATGGGGATGATATTAAATTCTTAGATAGGAATGATGGATACTATATAAATATAAAATAATAAAAAAAATTATTATTTCAAATGTTAACTCTAATCATTATAATGGAATTGATATCTACGTAATTTTTCTATTAGGGGATATAATGTCATACAACCTTAAGAAACAATAATACTTCCCTAGACAATATATATTAATGTAAAAAATTGAGAATAACATACCATATTATAATCACTGGATTAATAATTTAAATATGTTAATGAAATGAATAATTATATTTCCATCATGAGATAATTGTGCGGAGAAACTCTGTACAGGTTACCAGATGAGAGTGTGAGATTGTTACAAGATTAAATAAACATTTCAACATGATAACCAATAATTTTAAATTGTGTAACCTATTTATTTGGAATGATTAAAAATTATATAGATGGTAAATTATTTGAATTAATTCCCCGATCTTAAAGGGAATATTCCATAGAAAGGGCCAATGGAAAAATTACAAGCTTAAATAGATGACATATCTAAAATACAAGTTCTTAATGAAATTAGGTGTGGTAATTGACAATTTCTTAAATATTATTTAATTTTTAATTTCAGGATATATGTTTTCAAAATTTTATATTTTTCATGTTTTCCAAAAATATTTAATATTTCCCATGGAACCTATTTTTGGAGTTAAAAATTATGAAACCAACAGAGAACCCTATAGAAATAGTGGTATAAAAGCCAGTTCCACATATTTTTCACGAAAATGATTTATTTTTGAATCTGTTTATTATAAATATAATTCATATTTAAATAATCCTTAGTATGGATTGGATTTAAATTTATATTGAAAATTTATGTTTTCCAAGATAATGATTTTATCATTCCTGAATATGATGTGGATTCTCATTTATTTAGAGGGAAAACATCGTCATCTATATTTTATTTGGATCCACCATCAGTAGAAATCATTAATGAAATTCTAGTTATATCATAAGATCATCTGTGATCACGTAAAATGAAGGTAATTTAAAAATATAGTATATACCCATGTTAGAAACACTAATTAATGATTTTCTACAAGAATTACTGGGCCATCCACCAAATCTATAAGTTAAGAAATAGCGACCATTATTTTACATGAATGGATATTACATTATTTTAAATATAAACTAAATAATAGTCTTATAAAACCCGGATCCACTGGTTTACTATCCTAAAAAAATTAGGACCATACATAACTTTTACCTACTGAAACATAAAAATCTGTTTAATTCATTCATCTATAACTTCATTTATGTCCTCTTGTTCTCCTTAATAAAAGTATTAACCTGTGGATATAAACGAGAAGATGGGGTGATAAAAAGGACTAGTTAGACTATGAGTAAGATTCATGAATCATTAGTTGATATAATAATCATCATAACATCATTATCCTCTTCATGAGTGGAATTTCTATATAAAGGAAAAGAAAATATAAATTCCCAAAAAGTAAACATCATGTCTTAGTTCTCAAATACATCACATAGTTGTGGACAATGCTCTAATAATGCTCACACATATTTTACATTAACTAATGAGATATATAACATTACTCAATATATTAGAGCACTATATAATTCTAGGTTCACACGTCACATTATAAAATTTACATGAGCTATATAATTTTGGGTGTACCCCTAACATCATAGAATTTACAACATCATGCATTACACATCAAAATGTATATCAATCATCGATATAAAATAACCCATGCCAAGGATTGAGTTACAATTCAAAAAGAATAAATTTCTATATAATATATGGGGTTTCTTAATGAATAAGGGAATAACATACATGAAATTATAATCCTCAAACATGTGTGATGAAGAAATAATCTTATAAGAGGGAAAAGTTAAATTTTTCGAAAGAAGGGTTATTTTGTAAAAAACATTGAATTTTTCATAAATCCATATTATAATTATTTATACCCAAAAAATTAATAGGGAATGAAAATGAAATGATATTTAATTAACATTAAATTAACAACCATAGAAAAATGGATTGAAAAGGGGAAAACCCTAAAGAAGAGATTTCAGTTCGAGAATCCCCATTCCATATGTTAGAATGCATTTTCTATATTAATATAATGAATAATGAAATTAAAATAATTAATGAATAAATAAAAAACAATTAATACATGAATTATATTCATTATTTTTTTAATTCCATTTATGTTTTTTTATTAGTAATATTGTTTTACTTCACCATTATGGAGTGTTTGTTTTCATGGTCTTTTTGATCTTTTATATTGTATATATCCATGGGACATTGTGTAAAATAGGGATAATTGTAAGGAATTGATATTATATGTTATTAGTGAAACGGATGAGGTATAATTAATCATTTATTTTATTTTATTCTATATTTTATTATGATTCAAAAAATAACTTGTTAATGAAAATGATTTAATTTTTCTTTGGATTTTACCAGTATCAAGAACTCATAAATTTTTATGAAAATTTATGTTTATATATTTTATCAATAATGTTATATAACATATAATATGTATAATAAAATAATATACCACCATAATTATGGTTATATTACTATATATTAAGGTGGTATTTAAAAATGAAATCACATCATCCATAGTGGTGGAAAATTGACACTTCACAGATGATATTTTCATTTTTAGAATGATAGGACAAGGGAAGATATTTCAAGATGAATTATTACATTAAGATAATTGAATTATTTTATATAAAATATAAGGTGTTATTTTCCATCTTGGATATGTGGATTTGTGTAAAATATAATAAAATTAATGAAATTGAAACGAAATTATAATAAAATGAAAGAAGGTTTTACCGATTGAATTTCTCCTCCATGAGAATCTCCATAAGGAATGGGGTTTGTTCTTTTAATGATACCATGGTTTATTTTAAATAAGGGAGGTTATTGTTATGATTATTGGTCTGAATTTGGGAAAAGATAAATTATTTCATGGTTTGGGGAGATGTGGTGGTGAGCGGTGTTATTTATAAGGGAGGAGAGGGGTGTTTTTTCATTATATTAATCATTATTTTATTATTTTGGCTCAAGAATATCAATAGTTTGATCATTATAATGAATTAAGGGAAAATAATTATGGAGTATTTTATATTATGGGATTACATTATACTTACATAATCTATTACTCAATAATTCATATAATATTTAAATACCATATCATTTCGTATTTTTCTATTCACAAAATTCACATATTTTTGAAAAACACAAAAAATTCACCGTAACTATTTTTTGAGGTGTAGAATTCAAAAATTAACCCCATTTTATAGAAATAATTTTCTTAATATGATAAATTTGGTTTTTAATTAAAATCATAATTTAATTGGAAAATATCAAATTTAAAAATAAAACTTATTTTATAAAAATTTTAAAAATTATTGAAATTATAAGAAAATTATCTTATACACATATGAAAACAACATATTAATTTATTAATATATTTTATGTAAAAATATAAATTAAATAATTATAATAATTATAAAATATTTATTTTTTATAAAAATTCCAACAAATAATTAAGAATTATTAAATAAATTTTTAACTTATACATTTATTTAATTATAACTTATTTTCATTTACAATATGCCAAAATTTTATTTATTCACTAGTAGATAATATTAATATTATATTAGTCGTATTACTATTCTTATTTCTCATGATACTATTCCAAGTGTCAAGAAATAATTCCGTCAGGATTGGTTCCTTAATTTATTAAAAATAATTCTCACTTAATTAGTTAATCATTTATAAAGTTTCTATTATTTTCTAAATGTGATTTTTTTGTTTAAACTATATGAAAAAATTATAGGAACTGAATTTTTATTGATAACATTATGACTAATTACATTCTTCCACCCTTATGAATTTTTACCTCAAAACATACTTTTACATACTATAGAGATATCATGTAAGGGTACTTATCCATCATCCCTTCAGTAGGATAACATGTTTCCACTTCATGGTTATGGTTATTCTATAGTACATTGACCAGGTGAGTAGTCCTGTTGTGTATAGAATTATATCTACAGTATAGTAACTTTACTAGGTGCTCCATGTAAGAGAGAACGTTTCCCAACTATACTACCTCTGGGTTTAATATATTTGAGGGATCTATAAGGTTATTAACTAGGATGGATACATGGAATAAATTTTATTCTTGAGACATTTTAGGTTTATGTTCTAGTCAATATGACACTACTTCTACACAATCAATGACATCAAAGGGTATGATGTTCTTGGGACTCATCATTCATTTTCCCAAATATAATAATCCTCTTCCATAAAGATATATGGAATAGTACCATGTCTATATCCTTAATCGGTATGTCCATTCATTTATTATCATCATAGAAATTCTGTCATCTTTTGTCCAAATTGATGTGATTTTAAATAGTTTTCACAATTTCCACCATTTCTCCAAACATTTCAAGTCATATCCGCTTACATTTACTGACTTAATACCTTAATGATAGTGTTCTCTATATTTATCAATAAAGGGAATCATAAGGATCCATATGGATGATTGAGTGAAAACAATTGTTGTAAGACAACTTAAATAGAGGTAAATGATGGTCCCACCCTCATTTGAGGTTTATAGAACATGCCTTAAACATGTCTTCAATTGTATGAATAGTATGATCATAAGGTACATTAGTTGGAAGATGAAAATATCTAATGATGATCAACAGAATATTAATTGAATGTTTGGGACTTTTTCGAGACCTATAAGTGTGTCTAAGATCTCAATCAGATACCGTCATTAGTGGTAATCCATGTATACATACCAATTCACTGGTGTATATCTGTACAATTTTATTGAGTGTGAATTCATGTCAAATTGAGATAAACTAAACTATCTTTGTTGGAAGATACACTACAAACCATGAAACATTGTATCCTCTAGATTTCCAACGAAGTCCTGTGACAATGTCATATGCGATTGGTTCCTATTTCCATGTACTTATTGGAATTGGATTCATCATACCATTATCCTTTTGTCATTCATCCTTAAATTTTTAATATATTCTTTAAATTTAAGTATTTTAAGAATTTTTCTTCATCATATTGTCGCACCAATCATTCTCCAAAATAACTCAATGCATATTTCATCTTCCTGGGTGAATAGAGAATATTGAGCAATATGAGTAATTCAAAATATCATAACTTTTCATAGAATAATATGGTACACATAGTAATGATGGAAACCATAAAATTACTTCATCATAAATTTTAATCTTGGAGGATTTCCCTTTATTGTAGCTTTCATCTTGTTTTGAATTTCCAAATTATTATTTTGATCATCATTTATTTTTCCCCTGAGGTATAGTTGAGAAATTATTTGGGAAAGGATCAGTGATTTTACATACAAATTAATTTTTAAGACTATCCTTTGAAAATATTATGACATTTTATCCTTTTAAATTATAATCGTTGATATTGTTACAGGATCATTTCAACTTAGATAATCCACACTTTATGTTCTTTTCTAGGATGGTAGTCGATTGAGAAGTTGCAGTCCATGATGAGCTTTGACCATCATTGCAAGAGCATATTATGCCCATTCTAATTTAATATATATTTTATGATCTTATGATATATATATATATATATCACACATATCCCCTCAATATATTACTATCATATTTTCAATGAAAATATCACAACTCCTATCTCTAGATCATGCGTACGATATTTTTTCTCAGGAATTTTCCACGTCCTTGAGTAATAGGCTATCAATTTATCATTTTTCATTAGTAAACATCTAATTAACTTGTTTTAAGAATCACAATATACCATAATGAGTTACCCACTTCAAGGAAGAGTGAGTACTAGAGTGGTGATTAGCCTTTTCTAAATCTTTTATGAAATCATTACATTCCCTAGTTCATACAAACATTTCTCCCTCCTGAGTCATATTGGTCAGTGGGTTTGAAAATCATGAAAATTTATTTAGAAATAAAATTTAATACAACTTTCGGCCATGGAATCAATGTTTCATAATTTCATATGCTAGAATGGGCTCACTCTTTGATTTATATTATCTTATAATGATCCAAAATTTTTCCATTGATAGGGATAACATGCCCCAATAATGATACATCCAACATAAAGAACAAAAATTTATCTCACTTAGTGTAATGATTATCCATTCACAAAGAATTTATAATATTATATAAATTATTTTATTGTTCCACCCTTATCATGGAGTATATCAAAATATAAACAATAAATACTATCACATATTTTTTTAGGTAATCCTTAAAGACCTTATTCAATAAGTCATTTAATATTTTTTTTATCCTTTGTGAGTATTAAAGGAATCCCTCTTACCTAATAGTGTCCATACCTCAATTGAAAGGTAGTCTTGGGAATACATTCCTTATTCACATTTTGTTTGTGATATCCCAACAAATGGTCCACCATGGAGAGATAATTTTCTCTATAATGGTGGTCAAACAATTCATCAATCCATGGATGTAGATACTTTTTCTTTATCATGGCTTTTTTTATCTTGCAATAATTAAATCTGAGGTTCATTAATCCATATATCTTCTTGATGGAGAGTACTGGTGCTCCCCATGGCGAGGAACTCAGGTGTATAAACCCCATTTACAAATTATTTTATTACATATTATTCATTTATTCTAACTCAAGGGGTGCTATTATATAAGGTTTCTCTCCTATTAGAACATGTCACAGAAAAAATTCAATAAAGAAATCCACCTCTTGATCAGGAGGAAGACCATACAATTCTTCATGGAACACATCTGTGGATTCCATAAATATGGACATGTTGTTGATCATGATTCTCTCCTTTGTATCAGTAATCTGAGCTAGATATGCTTCATCATAAGGTAGTAATATCCACACATGAGACTAAAATGATGTGGATTCATCCTCCTCTGTAAACAGTTACAAAATTATAGGATACTTTGGAATATAAATAGTGATCACTTTTTTTGATATTTGATGCTGTATTTTTATACAGGTAGAAATTCCAATCAAAATATAACATAAAACTCTACTAAATTAAGTAATTAATGATATTATAAGAGGTTCTATCCAAAAACATAACTAAGAAGGAGATTTATACTTTGGATGCAATAATTTACCCATTTTATGTTCTCACTGATAACTCAGTCAACCTATTTTTATGGGGTGTTTGAATAGCTCTACTAAACATTAATGATCTGAAATAATGCGTAAAAACAAATTAAAATAGTATATTATCTATAATTGAAGGAATAACTAGCGTACATGTCACCACATAATTGTTATTCTCCACCCTAGTAGTAGTGATGGAATAATATTTACATTTCTTTTTTTATATTTCATGGTTTATGACTCTTATTTTCCTCAAGGAGTTGAGGTTTAGAAAATTGGATTTTATATTTCCATTTAAGCCTTTTTTTAAAAATGGGACCATGGGTGGTGCTCTCCTTTCTTCCACCAGATATTCTAACATCATCATGTTAGTTCGAGATTGATGAATATGGCGGCCTTTTAACCGACACATATATAACTTACCTGTTTCTTTAAGGTAGTTCCCATAATGCTTCCTACCATATTTTTGACATGTGAGTGTTGATTTTTCATTCCAACTTTGTCATTATATCCGCAATCATGATGTTTCTTATTTTATTTCCATTCTCCAGAGCCATGTAATCAATCTAAAAACATCATCTCCAACTTTAGAGAACATCGAACAACTTCTTCATAAATCTCATAGTTTCTAATTTAAATATAATTTCAAAGGAGTTGTCTGAAACCACTAAATAATATATCTACTTTTCTCTCATTATTGATAAAACTCATGAACTGTAAGTTAAAGTCTTAGTGATATTTTTTTTGTAGGACCTGACAGATTCACCTTCCTTTCTCTTAATATCTATAAATTATCTCCGCCTTCTTGAATGATTACTATAAGGGAAATACTTATAAATAAATATCTTCATAAATTATTCAAACTCAATCTCTATAATTTAATCCTTCAGTATTGTGTTTTTAAAAAATTTCTCACTACTGATCGTCCTCTCCATCTATTAAATAATTGGATAGATTCACTATATAACCCAATATATAGTGATGCAATTAAATGTTCTTATCAATTGAAATCAAATAATATTCCATGGCTAGTGGATCTCAAGATACAATTCATTTTGGTCGTAATTTCCAGAAAAATACAATATATCCAATTTATCTCTCTTAGGTGTAGTAGGAAATTACACATTTGTAAGGTAATTATTCATAACTTTAGATATCTAGGTATGAATCCCCATTACTTTTTAAACTCCACCACCCATTGAATTTGGTATTTCATTTGGTATATTTATATATTGTCCCTTGAATTTTTTTTGGCTTGGTTTCCCTTTATTCCCATAATTTTATAAAAAAGAAAAGGTCTGACGAACTCATATGTCAACCAGTCTTGAATAAATAATTTATTCTATTTTGAAATTACCTTTAAATTCATATCTTATGAGATACCCACCTTTATAATATTCTATTACAAATATTCTTGGATACTTACATATACATATTCTCACTATAATATTCATCACTAATGATCTATAATATTACATCCCATATTAACTAAATTTTGATATGATACCAACTATAGTTATAGTTATTTTTTTCCTGACAAATAAAACTTTTTAATAATGAAAAACATTATATTGCAACCAAACATAGATCAAATGGTTTAGTGTATTAGGAAAATATTGACCATACATTAAATTTTCATTATAAAATATAAATTTCAATTTAATTCCTTCTTATTTTGCTTCTAATTAGCCCACATGTTTTATGTAGTTAAATTAATCACCATATGATATAAATTAAAAGAATGGGTTGGATAAACTCATAGTATTTGGAAGAATACGAGACCTGAAACACGGTCGAACATAGTAATATTCATAACATAATCCTCATATAAATGAGAGGAATAATTATATAATGTAATGTAATGTAGAAATCCATATAAATTAAACATCATGTCTTCATTATCAAGTAGAACACATTGTTGTGAGAAAATATATCATCCTGTTCATGCATATTTCAAATTATCTTAGGAGATAATTAACATTACATAATTAATTTTAGTCGGATATAATTATATGCACACCAATCACATCACAAAATTAAGATGTCTATAAAAATATAGGAACCACTATCACATCATAACATTTATATTATCATGCAATCTACAAAGAACATTTAACTCTATTGTAAAAACAATTAACCATGGAATTGAATGGGTATCATTTCACAATGCATATATTCAGGAATAAACAATGGGGATCCCAAATAAAAGATGGAATATAACACCCCATGTTTTTGAAAATAAATTGAAATGCATGGAACATTAACCTTTTATTTTAAATAGATAGTTATAAACTAGCCGTTAAATATAATTTTTCAACTTCTATGATTTAAAATTTGAAAAATAGTCATTTTTAGTTCTGATCTGTAAGTTACTTAGAGTTTGATATAACCAACATTTTTGGTGAATAGTAAGATACCATTAGGAATAGTATATATGAATCGTAATATGACCCTTCTGAATAGTAAATCACATTATTATATTATTTTATTAAGGTTATAAAATAACTTGATCCAGATTTATTTGTCAAGGTGATTTAAAATGATATATAGTTTTAAAATTATTATTTTTTGAATAAATTATTATTATATTTAAAATAATTTTAATCAATTTTAGAAAAAAATTTAAAAAAAGAAATCATTTTTTAATTCAATGCGTTAAAAAATGGTATGGGTGTTTTTTGGGATTCTTCTTAGATAGATGAATTTTCCGTGAATAATAAAAATACATATGTAATGTTTTCATGTGTTTAATGATATCATAGTGATGTAATGATTATTTTAACATTATGGTCAACTCTAGATGATTAAAATGTGATATGAGGTGTCCTATGTGGTTAATACCATTAGAATACCCCTTGGGAAAGACCATGGTTTTGCAAATAAGACCAATGAGGTGTCCATGGAGATTAATTAAAAATATTCGATCCTTCACTATAAGTTCCACCCTTACCCCCTCATCCTCTAAAACCTATAATGGTTTGTGAATTTTTTATATTCTACAAATTTCCATTCCCTTGTATATTCCCCACATCCAAGACCTTATGGTCTTAAAAAAATCCAAGACCAAATTCTTTAAGGAGGATCTCAAGGAGAAGAGATCAAGAGGTAAATATCCGTTTTCATTTTCTGTGTTTTCTTTTAAATTATTTATTTTTCTTAAAATATTTTCCCATATACTTATAAAAGAGGAATGACATCTCATGTATTATATTTTTTTTTATTTTTATCACGTTTAGAGAGAAATTAATAAACATTTTTTCCTCTCTTATTCCTCTTATTCTAAAAATACAAACATCATCTTTGCAGTGTTGGTTTAAAGACATCGTGGATGATGTGTATTCAATTTTATATATGTTCATCAAAGGTTGTTATAAAACCATTATATTGGTCGAAATAGTTTTTTTCTATGTTATGAACTCTCTTATAATATAAAAATAACATATATATAGATAATTTTACAATATATAATGAAACAATTTTTAGAATATCGAAGAAACTCCAAAATGATCTAGATGAAAATAAACAATGATTTATCTAATGATTCATATGAATACTATATATCAAAAATTATTTATGGAATAATTTAATATTATGGAAACATATTAATACCATTCCACTCCAGTTCTGGGGTTTCTGGTCTATTTGACAAGAAAATCCATTATGAAACTGACCATAGAACACTACTATAAAACTGTACAATACCAACGGTTTGAAACTATTGGGATTGGACCCAAAACCAATGGGATAACCTATACCAATGGGTTATAAAACTATTGGGGTGTTGGTAATTGTTAAATCACTATACTAATAGTTAATTTAAGAACATTGGTAAAGTGATTCATAAATTGATATATCCCAACTGTTAAAGTTGAACTGTTGGTTAATCCCAATCCCAATGGTTCGAAACCATTGGGATAAATTTATACCAATGGTATTCAACTATTGGAATACCATTATCGAAAAAATTTTGAATAGTTACATTAAACAATTACAATGGATTAGCTTCAACTGTAGGGGAAACAAGAATTATTACATATTTAATACCAACGGTTCAGAAGAACAGTTGGTATACACACATAGTAGGCCTCTGGTAGCCTTCCTTCAAGCTAGTATTAACCAGCTCACTCCCCATCATGTAACCAGAAGCTCACAGGGACGAATGTGAAGGATAAACACCTTACTAGTATAATAAAAATGAATAGAATCACAATATAACATCTTTTCAAAAGAAAAAAAATAGGATGAAGAGTCATGTGGCTTAAATGAAGACATATAGAAAATGGATACCATAATGAAAGAAAAAAGTTACATACTTTAATAATGTACCCACCAATTAATTAAATAGATATTCATAGAAAAGGAATTGATGAAAATTATTTTCTATCCCAAAATTGAGCTACAATAGAGAATATTACTAGAAATGAATTTTAAACCAAATTGAAGTAAGTATATACTCATCTAAAATAGAATGATCAGTGGTTTTTGGAGATTAATAAATATTTATATATATCTAATGTAAATGATAAGGTGAAAAATCTCTATATGAAATTCATAGCATGTAGATAATTCTAGGCTTCAAATCTGAAAATTTAAAACAATGTAATGAGATAGATAATATCTATAAGAATGGAATCTAAACAAAATGTGTCAAAAAAATAAAACATTTGTGAATGATTTTGGAACATCATTCACGCATGTGTTTAATATCAAAATCTCAATTTTGGAAGGAAAATAATTATGTACACATGTTTAAAGAGTTATTACTATATGAGTTATAAATTTCATAGAAATATATATATATATATATACATATATATATATATATATTATAATATCATTCATATGAAAAGAATGTTGGATTAAGAGACCTACTAGTATAGAGGTAAAAAAGGCTTCCCAGTACAATGGAAAGATGTATCTAATCACAACATATTAAGAGAATAAAAATCGATAACAAAGGTAAAATATGTACAAGTATAGTCAGTATCTCATACTAGATAGTCAAGATATTAACCAATATATGAAAACAAAAATGAATCACGTCAATGTCTTTAGTATCCCAAAGACTCCATCTTGTCGTCTAAATTTATTCATGTAACCCAATATATTTAAATTGTTTAGACTCATTTCAATGACATCTATAAACACTAAACATGATAATATATTGTCTATCAAGTAATATAAACTAGATCATTATTTCACAAAGATAGAATACAAGATCTACAGTAATCAATTTAAAAATGTTATCACTAAAACTCATAAATAAAACAAAGCACATCCTCTGAAAATGATATGTTAACTAGTGGAAACAGATTGTATCTAAATAAATATCATAAAATCATTACATATTAATCATTCTAAATATGGGTTTTCAAAGGTTCGTCAAAATTGATACATTTATCTCTACCTTTTTATTAATAAATCCATTTATATAATTTTTAAATGTAAAAAAAATTGCCATATGTATAATAGATTTCATAGATTAATAAGAATAAAGTTTCTTATTTCCCACTTTGTGGAACTAATATAAAACCAAGTATTTTATCCTAGTAGAAACTTGTGAGAAAAAATGTATGTAATTTTTGAACCATCTCATACATGTTCTAACATAGTGGAAATCCTTTTTCCCTTATTGGAGATTCCTCCACCACACCTAGGAATAGAGGAAACATGAAAAACCTTTGGTGATGCTACCAATCAATTTTCAACATGATAGCTTCTGTCACAACAACTCTATAGAAGTGGATTCCAAAGGATGAAACAACTAGTGACAAGTCTTATCAATGTCTTTACCCAAACCTCCAAGATAATAAGGATTCTTCCATGTCAAGATAAATAATTTATGACACCAACTGGATAAAATGATTTTTGTACTCGATCACCATTTCATCTCTTTACTATAGGCTTGAAAACTATATAGCCATCAGTACCTTCACTTTATTATGAAATAATTTAAAATGATCCATGCCTTTAAACTTTTCCATGTACATTCCTTATCTTTCATAGTACGAATAATAGCCTTCAACCACTAATAACTCAGACCCTCTCGTAGGATAGTTACAAACATATCCTTAAGAGACTCATAAATCTAATGTTGGAAAATAATTTCTTCATCCTTCAATACAAAGACTAATTCATCCTAAAAATCTTGTTACCTATAGATATTATGAGGTTTCAAGTTTTGGAACTCTCGTAAATAATTCTCACATTAAGAAAGAAGGGATAAAACAATAATATCTAAAGCTGAAGTAAACAAAACAACCATACCAAGAAGATCATGATCAACCATAGAATCCATTCAATATAAATGGGTATATACTCTAAAACAAGATACACAAAATCCATCAAAATGTACATAAAAACTCCATCCCCATGAGACATAAAATAGATCGATAAGAAATCTCTAGACATCATTTAAATATAACTAAAATACAATACTTTATAAATTCATAAAAAACAACAATATGGACTTTTACATCATTAAATATGTGATCCAATTTTTCCTATTTAAACCCACATGGTATTATCAAAAATTATTTCAAAAAGTACATTAATTCTATAAAGCATCATTTTTATGCCCGAGGATTTGAAAAACTCATCTAACATAGGGAAACATAAATTGGTTATGAATCCATTTAAACACAATTATAGATTTTGGTAAAACATTTCTAACGTTCAAATAGTTCAAAATCATCTATTTTAAAACTACATTCGGCTTAAATCCATTAAAAGATTAAATTATGCTTTCATAATATAACATTAAAACCTTGAAAATAATTAACACCATCCATTTTTTCAAATGTAATTGTCAAAATTTCCAAAATTAGGTTATCATTTTAAATCCCACGCATTTTAGACACTGTTCAATATACAAATATCACTATAAAACTATTATCTCATTTTATATAAGAATCTATTTATTTTAAAACATTCCAATTTAAAAAATTTCAAATAAAATTAATCCTAGAAAACTAAAACACTAATAGTACACCATGATACATCTTAATCAAACAATAAAAAAATTGGAAATTTTGAAAAATGAAAAAAATGAAAAATTCCATGTTCAAAAAAACACTTAATAAAGCATGAAGAGATTAAAGTCAAGATTCATTCATGAAAGAGGACATAAATATTCACTAGAATCCAAGTGGTAGAGATACCAATAAATTTGAATATATGATTTGATTATTTTAGACTATTAAATCTAATAATGCCTATCAACATCTAATGATCATGAATATTATGTTCATGAGTAGAGTATTATATCTAGAGTGTTCATGTACGTATATCTACATCACATGGTGCAGAAATAACATGGATATTAGAGATATATTATTTTATATTAATTATATCTTTTTATTAGATATTGGGAAGATAAATTCATTGGTGGGACTCTATATTAGGAGCATAGTGGGTCTCTATTCTTATAGTATTGAGAGGTCCTTATTATAACCACATGGTTTTATAGTTCCCAACACATAATTGAGGTGACTAAGAAATAATTGAACAAAGTGGGAATTTGAGTTTGAACAATTTAAAACCATGGTACGTCATGATAATTTTAGTGAGTAATTTAAACATAAAACTGACCAAGCCTTTGCAAACATTACTGACCGGATATTGAATAAATAACTTCATCGAAATGGGTGTCTTATGTAAATTCATATACTGTGGAAGGAACGGGTGTGTTCCATAACATAGATGTGTTATAGAAACGGGAAATCAAAATATGTTGGATTTAATGTATCTCAAAGGAAGATGGTCCCATGTGTTGGCATTATAGGAAGAAACGATACTCAAAAAATATTTAAATGAGTGGAGATTGAATTATGAAAGATACACATTCTAATGTGGATTTCATAATGTTATATTAGATGATAAGGGAGGTATGTTGTTGAGTATATCTAAATATCTTGAGTAATAGCTATAAACTGTCATGCTTCATTTCAATTAAAATCTATTAGGGGAATTATGAAGAACTATACTTATAAAATAAATGGATGTTTTAGTTTTATAGATCAACTTTTTCAAAAAATTATAGAAAAAGGTTACATATCCATGAAAATTGGATGTATAGTTATGTCTGAGTTAATTGGTGTGTAGTGAATACCGGTATTTAAAAATACTTAATTTTCATTGGAAAAATGGTGTATGTTTTTATACAACATTCAAAGATGGTTCATGGAATATTTTACACCATTCCATGGTTGTGGCTTAAAAATTTAAGAATAGTAGTTGTACCTCATTAGTGTATATAATTTTTTAATTTATGATAGAAAAGATTCTTTTTCTATGTTTTGGAATAACCATATGGGTCACTTGATTGACAAGGTGATAAAGATCCTAACTGTAAAAGGTTTCTTAAAAATATGAATTATGGAGTATGGGAAGTGTGAAGGTATTATATTTAGAGATCAGTTGATGGTTTCCTTCCAACAAGAAGGTAAAGTATTTATGTGGCAAAAGCTGGACATAGTTTATATAGATGTGTGGGGGCTAGATCCAGTTTATTCTAATTGAGGATCATTGAACCATTTATCATTCTTCAATAATGAGACATGGAAAGTGTGGGTGTTCTTTATCAAGAAGATGTATGATGTCTTTGGAACCATTTTTTTGATGGATACACCAAGTTAAAAAAGTTATTAATTTTATGGTTAAGTACCTATAGTATCATAATGGTTTGGAGTATAAAAGTAGAGAGTTTCAAATGTTCTACTAGTGGATGGGAATATGGTTTGAGAAAACCTTACCATATACTCTAGAACATAATATATTGATGGAGAATATTAATCCAAAATTGGTTAAAATGAGAAGATTATTAGAAGTCAAATAGGATTTAAAAAGTTTTATTTGGTAATGGTAGTGGATTATGTGATATAATTGATCCAGAGAACATCATTTTATCCATTAGGTCAAGAACAAACAATTGTTTTTCGGGATTTAATGAAGTTTGACATAACTCATCTCAATGGCTTTGAGTCACCCAATTATATCCGTGTTGATTTTATGGATATGGATAATCGGGAATTTATGTCCTAACCATGTTATATTATAGGATATGTAAATGATGACTTTTATTATTTAACTCTTGGATAAAAATTATTATTGGATTTTCAGAAGTAGAAATTTTCATCAATGACTAGTTTATGGGGAAATATTGAAACATTGTTGAGAATGTTAATGAGAGAAATGTATCTTCAAAGGCTGGTGTTAAACTGAATGAGAATCCATAAGTTTGAGATGTTCCAAGATATTCAAGAATGAAAATTTTAACAAAAACACTAGGACATCTAGATGTTTCAATGGATGTGATTAAAGTTACAAGTTGGTTTCCAAAACTAGAAGTATCATAAATCCCCAGTCCTATATAATATTGGGGTCAAATTCTGTAAGATTGAGTTATGGACTATATATATCTATAAGGTACAATATTATATGGATATGAGCCATTGGGGGAGTTGTGGCGGTTTACTAATGTAAGGAACCAGATGGAATTATATGGGAGTTATCTTAATTATCAGTCACTCATTGAAGATGGATTTCTAGAGATCCTCAAAGAGTCTATAAATATGAATGAATCAATTCACTAGATTTATCCATGAGATATGAGAATTATTCCTCCATGTATATGGAAAATGGAAGATGATAATAAAGTCATCTATGATGAAAATTATTTATAATAAATTTGTGAATCACGTGGAGGATGGAGTGGATGGTAAACAATGGTATATGGAATAACTAGTCATAAAGGGGTACCAATAAATAAAATATATGTATTACCCTTATATTTTGTCACTGGTAGTTAAATATATTACTATTAGAATGATATTTATTATGGTTTTCATTGAGGTATTTCTTATTGAATAGATGAATATGAAGATAGCATATCATTATAGGGACTTAGATGGGGTAATTTTCAAGGAGCATTCAGATTGTTTTTTGGTGAATGGCATCTAGAATATAGTTTCTAGAAAATGTTAATCCATTACAATTTGTAACATGATTCAAGGTAGTGGAAGTGTAATATGATTTATAATGACCATATACTGAAATGGAAGTTCATTGGAGTAATGTTGGCCATTAATATTACCAAAATTTTCTTGGTTATGATATTTTCAACATATTTCCTCTATATGATGATGATATTCTTATTTTTTATTTGGTGAAGAACATGATTTATGAAATTATGATTTAAATTTATAAAACATTTGAGAGGAATGGTCTAGGCCCATTTTGATGAGTCTTTGGGGTTCTAGCAATGAGATTCTTAAGTTCAAATAATTTATACTAGACTAAATTGGAATACATTTTGACTGTAGCATAGTGATTTAGAATGAGTGGGGTGAAACCTACAACTACACCCATAGAAACACATTTCAAAATTGATCAAGGAAAATCCACCGTAACTAGAATTCGATGTAAATCACATGAAAAATATGCTATATGCATTGGCGGTTGAAATCGTGGTGTATTCAGTGAATGGAGCGTACTAATGATAGACTATTTTTGTTAGTAGAAGAAAAGTGGTGTCCAACTGATATTTACATATGTAGTTTCATATGGATTCATGCACCAGCATTATAGGTTATTTATAATAGAAATGATTGATGCATAGAAAATGGAGGCCTTCTAATATAATGGCTGACAAAAATGAAATACAGTAATTAATCTCTTCACTACCACAATCTCTCACCCCAACAATGAAAAATGTGTAGCTACCACTGCTGCTCTTCTAAACCAGTTCTTAGAATATAACCACCATACATCCATTGAAATCTGTAAATGGGCTAAGATTCCAATGCGATGATGAAAATAAAATAACAATTTAACTACAACAAAATATTTTCCTATTAATATACATTTCACTACCCAATATATAAGAACCAGAACGCCCCATGGGTCATGTATTGTTCCTATAAGAAATGGGAAATAGATCCATGTTTCAAAATGATACTATCGAATATTACATTCCAATTAATTAACAATTACTCTTCATATTAATGATATAAAATCCTTTAGGATCGATATTTTTATAGTTTATCATCTTTTAATTTAAAAAAATATAATGGAAGTAAGAAATATATTAAATTCACTTTTATCAATTCATATTTGCTTAGTTATTTTTTATTTTAAATTTTGTGAACCATAATATGGTTACTATTTGTTATTTTAATTCACTATTGATTTTTTCTATAAATATCAAATTTTCTATAGTTACAATCCATTTATTATTTCCCATTTCAATTAGTTCAATGAATTTTAGGACTATTTTGGTGAGTTTTTATTTTTCTACACCACGGAGATTTTATATAGATGTGGTTAATTCTGTTTTACTATTTTTAGAAATTTATAGTCAATTTTGTGGTAGATTATTTTTTTATTGTTTCTGTTTTGTTTGAATCCAATTCCAATAATTTTATTTAAGATATTTTCAATCAATTCACATTTGTAGGGTTCTAATTTTTAACTGATCATTATTGTCAAAAAAATCGTCATTAAATCCAGTAACTCTGTATATACTCATCATTATACATCCAGATAGTTTTCACAATTGATATTGTTTAGCCGCAAAAGGAGTTCTCGTGCAGAACTTATAAATCTATTGAAACTGTGAACAGAATACAATAGGTTGATGTGAAGTAATATAGAAAAGAAAAATTAAAAATAACATATAATATGGTATAAAACCAAACAATGAGAACACACCACACTCTTCTCTGTGGATTTCTCCAAATAAAATACTGATTATTTAAATGGTCTGTAGTAATGTAACTATAAGAAATTAAATGATAGCATATCAAGAAAGATGTTGTTTGAATTGGAGGCAATGCATGTTTATTCAAATGGAAAGTACTATTATTATTATTGAATTCCTAGAAAATAAATGAATAATATAAATTATATATTCAATAACTGATGATAATATCTATTTTTACAACTGGATTCAAAAGTGTAACACTAGGAAATCATATCTAACAATTCAATTGACAACTTTACTTGAGGATATATTGGTTTTTTTCTTTTAATTACGTTTTATCATGAATTAGAATCCCATTATGTAAATATCATCTTTATCAATTAATTATTATAAAAAAATATAGAATACATGTAAATTGTTTTGAGAATGTCATGTTTCTCAATTAACCAACAATGTCATCAAGAGGTAGTGCATTAATGATAAATAAACTCAATTTTTACCCAACGTGATAGGAAAATATTAATAGAGGACACATTTTATAATAAAATTGAATATATCATATTATAAAAAATTAAAAATGGATATTTACTATTAAAAATAAAACTGTTAGAAAAAAATTATTGTTAAATAAAATTCAAATTTGTATTGTAAGTGCCAACTTTTTTATAACAAAATTCATCCCATTTTGCATCAGAGATAAAATTCTTACCTATATCATATAAAGGATGATGAATATGGTTAAACACAATGGGACAATGAAGTTTCCATGTATATGATAGAGTGTTATGTGTCTCTGTATTTTGTCCATATAATGATAATGTTATCATCCCCTATCTATCTAGAATCTAACAATGAATCCCATTTTAGATCATTTAAAACAAAAAATTATTAATTTGAAAAGTCCTTAATCTAATAGAGTTATTTTTTAAGGATTCATTATTTGGACATGAATTCCTCCTACAATCACATACATAAAAAATATGTGAACCAGGTGTATTATTATGGAGTGAGCATATAAAGTACCTCCTACAATTAGATTATATAATTTATTTATAACCATCGAAATTCATCTTCTAAAATCTAACCATGAATAGGGACACAACATTGTTACATTCTTTAGTCTCAAAACTACCAAACTCCTTACATTGATTGGTAAGATGTTACAATAATATATTCTACAATATAAACCCAATCGATCATTCCTTACAATCGTTTCTAGAATAGATAAGATTATATATTTTTATAGTCCAAGATGAACTAAGTAGAATGTTCTCACATATTGATGATTCCTGAGAATATATAATTTCATTATATCTTAGTATTTATATAATATCACTATATTAGAAAAGTGCGAATTATAGAAGCTTTAATTCATTAGAAGAGTGGTATATCATCTTTCGGAATATCATGGATTTTATTCTACATGTGAGAACTAGAAGAATGAAAGATATTTTTAGTTTAATACGAAATATTATCTAGATGCATAAAAAATAAAATCATAATATTAAGACTGATTAAAATTATTCGAGGTTGAGAAATATTCCCACACTATAAAGTTCAAAGACCATGGACCAAAGCATGAAAAATCTTGAATCAACCCAGGAAGGACCTCCCTAAATAACTGAGAATTAAAGAGATTCCACTCAAATCACATAGATATTTTAAACAAAAAATAGATTCATAGTAGTAAAAAATAAATATTTACAACATTTGTAGAGTTCTCCACTTCATCCTCAAGGAATAATGTATACCACTACCTAATAAATTTATAATTTCTATGTCCTTTTTATTGTTATGTGTTTTATAGAGAACAATTTCTATGTAATAAACAATGATATAAAATATAAATACACTCACCAATACATTAATAGAGGATGTTAGAATATTTATGATGTGTAGTGCCCTAAAAAATTCCGAAAATTATAGTGAATCTATCCAATGACTTCAATGAAATAAATATAGTAAGACTACCTCAAAGGAGAAAGAAACAAGATTTTTTGTAATATATTTGGGTTGTTGGATGTTTGGAAACATGGACATTGATTATTGGTATAATATATATACTCATAAAACTGTTATAATAGAATAGTAAAATTAAAGAATAGTTAAAACTAAGAACCAATCTATTGTGCAAAATTAGTTTTCAAAAATTAGAAGATATTTTCCTCATAGAAAAATATTTGAAATCATTGATAATTTTTTGTGAATTTTTCAAATTATATAGTCATTATTATGAGTAATTTTTGTATGTAGAAACTGAAAATGTGGAATTTGATAATGAAAAGAAAAGTCTATGATTGAATATGTTAGTAAAACGAAAAAAATATATACCTTGAGCTGTAAACTGAAGAAAAAATAGAAAAAGACACCCCCATGTGGTCATTGCAGATAGATTATTATCATGGGGTTTTAGTATAGAGAATATACTTCTATTATGGCATTAAAGGCTACATTATAGACTAATTAAAAATTTGAGAGGTTGTGACTTGATGTTGATGGATGTTTCTATTTGTTCCCACATACTCTTATATTATATTTTCAATATAATAGAAAATGGATTGTGGATACACTATTTAAAAATAGAGATAAATATATACAAATTTTATGATAGAATATTTGAACAGAAAATGGAAACCATCCTTGAAATAGATATTTTAATTGGATTAGTAGATGACATTTCAGAAGAGTATCCACAGAGACTTCATAAGGAAAATCAAAATAATTTGAAGATTTTTTTTGAAGGTGTAATAATGTTGTTCATGGAGCTATCATATTTATGACAATGATTTCTATTCAAATGCATTTGATTAGAGGTAATGGAAAAGTTCCAATGTTATCAATTTTTAAATTAGTTGCTATAAATGGATCTACACCAATGAAAAATGTGGAATGTGATAAGAAAGTATGATTAATCATTTGGTATAATGAGTTTTAAAAGGATAAACTAAAAAAACGAATAATAATGAGAATTATCTATTTTATCAAGTGAATATGCAATTTTCATACAATAATAAACATGTAAATGAAGTGAAAAACATTTTTATTATGTGAGAAATAAGAATGTGGAAATAAAATCAAACACTCATGAGCTGCAAAAAAGTTCTCCAATATTGAGAAAAAAAATTAGTAAGTGTTATACATTCGATGTTGATAAACCAACCTTAATACCATATATGTTGATATAAAAAACACTCGAATAGAAATTTCACATAACAGGCACTTCACATATATATATTTTTCTGTAATGGAATATTATTTTTAAAATTGAGTCCTTTATCTATTTTTTTATTCTACTATGTAACTCCTACTCCATCAATAATTCTTACCTGCACAATACTCCGATTGAAAATTCTTATTCAATACCTACTTAAATGGTTTTTTTTGGAAAAACATGTAGCATATAATGAAACATTGAATACCTAAATGGATCGATGTGAAAAAATAGAAAGGAATGGTATTGGGATATCCTATTTTTAGTTATACCAAAATCACTATCATATATGATTTATTTCACCATAAATTAGTGAAATCAATGAATAACCCTGAAACAGATACTTCTGAAATCTAAAATTTCATAAGGGAAATAATGTAAGAGGAAGGTGGAATACCTATGTGCATGTCTTGCGGATGAGACGAGGAGTAAAGAGTTATTAGGGTAGGGGAAAATGATGGCTACTAGGGCTCAGAATGGGAGGAAGGGAGAGGTGAGGGAATATGACTGGGGGGTATCGACTGACATGTGGGGAACGACAAGCAGCGAGCGGTGAGTGGTGAGTGACGAGCGTCCAGGGGTAGATGGAATGGAAGGAGGGGAGTGTGAGAGGGATTAGAGTGGTGACGAGGGGGATTCAGGATAACTGCGATGGTGAGGAGGGTAAGAGTTGAGAAGTGCTATAGGCATTGAGATGTTGGGCATGAGGGGATGTTATGATGGGACAAGGATCACAATAGTGTGTGGTGGACTTTTAAATAGGTCTATCACAAGGGTTCATATGAACTGTTGGTATTGAGGATGTTTTTTTTCAACGATTCACTAAAAAATTTGGAAAAACATAACTTATATTAGTATTTGCCAAAAATTTCATAGAACCATTGGTATAGGATCTTGATCCAAATATATTTTTCAAATCGTAGGGAATGATGTGTTGGTATAGGTTGGATTTCCACTAGTGTAAATCCTATAAAGAACGGACCTGAAACAATAGAAATAACAAAATATTATTAATATATGTTTCAAATGATGTTATAAAATGATAATATAAGGTATCATAAACATAAATATGTTAATTTTACATATTAATAAAACTCTACTAATAATTATAAAGGAGGTTTAAACATGGTTCATGAAAGGCAACCCCAAGGTAAGGGAATTCTTAACCCGGCTTGTACTCTTTGGGTTAACCTTCAATTTCACTAATTATGTGGTACTATGATAATTTATGTAATGAATTTAGTTCATAATATGTTTTATTATGTGTATTGAAAGTTTATTCTCTTATTCCATTCATTATATCAAATCACACATCAATTATACGATTTGTTTAATGGTATATTATTTAAAACTTCTCTTTTAAAAATCTATTTAAAAAATTCAAAAGGAATGATTTTATGAAATTATTAAGGTTTTATGATTATGATCAGGTTTTTGGAATTTTTTATGATGAATTTCGGGACTTATATCTCTTTCCAATTCATTGGTATGTGTATTTTGGAGGTCGGTCGGATGGCTACTCCAAGTGTTACTGTGATGGTTACACAAAAAGGTAGTCTTGAGGGTTACATTTTAAGGCACATATAAGGGATACCAATCATTAGGTAGCCGCAATTATTACAATATAAGTACACAATTCCCCAAGATACCTTTATGTTCTTATATATTTTCTTTAATGTTTTATGTAAATCTAATGATTCACAATGTACATTTATATGTGTGAGAAGAATGTCTTGTTGAAAATGAATTCATAAGGTCAGAAGTATTCATGGAATAATGGTTTCTTTCCTTCATTTTATGTCCCTTATAATGATTTTTATTTTTATCCAATTTTTTTAATTTATTTCACAAGTTTTAAGGATCTGTAATAGAACCAATAATGTAATGTTATATGTTATGAACATTTTTCAAATAAATCATGTTGTTGTTTTTCATTAAAAAAAATTTCTTTTGGAGGAAATGGATAAGGTTTAAATAGTACCCACTTTTTGTGCTTATAGATTTATATGTATGAATTAGGTCTTAACATTATAAAAATCTAAAACGGATTTATAATTGGGAATGTGATGATGTGAAATCTTGTGGATATTTCTGGAATTTGTAATGTTTAGGGTCAGGTCCTTATAGTGGGTATTAGAGAATAGTTTTGAAAACATTAGGAGTTAATATCCATAATCCACTGTTTTTATATTATAAAAACAACTTTTTGGGTTACTGGTAACCATACATAAATATCCACAATAATATTGCATAAAAAAAACCCTCTCATATCACATTCAATGATCAAAAGCAATATTAAAATTCAAAAAAAATAAAAATCCAAACTGCACCAGTTCAATAACCATGTCTTCCATCCATTTAATATTATGTTTATATAGAAATTCCATAGAATTTAACTATTACCATGTTTCTTCATATGTGTTATGTCTATTTAGAATGTTTTTCCATAAAATAAATAGTGAAGCAGAGGTTTGAAGGAAAAGAGAGGCTGATATCATTTAAAATCCACAACTGAGAATGGTGGGAATTGGAAATGATCAGTTTTAGATATTTATGGATTAGTTAATGCATGAAATAAATGGAAGTGGAATCCATGGAAGAGAACATGAAAATCAACCATAAAATAACATGATGATAATGAAACATTTAATGAGGAAACACCCTCCTGCTATTAGTTGATCTTCCAACCCATTAGTAGTTTAAGGATAGATTAATTCCCTTGAAAAGTTATTTGATGTTACGGGATGTTCATATAACCAATATGTTAGTCTTACCATTTATCCTGTTAAGATTAATCTGATCACTGATGGTAAATGGTCAATAATATAATTGATATAGGGGGGATTTAATCCCAAGAGTGGTATGAATTTAATATTACTTTCCTTGAAAACTATTTTCCTAAGGTGGTTTGACATAGAATAAAGAATAAATTCTTTGAGTTGAGTTAAATGGAGGATGATTCTATGGGTGTGTATATAGAAAATTTCACCCAACTGCCAAGGTACGCTCCAAATATTATTTAAGATCATGATATAAAAATCAATCCCCTTTACACAGAATTGAATCCATGATACCGAAGGGAATTGGACTCCCAATAATTAACAAGTTATGATAAAATCGACTGATGTGCTGAATGAGTAGAAATAGAGTTCAATAATGATATCAGGTACATTGAGGACAATGTGAAGAAGAGATATAGATGGAAAAAGATGGGTAAGAATCAATCAACTAAATCTGATGGAATGAAATTTTAGTGTTATTTGGTGAAAAGTGTGGTTAAAAGTACTGTTTGGACTGCCTTACAAAGACTATGAAGGGATTTCGATGTAGTATGCTTGGAAATTTGGCCTAAGATTGTAATGAAAATGATCCTAATACTAATCCCGATAAGGAAACTATAATGTGTTTCACATGTGGTGAGACAGGTCATTATGAAAATTCATGCCCAGAGAAAGATCTGAATGATGCGAAGTTTCCAGACAATATACACAACGGTGTAGTGAGATCCTTAATAACTATGTTAGTGTATGTTAGGATATCCAATGAAAAGGTATTCAGTAATTTGTTTTTTTACTAAGATTTTTCTAAAGTCTTTTTTGATATAGGGTCAACACAGTCTTTTATCTCTGTGACATTTTCTGGTAAATTGGAAATACCACCTCAAAAAATGAGATCCAAACATATTCTAAAAACGCTATGGGAAAATGTTACAATAAAAAGGTATTTTATGAATACTTTTTTTATTATATCTGAAAATAAATTACCTAAAAACGTTTTTGTTTTTTCCTTAGTATATATTGGTGTCATTCTTGTGTATGGATTTGATTTCTGCTTATCAAGCTAAGATTCATTGTAGAGCTAAAGAAGTTAGTTTTAAAAAAGATTTCTAGTTTGTATACTAGAACGAACCCATACAATTTATTACATATCTTGATGCTTGGAAACTATTAAAATATGGAAATAAATGTTACCTTTATCATATTTCTGAAAACATCGGATCTGTTCAGATTAATGATGTGCCATTGGTAATTGAAAACCATGATGTTTTTCCTCATGAGTTTCCATGTTTCTTATAATTATGTGACCATATATAGTACCTCATACAATGAGAAAATATAATTTATTTATAAGAATCAAAACACATATAATAAAATATATCCTTAAATAGTGAGATAATATTATAGCATGCTTTAGCATCAGAACTACCAAACTCCTTAATATGATTGGTAAGATGTTCCAATATTAGATTCTCAAATGTATTCCAAATCAGTTACTCCAAACAATCTTCTCTTGAATAGAGAAGATTATACTTCTTCATAGTCCATGATGAGCTCAGTAGAATTTTCTCACCTATTGATGATTCATTACAAGTTATCATTTCATTATAGCTGAGTATTTATAAAATATCACTATGTTTTAAAAATATGAATTATAGAATTTATCCTGCATTATATGAGTAGTATATAGTCTCTGTGAATATCTAGGATTATCTACTACATGTGAAAACAAATAGAGTGAAAGATCATTATAGTTTTCTATAAGAGATTTTCCAAATTCCTAATGAATAAATTCATTATATTAAGAGAGATTAAAATTATTTTAGTATGATACATAATCCAACATTATAATGTTCATAGAGCACTGAATAAAACATGATGAATCTAGAATCAACCCAATATGAACTTCCCAGATGAACTGAGAGGAAATGTATTTCCACTAAAATCATATTGATGGTTTTATACTAAAAATATATTCATAGTAGTAAAAAATAAATATTTTGAACATGTGTAGAGTCCTCTACTTCATCCTCAAATAATAATGTATCCCCCTACCCTAATAAATTTAAAATTCTTTGGTCCATTTTACTTCTATGTTTTGTACAATGATTAATGTATATGTAATACCCAATGACATACAATATAACAAAAATCACCAATACATTAAATGTGGATGTGATAATAAGTATGAAGTATAGTTCCCAAAATCAATCCACAAATTATGGTGAATCTATCTAAAGTCATCAAAGAAATAAATATAGAAAAACTACCTCACTAGAACAAGAAACAATATTGTTTTCTAAAATATTGGAGTTTATGGATGTTTGGGCATATAGAAATTGATTGTTTATATAATTTATATACTCGTACAAGTGGTATAAGATAATAAGAAAATGATATAATAGTTAAATCTAAGAAAAAAACTATTGTGAAATATTATTTTCAACAAACGAAGACAAATTTATCTCTTAGAAACATATTTGAAATAATTGATAATTTTTGTGATTACTGAAATGTATTTGGTCTGTGTTATGAGGATGTTTTGTATGTCAAAACTCAAAATGAGTCAGCTGTTAATGAAAAGAGGATTCCATGATTGAATAAGTAGGGAATAAGAATAAAATTATACCTTGAGGTGTAAACAAAAGATAAATGTAGAAAAAGACACTCTCAAGATATCATTGAAGCGAGTTAATCATCATGGGGTTTTAGTGTAGAGAATATTATTCTATTACTTTAGTAAATTATACATCATAGAGTATTTAAAAATTTGTGAGTGTGTGATAGGATGCTCATGGATGATTCTATTGGTTTCCACTTACCCTTATAGTGGATTTTCAATAAAATAGAAAATGGATTGTCAAAAGACTATTTATTATTAAACATAACGATCTAAAAATTTTATGGTATAATATTTGAACTAAAAATGGAAACTATCCATGAATGTGATTGTAAAATTGGATTAGTAGTCGATATTTCTGAAGATGATCATAAGATATTTCCTAAGGGAAATCAGAAGCATTTGAAGGTGTTTTTTAAGGTGTATTTATATTGGTCAGGGAGATATCATATGTATGATGTTGATTAATAGACAAAAGAATTTTATTAGAGGTATGTGAAAAGAGCCAATTTTATCGTGTTCTAAATCAGTTGTTACAAATGGATCAACACCTATGAAGAAGGTTGAACAAGATAAGAAAGAATTTGTGATCATTTAGACTAATGAGTTGTTAATAGATAAACTAAAAACAATAAACAGTTATCGTTCTCTATTTTATCATGTGAATATGAAATTTTCAAATATTAATAAACATGTTAAAGAAAAGAAAACCATGTTTTCTCAACTGAAACATGTTTATAATGTCATAAATATAAAAGTTGAAAGAAAATAAAATACATCTGAGGTTCAAAAAATGTTCTCCATTATTGAGAAAAACCCTAATTCCATGTTATAACACAGAAGATGATAAAACCAAAATTTTACCATACTTGTTGAAATAGAAAAACACTATAATATAAATTTCACATAACACACATTGCGCGCGCACACACACACACAAATATATATATTTTTTATTTTAAAGGAAAACATTTTTCCAAAATAAATCATACATATAGTGTTGTTATTATTCTATGTCACTCCCAATTCATCCATGAATTTTCGATACACAAATCCCCAATCTAAATGCATATTCAATACCAAATAAAAATGATTTTTGGAAAAACCCATTAGAAGAATTTGAAACATTTAATTCCTCAATTGTTCTATTTGAAAAAATAGGAAGGCATGATCATGGGTTCCCCTATTTATTATTATATGAAAATCAAGATCATAAAATATGGATTTCAAAAACATTCAATGAAATAAATGAATAACCCTAAAACAGACACTTCTGAAATCAAGAATTTCATAAGGGAAACAGTGTAGGAGGGAGGTGGAATTCATTTGTTCACCTCTTGCAGATGAAATGAAGAGTGAAGGGTTTGTAGTGGAGGGGTGAGTGATGGATTCTAGGGATCAGTATTAAAGGATGGTATAGGTGAGTGGAGATTAAGGATCCGGATAGGAGGATATGAGGGTGGTGAGTGGAGAGCGGTGAGCGGTGAGCGGCAAGCGGTGAGGGGGAGTTGGAATGGGAAGAGGGGAGTGTGAGGGGGGTGAGAGAAACAACAAGGGGGAGTTAGGATGGGAGAATCAATGAGGTGTGGATGAGTGTAGTGGTGTTTTATGAATGGATAAGTTGGACATGAGGGGATGTCTTGATTGGAGAGGGATCACGATGGCGAGTTGAGGCATTTTGGGTGGGTTTTTCCAAATGGTTCTTATGAACTGTTGGTATTGAGGTGGGTTTTTTTAATAGTTCAAAAAATCATTGGGAAAACCCAAATTATATTAGTCTATATCAATGGTTTCATAGACCCATTAATATAGGTTCATTATCCTAATTTTTTTTTCAAATAGTAGTGAATGTGTTGGTATAGGTAGGATTTCAACCTGTGGAAATCATGTAATGAACAAACCTAAAACAATGGAAATAACAAAATATTATTAATAAATGGGTTGAATGATGTTATAAAAAGATCATATAAGGTTTTATAGTCATAATTTTGTTTATATAAAATATTAATAACACTAATATTACTATTATATTTGAGGATTAAACATGTTTCAAGTATGAAAAAACCGAGCAAAGGGAATTCTTACCCCAGTTTCCATTGTTTGGTCAAAACATCTATTTCACTATTTATGCATTAATATGGTTATTTGTGTAATTAATTTAATTCATAATATGTGGTATTATTCATATTTAATTTGTATACACATATTCATTTCATTATATCAAATAACACATCAATTATATGATATTTTTATTGGACTTTTCTTTAAAAATTAACTTTTTAAATTCAATTTTAAAAAAATTAAAATATATGTTTTTACCAAATTATTCATGTTTTATGATTAATATGAGGTTCTTGAAGATTTTTTATCCTGAAATTTGGGACATATATCTCCCTACAATACATTGGGTATGTGTTATTTGGAGGTCGGTCATATGGCTTCTCCAAGTGTAACTGCAATGGTTACACAAAAAGGTAGTTATGATGGTTACATTATAAAGAATCTTTGGGGGTTAAAAATCATTATGTAGATGAAATTGTTACAATATATTTATGTAATTCCCCATGATACATTTATTATTTTAAATATGTTCTTTAATGTCTTCTGAAAATATCATATTTCACAAAGTCGGTATAAATGGGTGAGAATTATGTCTTCATGAAAATGATATCATATGTTTATAAGTAATCTTTGAATAATGGTTTCATTACATATTTTTATATAACATTATGTGAATTTTAGGCTCATCCCATTTTTTTAATGTTTTTTCAGAAGTTATAAGGACTGGTAATACAAAGAACAATTTAATGTTAAATGTTATGAATTTTTTGTCAAAGATATCATGTGGTTGTTTTGTGTTAAATATTTTTTATTGAATGAAATGGATAATGTTTAAATGGTACCAAAATTTTTGTCTTGTGGGTTTATATTTTTGAATTATGTCCTAAATTTCAAAAACTCTAAAATGAAATTATATTTAGGAAGGTAAAGATGTGAAATCTAGTTGAAATAGACAAATTATGTAATGATTAAGGCCATGTCCTTGTAGTTGGAATTAGATAATATTTTATATACATTTTAGAGTTAGTAGCCACAGTACATACATAAATATCCAAACCCATACTATAAGGACCCAGCCTTAAAACATTACATATTCTTGAATTAAATTGAATAATTCACATTGAGAAACTTTTCAGGTGTATTGTTTTAGTGAATTAGGACTTAACTATTACATCTCAAAGATTACAAAGTAGACACATCTACTCAGTTTCCATTTTTTTCACAAAATAAAAACTCTTGAAAAAAAGAGTCATGTCTAGTTCCATGTTTTAGACATCGATACAATTCCTTGATCCCATCGTTGACCATATTCCACTTTATGTCATGTGGAAAACATTTCTAAAACATGGGATGAGTACAAAAAGCTATGTAAGGGATATAAAAATATGTAAAGGAAACATTAGTCCATGTATACATAAGAATAAATGAAAACACACTTTACTCATAAAACAAAATCACTTTAACATACCTCATGAAATCATAATATTTCTGAATAACTCATAGAAAACATAAGACGTAAAGGTAACTTGAGGCATTCATTACATTCTTACGTTGGGTGTAACCCTCATGGTTAAGTTTGGAATACCCATCAAATTATATTCTCTAAATATCTTCAGAGAAAACTAATTGTATAACTCCTTCGCATCACCCATTTGATTGGAGAGCTATATCGGGCTCACCCGCCCATAGTTTATCATGGAACCACCTGATTTCATAAAAATTTCCCAAGAACCATAACTTATTCTTAACACTTAAAACTTGCCGAAAATAAATATTATATTTCCGCATTTAAATCACAAGAGATCACATCATGATATATTCATAAATAAAAACATCTAATAAAATCATTAAAACTCTATGAGATAATAATCCCTTTATACTTTGAAAATACTAAATGAAGACTTTTAAAAGATATTTTAGAATCAATGTGTCCCATACGACTTCGAATCTGATGAAAGGGTTTTAAAAAATTCATGTCCATATAAATAAATCCTTAATTTTTTTTTAAACATGGACATGGATGATAAATGTTTAAAAGAATAAATCGTTAAAACCGTTTAAAACAATGTTATAATAAAAGAGTCCTTTTCCATTTTGAGCATTTAAATTATAAGCCACATGAAAGTAGACCATCTTAAAAACTTTTAAATGACTTTAGTATAGACATAATATGGATATGAAAAGTCAACGGGGTTGTATATACACTTTATAAAAGAATAAAAGTGTATATCATTAAGAAATGTCCCAATGAGAAGAAATTGAGATGTAATCCCAATTAGGGATCATGCCATTAGAGAAATGATAATGAAATGACATAATTATGTGTGAAAAATATAAATACACCAAATATAAGGGGATACTCAGTGTAAAACAATCATATTTCATCCACACATATTCATATCATGACATAATCAATAAGTAGATGTTTAACCCATTGAATAGGAATTGGGTTAAGAAGTTCCCTTGCAAAAATTTGATAGCCTAACAGCATCACATCAAATTTTAGATTAAGGGTTGATGAGAGTGATAAAGGGTATCTCATCACTTGGAAATAAAATTTACAGCAATATGGACATATACGAACATATCCCAACATAAGAAGATGTAATTTAAAAGACATAACAAAATAAGTCATTTAAAAAAAGGATGGTGAATGGTTCCCTTACTGATTTGGGTAACTATCAAAATGTACACCAGATGAAGGAACAACTATAAAACATTTATGTAAATACCCATAAAAGAAATTATATTACACAAATAGTAGAATAATGGTCATTACATACACCACTAAAAGGAAATGGTGGAAAATGTAGCATAAATCGCATGGTAATAAAAGTGTGATGAAAAATCCCTTACGAAAACTCGGCATTCTAACGGCGCCACATAAAACTTCCAAAAATAGATTTATGAGATCAAATAGGGTAACTCATAATATGAAAAAAATTACAGAATGAGGAATATAAAATAACATCCACAAACATAAGAAATATGATATTAAAATAAATGACATAAAGGAGAGTACTTAAAAAGAAAAAGAGAGGTAGGATCCCTTACCTCGTGTCCGACCTGACTCGATCGTTCTTTAATCATATGAATAATAAACTAGAGTTCATTTATACTTTATTAAGAACATTTTCTATGTTCATTATTCCTTTTATTACACTTATTACCATTTTTTTAACATTATGTAATTATTTAAGTTAGTATTTGTCGTTTTGTCGATCATTGGTACTTGAGTCAAAAATAAACTTCTTATAATTACAAGTTGTTCATTTGGTAAAATATTTATTATATACAGAATTATATTCATTATTTAGATATCATATTAATCATATATATCCAGTAAATACTTGCATTTATAATATTACATAACATTTAGAGGTAAGAAATGAAATGCACCGTTCATGGAGATGGTAAGCCGTACGTACGAATAAATGCTACTTTCATTTCTATTTCGTATTTAATGAAATTAAATATAAATGAGAGATATATATATATTATAATTAAATTAGAATATAAATGTTATATAGGTCACATAAGACGATTAATTTCATTCTTTATACATTCCATGTATTGCCTAAATGAGTCACATCACTTGAGGGGGCGGTAGTCCACACTCCCTCAAATGAATTTATCACATTTGCCCAACATGTAAAGAATAAAGGTATGTTTTAAATGTAAAATACAGAATAGTAGAGAGGAAAAAATATAATATAAAAAATAAACAAATAATAGTGTCATTATAATGTCCACCATGAGAGGTGGTAGGAGAAGATAGAACAATCATCGTTTCGTGAGGCAGTAATTCGCCATCCACGGAAACATTATATTTTTTAACCATTAGACGGAGGTGTGTGTAAGTGTAGCTCGAATAAATCTTATAAAAACATCCTAGTATATTGAATATTCTGGTTTTGTTACAAAATAATATGATAAATATAATTTAGGTGGTTGGAGAAGCAAAATAAAACAAAATAACATAAAAGAGGACATTACCTTTAAATCGGGTAACTCCCTTTGGATTGAACCAAAAGGGTTCCTTGAAGAGATTTATGCCTAAGGTATGGATTCTAGGATTAATAGAGGTATATGGAGAGATAAAATGAAATGATTTTTGTTTATCCAAATACTTTATCGGTGTGGGTAAGTGGGTAGAGGTGGGGGCCTTTTATAAGAGGGAGGATGGGAACTCTTGGAAAGTCTTGAAAAGTTACTTTATTATAAAATGCTTTTCGGATATTAAAGGTCCCAAAATTATATATTTCGAGGATAATGTGATAATGGTTCGTAATAAACCCATAAAATATGTTTTTGACAAGTTTTAGTCTTATTTTTTACCTTATAATCTCATTTTATTTAAATCATTCATTAATGAGGTAATCACTACATCATCATGGTGTCATAAATAAATTTATTTATTTAGTGTCTAAAAATTATAAAAGAACTATCATGATGTAGGAAATATTTTTATCTTTCTAATGAATATTTATAGTCAAATATATGACTTTCATAACCCCATTAAAATTTTTTTAGTAAAATAATACATCTTTGTGTCATTTTTATTTTATCTTTAAATAAAAAAGTTACTAATGTCATTTTCCTACCAATTGGCTCCATGGGTCCCAAAGTTGAGAAATGGATTGTCTCTATCATACATGAATCATCCAATAAGGTTAGGAAATGTTTCAAGGTCATTTCATATTATTATAACATTATCTTTACTTTAAATTACACTACTTACCTTTAATCGCGATTAATAAAACTTAAAAGTTAATATTCATAAGAAAATTATTTTAATCCCATTGAACCAAATATTAAGCCCTAATGAAAACCATGTATGTCATATTTTTGAAATTAAAATCACAGATGTTGTAAAGTTTCATTTAAATGAAAAATCAATTTTTAAACTACCACATAGTGGTTTCACTATTCATCAAAAATTGATGTTGTTCAGAAAAATACCAAAAATTCACACTAAGATATATTTGTTATTCTGAATTCAAAAATGATTTCTATTTTACAAAATTCAAAACATATAATTTGAATTAATTAATTTAATAATTAATTCCTACTTTCAAAACAAATAGCGTGTTTTTAAGAAACAATATCTATTAAAAGATTGACAATAGTTTAAGTCCAATTTCAAAGTGAAATTAATTAAAATGACCACCATTTCATTAAATGGTAAAAATATATTATAATTGAACTTTAAATATAATTAAAAATATGATCTAATAATATAAATAAATTAAATTAAAAAGATGTTTCGAATTAAAATACAACATTTTTAACTTATTCATTAAAAATGAACTTTATCAAAAAAAATAACAAAAACATACACAATGTAAATTTTGATATCCCGATTACAAATAATGATTTTATTTGGTCTAATATAACATATAATATTTTCAAAAAGTGGATTTAAAAATGATTCTCCATCAAAAGGTGGTTAATTGACCTTTTAAAAAATATTGGAATATTTACGATTAAAATTGAATTCATTCACATTTTAAGCCTCTATAATTTATTGGATAAAATTAAAAATATTTGAAAAACATATATAATCATTTTTTTGTTAGTTCTGTTCATTTTCTCCATTACAACGGGTATGAGTTAACTACCATATAAAATAATATTATTTTATTATTAGAGTGCAACATAAGATTTCCATGAAACTCATTTTTGCGTATTGGGTACGCCATCGAGAATAGTGTTCCCTTTAAATTAATATTAAAATTTTATTCACAAATATAGATAAATATAAAAATGAAATATTCTTTAGTTACCTGGGGCATTATATCCTTCACCCCTTTTGGGAATTGCTTCCTCACAATTTTAAAAGTTGGCTCAGAATCTTCATTGAAGGTCCCACACCGGAACAAGAGTCAGTAAAATTATCACTTAAAAATAAATAAAGTGAAGTACAAAGGTCACAAAATTTAACCCATACAAGGATTCCATGAAAACATGGATATGGAAGATAAAACCAATGGGTCATGTTCTGATGGAGAGTGATAGAAAACTTGTTTAGGAGAAAGTTAACCACCAGAAAATCACAAACATGTGATGGGTTAAACGGTATTTGATTCCCTAGTATGAAACGTTAACAGAAAACATTTTAGTTTTAAGTTAATTTTCATTGAGGAAATTATTTATGAGATTAACTAAATCATAAGGAAACATACTTACTTGTCATGTTGACTTTCAACATTTACTAGATTTCTTACACAAACTCATATTTTCTCCAAAAGACAAGTATTTAGGAAGACTTGTTCACATTAAGAGTACGATAATGAACTTCTTGAGAATCACATAATCCAAAAAAGAGGACTATATATTATCCATGTCATTAGACCTTAACCAAAACCAAAAATTGTTAGTAAGATATCAGATAATACCCATAAAGGATAATTGTTTATAAAAATAAAATCTATTCTTATTCTCCAAAATTTGTCCAACAAAACCCAAAGTTCAACAAAGACCATTCAATAAACATATATCCATAAAATTATTCAAATTAATCAAAACTAAGATTGAAACCCAAATATATGAAGGATTTAATCACATTGTATTCCAAGATAAATCTTAACATTTATCTCCAAATAACATTAGTTTCTCTTAAATTCTCGTATTGAAACGTAATTACCCTAATCACATATCCTCCATGATTAGTTAATCATTTATATAGATAACACAAAATCAACTTACTCTTGATTCATAAAATAATCTAACTAAAAAGAATTATTCAAACTAACTAGGGTCTTCACGTAGTCCAGTGTTTGGCAACAAATACCAGTCGCACTTTGGTTGTGGGTTCGATTCACGTAGCTTCATCCGACACGAATGGTTGTCACACGGTCTATGTGTTGTCCTTTTTCCAAAACTACATAATTCTTATAACATTCCCCAAAAAGTGATAAAATATTCAAAAATAACCATAACATATTTTAACATCAAGTTTATCTCATGCCTTTCATATTCAATCATATCATATAGTACCCCATAATTACCTCAAATGTAAGGATCATATAAACCCTAATGGTTACCGTTATAAATATTACCTGAACGTCCACATAGGGTCGGTTCTATCATACATGATGCATTAGAGAACTCATCAAGTTTCAAGTGGTTGATCATGACTCCTGATAGTTGGTTTAGAATAACCACGATATTTCTCATTGAGTCCACCATTTCATCCAGTCTCTTAATTAGAGAATCACTACAGTTTCCATCAAACCCATTGTCACTTTAGTGCCAACTAGATCCATCCATTTACTAAAACCAAAAAGGACAGTGTGAGTATATCAACAAAATCATCATGTACTAATGAGGAAGATAAACACTAATATATAATTATCCAAGTTATATCAAACTCATTCCAACTTTTACAATGATTATATCTAATATAATAACCATTGTGGTTATCCACAACTTGTAACTTATTCTTAAACGACCCTCTAACCTCTAAAGTTATCTAAACCATCCTCTGATACCAACTATAAGGACCCATCCTTAATACATTACGTATTCATGAATTAAATTCAATAATTCGCATTGAGTATCTTTCAGGTTTAGAGTTTTAGTGAATTTGGATGTAACAGTTACATCTCAAAGATTACAAAGTAGACACATCTACTCAGTTTCAATTTTTTTCACTAAATAAATACTCATGAACAAAAGGGTCATGTCTAGTTCCATGTTTTATACATCAAGACATTTCCTTGATCCCATTGTTGACTGTATTCCACTTTAAGTCGTTATGGAAAACATTTCAAAAACATGGGATGAGCACAAAAATCTCAGTAACAGATATAAAAATACGTAATGGAAATATTAGTCCATGTATACATAAGAATCAATGAAAAAACACTTTACTCATAAAACAAAATCACTTTAACATACCTCATGAAATCATAAGATTTATGAATAACTCATAGAAAACATAGTATGTAAAGGTAACATGAGGCATTTATTACATTCTTACGTAGGGAGAAACCCTCATGGTTATGTTTGGAATACTGATAACAATATATTCCCTAAATCTCTTCAGATAAACCTTTCCGTTTAACTTCTTCACGTTACCCAATGCATTGGAGAGAAATATCAGGCTTACCCGCCCTTAGTTTATCACAGAACCACCCGATTTCATAAACATTTCCCAAGAACCATAACATAATCATAACACCTAAAACTTGCATAAAAGAAACATAAAATTCCCACATTTCAATCATAATAGATCACATAATGATATTATCATAAATAAAAACATCTAATAAAATCAATAAAACTCTATGAGAGAAAAATCTCTTTATACTTTGAAAATATTAAAAGAATACATTTAAAAGATATTTTAGAATCAAAGTGTCCCATACCACTTAGAAACTTTTGATAGGTTTTTAAAACATTCATGTCCATATAAATAAATCCTTAAATACATTTTCAAAACATGGACATGGATGATAAATGTTTAAATGAGTAAATCCTTAAAACCATTTAGAACAATGTTTTAATAAAATAGTCCATTTCCATTTTGAGCATTTAGATTATAAGGAACATGAAAGTAGACCATTTTAAAAACATTTAAATGACTTTAGTATAGACATAATATGGATATGAAAAGTCAATGGGGCTGTATATACACAATATAAAAGAATAAATGTTTCTATCATTAAGAAATCCCTCAATGAGAAGAAATTTAGATGTAATCCCAATTAAGGATCTTTCCATTAGAGCATGGATAAAGAAATGACACAATTATGTGTGAAAAATATAAATACCCTAAATATAAGTGGATAATCAGTGTAAACAATCAAATTTCATCCACACATATTCATAGAATGACATAATCAAGAATTAAAGGTTTAACCCAATGAATTAGAATTGGGTTAAGATGTTCCCTTGAAAAAATTTGATAGCCGAACGACATCACAGCAAATTTTAGAAAAAGCGTTGATGAGAGAGATAAAGGGTATCTCATCACTTGGACATAAAATTTAAAGAAATAAGGATATATAAGAACATATCCCAACATAATAAGATGTAATTTAAAAGTCATGACAATATAAGTCTTTTAAAAAAAGGAGGGTGAAAGGTTCCCTTACCGATTTTGGTAACTTTCAAAACGTACACCACATGAAAGAACGACTATACAACATTGATTTAAATACTAATAAACGAAATTATATTACACAAAGAGTATAATAATGGTCATTACATACACCACTCAAAGGAAATGGTTGAAAATGTAGCATAAATCTCATAGGAATATAAGAGAGATGAAAAATCCCTTATGAAAACTCGGCAGCCTAAGGACGCCACTTAAAACATCCAAAAATGGATTTATGAGATCAAATAGTGTCTCTCATAACATGAAAATAAAAAGTACAGAATTAGGAATATAAAATAACATCCCAAAACATAAGAAATACGAGCTTAAAATAAATTACATAAAGGAGAGTACTTAATAAGAAAGAGAGAGGTAGGATCCCTTACCTCGTGTCCGACTTGACTTGATCATTCTTTAATCTACTGAATAATAAACCAGAGTTAATTTCTACTAGATTGTGAACATTTTATAAGTTAATTATTCCTTTTATATCACTTATTATCATTTTATGAACATTATGTAATTATTTATGTTAATAACGGTCGTTTTGTAGATCATTGGTACTTGAGTCAAAAATAAACTTCTTATAATTACAAGTTGTTCATTTGGTAAAATATCCATTATATACATAATTATATTCATGATATAGATATCATATATATCATATGTATCCAGTAAATAATAGCATTTACAATATTATAGAACATTTACAGGTATGAAATGTAATGCACCGTTCATGGAGATGGTAAGCTGTACATACGCATGAACGCTACTTTCTTTTCTATTTCGTATTTAATGAAATTAAAACAAAATGAGAGAGATATATATATATATTATAATTAATGTATTATATATATGTTATATAGGTCACATAAGTTCATTAATTTAATTCTTTATACATTCCATGTATTTCCTGAATGAGTCACATCACTTGAGGGGGCGGTAGTCCACACTCCCTCAAATGAAATTATCTCATCTTCTCAACATGTAAAGAATAAAGGTATGTTTTAAATGTAAAATAAAGAAGTTTATAGAGGAAAAAAATATAATATATATCATAAATAAATATAGTGTCATCGTAATGGCCACCATGAGAGGTGGAAGGAAATGATAGATCAATCATCATTTCGTGAGGCAGTAATTCGCCATCAACGGAAACAGTATGTCCTTTAACCATTAGACGGATTTTTGTGTAAGTGTAGCTCTAATCCTTCTCATAAAAATAGACTAGTATATTTAATGTACTGGAATTGTTACAAAAGAAAGTAATAAAAAGAGTTTATGTGGTTGGAGAAGAAAAATAAAACAAAAGAACATAAGAGAGGACATTACCTTTAAATCGGGTAACTCACTTTGGTTTGAACCAAAAGGGTTTCTTGAAGAGATTTATTCCTAAGGTAAGGATTCTAGGACGAATAGAGGGATGTGGAGAGAATAAATGAACAGATTTCTGTCAAGCCAAAGGCTTTAGAGGTGTGGTTAACGTGGTATAGGTGGGGGCCTTTTATAAGAGGGAGTAGGGGCACTCTTGGAATGTCTTGAAAAGTTACTTTGTTATAAAATGATTTTCAGAAATTAAAGGTCCAAAAATTATATATTTCTAGGATAATGTGACAATGTTTTTAAATCCACCCATCCAATTGGTATTTGACAAGTTTTTATCTTAGATCTTAACTTATCATCTCATTTTATTTAAATCGTTCATTAATGAGGTAATCACTACATCATCATGGTGTCATAAATAAATTTATTTATTTAATGTATAAAATTATAAAAAAAATATCATGATGTAGGAAATATTTTTATCTTTATAATGAATATTTATAGTTAAAAATATGACTTGTATAACCCCATGTAAAAATTGTTTTAGTAAAACAATACATGTTTGTGATATTTTTATTTTAACTTAAAATAAAAAGTTAATAATGTAATTTTCCTTCCAATTGGATCCATGGGGTCCCCAAGTTGACTCATGGATTGTCTTGGTTGGCCATGACTTATCCAATAAGGTTACAAAATGTTTCATGGTCATTTCATATTATTATAACATTATCTTTACCTTAAATTAAACTAATTACCTTTAATCACGATTAATAAAACGTAAAAGTTACTATTCAGCAAAAAAAAAAATTTAATCCCATTGAACCATATTATGCATCCTAATGAAAACCATGCATGTCGGATTTTTTAAATTAAAACCACAGAAGTGGTAATTTTTCATTTAAATGAAAAATCTGTTTTTTAACTACCACTTATTGGATTCAATATTCATAAAAAATTGATGTTTTTCAGAAAAATACCAAAAATTCACCCTAAGTTATATTTGATATTCCAAATTCAAAGATGATGACTATTTTAAAAAATTCAAAACATATAAGTTGAATTAATTAATTTAATAGTTAATTCCCACTATCCAAACAAATAACATGTTTTTAAGAAACAATATCTTTTAAAAGATTGACACTATTTTAAGTCCAATTTCAAAGTAAAATTAATTCCAATGACCACTATTAGATTAAATGGTAAAAATATATTATAATTGAACATTAAATCCAAGTCAAGATATGATCTAATCATATAATTAATTAGATAAAAATGAGGTTTTGAATTAAAATACAACATTTTTAACTTATTTATTAAACATGAACTTTATCAAAAAAACAAAAACATACACAATGTAAATTTAGATATCCCGATTCTAAAGAAAAATTTTATTTGGTCCAATATAACATATAAAATTTTCAAAAAGTGGATTTAAAAAGGGTTCACCATCAAAAGGTGGTTAATTGAATTTTAAAAAATATTAGAATATTTAAGCTTAAAATTGGATTCATTGACATTTTAAACCTCTAATATTTATTGGATAATAGTAAAAATATTTTAAAAACATATATTATCATTTTTTTAGATAGTTCTGTTCATTCCTGACATTACAATGACTATTTGTTAACTACCATTTAAAATAATATTATTTTATTATTAGAGTGCAACGTATGATTTCCAAGAAACTCGTTGTTGCGTATTGGGTAGGCCATCGAGCATAGAATTCCCTTTAAATTAATATTAACATTTTATTCACAAATATAGATAAATATAAAAAATTTATATTCTTTAGTTACCTTTGGTGTTATGTCCTTCCCCCCTTTTGGGAATTGTGTCCTCGCAATTTTAAAATTTCGCTCAGAAACTTCATTGAAGGTCCCACATCAGAACAAGAGTGAGTAAAATTATCACGTTAAAATAAAGAAAGTGAGTTAAAAAAGTCACACAAGTTAACCCATGCTAGGATTAAATGAAAACATGGATATGAAGATAAAAACAAAGGTTCATGTTCTGATGGAGAGTGATAGAAAACATGTTTAGGATAATGGTAACCACCAGAAAATAACAAACATGTGATGGGATAAACGGTATTTGATTCCCTAGTTGGAAAAGTTAACAGACCACATTTTAGTTTTAAGTTACTTTTCATTGAGGAAATTATATGTGATCTTAACTAAATCATAAGGAAACATACTTACTTGTCATGTTGACTTTCAAATTTTACTAGATTTCTTACACAAACTCAAATTTTCTCCAAAAGATGAGTATTTAGGAAAACTTGTTCACATTAAGAGTACTATGATGAACTTCCTGACAATCACATAATCCAAAAAAGGGGAATATATATTTCCCATGTCATTAGACCTTAACCAAAACCAATAATTGTTAGTACGATATCAGGTAATACCCATAAATGATAATCCTTTATAAAAAGAAAATTTATTCTTAATCTCAAATATTTGTCCAACAAAACCCAAAGATCCACAAAGACCATTCAATAAACATATTTCCATAAAATTCTTCAACGTAATACAAAATAAGATTGAAACCCAAATCTCTAAAGGATTTAATCACATAGTCTTACAAGATAAATCTTAACATTTATCTCCAAATAACATCAGCTTCTCTTAAAGTCTCATATTGAAAAGTAATTAGCCTTATCACATAACCTCGTGAATGGTTAATCATTTCTATAGATAACCCAAAATCAACTTACTCTTGATTCATAAATTAATCTAACTAAAAATAATTAGTCAAACTAACCAAGGACTTCATGTAGTCCAGTGGTAGGCAATAAATACCAGTCGCATTTTGGTTGTGGGATTGATTCCAGCAGCTTCGTCTGACGCGACAGGTTGTCACATGGTCTACATGTTGTACTTTTTCAAAACAACGTAATTCTTATAACATTCCCCAAAAAGCGATAAAATCATAAAAAATAACCATAACATAATTTAACTTCAAGTTTATATCATGCCTTTCATATTAAATTATACCCTTTAGTACCCCATAATTACCTGAAAATTAAGGATCATATAAACCCTAATGGTTACCTTTTTAATTATTACTTGAACTTCCATATAGAGTTGGTTCTCTCGTATATGATGCATTAGATAACTCGCCAAGGTTCAAGTGGTGGATCATGACTCATGATAGTTGGTTTAGAATAACCATGAGATTTCTCATTGAATCCCCCATTTCATCCAGTCTCCAAATCAGAGAACGACCACAGTTTCCTTCAAACCGATTGTCACTTCGGTGGCAGCTAGATCCATCGATTTACTAAAACCAAAAAGGATAGTGTGTGTATATCAAAAAAATCATCATGTACTAAAGAGGAAGATAAAAACTAATATATAATTATCCCAATTATCTCAAACTCATTCCAACTTTAACAGTGACTCTATATAATATAATAACTATTGTGGTAATACAAAACTTGTCACTTATGCTTAAACAACCCTCTAACCTCTAAAGTTATCTAAACTGACCTCTGATACCAACTATAAGGAACCAACCGTAAGTCCTTACATATTCATTAATTAAATTGAATAATTCACGTTGAGGATCTTTTCAGGTTTAGTGTTTTAGAGAATTAGGACGTAACTATTACATCTCGAAGATTACAAAGTAGACACATCTACTCAGTTTCAATTTTTTTCACAAAATAAAAACTCTTGAACATAAGTGTCATGTCTGGATCCATTTTTTAGACATCAATACATTTCATTGATCCCATCGTTGACTATATTCCACTTTAAGTCGTTGTGGAAAACATTTCAAAAACATGGGAGGAGCACAAAAAGATCAGTAAAGGATATAAAAATATGTAAAGGAAATATTATTCCACGTATACATAAGAATCAATGAAAACACACTTTACTTATAAAACAAATGAACTTTAACATACGTCATGAAATCATAAGATTTATGAATAACTCATAGAAAACATAATACGTAAAGGTAACTTGAGGCATTCATTACATTATTACATAGGGAGTAACCCTCATGGTTACGTTTGGAATACACATCAGAGTATATTCCCTAAATCTCTACGGAGAAACCATACCGTTTAACTCCTTCACGTTATCCAATGCATTGGAGAGCTATATCAGGCTCACTCTCCCTTAGTTTATCATAGAACCACCCTATTTCATAAACATTTCCCAAGAACCATAACATAATCCTAAAACATAAAACATGCATAAAAGAAACATAAAATTTCCACATTTCAATCACAAGAGATCACATAATTATATTATCATAAATAAAAACATCCAATAAAATCATTAAAACTCTATGAGAGAAAAATCCCTTTATACTTTGAAAATATTAAAAGAAGACATTTAAAAGAGATTTTATAATCAATGTGTCCCATACCACTTCAAAACTTTTGAAATGGTTTTAAAAAATTCATGTCCATATAAATAAATCCTTAAAACCATTTTCAAAACATGGACATGGATGATAAATGATTAAATGAATAAATCTTTAAAACCATTTAAAACAATGTTCTAATAAAAGCGTCTTTTTCCATTTTGAGCATTTAAATTATAAGCCACATGAAAATAGACCATTTTCAAAACTTTAAAATGACTTGAGTATAGACATAATTTGATATGGAAAGTCAAAGGGTCTGTATATACACATTATAAAAGAATTAATGTATATATCATTAAGAAATGTCTTAATGAGAATAAATTGAGATGTAATCCCAATTAAGGATCATGCCACTAGAGAAAGGATAAAAAAATGACATAATTATGCGTGAAAAATATAAATACCCTAAATATAAGTTGATACTCAGTGTAAAAAAATCAAATTTCATCCACATATATTCATGGCATGACATAATCAAGATGTAGAGGTTTAACCCAAAGAATTGGAATTGGGTTATGATGTTCCCTTGCAAAAATTCGATAGCCGAATGACGTCACTTCAAATTTTAGAAAAAGTGTTGATGAGAGAGATAAAAGGTATCTCATCACTTGGACATAAAATTTACAGAAATAAGTATATATAAGAACATATCCAAACATAAGAAGATTTAATTTAAAAGGCATAACAAAATAATTCTTTTAAAAAAGGAGGGTGAAAGGTTCCCTTATCGATTTGGGTAACTTTCAAAATGTACACCACATGAATGAAGTACTATACAACATTGATGTAAATACCCATAAACGAAATTATATTACACGAAGAGTAGAATAATGGTCATTACATACACCACTCAAAGGAAATGGTGGAAAATTTAGCATAAATCTCATAGTAATAAAAGTGAGATGAAAAATCCCTTACGAAAACTCGGCAGCCTAATGGCGCCACTTAAAACTTCCAAAAATAGATTTATGAGATCAAATAGGGTCTCTCATAATATGAACATAAAAATTACATAATTAGGAATATAAAATAACATCCCCAAACATAAAAAATATGAGATTAAAACAAATGACATAAAGGAGAGTACATAAAAAGAAAAAGAGAGGTCGGATCCCTTACCTCGTGTCCGACTTGACTCGATCATTCTTTAATCTCCTGAATAATAAACTAGAGTTAATTTATACTTTATTAAGAACATTTTATTAGTTAAATATTACTTTTATATCACTTATTACAATTTTATGAACATTATTTAATTATTTATTTTAATAACGGTCGTTTTGTCGATCATTGGTACTGGAGTCAAAAATAAACTTCTTATAATTACAAGTTGTTCATGTGGTAAAATATCCATTATATCCAGATTTATATTCATGATTTAGATATCATATATATATTATATATCAATTAAATAATTTAATTTATAATATTACATAACATTTTGAGGTATGAAATGAAATGCACCGTTCATGGCGACAGTATGTCGTACGTACGCATGAATGGTACTTTCATTTCTATTTCATATTTAATGTAATTAAAAATAAACGAGATATATATATATATATTATAATTAAATTATAATATATATGTTATATAGGTCACATAATTTCATTAATTTCATTCTTTATACATTCAATGTATTGCATGAATGAGTCACATCACTTGTGGGGTGGTAGTCCACACTTCCTCAAATGAAATTATCGTATTTGCACTACATGAAAAGAATAAAGGTATGTTTTAAATGTAAAATACAGAAGCTTAGAGAATAAAAAAATATAATATATATCATAAATATATATACTGTCATCATAGTGGCCACCATGCAAGGTGGTAGGAGAAGATAGAACAATCATCGTTTCGTGGGGCTGTAATTCGCCATCGACAGAAACAGTATGTTCTTTAACCATTAGAAGGAGGTGTGTGTAATTGTAGCACGAATCCTTCTCATAAAAAAAATCCTAGTATATTTAAGATACTGGTGTTGTTACAAAAGATAGTAATAAAAATAGTTTACGTGGTTGGAGAAGAAAAATAAAACCAAAGAACATAAGAGATGACATTACCTTTAAATCAGGTAACTCACTTTGGTTTGAACCAAAAGGGTTTATTGAAGAGATTTATGCCTAAGGTAAGGATTCTAGGACTAATAGAGGGATGTGGAGAGAAAAAATGAATAGATTTCTATCGAGCTAAAGGCTTTAGAGGTGTGGGTAATGTCATTTTCCTACTAAAGTGGCTCCATGGGGTCCCCAAGTTAACCCATGGATTGTATTGGTCGGACATAACTCATCTAATAAGGTTAGGACATGTTTCAAGGTCATTTCATATTATTATAACATTATCTTTACCTTAAATTACACTAATTACCATTAATCGCGATTAATAAAGCTTAAAAGTTACTATTCGCAAAAAATTATTTTAATCCAATTGAACCACATTCTAAATCCTAATGACAACCATGTATGTTGGATTTTTGAAATTCAAATCACTGAAGTGGTAATGTTTCATTTAAACGAAAAATCAGTTTTTTAACTACCACTTAGTGGTTTCACTATTCATCAAAAATTGATGTTTTTCAGAAAAATACCAAAAATTCACCCTATCCTATATTTCATATTCCGAATTCAAAAATGATGTCTATTTTACAGAATTAAAAAAAATATAATTTTCATTAATTTATTTAATAATGAATTCCCGCTGTCAAAACAAATAGCATGTTTTTAAGAAACAATATCTATTAAAAGATTGACACTAGTTTAAGTCTAATTTCAAAGTGAAATTAATTCCAATGACCACCATTGGATTAAATGGTAAAAATATATTCTAATTTCACTTTAAAACAAATTAAAAATAGGATCTACTCATATAAATAAATTACATTAAAAAGCAGTTTTGAATTAAAATACAAAAAATTTCCCATATTCATTAAAAATGAACTTCATCAAGAAAAATAAAAAAACATACACAAAGTAAATTTTGATATCCATATTTGGAAGAAGTATTTTATTTGGCCCAATATAACATATAAAATTGTCAAAATATGTATTTAAAAAGGTTTCACTATCAAAAATGCGGTTAATCGACCTTTTAAAAAATATAAGAATATTTACGCTTAAAATTGGATTCATTCGCATTTTAAGCCTCTAAAATATATTGGATAAAACTAAAAATATTTGGAAAACATATATAATAATTTTTTAGTTATTTAGGTTCATTCCCGCCATTACAACGGCTATGCGTTAACTACCATTTAAAATAACATTATTTTATTATTAGAGTGCAACATAAGATTTTTAAGAATCTTATTGTTGCGTATTGGGTATGCCATCGAGCATAGCATTCCCTTTAAATTAGTATTAACATTTTATTCACAGTTATGGATAAATATAAAAATGTCAAAGTCTATATTTACCTGGGGTGTTATAAATAGTCTATAAAAACAATCAAACCCCATCATACAACATAGAATGATCAAAATCAACATTAAAATTCCACAAAACTGAAAGTCAAAACCCCACCAGTTCTGTAACCACATCGTCCATCCGTTTAAAATATCTGTATGTAGAAACGGAATAGCATTTAAACATTTCCATTTTTCTTCATCTATGATATGTCTGTTCAGAATTGGTTTCTGTATAAGAAAGAGGGTAACATAAGATGGAAGGAACCGAGAGGATGATATCATTCCGAATCCCCAGTCGGTAATAGTGGGAGTAAGAACTAATCATTATTTGATTATAATGGATTAGTAAACACATGAAATAAATGTTAGTGGAATCCAGGAATGAGAACATCTAGATCTACCATAAAGGAACCTCATGATAATGAAACATTTTATGAGGTAACACCCTCATTCATGGAATGGATCTTGTAACCCAACAGTAGCTGATGGATGTATTAATTCCCTTGACATGTTGTTTGATGTTATGGGATATTCATATAATCATAATGTTAGTCTTTCTATTTATAAAGTTTTAGGTGAATCTGATCAGTTGTGGTAAATGGTCAAGTATATAAGGTATAGATAGGATTTTGAATCCCTATAGTGGGATGAATTTAAAATAATTATCCTTGAAAACTATTTTCCTATGGTTGATTAACTTAGGATGGAGATGAAATTCCTTGAATTGAGGATAAATGATGTTGATTCAATGGATTTTTATACAGAAAACATCACCCAACTTACATGGTATACTCTAAATCTTATTATTGAACTTGATATCAAAATCAATCTATTTTACTCACGATTGAAGCCATGATACCTAATGGAATTGGCATCCAAAGAATTAAAAGGCTGTGAGATAATTGACCTATGTGCTGAGAGGTTATCAATGGAGTTCACTGATGATCTCATGCACTTTTAGAAAAAATAGAAGGAGAGGTATATATGTAAATCAATGGTTAATAATAAATCAATGAAATCTGATGGTATGCAATTTCAGTTTTAAGTTGGTGAAAAGTGTGCTTAAAAGCACCATGGGGAATTCCATACAAAAACTAGGATGTGTTTCTAATGTGGTACTATTTGAAATATGGCCCATGAATATAATGAAAATTATCATATGATTAATGTTGATAACAAAAATATATTGTGGTTAAAATGTTGTGAGATGGGTCATTATGAAAATGGATTCCAAAAGAAAGATCTAAATGATGGGAAGAATCTAGAATATAAGAAGAAAGGTGCAGTGATATCCTTCGCTACTGTGTTAGTATATATCGAGCCATATAATCTAGTCATATTAGGTAATTTTTTTTACTCATATTTCATTGAAGTATTTTTTGGTACAGGGTCATCACATTCATTTATTTATGATAAATTTTCTGGTAAATTGGAAATATCAACACATAAAATGAGACCCGATCTTATTCATAAAACACTCTGGGGAAAATGTTACAACAAAAATGAATTTTATGAATCTACCTATTATTATATCTGTAAATACATTACTTTCAAACCTTTTTTTCTCCCCTTATTATTGTTTTAAGTCATTCTGGGTATGGATTAAATTTTTTAAATCACGATAAAAAATATTATAGAGATAATGAAGATTTTTTAAAATAGTGATTTATTTTTTACATAAGAATGAACCCATACAATTGATAACATATCATGAATCTTGGAAACTATTGAAATATGGATATAAAAGTTAAATTTATCGTATTTTTGAAACCAAGGAAATTGTTTTGATTAATGATGTTCTAGTGGTAAATCAATACCTTGATTTTTTTTAATTATTTACCTAGTGTTATACATAATTGGGACGTTGAATTCACATTTTTCATAGTTCACAATGCTATGATATTTTCAAATCCCCCTTATCGAATGAGTAAAATGTAAATTCTTAAGTGAAAAATGAGTTGCTAGAATTTCTTGATAAAGTATTCATTCATCATAGCCCATCACTATTGGGAGCTCCAGTTTAGCACATTAAAAAGAATGATGGTTCTAGGAGACATTGCATTGATTATTGGGATATGACTAATATTACCATTAAGATTAACTAACATGTATCTCAAGAAAATGTGTTATTTGATTCTCACTAGGTATATTCATATTTTTTTAAGATTGACATGTGATCCAGGTTCCATCCACAGAAGGTAAAGGAAGATGACTTTCTAAAAAATCATTTCAAACTAGATGTGGTCGTTATGAATTTTAGTTATGTTGTTTTTTTATCTAATGAATTTATTGTATTCATATATCTTATGAATATAATATTTCATGTGATCATGTATATGATTTTGGTTATGGTTATTGAAGAAATTTTGGTATATTATTTAACTAAATAGGAGCATTAAAAATTCAATGGGTTGGTTTGAAAACCCTAAAATTAAGGAAATTCTATGGAATATTTAGAAAGTGTGAATTTTGATAAAAATAAAATTCTTTCTTTGGTCATATTGTATCTAATGATGGAGTAAGTATTTATCATACTAATATGAAAGTTGTTGATGAATGTCCAAGATGACGTATATAACTGAGAATCATAGCTTTTATGGACTGATAGTCTATTATAGGATGTTTGGGGAAAACATTGAATAGTTATCTAGTCCACTAACTATGTTAACTTGAAATAGAGTTCAATTAACATGGATAAAAAATGAGATGATTGTTTTTTTGGAATTCAAAATAATATTGGTTAATTCTCTTGTTCAGACCCTACCATTATGAAATGGTGAGTTTTCCATCTACAGTGATGTTTCATTAATGGGACATCATTGTGTTATACTAAATAATGATAATGTATTTTCTTCTTCTTCAAGACATATAATATCTAATTAGTTAAATTATGCCACACATAATTTATAATTAGTAGTTATGGTTTTGTCTTTAAAAATTTTGATGGATCATTTATGCAAAGCCAAATTTGAAATATATTCTGACCAGAAAACCAGAAATTTATATTATCTCAAACAGAATTAAGATTGAGGCAATAAAGATGGCATGAACTAATAATATAATGATATTCTTGATCAAACACCATACTAGAAAAGAAAACAATGTGGAAGTGTCATTGAGTTTTAAACATCATGCATAATTAACCATGTTACGATTTGAACATGGCCTCTTGTTAATGATTTGATAAATTTTGTCTTGGTATTCGTTGGTGCTAAGAATTCATCTATTTTGATTCAGGTTTTAGTTAAAGTCGTCTTGGTCAAATAGAATTATGAATGAATAGAAGGAATATTGGTAGTTACAAAAAGATATTTGATTGGTTAAAATGTGTATGTTTCTAGAATTTGACGTTGATAATGATTGTGTTCTATGATTAGGAAAGAGATTATGTGTGACTAGTGATTCTCTTCATAAGAAATAATTGTTGTGAAAACATCATAGTTCTCCATTTTTAGTTAATCGTTGAAACAAAAAGATATAGAAAACCTTTATGGGTAATACCGGTGGGATGTAATGAAAAGAAATATTTTATATTTTACAATGAAATTTTTGACATGTTAACATGTCTATATAGAGTGACAATTACTTATGTGGGTGCCTCATCCTTTAATAGTGCCAGAGAGGAAATGGAAAAATATATCACTAGACTTCATTGTGAGACTACCAAAAACATATCATCGTAACATTGAAATCTGCGATATTATTGATCAACTGAATAAATATTCCCATTTCATTCCAATTCATGATACAATGTCTATGGATCCGCTTTTTCGACTATACCTCAAAGTGATTGTTAGGTTACACGGAATTCCACTTTTCATTATATCTAACTATGATCCTAGGTTCACATATAGTTTTTTTAAAGGCCTTTAGAAGTCATTGGGATGAAATGAAATTTCTGTACATATTTTCATCCTCAATCAGATGGGATGTCAAAATGGACGATTCAAAATTTGGTGGATATGCATCAATATTATTCAATGGATTACCATAGATGTTGGGATGAACATATTTATTAAGTTGAATTTTCTTATAATAACAGTTTTCATTCCAGTATAAAGATGGCACCTTTGGAGGCAATATATGAGAAGCAGTGTTTAACTACACATTTTTGTGATGATTTTGGGAAAATGAAGTTGATCGGACTAGAATTATTAGACTATGTGACTTCCAAAGTTGTAACACCCCAAGCTTCCATGTTATGCTTCTCATTTAATAATACAGCAGCGTGTGTTGTACGCAACATCAAGATTATAACACACCATGACCAATAAAAGTAACCATTATTAATTGTAATACCCACCTTTTGAAATTATATAAATTTTATATTTTATAATGGACATCATTTTTCGATTCGGAATATCAAAATTAGCCAATGTTGAATTTTTTGTATTTTTCTGAGAATTTCCACTTTTCAAGGAATAGTGAAAATACATAAAAACAAAATTTTTAATCAAAATAATTTATAGTGATAAAATATAATATTGAGTGGTTTTAAAGTATAATGAGAATATAAATTTACCATTTTATCCAATGGTGGTCATTATAATTAATTTCACATTGAAATTGGACATAAAAAATTGTCAATCTTTTGATAGATATTGTTTCTTAAAAACACGCTATTTGTTTTGAAAGATGGAATAATTTTTAAATTATTACTACAATTTCTGTGTTTGGAATTTGGTAAAATGAAATCCATATTTGGAATCATAAGTTCCAAATTATTTAATTATGACACTTGTTTTTTGACATTATGAATAGTAACGACGGTAATTATCTTTAATTATCGTGATTTATTAGTAATCGAGTAGTTAAGTGTAATAAAATAATATCATAATAATAAAAAATGACCCCAAAATATGTCCTATTTCTACTGTTTGTGTCATGGACGACCATGGGATGCGTTTTTCCAAACATTGGGACCCCATGGAATCGATTTTCGGTGACAGTGACATATTATTATATTATTTTTTTAAAGGGAAGTATAACAAAAGTATTTATCCCCAAGTAAAAAAAAATTAGTTCTGTCTATGTAAATGATATCTTAGACAATAAATATTAATTGGAAAGATAAATAGATTTCATTCATCATGATATTTTTTTAAATAATTTAAATTTTTTATGACACAATGATGATGCACCGATTACCTCAATAATTTACGATTTAAATAAAATGAAAAGATAATGTAAAATATAAGAAATAAACTTGTCAAAAACCTATTGGATGAGTATAATTCGAACCCTTATCACCTTATCCTCTAAATATAGAATTGTGGGTCCTTTCAAATCTGAAAATTAGTTCATAATGAAGTAACATTTATTGACTTTCCAAGAGTGCCCCTCCTCTTATAAAAGCCCCCCACATCTACCACCTAATTCACACCTTCAAAGCCATTTGGATCAGCCAGACTCTACCCAAATACTCTTTCAACATCCCTCTCTTACTCCTAGAAGCCTCACTTTGGGCAGAAGTCTTCCCAAGGAAACCTTTGGCTCAAATCCAAAAGAGATACCTGATTTTAAGGTAATGTCTTCTCTTATGTTCATTTGTTTTATTTTTCTTCTCCAACCCCTTAAACACTTTTTATTAATTTATAATGAAAAAATAGTGTCTTCAATATACTAGGATGTTTTTATGATTAGTATTTGATTTATAATTACACAAACATTCTTCTAATGGTTAATGAACATACTGTTTCTGTGGGTGGTAAATTACTGCCTCACGAAACGATGATTGTTCAATATTATTTTATCACCTATCATGGTGGCCATTAATAAGTCACTATATTTATATATGATATAAATTATGATTATTATTTTCTTATTCTTCTTTATTTTTCATTTATGGCATTCCTTTAAGATTTCCATTATGGCTAAACGCGATAATTTCATTTTAGGAAGTGCAGACTACCGCCCCCTCAAAGTGATTTGAATCGTTAATGCCATATGTGGGATGTATAATGGATGGAGTAAATGATATTATATATGATATTATACTGGAATTATAATATAGCTATATATAATTATGATTTCATTTCATTAAATACAAAATTGAAATGAAAGTAGCGTTCATGCGTAAGTACGGCATATCGTCTCCATGAACGGTGCATTTCATTTCTTACCTCTAAATGTTATGTAATATTATAAATGAATGTATATACTAGATATATATGATATATATTACATCTAAAACATGAATATAATTCTGGATATAATGGATATTTTACCACATGAACAACTTGTAATTATATAATGTTTATTTTTGACTAAATTACCAAAGATCGAAAAAACGACCGTTATTAACTTAAATAGTTACATAATGTTCATAACATGGTAATAAGTGATATAAAAGTAATAATGATCTTGAAAAATGTTCTTAAGAAAGTATAAATTAACTCTAGTTTATTATTCATAAGATTAAATAACTATCAAGACAAGTTGGACATGAGGTAAGGGACTTCATCTCAATCTCCTTTCATTAAGGCATATTTTGTTTTATACACAACTTTCATTTATATGGTGTATAAACCCCTTTAACTTTTACGTTTATTCAAAAGTAATATTTTTATATGAAGAGTTTTACTAAACGAAAATAAATGAATTTTTTTTTTCGTACGTATGCGGCGACAGCGACTTCATCGCCGTCGTGACCATTATTTGAGTTTCGAATTCTTCTACAAGCCATAAATTATTTTCAAATGAAAAATAACTACCAAGTTTTATTTTTCTTTTATTTTGGTATTGAAAATGGTTTTATCATATCAATGTGTTGTATTGATATCTTGTGATTGAAAAGTTGAAATGTTATGTTTTCTTTATGGATGTTTAATGTGATACGACTTTGTTATGGTTAATTATATGTTTAAATCTGCTCATATGAGAAATGAATTGGACTTAATAATTGACGGGTAGAGCCCGCTATTGCTCCTTGATGCATCGGTAGGTCTCATGAGACAAACTAGTGTCTTGGAACAAGGCCTTGACAAAATCATATTTGTAGTCTTGGCACAAGGCCTTCACTATGTGGTTATCATAGTCTGGAATTATGCATTCCATCATTATGAAAGTGGTTATTGATATTGCATGTGATTTTTCAACTTGTAGAATATCCATGTGGATAAGTAAATGGAATTATTTCATTTTATTTTTCCATATTATGTCGAAGATCATGTTTAAAAGGCTTTTATTTCAGTTATACATTGCCTTAAATTTTTATTTTTATTTATTAATGTTTCCGCTATATTGTTTTCCTTACTGAGCATCTGAGCTCACCCCTTTCTATGTTTTATTTTTCCTAGGATGTGAAGAAGTATTTTATGAATGACCTTCAGGGATAGTCTGAAGGGGATATGAGTGTGGACTATTGAGATCATGCTATTTTAGTTTTTCACTTTATGATGTAATGTAACATTTACAAATGTATCTAGTGTTTCAAAGGATACTAAACTAACCGGTCATTCGAGACATGATCTTTTGTGATCACGCCAATGTCACGTAATAATGCACCGACTCTAGGTAACTGGGTTCGGGGTGTTACAATTGGTATCAGAGGGAGTTTATTACTATCCATGGAAGCTAGAATTAGAAAAACTCTGATTAGAGCACATATCCATAAGATAGACTTTGAGGATTAGTATAGAAGAACATCCGATAATTTTGGTAAAATATAGATTTTGTGTAATTTCTCAGCAATACATCCCTATCTGGATATGATCTTTTAGAGGCGGCTTTGGAATAGAGGTACCAAGGGGTAAAACCTGAAAACACTGCTTTGAGCTAGACTCGAATGGGAACTGGTGCACGACAATGGGCCTTGCTGCCCTCTTTGTTACGACACTCCTAGGGGATATGCTTAGGATAATTCTCATTTTTATTACAAACCATTATGAAGGGTTTATGAGTATATACATCCTCAAATAATACATTTTGATGATTATTGATTATATCCATAAACTGTTCAATTTATGTTAAGTGTTTTACAAGTATGTAATAATGTATTTTGATTCATAAACTGATCCAGTTTATGAAATTGTTTAGAAATGGAATCTAGTTGAAGGAATGGAAACTTTATCAATGCACGCACTCCATGTAGGGATTTCCCTCCTACTCAAGATAATTATAATGGAGATGGTCATACAACTTGTGCTGATCAGCTAATCACCATAGTCGGACAACTCTCTCAGGTTATGAATAATAACCTTAATCGTATGGAGCACCCTGATCCGCAACCTAGAGGATCAATGTTAGATCTCTTCATGAGGAAACAACCACCAAGAGTAAATGGGAGTACAAATCCCTTAGTAGCTGAGAAATGGATAAATTCCTTAGAGAAAATATTACATGCCTTGGGGAGTAGTGAAAGGGAAAAGGTAATCATGGTAGTTTACTCCCTCACTGGAGATGCTGATCAATGGTGGTCATTGATTCGACACACACAGGAATATGATGAAGTATCAAATATAGAATGGAGGGAGTTCAAAGACCTTTTCTTAGAAAAATACTTTCCTCATGACCAATGAGAAAATATGGAATGGCAATTCCTAAGTCTGATACAAAAGGAGGATGAGAATGTCGCAAAGTATGAGTCTACCTTTACAAGGTTAGCGAGGCATGCTGCAGATTATATACATAACCTGAGAAGTAAGATTGATAGTTTCTTTTATGGGTTAAAACCATTTCTCCTTCGAGCATTTGTCTCGTAATCCTTCTCGTTATACGAAGACATTTTCTCATGTGCTATTATGACGGAAAATTAATTCTCTAAGTCTTACGATTTTAAAGAAAAGAAAGAAAAGAAGAGATCTGTCGATTACTCTGGAAATGGAAATAAGCGGAAGAAGGGAAAATTTGATTATCCATCTGGTAGTAAATATGGGAAGAAACACCATGGTACTTTCTTGAAAGGAATATGAGTATGTTACAAGTGTGGTGAAAAAGGCCACCAAGCTCAGGACTGCATGGGGAAGGAAGAAGCTACCGATGTTCAATACTACAATTTTATAGAGATGGGACATTATGCAAATGAATGTCCTAAACATCAGGGGAACATTCCTCAGAAAATGCCAAGGGATCAAGGAAAAGAATATGTTATCACTATGGCTGAGGTAGAAGCTTCGAAAGACGTGGTGGCAGGTAATTTAATGGTTTCCTCAAGTTTAGAAAAAGAATTTTTTGATTCTGGATAATCGCATTGTTTCATATCATCCCAGTTTGCTAAGAAAATTAGATATTTCCAATTTGATTTGACAAAGGATTTTTCAGTCAAAACTCCTAAGGGAAATATCATGGCAATAATCTTCTGTGAATTCATTCCCATTAGAGCACAAAAATGTTCTTTATCTTCTGATCTCATCATTATACCCATGATTGAATTTGATATAATCCTCTGTATGGATTGGCTTTCAGACCATGATGTGAAGATTTATTTAAAGAAGAAGGAGGTTATGATTTTTGATGATGATGATAAGGAACACCTTATCTTTAGAGCATAATCGTTACCACCTAATTCTTATCTATATCAACCCGAGTAGCTCAAATAAATTCACTTATCAGGTAGGAAGAGAATGAAATAATTATGGGTGAGGAAGGGAATGATCAAATAGAGGATGTACCTATTGTGAGAGAATATGTTGATGTGTTTCCAGATGATTTACCTGGGCATCCTCTAGAATGAGAGGTTCAGTTATCTATTGACCTAATGTCTTCTTCAAGTCCCATATTGAAGACCACATATAGAATGTCCATTGTGGAATTAGTTGAACTAAAGAAACAACTAGAGGAACTGAGTAATAATGGATTTATTCGCCCAAGTGTTTCTCCATGGGGATCCCCTGTTCTTTTTTGTTATATAGAACGATGTATCTATGAGGTTATGTATCGAATACACGGAGATCAATGCTATAATAATAAAGAACAAGTATCCCCTACCTCTCATTGATGATTTATTTGACGACTGCATGGAGCTTAATAATTTTCAAAGACTAACCATCGATCTGGATATCATAAGTTGTGTGTGAGGAAGTAAGACATTCTGAAGGCAAAATTTTGAACTAGGTACGAGCATTACGAGTTTACAGTAATGCCTTTTGGGCTGACTAATGCACCATCTTTTTTCGTGGATCTAAAGAATAGAGTTTTCAAGGAATATCTTGATGACTTCATAGTGGTATTTAATGATGATATATTGGTATACTCCAAAAGCATTAAAGATCATAAAAATCATTTGCTCATTATTTTAAAGACTCTTAGAAGACACGAATTATATGGGAAGTTTAGAAAGTGTGAATTCTAGCTTCATGTAATGTCTTTTCTTGGCCATATTATCTCTAAGGATGGAATATCTGTTGATCCTTCGATGATAAGATTGATCCAATAATGTCCAGCACCAACAAGTATAACTGAGGTACACAGTTTTATTGGTTTAGCAGGTTATTATCGACGTTTTTTCCAGAATTTTGCCCAATTGGCTAACCCATTAACGAAGCTGACACGTAAAGGGTTTAAATTTGTTTGGACAAAAGAGTGTGGATGATGTTTCTAAAAACTAAATAGATGATTATTCAATGCTCCTATGTTGACTCTACCATTGGGGAATGATGGGTTCGTTATTTATAGTGATGCATCGAAGAAAGGACTTGGTTTTGTCCTCATGCAGAATGATAGGGTTATTGCCCATGCATCATGATAGTTGAAAATTAATGAGAAAAACTATCCTACTCATGATCTCGAGTTAGAATCTATGATCTTTGTTTTGAAGATATAGAGACACTACCTCTATGATGAAAAAGGTGAGATTTATACTAATCACAATAGTTTAAAGTATATTTTCTCACAAAAATAACTCAACATGAGGCAAAGGAGATGGCTTGAATTATTCAAGGATTATGATTGCATGATACACTACCAACTGGGGAAGAAAAATAAGGTGGCAGATGCTTTGATCAGAAAAGATCCTGGAGTTTTGAACAATATGAGAATTGAAAGGGATCCTATTTTCATGTATCTAGGGAAGATGGACATGGGAATAACTATGGAAGGTGAATCATCAATTCTTTTTCAAATGGTTTCCAAACCATCTTTACTAGAAAGGATTAAGAGTTCTCAGACCGATGATGAAGAGTTTCAAAAGAATATTAATGATGTGAATGATGGGAGATTGAGTGACTTTGTGTATGAAGATGGAATTTTGAAATTTGGGAAGAGACTTTGTGTTCCCGATATAGCTGGTTTAAAGGGGGAATTATAGGATGATGCCCATAGTTCCAATTTATCTATAAACCCTGGTAGCACTAAGAGGTATAGATATTTGAAAGAATATTTCTGGTATGACAACATGAAGAGGGATGTTGCTAATTTTTTGTCAAGATTCATGGTTTGTCAACAAGTGAAAGGTGAGAGGCAACTTCCTAGAGGAGTTATGCAACCTCTTCCCATACCTGAGTGGAAACGGGAAAATATTACAACGGACTTTGTCATAGGACCACCAAGGACTCCTAGAAGGAATGATGCAATATGGTTCATTGTTGATCGTCTTACCAAGTCAGCACATTTTCTTGATATAAGTGAAGATTTACCAGTGGAACATTTAGCAAGACTGTATATTAACAAAGTTTTAAGACTTCACGGAGTACCCCTATCGATTGCTTCAGATCGTGATCCCCATTTTGCATCAAGATTCTAGAAAAGTATTCAGAAATCCATGGACACTGAACATTGTTTGAGCACTACTTACCACCCTCAAACAGATAGACAATCAGAACGTACTATTCAAACCCTAGAAGACATGTTGAGATTAGGCTCACATGACTTTCAGGGTATGTGAGATCAATATTTAACGCTAGTAGAATTTTCCTATAACAATATCTTCCATTAAAGTATTCGGATGGCACCATATAAAGCATTATAAAGAAAGAGGTTTCGTACACCAACCTGTTGGGATGATGTGGGTGGATGAAAACTCATAGGCCCAAAACTTGTTGCGGAAATTATGGAAAAGGTAAAGGTAATCCAAAACCACATCAAAGCAGCTCAATGTAGGTAGAAGAACTATGCCGATAACCGAAGGAAGGATTTGGAATTTCAGGAAGGAGATCATTTTTTCTTTAAGGTATCTCCATGGAAGGGAGTTATATGATTCGGTAAGAAGTGAAAATTAAGTCCCAGGTGCATCAGACCATTCGAAATTCTCGAACGAATTGGGGATGTAGCTTACCGTTTGGCAATGCCTCCAAGTCTCTATAAAGTTCAAGATGTTTTCCACGTATCACTATTGAGAAAATACATGTCTGGCCCAACGCATGTACTCACCTATGAGGAATTAGAACTGGAACCTGATCGTTCTTATAGCGACGAGCCTGTCCGGATTCTGGATATGAGAGAACAAGTGTTGAGAAACCAGATGAATTTCTGGTAAAAGTTCTCTAGAGGAACCATAAGATGGAAGAGGCAACATGGAAACCCGAGGAACTTATGATGAAGAACCACCTATGTCTTTTTATGTAGTAATATTCTAGAAATTTTGAGGACAAAATTATTTGAAGGATGGGAGAATGTAACACCCCAAGCTTACATGGTACACTTTTCTTTGAATAATAGGGCAGCGTGTGTTGTACGCAACATCAAGATTCTAACACATCAAGACAAATAAAAGAATCCATTATGAATATTAATACCCACTTTTTGAAATTATATAAATTTTATATTTCAGAATGGACTTCATTTTTGGATTCGGAATATCGAAATTAGCCTATGTTGAATTTTTGGTATTTTTCCGAGAACTTCCAAGTTTCGATGAATAGTGAAAAATAATTAAAAACAAAATTTTTAATCAAAATAATTTATAGTGATAAATTAAACTATTGAATGGTTTTAAAGTATAATTAGAATATAATTGTCCAATTTTATCCAGTGGGGGTCATTAGAATTAATTTCATTTTGAAATTGGTCATAAACAATTGTCAATATTTTGATATATATTGTTTCTTAAAAACACCCTATTGGTTTTGACAGCGTGAATAATTTTTAAAGTAGTTACCACAATTTCTGTGTTTGGAATTTGATAAAATGGATTCCATATTTTGAATCATATGGTCCAAATTATGTAATTAAGACACTTTTGTTTTTTTACATTATTAATAGTAATGACGGTAATTATCTTTAATTATCATGATTAATTAGTAATCCGGTGGTTAAGGGTAATAAAATAATATAATAATAATAAAAAATAACCCAAAAAGGTGTCCTAATTCTACGATTTCTGTCATGGCAGACCATGGGATGCCTTGTGCCATACTTTGGGACCCCATGGAATCACTTTTGGGTGATAGTGACATATTATTATATTATTTTTTTAATGGAAAGTATAACCAAAGTATGTATCACCCAAGTAAAAAAAAATTAGTTTTGTCTGTTTAAATGATATCTTAGACTATAAACAGTCAATGGAAATATAAAAATATTTCCTACATCATGATATTTTTTTTATAATTTTTAGACATTAAATAATTTAAATTTTTTATGACACCATGATGATGCAGCGATTAACTCATTAATTAACGATTTAAATAAAATGAAAATATAATGTAAAATATAAGACATAAACTTGTTAAAAACATATTTGATGAGTATACTTCTAACCCTTATCACCTTATACTCTAAATATATAATTGTGGGACCTTGAAAATCAGAAAATCATTTCATAATAAGGTAACATATCATGACATTCCAAAAGTACCCCTCCTCTCCTCTTATAAAAGGCCCCCACCTCTACCACCTTATTCATACCATCAAAGACATTTTTCTCATCCAACCTCTACCCAAATACTCTCTCAACTTCTCTCTCTTACTCCAAAAATCCTCACTTTGTGCAGAAGTATTCCCAAGGAAGCCTTTGGCTCAAATCAAAAAGAGTTACCCGATTTTAAGATAATATTATCTATTATGTTCTTTTGTTTTATTTTTCTTCTCAAACCCCTTAAACTCTTTTTATTACATTAATTTGTAACAACACCATTATCTTCAATATTCTAGGTTTTTACTATGACAATAATTTGATTTACAATTACACACACCTTCTTTTAATGGTTAAAGAACATATTGTTTCTGTGGGTGGCGAATTACTCCCTCACGAAACGATGATAGTTCAACATTATTTTAACACCTCTCATGGTGGCCATTAAGATGTCACTATATTTATATATGATATAAATTATGTTTATGTTTTCCTTATGCTTATGTATTTTTCATTTATTTCATACCATTATGATTTCCATTACGGGTAAACGCGATAATTTCGTTTTAGGAGGTGCGGACTACCGCCCCCTAAAAGTGATTTGAATCGTTAATTCCATATGTGGGACGTATAAATAATGGAGTAAATGATATTATATATGATATTATACAGGAATTATAGTATACCTTTATATAATTATGATTTCATTCCATTAAATACAAAATATAAATGAAAGTAGCGTTCATGCGTACGTACGGCTTACCGTCTCCATGAACAGGAAATTTCATTTCATACCTCTAAATGTTATGTAATATTATAAATGAATTTATATACTGGATATATATGATATATATTATATCTACATCTTGAATACAATTATGGATATAATGGATATTTTTCCACATGAACAACTTGTAATTATAAGAAGTTTATTTTTGACTCAAGTACCAAAGATCGAAAAAACGACCATTATTAACTAAAATAATTGCATAGTCTTCATAACATGGTAATACGTGATATAAAAAGAATAAAGAACATGAAAAAGAATCTTATGAATGTAGAAATTAACTCTAGTTTAGTTTTCTGGAGATTAATGAACGGTCAATCCAAGTCGGACACGAGGTAAGGGACTTCGTCTCAATCTCCTTTCATTGAGGAATTTTTTGTTTTATACACAACTTTCTTTTATAAGGTGTATAAACCCCTTTGAAATTTACGTGCATTAAAGAGGAATCTTTTTATATGAATAGTTTTACTAAATGAAAAAAAGGAATGTTTTTTTGTCATACATATGCGGCGACAACGACTTCTCTGCCGCCGTGACCATTATTTGAGTTTCGGCTTCCTCTACAAGACATAAATTTTTTTTAAATGAAAAATAAACACCAAGATTTACTTTTATTTTATTTTTTTATGGAAAATGGTTTTATCATATCAATGTGTTGTATTGATATCTTGTGATTGAAATGTCGCAATATTATGTTTCCTTTATGCATGTTTTATGTGATACAAATATGTTATGGTTTATGATATGTTTAAACCTGTTCATATGAGAATGTATTGGACTTAATAAGTGACGGGTGGAGCTCGCTATAGTTCCTCGATTCATCGGTAGGTCTAATGAGACAAAGTAGTGTCTTGGCACAAGGATTTGACAAAATCTTATTTGTAGTCTTGGAACTGGACCTTGACTATGTGGTTATGATAGTCTAGAATTATGCATTACATAATTATGAAAGTGGTTATTGATATTTCATGTGATTATTAGACTATTAGAATATCCATGTGAATAAGTAAATGGTGTTACTTCATTTTATTTTTCCATATTATTCTGAAGACCATGTTTAAAAGGCTTTTGTTTCAGATATACATTGCATTAAATGATTATGTTTATTTTTTGAAAGTTTCCTCTATATTGTTACCCTTACTGAGCATCTGAGCTCACCCCTTTCTATGTTTTATTTTTCCCTGGATGTGAAGAAATATTTTATGACTGACCTGCTGGGATAGTCTGAAGGGGATATGAGTGTGGACTATGGAGACCATGTTATTATAGATTTTCACTTTATGATGTAATGTAACATTTTCAAATGTAACTAGTGTATCCAAGGATACTAAACTAATCGGTCTATCGAGACATGATCTTTTGTGATCATGCCAATGTTACGTAATAATGCACCGACTCTGGGTAACTTGGGTCGGGGTGTTACAGAAGTGAAGATGATCCCGTAACGTATGAGGAAAACGTAGATCAATAAGAAATGTTTTGCAAATAATTAGAGGTAGGAAATTTCATTCGAGGTAGGTGATCATTTTTTTCTAAGAATCTAACCATGGAAAAGTGAAATGAATTTTTGTAAGAAATAGAATCTAAGTACATTATTCATTATCCTTATAAAATCATGGATAAATTTGGACTAGATTCCTACTGAGTATATTTTCCTCCATGTTTTTCTGAGGTACACAATGTATTCCATGTTTTGATGTTGAGAAAGTATGTTCTAGATGAATCTAATTTTTTGATCCCAAAAGTAGTTTAGTAGGAGGATAACATTTCTTATGAATAGAAACATGTCCAGATTCTTTATTTTAGAGAACATGTGTTGAGGAATAAGATAATCCACCAGTTAATGGTTTTGTGGAGAAACCACATGGTTGAAGATGATATAGAGGAATCTGAAAATTATATGAGTGAAAGGTTCCCTCACTTGTTTAATAAATAAATAAAATAGTGAGGATGAAATTTCCAGAATGTGGGGAGTATGTAAAACACCATGTTTTTTAAAATAAATTGAACTAAATGAATCAATGACTTTTTTTTAATGAGATCATTATAAACCATCCATTAAATATAGTTTTGTTGGGTCGGAAGAAAACGAGGAAAAGATGGCAAGAGGGGGGTGAATTGCCTTTTTAAAAAAAGATTAACAATTTAAAATCAAAGTGATAGTGCAGCGGAAATAAAGAGGCAAGACACAAGAATTGATAACGGAGTTCGGCCAAAAACCCGGCCTACGTCTCCGCTCCCAACTCAACCGTTGAGAGATTCCTACCGCTTGCTTTTCAATGGTTTTAGCAAGAAACCCACTAGGCTTTGAGGTAGCACTAGGACCTATTACAGCTTGCTTTTATTGGTTTAGAAAGAACCCACTTGCTTTCAATGGTTGAGCAAGAACCCACTAGCCTTTTTAACGAGTGAAGGCTGGCTCACCGGTGACACAAGCCTTTTAAAAGGAAAGGCTTGAAGAAACCTCTTCACACCTTAATGGTGATGTGAAACCCAAAAGAAAGGGGGATGAGAAAAGGTTTGGGGTTTGTAGGCACAAACCCAAATTTAAAGCTCAAAATAAATAAAACAATAAAAAACCGTATTTGAGGAAGACTTGGGCGCCAATTGGATGATGGAGTTAATGTAGCGTGCTCTCCCAAGCTTCTTGAGGTGCTCCTTGGATGTGGAAATTGGTTGGAGCACTTGATCATCCTTGAAGGTGGAGCGCCGGAGGTACGCCAAATGTTCAACAATATGTCCGAGCGCTTGGTATGTGATCCGATTGGGTTCCGGGGCTTCCTTGGCCTTTATTTATAGGCATGGAACCCATTGGGGGCCTTCGGAGCCGTTGGAGAGGCTAAAAGAGCCGTTGGGAGGCCAAAAGATGGTTGACTGGTCAAACCCAACGGCTAGTTTGACTGGGCTACCGGCTGGCCGGTGCAGGGCCACCGGCTGGCCGGTGCCTTGGAAAAGGGAGACTTGTTATGTCCAGGCTCTACCGGTCGACCGGTGGAGGAGCCACCGGCTGGCCGGTGGCAAGACAGTAGCAAATACTATTTGGGCTGGATGCCACAGGTCGACCGGTGATAGAGCCACCGGTCGACCGGTGGAACCTGGCAGTGGGCAATCCCTCTGCCAGTTCCACCGGCTGGCCGGTGCTATCACACCGGTTGGCCGGTGGACTGAATTTCAGTCCATTTCTTGTCCATTCTTGGGCCAATCCTTTGGAAATCTTTTGCCTATCATCCACAACACTTAAAAACAAAGTTAAACATATATTAAAGTGATTGTGATCATGAAAATCAAAGAGTGTGGGGTACAACAATCTCCCCCTATTTTGATGATCACAATCACTTATCTAAGCAATGTAAAAACTTAAATGAAAGGCATGCTTTTAATGAATAAAGTGAAAATAAGCAATGCATGATCAAAAAGGTTTCTCCCCCAATCAATCAAGAAATTTCTCCCCCTTTGTGATTATCAAAATAGAATGGGGCATAAAACATGATTGAGGGAATATTGAAAATCAAGATTTGAGATTTTTAAACCAAATGAAATTTTGAAAATTGAATTGAATGTTTTGAATCAAGAATTGAAATGAAAATTTGAATAACAGTTTGAATTGAAAGTTTTGAATCAAAATTGAAATGAAAATTTTGAATGAAAAATTCGAATTGAATATTTTGAAATGAAAATTTTGATACCAAGTGTTGAAATTGAAAGTTGGAATCGAAAATTTTGAAATTGAAATCAAAAGGGCTTAATTTGACATTGAAAGTTTGAATTGAAACAAAAAGCTTAAACAAACCTAACTCCCCCTAAATAAAAACAAAAAGTCACCGGGGAGAGGTTTTTGAAACCGAAACAAATTTAGGTCCGGTGAGACTCGCTAAGAGGGATTTTTCAATCCATACTTGTCTCATGGCGGGTCTTCTCCTATAGAACTCATCGGAAAAGAAAAAAGACTTGGGTTGACCGTACCGGGCGTTTTTACAATTACATTCATAAATAAGGTGCCCGGATTTTTTACAATAATTGCAAAATTTATAACAATAGCTCCCCCTTACAAAAACAGTGGGTGCATGGGAGGAGGAAGCTATATTGGTATATCCTAGCCCTTGGGTGGTTCTAGATATTCGTTGGGAACCTAGGAGATTGTTCAAATTTTGTTCACCTTGGGTGAACTTGGCTAGGGTCTCCCTTAGGTCTTTGATGGTTGATTCCATGGAATCAACATTTGGGAAATTTTGGATTTTGAGGGACATCTCCTCCTTCTCTTTGAGAAGTTGTTCTTTTTCGGAGGAGAGTTTTTTGAAAGACTTTTTTAAAGCAACAAATTTTGAAGAAAGTTTATGAAAACCATTTTCTAATTGATCTCTAGCGTGTGAGAGTTCTTCATAAGATAAATGATTTAAAGAATTGGAATTTGAAGAACAAGAGGAAGAGGAGTCGGAAGAAGTTACCTCATGGAATGCCATTAGGCATTTTGTACCTTGGTTGCTCGAGGAGGAGGAGGAGGAGGATGATGAGGTGTCACTCCATGTCGCCTTGAGGACCTTTTTCTTTCCTTTTTCCTTAGCCCGTTTTTTGTTGAGTGGGCAATCGGGCTTGTAATGGCCCTTTTCGCCGCACCCGTAGCATTGCACCTTGGGCTCGGATCTTGCGGTGGGCTCTTGCTTTCGCGCCTTGCGAGATTTCTTCTTCTTCTTGTGCTTCTTCATAAATTTGTGCATTTGGCGGGCGAGATTCTCCATTTCCGAGTCGCCGCTTGAAGATGAGGGAGATGAGGAAGATGAGGATGAGGAGGAGCTTACTTCTTTTTGTACCTTGAGGGCAATGTTCTTTGGTGTCTTGATTGTTGTGCCCTCCTTTTGAGATTGCCTCCTCATCGTGATCTCGTATGTCATTAGGGATCCGATGAGCTCCTCGACCGGCATATTTTTGACATCCTTAGCTTCTTGGATTGCCGTCACCTTTGGTGCCCATGAGCTCGGAAGGACCCATAAGATCTTCTTGACCATCGTTTCTGCAGAAACATTATCTCCAAGAGACTTTCTACCATTGCACACGTCAGTAAATCGAGTAAACATTTCAGAAATTGATTCATTTGGGTGCATGGAAAAAGATTCAAAATCTTGTCTATACATGTCTAACCGAGTATCCTTCACTTTATTAGTTCCCTCATGGGTCACTTCCAATAGTTTCCAAATCTCATGTGAAGTGGTGCAAGTTGAAACTCGGTTGAACTCATTTCAGTCAAGGCCGCAATGTAGAGCGTTCATGGCTTTGCCATCAAGCTCAAAGTTTCTAATATCGGCTGGGGTCCATTTGGATTCGTCGGGGGTAGAGAGAGTGTAACCTTGCATGACTATTTTGTAAATGGGATATCCTATACTTCTAAGAAAAGTGGTCATGTGGGTTTTCCAATAATTATAGTCGGTCCCATCAAAAAATGGAGCCCAACCCAAAGAAAAGCCTTCGGGGGCGAAAGAGGTTGATGCCATCTTAATGGATCTTAAAATTTGTAACCGGTTAGGGTATTACACAAATTTCCCTCTGATACCAATTGTTGGGTCGGAAGAAAACGAGGAAAAGATGGCAAGAGGGGGGTGAATTGCCTTTTAAAAAAATGATTAACAATTTAAAATCAAAGTGATAGTGCAGCGGAAATAAAGAGGCAAGACACAAGAATTGATAACGGAGTTCGGCCAAAAACCCGGCCTACGTCTCCGCTCCCAACTCAACCGTTGAGAGATTCCTACCGCTTGCTTTTCAATGGTTTTAGCAAGAAACCCACTAGGCTTTGAGGTAGCACTAGGACCTATTACAGCTTGCTTTTATTGGTTTAGAAAGAACCCACTTGCTTTCAATGGTTGAGCAAGAACCTGGTATCAGAGGTAGCACTAGGACATATTACAGCTTTCTTTTATTGGTTTAGCAAGAACCCACTTGCTTTCAATGGTTGAGCAAGAACCCACTAGCCTTTTTAACGGGTGAAGGCTGGCTCACCGGTGACACAAGCCTTTTAAAAGGAAAGGCTTGAAGAAACCTCTTCACACCTTAATGGTGATGTGAAACCCAAAAGAAAGGGGGATGAGAAAAGGTTTGGGGTTTGTAGGCACAAACCCAAATTTAAAGCTCAAAATAAATAAAACAATAAAAAACCGTATTTGAGGAAGACTTGGGCGCCAATTGGATGATGGAGTTAATGTAGCGTGCTCTCCCAAGCTTCTTGAGGTGCTCCTTGGATGTGGAAATTGGTTGGAGCACTTGAGGATCCTTGAAGGTGGAGCGCCGGAGGTACGCCAAATGTTCAACAATATGTCTGAGAGCTTGGTATGTGATCCGATTGGGTTCCGGGGCTTCCTTGGCCTTTATTTATAGGCATGGAACCCATTGGGGGCCTTCGGAGCCGTTGGAGAGGCTAAAAGAGCCGTTGGGAGGCCAAAAGATGGTTGACTGGTCAAACCCAACGGCTAGTTTGACTGGGCTACCTGCTGGCCGGTGCAGGGCCACCGGCTGGCCGGTGCCTTGGAAAAGGGAGACTTGTTCTGTCCAGGCTCTACCGGTCGACCGGTGGAGGAGCCACCGGCTGGCCGGTGGCAAGACAGTAGCAAATACTATTTGGGATGGGTGCCACAGGTCGACCGGTGACAGAGCCACCGGTCGACCGGTGGAACCTGGCAGTGGGCAATCCCTCTGCCAGTTCCACCGGCTGGCCGGTGCTATCACACCTAGCAAGAACCCACTTGCTTTCAATGGTTGAGCAAGAACCCACTAGCCTTTTTAACGGGTGAAGGCTGGCTCACCGGTGACACAAGCCTTTTAAAAGGAAAGGCTTGAAGAAACCTCTTCACACCTTAATGGTGATGTGAAACCCAAAAGAAAGGGGGATGAGAAAAGGTTTGGGGTTTGTAGGCACAAACCCAAATTTAAAGCTCAAAATAAATAAAACAATAAAAAACCGTATTTGAGGAAGACTTGGGCGCCAATTGGATGATGGAGTTAATGTAGCGTGCTCTCCCAAGCTTCTTGAGGTGCTCCTTGGATGTGGAAATTGGTTGGAGCACTTGAGGATCCTTGAAGGTGGAGCGCCGGAGGTACGCCAAATGTTCAACAATATGTCCGAGTGCTTGGTATGTGATCCGATTGGGTTCCGGGGTTTCCTTGGCCTTTATTTATAGGCATGGAACCCATTGGGGGCCTTCGGAGCCGTTGGAGAGGCTAAAAGAGCCGTTGGGAGGCCAAAAGATGGTTGACTGGTCAAACCCAACGGCTAGATTCACTGGGCTACCGGCCGGCCGGTGCAGGTCCACCGGCTGGCCGGTGCCTTGGAAAAGGGAGACTTGTTCTGTCCAGGCTCTACCGGTCGACCGGTGGAGGAGCCACCGGCTGGCCGGTGGCAAGACAGTAGCAAATACTATTTGGGCTGGGTGACACAGGTCGACCGGTGACAGAGCCACCGGTCGACCGGTGGAACCTGGCAGTGGGCAATCCCTCTGCCAGTTCCACCGGCTGGCCGGTGCTATCACACCGGTTGGCCGGTGGACTGAATTTCAGTCCATTTCTTGTCCATTCTTGGGCCAATCCTTTGGCAATCTTTTGCCTATCATCCACAACACTTAAAAACAAAGTTAAATATATATTAAAGTGATTGTGATCATGAAAATCAAAGAGTGTGGGGTACAACAAGTTTTTCCACTTCTAAGATTTTAATTTCAAAAAATGTTCATCTACAGTTGTAATCCGCAAGTTATTTGGAGTCTGATAAAACTAATGTCTTTTTTGTTGTATAGTAACACACCCTTATGAATAAAAATATGAATATTAATATGACCCTCATAAATTTTAAATCTTATTATTATATTATTTTCATAAGGTTATAAGATAATGATATCATTATTAATTTTTCAAGATGATATAATATGATTTATAGTTTTACATTTGTAATTTTACATATAAATTAAGATTTTAATTAAAAATGAAGTTAATATTATTTAAGAAATTATTTTCAAAAAAGGAGTTCAATTTATAATTCTACATGTTAAAAATGGTAAGGATGTTTATTTTCAATATTTTTTGAGAGAGAAGAATTTTTTTTTGTGAATTGTAAAAATAACGTTTTATTGTTTTCTGTTGTTTATTGACATCATAATGATGCAATGATGATGTAATATTTCGGCTCAATTATTAAGGATTAAAAATTGATATGAGGTGTCCCAATTGGCCAATACCATGGAAAAAACATGGGAAATCCCATGTATTTTAATATACCCCTAATGAGGTATCCTTTGAAATTAGTTATAAATTTCCTCTCTTCCACTTTAAATACCACCCTCACCCCCCCCCTCTTCCTCTCACACCTCCCATGATTTTTCAATTGTATAAATTCTACCCAATACCAATACCATGTATCCTCTCCACATCCGAGACATACATGTCTCACCAAAAGGGAAAATACAATGGACATAAGGAGGATCTCAATGAAAATAGATCAAGAGGTAAAGATCCTCTTTTATTTGTTTGTGTTTTCATTCCAATTCCATTCTTTTCATACAATCTATTATCCAAACCTCGTCCAAGAGGCGTTAAAGATCCATTATTATATATATTATGTATATTTATAATGTTTAGGTAAAATCCATCATCATTCTTCCTCTCATATACCACTTATTCTAAAAATAAAAACAGCATCCATGATATGTCGATTTAAAAACATCATGGATGATGTGTCTTCAATTTCCTTTAATTTCTTCAGTGATAGTTGAAAAAATATTTTAATGGGAAAAAATTTAATGAATATTACATGACCTATGTTATGTTTCTAAATCAACATTAATACATAATATTCCTTTATATAATGAAATATGTTTGTGATTCTCGAAGAACCTCCAAAATGATCTAAATATAAATTACTAATGATTTTTCTAATGATTCATCCTCATAACAGAAAAGAATATTTGTTATCGAATCATTCAATATTATGGAAATAAATTACCCCATTACATTCCACTTATATAATTTATCTTCCATTCTAAAAGATAATCATTTACAAATATAACCTTTGAAAGAATGTAAAGAACACCCCCAAAACAATGGAAATAAAAAATATTATTAATAAATAGGTTGAATGTTGTTATAAAATGATCATATAAGGTATTATAAACACCAATATGTTTCTCTAAACTACTAATAACACTCTTATAACAATTATATTGGAGTTTTAAGAAAATTAAACATATAAAAACTTGAGGTAAGGGAATTCTTAACCTAATTTCCATTCTTTTGGTTTATCTTCATTTTCATTAATTATGTGGTACTATGATTATTCATGTAATTAATTTAATTAATATTATATTTATTATGTATATTTATAGTTTATGCACATATTAAATCCATTCTATAAATTTTCAATTCAATTATATTATATTTGTAAGGAACTTTTCTTAAATAATTCTATTATAGAATTATATTTTACAAAATAAAACAACAATGTTTCTATGACATTATTCATGACTTTTTTTATGTTCTGGTTCGTGTGAATTTTTTATGATGAAGGAATGGAACATTATATCCCTCGAATGAATTGATTATTTGTATGTTGTTGGTCATCTGTATAGATAGTCAAAATGTAACAGCAATTTTTATGCAATAAATAGGCTTTGAGGGTTTTATTTTAATGTAGTCATGAGGGTTACAAATCATTAGTTATCCCGGATGGATACAAAATAATTTAATAATTCCCCAACATATTTTTTTTATAAGTTATTTAATTTTTTTATGAAAATGTCATGTTTCATGAAGTAATTATATATGATTGAGAAGTATGTATTTGTGAAAATTGTTTCATATGTTTATAATTATTCTTGTGCTAATGGTTTCTTTCCTTTTTTTATATATCCCTTACTAAGATTTTTATGCTCGTCTAATGTTTATTAATGTTTATATCATGTTATAATGTTGTTTAAGAGAAAGAAGAATGTCATGTTAAATTTTATTATGTTTTGTCAATGAAATCATGTTGTTATTTTGTGTTGATAAATTTCTGTTTTGGAGGAAATTGATACTGTTTAAATGGTACCCAATTTAAATTCTTGTGGGTTTATATGAATGAGTTTGGTCCTAACATTCTAAAAATCTAAACCAAAAAGACATTTGGGAATGATAAGAACATAAATATAGTTCAAATAGATCGATAATGTAATGTTTAAGGCTGAGTCCTTATAGTAAATATCATACTTTCTATAAAAATCATCAATATGGAGTAAATAAGAAACAATCCCATAATACATAAAAGTATATTTTTTTAATGGAGAGTTATTTTTACAAAAATATTGAATATATGATAAAACCAAATTTGAAACATGTATATCCTATAAAATAAATTTCACGGTAAAATAAATGATATTTAATGAATATTTAAGGAACATATAGACTAAAAAACAGTTAACAGGGAGAAACCCTAAAAAAAGATATATGGGATTGAAAATACCCTTACCTTATTTATGAATTTTTTTGTTCACATTAATATTATATAAAATTAAATTAAATTCACTGATTATAAAATATAAAACCATTTAAACATTAATTTTATTCATTATTGTTTTATAATGTTAATTTATAGATGTTTTGATGAGTTATTAAGTTTAATTTTCTCATTTGGATGTGTTCATTTTCTTTGTTTTCATGGTCGGTTCACTTTTATTCATTAATGGAATATTGTGTAAAATGATGATATTTTTTAAAAATGTAAATTATATGAAATTTGGGATCCTATAAAAGTTTAATTTGACACATATATATTTCATATATGTGGATGATTTGTTAGATAACATGATAATGAAAATGAATTAATTTATTTGGAGGATTTTACGACCATCACAAACTCATATCATTTTATTTAATATAATGTTTATATATTCCATCCAGAAAATTATGGAACCTAAAAAATGTGTAATAAAATATTTTTCATCTATAATTATGTTTTTATGATAATCCTTGAATTTGGTAGGGAAAAATGATATCGCATCATCTATGGTAGTTGTAAATCGACACATCACGAAAGATATATTCATATCTAGAGTAAATGGAAAAGTTAAGAGAAGTGGTGAAAAATTATTCCATTAGCATAATAAAATGATATCATATAAAATATTTTGTATTTAAAATGCTTCATGGATTGGTGGAGTGATGGGAGGATAATAAATTATATAATATTGAAATGAAAATAAAAGAAAAAAGTGGATTTTACCACTTGAGTTTCTCGTTCTTGATAGGCTCATTAAAACAATGGGTTTGGTATTTTTATGAGACCAGGGGACCATTGAAATTGGGGAGGTTATAGCGTGATGATTGCCATGAATTTGGAAACAGATAAAGTCTTGAATTCTGTGATGAGAAGAGGTGGTGAGGGGTGGTATTGATAAAGGAGGATAGATAAATTTTTCATTATTTTATTTCTTTATTTTATTCTTTTCACTCAATAATATCAATATTAACGAAATTGTTACTAAAAAAATAATTAAGGTTAGTTTTTTTATTTTGTTCTTAAATCAACTTTCCACAATTTATTACTCAATAATTTATATATTTGTTATATACTGTAAATTATTGTATTTTCATATTCACAAATAAATATTGTATTTTAGAAAAATTATAGAAAAGTACCCTAACCAGTTATGACATGTATAATTTAAAAAATAAACTCAATTTTATGAAAATTAGTTGATATATTTTTGGAAAAAACCCACAATGGTTCTTCTCAGTATTTTTGGGTACGATTGTTCTTGTTGACAATTCCAGATGACAACAAATGAGTATGGTAGGTGTTTTCCAAAGAAACTGTTTTTAGATGGAGTAGTTTCCAAGTCTTTGTCCAATTTTTGGTCCTCAAAATCCAGATTATGATGTTGGAAAAGTATGTATTTATTTCTAATACTTAATGGTGTGAAGAACATTGAATAAAATTGCAAAAGGATGAGAACTACGTTCCATAATTCTTTGGTCATGTACAATGTTCCAGGAAAGGTGCACAAAGCAGCGAGAATGGAATGCCGGAGGAGTTCACGAAACCAAAAATGGTTCACGGTGTATGGTGTTTCATTAAGGGAGGATATCAACTATATATGGTAAATGGACGTACATAGACTGTGTATGAAAAATGGTTCACGAGTTGTTTTCGGTTCCTAGTAGAAAGAGGCTCTATAGACGGTAATGGCCGGATTGATGATTATGTAAATCTCAGATTAGTGGATTTTGAGGGTATCTTTTCATAAATAAGAATCTCTAATACCACCGATTATTGGTGATACTAAATATCATAAGAGAACATATTTTTGGTTTGGGGTTTCTGCAATGTCCAAAGGAGGTTCGTGACGAAGAATTCCACGAATGCAGAAGTGGTTCCCAGTGAACAAATTATGGAAAAGGATTTATGCAATTAACTTTATATTGCATAATACACTGTAGTTGGAGGAAGAATGCATGGTTCAAAGGAATATAGAAAAGGAATTACATGGATAGAGCAGAGTTCATAGATAGAGGGAGATTCACAATAGAGGTTCCCGAAATTGGTACGTGGTAGCGGTACGGGATAGCGAAGGTGGAGGAAGTCCCCGGACAATGTGTAGTTCACAACAACAACATCAGTACTTGGAGGAGGTGTTCCACGTACCAAACCCATTATTTAGTATTCGGTAGAGAAGGTTGTTTGTGAATTTCAAAAGGAACCATGTGAAAGCTAAAAAATCAAATTGGGAAATAATTTTCTGGTACCTATCAGTACTCAGGATGGTGGACTTCATCAACTAGTGAAAAATAATCATCAACAAAGTATCAACCCAAAGTGGTGGATGCATAAATTAATGAAGATTTAGGGACATAAATGTCCATAAACTATGTTGTACCTACACTTCCATAAAATATGAGTGGATTTCATTCTAAGAGCTGTGATCAAAGGAAGAGGAAGACAAAGACCCTTTCCACCATTAGTGACGTAGAGAAAGAGGAATAGGGAGTGACCCTTGGAGAATATGTGAGAAGAATCTACACTTTGTAAAGGTAGTCAGTCTGGGAATAGAAGATCTCGCCCAAACATTGTAATAACTATTTGATGTGAGAATTAGTGAATTTGGAACATCGATAAATTGTCATTGTATGATCCTTGGATGTTGCCCGGTGAGGGTGAAACAAGTGAAATCGATGTGTTATGTGAATGATTTCATATATATTCATATATTTCTAAGGGATGAAGTGGGAATTGGTTTTTTTCAAAGAAAAAATATTCGTAGGGGAAATGTTTTACTATTTCATACCTTGATTCGCCCCCCTTTTCAGGGTATTTGACATAGTGGTCCTAACAATTGGTATTAGAGGGAAATGTTTAATGTTATTGTCTCTATCTCAGAAGAAGAAATGGAGGTGGCCAATATTAAATGATTTTTGAGCTCTGAAAGAAATAATTATAAACTATGGAAGAACCAAAAGCAGCACTACTTCCAATTAGTATGGATGGATGTCTTCATAGAAACTATGCATGGAATATCATATTACATTAATAGTGGTGCTTTATTAGAGTTTGGAAAAATGGAATTTAATTCTAATTCTAAAAATATCAATGATTTAGGTGGATCCCTATCAAATCTAATTTAAACGAAGTTTATGTCCAATAAAACATCACACACATTGGGGAAAATATTCAATATTTATGAGGGTGACACAAATGTCTGAGAAGCCAAGCTATATATTCTATAGAGAAAGTCTGATTATCACAAAATGAATCCCAATGATAATATTGATGAAATATTCTATAGTATAGATATTATTGTGGAAGACAGGTAGGGTCTTGGAGAAGACATTGAATATATAATTATTTTGAATCATATCTTGAAGAAACATCCATCGTGGTTCAATAAAAAAGTATCAGTTTAGTAAGACAATGACCCAAAATAATTGGCACTAGATAACCTACAAAGTACCCTTGTAGCTTAATAAATGAGAAACGATGATAACAATGAAGTGGAAAAGGGTATTTCTAAGGAAGTGGCATTCAAGTCTAGGAAGATTCATTCTATTGAATATAGTCCTGAGGGGAAAAATATGGATAATTTCATGTCATTTCTCCCCTCAAATCCGCAAAGGGGGAGAAGGAATTTCGATGGTAAACTTTCATTTGCATACATACGATGCAGAATTATTGGGAAATTTACAACAATGTGTCCTAAGAATTTATATGATGAAAACGAAGGAAAATATGAAATTTAACCAAATAATTATTCATAAAATAGTAAATGGGGATAAGTAAAAAAGGAGAAATATTATCAAAAAGAACCATTTTCTTTAAAGAGAGGATGAAAGTTTAGATAAATATAAGGCACACTAGTTGGATTACTACAAGGATCATAAAATAGATTCTACGGTGGTAGTTGTTATAAATTTTATATCAATAGATGGAAGTGACAATGAATGAGGAGAAATTGATGGAAGAGTTGATCTACAAGCTGAATTAGATGATTATCATGAAGTTGTAGATATTTGGAGAGGCAAAACAAAGAAATATAACAATGTTTTTTGTGATGCACAAATAATTATGAAACAACAAGTAGAAGTGAATTCTGAGCTGAATGGAGAAATTGAAATGATGAGGTCTTCAATACCAGAAAACTCAGAATATTTTGTTGCATACATACAGAAAAATGAAGAAAAAAAATACATATTGATAGTTTGACTAAAACAGGAAAAGATGAAATGAAACGTATCGAACAATAAAAAGAGGAAGTTGTATGTCTACAACAAAGAAATGAATATCATGAAAAACTAATAACTCTCAGTTCAACATCATCAAAGTCTATCACACAAGAAACTGATATGATGAGATTTGAGTATAGTGGTCCATTAGAATAGAAGAAACAATCAATTTTGAATGATATGGTTGGTATAATGACTGATCTAAATCATAAATAAATTATGGTTTAAGTCAGACTAGAAGCCCCCACACCAAGATTGATGATTGAATTGGGTATGAATAAGAGTCAGAAGATATAGATATCCCAAGTCTCAACTAATGGTGCATTATTTCCACATGGGAACATAACTCACAAAAGATGAAATTGATTTTATATGATTGGACACTCTGAGAATGTATATTTCATATAAAAGATGTATCAAAGGGAACATGAACAACATAGGTGGTCATACATATCTCAAAAGTTAATGTTATCATTTGATGGTATTTGTTTTAGGTGTAAAAGACAAAGACATATGGTAAGATATTTCATATCAATAATGTAGTGGAATGTGCCAAGGCAGACAGAATTTTCCTATAAGAAGTAGTCAAATGTGTCATCAAAAGAGATGAAAATTAAAAATCGGTTTTTTGGTTTGAAAATTGAGGAGGTCCAATCATATACTAAATAATATCAACATTCTCATTCCATTTCAGGTATGAATTAAAAGACATGGGTCAAAAAGGAAAGGGTTGAGTAGGTCGTGGTTGCAAAAAATATGATCAAGGCATCAGATCACACATGGATATAGATAATTGACACTGGATTCACTTCCTATAGGATGTGAAATAATTATCTCGTTACGATAAGCTAGTATAATAAATAACCAATTTTCAGATTCAAAAATGATGGGGTCAAGAAAATTATTGGTTCAAGAAAATGAAAGTTTGGATAAAAATATATTAGACGAGAAAATGTCTTAGTTGTTGAAGGACATAGTGACAACTTGATTACTGTTAGTCAATTATGTGAGTTAGGGAATGCAATAACATTTTCCAAGAAATTATTTATCATCATAGAAAAGGTCGATTCTATTTTGCTACCAGTAAAGCATACAAAAGGGAATCTCTATCTCATTAGTGGAGAAGAAGATATGTTCTTTCAATCTAAGGATGAAGAAAAGAAGTTATGGAATAAAAGTCTTGACCATAGAAGCCAAACGACCTTGGATGATATGGTGAAATATGATGCTCCTCAAAATCTCTCTAGATTATGACATGATTATACTGATACTTGTGATTCCTGTCAATAAGGGAAGAAAATTCAAAATACATATATGCCAAAAGAGAAAAATTCAACAAGATAGCTTGAGTTGGTGGATATTGATGTGTGCGGGCCGATTTATCCATGGACTATTTATGGGATGAGATATCATGTCCACTTCATTTATGATTATAGTAGAATTGAATGAGTTTAAATAATCACCCAAAAATCTGAAGTGTTCAGTCTCATTATAATATATTGATGAGAATTGAAAATATGCTTGGTCATGAAATTCTGGACGATTTGAATAGATAATGGAATAGAGTTCACAAGTATCCAAGTGAAGGATTATCTCGAGAAATGTAGTATAAGGCATCATGTTTCAATAGTAATAACTCAATAGAATAATGGAGTAGTTGAGAGAAGAAATTTGATTGTCAACAACATCGATAGAATAATGCTCATTGAGAAAGACCCTCCAGAGAAATTTTGGAATGAAGCAGTGACAACAGAAGTATACCCTTCAAATAGATCATTGCTTTATCCAAAATAATAGAAGACTACAATGTCTTATGGTATGGAATGAATCCTTCATTTATGTAATTTAGATCCTTCAGAAGTAAATGCTTCATTCTTGATAAGGAGAAACATAGTAAGATTGAATCTCATGGAGAAGAAGGGATATTTCATGGCTACTCAAAGAAAATAAAAGAATTTAAATTATTCAATATGCATTTAGGAAAGATTATATAATGTTTTGATGTGATGAAATTAGAAAATGAGATGAATCATCAAAAAACACATGATCAGACATAAGAGGATAGTGATGAAGATTTGAGAATGTCAATAGACAATACAACTCTAGAGGTAGATTCATAAGAAGACTCAGATGATGAAAATAAATTAGTGTCTACCCAGAGACAAGTGATAAGAGTTGAAAGTGAAAGGAATAAGATAATTAGTGATCAGACAGCACTAGTGAAGACAAAGAGGATTAAATCTATACAACATGCATCATTATTATCACAGGTGGAGCCTAAATTCATTGATTAAATAGCTGGAGATGATAATTGATTTTGCGCAATGAATGAAGAGATTGACCAAATTAAGAAGAATCAGACATGGGAAAATGTGTTGAGTCGAGAAAACAATAATTACATTGAAATAAAATGGGTATTTTGCAATAAAATGACTGAATATGGTGTTTTTATTCTTGAAAAGGAATGATTAGCATGCAAATGGTACTCCCAGATAGAAGGTATTGATGTTGATGAGGCATTTGAACCTGTTTCAAGGATGAATACAATCAGATTATTCTTATCCATAACAGTGAAAATAAAGATTATGGGTTTTTAGATGGATGTTAAGTTAGAATTTCTAAATGGAGTTATAGTATAAGATGATTACATTGAGCTACCAGATGGTTTTCTCAACCATGAATATGAGTACAGGTTTTTTCAGATGAAGAAGGAAATATATGGTATGAATCAAGCACCAAGAGCATGGTATTCAAGGCTTTATCTATTTATAAAGAACATCATTATTCGGAGTGGGAGAGTTGATTACAATCTTTATTTCAACATTGGAAACAATAAATGGATTATGGTGGTGGTTTATGTTTATGAAATAATCTTTGGTGGATCAGATGAACCACAATGTATATAGTTTTATGAATTCAGGAAATGCGAGTTCATAATATCGATGATTGGTGAGGTGACATTTTTCTTGGGCTTACAATTAATGTATGGATGTAATAATACATTAATTTCTCAATATAAATATTCCAAGGAGGTTTGGAGAAAGTTTGGATTGGATAATTCCAAATATATGAGGATTCTGATTTCTACTTGGATCAATTTTTCACAAGAATATGAATGCAAGCTATTTAATATCATAGAATACATGAAAATAATTGGATGTCTATGGTATCTGACAAGGAAGAGGCCAGATATTTTATATTCCAAATGATAAGAAGCGTGGTATCAAATAAATCCCAAGGAGATCCAAATGATTGATATAAAAAATAATTCATCGGTATAACAAGGTCACAATGGATTTTATCAAAATTTATAGTGCCAAATATATTCTAGATGTATTGGGAAATAAATATTATTATTGGGTCATTTTTGAATATGAGAGGAAATCAACATCAGAAAGTGAATTTTATCATATAGGATTATGTATTTCATGGTTGATCATGAAAGAAGATTGCCTTTCATTGATAACCAAAAATATGAATATATTGTGGCTTCTGAAACCTACATGCAGCTGTTGTGGATGAAGTAGTAGCTTGATGATATGGGAATTGAAGTGAAACCATTGATTGAAATTCATTGTGATAATTCATGTTCAATAAATCTTATAAAAAATATAGTACATTACTCAAGGACAATGAAAATTGAAAAAAAATATCATTTTATCAAGGATAAGGTGGAAGAAGGTCTTGTGATGTTTGAGTATGTGCCTACAGAACAACAAGTTTTATATATTAATACAAATTCCATACCTAATTTAGTGTTTAAAATGAATCGACTAGCTTTGGGAGTCCAGTCGAATCCACACACTTGAAAAAGAGTGGATGTGGGGCCCCCTCTCCCCGATGTATGATGTGTTGTTTTCTAATATGTAGATATGTGTTCTATACACGGTTGCAGACAACCATTAAGTTCCCTTTGGGTTCGTTGACAAAGGGGGAGAATGTGAGACTATTCATGGGGAGAAAAGTCACTATGAGAAGCTGTTAAGTGGACCAGTGAGGTTGGGTGAGTTGAAGGATATATGAAGCTATTGGAGGAGCTATAACATATGGGGGTTATTAAATCAGACAATGTTGGATGTTCTCAATCAATGATTAGATATAACGATGACTGAGGTTCGTGATGAAAGAAGTTCATCGATATCATTGAATCAAGATGGTATCAACAATTGGTGATTACTAATGAAGTCATTCATTGATCAAATTTTTTATAATAATCTTCTTTCTCACATTGAGCATAACTCATGTGGGCATATAATATGTGTTGTGTAAATCTTTTATCACTGTGATAATTTCATGAAGCGAATGATGATTAAATATGGAAGGAGCGTTAATGATATATCAAAATGAAAATAATTATTATGAGAAGAGATGTCAACAATCCCAAACGGGAGATTGTTGTGAAAAAATCCCTCAAAGAGTCCTCTCTATATATTTTGGGTTTGATTGTGTTTGTTGACAAATCCGATGATGCAAATGAATAAGATGGGTGTTTTACATAGATTGGTTTTTATGGTTGTGTAGTTTTCTTCTGTTTTTATAATTTGTGGGCCTCAAAATAGATATTTTGATATTGGAAAATGAGGGATTTCATCATAGGAGTGAATATTATAAATAAAATTGAATAAAATTTGAAAAGGATGTGAACTACGAACAAAAATTCATGTGTCGCAAACAATGTTTTGGGACTAGTCCGCAGAGCGGTGGCAATGATATGTCGAAGCGGTTCACGAAACAAAAAACTGTTCATGGTGGATATTGATGCGATAAAAAGAAGGTGTGTCACTGATAGAGAAAAATGACTATGTATGAGAAAAGGATGTATGTGGACCATGTATGAAAAATTATTTGCAAGTATCTTGTGGTTCACAGTGGCAGAAGGATCAGTATGTGGTGAAGGGCGCATTGATGATTTGGAAAATCTCAGACTAACAGATTTTTCAGGCATCTTTTCCTATGTATGATTTGTTAATCTGACTGATTACTATTGAGACTGAATATCATTAGAGAACATATTTTTGGTTTGGGATTTCAGTAATGTCTGTAAGAGGTTTTGAAGGGATAATTCCATGAATGCTGAAGTGGTTTTCATATAAGAAATTATGTCGAAGGATTTATGTCACAACTGATCCCCCGGGGCCTGTTTCTTGACTACCTCAATCCCGCCTTCTATAGGCTAGGTGTTGGTGGTGACCACTGGAAATGTGTGTCCCTAAAACATGAATTAATTTCCTTTAAACCTATACAAACACACAGATTAGAACACACCAAGATGCAACCATGAAGTTAAACTGATGTAGAAAAAGTGTGTACTGAAATTAAGGGGATGAAATAAAAGATCAACTAAAAAGACACAACTACAACTAAAAACATAAAACAGCTCCTGAGATTATCGACCAGGGATCCTACATGATGGGTTGGTATGAATCACCACTACAGCTCCCCACATCAACCGTCACCGTCGTCCACCATCATGTCATGGCTCCCGAGTCACAGTCAGGACTTCCCATCGACTGCAAAAGAAAATACATTGTGATGGAGAATCCCATGCAGGAGTGAGTATAAAAATACCTAGTAGGGACCCTAAGACCCCCAAATGTCTATCTGAAATCTTCCAAGTAAAACCACAAGCATGATCTCAATCTCAAATCACAAATCAAATGAAACAACTCAAACTAGGAATAATAGACTACAGGGGTACAAGTGATTAGCCCTGAGGCTAGATCATCTTACTCTGTCAATATGCACCACTGCTGAGCCATATAGGATCGATAGGTAAAAACACCTAAAAGACCCATATAGGATCAATAGGTGATGATTCAAACAGAATTGTTGGGTACTTATTCACACAGAATTTTTTGGTGCTGATTCAAAGAGAATTGTTTGGTATTGATTCATATATAAATTGCAAATTGTGGATTCACACAGAATCGCTGCGTACTGATTCACATAGAATCATTGGGTGCTGATTCACATAGAATAAATGGGTGTTGATTCACACAGAATTGATGGGTGTTCATTCACACAGAATCGTTGGGGGCTACTTCACATAGAATCACTAGGTGTTGATTCAGACAGAATCTTTGGGTGCTAATTCACACATAATCACTGGGTGGAAATTTACACAGAATTGTTATGTGCTGATTCACACAGAATATCTCAAAATCACTCAGTTATAATTCACACAGAATATCTCTTCATTCGTCACGTCTCAGCCAGACATATGATTCCTGCTCATAGTACGCTTCTCTCTGGGAGGAACTGCTCCTCAAGCCATCGGTCGTATTTCAACTAGAATAAAGTCCCTTATAGATGTTACCCAATGATCTGTCACATTATAAGAGATCCAACATAACTGATGGTGCATCAACTAGACACTATGATTTTATGTTATTGGAATTTCTGTTCTGAGGGCCCGATTGGATTCGGTGTCGATCCAAATAGGATGTACACCAACTTCCTCTAAAACATTCATAGAGTAACTCGAAAGTAAATTATCCCACCAAGGATCCCAGTGTCATAGACGGTTTGTCAAACAGACATTTGCTTCTCAATATAAGGTCTTTTAAGAGTTTCTAGGCCCGAGAGGGGTCCGGGTCCGGTCCGACCCGACCTCCCCAGCCTGGGATGACCTGACTCGGTTTAGGTAGACCTAACCTGGTACCAGTCCCACCTGGTCTAGGTCTGACCCGTCCTTGTCCGACCCTGTTGGGCTTGGTCGTGGCATGCTCGACCAGTTGGTCCGTGGGCCAGCCCAACCCGCCCCAGCTGTGCTGGGCCACGGTGCTGCGGCACGCCAGCCGACACGACCACCACGGGGGTCACGCAGTCTACAATGGGGTTATGCGGTCCATGCTAGGGTCACATTTTCTACCGGCCATATGGCTCAAAGGAGAGGTTCAACGCCAAGATTGGCAGCACCGGGTGGCACAGCCTGCTTGTCCGTGGGACCAGTTGGAAGCGGCTTCCCTTCAACCTCTGTCACGACTTCAAGATATGTCCCCCTTGATTTTGAACGGCTCAATGATCCATTTGGCTCTTTTAATTGGAAGGGCCACATGGCACCTCTTCTACACCCCTGGGACCTATAGGGAGCAGGTCTCTACCTTCTCTGCAGCATCGTGTCACGGCATGTCTCATCGCTGCATGCCGCCTCCTGTCTCCGCAACAAGATTTTTTTGGCCACATTTCTGACTGAAGCCGCTCCAAGCGGTGTCTCCCTCCTCCGTGGACAGTGAGCACTGACCTCTGCCGCGCGGGTCCCTCAGAGGAGAATCTTCCACATGCCACTAGGTGAGCTTCGGTGGTCCGTTTTCCTTTCCTCTCACGGCTTCAGGCCTCTCGGGATGCCGTTGTCACTTCTCGGATCCTGAATTCCAGATTCCTGTGAGTAAGAAGTTCATCCCTCGATTAATGCGACACGAACGAAGCAGCAGAGGATATGAGACTCATTATTTTGGACCCACACCCTCTGCATTAACATCATTACATGTGTGAGTAATTTATAAACCACATTTATATAATGATATACCCCATTCCAATAAAAAACTCGTACATTGAAAATTTTTGGAGTCATCGCGGTGGTGGAAATAGAATCTGTACTTTGATGAAGCTTTTGGCGTTCTTCGTTCCCAGTAGATCAAACCGATGATCTCCAACCTTATGTTCCATGTTAGTGGAAGAATTTTCATCACATAGTTAGGGGTTCCTCGCTTGATGAAGCCATTTCCAAATCTCCAACCAGACTTCCATATTAATAGATGGGGAAAAGGGAGAGTAACACATTGGGAAATTTATGAAGTTCATTAATTAATTAACCTCTCAATTCCCAATGGTGACGCTACAAATAAAGGGGAGTCTAGCCATTAAATGATGGAAAACACAGTGGTCTTGCCACCGCCACTCAACCAATATAGAAAAATAATATAACTATCACATGTTATTTTAATATTCTTTTAATTGTCTGAAAGATTTATCTTTTACTCTCGACCTACTATGCTCGAAGTGATGCTTCCCTTAAGTGAATCCCAGTGTTGTGGATTCAACGGTGCTCTCAGATTTCAATTCTGAGCCCCAATTTAGAAGGTAGAAAACACATCACATACATTTACAGAACATACAATAAAAAATGTTCAAAATTCCATTCCAGACACAATGGGCTTTGAAATCAGGCACCATTATTTTTTAAAGACTCGTAATAATTGCCAATAATTTCGAAAAAATTACTCGGAATTTCCAGTTCATTAAATTATACCCACCATAGGAATTTTCATCCATGAATGCTACTACAACACTAGTGTAATATATGGGATTACTGATCATGTATCTGAGCCTCCCGCTCCCATGTCCTCTTCCCCATTCAAATAGCTCCTTACCTCTTCACAATATGACATGGTATGGCCAAGATAGACAAAGAACTGACACATCATGAGGGGAAATTTCCTCTCACTTGAATTTCTCCTCATTCCTTTATCCTTGGGAGAATTGTTGGACTGCCTATCATTTATGAATGTTTGAGGATAATGTCATGTTCTCCTTTTATTCTGAATTGAATGATTCTTTTCAGTACTTTAGGAAACATTTCAACATGTCCCACTTTTATCTTGTATTTCTTTTGTCTCTCTTCACTTCCATCAGTTGATGTCTCATCTTCACAACAAATTCCACTTTTTCCCATTCAAGCAGGTCTTTGATCACTCTAGATTTTTTCAACCCCATATGAACCACCCTTGGCTCTTGCAAGTAATTATGAATCTAAAAATCTTTCAAACTGTAATTTCATCCCTAATTCTTTTGAAATTGATTCAGCCTCATGTTTACTTCTAATAGTAACAACTTTCTCTTTAAGACCCTCAGTAGTCTTGGATTTTTCTTCTAGTCTAGATGTGAGGTCGTTGATATCCTTTCCTTACTCTTAAATTCTCAGCTTCAGATCCACTATATCATCATTGCATTCAATGATTTTATACTGTACCTTTACAAATTCCTCCTGTTGTTCAAATTCAGATTCAAGCTGATCAACGTATTAAGTTGATTCCTCTACAATTGACTTCCACTTATTGCAACTCTTACATTTCATCATAAGATTTATAACATCGTCCTTAAGTTGAAACTTGGGATTGCCACTAGTTTTTAACAATTTGTATCCACCATTATCTTCTGATTTTTCAATAGTGTCCATCATGGAAGCATGGTTTCTAGTTTTGAACTCTGGTTCTTCTTCTCAATATAATTCATTATCATCATCTTCCTCTTCAAAGACAAACTCTTTTTCATTAATTTCTTTCTAGTTTTGAAGTCTCCTTTCTTGAAAATCCTTTTCTAATGATTCTCAATGTTTTCATCATCACTATCATCATCATCATCGATCTTTCTTAAGCCCTGAGAAGCAATGTGCCCAAATTTTCCACAACGAAAGCAAGATAGAGGTAAATTCCCTTTGAATTTCCCTTTTCCCTTTGGAAACATCTTGGAAATGAGAGAAGTAATTTCTTTTTCCTCATCTTCTTCACCACTACTATCTTTCGAAATTTTTATTTTATCCATTGATATGAATTCCATTTCCATGCTTACTCATGTAGTATCATCTTATGATTTGACTCTCATTTCATATGCCACTATGCTGCTCAACAGATCATCCAAAGTATGTTGGGAAAGATCTCATTCCTCAAGGGTTGACACCTTTTCATTGTACAGGGGTGGAATTCTTCTTAATATTTTCATTCCAATTTCAATGTCTTTGATTTCGTCACCTAGACCCTAAATTGCTCCAACCACTTTAGTAATTCGATTGAAGGAGTCTGCATTCTCGAGTCACTCCCATTGACTACCCCTGGCTCCCTACCTTTAGTGAAATCCCACTCAGTTTATAGATATGAAGGGCTCTTCATATTCTCTAATGAATACATCATCTGTTGCATGTAAATTCATTGTTGAAGTCCAACATTCACCCATAGACTGATCTCACTTTGCACTAAAGGTATCGAGTAAACTTCCAAATTTCGTGCAACTCCAAAAAGACCGGCGTGCTTCAACTAAATCCGGCACGCTTCTTTAAGCCCAGAGTGAAAGTTTCAAGATAGAGTGCAAGTTTCGGCGCATAATTCCAAACCGGTGCGCAAGTTCACCTCAACCACTTGCGTGAAACTCAATTCTTCAACTTCAAACTTGCGCGACTCACATCCTTTTACGCTCATACCAATTTTCTGGTGAAACTATGAACTATCACGCTTCTTCAAATCCTGGCGCCCAAGTGTCACCAAACCACCTATGTGACACCTCCTTCACCAACTCCAAACTTGGGCGACTCAACACCTTTCTCAACCAAAACACCTTGGACGCACAGTAGACAACTGTCGTGCAACTTCAACCTGCGTGACCCACCACCACTTCTGCGACCACAACACCTGCGTGTCAGGAGCTCGAATTTTCTCTAATTTTGAACTTCGTGTTGAATGAGGAGGGTTCAACCTGTATTTATCGGCAATTGGACACCCTGCGTGACAGTGCACAAGTCTCCCCTCGGTGCACAAGTTTTGGCACGCAAGTCTCTGCCCCAGGAAATCACTTTCGCGACCAACTTCAAAACATGGGATCCCCTTTTTCCCTTTTCCATATTTTGATGTTCTGATCTTGAAAATCATATGGTGCACAAGTTTAAATGCCTCCAAGTAATCGACGCAGATGTACCTTTTCCAAAAAAACACTTTCTTCATTTGTCAATTTTGAGGTCTAGAAATTTGGCAAACACTAGAAAATGGTGCCACCTTCAACACTATTATCTACTTGAACTGTAAGATCAATTTTCTAGCACATAATCTGAACATCCACTGAGGATTGACAAAAAACACAAAACATACTCCAATTCATGAAAAGACAACCATGGTTCCAACATGATGGGCCCCAAGATGACATTAACATAATGAAAATAAGCTAACTCAGAAGGGTGTTGAGTTTATCTAGAAAAAAGAATGTGATGATTGGTCGTCACCACCCTCCTCCACGATGTCCTTCAGTCGTTTTCCCGGAGGGTGGTGACGACCAAGCTCCAGAGATGGTGGGCCCCAAGACGCTAGTCATACTTCCAGGTGTTCCACAAGAGCTACTACCTACTATACCTAATATGGCCACTGATTATCAACTCCATGATGGTTTTCTAAAATATGATGAAGTACATGTATGGTGCTCCATGTGTTGCACCTACGATGGCTGATCTAACCCGTGAGTTCCAACAGAAGCATCATCATACTTTTTCGTTGAATGGCGGATCTCTGGATGTTGAGCTTTTGGCTAAACGAAATGATTTCTATCATTGAGAATCTGGAAACTCCTTTGAAGTAAATAGTCACGCATTCTACATACATACATTGGGATATATCCAAGAATTGGTGGGATGTTGTTACCCAGGTCGGACGTCATCCAGGAATGTTATCGATTGTCTTCCTGACCGCCTTATATGATTAGTTTTTTCTGAAGTCATTGAGAGCTAATAGATCCATATAGTTCATGCATCTCGAGCATGGTTCTATGTCTGTTATGGAAAATTCATCACATTTCACTGATTTATAGTTCTTTGCACCGCTTTTAGCCGATTATGATATTTTCCATGCTAACATTTTGAAGATGGGATTCAGTACACAATCTGAACTCAGGTGAATGTATTTCTCCTACCTACCTTATCTACAATAGTTGATCTTTCATTTATCATTGAGTGTAACCTGAGGGACGGAGCAAGTACTAGGTTTAAAGTTTCTTTACCGTGTCAGGCCAGTAGTTCATCCAGTGACAAGAAACCTTCCCTTGAGGATTATCGTTAGGTCAGTGGAAGCCATAATATCTAGTTTTATATCTTTATAGTGTGTAATTAGTGGGGATATCCAGGGAATAAGAAGCCCCAGTGTGACAGATACCCTATGGAATTCTAGTCATGTGTCCATATGGGAAATCTTCATCACTTTTGCAGGACTTATCCACCAACTTCGAGTGGAAAAGGATTAGCTTCCATTGCACCATCTGGAACGAGTTATTTTGTGCCATGTAACGAGGGAAGTTAGAGTAGCACTAGCTGGTCTGGCCACGAAGGAGCTCATGGTTGCGGAAGTACGATCCCTGATCACCAGCAGTTCTAGCAGAGCAGTCAGGATTGTGGCAGTCCATCTATTACACATGGAAACGGCTCTGGTCAGTTGCATGCCTTACAATGGATACCCAAAGATTAGTCTATGAGACCATCTACATTACGAGGCACTATTATAGTAGTGTCTACATCTGTCTCCACTTTGTTTGATACAGGTGCTTAAAACAATCTTATTACTGAATCTATCATGGAAATTCTTAGACTAGAGATACTGTATCACTATGGTGTAATGACACTCGATACACCATTTAGAATACGGATGGAGTGAATACTATAGTGCAGGGACATCCCCCTTGAGGTATACAGTAACCCTTTCTTGGAGAATCTTGTTGTTCTCGAGATGATGATATTTGATTTCATTCTCAGGATGGACTGGTTAGTCCACTATCATACCTTTTTTGACTTTTATCACCGCAAGGATTCCATTACATCACCAGATGAAAGCAGTTATCTATTCAATGGTGAGTGGGATGTCTATAAGGGAGAGAAGAACCGAAGAATCATGGGATAAGTTGAGTGGCAATAAAAATTGAAAATATTTTCTTCAAGGATCAGGGTTTGTTTCAAACTGATTTTCCCACTAGTAGTTGATATTTTCAGGGAAGATGTTCCAGATGACTTTTTGGGATTACATACTAATAGAGAGGTAGAGTTTTCAGTTTGACATGTTCAAGGAGTAGCACAAGTGTCTGTTTCTCCTGATAGGATGGAACCTACTAAGCTTAAGAAGCACAAGTGGTTGATAGAGGACATAAGGTCCAAAGATATTATATGGCCCAGTACATCCACACGGGGATCACCCATTCTTTTTGCATAAAGGCGATGAAACACACTTTTTGAGTTTGGATTACAGATGGTTGATCCAGCTTATGGTCAATAACTAGTATCCACTTCCTCGAATATAGTATATCTTTGACCAAGTATGAGGAGTAAAGGAGTACTCTAACATCGACTTAAGACTAGGTTATCATCAGGTGCATGTCATACCATCCTACATACCTCATACAATATTCCATAGCAGGAATGGTATTTATGTGTATCTTGTTATCTCGTTCATTTGTACGAATGCACCTGTCATTTTAATGGATTTGATGAATAGGTTTTTCTATCCCTATTTAGACTCTTTTGTTGTAGTCTTTGGACACAACAAATTGGTGTATTCGCACAGTCATAACGACCGTGCCAAACTTCTTGAGATCATTCTAAATACACTGGGAGAGCATCATCTTTATGCCAAGATTTCTAAATGTGACTTTTGGATCGAAAATATCTACTTTTTTGGGAATGTTATTTTAAAATCAGTTGTATTTTTCCACAATGAAATGGTTAGTTCATTATTTTCCTGGGAGCATCCCAATTACATGTTTGATATCAACAGTTTCTTGGGGATATGTGGATTGTAGAGGAATTTTATACAAGATATTTCTCATCTTGATTCAGTTTTTACTAGTCTTAATAAGATGTGTTCCAAGTTTCCATGGTCAGAAGCTTCTCAGAAATCCTTTCATAAGCTGAAAGGGAGGCTTGTCTCATCACCTGTTATGATTATCCAAGAACCAGGTAAAGGTTATATCGTCTCCTACAATGCATCAGGCATTGGCCTATGAGCAGGTTTGATTTAGGATGGAAAAGTCATTGCGTACATATATCTACTATTAAGTCCTCACGAAAGAAATTACCCATCGCACGACCTCATGTTAGAAGCAATTGTCCATTCCTTGCATTTTTGGAGACATTAACTCTTAGCTGTAGGATTTTTTGTTTTTAAATATCACACGTGCCTCAAGTATATCTTTTCATAGTGTGACATGAACCTCTAACAGGGATGATTAGAAGAATATCTACAATCCATTGATTTTGAGTTAGACTATACACCTAGAAAAGGAAACGTGGTTGCATATGTATTGATTTGGAAAACTCAAGTGTAGGACATACCGGAATCCATTGATGAATGAAAGTTATGGGCCCTCTTTTCTGAACTACATCTAGAGTTTGACATTCATGAGTATTCTTACCTCTCTACCTTAATAGTAACATCTTCCCTCCTTGAGATGGTTAAGAGTAGGCATTTATCAGATCCTTAATGTTTTGTTCTCCATGAGTGTATATCCGGAGATAAACCACATATGGATTGGCCTGTGGACCGAGACAACATCTTGTGTGTACGTGGACATATCTGAGTTCCTACATATGTGAGATAGGAGTTGATGGATGTTTCCCATGCTTACCATGGGGTAGTTAATCCAGGCATCTTGAAGATGTATTGGGATCTGTGAGGCCAATATTGGTGTCCAGGGATGATATGACATATTGTAGGCTTCATCACATGATGTTCCACCTTTAAGTTGGTGAAGGAGGATCACCAGAGTCCTACAATCTTGTAACAGCCACTTCTATTCCTAGAAATGAAATGGGAATATGTTGATATAGATTTCATTATAGGATTACCAAGGTCGCTATGGGGCAACGATTCTATTTTGGTAGTCATTGACTGACTAATGAAATCATCCCACTTCATTTCTATTTGGGATATATTTTCAGTTGATAATTTGGGAAGACTATATGTCCACGAGATCATACGACTACATGTTGTTCCACGTACTATTGATTTATATTGGGATGCTCGTTTCACTTCACATTTCTGGAAGGGTTTTCATAATGATATGGGAACTTAGGTTCTTCTAAGCAAAAAATTTCTCCCTCAGATAGATAGATAATAAGAACAAAGAATATAGGCTTTGGATGAATTTCTATGAGCATGCTTCCTTTATTTCGGCAGTTCTTGGGAGAAGCATATCCCTCTCGTCGAGTTCACCTAAAGTAATATTTTCCATGTGATGATTCAGATGGCTCCTTTTGAGGCCTTATATGGTGGGACATTCCATTCAATGTTTTGCAGGATAAAGGTCGGTGGGGAAGCCCTACTAGGTCCTCGTCTCATTCAGGAGACTTCAAAACATGTTCAGCTTATCAGGAAGTGTATGACTACTACTCAGTGTAGACAAAAATCTTATTCTAATCTTCGTCATTGACCAGTTGAGTTTGAGGTTGGGGATGGTGTTTTTCTTCGTCTATCTCCCATGCTTGGGAATAGATAATTACAGAATCAAGGTAATCTATCACCTTGTTTCGTCGGTCCATTCGATATTCTAGAGAGAGTCGGGCCTGTAGATTATCATTTGATAATACCTTAGAGATTATGTTCCATGAAGGTTTTCATTCATGGTTCACAACTTTAGAAATATAATGTTGACCGATCTTATACTTTTGATCTAGATGAAGGTCAGTTAGATTCAAATTCTACCTTTGAGGACTATCCAGTACGTATCTTTGACAAAAGAATGAAGTTAATTTGGGGAAAGTATGTCCCTCTTGTACGGGTGCTTTGGAAGCATAGATGAGTACAAGATGAGACATAGGAAAGGGAAGCCGATGTATATACTCAATGGTCAGAGTTGTTCTTAGACAATGTTTCCATACCATTGGAAGGGGAACTCGGGTGATAGTTCTTTTGTCGAGGGAAGACTGTAAGAACCTTGTTTTTTCACTCTGGTTTGGATCCTTCAATTTTTATTCAAAATATTTACTTTGGATGAAGTATTGATGCCTAATCAGTTATCAATGCTTCTGAGGGAGTTTGGGGCTTGTTCGGAGCTTGGAAAACCTCTTTTTGGGAAAACTGGACAGGTTTCATGGTATGCACATGGTTAGCGCACGTAATGCCTAACTGTGCAGATTGTGTTTTTCTGAATTGTGGGACCTTATATGTCTTGCACACGGCCATGCAGCCAAACAATGTGAACTCCCCTTTTTCCCAGGTTCGAGCAAAACCATCTTGCATTTTTACACATGGTTTGACAAACCATGCAGACAAACTATGGGCAGGAAAAATACCTGTGTAAAATGACCAAAATTTCCTTAATTAACTATTAATCATATCCTTCGTCCCTATTCCAAGGACTAGATGGATTTTCCTCCTTTTTTCCTTTGGAGATTTTTTGAGCCTAATCTAGGGATCCAAATATCTCCCTCATCTTGTATCAGATCGAGCTTTCGTTCATCGCGTTGGATGCACAACAGTATATACTTCAGTTTTCTTTAGTCGTTCTTGTTCCCTTTCATTTTCAACCTATATATCACCATGTGATCATATTTCTCCATTTCTTAGACTAACTCTGATCTGAGGAAAATAAAGTTCCAATAACTGAGGAGAAGTCTCATACAACCCTATGGTGGGTGGTATATAACTCATCCCATAAGTTCATTGTTTTTAGAATGTTCATTTTGGGCCAACTATTTTCGATTGAAACTGTTTATTAAATTAAAATTTCATGATTATACTCATTATAATTGTATGGTTATTCTATTTCAAAATATGTGATTAGTTGTTAGTGGTTACACCCAGAACTCAATCAACCTCACGTGAAGGTTATGCCATAATTTATTTTTTTGTGCTCCAGCATGTTTAAGACACCATTCGGGTGTGACCTTACATGACCATTCTATAGGTGAAACTCTTTATTATCATAAATGGCTTGTTAGTAATGAGAATTTTCTAATGTAATGTACCATGTATTCTCACCAATTGACCCGCCTAAGGTAAGTGCATAGAAATTATTTATAAATGTGAAAAATAAAATGTGAAATAGAAAGTATACTATGTATATATGTTGTCCTTATCAAAAGTTATTGAATATTGTTTACATACCTGTAGCACCCATTTCAAGGATGAATGAAGGTAGCGAAGTGAACATTAATAAATGAATAAGCCTTAATGGCTAAATAATACATGATTAAATTGTTTCAATTCTACTTGGCATATCCTCACTAATGGGAGACAAGGATTAGACCAATAAATAGATGGTTTCAACTCTACTATACCTATCCAGAATAATGGAAGGCACACATGAACCAAATTAATTATAACTAGATTAAAATATCAAATAATAATGGACTGACTCGAGCATTTCGTGGATTTTATGACGTCAATACCTTAGGTCTCGGGAACCCCATTATGATTCAAGGATACATATTACATAGGTTGACACCCACCTGGACTATGGTTCTTGTCATTCCCCTGTATTCACATTATACTACCATTGGGTCACTTTCTATATTACACGATACCTCGAATATAGTTCTTAGATCCATCACTAACTAGTAGGTTCCATGGTTAAAGCCCATAGGTAAATTTCTTTGCTTACCCCTATTTTACCTTGGTCGATCACCTTGGACATAATAGGATACTTATTGTGGAATTACATGGATTACACTCCTTGGGTTACAATTTTACCCCTTAGCTAGAATCAAATACTACAGAGTTTTTATTTAGTGAGTTAATGTTACCTTGTTTTGTACCCTGGAAATCCCTCACCGGATATCATTGTCTGGTTTCCCAATTATTTAATGGGACCTTCACTACATATAATTTCCCATATTGATGTCATTTTTGGATATGCATCATGTGACATATAAACATTAAATGGTAATTGAATAATTAATGAACTAGTTAAATGTTCAGACACCAGCCAAGGGCTGAAGCAGGTACATGGTTATTTAGTTATATTATACAACTTGATTTAATTTATATATGCATGCATGCACACTGCTAAATTCCATTACACGGGCTAGATGTTATAGACACCATTGGTGGTGGCCCACTGAGATTTATCGCACAACCTCTTCGGGAATCGTTTGGTACTCGAAGTAGATTACATGGATGAAGGTATTGACAAAGAGAAGAATGCATATTCCAATACATGATTGTGTTCTGAGAGGAAAAATCATGATAGTAGATAACCGGGTAGGATCTTGGGATGCTTGGAGTAGAATTGTTTATTTTACCTTGTGGAACATGTTATACCTATTGTTTTGTATCCTTTATTTCCAGTTTTCTAGTTACAAGACATTACATCATCACTAATCTAGTTCGTATAGTTATTGTTATTCTTACTTATCTATTGCATCTTTTTTCTTTCTATATTTATTTATATTTCTTCACTATTTTATTTTCTTGAATATTTCTTCCTCTATGCTATGTTCTACTAATGCGGGCATAGTCTTCCCATGGACACACCCTAGGACCTCACTGTTAATCAGCAGCCTCTGGCATTTAGGAAGATATGCTGGAGGCCATGTTTCCCACCGAGCTCAAGGAACCTGTTATGTTTCATCTAGGTCTAGGTTATCCAATAATATTACATAACATATTTCCATAATGATCATTGAAAAATGGTAATGTTAATCATGTATACTTAGGACCTACCGTCTTCATGATTGTAACATTGATTAATTTTTCAAAACCATATTTAATGATATTTTTAAATAAAATTAAATTTATATACCTTATAATTATGCCATGATTATTATTATGGAGATGATATATAATGACCCATTAGACCATAGTTGAATTAATAATGATATTTTTGACCCATAAATCAAATTTGGTGAAACCAACAAAAATAAAATATATTTTTTAATTAGTTTTACAAATCATGTTAACAGGTGAAATAAATTTAATTATATTCACGTAAAAGGTTATGAAGAGAGTATAAAAATATCATAAGTTTATTATAAAAAATATTCAAGGAATTTCACATAAAGGGAAACTTAAGGTAAAGGATTTTCATTTCACATTTTACAATTATGAGATAAATTTCATTTTCTAGACTTACATAAATTGTGTGGTGTATCTACATCCCATTATTATATTATATCAGGAAGTCATTTACCTTAATGAGGTTTAAAAAATGAATATAAAATTATTCCTTCATGCGTTTTATGATTTAAAATGATTCAAAGTTCTATGGGAAACTCGATAATTTTTAAAGAATACATTCCTCAACAAAAAAATTAAATATATTTCAACTCATTGAAATTATATGACTAGTTTCAGTAAAAAAAATTAATTTTCATCTAATTTGGTTATTCACAACCATTTTCATGTACTGTACCATTTTTACACTATTTGGTACTCTAAATGTTTGAGAAAATGTTTTTTAAAAAACCATTATTCATTTATCTCATTGGTATGAGAACCTATTTTCTTATAAATCCCAATTATTATTATATAATTCTTAACAAAGGATTTTATAACTATTTTGTAGATAAATTTTTATCATTTTTTACTTTACCAATGTTTTTAGTAGCATCTTATCATATATTTCCCAATAATTAATTTTTCAAAACATTTTACTCTGAAAAAGGAATGTTATTTTTACCTCATATTACATGTATGGATTACCCACCATCATTTCATTGAATCATCCTTTACATGAATATATGTTTACATTTTAGATAAATTTTTTATAAAGTTAATTTCAATGAAATGCAGATTCAAATGGTTTTACAAAAAAATAGATATTTTCGGATATAAATAATTTAATCATTTATATATTTTTTATATACATCAACAACAATAATATATTATTTTTACTCCAATTGGGATTTGTTTTGTTGATATCATACTTAGTCTTCCTCTTGATGGTTCATTACAAATTTTTCCTTGTATAGTATTCACATTCAACTCCAGGAAAATTTTTTTAATCCCATTGAAATATTCAATCTCCTATTAACATTCAAAATTGAATTTCCCCATAATTATACATTAAACTTTTCATGGATATTTCTTTTAACAAAACTGTATACCATTTTAAAATCAATTTATTCTTGAATAGTTATTTTTATTTTTGGGAAAATATTGATGACATAATATTATTTATTCATAAAGAATATTTGATAACACATGTTTCTTTATTAAATATGAGGAATAACTTGGACTAGTAATGAAATGTGGACCTTGGATATTATCTTGATCCCAAATCATCGATAGGTTATCTTGAGAAAAATATGTTGCGTAAAATAATAATGTTTTTATACATAGTTTTAAAACATCTTGTGAAAAGTCATAACTATATAGGCTATAATGTTCATTAGACATGTAATCCTTCAAGAAATCATTTACATAATTTTGTTTCAGTTATTAATCATCCTTGTGATTTTGTGTCTATATATTTAATGACATAGTTCATATTCAGTTAATTAGTTAAATTGAGTGTGTTTTAGTTTCTTACCTTTACATATTTGGTTTCTCTTATCTAGTAAATTAAAAGGAATTTATTTATAGTTATTTACATGAAATTTATTTAAGAACTTCATTCTTACTTTATTTATTATATGGTATGTGTGTTCAATTATTTACCACAAATTAACTATTATTCTCAATGACAGATTATTGCATCAACTGTTCATTACCCTTCTAGAGAAATTCATCCCACCATTATTATATTTCATTCCACATGAATACAATATGTTTAATAAGAATTATTTGAAATGATATTCTTGATGTAATAATGTTATCCTCGATGTTATTTAGAATTAAGAAATCAATTGTGTTGTAATTAGTTTATTATTTTATTATTTATGTGTCTGGTTTACCCGGATAGTTAAAATATCGGTCTTTCAATATTTTCTTCCCTGTAATCATGCTAGTGTAGGTGATAAATGACACCGACATTAAATGAGAAGATTTTGTATAAAAAACATAGTACAATATTATGGAAACCATGTACACATGAATACTATTTGAATTTGAAAATTTGAAAATTGTGGAACATGCATAAACAATGTTATCATAAAAAATAATTATTGATTAGTTATAGGACATCATAACATAGTGATAAATATATATTTTTTAAAAACCATTCGTAGTAGCTCATGAGAAAATATTTCTACCCTATATGATTTGGATGTTTTTAATTATATAACATATTTTTAAATCATAATATTAAATTAATATAGATTCCATAGATAAAAAAATAATATATTAGGCAAAAATATGGAAGAATATTCAAAATAAATTATATAGTTGATAATTTTTACAAGGAATATAAAAAATAATAAACTTATATTTATCTTGCATTATAATAGAATAAATCATATCAGTTGTTAATATTTTATGATAACTACAAGATAAAATATTTTAGACATTTTTTGGATGATTCATGTGACAAAAATGATAAAAAATTTCACTAAATGTTTCCAAATGAATCATTTTTTTAAATTGTTATAAATGGAAAATTGTCATAAAAATTGAAATAGAAACATATATGTACCCAAAAAAACATAACAGGAAAAATAAATTATATTTTAAAATAATAATTTATATATAGAATTAATAAAATGGGGTTTGATAAATGTGTCATATTCAAGAAGGATACATAGAAAAACATTATTTAATTATTTTTTGTAAATTAAAAAAACATTTTACTAAAATATTATTATAAATATGTGAATATAAAAACTATAAGGGAATTTGAAATAAATAGAAGGATTAAATGATGACTTAAAAGAAAATATGTTTTATATGTAAAATATATGGGGAAAGATAGAACAACCAAAGAATTAAAAATAACAGTGCAAGAGTCTCGCCATTGTGAATCCTGACTCACTAAGGATGTTACACTAACCTCTTAAATAATTTAATTTTATACACTAATTTCATATATCATTAACATATTTTTAACTATTTATGTAACTAATATTAATATTTCATTTATACTTTTAGTATATCAAAGATATCATTGATCTCAAGGAGATTTTTCCCCTTTAGTTTTTAAATTATATTGATATAAAGAGAATTATCAATTTTCTCTATTGATTATATACTTTCTATATGTGTCACAGAATTATTTTAATGTATTCTTGCTAACATAAATGAAATTTTTTTGAAGATATAATCTAAAATAAATAAAAATTAGGAAACACTACCCCATAGAATATTTTTAATTGTATCAACCTACCATTATTATTTTTGAAATATTATTTATATCATGATTATTTTATTATTCAATAACATTGTACATGAATTTATCTTATTTTTAATAATATAATCATATAATGATTCCATTTCAATTACTATGAAACAAATATGTTAAAAAAACAAATAGTTGTTCATAAAGGTGGTTTCAACCTACAATTGTGTGAATGATGTTTTTTTAATAACAAAAATAATGGGAAAAATGTTTAAATTTCGATTTTAATAATTACACTAAATTATAATTAAACTAGGGATTTCATTTTTTTATATTGATTTCATTGATATATGTTTATTGGTAGGTCAAAAAATAAATGAGTTTTTACTGAACATTTTTACCTAATCGTGAAGACACATAAATTTGTAAACATGTAATAAAAAATTTATATTTAGATAGAAACCCCATTCCCCAATACTGACAGGAATTCTTATTCCATGACTTGGGAATATATTTCATAAAATATTATATTTTGATGTGATATAAAATTCATGAATGACGGAAGTTTTTATAATGGAATATCAATGATATCTTTTGTTAATTAAATTTAATAATATATTCTTTCCATTATGAATTTGAGGAAAATTAATTCTACATACTAATTAAAGTATATAATACATATATAGAAAAAAAATACCTCATTAACTCATTCATACATCATGAAATTTTCTTTTGATCATTTATTTATTGAGTTATATAATATTTTACCTCAATATAATTATTTATCCATCTGTATAATAAATTATTTTTATAAAATACAAAAACTATACTAGTATATAATTTTTTGTGACTATTTGAAAACATATTTTAATTTATCATCAACACATCTCCAAATTTTTAAATAAAAACATTTAATTCTTTTTTTATATATTTATATTAAAAAATACTTAAAATATAAATTGTTTTCAATAAATACCGTAATCATCTTCAAAGGTCATATATCCCTTATATGTTTTCTATAATAAATATAGAATTTATTATTGCTTTCTAGGATGTATCAATTATATTAAGAAATTCATATATTTTTTATAATGGTTTGGATTCCAAATAAAGTTATTTCCATAGAAATGTTACTTCTATGTGACTAAAAACCATTATATTTATAGCATTGTGTTATGAAATTCACATGTATTAATTATATTATAATATTTTTACTAATCATATGAAATTTATTCCACAATTTTGTTTATAATTTTTTTTATGAAATACAATTCTATTTATTTTTTTACATTGTCTATGTGATTAATTTGTAGGATTCTATAATATAAAAGTTTATGAAGAAAAAAATTACAACGATTTATATAAAATGATAATGAAAATATCATTTGAAAACATGTGATTTTACTGAATTTTTTTTAACAATTATTTAATTTAATAATATAATTTTTTAAGAAGCAGTGTAAATCACAAATATATCAGTATTTATAGGCTAGGAAAAAAATACACTCAAATAAAAACACATTTTTAAATCAATTAAACATTTTGTTTCTATATCTAACACTCCATTAAGGGGAAAATTATATCCTTCAAATAATCTTTCCAAAACTAATATTTTCATTAAAAATCCCATGGATTTAAACTAAACTACCACGTGTCAAAAAAATTTAAATATAAGAGTCCATAAATCCAAATAAATTGAAGACTATTTGAAATAGTGATATATGATATGTAATTAAAAAAATTAAATAATAAAAACCCTCATTATCAACCTCTAATTTCAATCATCATATAATATTTTACGTAATTAGAGAAATTATTATTTCAAAAACAATAGGTCATAATATATCAAATATAGAGACCAATGAACAATATAAAATTGTATTAGGATCCAAATTATCAAAACAAGATGACTCAATATTTTTTAGATTATAGAATTATAAATTATCTTTATCTTTAAATATTTTAATCTAAAAAAAACCCATATATTGGTTGGTCATTAAATTTTATTTTCCCCCAATTTTTTTTTTCAAAAAAATATAAAGCCTTTATTTCTATAGAAATTATTCATTGAAAGAATATTATATTAGAAGATTAAACATATATCCGGATCTATCACTAGTGTAAATGAGCTATCATAATGATTTCACACTTTGGTTAAATTAAATTCTATAATGACCATTAAAATTTTATAATCATATCTCTTATAATAATATATATAACATAATCCATGTTTTATACAAGACTCTTTTATTTAATTACTTACATAACAATGGTTTTCCATGAAATTATATAATCATTTTTTCTATGATTAAATATCAAACATTAATGTACACATGTCATAAATAATCCTTTGAATGTAAATATTTTGAAGTATAATTGAATGAAAACATATATGATTTATCAATATATTCACAAACAATGAGAAACTACCATGAATCATTTGAATTAATGTCAATTACATTTGGAAAAAATCAATATATCAAATTGGAATAAATTGTAATCTATTATTCCATAGAGTAGATTTTTTAAATTCTAATGAAATTGAAGGAAAAATCATTTGGATTAAAACTATTAAGGATTTTTTACAAAAACATTAATGGATGTTGTAAAAAATACTACAAGAATTAATTTCTATGACAAAAATATCTATATAAATTAAATATACGTATTCCTAATCTTAAAAAAAATCACATGTCCAAAGAGAGGGTCTTGAATAAAGAATCTTTCCCAATCATATAAAAATTATCTTTAGATTTATATTAAGGATATTCAACCACTCCACACATAATAAAAAAAAGTCGACAATAATTAACTTCAAAATATCTAATAATTTCATCAATTATCATTAAACACATCCATGTAAATAAAGATAAAGCATGACAATCAATGTCTTTTAAAGCCTCAATATATTAGCCATGAAGGAATTATCTAAGTCAATATCCAAAATAGAAAATTATATTATAACAAAATTCTGTCGATTATTAATAAAAATAATCATTAAAATAAATAATTTATTAAAACAATTTCCTTTATAATATTAAAAAATGAATATAACCCTCATTAGCATAACATAATAAAATAATTCCCTTGATTTGAAAGAGAGATCGTATAATGTTGTTGTGAAATACATGATTACTTCATGATAGGTAACATTATAGGATAATATAATTTAAATACATTATTCTATGAATTTCTTTAGAATAAATAAATAGTAATGGTAAATTTTAATAATATAATCCTATGTAGTAACATTTCTTATTTTAACAGTGTAAAATTATACATTTTTAAAAATGTTTTTATCATGCATGAGGCCTAATTGATATTAACTTCTGTAGATCAGTGATAGTGACATAGTTTTTAAACATTAATATTTTTGATGAATTATTAATAAACTAATGTAACTAGATATTGTCTGATATTATATCTATATTGTGGAAAATCTTATATTGGGGGATGGAATTTTTTTTCCATTTGTATAAAAATCATTTTTCCTAGTGGATAAGAATGATATAAATTCTAATGATAAATTCATATAATGATCCAATGTAGAGTACATTGGATTATTTTATTCAATGTGATACTAAACTATGTTCATTAATAGATGTTGTAAATACATATTATATTAATTGAAAGATTGATATTGTATTGTTGTATCATGTCCTATGGAGAAATCAATTTATTAATGTGAAGGCTAATATAATGGTAATTACTTTTTTAGAGATAACCCTAGTGACACTATGTATTTTATAATGAGATATTATAGTGTTGATTAATTATAAATGGTTATGAAAATAATATTATTTCATTACTCACCACCATAATGAATTTTTAAACACATTAATAATTTAATTTATAAATGTTTTTTCTATAGTGTGATGAATATTTGTATCAATATCATTAAATATTTTTCACTAAAATGGTATAAGATATCTTTATCAAATCAAATATATTCAAATAAATGTAGGAGGAAAAATAGAGGATATGGGTCATATGAGATTCTTTTTTGATAAAAAGATATAATACTAGTAAATTTTTTATTTTATCATGTAGTATGTTTACTCAATTAAATGGTTGAAATAAAATATGATGATATACTACTGGGTTGCATTTATGGTGTTTAATTATGGATTAGATAACAAGGATGTGATTAGTTATATTTATAGTCTAGTTTTGTTTTGATATATCCTGATTAGTTTAATGCTGATTTTTTTGATCATATGATATTTTTGAGTGAACTACCTTAACATTTTGTCATAAAGAACATGATATTTGAAATATTTCATAGAGATAAATATATAATTTTACCAAAAAAATGTAACAATGTGTTTGGAATTTATGGCTTTATTATATATTGTTTCAACTAAATGTTGAGAATAGATATCACAAATTCATATGATTATATTATTTTATTAGGTATAAGTGTAACAGTAAAATTTTTGTCACCAATCATTCATAATATTATATTTTCACCTTGTTAGATGATGGTTGATCTATTACTATATTAAATTTTTTATTTTTTAGGAAAAGGATACCATGTTACATTATATAGACGATTATCCATATCCAATGTTTTGATTCACCGAAAATGAATTAGATATTGATATAAATTTTGAATAATTTTTTCTTGAGGTTTTAAAATATTCAATTATAAAATATATATAATATATATATATATTTCTTTATGAGACATGATTTATAAATAAAACAGTTTATTGGTAATATGTAATCCTCTGATATTTTCTATTATTGAAAAAAATATTAGTTTATTAAAAAATCAATGGTATAATAGTTTTGATGTTGGAATAACATCTAGTGTCTGTACATGTTATATTCATTATGTTTTCTTATAAGATGAGTCATTTTTAGTGGTCAATATAAAATAAAATTATGCTATAAAATATATTTATATCAATAAATATGTTTTCCACTACATGACTATTATTTTTTTTACTCTTGGATTGAAAGGAATAAATAGTTTTTTTAATTTTATAAATGAATTTTTTTTATATTAAATTTTAGGTAATGAACTATATATTTATCCTTAATACATTTTTGCGGATGAAAAATCTCAATGGAGGGGAGAATATTATTTTTTATTATATTCTAGAGCATTAATTATATTCTATTAATATTTAAACAATTGTTTAATTTTGATTGGAATCGTAGATGACATTATTTATTAAATGATTCCATATTGTAGGTTGAATAATCATTATTAGTTAATTTGAAAATATAATTAGATGATTAATGTTGCGGGTTTCTAATGAAGATTTTTTATTTTTAATTTTGTAATAAAATTTCTTATCTATCTATGGAAATAATTTTAGTACAATCATATCCATTAAAATAAATTTAAATTAATTATGTCCCATACTGCTTTCTTAGGATGAGATATTTTGAATGGAAATTTTAGTATTCAATAAAAATTTCTAATCTATTATTTAATCCATCTCAAAATGTTACATTGAAATATAAATTATGAGAGAGAGTTTTAAAATGGGGTTTTATGTTATTTTTTGGATTTTTTATATTGAATAAACCTTGATTTTTGAGGTGTATTAATGTTTTTATGAAAATATTAAATTAAATTAGTTTAGAACATAAAATTATCTTAGTTTATTAATATTCCTCATATACTGAACTTGAATCAATTATTCAAATTCCTTATAAAATAGTTGTTGTCACCCTGAGAAGGAGATCAACAACAAAAAAGTGATCTATTTGAATGACTGGTTTAGTTCTCTACTATAAACCTCTTATATGAAAATAATTGATCATTAGATATAATATAAATATTTTCCATTAAATAGTTTATTAATTTATTGGAATTAAAATATAAATAATTTTAAAAATTAACTATTATGATGGAATTAGAATTTCCTCAATTAGATTTATTGATCGAAATTATAAATTGATAGAGTTTAATAGAATATATATATATATATATTAGAAATTACAATCCTAAAAAATATGATAAATGATTTAAATAAGTTGGTTCCTTGAGAAATGATGATTCTAATTCTATAAATATATTGGAATTTATAATTATTGTCTTAGAAATATTTTAAAGAGATATTTTAATATTGTAATTGTCTGAAATTAATAATTACCAAAAATCATGTCAATTCATATTAAGAATCATTTTTAATTATTTTTAACAAAAATAAAACAATAAAAGTAGTAAGATAATTCAATAATGAAATTTATATGTTGAAATATATTAATAAAATAATTATTCTTCTAATTTATAATAATCTATATGTTTGGATGGGTTTATTAATATAACAATAAAAAAGAACATTAATCTCATTGATCCCCATCATGAGATGAAAATACTTTGAATTTTTTCATTCAATATGACACTTTATCTCTATTTATTTCTATTATGTGTGGCCATGGTAAATAATGGACTAAAATGGGCCATGGAGGAATAATAGGGCCATTTTACCAAATGATAAAATGATGCAAATAGGAACACCAAGCCATTGTGTCACATGAGTTTGGAAATATTTGTGATTCATTCTAGGATTATTGATAATCATGAATGAATTTCATTACGTGTGACCGTCTTTCCATGAATGGTGTTGACACAACATGGATTTGTCCCATCACATTTTCTTGTGAAGAATACATCCTACATGTCAACACCACAATGTGGGGAAGCATCATGTCTTGTGAATATTCAAGGAGCTTCAAAAATTATTATAGGATTAGATAGTTATGTTCCTTCCAAAATAAGCCCTATAATGGGACACAGAAACAAGTCACATTGGATTTCACATAGAGTAAAATTTTTATTGAACATTATTACCCATGTGGGGGTGGTTTTTTTCTTTACAAATTATACATTATACTATAATATTTTGACATTGGTCATTAATTGGAATACTATTTAGGAATTTATGTTATTTCATGTTGTCCCATTTTTCTAAATTATATATTAATATTCATTTAAATATCTATTGAAATATTTTCATTACTAACATTAATGAAATTCTCCATTGGTGATATGGAATATTATTCTATTTATATTGATGCCCTATAGTGACGATATAAACTATTTACATTGACTTAATCAGTTGTTAGGGGTGAAAATTTGAATTTTTCCTTAAATATTTTTTGACACCACTGTTAGATGTTTTTATGATTTCTATTATAATTATAATTTGTTACTTGACTTTAAATTTAATGGTATTCCTATCATGAAAATAATTATTAATTATAATGTGTTTAATTATTTTTTAGTTTAATATGGAATTTCATTGTTGGTGATGTAGTTTTCTTCAAAAAAACACTAATTACATTCTATTATGACATAAGAAAAGAAGATATCCTATAAAAAACAATAATTTTAATTTATGATATTGTATAAAAATATCTTAAAATGAAATTAAATAATTAAAACCAGTTATGCTTTTTGGGGATTCCAAATAAAAATGTGATCATTTTTTGTTTGTAATTGTTGTTGTATATCACAAGTTCTAAAAATTTATATAGATTACATGAATATTATATTTTTAAATATATATTTCTATGTATGGTTGATTTCAATTTTATTTCCCTTATTATTTTATTTTTGTGTTTATTCTATCATGATTATATAATATAATCCATCAATAAAATTGGAATTCTAAATTTACATTATTTATTAGCATAACTATCACAGAAATAATTTAATGATGTAATACATTTACTAGGTTTATATTGTTTTTATTTTTTATTTCTTTATATTTTAGTACAATTATGGGTGATTTTTAATGGATGGGGTTAGAGGTAAAACTATAATAGGAAATGGGAATGATAGGATATCATGAAATCATATTCCATTATAGTACTATAAGTTAAAATATTTGATATCATAGTTTTTAAAGAACCATGAACTCAATACTAACTAGAATACTTGTACCAAATATATCATTCTATTAGATTAAAATAATTCCACCAAATATAAAAGGAATTCCTCTATTAAAACTTGACATCATGTATTTAGAAACAAGGAAATATAATAAGGGCCGTGATTTTATTTCACCCATGTCTAAATTCATTAGAATGATAAAGGATAATTTTAATATATGGAAAGAAATTCTAATGGTATTTAATGGATTGGAACAATTTGGATCAACCCTTTGCAAGTTTCAAAAGATAGCAGTGCTAGGAAGATTCTTAAAGGGGCCTGGAGGAGTTCATCTACAAAAATATTAGAGTGGAAAAATATCACATGGTGTAAATATTTTCATGATGTGAATGTGGTTTTTCATATCTTGTTCCGATCAGATCACGAGGCGTTACAAATAATTCTTTAAAACTAAAAAGGACATGTGTTTTCCATCGTAAACCATACCGAAAAGATTAAATAACATAAAATGTTATTACATGTCATTTAAATCAAAAATTATGATTATATGTAAAATATATAGTAGTAATGGAGTCCCAAATACTATGGCATGTAGCTCTGCCCTCCCATTCCAGGTTATAGGGCATCCCCCTTTTTGAGGTTTTGGGAATTCCTCTATCAAGGATCTACCTCTATATCCTTCCTTCAGTCTATCTTTGATCCAATGTATATTATTCCTCGGTTTATCCATTTTAATCGATTAGTTTCCTTTAATTCTTATTTTTTCATGTGATGGTACTAGATTTTAATGTTTTAATGGAGTTTTTGTGGGTTTTTTGTTTGGAAAGTTATGGAGTGTCTTCCTTATGTTGATGCGGTTATTATAGGTGAGGCGATCTGGATCTGCATCATTGGTACATTCTCATGTGGTGAATTTTGACCCAATTTTTAGGTAGTGGAATCATATATTATGTCTTATTTATGTGTGATCAAAAAAATTTAAGTATTTAGACCATATATTCCAATGAAATTATCCTAATAATAACATAAATGGATTAATAAATTGGCGTTGATCTCATGGTGATATTTTTTTGTAATTTGATAATGTGTTTTCACTAGATTATATAGATTGTGTTGTATATATGTTTTTCTTGTCAGGCTAGGATTATCATGTATAATTTTTAAATAATATAATGATGGAATTAATTGATAATTAATCAGGTGAATAAGTAAAGGCTCATTTTTAATGCATCTATTGTGGTGTAATCATAATGTTCAAAGCATGTTTAAATGAATTGACCTTCCATTTGTTAATTCAATTGAATTAATATGTGTAGTATATTGATTCTTGTTGATCAAATAATTAACGGCATGTTAAATTTGTTGTTTAATAAATTTATGGAATCTTTAGATATCATGCTTCTTATATTCCCCATAGGTGGAACATATAAATAATTAATCGGTTAATTCAATGTAGAATTATAACTAGTTGTGTGATAAAATACAATGCCTTGTATACCCTGATAATTTTCTTACTAGAAAATTCTGAACACCTAATTCTTTAAATCCATGAGGGATAATAGTGTGTAAATATTTGATTCATTTATTTGGGTCCTATGTTGAGACTATGGGTTTTATTCATAGTATATGTGATGTGGGGTGGGGTGGTCTAGATTTTATGTGATTGTTGTATGGATGAGACTGAAGCAATGTTCTGGTATGTGGGGCGGGGAGGCTCATGTGACGTGTTAGTATTTGATGCCTATAGTTGTGGGATGCATCAGGATATTCATGTGGGTACAATGGGGGCACCTGATATGATGTAATTGGTCCATTTTTTTTATCCATTGATATATTAGTTGGATGCATGTTTAAATCTAATTTTTTTGTTGATATCTAGGTTGTTTTTTATCTTATTTCCTTCTCCCACTCCATGACATTGATGGATTTTCATCATTGTACAACATTATTTGTAGCATAGGTTTTTTCCAATATTACCTTGTAATATGTGATTTTATAATTTTAACAAATGAATAAATATATAACCCCTAGGGTTGGTGCTTACTGGGATTCAATTCCAAGGTTTTAATTCTAGGAATCCATGGACATTGATTGCTTATGTCTGGGGGGAATGGAACTGTATTGTTATGATAATGTATTGTAATATAGAAAATGTTAATGGTTACTTAATGGTTTTTGAATTAAGTAATGTAATTTGAAACTAATGAAACAGAACAAATTAATTTAATGTATCCTTCAAAATGGTTGTGTGAATAATGGATACATGGTCATAGTAGTGGAAATCAGGAGTATGAGAAACATTATATATAGTAGATTCTGAGACATTGTGTTTCCAATATTATGTTTGGGAGCTAAATTAAATGATGGACTATTTTGTTTTTATATGACTCCACTATGTCAGATATGAAAATTGATACCCAAGGGATTCTGATCCCTGGGGGTGTCTTCTCCAATATCTGGGTGGGAGGATGGAAGGATGAATTCCCCATTTGGACCCACTCTCCTAACATAGTTGTTACAGGTGTTGGTATACATGGTGGTTGTTTTTCCTCATACAGGGGTGTATATGGATGTTATGGATTTTTGTTATTTCATACACAATTATTCTAGTTATGGTATCGTATGGATTGCTATAGGTATGACCTATGTATATTGTGATGGTCTGTGGATCCTTACACAGTGTATGTGATGTGATGGTGTCATGTATAATAATCAGTGTATCATACATATTATATGAGGCATGGTGGCTCCTAAAAACTACCTGTTTTCTTTTTGTTACATGGATGTGTGGTTATTTTGTATGAGGTGCACACTGTAGTGCATCATCGAAGTGTTTTTGGGATAGTATTTTTTGAGAGATATTCTCATGACAATGATGGTTGAGAAGATTGAAAAACTCGGGGGATGCTGTAGATGGGTACCAATGAAATTATTTATTCAATTATATCATCTTTCATGATTTACTTGGTGAGAGTATCCATGGTGACAAAGGGATATCATTATGATTGTTTAGTTCACGAGTTCTATTTTACTTGTTGTTCACTATTCTTTATTATGATTTCATAATCTTTTTTCATGACAGGCTCTAAGGATGATCCTACTAAGTATATTCTTTTACTCACTCTTTTAACTTTAAAAAATATTTATTACGTTAGTGAGATTATGATACAGATCAGGAAAATTACTTCTAGTTTGTGGTTTTCAAGATCTGTTTGGTCTTCATTGTAGTCGTTGTTTTTACCATTGTTCTGTACATCAGTTCTTAATTTCCTTTTTCTTAGCTCATGAATGGAATTACATATGTGCACATGGTATTATTTTATATCAATGGTTGACTATGATTTTATTAGATTCATTCACTATCCCTCTCTTTCATATGAGTTATCTTAGAGGGTAACGCCTCATATCTGTATGTTTACTATACCCTTGGTGCTATTCGGCATCCTGAGGCTTATTAGAGGTGTGATTCATGTGTGACTATCTCTCCCCCTTATTTCAAGCCTTAAAGGGTGAGATTTTTTGGGAGGGGATCCTGAAATTATAAGGTAATATGTAATTTCTATTGATAAAGGACATTGTTGGCATTTAAATCACCACCACTTTTGATATATGATCAAAATGATAGGTCTGTAATGCGCTTTTTTGTGAAGATATAAAATGTTCCATAAAACATGATAATAAAAAATCATATGATGAAAATCCCAGTTCAGTGTAAAAAAAGATATTATTATTGCACTCTGATGTAATGATTTTATATCAGATCCAAACTAGATCCAATACTTTAATAGTTTAGTAAATCATGAAATAATTACAAAAAATACAACATTGTATAAATATCATTGATAAAAAGATTAAATCATTCGATAATATCATTGTTATTTGAAGTGATTCAAAGGGGTTTAAATATAATAAATGTAATGTTTAAGATGTTTCTTAATGGTAAAAAAATGTGAATATTTAAAATTGATGAGTAAAGGACCAACTTATTATGGGTTTAATAAACATAAAATATTGTTAGATATAAAATATAAATATGAGGGATTAATTCATATGACACCAAAAATTATTATCGATGTGGCCCCCTTAAGTCGTTATTGTCCCATATTATATAAAATTAAGAGTTATTATTAATTTTTATTGTATTTATTTGTCTTCAAATTCATTGGTTTTTGTATTACTGTTGAACTCGCCGAAATAATGGTGGGTTGTTTCATAATTTGTTTTTGGGTTTTTTAAAATATTGGAGTTCTGTAACATGTCATGCCATGAACCACACGCATCGTGGTGTGTATGGTTGGATTTGGAAGAGGAAACTATTTGACTAAAAATTCTCATCATGACTGATGTATATGACAATAAATTTCTATAAGTCCATTAAATAGGAGTAAAATTTTTATTCTTATGAATGAGAATATCTACATTATGTTTCCTCCAATGGTATTTTCAATTGATGGGATGATCACACCATGATAGTGTACATCGCCCCATGAAGAGGTGTTCCATGATTGAGGGACTATTCAATGAAGTATTAGACTTGAGGTAGTGACACTCTAGTGAGGTAAGATCATTTCATGGTGTGACCCTAACAGTGGGTCATGAATCATGTATTTCCAATGGAGTAGAGTTTCAATAATAATTTGGGTGGTTGTGTTGCAATGAATTTCAACTAGATTTTAATTTTATTATTATACATTTATAGAACCACCAAACATAAACCTCTATCAAATTTTCATTTCCCATTACACATGAATAATTTCCAGAGTGAGAGTTTTTTGAGATACATCTTTAATACCATTGGTTTCGGTCCACATAGTTCATCAATAAAACAAATTATTTATGGTGGATATTTATTTTTCCATTTTCCCTCACCTCTTATTCTCCATTTTTCATTTTCCAAAGATTTTATATTCTTCCATGATACCTATTATGTAACGACATGAAATTTTTTATAGTTTTTGTTTCCTAATTTTGTTTGTTATTTTATTTTATACTCATCAAAACTATTTCATTTGAGGAAATGAGTATAATTAAAATTATATTGTTGGGTTTCGAGCGTTATATGACCGTTGTTCAATATGACAGTTGGAAACTAAATGTTTCAACTATTGTCTAAAAATACAATTGATCAAGGTTAATTAATATATAAAGATGATTTTATGTTTTAATCTAGAAGTCTCGGGAAGATCGAAGCACATTTGATGGAACATGGGATGGAGGAAGCACCAATTGGCTTTTCTCTAGGCCAAACACAAGGAGAACATCATCGTGTGAAGCTGGAATGGAATTTCCTTCATGAGAAGGTCACACAAATAGAAATAACCACTCGGGCAATGTTGGTCGAGCTACCCCTACTTTCTATCACCTTAACACACCTTACAATTAGTTCCTATGATGGTGTTATTAGGGGCTATGTAACAAGACCTTAGATTCTTTGTGTAGTCCTTTTATATAAATAAAATTTTAATTTCTTCCTATGGTGAAATTTGTGAATCTGATGTTTCTGGATAAATATAGGATGTGTATTATTTATGAATTTGGGAAAAAGGATATTGTAAAATGTTTATGAAAACCTTAAATAATTAAAAAAGATTGATGCTTTTCATAAAATGGTCTTTTAATGTTGTGTTCAATATGAAATTTAGAGACTAATAAGATCAACATAATTTTTGGGGTATAGTAAATTGTGAATAGTTATTTTACGCTTATGATTAGTAATGTGACCAAATGGGTTATGTAACCTCACTTTAGAAAGTATTAATATAATTTAGGCACGTTGGTTATGTAATGTGATTCAATAAAATAGGTAAATAACTATTTTAGAAAGTATTGGATATGTATCAGTTTTTTTTGGTTAATAATTTTTTATAAATAAAAATTAAATTTAAAATATTTAGAAAATTATTTTCATAAAATGGAGTTCATTTTTGAAATTAGAGCATCAATATTTGGTTAAGTGGTTTTTTTGGATTTTTATGAAATAATTGATTTTTTAGTGAATAGTGTTTTTATTTAAAAATTAAATTCAAAATATATAGAAAATTATTTTCCAAAAATGGAGTTCAATTTTAAAATCAGAGCATCGATATTTGGTTAAGGTGATTTTTTGGAATTTTTCTGAAATAGTTTATTTTTCAGTGAATAGTGAAAATGCAGTTTTGAGTTTCAGGTGTTTAATGACATCGTTAAGGATATAATAAATATTCATCCATTCTGGTAGACTTATTAATAGTAAGATAAGGTATTAGGTGTCCCAAGTGGCCAATACCATTGGAAAATACCATGGGGAAGCCCATTGTTTTTTCAATACCACCGATGAGGTGTCCCTTGGAAATTAATGCTTTGTTCCCTCACTTATTCTATAAATTCCAATCCATTCCCTCATTAATTTAATTTAAAAATCCTCCCCATATAGTTTCTGGTCTCTTTACCTCCCAAGGATTCCTCCCAAGGTTCCCTCAAGCCTCCCAAGGACTCGACCTTCAAGCTTTCAAAGTTACTCTTCAAGGTAACAGAATCTTTCACCCTCCTCTTTTAAGACATGAATTCCTTTATGATGAGTCTTCTAGTTTCCATATCTTTATGATGAGGGTATGTTCTTATATGTTCTCATTATAGTCCATTTGATTTCTAATTTTCTATAGACCCTCTCCGCACTCATCACTTTTTTTTCTTAATGTCTAAGTGACACCATTGGGCTGCCAAATTTCTCGTCAATGAAATCACATCTTCTCTTTTCATTCATGTTTCATTTCCATGTGGTATGTCATTCAGATATCCATACCTTGAACTTATTATGTACACATACTTTATTATGAGTTATTTATGGGTGTGTGACCTTGTCCCCTATTGTTTCAATGTTTGTTAAAACCTTGTTATATAGTTGTTATGTTGTAGAAATTTCACCTCAAAATTTCTTTCTCATTCTCTCCAGATATTCTCTTGTATTATTTATGTGAATACCCAGACCTATTTCGTTTTTTTGGGTGTTCATAAATATATAAATATGGTTTATTTTATTCTTTAATTTATATACATATAACCCTCACACCATTTTCATGGGTTATAAATGACACAATTATCATAATTTTTTAAGAACATTTAAAACGTCACGATCATGAAATGAAACCCATTTTTTATATTCTCCATGGATTTTTTTATGAAATGTTTGATTATGATATATGTGGATAACATGAATTTAATTATATATTAAGGGTGTTCCCTTATATCTTTCCAATGCATTGGGTAAAGAATTAATATCTAGAGATGACAAGTTTGACGATACATTGGTGAATAACCTTGGTAATTTTTATGACCCCTTGGGGATGGACCTTGGTGATATGATCATGAATGTCTAAAGGAAATTTTGTAGCCACATATTCTAGTTATGTTACAAGTTATTTTCATTATTATATTCCTATACTTACATTGAACATGTCTTTATGTTGTTATTCAAGTTCTATTTGTCAACACAAGTATACTAACTCCCTTGTTTACCCTTACTGGGATTTCTGCTCACACTTTCCTTTGATATATGTCTCCAGTATATGAGATGAAGTAATATTACATAGGATGAACATATGATGAAGCCTTACAAGTGGTTTATAAGAATTTATTATGTTTTTTTTCATATATTATGTTCCAGATTTCCAAGACACTAGAATTTAAAGATCCCCTATTTGTAAAATGAATTGAAATGTTATGTAATAAAAAGATGGGATGTCATAGTTGGTATCAAAGGATAGTTTAGTTTTTTATGGAAATCCGGATATGAAAAAATTAGGAATAACCCGATAGAAAAGTTTAAATATAGGATAACTACCTGGTATTTTGGTGATTATTTATTAAGTGGTTTACCAAACAAATACATCCTTGTCTGGATACGAGCAGGTAGAGGTGGCTCGGGAAAAGATGTATATAGGGGTATAACCTGAAAACACTACATTAAGCTAGAATCGAAAAGAAACCAGTACACGACAATGGAACTTTCTTCACTCTTGGTTACGACACTCCCGATGGATATGTTTGGTTATTCAATTGTTTTTTATGAATCATTATGAAGGAATTATTAGGAAATATAGTTGTTTAAGCATGACGTTTTAATAAATAAAATCGTTTATAGTTAAAATATTCATAAATTAAATATGTTTCTCCCTAAGGGTTTACTTTTTTTGAAAAATGTCGGGCAATAGGAGGAACCATGAAAATGGTGACCGCAATGCACCATGTGTCGAAGGCCATCCGAGGGAATCTGGAATGGAATCATTCATGATAATGATGAACCAACAGACTAAAGTTATGGGAAATAACATGAATTAGGCTAAGAGATCGATCTCACCACGAAGGGAACAAAATTCTGTTGATTCCTTTATGCGCCAATGACCACTAACCTCTAGTGGATCGATCGACCCATTTATTTCTGACCAATTGATCATCTCTATTGAGAAGATATTTTCTATGCAACGTTGTTCAGAGCAAGATAATGTCACTATGTCTATCTATCGCTTATATAAGGATGCTGATCAGTGGTCGGAACTGATCAAAAACATGATGCAAAGAGTGGAAGTTGATGTTATGGAGTGGGAAGAATTCAGAGGGATCTTGTTCAGTAGGTATTTCACTCGTTCCACGAGAACAACCATAGAGAAAGATTTTCTCGTGCTAAAGTAGAAAGAGAATGAATCTGCGGGAAGCTACGAGATGAAATTCACAATGCTTTCATGATATACCTCTAGATTTTTCATCGATCCAAATGGTAAGGTTGATAGATTCTATGGTGGACTGAGACCTAATCTGCGGAAGAATCTGGCCAACCTACAATATGATAGCTACAAGTAGATCATGTGGAGTGCGATGAAAGTCGAGCAAGTGTTTGGTGAGACGCAGTGGTCTCATAAATAAAACAACAAGAAGATATCACTGGATCCATTCTTATGGAGGAGCATTGATCAATGAATAGGAGGAAAGCATGTACAAATTCCCACGTGTAATAAATATGGGAAGATGCATTCAGGGAACTTCCTTCTTAGGAGAAGGAAGTGCGACATGTGTCGTAGAGATGGACTCATTGTGAGGTATTATCATGGTGAGCTAAAAACTCAACTTCATAACACAAAAAACAATGGGAGGATGGTACATTCCCTACATGATGTCCAGTGCATCAAGTGTGGACAACATGGATAGTTTTCCAATCACTGTCCAAATCTAAGGGCAGTGGAGGGAAACCACCATCAGCCTCAGCAAAGGCCAAGGGATCAAGGAAATGATTTTTTTTATCATGATAGCAGAATTTTATGCTCTGAATGATGTGGTAGAAGGTACTCTTGTTGTTATATAAAATATACCAAATAATTTGTTTGATTTTGGTTCTACACATTCCTTTATTTCCACAAATTATGTAATGAATTTAGAATCAACACCCAATTTTCTAAAATTAGAGTTATCAGTGAAGAATCCTGGTGAGATTATCCAAGTATAATCAGTGTATAGAAACTCTAGTATTTACTTTAGTGAGCACAATCTTATCACAAATGTAGTAGTCATTCCCATTCTGGATTTTGACCTTATTCTAGGGATGGACTGGAACTCAAAGTATAATGCTAAGATCAATTGCAGAAGCAAGGAAATATTAGTAGTCTTAAATGGAAAACCTATTGTTATCCTCCATGGAGAGATCTCACAACCTGATCATTGTCTAAATGAACCCATTATATCATTCATTGTGTAGTTTATCGGTGAAGAAGAATAAGTAGATGAGAATTTAAGGATATAATGTGTCCCCATCGTCCAGGAATACGTTGATGTATTTCATATGGAGAATCCTGGACCTCCCCCAGAAAGAGAGGTAGAGTTATACATAGAACTCGCACCTTGATCTAATATGATATAAATGACCCCCTATTGGATGTAAAATGTGGAGTTAGTGGAATTAAAGAAACAACACCAAGATCTTTTGGATAAGGGGTCTATCCGACCGAGTGTGTCTCCTTGGGGAGCACTAGTTCTCTTTATGAAGAAGAAGGATGGATCGATGCGGCTATGCACTGATTTTAGAGAATTGAATTGGATCATAGTGAAAAAAAATACCATCTTCTAATAATTGATGAATTATTTGACCAACTTCATGGAGCTCAATTCTTCTCTAAGATTCATCTTTGTTCTAGTTTTCATCAATTGAGGGTGATTAAAGACGATATTCCTAAAACTTATTTTCGATCTAGATGTGGGAATTTTTAGTTTTTTTATCCCCTTAAGACTGACTAATGCACCTTCTACTTTTATTGATCTAATGAATAGAGTCTTTAAGGACTACCATGATAACATTGTGGTAGTTTTTATTGATGATATTATGAAATATTCCAAAAGTATCTAGGAGTATGAAGTTCATCTAAGGGTTATTTTTCAAGATTTATGGACCAAGAGGATTTTCGGAATGTTTAGTAAATGTGAATTTTAGTTACAACATGTTGCTTTCTGGGGGCACAGAGTAACCAATGATGGAATCACAGTTGACCATGCAAAGACAAATGTTTTTGATGAGTGGCCTCGGCCTACAACAATAACTGAGAATCGAAGTTTCCTTGGACATGTAGGATATTATAGAAGGTTTGTGAAATACATTTCATGACATTCTAATCCATTAACCATGATGACTTGAAAAGGGGACAAGTTCCTCTAGGCAATGTAGTGTGAGGAAAGTTTCCATGAGCTGAAGAAGAGATTGGTTACAGCACCCGTGGTAACTATGCCCTCAAATGGAGAAGGATTCATTAATTTTAGTGATGCATCTCTCAGAGGGCCTAGGTGCTTCCTCATGCAAAATGAAAATGTCATTACTTATGGATCTTGACAGTTGAAGACTCATGATCAGATTTATCCCACACATGATCTGGAGCTAGATACGGTCTTTTTTGCTCTGATGATATGGAGACACTATCTCTATGGGGAGAAATGTGATATATACACATACCATCAATGTTTGATGTATATTTTCACACAAAAGAAATTGAACAAGAGACAATGGAGATTGTTGGAACTTCTCAATGATTATGATTGTTCAATTCATTATCATTTAGGAAGAGCAATCAAAGTTGTTGATTCATCAAGTAGGAAAGACCTAGTTGTTCCTTCCATGATGAGGATTCAAAGAGATCCTTTGACCAATGAACTAGTAAAACTGGACATGGGAATTATAAGGGAAGGGACATCATCAACCCTAACCCAAATGATTTATCAACCATCATTAATGGAGAAGATCAAGAATTCTTAGAAATAAGATCCTTTGTTACATGAGACGTTTGAGGCTATAAATGATGGGAAGTCTCCTGAGTTTAATATTGATCAAGAAAGTGTTTTGAAATTTCATAAAAGACTATGTATTAAATCTATTGCGGAAATAAAGAAGCAGCTGATGGCTGAATCCCATAGTTCTAACTTCTCTATACATCCTGGATGAACCAAAATGTATAGGGACCTTCATGATCATTTTTTGTGGGATAATATGAAAAGGGAGATTGTTGACTACACTTCAAGGTTCCCAGTATTTCAGTAAGTGAAGGCAGAGTGACATCATTATACAGGGGTATTGTAACCACTACCCATACCATCATGGAAGTGAGACAATATCACTATGTACATCGTCACTGGTCTTCCGAGAACTTACAAAGGAAACAATGTGGTATGGGTAATTATGGACCATATCACGAAGACTTCCCATTTTATATCTATCTGAGAAGATTTCTCTCATGCTGAAATTTCCAAGATTTAAGTGGATGAAGAAGTAATGTTTCATGAAGTTCCACCTTCTATCGTATAATATCATGTTCCAAGGTTCACATCAAAATTATGGAAAAGTGTTCAATATGCTCTGAGCATTGACTTGAATTTCAGTACAGCCTATCAACCCCAAACTGATAGCCAATATGATAGGACTTTTCAAACACTCGAGGACATGCAGAGAACATGCTTAATAAAAATTAAAGTTAGATGGGATCAACATCTTCTGTTAGTTGAGTTCTCTTACTGTAAAAACTTCCACTCGAGCATTAAAATGGAACCCTATGAAGCTCTATATGGGAGGAGATGTAGAAATCCTACTTGTTGGGATGAAGCTAATGAGATAAAGCTTCTTGGGCCTCATCTTGTGCAAGAGATGATAGAAAAATTCAATTCCATCCAACAACATATTAAGGGTGCTCAGAGTCGGCAAAATAGATATGCTGACAATTGTCGAAGGGACTTTGATTTTGATGTTGGGGACAATATCTTTCTTGGAATATCACCTTAGAAGAGAGTCATGATGTTCGGAAAGAAAGGGATGCTCAACCCTAGTACATTAGCCCCTATGAAATCCTTAATCATGTGGGAGAAGTGGCTTATCAGCTTGAACGTCCATAAAATCTAACAAAAGATCATGATATCTTCCACGTATCCCTTTTGAGGATGTACATACCTGAACTTTCACATGTACTAAACCCAGAGGATGTAAAACTAGAACATGACCTCTCTTATGGGGAGAAGCCGGTGGAGATCTTGGATCATAGAGACAAGTATCTATGAAACCAGACTACCCACCTTGTTAAGGTGTTGTGGAGGAACCACAAATATGATGAAGACACGTGGGAACTAGAGGATTATATGAGGCAGAAGTACCAAAATATTTTCTATTATAAGGGTATGAGTTAAAAATTTCAGGGATGAAATTTCTTAAGGGGGGAACAATATAAGTACAAGAACTTTTTGATAATTTTTTTCCTAATTTTTTGTGTATTTTTTTATACTCAACAAAACTATTTCAATAGATGAAATGAGTATAATTAAAATGAGACTGTTGGGTTTCAACTGTTATATGAACGTTGGTCAATATTACCATTGGAAACAAAATGTTGTGATTATCGTCTATAAATACAAGTGTTCTTGGTTAATTAATATAGAAAGAAGATTCGATGGCCTCATCCAGTAGTCTCGTTCCGATCAAAGCCCATCTGATGGAACATGGGAAGGAGGCAGCACCACTAAGATTTTCTCTGGACCAAAACCAAGACGAACTTCATTGTGTGAAGTTAGAACAGAATCGAATTCGAGAGAGGATCAAGAAAATAGAAATAAGCGGTTGGGAAATGTTGGTCGAGCCACCCCCCGATTCTATCACCTTAGCACACATTACAATTAGGTCCTATGCTGGTGTTATAAGGGGTTTTTTAACGAGACATTAGCTACTTATTGTAATTCTTTGATATAAATAACATCTTATTTCTTCTTATGGTGATGTTTGTGAATCTCAAGTGTCCGAGTAAATATATGATGTATATTACTAATGAATTTTGGAAAAAGGTTATTTTAAAAAATTTATGTAAACGTTAAATAATAAAAACCGTGTGATGATTTTTTAAAAAAATGGTCTCCTACAGTTTTACTCGATATAAAATTTTGGGTCTAATAAGATCAACATAATTTTTGGTGAATAGAAAAATATTAATTGTGATTTTACGCTTATGATTAGTAATGTGACCAAATAGATTATGTAACCTCACTTAAGAATGTATTAATATAATTTAGGCACCTTGTTTATGTAATGTGACTCAATAAAATAGGTAAATAGCAATTTTAGAAATTTTCGGTTAAGTATTAGTTTTTTTGGGGGAATAGTGTTTTTTATTTTAAAATTAAAATTAAAATATTTAGAAAATTATTTTCATAAAATGGAGTTCATTTTCGAAATTTGAGCACTGATATTTTGTTAAGGTGAATTTTTTGGATTTTTCTCAAATAGTTGAACGTTTAGTGAATAGTGTTTTTATTTAAAAATTAAATCAAAAATATTTAGAAAATTATTTTGTTAAAATGGAGTTAAATTTTTTAATCAGAGAATCATTATTTGGTTAAGATGAATTTATTGAATTTTCCTGAAATAGTTGAATTTTCAGTGAATAGTGAAAATACAGTTTTGAGTTTCGGGTGTTTAATGACATTGTTAAGGATGTAATAATTATTCAATCATTCTAGTAGACTTATGAATAGTAAGATAAGGTATGAGGTGTCCCATGTGACCGATACCATGGGAAAATACCTTGGTAATTCCCAAGGTTTTATCAATACCACCGATGAGGTGTCTCTTGGCAATTAATGCTTTGTTTCCTCACTTCTCCTATAAATACCAAACCATTCCATCATTAATATCATTTCCAAATCCTCCCCTAAAATTTTCTTGTATTTTTACCTCCCAAGGAGTCCTCCTAGTGTTTCCTAAAGCCTCCAAAGGTCCCGGACTTCAAGATTTTGAAGTTACTCTTCAAGGTATGGGAATCTTTCACCCTCCTCTTTTAAGCCATGACGTACTTTATATTGTGTCTTCTAGTTTCCATATAATTATGTAGAGGGTATGTTATTATATGTTATAATTACTGTCCATGTTATTTATAATTTTTAAGAGACCCTTTCCACTCTTATGAATTTTTTTTCTGATTTTCTAAGTGACGTCGTTTGGCTGCCGAATTTCTTGTAAATGAAATCGCATCTTCTCTTTTCTATCATGTTTCCTTTTCATGTGGTATGTCATTACAATATCCATTCCATGATATTATTATGTACCCATACTGTATTATTAATTATTTATGAGTGTTTTTTCTTTTTCCCCTCTCTTTTCAATGTTTTCTAAAACCATGTTATATAGTCGTTATGCTGCAGAAAGTTCCCCTCAAAATTTTTATCTCTTTCTCTCCAAAAATTCTATTGTTTTATTTATGTGAATACTTAGACATATATAATTTCATCAGGTGTTCATGAATATATAAATATTATTTATTATATTCTATAATTGACATATATATAACCCTGACTCCCTTTCCATGGGTTATAAATAACATAATGATCTTAATTTTTTTAAGAACTTTTAAAACGTCATGATCTTGAAATGAAACCCATTTATTTTATTCTCCATGGGGTTTTTATGAAATGTTAGATTATGAACTATGTGTATCACATGAAATTAAAGACATATTAAGGGTGCATCATGATAGCGCTCCAATGCTGTAACGACCCGAATCCGGATCCCATCCACTGGTGCCCCGTACCTGGTGCGCCCCGTGACCTTAACCACGTTTCCCCAAATTCCAGAGGCTGCCAACTAGCAGTGAGGGCCTTGGTGAGTCGGTGGGGAAATTATGCCCTCATTTGGTAAGGTATACAAGGTACGAAAGATAAAAATCCATAGAGGATGCAGTAATAACATACATAACAACTTAAAACAACAGCGGAAGAAATGAATACATATAGTACTGATGATGATGATGCATCAAGTACAAGTATCTAAGGAAAGAAGAAAACACAAAAACATGCTGAAATACAACTGAAACCAAGTGCAAAAGAAAAACAATGTAGACTCCTCAGTATCACGAGCCACGGTTCGGTCCCATGCTCTCCATCTCCCATGCAATCAAAACCCTGATGTAGAAGGGCGCTTGCCCTTATCTATACCTGCAGTAACATAGTCTGATCAGGCCCAAAAGCATGGCCCAAACAGGGTGTGAGATACAATCCTATTAGGCAATCACCCAACGATTTGTGCTTAACAGTTAATGAATACATGGCACTAAATAAACAAGAATTAGTAAATAGTAAAGCACCAGCAGCTACAATCCATAGTTATAACATATAAGGTACTCAAGTGAACCACCAGTAACAAAAGTAAACAGGTAACCCACTGGGCAGCTCTCACAGCCTAACCCCTATGGTTCAACCTAAATATCACTTTCAATCCTCTAGGAGGCACACACAGTCTCACCCCTCTGTTTCAGCTAAAAAGTAGACTCTCTGGGGAAGCACTCACCATCAATTCCCCATATAGTCTCGTATCATACTAAAGGATCTCTGGGGAATCACTCAACATCTCATTCCCCATGTGGCCCGTGTCGAGGAACTATAGACTCTATGAGGAATCACCCTTCGTCAATTCCCCATGTGGTCTCGCATCGTATTAAAAGACACTCTGGAAAAGCCCTTACGTCGATTCTCCCTATATTCTACTACACTAGACTGTCACAGTCCTGATCATAAAAGTAAATCATGCTCAGCACGCGCGTACATCATCCAAGTTAACCTCTAGAAGTACTTGGCTATCAACTAAGGCTCAAAAAAATAATGAGAAATAGCAGTTAAACTATCCTACGACTAGGCATGGAAACTGGAAAAACTCCAAACAGGAAGAAAAAGCATGTAAAATCAATCTAAGCACAAAATAAATTACTCTACTCATAAGAATAAACCTCTACTATAGAAATAAAGAAAGCAGGAAAACAACAGGGGCGAAATGGGAAAACCACAATTCCCCACCTAAGGGAATTTGAGTAATTTTCACAAAATACTCATCAACTTTCTACAGAAAGGTAGAAACCACCTAACTCGATCATAGGTGATCAATCTATGTGAACCTCGACGGCAGATTCCCTTAAAATGACAAAGATCTGAGAAAACGCACAAATTGTTCATCCCACGATAAATTGGAAACAAAGAGGAATCATGAAACATGACTCAAGAAGAAGGAAGATCTCACCGCTATGATTCCAACGCAACTGACCGTGATCGAATCAGAGAACGGATGGTGAGGCGGGAGTTCGTCGAAGATCCAGTCGTACGGTGGCTCTCGGAAGGACAGAATCTAGAAAGAAGATGAATTCAGGGGTTAGGCGTGACCCCGGTCCATTTAATGAAAAAAAGAATTTACACGTTGTGTACTTCACTTTTATGTACTCCGAATTTACCGGCCTCCAACTCACCCTTACACACCGTGTGTGTGGCCCAAACACGGCCATCACACGGCTTCGAGCGGAAAAGGGAGTACACGGCGTGTACTCAGAAAGTATATGGTGTGTACTTCAAAAATTTCCAGAAATAATTCATTTTTCTCAAAAACTCCAGAAAAAGGAAAAAAGTACCTGAGAAGAAGATCCACATTCTTAAAAATGCATTGGTTAAAGAATTAATCCCTAGAGATGACAAGTTTCATGATACCTTGGTGAATAACCTTTATAATGTTTTGACACCATAAGAATGGACATGGTGACATGTTCATGAATGTCTAAATGAAATGGTGTAGCTAGATATTAACGTTATTTTCTAAGATATTTCCATTATGATATGCCTATACTTACATTTCACATGTATTTATGTTGTTATTCAAGTTCTATTTGTCATCTTAAGTAAACTGATTCCCATGTTTACCATTACTGGGTCCTATTCTCACCCTTTACTTTGATGTATGTCTCTAGGATATGAGATGTAGTAAATGTACATAGAATGAAACTATGATGAAGCCTTAAAAGTGGTTTAGAAGACTTCATTAGGGTTTTCTCATGTATTATGTTCCTGTTTTCCAAGACACTAGACTTTAAAGATCCTCTATTTGTAAAATATAATGAAATGTTATGTAATAAAAAGGACGGATGTCATATAAAAGTAATTAATATTTATATAGGGATTAATATTTTTTTAACCATGAAAATTTTTATTCTTATGGGACATAGAGGATTCATCCATACAAGAACATTCTTCCCATAAAGATGGAACATGGTTTCCAATTAAATGATCTAAGAATATGTTTTTTAAATTACTTTTTTTATAAATGTAATTAAATTATTGAGTTAAGAAATTATTTTTGTATTATAAAATATAAATATATGTATCATATCCTATGGGGGATTATAAAATGGTTCTAGGGTTTTATATAATTAGTATATAAGATTTTCAAATGGATTTTTAGTAAATCATTTTATACTATATCAATTATAATCCACGTGTTTTGTGAAATGCATACGAGGATATATGGAATGGTTTAAAAACCATATTTCTGACATCCATTAACTTTATAATATATGTATTTTTCTTAAGGTATGGTTTTCAATTAATGGGATGTTCTTCTTTAAAATGACATATGAGGGAGTGAAATCATATTTTTAAAGGGTTAATTCATAGAGGAATTTTAGTGGTTCCTTACATATGGGTTTCCCATGATATAATTAGTTTCTTATTTGGAATATGATAATGAAAATAATATTCTATTTATTAAGGATAGAATATTAAATTTACATTATTTGTTTTTTAATTTAGTATCTGAATTATGTTGAATTATTTTTTCATGATATTTTGACACCATGCTTTTGAGCAACTTTTTATTATGTCTTGAATAGTAACACCAATATATTTTTTTGAAATATATTATATTCAAATGAATTTAATCATTTTTAAATTTTCTTTCATACATAACAGTAGTTTTAAATTGTGTAACATGTATCAGGGAGCTTAGCTCGCATTACATACAGTGGTGAGTTTAAAAAAAATTTGACTTATTAATGAAATATTTTTATTTATTAAAGAAGACATAACATAGACATTGGAATGGGGATATGGATTGGACTAAATAAATTTACAAAACAAGGATTACACAAATATATATATATATATATATATATAATTGTTTGAAACCCATTTATTTATACATAAAAATAAAGGAAATAATTTGTTATGATAATATTTTAAACTAAAAAACATTTTCCCACCAAATAAATTAGTCACCCCAATTTCAGTGAATGATTTTAATAATATTTATATATTATATCTATCTATTTTAATATAATTTATTTTCCCTAGAATACAATGCAAGAAATATAATTTTATTATTAAAAAAATATTTTTCAACAAAAAATATTTGTCACAATTATTTTATAACATTTTTTTACACCTTTAGAAATTGATTTTAGAAAAATAAAATTGATCCTAGAAATCATTTTTCCCAATTTATCTTAGGGTTTTTTTGTATATTTTTAACAATGGTTCATTTTATAGTGAATAATGAAAATACTAAATTTCAATTTGAATACTCCATTTTAGATTAAAATTTCTATAATGTTTAATTAATTTATAAATTGTGTTTAATTTAAAATTAGATCAATTATAAATATATACGTCCAATTTATGTCATTTAAAACAATTTTATATTGATTTTTAATATAAATATTTTTTAAATTATGAACATTTTCTCATTAAAACCCGACTTTGTGGTTACATCTGGGTGATTATTGTTTAATTAAATAATAAAACTTTTATGGAATAAATTTGAATAAATAAATATTTTTTTTAATTTGAATAAATTATTTTATTTAATATGGTCACTATAGTTTTTGGAAAAATTTATAATAAAAATTGTAAACATTATTTAACATAGTAAAGTTATAAATGGATTTACGAAGGGTTAAAGTAACAATATAAGGGAACAAATGACCCAAATATTTTATAACAACAATTTTATAGGAATATACTAATTTAAACCCCTATTCTATTGATAATATATAATTGTTTCCCTTGTGAAATGGTATTAAATGTTTTTATAAATCTCCTTAAAAAAAATTAAAATTGTGCCACTCTCCTCAAATATATAATGACATCCCTTCTCATATCTTATTGAAACCATAAATCCCTTTTTTTGACAATCCATTCCAAAATTAGAAACCAACATATCTCATATCATCTTAGAAGCCTTATTTTGTACCTAAATCCTACAAAAGAGGGATTTTTATTAAAACCTATAGATGCTTTCCATAGAAGATGTAACATTCATCAAAAAGTTTTTTTTCTTTTTTATTCCACTGCATCTTTAAATTCATATTATACCATGATCATATAAAAATAGTTTTTATTCTATAAAATTAAATCTTGAATTACTAATTGATTGAACTTTAACCATACAAACTTCTAAAATGTGTTAGAAAATCATCGTTCATGTGTACACTGGACTACATCCCTATGAAACAATATCATTCATTTTCCCAATTCCACCTCTCAAGGATGAAAATATTGATAAATTTATTATTTAATGTTTATATTTATGATATTAATATTTTTATATAATCTTAATATCATGCATACCATCATACTCTACATTTTGTTGGAAAATGATAGTGTCTCTCATATGAATTGCAGTCTACCACCTCGCTAAGTGATGTTATTCTATCAATATTTATATGAAATGTATTAAAGATGAGTTTAATAAAAATATTATATATATATATTAAATAAATATTATCATGAAATAATAATATTTAACATTAACATTTCTTTCATTTGAATTTCCCAAAAAAATATAAACATTTTTCATTATTACGTATGATATACCATCTTCATGATTTGTGTATTTAATTTTCTATTAGAAAAATATATGAATTACTCAAAATAAAAATATAATGAATATATAAGATATTTATATCATGTTTAAAAGTACTAATAATATGAAATAATGATCATATTATTCTTACAAAAAATAAAAAATAAAAAATTTTATTGAAGACATTGCATTTGTTTCCCAAAATTTGACTCTAACATGAAATTGCTAAACAATGTATAACAAAATGTCATAATGAAAATATATATAATGATTTATTTTAATATGTTATTCTAATAGAATTATAATAACTTGATATTTATTATATAATATTTTTAAAGAGTATAATGTCTATCAAGACTTAAGTTAATGGATTTCTATTATGTTTTTTATTTCAGGGAGACATATGAACATTTAACGCTCATTCATATTAAGTGGTGTATATACATAAAATATTAAATTTTATATCATGAATTGATTTATTTTTATGATATATATGGTTTCATTTTATGTTATTCTTTTTTGGGTTTTACAGATAAAATAATTACAAATATGGTATGGAATTTCTTTTCCCTCTTTATTTTATAATGAAATATAAAAATTCACCACTCCTTTACATTGTGTGGAATATATACTTATATGTTGACATTTAATATCATTAATATAATATTTTAATGATATATAATGTTTTTTTATTTATGTGGTCTTATGATTCAAAATAATACTAAAAAAGGAAGGTATTTTCATCTCATTTTTTACTACGGTGACACACATGATATATTTACCTCATATTTAATTTATGTTGTTTATATACTACCCATGATTTTTTATGTTGAAACTATTCTAAATAATATTGTGGTATTTCAAATACACATCAGATATTATCATTCATTAGATTTACAATTCAAATGTTACCAAATTATTAAGGTATTTTTTTACCATTTTCATTCATTAAGACAAATTCTTTTTTTATTCACCTACAATCTTAACTAGGTGTATATAAAATACCATTAAAATATAATATCATGTATATATATTTCATGATTATATTTTCTATGTCATTTTATTATATCCCTTCGTGGGGATTACATTTAAATGTGACTAAGGTGGTAAAGATTTTATGGTTCAATCTCATCTATTTTTGTGATTGTTTTTTTATGTTTTCAATGATATAATATTATGATCCACCTCCCCTGTAAATCATGAATTTTTTTATACTATTTTTATTTCATTAGAATACATTTATTTCATTCATTTTAAATTATATATGTACTAAAGTGTTCAAAAATAATTCTTTTGCAAATAATAATATTTTATATTAAAAAAATATTTCATCCAAAATTTGGTTTTGTAAAAATATTTTGAAAAATTGTTGTAAAATTTTGATTAATTTTTTTAATGAAATATTTTTCCATGTAATAATTTCTAAAAATTTCTTCAAAATGAAACTTTGTATAATTTTCATGAACATTTACCATTTGGATTTTTCTTAAAATGTGATTAGAAACATTATTTTAATGTGTACAACATGAATGAAACATAATTTCACCGCGACCCAAATTTTGTTGAATCATTATTTATAAATTTTAAGTGTTAATTTATAATAATAAATTTTTTAAAATATTTTAGGTTTTAGAAATAGTCCATCCAAATGGGAAATATTTTTTCCTCTTGAAATTTTTAAAATGGTTGATCAAAATAATTTTTCATATAAGATTACATTTGTTGATTTTACTAACTCAATACTATAGATATAACACAATAATACTAAACTTCTTCATTATTTAAATGGTTTAATTTTATTATGGGTTGATTCTTATGAAACACATTCTTCTTCCACAAGTAATAACATGATAAAATTCATATAAAAATCTTTTCTTTTTCAATGGGTGATGAAAATATGACTAGGAAACATGTTTTTTTCAAAAGATATTATATGATAGAATTTTTTTGTATCCCAATTATTTCCATTATTTATAACATGTTGATTTTTTAAAATATTGTGGAGTAAATATTTATTATTTTCAACATTAGATGGGTGGGACTTATAAGGCCCAAAAATGTGTTGAGTTATGAATAATGTTCTGTAATCTCAGATGGTACAAAAGTTATTAGCACAAATGTAAATAAAAATATATATGGGTTGTTAGACCAAGCCCCAAAAAGAGGGTACATGATTTGTCCGTACAATCCAAAAAAACGTTACAAAGGAGGTTACCCTAACCTTGACATAATTACACATGTGGTCAGACAAATCCTAACATTTTATGAATGTCATTGAAGGTTTTATTGACATATTTTTCTCTATGCATATCTATATGCTACAAATCAATATATTATAAAAACCTTAATCACGCATGGATCATATTATTTGATTCCATTAGGATTTATGTCTTCCAAATATCCAATTATTATTATATGACTCAATATTATCACCTTTGATATATGGGGTATGGTTTTTAAATGTTATGATCAGGTTATGATAACCTTCTGTACATGTTATGCTTATATATCTTCCTTTATTACTCTCACAGAGAATCGGATCACAAATTTTCTAATAATTCTATTCCCCGTGTTATGAATAAATTATTTATGTTTGTAATTTCAATGAATACTACAATGTGGGAATATCATTGTGGGAAATGTTGATGAAAAATCACCGAAATAGAATATGTTTAACATAGTAACTAATTATACTAAAATGTAATGGTCCTCAGGTGTTTTTTGTGCATTATATTGTAAATTTATATAAAAAGATGATATAACTATAAATGAGAGTCAACGGTTACTATAGATGGTATTAGTAGAATAGTTTTGTTACCCATTATAAATAATTATGAGAAACCTATAGATAATCCCTATCTTAAATTTATTGAATAATTTGGGGGATATATCAACGTATAAGTAATTATATGAGTTAAGGTGTAGGAAAATATTCTAGAACTTTGGGTACAGAATGGGATAGTGGTTTCCCAGAAATTAAATCACTTTCTGGATTCATCAATTCAATGTATCCCTAGAGGAGATGTACCTAGGGGTAATTACTTTAAAATTGTTGCCTAGATCTGGAAATGATCATCCTAGGGTTCATGATAATGGGCCTTTCTGCACACTTGGTTTGACACTCCCGAGTTATTTGATTTAGAAATTCTCATACTCTTACGAACGATCATGTAGAATTAAAATATATAATGATCAGGGATTACCCAATTTATATCCATGGTGTTGTTGATTTAAAATAATCTATCATGATTTTGAAAAACTATAAGTGAATTTTTATGATTATATGGTTTTCTTTTATGATTATTCATTCTCACTCTATGATTCTGGGTTTGGTGAATGGTGAGAAAAAAAATAACCTGGTTAACATTGAATGTTTCAAATAATTTTCTAGTGTGAATAAAAATTCTATGATTACTAGAGTAAAAAATGATATGATTTTTCCAAATAAGTTATCATGATATCAGATTAAAAAGTGAAACAAAAAACTCTCAAAATCACTATTTAATATATCGATAGATTTCACATGGATTTTGGTTAATTAAAACCATAGAAGAAAGATAATTTTCTTTCCTATATATTAATGATATGTCAAGAATCACTGAAGTGAATGTCTCATAGAAATGGGAAGATGTTTTGAGTGTTAGAAAGGACACAAAACATGTAATTTTTAATGAAACTATAGACTTTTAGCTAAATTAATAGATGAGAATAATTGTCTTTATATGATATAATTGATGGATTAATGTTTTAAATGTGGAATGTATGGGAATTATGAATATTTATTTCCAAAGGGGAAATATCTGGAAAATAATAAGAAATTTGGTATGAGTAATGTTTATCCTAATTTTTATGAAAATATTTCACATTATATATAAATTTAATGTGATATTCTAATAGTATTGTTTATGTTAAATGTGTGAAGTGTGATAAAATTGACATTAATGAATGCTATGAAATGGTTAATATTTCATATTGAAGGAATGATGAATTAAGGAATACGATTATAAATAATTGTTAATTATTTTAGAATTAAGTTGTATTATATAATTAATTAATTATTTGTATTAAATAACTATGTAATATGAATCACGATATATATAAAGATGGATCAATATAATTTTCTTGATATGGATTGAATTTTTTTGAATGGTTCTGATTACCTAGAAAAGTTTTTTAAATGAAAGGTGATATTTTTATCAATGGTAAATATCCCTTCACATTTTATAGATATTGAGATAATGATTTTGGGATAAATATATATTTTATATGAATATGGTATTTTTATAGTCTTGACTACCATAATAGTTAGTTGGAAAATTCATTTATGCAATAATTGATATATTTTAAAATAATATTGGATTTAAGTAATATATCTGATAACAAGTATAATGAATGTGGAATAATTTAGGTGTTTAATAATCTTTTATACTAAATAATGTTATCAACATGTTTTCTAAAAAATACATGATGAATATATTCACATGTTTTGTATGGGAAAATCAAGAGCATATTTCTGATATATGAGGGATTAATGATAAGTTGATTTTTCTAATTTTATGGACCATCAATCTAATGTGTTTAATTTGTTATTTTCTAAGTGTTATAATATTAATAATTTATCAGATTGATTATATTGAACATTATTTTAGGTTTTATATATTAATTTATTACTTCATAATATAATGATTTATCCATATTTGTTAACCAATGTTATCATTTTTTTTAAATTAAGGCACTGAATTATTATTCTAGTATATATCTTATTTAGTGGTTCAAAAAATGAAAAAAAATATATCTTATAGGAATAGATGAATTATATGTAACAAACTGAGTATTTTAGTGACCTTTTTTGGAATGATTTAATTATCAATGATGATTTTCAATGTACTAAGTCAAACATTCCTTTCGCATGGAACCAACTTGGAATACATTACACTCAGAACATAGTTTTACCAAACAAAAACATATTAATAAAATATTATATATTAATTCTTAACCAAAAAATTAATTTATAATACTTCTACAATGTTTATGAGAAACTATGGTTTAAACAAATATCGAATTAATTCAGTTTTTATAATGAACCTATTGAATATAAATGGATTTTTTATTGGAAACTATTTTTATGCTCTCTATGATATATGATACTAATAAATTTTATTAATTAAAATTAACAAGTGATATAATATAATCAATACTATATATTCAATCAAATTTTTTTACAGTCAACAAATATATTTGTTATATATTATCTAAGAAGACTCCAAATTTTACACATAAATGCTATATTTTTATTAAAGTGATTTTACATCATTTTTTATGGAGAACCAAAAATAAATATAATTTTGGGATCTTTTATAAAATTCATATGGAAATATAAATATCATTTTGTAAAATAGAAACAAAAATATTTGTTTAGGGCTATTTTTGTTTTGTATTTGTTTTGTGATGTTTGATTCTTTTAATGAATACTGAAATTTGATAAATTTTAATTAAAAACATATTTTTCCACTAATTTATTTATATTTATAAATTATATGTCAATACTGTGTTAATGTTTATTTTAATTAAATATTTTTCAACTAATTCATTTTAGTTCATTTTAATCAATTTCATTTTGAAATTTACAATTAAATCATACGAAGCATGTGAAGGTTTTTACTTTAAAAACCTACATTGTCATCCCTTCTATGAGATTATATTTAAATTATATTATGACACTTATGTGTTTATAATTTTTAAGAAATGATTAAATATTTAGAATCAGAATAATTTATAATGTCTAATGAGGTCAAATTAATTTTTACCCAAAAATAATGATGAATTAATTAAAATTAATTACAACGATTATGTTTAAATTTAGCTAAATAAGGGACTAAACCATAACCATAAAGAAAAAAAAGACTTATAAAATTTTCCAAATACCATATTATGGTCATATTCAAACCCTATCATCCTTTTTATATACTTTTTACTATTATTTTCACCACATACAATATGAAAATGCAGGTGGGGTTTCCCTTTTTGAAAATATTGCATGAGTGTCACTCATCCACTGTTATAAAAGGCTATCTCTCCCCCAACATCCTCACACATATAAAGCTAACTTTTTCCAAGAAAAATATTCTAAAATATATTCAAAGAATCCATCACATTTCCTTGAATCTTCTATTAGGATGCAATCCTTCCATGGAATCACTTATGTGTAATACAAAAGGAGATACCCGATTAAGAGTTAACACCCTGCCTAAAACACCATTCATTTATATTCATTCACCACTCCATAAAATATTATTATACCATGATTTTATAAAAAAATTAGTATAATGAATATAACATGATGTTTTTATTCTATCGTTTAACCTACATATACTCACACATCCATCAAAGAGGTTCAAACATACTATTTATGTATACGGTGAACTACCACCTCACTAAACGATGATTGTTCATTTTTCCTTTACCACCTATACCTGTAAAAATTATGACATAAAATATATTTATATATGCTATATATTATTATTTTTATTCATTCATTGGTAATTCTTTAAAGACATATAAATTTACAATTTCCATTTTGTTTTAATACGATAATTTAAATTAAGGAACTATGTACTATCACCCTATCAATGAAACGTGATTCATTCATTCACTACATGGAATGTATTATGGATGTAATTAGTGAATATATATTATATAAATGATATATAAAATATGACTTAATATAAATACATATACACTTACATATATGCCATTTACATTCTTTCTTTCATCATGAAAACTAAATGGGAATAGAATTCATGAGTGTGTACGAACTATAGTCTCCATAAATTGTGTGTTCTATTTTATAATTCAATATTATATATATTATTAAAACAAAAAAATAATAAATATAAATTTTAGTTTAATCATGGATTAAATTTTGGAAATCATTATATAAGTTTAAAGACCAAAGATGAAAGAAAATATGACACATGGATAAAACAAAGCGGATATTACCAAAAGAGAAAATTTAGCATTGAATTGTTATCTAGAGGATAGTATAATGTTATAATCAAACCATATATTGTATTAGAATATTGAATATGGTTATTTTATATATTTTTAATAATTGTATATTAATTATATAGTATTATTTAATGAGTACGATGGGAGTAAAGACAAAAGTTAAATGAATTTCGTCCCACTATTTATATCCAAGAGATAAATTCCATGTTGAAAACTATTTTCGTTTGTGTAGTGTATATATTACCCCTTAATGTATTATATAATTCATTTTAAATTTATGGGTATTTACCTATCCATTTTATATTCTATTTTTAATGGGGTTAAGCTTCAAAAGGTTTTAACAGACATTTGAATGTTTTTGTAGAAAATGTTTCTAAAATGGTTTTGAAGTTTTTTTATAAGATTCAACGAAATATGATTTAATTTTTTTTCAATATTTCGTTATATTTTTTCATGTTTATTTTAAAAAAAATTGTTTTCAAATGTTTTATTTTTTAAAAAATAAAATTTTAATGATTAGGATATATTCATCAATAATTGTTTTTATAAGGTCTTTACAAATTATTTCCCATATAAGATAACATCTGATGATATTAATCATGCCTTTAATGGAACTAATATAATTCTTCCATGCATATTATTTCTCTAAATTGTTTTTTCATGATTTCATAGACTTCTTGAGCCTTGTTTCACTTTCACGGGCAATATGTTTATGAAATACTTTTTCCCTTTCACAGGTTATGATTTTGATGAAATGGTTATGAAACCTATTTAGTTTTCAATATATTATTATATGAATACATTTTTGTGATACTCATTTTGTTTTAGGGGTTGATATATGATTCATTAGGATTTTTATTTACATGTATGAATTATTTCACTATAGGAGGGGTTGAGCCTATATCTCCCTCCAATGTAATGGGTATATATATATATCTCATGAGATAAAAATTTCCAGAACATTGAGTGATCATGGTTTAATATTAAATGGATTTAATGAGGGGTGAACTTAGTTCTATAATATGTAGATGGAATGAGGAGTAAACTAGATTCAGTTGAGAAATGTTCCACAAATATGGACATGGAGTTGATTCTTTGACTACATTATATATCATACTATGTATTTCTATGATTGCTATTATTCAATGTTTTATTTCTATTTTATGATTTCAAGACTTATGTTATTTATTTCCTTATGATTAATGTGTTATGAAATACCATGATTTATTCCACCATTCATGTTTATGATCATTGATATGAAGGGTATGATTTTATATTTTAATTATCATGATGTTATACCATTATGGTCAATATTATGTCTACATATCTCCCATGTTTAATATTACTGAGCATCTAATATCACCAATTTTTATTTTTCCCTTTTTACTATGTTATAATGATACAGACTATGTTAACGTTTCTAGGAATGGTTCTTAATAATAAGAACCATCTGGTTGATAATGTAGCTCATTTATATTCCATTGTTCACGTATCCATTCTTCTTAAAGGCTATAGACAATTAACTTTTTTAAAAAAAATTGTTTCTATACTTTATTAAGTATTCTTAAAAAGTGAGGTAATGTTAATGTATGCCAATAATTGAGAATTATAGATGGTATCAGAGAAATTTATTAGTTAATCATTGGATGTTATGATGTTAAATCCTTAGTGAGCACAGAATGGACATATCTAAGGATAAGTCTAAGGCTGAGGGAAAAATAGCAAATTTTATAAGATTTTTTATAATGTTTATAGTAATTGGATTCCAAGAAATAAATCCTTGTTTTAATAATACATGTGGTTGTATCTCTGGAAGAGATTTAAATAAGAGAAATAACTCCAAAAAGTTTTCCTTGTACTGACAAATGGTAACCTAGAAAATGAAAATAGTTAATAATTCACATAGGTATGACACTCCCGAGGGATATTATTTTGGAATTAGCAAACTAATCATGAACAATTATGATGGATTTAAATATATATTTTATATTAATAACCTTGGGTAAACCTATGATGTCATATATTAAGTATGGTTTCATAATATAGACATCCTATAAGTGACTTTTCATAATTACGTGATTCCTCCAATATTATTTCTATTTCTTACTCTATCATTTTCGTTTTAGTCAATGGATAAAACCCAAATAAACCACATTAAGGGTGATTTTGAAGGAAAATGAAATGATTTTCTTTCTTGAGAATCAAAATTTTATGAGAGTAGAAATTCAAAAAATTGTTTTTATGCTCAAACAACATTATAATGATATGAATCATAGTCGACATCCAAATAAGCTTTAGAGGGAATAATATTAGGTTGAGTATTTTATGAGGCAACGCCCAACATCAAATATAGGATCATCAAATAAAATTATTGTTGAATAATGGAACAGTTTTACCTAAATTATATTCTTCATTTTCCTGTTTTCAGATCATGTGAAATCCATTCTAGAAATTTATCATTTAGGAGGAGAAGCAGAGAAGTGGTGGGCCCAAATTAAGAATACAAGGGAACAAGGTAAAATTCAATCCATGCTCTGGGATGAGTTGAATAATATATTTCACTTTAAGTAAATTCATCAAATTCTTCCTAATATGATATATAAATATTTATCAAGTCGAATCAATGGTATGATGAATTTATGGGTACCAATGAGGATAATTTAAAAATAATTTTTTGTTACTCTTTAATAATTATCATCCATCCCAAAACTAATGTTGATGTGTTCTTTAGTGGCTAAAACCAAGGTGTGATAAGGTTGTTTTATAAAAGAGAATTTTGTATCTGGGAATAGATTTTTCATTGTGAAATAATAGATGATATAGAGGTTTGAGTAACATATCATCATCATGATTTTTGACAGGAAAAGGAAGATGAATGTTGAACCTCTCAAATTTTTATAATCACAAATCCTTCCCAATCATGGTCATTTATGTCTAAAAAGGTTAGATTTGTTAAATTTGATTAATTATGTTTATCTATGATCAATTATATGTATAACATATATAGTTGATGATTATACAATATGATTGGTAAACAGACAAAACAAATAAGTATGAGTCACTATTAGTTGAGTCACAAAATTACTCAATGAATGATATAACACTGAGTCATCGAGAACACAGAGGAATCACCATCAGAACAAATATGTCACCAATAGAAATAATCACTGATAAAACTGACCTTCAATTATAGAATGACTCCCCAACAGAACAAATCAGTCACCAATAGAATAAACAACTCACTGAAAAATACAAGTCTAATTTTCTGATAGTCTAATTCACTAATTTAACAAGTTAGTGATAGTATGTGACACTAATGCATTGAAATACCAATGCACTAAGTCACCAATAGAATGAGTCATCGATTGAAGGATTCACAGATAGAAGGAGTCACCAACATAAGGATTCCTCAATAGAAGGAGTCAACAATATAATGAGTCACTGATTAATGGACTCTCCAATACAATAACCTATCGTTCAATTCATAGAAAAATTTCATCACCCAAAAATTAAAAATTAATTCTAAAGGGTTTATATATAAAAAATAGTACTGGTTATTAAGTTACCGACTTTTCCTTCTTTTATAGACATTTCTATAGAATAGAATGAGTTAGGAGGAATCTGTCATGTTAAGGATCATTTCTATTGTCATCCTCAACAATATAAAAATAAACCACCTGATAAAAAATCAGGACAGTGCAATAAAGAGACATCCTTTGATGAAAATCACGATATATACATAAAGAAAAATCAATCTTTTTAACAATGAAAAGGTATGATTTTATAAGAAAAAATGTCTTAATATTCTTTTATAAACAATCCCTAGAAAAGATAACCTTAGAATAGAATCTCATCTCCCAGGTAAACAGAACATAGAGCTTCCACAACACTCCGTTTCAGTGTCTATTTCTAGAAGTGCATGCCATCATCATAACTATGACACCAAAGTAGTCCATATTCTTCAACAAAATCACTCAATGAATTCTAAACCCTCTCTCAATAATTTTTCTCCATTGTTTATAATTTTACTACTTTTCGAGTAGTGTGTGTCTCTTTAGATTAATCATACACTATCAATTGTGCTAATTTGGAGGATATAAGATATTATCACTCACTCATCATTTTATTCCAAAATTCCCTCATGTATACTAATGGATGAGGTCCATGTGTGACCTAACTATAAATGTTTTCCAATGAATAACTATCATAGAGGTCTAGTGGACTTGGATAGTCTTTTGTGATATTATTAACCCTGATCCAGTGTATGGATGATTTTTATTAATATAAACTTCTTGGTCGCTACTGATCACCTAGTAGAGAGGATTAATTATCTTCTTTATAGTAAACCTCCTATTTAATATACCGTGTTTTCGAATTTAGTTTTCTCCTCTATTACAAATATTTCATAAACTGAATTTTAAATTGATAGTTAATATTATATAGTGTATATAATTTTTTTTAAATTTATTTAATTACATTTAAAATTTATATTAATCATTCTAATTTCTATAACATATAATTAATCAATTTTTCGAGAGATTATTTGAATAAAAAATATTGTTATAATTTTTCTACTTCAGTTAATTTGGATTTTTTTATTTAAAATTGGGATTTTTTTAAATATGATTTTCGTCAATAAAATTATAAGGACTCAATTATCCACCATATTGAGTTTCCTACTCCGACCAATATTTGTTATCAAATCATTTTTAATCTTTTATTTTCAAATCCTTTTCATATATTTTCAAGTATCATTTCAGATTTTTTTTAAATATTTATAAATTATTTTTACTTCTATTTTTTTAGGTCTTTAAAAACCTTTTATCTATTATTTGTTATAGATAATATATTGGATGGTGCTGCTATAAACAGACTGCAATTTTTTAATGGAACAAAATCTTCTCAGTTAAAAAGTAAGAAAAAATTTCATTTAAAAAATATTGGTTTTGAAATTTGGTCTTAAATTATAGATGAATATAGGATACCCTATAATGCTCTAAATACATGGGACGACCAATCTATTTTAGGTTATAATAATAACTACAATGATATGATTTCTTTATATATATATATATATTTTGGAGATGAATAATTCAATAGAATATTTTCATGTAAAACAACCTATAAAATTTGGAATACGCTAACTATTTCATGTGAAGGAACACCTAATTTTATGGAAACTATAATTATTACATATACTATTATATATGCTAACATAAAAATTACTCCTGATGAAACTATCTGACGGTGATGCGAAGATGGATTAGTTGGATAAGAGATTTAAAAATTTTATATAAGAAATAAGTTCTTTATAGACACAATCTACAATGAAAAATATGAAAAAAGGGAAATTGCAAAAAGAATTTAAAAATAGGTGACAACTCAAATGTGATAGTCTGTTATGAATGTAAGGGAAGTGGAATTTTATAGGATTACTTCTCTATGTTAATGTATAATAAAAATATATGTGGACAATGATAAAATGTATAAGAAGGAAATAATGGCAACATGGATTTCTTTTGAGTGTAGCTCTAGTGAGTCAGATTCTTAACATGATGAGAAAGGTGACAATGTTGACATGTGTTTCCTGACAGACACTTAAAATGATACCCTTGAATAAGATAAAAAAAATTACTACTATCTTAGAGATTAATATGATTCTAAAAACTTGAAAAATATGTTAATTCCTGATTATTTAATAATTCTTGAAGACACATGCAATGAATTAAAAGATAAATATAATTTTTTCAATAAAAAACTAGCTCTCGCCTCTACAGTCAAATATGATATTACTAAAAATAAAAGAATTATCAATTTCATAAAAAAGAGCTTAAATTATCAAATGATAATTTTAAAATGGATTTAGAAGTGTTTACCTATAAAAATAACACTCTCATACAAATCCTTGGTAAAAATGGTGCTCCCAAATATGATACCCTTATAGGCTACCAATGAGGACAAATAAACATTGTTAAATTTTCTAGACCAAATAGAGTTTATTTTTCCAATATTCTATGAAAGTTTTATAATAAACACATGAAACATGTGTGGGTTTCTAACGCATTTAATACTAATATTACTTATCCCACACAAGTTTGGATACCAAAATATTTTCTTGTTTGAATTGTCTTTTTTGGAATCATTCTTAAAAATCTAATGTAAAATATTATTATACATGGATAGTGGATGTTCAAGACACATAACAGTGGACTACTCATGATTCCAAAATCATATATTGTTTGATGTGGGGAATTGAACGTTTTTTTGAAAGTGAAAAATTCAAAATAATTGGCATGGTCCAAATTGATAAAAACTAATTGAATTGTATTTTCCAATAAACAATTGGTACATTGGTTAAAGTAAAAAATTCGTAGTATCTCATAGTTTTGTGATGATGTTTTTAATGTTAAATTTGAAAACAATTCATGTAATATGTTTAACTGTAAAAATGAGTTATTATTTTCTTCTTTTATAAATGAGAATGTATCAATTATAAACATAGATTCAATAGTTTCTCAAAATTTTTATATATAAATTTTCATTCATAAATAATCATTGAATTTGAAAAGGAAATTAGGACACTGTAACACTCAGTCACGTAGAAATATTACATGTAATTTTTTAGTAAAAGATCTACCGAAAGTATAATTTTTAAACAATAATTTATGAAATACTTTTCCAAAGTAAAGATAACAAAAAATATCATTCAAACCAAATAATGAAGTTTCAACTTCTCAATGACTTGAGTTCATTCACATTGAATTTTTTGGACTATCTATAGTTTCATCTCTTAATGGGAAGAACTTTTTCAATTTTACTGTAGATTACTTTTCTAGGTATAAATAGACCTTGTTTTTAGCTCACAATGGTGAATATTGTTCTTATAGTATCAATTATGCTAGAACTATAGAGAATATAAGTGGTATTAGGATTAAATACTTAACAAGTGACCAATTATGTGAGTTTGAGAACTAAGAGTTTGAACATTTGTTTTCTCAAAAAATGGGTTTAATAAGAAATTATCTACTCCTAGGACACCCTAATAGAATGGTGTGGTAAATTGAAGGAAGATGAACTTAACAGAAATATCCCAAAAATGCTCAATGATTATGACAAACCATTTTAATTTTAGGAAGAAGCTATGAATTCAACATTTTGAATTATTAAAAGAGTCTTAATCAATAATATTCCCATGAAATATCCCTATGAGTTATGGATCAATAAGAAAACCAATATTAACAACTTCTAACTATTTGGTTGTAGATTTTACATTCATAATACAATATAAAATCATGACAAATTTTCATTTAAAAGTGATAAAGGATGTTTCTTAGTTTACCCATCCTCTATTAAATCCAGTAGTGTTTTTATTAAAACGATCCAATGTGTGGAAGAATATGTGCAGGTTATATTTGATGAAAAAGATCCACACAAACCTAAACCCCCTCTTAAAAATATTGATGATGGTTTATCCAATTTGTACATAAATGTTTGACCCATTATCCCTATTAATTTGAAATCTATTAATTTATCTAATTATGGAAAACTTCTATACTCTGACCATAGTGAACCTGAACCAATGGATGAACCTAAAAGAACAAGCCATTCTCTAGATCTATTAAAAATCATAAGAATCATCCCATAGATATTGTAGTTGGGGACAAAGATAATGGAACACTGACTATATCTTCTCTATGGAACATGATGAACGTCAATCCTTCTTATCATAGTTTGAAACTAAAAACATTAATGATTCAATTAATGAAGAATTTTGTGTGTTGTATTTGCAAGAATATTTGATTCAGTTTGGAAGAAATAATGATTGGAAACTAGTGGATATAATTATATACTCCTTGACCATGGACACTAAATGGGTCTTTAGAATCCAATTATATAAATCAGGGACCATTATGAGAAATATGGTTACATTGGTTACACAATGATATAGTCACGAAGAAGGTATTGGCTATGAAGATATCATTGCAATAGTTCCTAGACTTGAATCTATTAGAATATGGCATTCATTTGTAGCTCATCTAAATTTCAAACTATATCAAATAGATGTTAAATGTTTATTCTTAAATGGGTATATTGTTCAGGATGTTTTTGTTGAACAACCCCAAGGGTTTTACAAACCCTCAATTTCCAAATCTTTTTTAATGTTGACAAAGGATTTATTTGGTTTCAAATAGGATCCAAGAGCTTTGTATGATAAGAAAATTACTTTTCTTATTTACAATGGTTTTCAAAAGGAATAGTTGATCCTACTCTATTTATAAAAAATATTTATAATGATTTATAGATTTTGAAAACCATGTTGATGATATTTTTTTGATCTTTAATGAATTATTTATGTAATTATTTTTCAAAAATGATGCCAAGTAAATTTTACAAGAGTTTAATGGGATAACAGAAATTCGTTCGTGGATTTCAAATCATTCAAAAAATGGTATTATTTTAAATCATTGTAAATATACTAAATATATTTTAAAAACGTTTCGATATGATAGTACACAATGTAGTGATAATCCAACGAGTTCCATATATAAGTCAGATATTAATGAAAATGGTAAATCTATAGATCATACCACTTAAAGAGGAATGACTGGAAGTATACTCCACATGGCTTCTAGTAGGCCTAACATTATTTTAAGTGTGTTTATGTGTTCATGTTATCAAGATAATGAAAAATAATCTCATTTAACTGATGTTAAATTAATTTTAAAATAACTCAAGTATAAAACCAACATAGGATTTTTCTACCCTAGAGTATAATAATTTGATTTAGTTAAACATTCTGTTGCAGATTTTCATCATTGAATGCCAGAAAAGAAAATGCACCACTAGAACATGTATCTTATTAGGAAGGTCTATAGTATCATGTTGTAGTGAAAAGAAATATTTTATCTCATTATCTACTGTTGAGGCTGAATACATATCTACTAATATATTTCGTTCTCAAATATTTTGGATTAAACACACCTTTCTAGATTATGGATATCAGTTTAGTCATAGACGTATAAGTTTGGGATAAAAAAAGAGGTATTAACATATCAAAGACTGGTTTCTAATTTTTTAAAAAAACTTATTAATGTAAGAAAAAACCATTTGAGAGATCATCATCAAAATGGTGATATAAATATATAGTTTATTAGCATAGAACATCATCTTGCTTATATATTCAAATATCCATTGAACTCTTAGAGGATGAGATACATTTGACCTGAATTAGTGATGATTAATTATTAAGGATATACTATTAAATACTAAGTTGAAAACCAAAGTAAAGATGTCATGTTGATCGTAAACTTGTGATTTATCAACAAAATAGATATTGATGCCTCACTATAAGACATTGTTGGTGTCTTTTCAACACTGATAGTGTCATGTTGACAATGTCTTGTTGATACATATTATGTCATGCTAGCAACGTCATGCCGACACTGTTAATGTCTCATTGGCAATTTCATGCTGTCATAGATAGGTTCACACCAAATGTGTCTTGCAAACACTGACACTATTGTCTCACCATTGGCCACTAACTGATGTTACCTATATTATTTATCTGTTTTGTTTCACCAAAAGGACGTAGTTTTGTTTATTTCATTTTATAATTACCCAGTTTACATAATATACAACTTATATGCCCCTAAAATATAAAATTGAGTCAATCCACCCTATTTCATGCACTAGAACAACCACTCATACACTCCTACTCTTTCTCTCTTAACCATTATATGATTAACCATCCAACCATCAACCATACATTCAGAATGGATAGTCTAAATAACATCATTGAATGATTTGAAGATTAATCGTAATCTGCTAAGAAGAAGAAAAGATATTCAAGTTGGTCTAAGCATGTTATTCTAGGTCTTGTGAACATTGAGGTAACACTTTAGAAGTATGTATAATGATAATGGTTATTATATAGTAATTATCTAATATTCAGATTTTTTCAGACTCAAGGGTGGATAGATTAGTTTAAAAAAATAAAATTTCGTATTACACAAAACATCTTCACGAGTTTTATCCTCATGATGAGTTAATCCTGTAAGGATGTGAGGTTTATTAGATCTAATTAATAGTGAATGGAAGGATATTATCTTTTTCATCAGGTAATTGGGAATAATTCCAAATTTTAACTCAATACGGAGTCTTTGATGACTAAAATAGAAGTTGTCCACAAACTAGTGAGTTGTTTTTCTACGAGATAGATTTGATGGAGTTGACTCGTAATGAGGACTAATGAAGGACTATAACTTTAGAGTTGGATAGAGAAAGTCAAATTTTATTTATGTGTATCAAACACCAGTTATGTCCCAAGAAAGTGGAATTTACCTCACTAAAATATTAGGATGTATATCTATTGTATATGTTTAAGAAATGGGATAATTTTTATCGGTTTAGTAATTTTGATAGACTATATAAGTGAAATGATAAATCCATATTGTAAGACTATATATTTGTTCGATCCTGTAATGATATCAAACTTTCTAAAATTCAATGGGTGTATATGTGATTATGAAAAAAATATTTCTTCTTGTAGTTTTATTGTCCAATGTAATGATACTTTCAATAGAATGATGATTTAATAGAATCATTGGAAGGGGGAGTGGGTTGAAGATGATGAGAAGTTGTACTAAAATTTCAATCCTATTGAGCATCCTACTTAGTTGAGATATTTGATTGATCCTTTTCTAGGACCAGATGATGATGATATCAATTCTAATGAATATGAGGCTAAATATTATAGGGAAGAGGGGTCTCACATATATGATAGGAGTGAAAAAAATGTTTTTGAATGCCTTAGGGGAATGTCATATAGTCCAGCTAGTCAACCATTATCTCAAACATCCAAGGACCCTATTTTGGTTGATGATGACGATTATGAGACTAAGGTTTCAGTTAGTGTGGAAGATGAAATAAGATTAAATGATTCAAAAGAGGAATACATAGATGTCGAATGTGGTAGGGGTAGTAGCTCAAATAGTGAGGAAGAAAGGGATACAAGATATCGTGACTAAATGAAGAAGGTGACAGTGAAGGTAAAGGAGATGAACATGGTAATTAATGTGATGAAATAGGTGAATGTGAAAGTGATTTTAATCATCCTGGTATTGGTCATGGTGCCAATAAAGAACTCATTGGTCCTGAGAATCAGGAGCAGTTTGTTGAACCTCTGGGTCCTATTGAACTTGGTGCTAAGGCATAAGATGTATCTGACATTAGTAATGTAGACAGAGAACTGGTATGTTTAGTAAAACAGTTGTTGGTTGTTAAGAGGATACCTCAATGTTAGTTGGAGAAAAAATTAAAGAGAGCTCAAATTGAAGGGGATTATCAAAAAAGAAAAGAGAGAGTTGATAAACGCACTCATATGGAATCTTTTGTTTTTTTATTGGGAAATCATTAATGGTCATATTTCTCATAGTCAAGATTATCCAGATTCTAATGATGATGAGAGGATATATATTTCAATCGGATCAGTAGTTGAGAAACTTCCACAAGTTACATCTTCTTCTACATATTCACCCATAGTGATATTACTGTCATGTGACTAATAACCAAATAATTATTTTAATGATTCAAGGAATAAATGTTAGAGGTTGTGATATTAGTCCCTAAAGCTAAAATACTACTTGTAGAACCCAACAATGAGAATAATTCATACATGATTGTATAAAATGTAGGTTCCATGAATGAAACTTTTTTGGTATTTGTTTTGGAAGATGTTGAGATAACTAGTCAGAAGTTGTCTGATGAAATGGTTAATGTAGCATATGTTGTTAGCCAACTGCTCTGTGAATACAAATCCAACGTAGAAAATTCTCTGCAATGTCCTAATATCTCCCATGAATCTCCAATTGATGATGCTACTCCAATACATTATTTCAACCTGATGAAGTGAGTAGTCAATGATATAGTGAATAGTGCATCAACAACTAATGCTCCACCTCACTAGGTTCTTCATGTTCAGTCTTCAGATAGTGACGTGACTTGAATAGTTGTACAGGAAGAAATTCAATTAGTAATAGGACATTTAGATTATGAAATCCTGACCTAGTTAAAGCAATATGTGAGAGGAACTGTGTTAGGGGCATCTAGATGATATTCTCTTGTATCTCACCCACAGACATAGAGATGGTTAGGACTATCATTAGAGAAGAGATGACAACCATGATCGGTGGAAATGATCAACAAATTCTTTCAAAAATCAGGATGAGCCGTGATCATATCTATTTCATTATCAAATATTTTTTCAATATGGATATCGCTTCTCAAGAGGAAATCACCAAGAATGTAGAAATTTTTTCAATATAATATACACAAAGCATCATCTAGACAACCACTTCATGTTTTCACTTGATAAAATGAGAATTCCTCCAGTGTCCCAAGCATTTAGAGATCATGTAAATCTTATTATAGTGATTACTCCTACAATTTCAAAGTTCATTGAAATGAAAGAAGACATTAAAATGGCTATGTAGTAAAATGGAGAGATAATCATGGATTTAATCATCCTTCTTAATCCTTATCTACATTTCCAGAGTATAAGAATTATTTCCCCACCATCCACTCTTATCAAACATACATTGGAACATGAATTATATACTTCTACTAGTATGCCTTATTTTTCACTATTTCCTGTAGATGTTTTCATAGAGATTTTCCTCGTAATTTTTAGGAAACTAACTAGACCTCCATCCTTCACTGGTCCTAGCATGGCCCCTTCAGTCCCTACTAGAGTTCATTTTCCCCCTCTTAGAATTAATTTTGAACATCCACACTAGATTCCATTTTACAGATGAATAAGAAGATTTTATCACTTATTTGATAGGGATTTTTTTTAATTTCAAACAATAATATCTAATTTAATTATCCTTCATAATGAAATATAGTATCTTTTCATTCTATGAATATTTTTATCATAATTGATCTTTATTCACTAATACATTAACTCTGTTTGATATCCCATAGTAGGGATAAAAGAATAAGAATTATGCATTATTATATCTATGGAGATTGTAAAAAAAATACCATATTTGATAATAATGCATCAAATGATAGTTTTTTATAATGACATGATTTGTGATCATAAAAAAGGGTGAGATTATTAGCCCTCTCTAGTTTTAATAATCCAAAATCAGTTCCAATGATGTTCAGTTTTTTCAAATAATTGTTACAAGACTTCAAAAATGTATAATTACATTTATATGTGATCAATTGTATGTTTAACATATTCTGTTGATGGTGAGAATATAAGTTAGGTAAATAAAAAACGGATAAGTCTGAGTCACTGACAGTTATATCACAAAATGATTCACTTAAAAATGTAAGGTTGTGTCACTGACAGCACATGTAAAACACCAACAGAATGACTCGTTGACAAAGAAATTGAGTAACCAAACGAACAAAACCCTCACTAATAGATACAAGATTGATTTACTAATAGTCTAGTTCACTAAAATAAGAACCAATGATATTATGATACACTAATTCACTAACATACTAATGCATTGTGTCACCGATAGAATGAGTCACTAATAGAAGTAGTCATCGATAAAATGTGTCACCAACAGAATGACCTTCTGTTTAGTACATAGAATTTTTTTACTCTTAAATTCGAAATTAATTCTAATAGTCATATTTTGAAACTCAATACTTATTATTATATTAATGACCTTGTCTGTCTTTTGATGACACTGTCAATGAATAGTACATAGTACAATGAAGCCCTCATGTTAAGGATTTATCTTATTATCAACATCTGTTGTACAACAAGAAATCACCTGAGAAAAAACAAAGAGAGAAATATTACCAGATTACATGTGATGTAAATCAAGATACACAAATGATGAACACTCATTATTTATAACTATGAACCATAATGATACACTGAGAACCAAAGTATCAACATTGTTATAGTGAAAACCCCCAATGACGAGAAGCTTTGAAGAGCAACGAATATTACTAGAAACCCGAACACAGAGTTTCTATGACACTCTATAATGGTGTATATTTGATGAAGTGGATTCAGTCATCACATATGCAACACCTATGAAGGCATAATCTTCATGATCATCACTCAAAGTATTTCAAACACTCTCTTATTATTTCTACTATAATGTGTATAATTTTACTACATTCTAAGCAGTGTGTGTATGTTTCGGTAGTGAAATCACACACTATATCTCATTCTAAGATAGAGGATAAAATATATTCTCACTCAATAAACTTCTTACACCATTTTTACCCCACATGTATATATGGGCGTGGTCCCTATCTAAACTGATTGTACATTTTTTCACCAAATAACTATGCTAGAGGTCTAGTTGACCAAGAAAACCTTGTTTGTTGTTGAGAACCCTGATCTAGGGCGTGGATCATGTTAATTAATATAAATTAATTTCTGTTAGGTGATCACCAACTAGATAGGATTAAGTCTCTACTTGAGACGGAATCTATTTTTTATCCATTATGTTTTCAAATTTAGTATTCACTACTTTCAAAAATATATTTGAAAACTGAATTTTACGTTGATAGTTAATCATAAATAGTTTTAATAATTTTTTTTCATTTAGTAAATTATGTCCAATGTTATATGAATCATTCCAATTGGTATAACTAATAATTAGTCAATCATTGAGGAAAATAATTGGTAAATAATCACACTTATTAATCGGAAATATTGTTAAAATGGGCTCTTTGGATTTTATATTTTGATTTTTGAATAACATTTTTTAAGTAGAAATTTTAATAGGAACTCAATTCACCCTCTCTTGTGTGTCATACTCCGACCAACATTTTGTATTACAGGATTATTTTTAATTGTTTATTTATAGATCATTTTTAAAATATTTTCATTTTAGATTTTAATTATTATTTAATGATCTCTAAATTTATATTTGATCTATTTTTTCTATTTATAAACCTATTCTATACTCTTTAAAATGTATAATATATTGGAAGGGGATAATAAAAACATACCTCTATTTTTCAATTGAACAAATTATTCTTAGTTGAAAATTCTGATGAAAATATTTTTAGAAAGTTTGTGTTTTTAAATTTGATCATCAATTGTAGATAAATATAATATTAAAAATACTTCCCAAATTACTTGTCATGACCCAACTAAGGCACCTTATATTTATAACGACAAATATATGAATTCATTATATTTTTATTTAGGAGATGATGAATTCAATATGATTTATTTAAGTAAAACATCCTATGGTATATGGGATAATTTAGTTGATTCACATGAAGGAATAACTAATGTTAAGGAAATTGGTCTTAATAAATATACGATCAAATATGATAACTTCAAAATAAAGTAAAAAAAATTATGATATGTATCATAGGTTTAATGAAATTTTATATTCTATGATTTATTTGGGAAATGATTTTAATACTATGGAACGAAAAATGTAAATTATGATATATCTACAAGACATATGGATGGGAACCTCAGTGTCAAATAATGAATCTTATGTTATTAGTAAATTTACAGTAATGTAGCTAATAGGTAAGATGATGATTTAAAAGTAATAAATGAATTTTAATAAATAATAAGATGTTGAACAAAAGGTAATGCCATTGGATTTCAATACCACTACTCTTAAACACAAAGAAAAGGAGAATTCAAAATCTCAATCTAATAATCCATGCAATGAAGAGTCAACATCTTTTAGGGATGAGTGGTTGGATCAATTGGCCATGATATTTATGAAGTTATAAAAATAAAAAAAGTTATTTCAGATACCCATCATCAATAAAAAATATGAAAACAATTAAACATTTAGAAGGATTGGAATTGAGTTGACAACTCAAAGGAGATCATTTATTCTAAATGTAAGAGAAAATTAAATGTAAAGGCTGACTATCCTATGATAATGTATATTATGAAATATGAGTGAAAGGGTAAAATGTTTAAGAATGGAATGAAGGACACCTTGGGTGATTCTAAGTATACCTCCAGTGAGTCATAGTCTTCACATGATGAGAAATGTGACAAAGGTAACATGTATTTCCTGTCTATCACTTCTGAGGTAACCCATGAATCATCAATATTGATTTCCTACTATTATGGAGATGAATGTGATTATGAATACATGAAAAATGAGGAAATTTTTTAATACATAAATTTTTTTAATAAACATGAAACCAATTAAATGATATATATAATGTTTCAAAGAAAAAATATGATCTCACAACTTCTATTAATTATGAGATTACAACAAAAAAGTGGAGAATAATTAATTTCCTAAAAAATAATGAGCATATATTATCAAATGTGAAATTGAAAATGGATTTAGAAAAGATGACCAGTGAAAACAACAATTTCATCGAAATTCATGGTAAATAGATTTCACCAATATATGCTACTGGTATAGGCTAACAATAAAAACAATGAAACATTGTAAAAAATCATATCAAAATATGAAATATTTGGCTTTGTACCCATGTTTTAATAGTCTGTTGCATGTAATATTATTGAAAAGAATTTTCCTACTAGTGTTTTCTAGAATAAATAGACATTATGATTCCAATAATATATAAACTATTTAGAAGAAAACTCATAAATAAATTATGGGTTCCCAAAGCATTAATTGCTAGTATTAATGAACCCATGGAATTCTAGGTACCAAAATCGTTTCCTGATTGAATTTTCTTCATTGGAAGCAAGATTATAAGATCTTGTAAAAGGTTATAGTATTCAGATTTTGGATGTTCAGGAGACATGACAGGGTATTTCTCAAGCTTCAAGAAACTTATAAATTCTAATAGTGGGCATGTCACTTATAGTGACAATGCTAATGGGAAAATAATTTTCCTTGGATAAATCTATATCACTATTTCATTTTTAATTTGAAATGTTATTTTTGTTGATGGATTTATTTACAATATGATTTTTATCTCTCTATTATGTGATGACGATTTTAATGTTAATTTTAAATCAATGCATGTAATGTTTTTAGTTGTAAATATGATTTAGTATTTACTGCTTTTAGAAATGAGAATGTGTATGCTCTAAACATGTATACTTTAGTTTCTGAAAATATTTTTTCTTAAGAGTCTTAAATAAATAATTTTGGATTTGGAATAGGAGATTAGTCCATTATAACACTCACTGACTTATAAATATTACAAGTAAAGGGTTATTCAAAGATCTACCCAAAATATAATTTCCAAAAAATAAAGTAGGTAATCCTTATCAAAACAGAAAACATCACAAAATAACATTCAAAATAAATAAATGAGTTTCAACATCTAAATCACTTATGTTAGTTCACATGGATTAGTTTGGACCATCTAGAGTTTCTGTTCATAATTGGAATCCCAATTTCTATGTTCTTGTATATTAATTCTCTATGTATAAATGGACAGTATTTTTAGCTCACAAGAGTGAATATTGTTATAATTTTATCATGTCTTCTAGAACTATAGAGAAAATTTGTGGTGTACGGATTAAATCCTTAAGAAGTAAACATGGTTGTGTGTTTGGGAACCAACAGTTTGAATATTCATACTCACAAAATTGCTATAGTCATAAATTCTCATCTCCTCAGACACCCAAAAATAATTGAGTTATTGAAAGATGTAATAGAACGTTATATGAAATATCCCTAAAAATGATTAATGAGTATGACTTACCTGTTTACTTTTTGGGATAATTCATTTAGTATAGCCTGTAACATAATTGATTGAGTCTTAATTAGACCTATTCTTAACAAAAATCCCAGGGATTTATGGTACAATAGGAATCCCAATGTAAACTACCTCATAGTGTTCTGGTTGAAATGTTTACATTCCTAATAGAAAGGACAATCATGAAAAATTTTCATCCAAAAGTGATGAAGGAATTTTCATAGATTACTCAACCTCTAGTAATGCCTATAGTGTTTTTAATAAATGATTCCAATGTGTGTAAGAATATGCACATGTTCAATTTGATGAAATAGTTCCACAAAAACCTAAAACCACTATTGAAAATATTGATGATTACTTTCCAAATATGGACATAAATTATAGACCACCTGGCCCAACTACTTTTCAATATGTTAAATCCTCCAGTTTAGGAAAATCTCAAGACATTGACCATAGTGAACCGGAACCTATGGATAAAACTGAAATTACCAGTCCTTCCTTTTCTAGATCTATTATAACCCTTAAAGATCATCCCTTAGATTATGTAGTTATTGAATTAGATAATGGGACACATTCTAGATATTCTATTTGGAACTAGGTTGAACGTCAAGTATTCCTATCAATGCTTGTACATAAAAATATTAATGATGAAATCGATGATGTTTTTTGGATGATGGCTACATAAGAAGAGTTGAAACACATTATATGAAATAATGTTTGCAAACATGTTGATAGACCTAAAGACACCTTGAATGTTGGCACTAAATGGGTCTTTATAAACAATGTAGATGAAGAAAGAACCATTGGGAAAAATAAGGAAATATAGATTTCATAAGGATACCATCAAGAATATCGTATTGAATATGAGGAATCCTCTGCACTAGTTTTATGAAATGAAGCAATTAGAATCATGCTAGCATATGGAGAACATATAAATTTCAATATATATCAAATAGATGTCAAATGTGAATTCATAATTAGGAATATAGTTCAGGAGATTTTTGTTGAACAACCCCCTGTTTTTACAAACCTTCATTTTCGAAATCATGTTATCTGGTTATCAAAGGCATTATATTGTTTAAAATAGACTCAATGGGCTTGGTATGATAGGCTAATTACATTTCTTATTTCTAATGGTTTTACAAATGGAAAGTCCAATCATAATCTCTTTATAAAATGAATCTATAAAAATTTTCTTACACTTAAACTCTATTTTGATGATATTATTTTGGGATCATTAATGAATTATCTATGTATTGATTTTTAAAAAATGATTCCTATTGATTTTGAAAAGTGTTTAATGGGGGAACTCAAATTCATTCCTAGATTTCAAATCTTTCAAAATAAATAAGGTATTATTTTAAATAAATATAAATATACTATATATTTTTTAAAATGGTTTGACTTTGATAGTAAAAAAGTTAGTGATTTAACAATGAGTACCATCAGTATGTTGGATCTTGATTGAAATGGTAAGTCTATAGATCGCACCACATATAGAAGATGGATTGGAAGTCTAATCTAATTGACTAATAGTATGCATGACATAATGTCTAGTGTTTGTATTTCTGCATATCATCAAGCTAATACTAAATAATCTCATACAACTTTTGATAAAATAATTTTGAAATACATCAAATATGCAATAAATATAGAATTGTTCTACCCTATAAGACAAGCATTTGATTTTTTTAGTTATTCTATGTATGATTGTTGTTGTAGTAATTTAGTTTGAAAAATTACGTCTGGAACATGTCAATTTTTTTGTAAGCCTATAGGATCATAGTGTATTAAAAAGAAAAATTCTATTACATTATCTACTACATAGGCTGAATACATAACTATTGGTAGTTGTTGTGATCAATTTTTAAAAAAACACACCTTACTAGATTATGGAAATCATTTTATACATATCCCTTTAAATTTTAAAATAAAAGTGTAATTAACATATTAAATAATATAATTTCTCATTCTAGAACAAAACATATTGATATAACACATCACCTTTTGAGATATCATTATCAAAAAAGTGATATAACTCTAGAATTTATTAAAATTGTACATCAAATTACTTATATAATCAATAATTCATAGAACTCTTAGGGGATTAGTTACATCAGAAATCAATTAGGTATTGTTAATTAGTATGGATCTACTTCCAATTACTACATTATAAACATAGGTATATATGTCACAATGACAGGACATTGGTGATGTCTCACCGACAACGACACTGATGTCTCACCGATAGGACATTTTTGATGTATTGGTGACACTGAAAGTGTCATGTTAACAATGTCATGTTGACACAGATAGTGTCATACTGACAATTTCACGTTGACACCAAAATCTCTCATTGAAAATGTCCTCCTGACTCTGATAAGGTCACACCAATAGTGTCTTGATGATACCGACAATAATTTCTCATCATTGGAAACTCACTGATGGAACCCAATATTTGTTTATATATGATTTTACCAAAATGATGTAGTTATGTTTATTTAATTTTATTTTATCATTTTTTACACAATTTGTTACTTATAAATCACTAAATGGAAAAATCGGGCCAATCAACCCTATTTTATGCTCTCGTACATACACTATTATACTCATACCCTTTTTCTCATTACCCATGCTCCACTAACCTTCCAAAATTTAATTTAACCATCATAATGGTTGTAGTAAATAACCTCTTTAAAGGATCTGAAGATGAATCAAAACCCGCTAAAAGGATGAATGGTGATTCAAGTGGATCTATGCAAGTTATTATATGTCCTGTGAATCGTGTGGTAACACCTGAGAAGGAAGTGTTTAGTAAATGGTTATTATCTAGTAAATCTATTCTATAAAGATAGTGGAAATCTCAAAGGTGGATATATTGGTTTTAAAATAATTAATGGTTGTATTACCCTATGCTTGTGCATGATTTTTTCATTATGATTAGATAATCCTAGAAGGCAGTAAGGTTTTTTGGATCAAATCAGCCGTGAATGGAAGGATATTTTCTTTTTCATCAAGGAATTGGGAACAATGACTCAGTGTAACAAATTAAGGAGTCTTTGATGACTACCAGATATGTATTCCACTATCAAGTGAGTTTTTTTCTATGATATATCATTGAGGGAGATGAATGTTAATAAAGAACATAGATGTCATATAACATTAGTGTTGGATGGGGAATGTAGTCTTTCATTTATGTTTATCCAGCACTAGTTACTTCCTCATAAAGGGGACCTTGCCTCACCAAAATATTAGGATGTCTATCTTCTATATTTGTTGATCAAAAGGCATAATGTAAATCTATTAAATTATTTTATAGCCCATATAAGTGAATTGTTAATTACATATTGTGAGAAAAATTCATTGATCTTTCCAACAATGATATGTACCTAGATAAAATCCAAAAAGGTATAAGTGATATGATGAAATATATTTTACATGTATTGGTATCTGCATAAGTAAGGATATTTTCAATATATTGACGATAAACAAGAATCCCTAGAAGAGGGTGTGGGTGGATGATAATGAGAAGCAATATAAAAAATTTCAATCATATAAAGAATCCGACTAGGAATATAGATGTCACAAATCTTATTATAGTAAACGATTCACATGTAATCTATTATGATGGAGAGTAATTTGAATCTTCTTGGGAAGAAGGGATCATATAGACGATAGGAGTGACCCAGATATTTTTGAATGTCTTGGGGGAATGTCATATACTGTAACTATTCGACCATTAGATCTACCATCCAATGAACCTATTTTGGTTTATGATGATGATGCTGAGACTGAGGGGTCAGCTGGCGTGGAATATGAATGAAAATTAAATGACTCAGAAGAGGAATCTAGATAAAATAAAGTCGAAGTGGCAGTAGCTCTGAATGTGATAAATAAAGGGATGTAAAACCTAGTAATAAAATTGAAGAAGGTTATATTGCATGTGAAGGAGTTGAACCAGATCATTATTGTGATGAAATTGGTGAAAGTTATAGTGAGTCTGATAATCATAATAATGACCAAGGTTCCAATATAACATTGTTTGGTCCTGACAATCAGGAATAGTTTGTCGAACCTCCTGGTCCAATAGAAGCTGATGTTTGGGAAGAATAAGTAGTTGAGGATGATAATACAAAAAAAGAATTGGTAGGCCAAGTACCTACATTATATTCTGTTAGGATGAGACCTCAAGGTGAGGGAGAGTACCAATTTAATAACCAGGGTCATATTTTCAGGTATTTTTTTCCTTTTTCTGGTCATTTTTTGGAAAATAGGAAAATCTAGAAATTTTCCATGTACGCGTCATGTACTGCGATGTCGCTGGAGCCCGTGTGTTGGCCGTGTCATGAGCACACACACGACCTTGTATGTGTGATGTGAAGGCTGTCTAAAGCGGAGTACGGAATGGGATAATACACAGTGTGTACTTCAAATGTACATGACATGTACTTTTTTTAATTAAACGAACTGGGTTCACGTCTAACCCCCAAAAGCATCTTCGTCTAGGTCATGTTTGGCCAAGAGCAAACGTACGGTGCTGAAACACCTCTGAACCCCCAAGCCTCAATCTTTTCTACGAATTGACCACCATCGATTGCATTAGAACCGCATTAATAACCTCTTCCTTTGGCTTGAGACTTGTCTTCCAATTCCTCTTTTTTCCATGTTATCATGGGTTAAACGTTTGGACGTTTTCATAGATCTATGATGTTCCAAGGAGAATCAAGTCTTGAGGTTCATGTATGTTGATCTCCAAGCACCAAGGTGGGTGGTTTGTGCCTTTCCATTGAAAGTACATGAATATTATTTTCAAATTCCACTAATACCCTTGAACGGGTTATTGTGTGTTTGACGTTTTACCCCTATTATATGCATGCAATGCTAATATTCCTATATAGAGGATGATGAATATGAATATGGTTGAACTTTTATGCTTTGTAGGTTCTACCCACACACGTTTAGTTATGACCATTTGGTCATATTTTTCCTTGGGTCCTTTGTCTTTTTCCATGATTATTGTAGTAGGATGGAGAAATGTTTTCTGACATGCTTCTTTGTATGTTGTAGAACTATTATGAAAAGTAGTTCTGTAATTCTACTTTGGTCATATTGTACTTTTATGCTGTTATCCTACATAGGGCCATGATAACCTGGTGTAGAAGACTATAAGGGGATAGACCGACTAAGATTCCTCAGAGAGTCATTGTGCTTTAGACTATACGAGGATTGATAGAGTGAGCATCCATAGAGAGCCTAGGATTACTTTAGGCAACAAGGGGATAGACCGTGATAGATTCATCAGAGGGAGTCCTTGACTGCTTTAGACTATACGGGGATAGACTGTGTGATCTTCTTTAGAGAGTCTCTATTTTTTTGTCTGATTCACCAGATTACCATAGGATATATGAAGGGATTGACTGTGTGAGCTTCCTCAGAGAGTCTATGAATGACCTGGACTATAACGGGAATTGACTGAGTGTGCTTCCTCAGAGATCCATTGATATTGGGGCTATAAGGGGAATTGATTGTGCGAGATTCCTCAGAGTGTTCTTGACTACCCTACACTATAAGAGTAGTTGACCGCGTGTGCATCCTCATAGAGTCTTTATAATTTGGTATAACCAAAATAGAGGGGTTAGGCTGAGTGAACTGTCCAGAGAGTTGCTGGTACTGGTTAGGTAGTACCATAGGGAATGGTTGTGAGTACTTCCATAAGATTACCTGTTGTGCTTTGATGGTTGTTAGATATTGCTTTTCTTTGGAACTGTGGTTTGTTTATTGTTCAGCATGTTCTTTTTTACTCTTCCTTGTGCTTTTACCTAACATATATTAATTGACTGTTAGGCATAGATCTTTTGGGTGGTTTCCTAATGGTATTTTGTCTCACACCCTATTTGGGTCATGCTTTTTGGACCAAATAGACTATATTTTTGTAGGTATAGACAAGGGAAAGTGCCCTTCAACTTCAGGTACTTGACTTGATGTGGAGCTGGAGAGCATGGGACCAAGCATAGGCTTGTGATGCTGAGGAGCTATTTATCATTATTTTGTACTAGTTTTAGTAGTGTTTGTTTTTCCATCACGGTGACTTGTTTGGCTGCTTTCCTAAACATATGTATCATGCTTCATATATATATATATATGTGCTCCTACTGTTTATCAAATTTAGTCTTCCACTGTTCACTTGTGTATGGATTATTTACTGCATCTGCTATTATTTATTGTTTCTCTTCTGTTGCGTATTCTGCCAGTGAGGTTATAGTTTCCCCACTATAACACCAAAGGTCCTCACTGCTAGTCGGCAGCCTCTGGCGTTTGGGGAAATGCGCTTGAGGCCATGTGACCAACCAGGTATGGGCTCCTCTGGGTGGCTTTTGGAACTGGGATGTTACAAAGTGGTATCAAAGGGTATTATATTCTTGAATTACTGTTTGGAGCCTATATCCAGGGATTGGAGGGAATATGTACTTGGTAATAAGTTGTGCCTAGGAGTAGCTAACCCTTATACAGTGAAAATCCATACTGCCTCATTTATTTCAATTTTATTGGTTTTTAAATTTTACATTTGATTTGATTTCACCATTGGGTGATTCACATTCTTTGTGTTGTTACTGTTGTTGTTATTGCAGTTCTATTTCTATCGCAACCCGATGAGATGAGGGTATTCCCTATCATGCATCATATAGCCACTTGTTATAAATCACATTCCATGCATTCTTTCAATGACAACATGGATGAATTAGATATTTCATGTTATTGTGATTGAAGTTGTGTAGATTATGCATGCTGTTGGGATAGATGCTTTTATAGAATCCATACTGTTTGATAGAGAACTTGTATGTATAGTGCTTTTCTTAGATGGACACAAAACATTGGTTCTTGAGGTATTATGGGACCTCATGGACAGGAATTTGGTGGATCATTGCCTGTTGCCTTGTTATAACTAGTATAAGATGTCAAAAATTGATTATAGGGGAGTATGGGACCTCACAAATTTGAATTTGGCACCTTAATGCTAGTTTCAGTGTTTTCTGGGCTCCGGAGCAGTGTTTGAGGCAACTCTCTGTAAAAACCCTGAATACATGGTGTGTACATTAGGAATACACATCATGTAGTCTATAACTGTGTCACTGACTGAGCGAGAAGGGACATGGGGTTGTGAAAAATCATGTAGGAACACATCATGTACTAGTTTAGCATTCTGTGTAGTATGAAATTGGTACCCCATCTGTGTCACAAACAACACAGGTCCTGTTATCTTATCACACACACGCCATGTCTATATTTTACACACCATGTAGTCTGATATAGGTACCTTACCGTGTCACGGACAACACGGGTCGGTGTTACCCTTTCTTGTACACATCATGTCCATCTTGAACACACCATGTTCTGTCAGTCATGCGTTAAGTTGTGTTTCTAACATCACAGAACATGTAAGGCATGTTAGGTACACACCATTTCTTCCTTGAACATGCCGTGTAGTTTTGTCTTGCAGGAGTCGTGTGGCTTAACCGTGTATAAGGACTCAGTAAGGGAAGAGGATTCAAGTACACTTTTTGTGTTAGGACAACATTCTCTGTATTTGGGGTGGTACACGACCAGTTTAGACCAAAGTACACGCCCATGTGAATGACATAAGGGAATACGCCATGTAGGGAAAGAACATGTCATGTAGTCATGTTTTTCATAACTTGAATGCCTTATTTTCACTATTCCTTATTTTGCCTTCAGATTTCAGTCCTTGTTAATCCAGAATCTGTGGTGTGCATTTGACTTTGTAGAATCATGCCACCTAGACGTCCTCCGATTGGCTGCCAGTCCCAGGGGAGTGATCAGATGCCCAATATGACTGATCAGGGACTTCATGTAGATCCTCATGTTGTTCCATCCTTGGCACCAGTGGTTATATCAGTTGTTGGCACTGATGCACAATTTAGGGAGGGTTTTTCTGGATAAATCATACCTTCTAGGGAGTGTTTCCTCCTACCCCATCGATGTAAGATTTGACCCGGGTGTTCTAGCAGCACCATCCTCTCATCTTCTCAGAGGAAGGAGAAACTTAGGCTACAAAGTCGTGGCTCAAATCCATGCTGATGATCTTCAAGCATCTAGAGGTACCACTAGATAGGAGGGTGAATCTCATGACCTAAATTCTCTGAGACTCCGCCAAGAGGTGGTGGGATGTCATATCTCAGGCGGGACACCACCAGAATATCCCTTGGGAGGAGTTTTAGTATATATTCTTAGATTACATCAACCCTAAGACCTTGAGGGCTGATCAAGCCTAAGATTTCATGATCATAGAGTAGGGTACTTTTTCTGTGATGGAGTATTCCTCTTGCTTCATGGAGTTACTGCACTTCACACCTATCCTAGCAGGTGATGAGTTGTTCCTAGCTAGGAATTTTAATTACAGTCTTAGGTAAGATATCTGTTCCTAGGTGAACATCTACATGTTGACTTTCATATCCTCTATCGTCAACTAGGCACTGATCATAGAGCACAATCTGAGAGATTATGTAGCAGTGATCTAGGGTGGTTTGACATCTAGAGTTATTGTTTCTTCTTTTGATAGAATGAAGCGTTGCAGGGATTCTTCTTGAGAATATCATAGTGGATGGGATGAACCTTCCATTAGACATGTAGTGTGCTACCAGTGCGGGAGGAGCAGGAATACAAGGCCATGCTGCCCAAGAGACCTGATGGAGTGCCGATCTTGCAACAAGATGGGCCGTATCTTGCATTTCTACCAGTTTTTTCCTTCAGAAGCCGAATATAAGGGTTATTATATAACTCCGAGTTTGGGAGCATCACCACTAGTTTCTCACCAGTCTAGGAGCTGGAGTTCTTCCGGCCGTTCAAGCTGAGGTGGAGGTCATGGCTGGGGTGGTCGTTCACCGGTCTATTAGTGATAGTTGGGCGGATCAGCTCCGAGCGGTCAAGCAGGGTCATAGGGCTATGGAGTAGGCCAGAGTTTTGTGATGGAGCAGACCCAGTAGGAGAAGGACCCCAGACCATCAACCATTCGAGGTATGATCGTAGTAGCCTCAGTTTTATCTTCTACTCTTTTCGACACTGAGGTTCCCCATAGAATTATCTATGTCACTGTTGTGGAGAGCCTTGGCCTCAGTATCTATTCTTCTGTCGATGTTTTGAAACTAGACACTCTATTGGGGACTAGAACGGCTAGAGTATGACAGTGAAAGGAGTGACCTCTAGAGATTGGTGGGTGTCACTTTCTATGGGATGTTTATGTCCTAGAGATGATAGGCTATGAGGTCATTCTCGGAATGGACTGTCTAGTTCTCTTCCTGGTAGTCATCGAATTCTATCGTCGTAGGGTGAGATTCATATCACCAGAGGGTGGACCTTTTATTCATAAGGGCGAGTGGGATGTTTAGGAGAGCAGAGCCGGTCCAGAGCATAATGGGATAGGAGGAGTTATAGCTCAGATTGGTAGTCTATATCTACATTACCAGGGGACTTCATAATTAGACTTTCCTCTAGTAGTGGATAGTTTTAGGGATTTCATTCAAGAGGACTTTTTTAGTTTTCCTCCAGAGCATGATTTAGACTTTTCAATTGAGCTCGTGCCAGGAGCGGCACCGGTGTCCATTCCTCCTTATAGGATGGTGACACCAGAGTTTCAGGAGCTCAAGAAACAGTTGGAGGAGTTGCAGGTAGAGGGTTCCATCTGACCGAGTACTTCTTGTTAGGGTTCTCTTTTCCTGTTTACGAAGAAGACAGATGACACCCTCGGGCTTTGTGTGGATTATCATAAGCTAAGCTAGTGGACAGTCAAGAACCGATATCCCTTTCCTAGGATTTTTGATCTCTATGATCATCTTGGAGAATCCCAAGTGTTCTCGAAGCTCTACATGACTTCCGGTTATCATCAATTGCATGTTAGACCATCATATATACCTCTCATAGACTTTAGAAGAAGGTAAGGTCTATATGAATATATGGTTATTCTGTTCGGTCTCAAGTATGCACCTACAGTTTTCATGGCACCGATGAACCGAGTGTTCCATCCATACTTGGATTCCATCATGGTGGTTTTCATGGACGACCGTCTTGGTATACTCTCACACTCAACATGGCCATGCTAACCATCTTGAGATCATTCTGAGTACACTGAGAGAGCATCATTTATATTTAAATCTCTTGAAATGATACTTTTTGAGAGACAAGATTCACTTCTTGGGTCATGTTATCTCAGAGACAGGAGTATCAGTAGACCTAAAGAAATTGGGAGCAGTAGTTTCCTTGGAGCAGCCAAAGAACTTATTTGAGGTGCTGAGTTTTCTAGGGCTAGATGGTTACTAGAGATGCTTCATACAAGACTTTTCATGCTTAGCATCACCGCTAACAGGTCTAACTAATGAGGGTGTGAAGATCGTATGGTTATATTCTTGTGAGTCATTCTTTCATGAGCTGAAGTGGAGGTTGACGTCAGCACTGATACTAGACATTCCAGAGATGGAAAAGAGCTATACTATTTACTGTGATGCTTCAGATATCAGGCTAGGGGCTGTGCTGATGCATCGAGATGGAGTCATTGCATATGGGTCTCGACAGTAGAGGCCACATGAGAGGAACTACACGACTTACGATCTTGAGCAACCACTAGTTGTTCATGACATACACTATTGGAGACATTATCTTCTGGGATATCATTTTGTGGTTTTTACTAACCACAAAAGTCTCAAGTACATCTTCACTCGGCATGATCTGAATTTGAGACAGTGCAGGTGGGTCAAGTATCTTCAGCCATTTGACTTTGAGCTTGCCTATACACCTGGGAAAGGAAATGCAGTGGCTGATGCGTTGAGCAGGAGAACTCAGATACAGGCAGTCCAGGAGGCTAGTAGTGAGTGGCAGCTTATGTCATTGTTCTTTGAGAATATTTTGGAGGTGTACAATAGAAAGAGGCATACTTATCAATCTTCTATAGTAGTTACCTCTACTCTTCTCGATCGGGTACGGATGAGGCAGATATCACCCTCAGAAGTCCTAGTCCTTCTTGAGAGTGTGTCAGAAGAGGACCCTCTTCCTGAATGGACAGTGGGAGAGGATGAGAAATTCTATTTCCAGGGACACGTATGGGTGCTAGAAGACATAAACGAGGATCTGATGTGGGAAATTCATTACTCAGTTTGTGAAGCTCATCCTTCTGTCATTAAGATTTATCATGATCTACACTGCTAGTCTTGGTGGCCATGAATGAAGAGATATGTTGCTGGTTTCTTCATGAGGTGTTCCACTTTTCAGCAGGTGAAAGAGGAGCATCAGTGACTAGTAGGTCTTTTGCAGTAGTTACCCATAATGAAGTGGAAGTGGAATGACATTGTGGTGGACTTCGTGACAGGTTTTCCGAGGTCGCCTCAATGAAATGATGTTGTTTGGGTTGTCATCAATAGGCTTATGAAGGTTTCTTACTTATTGCCAACCAAGGAGACATTCAGTTTTTATGAGCTGGGATGGTTGTACATAGGAAAGATTGTACGTCTACATGGAGTTCCACACTCCATCGTTTCAGACATGGATGCACATTTTACTTCCTGAGTCTGGCAGGGGCTTCAGATTGCTTTTTGTATGCAGGTGCTTCTAAGTACAACATACCATCCTCAAACAGATGGCCAGTCTACGCGTACGACTTAGGTGATTTAGGACATGATCTGAGCTTGCATTCTAGACATTGGAGGTTCTTGGGAGTAGCATATAACTCTTGCAGAGTTCTCATCCAATAATAGTATTCATGAAACTATTCAGATGGCACCATATGAGGCCTTGTACGGTAGGCAATGCAGATCACTGTCATGTTGGCTGGAGGCAGGAGGGGAAGATTTTTTGGGACCATGACTTGTTCAGGAGACCATAGAACAGATATTGTTGATTTAGAAGAGAATATATATTGCACAGTCTTGTCAGATGTCTAATGCTGATTAGTAGAGATGACCTCTGGAGTTTGAGGTCTGGGATCTGGATTCTCTATGCATCACACTGAGGTTGGAACACAAGTGGATCAGAAGACATGGTAAGATTTTTTCGAGGTACGTCGGGCCATTTGAGGTGTTGGAGAGAGTTAGGCCAGTTTCCTATCGGTTGTAGTTACCTCAGTGGTACTAGGAAACACAGGACGTCATCCACATTTCTCATCTTCGACGTTACTTTTCAGACCCGTCTCTTTTCTTTCAAGCTGAGGAGGTTGAGCTCGAAGTGGATGCCTCTTTTCAAGAGAATCCTATCCGGATTGTCGATCACAGTAGAAAGGTTCTCCATGGATGATTTATTCCACTGGTACGGGTGTTATGGTAGCACGGGAGAGTACATGATGATACATGGGATAGGGAGCTCAATGTACGATCGCGTTGGTAAGAGTCACTCAGGGTTTTTTCTTCTACTCCACTTTAGGGAAATTCGGGGATGAATTTCTTTATGGGGGGAAGTTTGTAAGAACCCGGATCATCTTTTCAGGTATGTTTTCCTTTTGTGGTCGTTTTTGGGAAAAATACGAAAATCTATAAATTTTTGAAGTTCACGCCATGTACTTCGATGCCACTAGAGGCTGTCTGCTGGCCGTGACATGGACACACACACGGTCATGTATGGGTGATGTGGAGGCTACCTAGAGTGGAGTACGTAAAGGGAGAGTACACACCGTGTACTTTTTTTCATTAATCACATTACGGTCGAGTCTAACCCCCATAAGGGTCTTCTTCTAGGTCTCGTTTGGCCGAGAGGAACCGTACGACGCCAAATCTCCTCCTAGCCCTCGAGCCTCCGTCTGTTCTCCAAATCAACCATCGTTGATTATATTAGAACCACAGCGGTAAGCTCTTCTTTCTACCTGAGCCTTGTTTTCTAATTCTTCTTATTTTCCATGTTATCGTGGGTCGAACATTTGGATGTTTTCCTTGATCTACGACGTTCCAAGGAGAATCAGGTTTCAAGGTTCAAGTATATTGAATTCATATCACCAAGGTAGGTGGTATGTGCCTTTCCGTTGAATGTTCTTGAATATTATGTTCAAATTCCACCAATACCCTTGAAAGGGGTGTTTTTTGTTTACCATTTTACCCATATTATATGCCCACCATGCTAGTATTCCTGTATATAGGATGTTGAATATGAATATGGTTGAACTGCAATGCTTTGGAGGATATTCCCATGCATGTTCTGTTATGACAGTTTGGTCCTGCTTTTCCTTAGATGCATTGTCAGTTCCATGCCTGTTGTAGTACAATGGAGAAATGATTTCTCACATGCTTTGTATGTTGTATAACTATTTATCCAAGTATTTATATATATCTACGGTGTTCATATTGTAATTTTATTCCATTATCCTACATAGTGCTGTGAGAATCAGGTGTAGTAGTTTATAAGGGTGTAGTCCAAGTGAGCTTCCTCAAAGAGTCCTTGTGCTTTAGAAAATACAGTGATTGTCCGAGTGAGAGTCCTCAGATATAGTAGGATTACATTGGAAACAAAGGGTATAGACCGTGAGAGCTTCCTCAGAGAGAGTCCTTGACTGCTTTAGACAATATGGGGATAGACCGTGTGAGCTTCTCAGAGTGTCTATGTTTTTTTTGTCCGAATCAATGGATTACCATTGGAAATAGGAGGGATTGACTGTGTGAGCTTCCTCAGAGACTCTATGAATGACCTTGGCTATAAGAGGAATTGACCGATTGTGCTTCCTCAGAGAGTCCTTGACCTTGGGGCTATAAGGGGAATTGACTATGGGGGCTTCCTCAGAGAGTTCCTTACTACCCTAGACTATAAGAGGAGTTGACTGTATGTGCTTCCTTAGAGAGTCTTTATAATTCTGTATGACAAAAACAGAGGGGTTAGTATGAGTTCACTGGACAAAGGGTTGTTGGTACTGGTTAGGTAGGACCATAGAGAATGGTTGTGTGTAATTCCAGAAGGTTACATGTGGTGATTTTCTTCTTGTTAGTTGTTTCTTGAATTTGGAAATATGGTTTTTTTATTGTTTAGCATGTTCTTGTTTACTTTTTCATATAATTTTACCTGCCATATATTCACTGACTTTTAGTCACAAATCTTTGGGTGGTTACCTACTAGAATTTAGTCTCACACCCTATTTGGGTCATGCTTTTGGTCCCAAACAGTCTATATTGTTCTAGATATAGACTAGGGAAAATGCTCTTCGAATTCAGGTACATGACATACTGTGGAGCTGGAGAGCATGGGACCAAGCTTCGACTTATGATGTGGAAGAGATGTTTATATTTCTTTTGTACTTGTTTTATTAATTTTTGTATTTCTAGAATGGTGACTTGTTTGGACGCTTTCCCAGACAAATGTGTCTTGCATCATATATATATGTGCTCCTGATGTTTATCATGTTTAGTCTTCTGCTGTTCACTTATGTATGGATTGTTTATTTCTTCTGATATTGTTTATTTTTTCTCTTCCATGGTGTACTCTTCCAATTAGGGCGTAGTTTCCCCACTATCACACCCAAGGCCCTCGCTGCTAGTCGGTAGCCTCTGTCATTTGGGAAAATTCCCTTGAGGCCATGTGACCAAATGGGTATGTGGCGCCTTTGGGTGGATTCTGAAACCAGGACGTCAAAAACAAGTTAGGAGATCTCAAATTGATGGGTAACTGTAATCATGGAATGTGAAAGTTGATACACTCACTCCCTTAGATGATTTTGTGTTATATGAGAAGAAATTTCCATGGTTATATTTCTCTCGGACTGGATTATACCAATTGAGACAAATAGAAGAGGATATTTGTTTCAATAGGATCATTATTTCTGGAACCTTGACGAGTTTCAACTTCTTCAACTTCTACACCCTTAGTGATCTCATTGCGTGGTAACTATGTCACTATATCAGATTTTGAATGTCTTAGTGGATAAATTATATATGTTGTGATATTATAAGATCAAGATAAACCAGAAAATTTAGCTCCATATAGTGATAATGATGAGGAAATTATTGTAGAAATTGTTTTTTTTTTCAAGAAATGCCGATGATTGGTATTAGTTTTGGTAGTTTTTTATAGATATATTCATAATTTGTATGATAAAATGGTCAAGCATGCTGCTATTGTTATCCAACAACATAGTGAAAACAAAGACATTATAGACCATGATCTGAAAAGTCATGGAATTTCTCCCGAATACACTATTTATGATGTTATTCCAACCCTTCATTTGGCCCTTATGAAATTAGAAGTCAAAGATACTGTGAATACTGCCTCAACATCCATATCTCCACCTCACTGTGTTCCTTCTGTTTTGTATTCAAATGATGGCGTGATTAAAATAGTGATAAGGGTAGAACTACATTTGGTAATAGGTTATTCAGAAACTGAAAACCTAATCCAATTATGGAAAAATTTGAGGGACATTTTGTAAGGGAAATCTAACCCACCAACTCCATTATCTCACCCACAAAACATAAAGATGGATTGGAATATCAATAGAGAATATATGATAACCAATATGGGTGCAACATTTTATCAATGACTATAAAAATTATGATATAATAATGATCCAATCTATGAAATGGTCAAATTTTTTTCCAATAAGGCTACAGTTGATCATGTGTAAATCACCCATAATGTGGGGTTTTTTATTTCATGAGGATAAAAAAATTCATCAGCTAGAATGCCACTTCATGATTTTACTAGAGAACCTGAGAATTAATCTTGTGACCCAAGCCCTCAGAGATCAGGTAAATCTACTGAAGGAGTTTACTATTAAAATTGAAAATTTAAATGAATATAAGGATGATTTCACAAGCGTTATGCTGTTTGGTGGAGGTATAATCGTGGATTTAATCAAATATCTTAAGCCTTATCTACATTTATGGAGTACTGTGATTGTTTCCTCTCCATCCACTCCTTTTAGACCCCCTGTGGAACCTACTATCTCTACTTATTTCAGTATGCATTCTTTGGCACAATCTCCTACTTATGGTTTTAAAAATAAGCATCTTTCCATTTTAGGGAACTTACTGGACTTCCTTCCACTACTAGTCCTAGCTTGGCCCCTTCCGTCCTTACTGGAGTTCCTTTTCCCTCCCTCATAATTTATTATGATCCTCTAGCCACTACTTCAACATCAACTCATACCAATGGTGCTTCTGACACAGAAAAGGCCACACTAGATTCCTCTTTCCAAAAGATGAAGTATTTGGAATCACTTGTTTTAATGTTGTTTATTTTTGTAATTTAGAACATTAATATCCAATATAACTTTCTTTTCCAATGAAATCTACTATCTTTTCTTGCTAAATATATTTATTTTTATCATTGGAGTTTATTCGTTAATGAATTTACTCTTTTTAATAATCCCAAAAGGGGGAGAAATTAATAAGACATATGAATTATTTTACCTATGGATATAATAAGTAGAATACCAAATTTTATCACTATGCATCAACTGATTGTATTTTAAAATTCCATGACACGTGATTAAAAAAATGGGGATATTTATGGCCCTATTCAGTTATAATATTCCGAAATCTTGTCCAGCCATGTTCATTTATTTCAAATCATAGTTAGATAAGTTCAAGAATGATAAATTATGTTTATATATAAAATATTATCTGTTTAACATATTACTTTGATGTTTATACAATATGTTAGGAAATAAGAATAAATGGATAAGTATGAGTCACCAAAACATAAGTCACAAAATGACTCACTGGCAAATGTAATAATGAGTCACCCAAAACTAATATGATTTACTGATAGAATGACTTTCCATTAGAACAAATGAGTCACTAAAAATTTGAAAAACTCATCAAATGATACAAGACTGAGTCACTAATAGTTTGAGTCACTAATAGAACATGTCCCCAATTTTATGTTCCACTAATGCACTGCCATACTGATGCATTGTGTCACCGATTAAAGGAGTCGCCGACTTAAGGATTCACTGGTAGAAGAATTTACTGACAAAAGGAGTCATCGAAAAAATGAATTACCATTCCATACATAGAAAATTTACTTTACACATAAATTCCAATTTATTTATAACATCCATATTTTTGAAACTCAGTACTTCTTATTATATTTATGACCATTCTAATCTTTTATAGAGATTTACAAATAACAATAAGTTTTTTGAGGAATCCATAAAGGCATGGATCATGTCTATTGTTGGCCTCTATAGTATAAAAATAAATCAACAAAGAAAAAGTATGGAGAGCATGATATAGAGATAACCTGTGAGTAAAGAAATAGACATACATGATGAAAAATCATTCTTGATAATTGTGAACATGAATTATTTTCTAAGAACCAATTTCTATACATTATTGCATTATAAACCCTATTGAACAGAACCTACAACTATAATATCATCTCACTAAAAACTAGAACATAGATCTACGACATCCCTCTTCTTTGGTGTATGTTTCTATTAGTGGAATCGAGATTCACATATGATACAGTTAAGAAACCAGGAAACATCCTGAACATGACTTAGAGCATTCTAAACACTCTCCCATTATTTTGGATCTATTTTGTATAATTTTAATAATTTCCATCCAGTGTTTGGTTGAATTATAATCATACTATGAATCCCATTCTATGCTAGAGGATTCATGATATTCTCACTCACCCAACTTCTTACACCATTTTCTCCAAATTTTTATGATGAAAGAGATCCTTAGCTGACGTGATTGTAATTTTTTCCCATGAATAATTGTGGTAAATGCCTAGTTGACCTGGGCAGCTTTATGTGTTGTTGTGAAATAAAATATATTGTGTATATTATGTTTATTAATATAAACATCATGGTGTTAGGTGATTACAATGAAGAGGTGGTTATGTCTATTCTTGATATTGAACCTCTTGTTTTATCCACAATGTTTCCGAAATATGTTTTCTCAACTTTACATATATTTTATAAAACTGAATTTTACGTTGATAGTTAATCTTATATAGTGTTTATTATTATATTAATTTAGTAAATTACATTCAAATGTTATATCAATATTACTTATTTTTACAAATGATAATTAATAAATCTTTCTGGAAATTAATTGAGTAATAAAAAATCTTATAAATAAGACACTTTGGTTATCTGGGTTGTTTGAATTTAAGGTTGTGATTTTTTAAATAATAATTTTTTACACATATTTTTATAAGAACTAAATTCAACCCTATATTCATTTTCTGACTCCAATCAGTAATTTTGTTAAAATTAAATGCGAAAAACCATAGACAAAATAAGATGAGTTTTCTTTTATGATATAAATTTGAGAAGAAGAATGGATGAATTTTTATTAGGGGTTCTAATAATGTTTAATGTGTGGAAAGGGTGGTCACGTGACAGTTGATAATTGAAGTGATGGGAACATGTTTTCTCAAAATTCGAATACAGAGAATGATTCATATAATAAACCTACCATGCTTCAATTTTATAGGTGTATGAAGAATGGGAATTATTCTTACTAGTGACCAAATTGAATGGCTAATGAATATGAATGTCAGTAACATTTTAAGATGAGGGATAAGGGGAGATATCATACAATATCCATTACTATAAATGGTTGTAATAAAAAGGTGGTGAAATGTACACTTACAATCCACTATAGAACTACTATTGTCATATTTTATTTTAGATATACCCACTTTTTTGTATCTATATAATTTTTAACTAGTGTTTAGATTCCACAAAAATGATTATATGTGGAATTAACAGTGAATGCCCCTAATGGTATGTTGACTATATCACATGTCTATGATTCCTCTGTAGTTGACGTTTTAAGGAATATTTTTACAACAAATCTCATTATTCTTCCATTGGAGGAATTTAATTTCATATTAGGAATCGATTGGATTTTATAAATTAAGATCACATTAATTATCAAGGAATGGATGTTATGTTTGACTTTTCTAACCCTCCTATGACTGTACATCAATACAACGATATGCATGAACTTTATATTTGGATTACATCCTTTGTATGGGTTTATATTCCCATTTTGAAAGGTTGTTTATATCAAATGGTTGGGGAGAAAATCAAAATTTATTATATTATAATTATTCAAGAATTTATGGATTTTATTCAATAGGAGTTCCCTATCCTTCCAAAAAAAATTAGATTTTGTGTTTTCAATAGAACTCATTCCTATTTCCACACTATATTTGAAGACTACATAAATAAATTCCCTGATTTTGTCGCCGAAATTGAAGAAGAAGCTCAAAGAAAGGGTTGACAAGGCATTCATTGAGACAAGTGTGTCACATTGGGGTACATATGTTATTTTTTATTAAAAAATATATATGTATAAATGTGACTCAACATTTATTATCTAGAGATAATCAAGTCCACAATCCAAAACAAGCACCCTCTTCCCCATATTGATTACATATTTGATCAACTGTGTGGAGCTCAATATTTTCCCAAGATTGTACTTCATTCTATGTAAAATCAATTTGTGCTCATGAAAGAGGATATACCCAAGGAGGAATTATATAAAAGGTATGGACATTATGAAGATATTGTAACACATTTTGGTCATACTAATTCCTTTAATATATTTATGAAATTAATTAATAGAATATTTAGAGAGTACCTAGACCATTTATGGAAATATTTATTGAAGATCTCCATATCAATTCAATGAGTAAGGAAGAGAAGGATAATAACATGATAATTTTAAAAAAGTACCTATGGTTGGATAAAAAAGTTGTAAAATTTAAAAAATGTAAATCTTTTATAGAAATGTTCTAATTTTTGGGTCACATATTCTCATGGGATTGTATAATTGTACATCTATCAAAGTCTAAGAAGGATGGATACTTCAAAAAAACAGGTTGACTAAGATCCATATTTTTCATATTTTTTATGATACTATCTATAGTTGTGCAAAAATACAAATAACTATCGAATAATCTAGCCATGTTAACTCGAAAAAGGTGTCAATTTTCACTAGATAGATTTATGTGAGGAAACATTCAAGGAACTAATAATAAGGATAGTTAGTGCACCTATGCATGCATTACACTGTAGTTGAGAAGGGTTTTTAATCTATAGTGATGCATCCAAGAATGGATTTGGATGTCTTATTTTGATGAATAACATGGTTATATCATATTACCTGAGACATTCCATGATTTATGAGAAAAATTACCTAACTCACGATTTAGAGTTACAAATTTTAATTTTTTTCATTAAATAAACAAATAAATTATATTTATGGAGAAAAGTGTGATATATATATTGATCATAAAAGTGTAAAATATATATTCACATTATAGATTAACATTCGTCAGATAAGATCAATGAGGTTTATAAAGGATTTTGACTTCTTAGTACAATACAACCCTGTGAAACCGAACAAGGTGGTTGATGCTTACTGTCAAATCGATTATGCTAGCTTAACCATAAAGATGATCATAAAATATCTTTTATTTATGGATATTCAAGGTATGGATCTTGAAATATTAAATGAATGGTAAAATCATATATTAATAAAATCAATGATAAACCAACATTCAATTTTATGATTATTTAGCCATATATAAAAGATTTAGAGATAAAAAAGAATTATAGAATTATTCATGAGAGTAACCTTGGTCAGGATGGAATAATAAGGTTCTCGAACTGTGTATTTGTTCCATCCATACCATATTTGAAAAAGGATATATTATAGTATTCTCATAGTTCCTTGTTCTCAATTCAACCTTGAAGTATAATGATTTATAGGGATTTCAAATAATATTTTGGTGGGATTGTATGAACAGAGATATCACAGAGTTTTTTTATTAGTGTCTGGTATATCATAATGTTATGAATTAAATAAAGAAGTATAAATGGGTGTTGCACCTATTACCAATAACATAATTTAAATGGGAGGAAATGACTATGGAATTTTTATTTGGACAACCCAAAACCCCTAAAGGGTATAATGCTATATGGGTGGATGTAAATCTCCATGAAAAGTTAGAGCACATAATCACCATTTGAGAAGACTCATGTTGGATCATATTTATTGTATATAAACTAAGTATGTGGTATGTTTTTATGGAGTACCACATTCCATTATATTAGTTATGGATCTGAGGTTTACCCCAATGTTCCGCAGATGACATTAGCAAAGAGTTGATACAAAATTGTGTTTCTGTATTTCTTTTCATCCAATAATGGATGATCAATTTATAAGAAGAATGAAAATCCTATAGAATATATTGAGAACATTTTCTTTGTATTTAATAAGTGTTTCGGTTAAACAACAACCTCTAGTTGATTTTTTTAATAATATTAGATTCCCTAATGAATTTATTTGGAACTTTATTAAGACATATATGGGATGAAATGAAGGGCTCATACATACTGGAATGATGTTGGAGAAAGAAATATATTGGAACATAAGATTGATGATGAAATGGTAGATTGGGATAAATCTATTCAGTAGCATCAAAAGGAATATCAATTTCATCAGAAAACATATGCTCATTACCATCGGCATGATCTCAAATTTTGGTGAACACTTGTTTATATGAATCTCTCCCTAGAAGAATGTTATTTTATTTGTGATGAAAGGGAAAATATACCCTAGGTATATTTATCCCGTTGACATTCTTTATCATATCGAGATAGTAGACTATCACATGGCCTATCAAACAAATCTCTCTCAAGTCTATGATGTGTTCCATGTATCTTTCCTAAGGATGTTCTAACCTCGCCCATCACTTGTATATAATCCAAGGTAACACCAATAGAACATAATTTTTCTTATGTGAAGAAACTAGTTGAAATATTTGGCCATACAAAGAATTTTATAGAAAATAATACCTCTCCCATGGTCAATGTTTAATGTAAAAATAACCAATTAAATGATGTTATATGGGAACACGAGTATATTATGATGTAGAGTTTTCTTCATTTTTGTGTCATAGAATGACAAATTTTGAGGGTGAAATTTATTTTAATCTGGGTAGAATGTAACAACCCATGTTATTTATAGACCTTTTTTTTCTAATTAATTAATTTTAATCAATTTATTAATACACAATTTCAAACATTCCATAACTTGTCAATGACTCGGCATACATTTCAAATAACCCCATGTTTCACCAAACAAAAATATATTATTAAGATATTATATATTAAAACATAACAAAGAAATATATTTATTGGTTATCAATAATACTAAAAATATTATGAAATTAATTATTCTACAAAAATATTAAATGAATCCATTAGGTACAATAAACCAATTGAATATAAAGGGAATTTTGTTTTTGAAAACTATTTTTACACTCACAATGTTATTTTATCATAATTAATTTAATAAATTACAATTAGTGGGTTATATTAATCTAATATAAACATTTTATATTAAATACAATATTTTTGATATTCATACATTTGATTTAGTAGAAATTTGATAAGAAAAAACTCATTTATACACATAAATACCCAAATTGTTTTATTGTACTTTTACTGCCTTTGGATGGAAAACCTACATAAAATTATATATTTATTAAAATTTATAAATATTCAATGTCAATATAAATATGTTTTTGGAATTAAAACAATATAAATTTTGTGAGGGTGATTTTTTTGTTTTTTCTAGGATGTTACATTTTTTAATGAATTGTGAAAAATTGAATAATTTAACTCATAACTGGTTTTTCATCTAATTTATTTATATAATTAAATTATTTTATATTATTTTGTTAAAGATTAATTAGTATAAATTTTTATCAATCATTCCAATCTTGTTCATTGGAAACATTTTCATTATGAAATTTACAATAAAAACATTTCGGTATTTTGAAAGTTTTTAAATTAGAAAACTGCATTATAGTCCAATATATGAGATTATATTTAAATATATTTTCCCCCTTTGTGTTTGAAATTCTTAAAATTTTATTCAATATTTTGAATAATAAAATATTTTTATTTGCTAATAATATTAATATTTTTTTGACATAATAATATTAGTGAATGAAATTAAAATTAATCATAATGTTTGACATTAAATTAAGCTTAATAATGGACAAGACCATAACCATAAGGCCCAAAATGAGCTATAAAATTGATAAAAATCCATTTTACTGACATACTTAGATACTCCAAACCCTTTTCTATACTAGGGATCATTTTTTGGATCCAATTGAAAAAAAACGTTCGTGGTGTTTCCCTTCTCCAAATTATTACAAAAGTGCCACTCCTCCTCTATTATAAAAGGCACCCTATCCTCCTACATCCCTACAATACTAAAGAAAAATTGTATAAAAAAACTCAAAACAAATATCACTCCAAAATACGTCAAATCAACCATGATTCTTCCATTGGGATGAAGGACTTCCAAAAAATTACATTTGTGCGATCCAAAAGAAGTTACCATATTAAGTGTTAACACCCGCCCTCATAATGCTTTATTTTATTTTATTTCACCACTCCCTCAAATAGTTGTCATTAATTCATGTATATGATCACCATTATAATAAATATTCTATTATTTTTATTGTATTATATATATCATCACATACAGACACTTCCATCTAATGGGAAATGAGCCTAATGTTTATGGGTATGGAGAACTACCACCTCCCTAAACGATGATTGTTAGATTTTTCATCTACCCCTATCATCGTGGAATATTTAATGGAATTTTTTTATATTTTTTATATATTATATTTATTATGTCTTTATAATTCCATAATTATTTTACTATACAAGTCCTTATAATTTAAATTTTTGAATATGATAATTGTGTTTGCTGAAGGGTGGACTACCTCCCCCACAAAGTAGTACGATTCATTCATACACTACATTGAATGTATTAAAGATGGGTTTAGGGAATATATTTGTTATAATAAATATATTTAAAAAATTATATATTTGCATATATATATATATAGATATATTTATTTTACTTTCTTTCTTTTAACATGGAAATTAAATATAAATATCATTCAACGTACATACGCCCTAACATCTCCATGAATAGTGTATTCTGTTTCAACCTTGTATTTTATATGGTTTATTATAACACACATATAGTGACTATAAATTCTATTTATATCATTATTTACAGGATTGAAATCAATATATTAGTATAAGGACGAAGTATATAACATATTATGACTCGTGTAAAAAATAAAGTGGATATTACATAATTTTAAACCATAATAGAGAATTGTTACTAAATGGGTAGTATAAATAAGTAATTGAAAAATATATGGTATTATAAGTATGAATATGGCTATGTGATAGATTAATAATATAATTATATTTATTATTAGATTTAAGACACATGGTAAGGGAATTTCATCCCGCTTTTTATATCCGTGCAATACATTCCTTAATCACCACTATTTTCTTTTATGTGGTGTATATAGTGTTAATTATTTATTTTTTGATTCATATTAAATATATTGTTGTTTTCATAGCCTTTATATGATGATTATTGATTGTGATTTATGTTTCAATGCCTTCTTAATAGTCTTTTGAATGTTTTAATGGAAAATAGTATTGAAATGATTTTCGAGATTCTTGATAAGATTCACGGAAGAAGGTTTTGAAAATTTTGCCTGATTACATTATAATTTTTTTCAAGTTTATTTTCAAGGAATATAGTTTTCTTAATTATTTGTGTTTTAAAACTAAATTTTCAATGAAGTGTTATATTATACTGAAGAAAAATATTTTATGTGATCTTTCAAAATTATTTCCCGTCTTTGAAAACATCTGTTGATGTTACTCATGACCGTTGTGAAAATGATATAATGGTTCCATTAATATCATTTATATAAATGGTTTATTCTTAATATCTCCATTTTTATGAAAAATGATTCTATTTAATGGTTTATTTTTTTATAAAATCTATTTTTATTCTCAATGGTTATGATTTTGATGAAATTATTATTAAACATAGATATTTTCCCACAAGTTATGATATGATTACATGTTTATGATATCAATTTCGAGTTAGAATTACATTTAAAGAGGGCATGAATGTAACAACCTTAGATTTTTTGAAATATATAATTTTAAATTAATTTAATCCTTTTGATATTCTTTATACGTATAAAATAGATTTTATTTGGTACTATTACAGACATTATGTAATGATTTATTTACCTCAAGTTCTGAGATTAAATGAAATGTCACTTTTATTTAAAATAATACTTTTTACATGGTAGTTATCAAATATAAATTGAAATGTATTGTATGAATTGGATTAAATATATTATGAAAATAGGGGGTACACATTAATATAAAATTATTTCTTCTATTACACTTTATTTAAAAATGAATATAATGGAATTCATTTTTTGAGAATTTATTTTTTGAAAAATATTATTTCTCACCAAAATAAATTAAATAAATAAATTTTTGTGAGTTTTTTAGTAAAATATTATTATTATATATATTTAATAAACTATCAAACATTCTATTTAAGTGTTTTATAGGCAATAGATATGAATAAATCTAGTTTTATACTTAAAACTATATTTTTATAAAAAAATAGTTTTTCACCTTTTATGGAGAAGATATTGTAAATATAAATTTTTCAACTATTTTAAAATTAATTTTCATGATGTAAAATAATATATTATATAAAAATGAAAAAATAACTTTTGATCAAATATTTTGATTTTTCTAAAATATTTTTTTTATGAATAATAAAAATACAATTTTATAAACAAAAACAACCTTTTAGTTTAAATTATATATGATTTTAAATTATGATTAAAATTTTATTTAATGTAAAATAATTTATAATATACATACCTTAATCCATTTTAGGTATTTTTAATCAATTTAATTACTGAGTTTTGATATAAAAACATTACAATCTTGGAATATTTTGTCTTTAAGAGATGCATTCTCATCAGATCTTTGAGATTAATCTTCAATTAAAAATATCCAGTTAAATGAATGTTATTTTAAAAAATGGATCCCAAATTTAAAAGCATCATAATATTTATTATCTTATAAAGTATGCATAATTTTTGTACTAAAATTAAATGTACAAATACAAAAAATTATATGCCATGATAAAGGAAAAAAATTGATTTACTAGGAGGGTAATATAAAACAATAAAAGAATAGAATTAAAATTTAAAATTTAAAAAACCCATATCATAGAAATATTTTATCATTAAAAAAGTTCATATTTAGAATAATTCAATTTTAATCATTGTGACATTAAAAAAAATGTTTGTGAAATTATAATTTTCAAATAATTACAAGTGTTTAACTCACCTCACTTATAAATGGTCACCAAATCTCCTCTCATATTCAAATAATGTAAAAATTGGGCAATTACCACGATAATTACTTAACTAATTCCCTCCTCTCTTCCAAGAAGAATTGTTTTGGTTTGAAATCCATCCTAGGAAGGATTTAACTGAACACCTAAGGATGATACATTAAGATCAGGTGATGTTGATCAAGAATCATTTTTTTTATTTCATGCTCCACCTCCATCAATTATTTTTATTCCAGGATTTTATAATAAACTAAATATATTAAATTCATTATATTTTTTTATGTAATGTTAATTACTATAACAATATCCACTTACATAAAATCAATTACAAAATTACCATTTGGGTGTGCAACAGAATACCACCTTGAGAATTGATGTCATTAGTTTTTCCTTTTAACCTATCAATGATATATATAATTATGGTATTATTATATAGATATTATATGTTTGAAATTATTATCATTATTATACAGTAATGATATCACACATATCTTCAAAGTCTATATTTTTCAGAATACTATAAAGTCTCTCATGTCCATGATAGGCAACCACAATGTGATGCGATGGTATTTATAAATACATTATGTTGGATTTTATAGAGATTAATTTAACAAAAATATGTGACATATATAACATAAATTTTTTCCTAAATTATAAAATATATCATTTATTTTTATTTGTTTTTCAATCTAGCAATTAAATGGAAACAATATTCATTTGTACGTACGGTCAGCCGTCTTTCGGAACGGTGTATTTCATTTCATATCGCTATTTTTTTAATTAAAATAGAAAAAATATAATGAATTTATGTTTTATTTATATTATTTCTAAAATTATAGATATTATTTAATTATGATACATATTGGATGAAAAATGTAACAAATAAAAACATATAGGATATAGAAGGTAGTTATTGCATGAAACATGACTTTAACATGTATGTGTTATTAAAAAGATCATAAAAACCATAAAAATTATATATATATTTATATATATTATTATGGTTCATTGATATATTTTTTAATGAAATTATATTTTCTAAATAGGCCTTTTGAATGAGTACAATAAAATTCAATTCTTAGTATAAAGGATTTGTATTCTCTTTTTTTTCTAAGAGACTGACAAAAATTCAACACTCATCTCATTTTTCTAGTGTATTTATTTATCCTTTGACATGATTTACCATGAATAAAATTCATTTCATTATATTTTATGATTCATTTGTTGTTATTATTTATTGTGCATTATGGTTCAAATTATTACTAAAGTGGTTAGGGAGACCTAGTGCCCATTATAGTTTTGGGAGTTATCTGAAAATTTAAAACTCATTCTCTTCTTGTGATGTATATAATTACCCATTTTAATGTTATATATTGAATATAATTTATTTCAGGATATTTAATTTTTCATTTGATTTTATTCTCTCTTAGGGATTATGATTCAAAATATTACTAATGTGGTAACCAATTTTCAAATAATTTGTAATTCTGTGAGACATATACAATATTCATGACATTGTTATTTTAGGTAGTGCATGTACTTCCATGAATTTATATGTTGAATTACACACTTTTAATACATAATCATTTCATTTACATGGTACAAACATAAAATCATGTAATGTTTAATTTCCTAGAAATTATGAAAATAATATATTCAAATTAAAAAAATCTTCTAATCTACGTGAATGGTATCATCATTGGTAATTCCTATATACATTTCATGCATACCAATACATGGGGAAGTTTATCAAACTAAGGGTGATCATAAGTCCTAGTAAGGGAATGTGAGGGTAATAAAAAACATGTGACCCTACGATATACAAATAAGAAGATGAAGATTATCATAAAGGGATTTGAAAAGGAAAAAAGGTGCATATAATAACAAAAATTACACAAATATAAGCATGGAAAATGGTTATTTAATTTAAATTATACCTTAATAATCATATCAACATGGTTTTTCACCAAGGGGTCATCATAAATACCGATGTTATTAATCAAGGAATCATAAAAAATATCAACTCTAGAGATTAAACTGTTTACTCAATAAATTGGAGTGATATTAGTGGACACCATTAATATGTCATAATTAATGTGATTCACATATATCATAATAATACATTTCATCAATAACCTATGTAGATTAAATGAAATTTGTTTTTAATCAAAATCATGGAATTTTAAAAGGTGCTTAAAGATAAGTTTATTATGTTATTTTTACCCACGAAAAGAGAATGTGGGTCTAATGTCTGTTAAATACCTGAATTAAAAAATTAAAATTTGTAAATATTTTTTAATTCATATAGAAATTGATAATTTTGGGTTTTCCCAAAAATAAAATAAAATATCATTTTGTAAAGATAATAGAGAAATTTTGAGAATTAAATTCGACAACATAACGAGTATAAAACATGATTGTTGAAAATGGTAAAAAGAGATTGGAAGGGGTATCCCATAGATGAAAAATAATTTATAAATAAGGTAATGAATAAAATGAAAATAATATATAGTGAACATAACATTTATAATATTTATATAAAAATATGTTCATGAAAACATTGGAAAAGAAGGATACTTCTCATACATTAAAGAGTTATTCCAAATACATGAGGATTGAGACCATGAGGGATTTAGAAAACCTTGTAAGGAATATTGGGAGATAAAAATAATAGATATTCATAGAAGATGATTTAGAGTTAAATAAAATAGATAAATGGGTAGGTATTTATAGAAAGTGTGGACAATTTGTTTAATAATTTCAAAAAATAGGCCGTGGATACCTAGGTTGTTGAAAATGAGAAACCATGGGTGTTTCCACGGTATTTTTATATTATTTTGAACACATGCTTATTATTTTATGTAATATTAATCCAAAATTGTCTTTCATCATATTATATTTTAGATTATGGAGTGAAAAATTAATGTTTCCAGAAAACAATATTTTTAATGTTAATGTTTCCATTTTTGCAACTGGAATGTAAATTTTAGGTATGGAAAGTAACTAATATCTAATATGTACAATATTAAAAAAAATTATATTAGGTCATGTATTATGGTACGTTAGTAATTAAATCATTATGAAATAATTATAAAGTAATTAAACATTCAAAAAAACTAAAACTATATTTTCACTATTCCTAATAAAATAAATTATATTAAAAAATTATGATAAAATACCCTAACACAATTTGGATATATTGATTTAATAAATTATAATTTTTTCAAAATAAATATCTAAATATGATAATTATATATTTTAAAAATAAAAATTATTATATATTATAAATAATAATAGATTAAAAATGCATTATAAAATATCTTACCCATGATAAAAAAATATTTAATCATTAACATTTAAATATTAATATTTTTATTATAATATTTCATTATAATAATTATTATTCATAATATATTTTATTGTTATAAAAATTTATAACATTACTATAAATTAAAATTTCTATATATAAAATGAATTTATCAAATTCCATTCGTTTTGGATACAAAAAAGTATTCATAAAACAAAATCGATGGAATAAAATTATTATTTACACAATGAAATTAATATTTTAGAAATTATGGACATGATACATTACCCCTTTCAACACCCAGAAATGACATAAGGGTAATGTGTAAAATGGTGATAGATTCATGGGGAGGCTTGGATAACCTGTCTTGACTGGTAATTTCCACAATCTTGAACTTCTCCCCTAAGTAATTTTTATATAACATCACATTATGAAGCTCTCCATGGGCTTGTTGAATAGACCAACCTTTTAATAGTAGCATCATAACATGATCAAACAAATGGGATTCATATAGAATAAATCAACTAGTTGATTCAAACATTTCTCATTGGGTCATTAATTATTCAATACCATTTCTACTTATAAACACTAATTATAACATTAAAATTATTATCCTGAGTTAATTTTCCAACTATCATATTGATCAAGAGTCATAATTTTCCAAAAATCATGTACTATTAAATAAATGATGATTATATTTACCATTATAATATAAATAAGATTTCATTGTCTAAAAAATTAGTATAACAAACATTTTCTTTCGAAACAATTATCAATAAAATGTTCTAGGTCATTACATTCTCCCCCCAACATAAAACATTTCATCCCCAAAATTTCATCTCATTATATCATTTGAGATTATGTGTGTCTACTTCTGTCTAATTGTCTCATTTGGTTTACACTTCTCTTGTTCATATTTTTGGTTCCTCCACAACACTTTGATGAGGTGGGTGGTCTTTATGCTTAGAACCATGTATCTATTGTTAAATAAATCCATTGGATTCTCCTCATGAATGGGTTAAGTTAGAGTTGCACCACCATAATATTTAGTACATTTTAAGGGTTATCTGTGTACATATTCAAGAGAGATACATAGAATACTTGATACAAATGAACAATATTTATTTGATTTGTAAGTCGATAGGCCACTACTCATATGAGATCAATGATTTCATAGGGGACAATATTATTGCGGATAATAACCCTTTTCATCCGAAACCATAATAATCACATCCAATGTGAAATTAAAATAAATTATATGTCACCAACTTCAAAATCCATGTCCCTTAGTCCCGAGCTGCATTCTTTAACCAACATAATCCAAATAAGTTGGATTTCTACATTACAACCCATATAGATCTTCCTAGGGTGTCATTTGAATACTCAAATAGAATCTATTGTTGTATGTGAACTCAACTAATGGGATATATAGATCCCATAAGCCATGTAATTGAATTGACTATGCTCTCATTATTTCCACAAGTGTTTGGATATTCCTTTCATATTTTCCATAAATATGGATGGGATATTCCATTCTCAAACTCAATTACATATTCAGATCATGTTGAAGCCTTCTCCACAATTTTCATTTGACCCTTGAAAAAAGATCTGAAATGATAGAATGTTGAACTCCATACATCCTTACTACTTTCATTACATATATCATGGAATGTTTCCGACGAGTGAAATATTCTTGAGTATATTTCAAATGAGATGTATTAGTGAGATGATCCTCTATAAAATGTATCATATAATTTATTTTGAATATTCTAGGGAGACAATTGACAATGTTCATTGTTATGTTATTCCACTTACATGTTAGTATGGGTAGTGGTTGTAATTCCCATTTATGAATTTTTCACTCTTCCTTCACATTTTAATACACCAAGAACCTTGTAGTGAATTCAGAAATGTCCCATTTCATGTATTCACACTAATAATGATCTTGAATGTCCAAATATATTTAAATGAATATAGGATGTATAAAAAATATAGAGCTACGAGATTCATCAATTAACACTATCTTTATATACGGATTAGATGTAATACGAAGCATTGTAAGAAATTTCAGTATAGTTACATGATCAATATTGAACATAGGAAACATCCCAGTCTTCATAGTCAATACCATCATCCATAAAAAAAGATATTTTATTTGTGATTCATTGATCATCCCTATTAATTGTGGCTGAGAAATCATTGGGGACAGGTTTTATGATGGTCCTTCAATCACAATTCCCATTTTCATCCTTACTAGGTTCATGTCCAATGCATCTCCTTGAATTCTCATCATTTCAAAAATAATAGGGTCATTCATACTAAACATAAAAAAACATTTCTTTATCTTCCTAGGTGATAATAAATTGGACCATCATAGTATTTATGAAGTTACAAACATATCCTCACTCTCATGTTCATTCTATTATCATAAGAATATATTTCAAGCATTGATAGTTTGTGTATATGTAACATTTATTCCCATAAAGATCATGCCCCCATATTTTCATAAAAAAATAACATTATCTCGGTCATTCTTAGGATAATTATGCTCATGATCCATAAACTGTTGAGAAGAACAAGAAATAAAATGTCATTTTTCATGAGTATTCACTAAATCCCTTTCAATGATAAATCAGTATAACTAGGTAATCGTTATATAATAGAAGCTAGAGATAAAAAATGTGTAGTTACTAATCTCTTGTTAAGGTATTGGAAACATTCTTCACACATTGTTGTCCAGATGAACTTATTCCTTTGTAGATAATGTAGTTAGTAGATTAGAAATACATTAAATGTTTTTCAAAATCCTAATATGATATCCTACCAAGTAAATGAAACTTTGATTTTGATTTACTATTATAGGATGATGCTACTCCTCCGCACCCTTTTTCATCATACGGTCTACTGATATTCTTTTAATGGTCACAATGTTCCCCAATAAAACAACTTGGTGTATCCAAAATTTACATTTTATGATTTTTTTTATATAGCCTCTCTTTCCACATATTTCTAAAAATAATCCATAGATGATCATGAAACTCCTCAAGACATTTGGAATATTTGAGAATATCATCAATGAAAAATACAATAATGTTTTCAAGGTAGTCCTTAAATACTCTATTCATCATATCTATAAAAATTTTAGTATCATTAGTCAAGTACAAGGGAAGAATAGAAAACTCATAATGAGTTTATCTTGATAGGAAGTCCGCCTTTGTGATATCTTCTTTCTTCACCCACGATTGTTGATATCCAGATCGATGATAAATCTTGTAGAATAATTTATCCCCATAAATTAGGTAATATAAATCATCAATTCATAGAATAGTGAAATTATTTTTCAAATTGATAATATTAAGATCTATATAATCAATTCATATCTGAATTGATCCATCCTTCTCCATCACAAATAGAATATGTGCTCTCGTGGAGACACACATGGAGGGATAAACCCACTATCAAAAAGCCCTATTTGTTGTTCCTTTAATTCCTCAAGGTTCAAATTTTATATTTTATATGGGTTTTTAGATATCAACTAGTATCCATGTACGAGTTCAAGGTATAACTCTACCTCTCTTTCTAGCAGATGTCTAATTAACTCTTCAGGAAATATGTTAATGTATTCCTCAAATATGGGGACATTTTATATTTTAATACATTTTATTTCTTCTCTATATTTACAAATCACTAATATAAATAAGTCTATTGGAGGTGTTTCTATAAAAATTTAATGTTGAAATTTCTATACATTGAAAACAATTGTATGTTTTCATTTTAATAATAATTATATTTTCTTAATTCTATAGTTGATAATAGTATTATACATTGAGAGGGATTCTATTCCTAGTATAGTGTATAATTCTATAATGGCAATGACTAAAATATTTTTAGTGAGAATGTTCTCATCTAAGTGAATACTAGAATTTCGTTACACTATTGATTCATGAATAATCACTCTATGTGTCTTGACTAATTAATCTACTTCTAGTAGTCTGAGGACTAATTATATATTCTTTTCATACATGGAAGAAATAAATAATGAGTAGATCCTGAATCAGACAAAGTACTTTCTAATAATGATAGAATAATTGATGTACCTTCCACCATATCATTTGGTCCACCAGCAGGATTCAAGTTCTTTCTCATAACACAAGTCAGTTGATTAATCATTATCATGATGTTTTTCTTTACTAAATCCAATAGAGGGATAGAACATGGTCTGTTGCACTCAGAGTTTATGGTGTTCCCTATTTTTGACCATTACTATAATACAAAATCATTAGTAAAAACTTTGATTATTTTTATAAATGTAAACCCATCATCCCTTGAGAAGCTAACCACGCAAAGCACGTTGCATACCCCTCACCTCTTTTCCCCTCTTTGAAGAAGGGTAAGCAAGACCAGCTGCCTTGATTACTGGGGAAAGTAAAGTAGATAAACAACCAAGAAGAATCATCAAAAACAAAAAAAACACATCCAACCCATTTCATCATCCCTAGTGTCCTCCCTGGCACCCACATGCATAAAACGATGTATCTCCCCACTCTAAGAATCAAGAACTACAATAACATGTTGGCCTCCATGCCCCCACATATCAAAATAGCCATCTTAGATCACATCACAACAAAAGTAGTAGGAAAACAACAATCATATTGGTTGGGATCTGATCCCTTGAACAAGCAATAGTGTAACTCATAACCCCTCAAGGAATTATCAAAAAATTATATTTTTAATCCATCTTGATTTAACTGATTTATTATTTATAGGTTCCATATATGGGAAACCTAAAAAGTAAGTTATCACAAATAAATTAAACATGCTTACTTCACCAATTTTACTAACAAAAAAATATAAAACAATAAGAACTAGATTCATTTACATGCCTCTTTATCATTAGCCAAACAATTATCAATTAATTCAGTTTTACGTTCTTTACCAATTTCCAACAAGAATGAAATGCTAATCAAATCAAGCATAGATATCACACTATATAGAAAAAACAAGATGCAATACCATAATATTGATATCAATTAATTAATATGGTTTAAATATTTATTATTTCAATTATATTGTGATCCAGTGGATAAAAAATTATAACTCTACAGTTGCATGTAAAAACTAAAGAAAATAATCAAATCCCATAACTTAAAAAGATTCTTAAGGATCTTTATATGAGAATGATACCCACAATGGATCATGATTTCCTCCTACCATGACAACTGCATCGACCTGGGGATGTCAGACATGACGATAACAACTGAAACCCATGAAAATCCATTAAAACAATGGAGATCACATAACATAATATTTCAAGTAGAAATAGGGGAATGGGAACCCAAAATAATGATGATAAATCATACATTATATCGAAGATGGATGGAAACTTCTTGGTTGCACCAAAATAGGCGGTGCACGTGCAGCAAGAAGAAGGTAGAGGGAAACCAATCAACCAGGAAAAGTTTAATCTCACGATTCCTATGGGAAGTAAGGAAGGGATTGAGCATCATACACTGGATAATAAGAAGAAAGAACATGGGAGAAAGATATCTTGTCCCTTTAGATAATTTAACGGAGAAGCGGTTTAAGATATAGTGTATTTTGCTTTAAAATCGGATAGTAATAAAGCACACGGTTTGACCATGTAAATGTATCCTAGTCCTTGGGAAAATTAATATAGGAATTATGGGATTTTATTTGACCTTAAATCCCTTATAACATGGTCATAAATCCGTTTTATGTCAAAGAAAATGTTAAATTGGAAAAAATGGACAAAATCAGGAAATATGAAAAAAGTAATATGAAACAGTTCAAGAAACATTGTTAATGAGTTGTCTAACCATTTCTGACACACCATTTTTGACTCACCATTTCTGACTCACTGTTTCTCACTCACTATTTCTAACTCAACATTTCTGACTCACCATTTCTGACTCATCATTTCTGACTCACCATTTCTGACTCACCGTGACACTGTTCAAAAAACTTGAAACACATTTCACCGAATTGGAAATTTGGTAGTGTTGGGGATAAGTCACCTTGACATCCCAAAAAACATCAAACACCCGATTTCAACAAAGGGAAGGACCAAAGAGGTCATGATCATTACAAAATATTTATCTTTTTGGAGGAAGGTAAAATTTCTATCCAAAAATTAAATTTATCAAATTCCATCTAGTTTTTTTTATGAAAAACTATTATTAAAACAGAATTGATGAAATAATTATTTTATTCATAAAATGGAATTAAAATTTTATTATCAAAGGCATTGAAACATAACTTCTTACAACACCATCATATTAACTAATTATAAAGTGTAGATGATGATAGATTCAAGGGGCGGCTCTACTAATGTCGACTGAGTGGTAATTTCCATTAACATGTAATTCTCCCATAGGGGATTTCATTGTAGCTTATCTTTTTAAGGATTAGAATGGGATTAGACATTAGCAAGCACCAGTGATGCTAATTCCCTCCTAATATCCAACAAAATAGATTCATATGGAATGACTCTACTGGTCGACTTCATCATTTCTCCTTTCAGCATTAATTATTCTTTATGATTTCTTCTTCCAAACACTAATTATAATTTAAAATTATTAATAAGAGTATAGATTTTAGCGGTCATACTGATCAATGTTCATAATTTAACAACATGGATATAAAAATCTAAACCTAATGGTCACATTTCCATTTATAATTACATAACAATTAAATAGATATGGTTTGGATGTGTTCATAAAAAATATTACACACATATTATGAAAACACAATTATTAATCAAAATGATTATGTCATTGTTGATTTTTATTATAGTTTCCAAAAAAATAGGGGTGTAGATAACCCCATTATAATCTCCCATTTATGGGTTTCTCTTTTAAAAATATTCTAATTCTGTAAGGGTTTTAGACTAAATTTTCATTCTAGGACATATATGATTGTTTTATACACCCATGTTCTTGAAAGAGGTGTATATAAATTCCCATTAAAATGTATGAAAATGAACTATTTATCCTCAGGTTATATTAAGATTATGTTGGATGGAGTAGGTTACTCAAGATGGGGGTGAATTGAGTTCCTATAAAAATTTATTTTAAAAACATTATTTGGAAATCACCCTGTTTAAAAACAACAAAAGACAATTATTCAAATTAGTAAATTTATAATAGATTACCTATTTATATTTTTTTTGGAAAAGGTCCCCCGCAAAATGGTCAAGGCATTAAGTCATAAAAAGAGAAAGATTACAAAAGATGAAAGTGTGAGATTTTATTAAAATCATCCCTTTAAGAAGTAAATAATCCATCAGGGATATAATTAGACCATGTGATAGATTTTCCAACACCAATTCTTGCAAGACCATTTGCAATCATGTTAGCCTCTCGAAAGATATGCGTGATGATGATGTTGAGAGTCGAAAGGGTCTCCATGCATGGCATCCACTTTGCAGCGAGCTGCAAAGAGATAAGCATTTCAACATTTCTGATGGCCTGAACAATGGTATAATAGTCTCTCTCAAGCCATATATTAGAACATCCCTTCATTTTCATAAACGAAACAGCATGTATGATACCTAGAATTTCAGCCTCTACATAGCTTGTCACACCACAAGAACCAAAGAAACATCCTTTGACGGAGTCATCGTGAGCCCTAAAGACTACACCACAACCCGAAGGGCCATGATTCCCTTTTTAGGCACCAAACATATTGACTATAATCCAAAGGGGGAAGGAGGGATCCAAAAAACCTCTCGGGTTCCCAAAGTCGGTCTGAAATTCCCTTTAACAACCAGATTTTTCCGAACCATGAAATCCTGAATATTGTTGTATCATTCACCCAAACAGACAGCTGACACCTCCCTTATAACCGCAAAAATCTGCATCATGTCAGGATTCAAGCAGAAGCCCGTGACATTGAATATTGAATCATTTTGGAGCCGCCAAATATTGTGCAGAACATCCACAATTTCTAAGGAGAGGAGTCCCCGAATTTGAGGTGAAACTTGAATAACCGAACAGCAACATAGAAGGGCCTGCAATCATGAAAATATGATGCCATCTAGTTCAAAGGCACCCAAAGCCTGCTTCTAAATGGTCGCGGCTGTTATACAAGAGAGGAAGAGGTGCTCTGCATCCTCCCGATGTTTATGACACATAACACACCTTGATCATCACTACAATCCAAACATCTATAGAACCTCATCAGTGGGAAATATGTTGTAAACTGGTCTCCAGATATGTTTCAGACGAGAAGGAATAATCCATAATTTATTGAAAATATACATCCATTTCAAATTATCATTGATACCCTAGATTTCATGAGTGTAATATAGCCTGCTAGTCATAATATCATTTCTAGCTGGCTCCCAAGCTATGAACTCTAGGCAGGAGACAAAATGGTAATTACCAATTAAATCATGAAGGTTACTTGGTTTTTTTCTGGAGGCTTATCAAGAAAATCCTTGATGGAGATCTCCTCCCCTGAGCTTAGAGCAGCATGCTGAAAGTCATCTGATAGAATATTACCTGTCTAATTTTCACTCCAGAACATATGATTTGAGTTTTTGTTGACAATCCATCTAGAGAAGGTCATAATTTTTTGTAAAGAAGATTTAACTACTGGCTAGAGAGAGGAAACTGTGTATGCATTTCTACCAAGCTTCAAATTGTTATCAAATCGATATTTGATAAAAACCATAGATTCATAATTACTATGGATGATATTCCATGCAAAGCAAGCTTGAGCAGAGTCATTAAATAGAGCAGTATTTTTTAATCTAATGCCACTAGAGTGAAGAGGTTTAAAACAGGCCCTCCAAGGATAGTGGCTAACTTCATTTCCAGGACACTACCACTCCATGTAATATTCCTGATATATGTGTTCAATCAATTGAGATGTCCCCTTGTCCATTTATTTACCATAATAATGTAAACCAATTTAGAAATGATAAGAGACATCACCAAACTAATTTTCACAGCCATAGAGAGACTCTTCCCTTTCGGGGTTGAGAGTTGGCCAATAACTCTGTCCACAATTTCAGAGAAATAAGAGGCCCTAGGGCACACTAGAAAAGAGGGTCACCCAGATAACAAAAAGGCAGAGATCCTTCCTTTCTTACCAACTATAAAAGAGTCTAGTGTTTCTTAAAAATAGATAACATCTTACCAAAGTGAAAGGAAGATTTATCCCAGCTGATACATTGACCAGAGACACATTCATAATGCTGAAAATTTTGTTTCATGACATGTACATTCTTATATTCCCCCTGTAGGAATAAGATGATATCATCAACATATAAAATTTGAGAGGGAGAAATGATGGATCTTGATGCTTGATTCGGATTAAGATTCCCTTGAGAGACCATTTGAGTTATGAGTCTACTGAGTTAATCTTCAGAAATGGAGAAGAGAAGGGCTGAGAGGGGATCCCCCTGTCTGACACCCCTAGAGCAAGCAATGTAACCCTTAGTGAACCATTGAGAAGAACCGAGATATGGGCTGAACCAAGGAGGGAAGAAATCCATTTAATAAATGTGTCATTGAAACTAAATTTCCAAAGAACCTTATATAAAAAAGACCAATACAGAGTGTCAAAGGATTTTTTAATATCATGCTTGAGGGCCATTCTACCATCTCTTGTAGGAGTTCTGAATAGATTAAAACACTCTGAGGTAGAATAGGTACACTCTTGTATAGATCTTCCTCTGATAAAGACTAATTGATTCTAAGAGACAATCCTAAAAGAAATACTTGAGAGCCTGAAAGAAACAATCTTGCTTATGACCTTATAGCTTGTGTTCACCAAGGAAATAGGCCTAAAAAGAAGAATCTCACAAGCATTATAAACTTTAATAATAAGAGTAATAAACTGTGAATTGATTCCATTAAAGTGATCCCTAGTGGAAAATAAAGAGGAGACTAACTTGAAAACTTCCCCCTTGATGACATCCTAATATTTCTGGTAAAATCTGTTATTAAAGCCATCCAGGACCAGAGCAGTAGAAGTGTTGAGGCTGAAAACAACATCGTTTATTTCAAATTCCAAAGGGGGGGGGGAAGTGAGGATGACATTATCAGAAGCAGTAACCAGAGTGGTAATGATGCCATCCATGAGAGTTCCCCCCAAAGAAGGTCCATTGAAGATCATAGAGAAATATTCAACAATATAGTCAACAATATTTTCCATATTTTCTAAAATCTAATCATCGACCCTCAAAAAGAAGAGGGGTCAGATGGCCTTTCTAATTCAGTGGAGAGAATTAAAGAACATTGTATTTAGATCCCCATCTTGTAGCCATTTAATTTTGAATGTCTCCTTGAGGGACTTCTCTTTAATATCAAGAAGAGTGTTTAGTTTAGAAGCAAGCAGGGATTCCATAGAGAAATCTAGATTGAAGTCTACATTAGAGGCCTCATCTTGGAGAGTTTTAAGTGAGGATTCAAGCATGATAATCTCCTTGTCCAGGTCACTATAAGTCACATTGTTCTAAGATTTTAGATTACACTTCTGAATTTTCAATTTAAATAGAAAATTAGCACCCTACATGACGGATCAGGAGCTTTCAATCAGCTTACTACATCCACTTCGAGATGCCCAAGCATTGTTGAATCTAAAGGGGAGGGGTAGGCAATGTTCTCTACCCTTAAAATTGAACCGGATCAGATAGTGGTCAGAGGCAACTTTTGGAAGGGTGATGCTGGAAATAGAATTCCATTTATCCAAAGCGGCATTATTCACAAAAGCCTTGCCATGCTTGAAAGCAGTCATGAAGTTGAGACATCACCTATAATAAGTGTACTTGGTACCAACCAAACTAACCTCATTCAAATCATTGCCGTCAAAATATTCCTTAAATTCCCTAAGGGAAATTGGATAATGAACTGGGATAGTTTTTTCACTAGAACAAAGTAAGGTATTAAAATCACCAAAGACAATCCAAGGGGATAAGGAACCTCCAAAATTGCTCAGATCCTGCCACAACATTCTACGGTTTTGATATCTCCTTCTAGCATTAACAAAATATCCCACCAGATGTACAGAATCCCATTCTATAGAACAAGATATCACCTAGTCATTAATGAAAAGTATATCAATAGTGCCGATAGAGGCATGTGCAAAAGCCAATAGACATTCCTCCCACTCACTTGTACCATTTGTAGTGACTAGAGGGAAACCATATTTGTTGAGACCCGCAAAACCCCAAGAGAACAAGGATTTAGGTTTAGAAATTCCATGAAGAATCAGCTTATGAATCAGAATGTTCCTATGCAAGGCTTTAATTGTGGAGGTGTTCTCAAGACCCTAGAAATTCCAGTAAAGAACATTCAGTTTGAACCAGATTTGTAATTGATGTTTCCCTTCCTATTTTTCTTCTTTTCCTTCTTCTTGCATGAAGACTTTTTGGAATCAGTCGAGAGCTTGGTGAGACTCCTAGATTGCATTATGTGAGCTAAACCTTCATTAATATTCGGAACAGGATTCATAGGCTCCAGAGAGTGTTCATTCACCTCCATGGAGCACGAGGTTTCACTTCTGTCCTCTAAAGCTTCTTCCTCCTCAACCTTGTCGCACCACTTTTTTCTAGTGGGACTTGCAGATTTTTGCAGATCTGCATCCCCTGGAGAGAACAGATGATTACCAATCCCTTCCTCAGGTGTACTAGTCCCCAAAGGAGCATCCATAGTGACAGGGATACCATTTCCACCACCTTTAAACTCATCCTCTACAGAGAAAATGGCATCATATTCTTCATCTTCAACTCCAATAGGATGTGGGCTGGAGGGGGTACCACCAGTAGGAGCAGCAGGCAAGGGGACATCCTTTCACACCAACTGATCCTTTCCAAAGTGCTCCCCCTTTTCAATTATAGGTTTCTTGGCCTTATTCTTCTTTCCAACCATCTTCCAATGATTCACCTAGTCAGAAGCAGAGTCTCAAACCAACCATTACTGCTTCTGAATATTTCTGCAATTGGAGAGAGAATGACCTACTATTTTACAATATTCACAAAAATGGGTTTTCTTCTCATACTCGAATCTAATTTCAGACTTTCGATCGTTATCTAAGAATTTGACAATGTCTGACAATTTGGAATCTATGTTTACTTCCACAAGAACTCAGGCATAGAATTCCAATTCTCCATAAATTGTGGTTGTAATGCTATGAGTTTTGTGAAATGATGCTTTGGACACATTGGGGGTAGTATATGTAAATATTTAGTCCCCTTTGGGAATCATACACTGAAATAGAGTGACGTGAATCTTTGAGTTATGGTTTTTAGGCAGATGATGTTGTATTCCTTCGGTTCGGTTTTGTTCCTGCATAGGTGTGAGGACATTGGTGTATAGCATGTTCTCCATTATGATCAGTCATTAATAATTATAATTCCACAAGTCTTCTTCATCCTTTTGTTCACATGTTCATTATTGGTGCTCTTGCAATTCCACTAATGTATGTCTATGTGTATCTTTCACCACTCGTTCTTTTTCCATTTATATTCTCTATCCAGAAAATAAGCATGATTTGGGGTTGGTATTGTACATAATAAATATAATATCCCAATTATGGTTCCATGTAAAAAGAATTAATTTAATCTGTACATTAAAACACTCAAATATGAAAATTGGAGATAATTTTAAATTAAATCAAATATAAATAGTATGTTGATGACTCCACTATTGGTGATTTATTAAATTAGTTACTCTTTATTTTAGTGATTCCATTTATTCGTATCAGTGAATCATTCTATATATTATTCATTATGTTTTTTTTTCACCATGCATTGGTGACTCAATGCGTCGACGACTCATTTTGTTATCTCGGTGAGTTATTCCTTTTATCGGTGACTCATTTTAACTATTGGTGAGTCATCTTTTGGTGAGTCAGTTTATAATATTAGTGAAACATTTGTTCATTTGATGTGACATTTCTTCTATTGGTGTGACATATGAACAGTCAGTGTGACATTGAAACTATCAGTGTCATAGTTATTCTGTCGGTGTGAGTGAAATGTGCATAGTCAATTTTCTTTTTTAACTGTCTTACAACATGAATGTCAACATAATTTGTTACTCCTATATGTGCCCATAGAGAATCATAATTTTATATTATTTATTATAAATAAACATAATTGAAACTATTGGACATGATTGTACGTCATATGTGATTATTAAAACCATTAAAACCAGAGATGGGCCCATAATCACTTATGGGACAACAATCTCCTACTTTTTATGATCAAAAAACAATTCATCATAAAGTATAATTACATGATTAATAATATAATCATTAAACTTATTATCTCTCATTACTGATTTGATAAAAAAAAGTAATTTCTCAAAAATGAGACAATGTTATGAGATTATATAATTAATGACTTATTTTGTCCCCCTTTATCTTTTTCTCCCCCTTTATCTTAATAAGATGTAAAAAACAATCACAATAATTCCATTATTTTTCTCACCCATTTGGTATTATCAAAAAGCATAAAGAGATAAAGGAATAGATATTAAGAATGAGACAACACACTGAAAGAACTGCAAGATCAATGAATTTTATAGATAATGTATTGTATAGTAACTGAAATAAAAAAATTCAATAAAGCATCCCTATCAAAAATTCGTCCAAACTAGTCCTAAGGATCTAGTCTACACTTTCCTTTGATATAAGGATCAACGGTAGGTTCGTTGGATTGCTGATAATTGATTGGAGGTTCTGAATGAATTCTTAATAGGGGAATACGTACTCCTTCTATATCAAAAGGTGAATTTGTAGGTTTGGATGAATCATAAAGATAGATTTACTTTTCGATGATATGTTAGATCTAACTCAAAACATATGAAATTGAGAAAGACAGTGGAGGAAGTTTCACACACGTACCAGTAGAGGCTGAAGAGGTTATAGGGGGTCTAAGAGGAGTACCCTATAAGATAATTTAGGATTCAATCTGAACATGGATATGTGGATTCAATATATTGTTGAAATATGTGATTATCTCCCCACTATATTGAATGGAATTCTCAGAATCATATTTTTTATCCCCACACTAGTCACGATGAGGTGTGAATTAATTAAATTTTTGAACATGATCATAAAAATATCCTGTCACTGGAGGCAACATCAAATTATTTACCATGTATTTAATGATACTTGTCAGCTGATTTTTGGTATAAATGTTCTTGATGTAATAGTCCATTTTATCTATGATCTGAGCTATAGATTCTATTGAAATTTGTATAAACACCTAATCTTCATAATCACCATAGTCCAAACCAAGATCCACATATCAATGATATATTTCTAATTTAGAGAAAACATAATAATCTAATGGGGTGAGAGTGTCATGTCTTAGTCATTATGTTTGATTCTCCTCCTCACCTTGATCTATCCATTTATGAGGCTCCCCAACAACTTGAGGTGTTATTCTAGAAAACAATAACTATGGAGTAGAGACAAACTGAGTGTCCACTATATCATCATGTTGAACTATTTGGTCTTCTTCTCTAGCACTAATTTCTTCTATAACAGGAGGTCACACAATCATTCCATGGACCATAAGAACATTTAGTTTGATGGCTTCATCTTGATAATCATCAGGATGATCAGAGCCATTTCCCCCATCCACTTCATTCATTGTTTTCATCATCAACAGTATTCCCATTATTCCCATCATCTACCTCTACCTTACCTCTAGAGCCACTACCTTTCTCTTATTTGTTACTTCATCAGCCACATTCTCTTGCTACTTCTTCACTTTATTTATCCCATAATACCTATTCAGACCGACTAGACCTTCTCACATACTAAACACTTCTAGAACCTTCTCTCCTCCAATCCCCTTTATGACCAAGAGTTTTCTCATCAATACGTAATGTCAGTGGTGGACTAGGAGGTACATATGACCTTTTTCATAGAGCTTTAGTTGTTCCAGGTTCTCTTATAGCATCAACAAGAAATAGTTGATCTCTACTAGGAGTAGAATCTTCATCTTCACGAGAATAAATATTATCTGCATCTTCGTGTCCTAGACCAGGGTCCACTACATCTGTTGGTCTAACGTGGTGGTCCACTAAGTTGAAATTTTTAAAAATATTATCATCATCACCAACACATTCCTTCTATTATGGGTTCTAAGTTATTTTAATACTCCGACATATATACTTACCCCAGAAAATTTCACTATAAGATGAAACAGTTTCCTCACATTTATGCATACATCCTATCCCTTACAGTATGGTTGAGATCATCCTTTTTTACAATAGGGAATTGGTCTTATAGTAGGGCTTAATAATTTCACTGATATTCATTAATTGATATCTACACTAGTTCAAATTATCTCAATTATTTACAAAAATTAAACAAGTATACATCTTGTTACATCCGCGATGAAATGTCTCATTTCATTGAGAAATGCTAGTGCTGAATAAATTTATCAAGTGGCCAAGTTTCACCATCTAGCTCTGTAGCAATAGAATACATGTGCTCCTCATTTCTTAATAGCACCTTCAGATCTATCTGAAAGAAAAAGATGTCACTTTCATGTGGATAAGTCCTTTATTAATCATTATACACACCATTGTGTGGAACCTTATGTTGTTCGGCCCAATGCCTAGAATAAAACGAAATTATACTTATATTAACAATATATTTGATCCAACATACCTGAATAAATTCCAAATGAAATTCATAATTCATATAAAACTAAAGGACATGCATATTTTAATAGGGCCTCTCATTATCTGAAAACTAGTCAACCCAACATAGGGTATGCAACACCCTCAACAGAAAAGAATTACTCTCTAGAATCCATTTAGAAATAACATCATTATTTGAAGTTAGAAGACTATTAAAAGGAGCTATATTGATATGCTGAGACTTACTATATTCTCCCCTCTACTTCTTAGAAGGTTGTGACTCATCTCCAGATCCTCCTTCAAGTGTGTGCTCCATCATTTCCATTTATGATGGTTTAGATGAAGGTTGGAAGGTGAAAGTTAAAGGGTAAAGAGAAATGTAAGGAGTGTGTAATGGTTAAAGTGTGATAGTTAGAAGTATAGTGGATCAACTCAAATTTAAATCATTTATGGCATTAGAGATTTTAAATTAATGAATTGGGATCAAGGAAATAAATAAATCAACAACATTTTGGATTAAAAGAAAAAATAGATAAATTGGAGGGTTCTATCAGTGTCAGAATTACTATATCATCATCGCACTAGGTTTCTATGAATGGAAATATCAGCATGACATTATCAGTTTAATCATTAATATATTAAGATGCCAATATCTTTGTCGGCATGATAGAGTGTCGTTGTATTTTTGACCAACTTTCTGCATGAAAAATGTGTGGACATGACAATGGTTAGGATGAAATTGTCAGTGTTGGCATGACATGTACACTTATTTTTTACAAAGAGTTTTAAATATAAGGTCCTTATAAATTAGTAATCCCTAATTCATGTTTAATGTAATTTATTCATTCAGTGTTCAATGCCCTTGCGAATATGTATTCAAGATGAGGTTTAGTATTAATAAACTGTAGTGTTATATTACTTTTTTGTTAATGATAACTCAAAAAGTGATATATAACACAAACATTCCTTGTTCTAGAATGAGAAACAGTTTCCTTAGAGAAGTTAATAGCACTTACATTATCAAAGATTATTGGGAAATTTCTGAAATGATTTCCATAGTGTAGTAAAGTGTGTTTCATCCACAAAATTAGAGCACCCCAACTTCCAGCATCTATGTATTCTTCTTCAACTATAGATAATGAAACAAAATATTGCTTCTTACTACCCCATGACACTATAGAAATTCCAAAAAGTAAAATTTTCGAGAGGTTCTATTTCTATCTAACTTACAACCACCAAAATCAGCATCAGAGTAATTCACTAAATCAAAAATTTATCCTCTAAGAATGAATAATCCTTGGTTGGTAGTGTATTTGATGTATTTTAAGATTATTTTAACAACATTTAATGTGATTATTTATGGGTATCTTAAAAATGGGTACACCTACACATACTAAATATAATTTCTGACCTACTAGAAGTTCAGTATAGTATACTCAGAATCATTCCTCTGTAAGTGGTTAGATCAATAGATTTTCCATTTTCATCGAGATCCATCTTATATGTGGTACTCAATGGAGTATCACAACTATTTTTACCATCAAAGACAAAACTATTTAAATGATATATACTACATTTACATTTTTTTAAAATAATTCATTCACAATTTTGAATATTTTTTAATATAATAAAGAATCTTAGTTCCCCCATTAAACAAATTTCAAATTCACTTTGAATAATTTTTGAAAAAAAAACACATAATGAATTTTTAGAATATAAAAAAAATAATATCACCTATATAAATTTGAAAAACTAAAACTTATTTATTAATTATTTTTATAAAAATATTATGATATGTTCTAACTTTTGTAAATCCATTATAAATAAGAAAACTAAATAATTTATCATACCATGCTCGTAGATATTTTTTTAAACACTATAAATCATTTTTTTAATTTAAAAACATGAATTGGAAAATGAATGTCTATAAAACCAGGGGTTGTTGAATGAATACATCTTCAACTATTTACCTATTTAAAAATTAACTATTAACATCCATTTGATATATTATAAAATTTACATGTGTTGTATTTGAAAGAAGGACTGTTATGGCATCAAGTCTAGTAACTAGTGGAAACTTTTCATTGTAGTCAGTGCCTTCTTCTTGACTATAAGCTTGTGCAACCAATCTAGCTTTATTTATTACAATTTTACAAGCTTCAGATAATCTATATCAAGAAACCCGTTTAGATTATATGGTTAATATTTCACTAAGCCTATCTACAAGATTCCATAATTTATTTTTTTTAAACTGATTTAATTATTCTTACACAGCCATTACAAAAAGATCATCGTTGATAGAATAATTGATGTTCATATGATCAAGCTGTAAAAAACGTGCTTGATGTATAAATTAATTTCTCTTAGAAACTATAGAATGTGTTCCCTTATCATTGATTCCAAATAAAACATCTAATGGATGGTTCTTAAGGGTTCTTGGGGGTCTAGAAAAATAATGGATAGATATTTTAGGTTCATATATAGGTTTAGGATCATCATGATTATAGTCTAGTGAATTACCTGAACATGAATATTTGACAAATTATTTAATATTAGGGTCAATAGAGAGTTAATTTATGTCCATGTTTTATTGATCATCTTGAACATTTTCTATGAAGGTCTTAGGTTCATGTGGATCTATTTTCTAAAATTTGGCATGTAAAAATTCTTCCACACACTTGGTTGTTTTATTAAACACTATATAAGAATTATAATATATTTAATATCCTATAAGGATTTTATATCACTTTTGGATTCAAATTCTTCTAGATTTTCCTTCGTATTATGGATAAAGACCATGAGATCAAAGGCATTGAAGTAACTAATATCATGTATCATATTGTTCAATACCTCATAAGGGGTTCTCTTAAGAATTGGACTTAATATGACTATATTAATTATATAGAAATATTTATTGACAACATCTTCCCAAAAATAGATAGTTAAGTCATATTCATTAATCATAGTCTAGGATATCTCTTATAATGTTCTCTTCCTTCTTTCATCAACACTATTCTACCGAGGTTTCCTATGAGCAGAGATGTTGTCACTACAACTATATTGTGAGAAAAAATATTAAAACACCTTGTTTTCAAACTCACGAACATGGTCACTTCATAATTATTTCATTCTAAGTCAACATTGGTTTTATACTATTTTAGAATACTTGATAAAATGATAAAATTTTCACTTTTGTAAGATAGAATGAAAGAACATGTGTATGTAGAAAATCCATCTACAAAAACATAAAAATAGTGTCTCCCATTTAGAAACGAAACATTATATCATCCAAAAAAAAACATGTGAACCAAAAAGAGAGGTTGATAAGTATAAACATAATTCATTGGTTTGAATGATGGTTAATAATGTTTACCCATTAGATAGTGATTAAAAATTTTGTCATCTAAAAACTCATTCTTAGGTTGATCATAGACAAAACCTTTTTTAAGATTTCTAAGAGAGTGTATGTTACAATGTCATAATATTCTATGCCAAATCCAGGAATATATATGACTGGAACTTATGCATGAAACATTTTGAGAAACTAATGAACCATTGTTTAGAGATTAAAATTTTTCATTTCTATGAGCACTAAATTCAATTTCATTTTTTGAATTAAAAAAAATTGAATGCATCCTTTTCAAATTTAATTGTAAAACTATCCTCGTACAATTGAGAGAGACTATGTAGATTTTTCATTAATCCATCAATAAAAACTAATTTGGGAATTAAAACTGAATTATAGTAACTAATCTGGCCAAAGCCAACTATTACCCCTTTACCATTATCACCAAATGTGTCATGACCACCATAAATATTTTTTCAGATTTTTGAAGAAAGAATAATCTCTTGTCATATGTCTTGAAAATCCCCTATCCATGTTCCATAGATATCTACATGATCTCTTCAAGTAGATTCCCAAAAAATTATATTTTGAAAAAATGAATTTGGGTCCCAAATTTTTTGAGTTCAGTAAAATTAGTAATAAGTTCTTTGGGAACCCACATAAGTTGCATGGGTTTACTATACAAAATTCTAATGTATTAGAAAATTTTTCATTGTTTGGGCTATAAAAACATGTTGCAGTAAAAGATGATTCATATATGTAACTTGAAGAATATTTTCTAGAACTGGGAGTAATACTAGATTTCCCATATTTAGATAAAAAAGTATTTTTGACAATATAAATTTTACCATGATGATAACCAACACAACTTTTTTATTTATGTGCAACTTGTTTACCAAGACTTTGAACCATGATATATTTTCCATTAGTAATCTTTTTCTAAATAATTTATAAATTGGACATTGAAAAATTCAAGCTCATTTTTTTCTATAAGAAATTGATATTTATTTTCCTTTTATATGGTAAAAATATATTGTAAATTATAGGTATGTTCTATTTGTTTATCTAAGACTTCATATTTATATTTTAATCTATTTTATTTATGTTCAAGAATTTTTTTGTATTTAAATAGTTCATCATTAGTTATATTTTCATATTCACTTTCATCGCCATAATAATAAGGATTATGTACATGAGACTCATGGGTTACCTCAAATGTGTTTGTCATGAAACAAATGTTTTACTTATCACTTTTCACATCATGATGTGATTATTACTCTCTTGAGCTATCCTCAAAATCACTCTTGGTGGCCTTCAATTCATTGTTTTATCATTTATCATTGTACTCTTATTTCTTCTGATATTTTAACTTATTACAGTCTTCCATTTCCTACAATCTTTTTATACATTGATAACAAACTATTACATTTGAGTTATCCTTTTTTCCATTTCTTTTTCTAGTTTCCCTATAATAATATATTTCTTTATTATTGAAATTCCTAGAAAAAATATTCATTATTAAAAAATTATTAATCCATTTGAATAACTGATCAATTTACACATAACTATATGATGGTGAATATTGCACACTAGTACTATCATAATGAGTTTGAATAATTTCATTTTTAATATTTTTGGAAGTAGTAGTTTTGATTTTCACTGACATTTTCATTGGATCAACCTCCTATTATTTGTGAAATTTTAATTCTTCCTCATACATAATCATATTTTCTATCAACTACTTTAATTGAAACATAATTATCTCATAGTATTCTCTAATTTATTCTGAGATTCCTCTCCATCTATCTAGTAGACATCTGAGAATTCATATGATTTTCTCTATTATTGTGACTTCATTTCCCAGAGAAATCATAGTTTTTACAGTATTTTTGAACCTAAGACACAAATCAGAAAATTTATAATTATGATACATCTTAAAGTTATCATATTAAATATTATAGGTAATAAATCTCATTTCATTGACATAAGAGGTTCCTTTATGTGAAAGAACAAACGTCTCCCAAATTTCAAGGGTTGTTTTATATGTTGAAATCCTATTGAATTATTAATATCTTAATGAACAATATAAGGAATTAATAGTCTTGAATTTATTATTATAAGTAGTCTTGGTTGGGTTATCTAATGTATTTCTCGAAATATCAGGAATATTACATTCATATACAATGAAAGACCAAATTTCCGAACACATACCCTCTAAATGAATTTTCTTCTTTATTTTCGATTGGGCATAATTAGTTCCATTAAAAAAGGTAGATCATATGGTATCAGAACCGTCTAATATATTATCTATAAGAAATAATAATGAATAGGATTTTAAAGAATAAAAAATTTAGAACTAATAGAAATTTAGAGATGTTTAAAAAATAAATATAATTAGAGTTGAAATGATTTGAAAAAAAAATTATCCACCATTTATACAAAATGTTGGTTGTTATAGGAATCTCAATTTGGGGCTGAATTGAGTTCCTAGAACAACCTAAAATATTTAAATATCTCTTGATACCAATATACTAAACCAAAATAGTTATAAACACTATCCATGAATATCTATGAAATTAAAACATTGTTTTCTAAAATATTAGTTAAAACAAATTAAACTATCTTTGAAAACACAGCAGATTAAAACAAGTTGTTCAGCTTCAAGATGAGTCTTAATCCGCTCCACATAGTGATATCCTACCACCATGAATTATATATATATATAATTCATGGTTTTATATATACATATTTATTTTTTTATTTTTTTATTGGATCCTCATTCTGGATTGGGGTTAACCCAATAGTATACAAACATTCTTGGTCACAAGACCTCTTTCACAGTTATATGTGGGAACTAAAAATAGCCCAGTGACACAAGAGATATAAGAAAGCTCTATGTGGGATATAATTGGTGTAAAATTATATTTGTATGAGCATATCTTTTATCCATCAGTTCAGTGAAGGATATTTCGTGTGTTTAGCTGACAGAAGCACACACTACACGAAATGTAGTAATAATGTACCCAATATAGTGGGAAATAAGAAGATATAGTTTTGAATGATCATATTGTTGTGAAATTCATTTCTAGATTATTTGGATGTAAAAGATGTGAATATTGAGTTCTCTTCTATAAATAGACTTTCAAAAAGAGATTCGTCATGTTTTATAATATGATCTCTATGAATATGAAGTTCTATTCCTTTGGTTCTATTATGTTTATTGTAGAGGTATTGGATCTTGGATGCACATAAATTTCTTCAATGTGTTCATTCAATAAGAATTAGAATTCCTTTTTGTGTTCTTATTTCTATTGTTCACAGTTTCAGTATGGGTTCTCGGGCGAGCCCTTTATAGTATGTTTATGTTTATCAATCAAATTTCATGATTTTTTTCTTTTATATTCAATAGCCCAACAATAATCCTGATTTTGGGTAGGTTGTGTACCTCTTACTTATATCATCCCAATTAATAATGTATGTAAATATAAATAATTTAATTTTATCATTAAAATACCCAAATATTACCATTAAAACTAATTTCAATGAAAATTAAATTTAAATAGTTTGTCCAGGAATCCTTTTATCAGTGACTCCTTCAATTGGTATTAGTGGCTAATTCTATCAGTGATTCATTCTATATATATCTCCATGATTTGATGTCCCAATGCATCAATGAATCATTTTGTTATGTTGGTGAGTAATTCCATATATAGGTGTCTTATTTGTACTGTCAGTGAGTCATCTATCCGTGAGTCAGTTATTACTTTTGGTGAGACATTTTTTCTTTCGGTGTGACATTTCATCTATTGGTGTGATATTTTAACTATTGGTGTGACTTTTGAACTGTTGGGGTCTAGTTGTTCTGTCTGTGTTAGTGAGTCATACATAGCCATTTTTTTAACTTCCTTACAACTTGAATGTCAACATTGTGGGTTAAACATATAATGGCATATAGAAAATCATAATTCAATGTCATTTAGTATTAATAAACATGAATGAAATGATTTGACATTATTTGACATTATTTTTTATTATTTCAATAATTAAAACCAAAGAGGCACAACTAATCTCATATGGGCCAGTAGTTTCATTTAATGATACTCCACCATAGATTTTACATTTTCCTGTAACCAAATTTGTAATTATTTTATGTTACAGTCTCATCATTTATCAATATTGTTTATAATTTTGTTTCTAATGATAGAATTTTATGATCCATCTCACAATAAAGACATAAATTTTATTGTCATATTTTTATTTCATTTGAATACTTGTTTTACAATAATTTTTATCTCCTTATGTACCATATAGGTGAAAAATTATGTTTTTATGAAGAATTGTCCCTTCAGCCTAAAACAAATATTCTTTCAAGACCAGGTTTTCTAAATATATTTTAAAAATAGTTTTTCAGTTTTCGTAACATGATTTATTAATGAAATTTCTACCCATTTTTTACTTTTTAGAAACAAAATTAAGTGTTATCCTAATGTAATTTTAATAAACAATTCTCATTTGGTATTACCGAAAATGGGAATGGAAGCGATGTTGTATTGTGTAAGGAAGGAACAAAAAATACCATCGCCATTACAATTATTTAATTAAAACATATCATGTAATTATTAAATGATACATTTGATGAAAACAAATATCAAATTTCATTTACATTATAATAATTTTTAAAAGAGAAAATGATATTTTACTTTATAAATGTTTCAAATGATTAATGAAAATAATTTTCCTTATAATATTACAATAATTCTTGATTCTTATGCCTTACTAGAGATATTATCAAATGATAAAATTACCATTATTTCTATTAATGATATATGTTTATGATGGAATGATTTTGATGATTCCTTTATCTCTAACATGGGATAAATAATGATAATATTCTTATCAAACATGCTTATTTTTTCATGGATTAAACAATTATGATTATGAACATTTTTTCATTTCAACAAGTTATGATAAGATTAATTGTTTATGAAACAAATTTATTTAAATGAGTTATTATATGATTTATTTATTATTAAATTTTGGCACACATTTGTTTTATTTCCATTATGATACTAGTTGTACCTATATCATCCCCCTATTTATTGGGTAATAATAAATGTTAAAGTCGATCATAGGGTACATAGGTTGTTAGAAAAATCCTGTAAGAACCCGGGTTTTGAGCATGTAAGACAATGAAATATTCTTGATGTTATTCCAGAGCAGGGCATTCAGACGGCATGTGATTCCGAGCCCTGGTGTGGCCGGAATTATATTTTAAGTGCGTTCACACTGGATAAGGAAATAAAAAATATTAACTCCTAAACAGTTGCTCGGATGGGAAAACTGAGGGCACCGTTGAGTCAGGAGCTTGCTGCTTACCCAAGGAGGGGTGTCACTTTCGCGGGCGTGACCCTTCTGTGGAAAATGCCACCAGGGTCATTTCTGTAATTTATCGGCCTCAGGTATAAACTTTATAACTTCTGAACAGAGGTTTGGATTAAAATTTTGAGGCCACCATTGCACTCAGAACGTGGTTTTTACCCTAGGAGTGGCATAACCACGACCCCATCGAGAGTTTGGGTATGGGCCTACTTGTGGGAGTTTAAAACAAATTAAATTTTTAATTATTTTTCCCCTAATTAAACACCCACCCCTCACCCTTCTTCCCCCTTTCCTATCCCAAGAGGAATCCCTCTCAAGAACCATCAATCCCCTCTCCCAAACACTCCATGGTGCGGCGGCTCCGGCGGATCATCGGCGAAGTGACGGGAAATTCCCTGCGAGGAAGGCTCATGTATTTTTTTTCTTATCTCCCACAACCTCATAAAATGAAATTCATTTCATATAAATTCTGTCCAATTGTCGAGAGAAGACAATAGATGCATAGGGATTGATTTGTGCTTTCCAATTCTCTTTTCAGATTGAAACTCCGAGTCACGGGGCGTCCTGGGGAGCCCTGGGAAGTTTTTCAGCCAAACTTTGTTTTCTGGCAGTCCCAGGTGGCGCGGTGGGCTCCCAGGCGGTGGCGGCACGACTCCCAAGTGGTGGTGTGGCACAGCACCCAGGTGGAAGCGTATCGGCCATCGACGGTAGTCTAACGTGGCAGGAAGAGGTCGTCGGTCCGGGGCGCGATGGGGGTCACGACGGAAAACCCCTAGTGGGTGACAGAGACCCGCCTTCGGCGGGTCTCAGCGCGGGACAACGACTGGCCATGAGGGCCGGTTGGTGCGGGTGGTCCACAGGGAAGGGTCGTGGGCCGGCACAGCTGAGCGGGCCAGCCAGCGCATGTCAGGCCAGGACGGGTGGACCGGCTGGACCGGGCCGGTCCAGCTCGCAGGGTTTATCCCCCTTGTCTTTGGACACCCGTAACTTTCACTATGGGTGAGTGTTTTGCAAGATGTCTTCGGCATCGAAATCCTCGACTCGAGACAGATTCTTTGAGATTCTCTCAGGGATTTTTTTATTCCAAATACGTGACTTCGGTTGCACGACATTCCCGTTATGTATTTCTTATCACCTCTCCGGGATCGTTCTTTCGGATGGCGTGAACACATCTGAATTCATTTTTAGGCGACGTCAGTGGAATTGTAACCCTGGTGTTGAGATGATGTCGTAAAAGGTTGTTTTTGGATTTGAAAATGGAGTTGAGGTGTGCGACCCACGAGCCATATTTAAAGATGTGTGTAGCGTAATGTGACGGTTTCATCAGACATCCATTCTGGGCGAGTGAATAGTCATTTTGGCGTGTTTTTCTGAGGGCAACACGATGGCATAGTTCTCCCGACCTTTTTCGGTACAGCGGTGTTTGCCCCACGAGACTTCGTATTAGCATAAAGCGGTGTTGAATAAATTTTCGTCCAGAGTCCGTTTCAAGCGAGTAAATTATCTATCTCACATGTCTTTCCATGAGGATTACAATGGTGTAATCAGTTTGGTCGTGCAGAGCCTCTTTCAAAATCTCATTAAATGTGGAACCATGAAAGGTCATTTTCCAGAGGTTCCTTTGACTCACTCTGAACCAACACATGGTAGTGATATTAGTAACACCCAGTAATGGCACGGGCAGCGCGGATTTATCAAACTAGTTTTGGGTTTACCCTCAAGTGAGGCTGGGCAGTGGGTTACCCACCGACGTATCATTATTTAGCCTGAAGTGTGGCTGGGCAGTGGGTTACTTGTTGACCTTAAGGTTTACCCTCTAGTGAGGCTGTATAGTGGGTTACCCATTGACATTAGATTTTACCCTCTAGCGGGGCTGGTCAGTGGGTTACCTGTTGACTTTAGGGTTTACCTTCAAGCGGGGATGGGCAGTGGGTTACCCGATGACCTGTTAGGGTTTGACCTCTATCAGGGCTGGGCAGTGGGTCACCCGACAACCGTTTGGGGTTTACCCTCTAGTTGAGCTAGACAGTGGGTAACTCGATGACTTCTTTCAGACTTAGCCCATTCTATGAGGCTAGTCATCGACTATTATCTGTTATTACTGGAGCAGGACTCTTGTTTCTATGGTTCAATGATGAGACACCTTTGGCGTGCGGGACTTTTGGGCATCAGGGATGGATCTTCTTAGAACTCTTGGTGTCTTTTCCTGGGCTGATCGTGGATATAAAGATCCCATTACACACTCGTTCATGTTTCATGTTGAGTATATATATATATATAGACACCCTACTTTAGGTCCCACTCCTTGGGTTCAGTTTCTCTCCTTCTAGGAGGGGAGAAGACACGTAGGGTATGCCACATGATTTCCATTTCTAGATCCTCTTGGTCAGACGATCCTACTTCCTTTCTCTTGTTGGTTTGAGTTGCACTCTATTTACTGTACTCCTTCACTGGCCTCTGTTCTGTCTACTTCTCACTATTTTACTACCTCCTTTGTTTCTCCCTCGAGCTTTTGAGGGAATCCTACTGAGTAAATTTATACTCACCCCTCCTAGGGATCTGCCTACACTTGGTGTGCCCTTGCAGACGATAGACTGGTCGATTGAGACTACAAAGTATCATGGATGACACAAGATCTTGGGATGCATTTAGGGGTCATAGTAGGAATTTCAGGTCTGAGACCCAATAGCTATTTACTTTTGTTTACCTATTTTCTATTTGTGGTACCTTTTGGGTTTGGTGCTTGTTTTTCCCTTTTTCTGTTCAGTTATCTTGTGAGTACTTTTCAGCACCTTATATGTTCTACTTAGAAGTTGATGAATGATTATGGTTGAGTTATAGTTTTCTGTACTTTGGTTCGTTATTACTATGCACTTCTTCATTGAGTGGGTTGTGTGTGTGTGTGTGTGTGTACAGGTACATAGGAAAAGGCCTCCCTGAGATTTTTATGCCTTCGGCGCTTGTCACTAGCCACTGGCCTATGGAGGCGAGCTTAGTGTAGTCGTGGCTCGAGACTAGTAGGGTCGGGTCATGAGAAAGTGGTATCAGAGGATGGATCATTCCATGGTGAGTTGTTCGGATGTCCCTAAAAAGGAATTGGATGGGATTTAAAGAAACATTGTTGATGTTTCTCAAGAGCGGCCCTTGGGCCTCGGTGTCCAGTGATCGTACGGGCAGCTGATGTATCAATTCACTAGGGCCCTGATAACCTGCTTATCGACTCGGTACACTAAGACACTTGTTTTAGGGAATTTGGAACATGCATAAGGTATGATTGAGTCTTTGACTATACTTTTTGAGTCATATCCCCTTTGTTATTACATATATATATATATGTGTGTTCATCTGATCTCGGTAATCCATGATAATTTTCAGGATGCCCCCATAGTAGCAGCCTGCTAGGTTACACTCTCTAGTTCATGACAATGACCTAGAGAGCGACAAGGAATCAGTTCTGGGACCCTAAACTAATCCCCTTCCGCCCAGTGCTTTAGTAGTAGACCCTCCACCTTAAGAGCGACAGTTAGTACTGGCAGTATAGGCCGAGGTTGAGCGCAGGCTGAGTGCGTTCCGAGACTTCCAGCGTCAGAGGCTGCAGAAGTTCCACGGGGACCCAGATCCACAGGTATAGGAAGACTTTCTAGAGTATGTGGACATACTTTTCAGGTTGGTATGGACACCGGTGGACTATATGGTAGCCCTATCTCCCAGCCTCTTTCTTATGATGGTCGGGCGTTGGTGGTGGTTGGTTACGCAGAGCCACGATGAGTCATCTCCCACATGGGATAGCTTCCAGAAGCTCTTCCGAGAAGAGTACTCCCACTCTTATTTATGCTCCGTTTGGATTCTGGATATTCTGGAGCTGAAGCAGGGGGGTGACCGTGGTGTATTACTTGGCCCGGTCTTCCAATATGACATGCGACTCGTAGGATATGGTCCACAATAGTGACTTTCCGGCGTGGAAGTTTGAGTAGGGTCTTCGCAGGGAGATCTGTTCTAGTGTAGTACCCCTGTGCATCCACACTTATGTTCGGGTTCTAGAGTGGGCACTCGTGACCGAGAGATTCTTGGCTAAGGGACACTAGATGATAGGGCCAAGCAGTGGCCGCTTTAGAGTAGAGTCTTCCTTTACAGGAAGGTGGAAGAGAGAAGTGCCTTAGTAGATGAGACCCTTCCGCGAGTAGACTAATTTGTAGGGTAATACACTGCAGTGTCACCGTAGAGCATCGGGGTAGTCAATAGAGAGTTGGTTCTATGCCTGTGATGGACGGGGTCACCTGCCACGGGACTCCCTAATAAGGTGTACCATGCAGTTTTGGCAGGTAGTGGGCGCACCGTAGTGGCAGAGGTAGTTCCGTGACCAGGGATCCCTCAGGTGAGGACAGGGTGGCCCTCAGGGAAGTGGCACAGGCAGAGCGGTAGAACCTAGATGTGGGGGACATCAGTTCGAGGTCCTTCCACCACCACCACTAATTATCTCACGCCAGGCTCAGGGAGCTGGCGGTAGGGGACGTGGGCAGCTTCAGGCTATGGGTGTTCATGACCCCCCAACACACGAGATGGTACATGGTACGATTTGTGTTTACTCTACGCTTGATTCGGTACTAGTAGAGAAAGAAGCCGACCAATTCTTTATATCGCTGCTTTTGGTATGAGAGTTGGAGATTCTAGTAGAGGCACTGACACCTGCACATATCCTTGAGGTTCCTACGGGAAGTCCCTCGTTGGTGACATTCCTCTGCAGACTGTGCGAACTGTCGTTCAGAGGAGAGATTTTCATATGGGACCTAATATTCATCACGATGGAACCCTATGACGTCATCTTGGGCATGGATTGTCTTACCATGGTTCACGCCCAGATGGATTATCAGTGAAGATTAGTCAGTTGCATCCATTCTAATGGGATGAGGTTCACCATCCTTGGTGAACGAGTCCTTGTAGAAGAGCAGACGGGTACTCTATGAAGGGGACCATGAACTTTTACTCACCAGTTGGCGAGCATGTATCTCCGAGAAGCATATTCTACAGGCACATGGATCCCTACTGTTGTAGAGGGCTACATGGGCGACTTTCCCTAGGATGTCTTGGGACTACCTCTAAGGTGAGAGATGGAGTTCTACATTGACTTGCAGCCAGGGACTGCCCCAATATCATGTGCAGCATATCAGATGGCACCCATAGTGATTCGGGTGCTATGACTTCAGCTGGACGACCTTCCTGAGAAGGGATTCATCAGGCCCAGTGTGTCCCCCTAGGCAGCAACAGTTTTGTTTTAGAAAAAGTCATATAGGAGCCTATGGCTTTGTGTGGATTATCGTCGACTGAATCAAGACACAATAAAGACCAAGTACCCTTTTCCAAGGATTGAGGATCTCTTAAACTAGATGAGGGTTGAGAAGTGGTTATCCATGATTTCTCTTCGATCCGGCTACCACCAGTTGTGGGTTCATGAGGCTGACATCCCAAAGTTGGATTTTTGTTGTCGTTATGGACATCATGAGTTTCTGGTGATGCCCTTTGGCATGACGAATTCCCCTGTCGTTTTCATGGATTTGTTGAACCAGATCTTCCAACCATACATGGAACTATTTTTGGTTAATTTTATTGACAACATACTCATCTACTCTGCGATGGAGGAGGAGCACGCAGATCATTTGAGGATGGTCCTAGACATACTCCAGGAGCAGTAGTTGAATGGGAAGCTATCTAAGTGTTAGTTCTGGATTATTGAGGTTCACATTCTAGGGAATGTTATTTTGGAATAGGATTTGGCATAGATCCCACAAAGGTAGATGTATTTCTTTCTTGGGTGCCACCCAAGAATGTGTCAAAGGTGCGGAGCTTCCTTGGTTTAGCAGGGTGGAATATCTATCATCGGTTGCTACCCCATTTACCACATTGAGGAGGAAGGGATGATCGGTCGCCTGTACTGAACAGTGTCATAAGGCCTTCGAGGAGATGAGGTAGAGGTTGACTAGTGAACCAGTGTTGAGGCTTCCAGAAGAGGGTGTTGAGTTTGTGGTATACTGCGACGCTTCAGGAGCTGGGCTCGAGTGCATGATGATGCATCAGTGGGTAGTGATTCCATATGGGTCGAGGCAGTTGAGTCCCCATGAGAAGAATTATGCCACTCATGATTTGGAGTTGGAAGCGGTGGTCTTATCCTTGAGGTTATGGAGACACTACCTTCTGGGTGAGCATTTGTAGGTCTACTCAGACCACCAGAGCCTCATGTACATCTTCACTCAAAGGGATTTGAATCTGAGGTAGAGGAACTAGCGGGACGTTCTGCAAGACAATGATTTCAATATAGTAAACTCTCTGAGGAAGGGCAACATAGTAGAAAATGTCCTTAGCGGTAAGTCTCATAATTTCTTAGTTCGGGAAGATTTAGAGCAGTTGGCTTCCCTACGGCTGACCTTGGTGGACAAGAGGGTATGAATTTTCTGTAATAGATGTGGTTGACTCCTTTTCTCCTTGTGCATGTGAGAGAGTTGTAGCTGGGGGATGTTGACAGTGGGGTGCTGCGTGATCAGATATTCATGGGGCAACACACTCGATGGGTATTCTGAAGGAGGGAATCACAAGATCCTGTTATAGGGGAGAGTTGTAGTACCAGTGGAGAAGTGGGAGGAGGTGATGTGGTAATTCCACATTTCTCTCTTGGTTTTTCATCCTGTTGTGGGGATAATTAATAGAGACCATAAATGATAGTTTCAGTGGTCTGGCATGAAGCAGAGTGTAGCTGAGTTCATTTTTCGATGTCTTATCTATCAGCAGGTGAAGGTAGAGCATCCGATTTGTGTAGGGTTGTTGCATCCCTTTGATATTTCGGAGTGGAAGTGGGATGGAATATCTATGGACTTTATCACAGGGATTATATGAACAAAAAAGGGCCATGAATCCATTTGGGTCATAGTAAACCGACTCACAAAGTCGGTGCAATTCCATGCCATCATGGAGCAGAGTTCGGTGGAGAGTCTAGGGAAGTTGTACGTTCGGGAGATCGTCCACATACATGGAGTACCCTCGTCAATTTTCTCTGACCGTGATGTGCGGTTTACGTCATGATTTTGGAGAGGCCTTCATGAGGCATTCAAGACTCCCCTACGGATGAGTACAACTTTTCACCCCCAAACGGACGGGCAGACCGAGCACACTATCCAAGTGTTCGAGGATATGCTCAGGGTGTGCATGTTAGACTTTGGACTAAGCTGGGAGGATCTCCTATCCTTGGTGGAGTTCGTGTATAACAACAGTTACAACTCTTCTATCAGCATGGAACCTTTTTAGTCCCTCTACAGGAGACCCTGCAAGTCACTATTTTGCTGGATGGAGGTTGGGGAGACCTCCCTCGTCGGCCCAGAGTTGGTGCGGGAAACGACGAAGAAGTTGAAGTTCATTCGTGAGCAGATGAGGACAGCTCAAAGTAGACAGTAGTCCAACGCAGACTATCATCATAGGCCTTTGGAGTTTGATCTGGGGGGCCATGTCTTTTTGAGAGTCTCTTTGAGGCGTGGTACACGATGGTTTTTCCTGGGAGGAAAACTATCCCCGAGGGTCATCGGGACCTTTGAGATAATGTGCATGGTCAGTGAGGTTGCCAACCATCTTGCTTTACCCCCACTACTGGAGAGGGTGCATGACGTCTTCCACGTGTCGCAACTAAGGAAATACATGCATGACCCCATGCATGCTATCGACTAGGGAGAAATGTACATTGAGGATGGAGCCACCTTTCCGGAGCACCCAGTGGTGATTGAGGACCAGTAGGAGCAGACACTACGTGGATGGACCATCCCTTTGGTTCGTGTGTTTTGGCAGCATGGGAGGGTGCCGGAGAGCACCTAGGAACGGGAGAGCCAGATGCAGGCTCAATATCCCGAGTTATTTTGTAGTTTTTTTAGGGATGAAAAATATGAAGTATTTAATCATGTAAGAACCCATCTTTTGAGCCTGTAAGACTTCGAAATTTTCATGATGTTATTCTAGAGCATGGTGTTCAGACGGTGTGTGATTCCGAGCCCCACTGTGGCCAAAATAAAATTTTAAGTGCGTTCAAATGAGACAAGAAAATTAAATTGAATAACTCCTAAATGGTTTCTCATATGGGAAAACTAAGGGCACCTTTGAGTCTGGGGTGTGCTGTTTAGCCTATGAGGGGTGTAACTTTCTCAGGCCCCCTTCTGTGGAAAACACCACCAGGGGAATTTTTCGTAATTTAGAGGCCTTAGGTGTAAACTTTATAAATTATGAATGGAGGCTCAGATTAAAATTTTGAGGCCACATTTTTGCTTAGAACATGACTTTTAAACTTGGATCGGCATAACATTGACCCCGTTGAGAGTTTGGGTATGGGCCTACTGGTGGGAGTTTAAAACTAAATAAATTTTTAATTAGTTTCTCTCCTAATTAAACACCCACCCCTCCCACTTATTATCCCTTTCCTCTAAATGGTGTAATCCATCTCAACAATAATCAAGCCCCTCTCCCCACCTGTCCAAGGTGTGGCGGCTCTGGCGGATCGTCGGCGAAGCGATGGGCTACACCCTGCGAGGTAGGCTCTGGTATTTTCATTTTTAATTCCCGAAACCTCTTCAAATCACTTAATTTCATCTAAATTCTGTCCAATTGTAGATAAAATACCATATATACATAGGTCTTGATTTCACCTTTCCAACGCTCTTTTCGGATCGAAAATCTAAGTTTCGGGGTGTCCGGGGGAGCCCTAGGAAGTTTTCCAGCCAAACTTTGTTCTCTGGTGGTCCCACGCGGCAGCGGAATGATCCCAAGTGGCGCCGGCATGGCTCCCAGGTAGTGGCACATCACGACTCCCAGGCAGCGGTGTGGCGTAAATCCCAGGCGGCTGCGCGGCGGGCATCTACGGTGGACCGACGTGATGGGTGGAGTTCGCCGGTGCGAGGCGTGACGGGGGCCGCGACACGCGACCCCAGGTGAGAGACTGAGACCCTCTTTCGGCGGGTCTCTGTGCGAGAAAGCGACTAGACACAGGGGAATGTTGGCACTGGTGGTCGGCTGGGCAGCCGGGCGGCCCACATGGAAGGGCCGCAGGAAGGTTCTATTGGCGGGGCCAGCCCAGGCTGGGTGGACAGGCTCGACCGGGCCGGTCCAGCCCTAAGGGGATAGCCCCTTGTCTTTGGACACCTATAACATTCACTACGGGTGTCCATTTTTCATTCCATCTATGGTATCTCTTTCCTTGGCTCAAGAAGAAGATTTTGAGATGGTCTTGGGGATTTTTTTTTGTTCCTGAGACGGGGGATCGGTGGTGGGACACGACCATTATGTATTGTATAGCGCCTCGCCGGGATCCTTCATTTGGATGGAAGGACCACATATGAAGTCTGTTATAGGCACTGTTAGCCGTGTTGTAATCCTGGTGTTGAGATGATGTAGTCCATGGTGGTTTTATGCTTTGAAACTGGAGTTTAGGCGTCGGTCCCATGGGCCGTCTTTGAAGCTGTTTGCAGCGTACTGCGACTTTAAAATCAGACATCCGTTCAGGGCGAGTGAATAGTTTTTTTGGCGTGTTTTTTCAAGGGCATCACGATGGCGTAGTTCAACCAATGTTTTTTGAGGCATAGGTGTGCACCCCATGATACTTCGTATGGGCATAAAGCGGTGTTGAATAACTTTTTGGTTAGGAGTCCGTTTCAAGCGAGTAAATAGTCTATCTCGCGTGTTCTCCACGAGGATTTCAATAGTGAAATCAGTTTGGGCGTACAGAGAATATTTTGAGATTTCAATAAATGTTGAAACATGAAAGCGAATTTTTCCAAGGATTCTTTGACACACTCAAAACCAATGAATAGTAGATATGTTAGTGAAACCCAGTAATGGAACGGGCATCGCGGGGTTATCAGACTAGTTTCGGGTTTACCCTCCAGTGGTGCTGGGCAGTTGGTTACCAACTAGCATATTAGGGTTTACCCTCTTACGAGGCTGGGTAGTGGGTTAGGTGTTGACCTTAGGGTTTACCCTCCATCAAGGCCAGACAGTGGGTTACCCATTGACATTAGGGTTTACCCTCCAATGGGGCTAGGCACTGGGCTACCCAAGGTCCTTTTAGGGTTTACCCTCTAGCAGGGTTGGGCAGTGGGTCACCCGATGACCTTTTGGGGTTTACCCTCTAGTTAGTCTGGGCAGTGGGTTACCCGATGACTTCTTTTAGACTCATCCCTTTCTATGAAGCTAGTCATGGAATTTTATCCGTGATTACTGGAGCGAGACTCTTGGTTGTATGGTTCAGTGATGAGTCAACATTGGCTTGGGAGACTTTTGGGCATTATTGATGGATCTCCTTAGAACTGTTGGCATCTTTTCCTAGGATGAGCTTGGTGATAGAGATCCCCTTACACACTCATTCTAGTTTCTTGTTGAGCATATATATATACAACCTAATTTATTTCCCCCACATTGAGATCAATTACTCTCCTTATAGGAGGGGAGAAGACACATGGGGTATACCATGTGCTTTCCATGTCTAGCTCCTCTTGGTCGGATGAGCCTACTTCCTTTCTCTTGTTGTGTAGAGTTGCACTATATTTACAATGCTCTTTCACTGTACACTGTTTTTTCTACTTCCCACCATTTTATTACCTCGTTTATTTCTCCCTCTAGCTTTTGGGGCATCCCATTGATTATCTTTATACTCACACCTACTTGGGATTTTCCCACACTTGGTGAGCCCTCTCATACGATAGACCTCTCAATTGAGACTACGAAGGAGCGAAGAGGACACATGATCTTGGGCTGTGTTCAGTGGTCATAGTAGGGATTTCAGGTTTGAGACTCACCAGATTTTTACTTTTTATTACCTGTTGTTGTGTTGTGGCACCTTTCGGGTTGGGTGTGTGTTTTTCCATTTTTTTCTGTTATCTTGTCAGTAGTTTTCATAACATTACTTGTTCTACTTTGAAGTTGATGCATGATTGTGGTTAAGTTATAGTTGTTTGTAATTTTGTTTCCTTGTTACTCTACACTTCTTCATTGAGTGGGATGTTTGTGTGTGTGTCTAGGTACATAGGAAAAGGCCTTCCTGAGATTGTTACGCCTTCGGTGCTTGTTGCCAGCCCCTGGCCTATGGAGGCGGGCTTGGGGTAGTCGTGGCTCGAGACCAGTAGGGTCAGGTCATGAAAAATATAGAAAAGAAGAATACAAGGGTTGTTATCAATATCCTAAATTGGATGATACATGTTTATTTAACCCATTCCTAAAATAGGGTACACATAAGTTCATATCCATCTTGATGTTGGTACATAGGTGGTTTTCCCATGACGAACATGTTATTGGTGTCTAACTGGGTAGCCATGATATAATATTTTCAATGCCTACATGGTTTCCACATATTGATGTCTTATGAAAATTATATTATCTAATAGATAATTTTTTGATTCCCTTGTGATTCATGTACTATGAACTACAAATATTTATTCAATTACTCAATATTATGATCTTTTATGTGCATGGTAGTGTTTTAAAATTTTATTATCACATTCTCATAAAATTAGTTTCATGTTATATTTGTATCTCCATTTTTTCCCTTACAGAGCATAATAGATTACCCATTCTTGTGTTTCCTTTAAGAAGGATATGATGTAATGATTTATATAGGGTATCTCTATGAAAATCACTAATATAGAATATATTTTTATCGAAACGTTGAAAGTCATCCACTAAATTAGATGATTCGGTAACTAGTCTCTAATGACACTAAATAGTTATGATCCCCATTCATGTGTTTGTGTAATGTACAATTAATTTATCTAAAAAGTTTAACATTTTTCTATGAGAATCCTATGTAACTATATTAATAGACCATTTCATATATTTATGGGATATTAATTTATATTTAATTTTTATATACTATAAAAATGGAAAATCACTAGAAATATTTTTTCTGGTGATATAATAATTATTGTATATTCCTTTACCATGTTTGTGATAATCATTTGGAATATTTTATATTTATTTCTCACCAAAATATGTAATTTTTTATTAGAACTACTGATAACTAACATTGTGATCAGGTTTAGCTATACTAGTTAGTTGTGACATTTCTAGCACACCCTTATATAGATTATAACAATTTAGGGTAGTTCTGTAGGTAATATTTATTTTGTTATTTATATCACTAAAAAGGAAACATAATCCCAAAAGCAGATTCAGTGGTGTATGTCTAAGATCATCTCTTATTATGAACCAATGATTTCACATGAAAAAGTTTCTAGTTATTAATAATGATTCATTGGGTATTCCCACTTTATGAATTTGTATTATCCCCCTATAGAACTATTAATTTGTGGTTCAATTTTTGTTATTATTATTTATTTATATAATTAATTCGTTATAAAATGGTTTTTATTGACATTATACCATCTAAATAATATTTATGGTTTAATTTTAAAAAATTTCTGAAAGAGAGTTTTTTTAAATTAATAGAATGAATTAAAAAAGGATATAGTTTATTTTCCATATGCTTGTACGTTAAACATTCTAACGTTTTAAATAGTTTTCATTTTAAATGAATTATTCCACCAAATATTTTTTAACAGAATTCTAAAAGAGGAATTCAATGTAAATTGGACTAATCATCATATGTTTGAAATCATTTTTAAGGAATTTTATTTTTTTTATAATGAATCAAATTTTGGTTTTTGAATATGGAAGAATGAATAATATTTTTAATTTATAAATTTAATATTGAAACCCATAAATTCGAAATAATGTTAAAACTAGTATTTATGAAAATATTATATAAAAATAATATCATAGAATCTATGATAAATCCTACTAGGTTTTTTATATCACAATATACACACACACAAATATGTGTGTATGAATCACTTTTGTCATATATAGGGGACTAGGTTGTTACAGAATATTTAATAGTGTTTGAGTATTCTTTTTCATTATGTTTAAGATGTTCTTTTTGATAACGGGTCCCAAAAATATGTCTATGTGGTTTATTGGGTTGTTTATTTTTTTTTGAGTCAATTATATTTCAAATAATTCAACCAACCATTGTACATTAATTTTATTAATTCTTTTTTTAATTACCACTATGTAATCAATGTCAATTTTGTACCTAATAAATGAGTTTAAACATTCCCATTGATTATAAATCAGTTGATTTTTTTCACCTTTATTGGAATGTTATTTTGTTTGGGATTGTATATTTTATATTAATTAATTTAAAATATAGGGATGTTACATGAATAATTAATTCTATTTTTATAAAATTTACTATTATTATTTTTGGGTAAAACAATAACAACTCGGTTCTTTTATACACTAACACTACATTCTACACCATGGTGATCTAAAATAAACATTAGGATTTGTGGTAAAGATTTCATGGTGATGTTTCAGGATGACTTGAGATGATTCCTTACAAAATGTTATAATATTTCCCAATTGTTATTTGGGTATCACTGGTTTTTTTGGAAATATGATTATCAGATCAATTCAGGTATGTCATCAGTAGGTTCCTGATCATTAATTTTCATAACAAAACATGAGTTCCAATGGCTATTTGAGGCGTGATACTAGATTTTGGATTTAATATGTGATTTTTTGGATTATTTTGATCCTTATTAAGTTATGAAATATAATTTGGGGGTTTTCATTATTTTTTGGGTGAATGGAAAAAACATAACTACTGTTAAATAGTTTTCTCACATAGTCTCTAATATTTTTTGGATCCCATATTCATGGTTTGGGAAAAATCATAGTGATTATAGAATGGTTAGTTCAATGTATTTCCAAACATTTAGTTGTAATGTTTGTACATTAACATCCCTCTATGAATATATAATTAAATACACATTTATTTTTGATCACTCATAATGATCAATTATTTTATAATATATTCATGAGATAGTATTTTTTGATAAATGGATGTCATTTTTATTTATATTTTAAAAAACAATTTCTTAAAAAGTGGTTTTCATAAAAAAAGGATTTATAAATAGTTTTACTTATTTATAAAAAATGGTGATTTCATGGATTTATTTTTTCAAAACAAGGTTTTGATCCATTTTTCAAAATTTATTTTCAAATTCATATTGTTTTTTCAATATTTGTTTATTTCTTTCAGAAACATGGAGAATATTTTGAAATAAAATTTAATATTATAAATTTTTTCAATTTTCCAGCAGTTATTTATTACATTTAAATCTATAATAGATTTATGAACTATAAATCTTTATTATGAAAATAATTATAAATTTTTTTGATGTTTTAAAATTTATAATGTGGGTATTTTCTTACATTATTTTTTAAAATCATTACTATATAATGATTCTTTTATGAAAAATTAATTTGTAATTTTTTTATTTTAATAATTATTTTTTTTCATAATATCTTACTTGTTATGGGTTTTTTCAATTTTTTGGTATGAATGAATAGTTTGGGTATATGTTCCATATTATTGATAGTATATTTAAAATTATTTACATTATGAAATATAGAAATTATATCCTTAGGGGTGATCCATATGGAGATTAACATTATAATTTAAGTATAACTCATCCATTTTTTGACCCCACCTTGACTCTAAATAGATTCATAAAGATGGAACACAATCCTATCATAGTATTCGTGGGTTTTAAAAATATAATTTATATAGTTATAACATTTTTTTCAATATAGTGGTTTGGGGGACTTGAAAGAGACACCAATTCTTCGGGTTACCAAAAACATCTGTTTTGAAGATGGTTGAGATTACGAGAGATTATAAATGTGATGAAGTTGTGTTGGAAAATGTCAATCACCTTTTGAAGCTATTGTTTTTCCAATAAATCTAGTAAATTATGAATGTTTAAAAACTATTCTCATAATGGATTACCAGATCGAGAACTCATATTTTTATAATTTGAATTTTTTCAAATGTTTTATTATGACGTTGTTTGGAGGGAGTATCATACACAGTCATTAATCATGTGGATATCAATTTTTATTTTTATACTGAACCAGTTTAGAGTAGGTTTCGATTTTATGAGATTATGGATTTATGTACTATTTGGGTAATTCCTATATCTTACATTTTTAGATGGTGGGATATTTTATTGTTTTGAAGAGACATTGATTTGTTATGGATCTTGAGATTTATGTAGGATATTAACCATGTGTAGGTATTTTAATTTTGATGGGTCCTTCATAGGATGGATTTGTTATTAGCCTAGGTGACATGAAATATTGTTATACCATTCTTGAAATTTCTATAGGTTGTACTATGTTTGACATTTTATACTATTTAGGCTTCTCTTAAAATAATCATGGATGGTTTTCCCTTGACAGAGATCATATGTTATATATATTTTAACTGGATGATAAAATTTTACATCATATGATATTAAATGATGTGGCATGATTTTTAATGATGTATTATTTCAATTTTAATATAAAAAATTGGGTATTCATCTATGGAATATTTTCATTACCGAATTCGAAACCATTTTGTGTAGTTATTTATGGTTTCTAGAGTATAGTCATTACACTAAGTTATTCTACAAAACATAATAGATATGGTGTATTCATTATAGTAGATTTGTTTGTAATTTTATATCAAAATTTTAATTGAATTAAAATGGATAGGACTCAAAATTGTGATCTCTATGACCTTTTATCTTTGTCGTATATGATTATTGTTTGAATTTTTAATTGAGATGTATGATGAATTTACATAGTTACATATGTTGTCTATGAAAAGTTATATGTCTTTATAATATATTTCTAACACTATACTTCTAAGTATTTTTTGAAACCCACCAATAACACCTCAATATTTTAATAATAAATCATTTTTTGATATCATATATGACACACAACACTGATTTTGAATTAACCATGACATATTATTATTTTATAATCATTATAACACAACTTTGTATGTGGTGGGTTTGAATATCTATCACTAGATTATGAAATATATAAAATGGTCTTAATAAAAAAAATTATTGATACATTCATAGGAAATAATCACTCAAATTATATTACATTCATTTTAATAATCAAAAATAAGTTTTCTTCACAAATTGGGTTTATATCATTTTATCAGAAACCATTATAAATAATTTCAACAACATTTATATATTTTATTTGATAAATGGAAATTATTTTTTATATGATCATATATATAGGCCTCTAGAACACATTTATATTGGAGGGTGGAATCAGGGTGTCAAATATTTATTTTAAAGAGGCAGATATTGTTCCCAAGTTGGTAGGATCCTGCAAAACACTTCTGATGGAATCATGCTGTTATTTATCATTTGTATGCTGAGAGACAACACATCAATTTTACTTGGTTATCCACTAAGGTATATTCTTAGGAGAATATATTGTTAGTGTTTTGTTCATAGATAAATCCTCTATGCTTCATTAGTTTTCATTTGGTACATACGATCAGACAGAGTCACTTTGTTCAAGGCACACTACCAGTACAATAATTTTATAGAAATCACACTTCCTCCCATGTAATGATTTCTTGAAAAACCCCAAGAAAACCAAATTGGGTGAATTTATACTTATTTTAAATACATGGATGTGTCATTAAATAGAGTGGTTATTTATGTATTTAACCTAAATTAGTATGACACTCATATTTTTATTGCATTATTGAATTGATGAACATGAAAAAATGTTCAATTAAACTAATGTCCAACAAAATGTTTACTAAATCGCAAATCATTAAGAAAAGATCCATTTTTTTTCAATGAAATACTTTATTAACAAATCCCACACTATTTCGTTAATACCCCACCCTTTATGAAGCTCAAATCTTTTTAAAATATCCCATCCTTCAGAAAGTTATTGACCTTGACATGTAACGTCCTAGATTCGAATTTCACTCAATGGTATCATATACCTGGTTGGAAACATGACCACAAGAACATATCCCCAAATTCAAGAAGCTTCCAACTAGTAGTGAGGTCATATTTTATGATAGTGGGAAGAATATTCCCTCATTTTTATACTATAATATAATGGAATACAATAAAAATCAATATCGAAAGTAGTAATGCAATACAACAGAAATAAATACCTAAAAGAGTGATAATAAAAATAACAACATGTCATATCATACCAATTATGATGTTTTATGATACATGTTCTTTATAAAAATCCCAAATAGGTTACACTACATCAATACATGACATAAGTACCAATAGTACAAAAAGGACAAAAGAAACTCATAAGCATCGCTATCCTTGGCTTAATCCCATGCTCTCTTTGTCCAAATAATAAAATGAAGTTACTAGAGAATATATCTTTTTTTTATTGAAACATAAAACAATATAATCTATTTGGTACCACAAACTAGAACCAAACAAGTTTTCAAACCAAATCCCAATAAGAAACCCCCATGGTTGGTGAAAATCTGTTTGTGAATATATATAATAGTTAGTGTACAATAGGTAATCTAGTAAGCTAGGAAGTAATCAAAATTAGGCCATCCTTTAAGAACTTGTTTCCATTTAAAGTCATTTACGCCCATTAACAATTAAATTATACTAATGTATATAAGTCTCAGGTTCTAGCCTATGCTTCGAACACCCCTAGAAAAAGTAAGAATAACAGATGCCTGAAAAGACCTTTTAAATAATTATAAGTAAAAACCGAATCGAAAATTTTGCTTTGTCTTGGAATAAGCATCCTAATTCATTCCTTTTCATCATTTAATTTATAATACGACTATTTCCATGATATTCCTATTTTTGAATTCACATATTTATCCTTTTTCAATTCAACCTACATCCTACGAGCTTGTCCGTACGATCCTCTTAGGAACGCATTCTGACGCTATGTGTAGTGAGAATATATTCCATATGAGTTGTCCTTAGATCCTATAAATAAGACCCAAGTATCTCTAAAGAAATATAAACATTGAAAATAGAACCCTTTGATGGTTTCCTTCAGTCCATTACTCATTCATCCTTTAAATGTAGTCTCCTTGAGATCGACCACTACAATCTGGGCTCACTCACGAAATAACAAAATAGCCTCCTTTTTAGTCCGTCAATGGAATCCCTCAATGGATCCATGGTTCACCTTAAGTATATGGTACAATAGTCACAAGATCCCATCTATGGAATTCATTTCAGAATCTATGGTTCTCCCATTTCTATTTCACATTTATTCATAACATGTTCAAATAACATGTAATTAGTCATTTGAAGTACGAATCCAAAATCATTCAATATAATCAATCAAGGACCAACCAAAGAAGTATTGGCCTTTCAAATACTCACCTGCGATCAATTATCACAATAATAATGTCATTAAATTAAAATATTACATGGCTAAACAACAATTAACAACTCACATTGGAAAATTCACATATTATGAAACACGTGTAAATTAGACTATTATGTGTCCTTGACAACAAGAAATCACATGGGAACATATCATATATCAAGAATATTATATAATTTAAACAATCACATGGTTTAAGAATAAATTATAACATCTGGACATTTGACTTATTCAACTAACATCATTTTACGCATCGTAATAAAGGATAGCAAGGAATTCCTCATTGGAATCCAAGGGAAAAACCATAAATGGTCATTCAATGGAAAAACCAACTATGGGGTCCTTAATTCGTGATAAAAACCCTATAAATGATTAAAAACACGTATTCAATTACCTCAACTCCAATAGAAACCAACAAGGTTCATTTATAAATCACGGAGACATGTTAAAATGGGTGTCCAACACTCTGACATATATACACAACATGAAAATTAAAAAGTGGTACAAGACCATCTCCCTTGTACTCGTACAACTCTCTTCATGTAGAGTTGGCATGTAATTCACCTATAAACATAGTAGATCTACAGAATGAGAATAAAAATCCAACCCTCAAGAACTAGGTTGGGAGAAGAAATCATGAAAAACAGCTCAAGTGTAATTGATAACTCTCTGATGGGATTCCAACGCATTAGACAATGATTGAATTATAGCTCGAATGATGAATCTAGGGGAAAATAATCTTCCATCACTACTATATGAGAACAAAGTGAAAAGACCTCAGTCTGTCTTTAGAAGAAAATGCAACTTTAGGTTTTAAAAAATGTAAAAAAAGTACATGCCATGTACGTTCAAATACACTGTGTGAAATTGCCAAATTTTCCCTCTTCATGTGACTTCCCTTCCACATCATTAAAAGGTCCTACCGATATAGTTACATGGAGTGTACTAAGGTTACATGAAATTTAATCCCCAGCCACATTGTGTAATAGTCTTGTAGCCAACACTCATCATGTTTTTCCACACCATTCTTATTTACAAACCAAAAATAAGATATTGGTACCATAACAGAATAACATAGTTCATACAATCTTCCTCCTTAAAAAAAATTTTCCTCAAATTTCCCTTCCAAGGGTGGTTAAGAAATATCATAGAACAACTCAAGCCACTATGATCATACTTCTTCCTCCCCCTCCCAAGTCTCATCCAGTACTCGGTTGTGCTTCCACATACCTCATATTAATGAATCATAATGGAAATGAAGAACCATTGTTCTACAATCCCCAATTCATATAGGATGATCCTCATAGGATGAATCTAACTATACCTAAACCTCTTGGTTCTAAAGAGCATGAGATTTTTCTTAAAATTATCATCTCCACTGGAAAATGTGGAAGACATAATGCATATCCATGTACCTCTAAGGTAACTGCAACTGATACGCAACCAACCTAAAACTTTCAAGAATACCAAATGTCTCGATTTATCATGGATAATGCATACCCTATTTCATGATCCTATTATGTCCCAACCTTGGTGAAACACGTAGAAATAATTGATCCCTGACCTCTAACCCTATAGATTGTATGTTCTGATCATCATTTGATTTCAGATTAGACTATGTAGTATACATCTGTTTCTGAATCACCTTTTAAGAACACAATTTTTTACTCAGGTATGGATCGATTAATTATTTGGTCTAAATTTTCACTTTGGACCTAATATGGATTCCTGATGTGTTATTAAAGGTCCCAAGGATGTCATGGGATTCATCGGAACCCTGAACCCATCTTCTAGAGAAAAAATTCATTGCACATGGTTTAGAGTAAAAATATTCAGATTGTGTTTTTATGGTTAAATTCATCTCTCAATTTTTGAGCACTTTTGTGCAGAAAAACATTGACAACCCCTCTTTTCTCCAAGTAAAACATGCATGGGTTGCACACAGTTTGATAACCCATGTAGACCAACTATTTAGGAATATCTGTCCCACATGTTTTGTGCACAGTATGAGAAAACGTGTGAAAAAACGTTGTGCAAGATAATTTTTTGGGTAAATATTTTGTTTTTCCTTCAATGGTCTATTTACTCCCCTCTTATTCCCCAACATGGAAACCACAGTTTTCCCCCTATTTTCACCCAATTGGAGTTTTTTGAAGGAAAAATATAGGGATCCATAGATCTCCTTCATCGGACATCCGATCGAGTTTCTGTTTGTCACGTTGGATGTGCAATAGTATTTACTTGAGTCCTCTTTATCCATTACTCATCAATTTCTATCTTGACCTAGGTATCATCATGTTTTTTTAACATTTTCTTAGATCTTCTATGATCCACAAAAAAAATATGCATTGTTACCAAAGGAGAAGTATATTACAACCCTATGGTGGATGGTCTATAACATATCCCTAATATTTGTTGTTATTTGCAATGTATTTGTGGTGGCCACTAATTCCTTCAGAATCAGTTTCTAAAACTTACATTCCATTTTTATACATGATAGAATTTTATAGTTATGATCTTTTTAAATATGTTATTAGTTTTTAGAGGTTACACCCACAACATAATCCACCTCTTGTTGGAGTTTATGTCATATTTGGGTTTTTAGTGTATCAGTGTGTTTGAGCCACTGCTAGGTTGTGCCTTTGATTGACATTTCAAATGGTGTACCTTTCCATAATAAAGGACTTGTTATTAATAAGAATTTCAAAATGTAATGTATCATGTATTCATACCGCTTGACCTTCCAAAGGTAGATTCTTCCAAATGATTTTGAAATTTGATATGTGGAATGTAAAGTATAAAATGTATATAACCTGGCCTTAATAAAAGGTATTGAATATTGGTTACATGTTTGTATCACCCCATTACAATTTGATGGAAGGTAGCATATTGAATATCAGTAATTTAATATGACATAATGGTTAACCGAGACATTATTATATGGTTTCAATACAACATGGCATATCCACAATAATGGAAGACAAGGAATGGACCAATAAATAGATGGATTAAACTCTAAATGACATATACTGAATAATGGAAGGCAAGACATGAACCAAATTAATCACTACATGATTAAAATTAAAAATTGAAATGTATTGACTCTAAGTCACCATATATTCTTATAAGAGGATACATTGGGTCTCAGGAACCACATTCTGATTCAATGAAGTGGTTTTACTCGGTTGAAACCCACCTAGACTTTTGTTCATGTCTATTCCTCGGATGCCTAAAATACTATAGTAGGGAAATTTTCATTATTACATCATACCTCAGATACACTCCTTGGTTCCTGCATTGACTAGTTGGTTCCATGGTGAATTCCCATGGGGCCCTGCCCATGCATAACCGTGTTTTACCTTGGCCGATCACCTTGGACTCGGTAGACAACTTATTGTAAAATTCTTGGGATTAAGCTCATTGGATTACACTCTTACCCCTTATCTAGACTCAAATTCTACCGAGTTAGTGTTTCTTGAGATTTACATTACCTGATTTATTACCATGGAACCCACTCACATGATATCTTTTTCAGGGTTCCTTAATCTGTCGTGGGACCTTACCTACTTATACGATCACATTGTGATGTCAGTTCTGGATATGGCTCACATGACCTATTAATGGAAGTGTTATTTAATAAATAAAACAAACTAGTTACATTTTTGTACAAAAGATGAGGGATTATGTATGTACTTGGGTATTTAGTTATATTGTACAAATTTCATTACATTATATATTCATGACTTCTCACTTCTATATTCCATCACACGGGATAAATGTTTTAAACACTATTTGTGGTGGCCCCCTGAGATTTATATCACACCCTCTCTGGTTTCCGTTTAGTACCTAGAGTGGATTACATGGTTTTAGGTATTGATAAAGGGAAGCATACAACTTCCAAAACATGATTTTCATGCTCATAGGATGGAGCATGATAGTAGATGACTGAGTAGGATATAATGATTCTTGATGTAGACATTGTTTTCTTTTAAATTGCGGAACATGTTATGCCAATTGTCTTTTATCCATGTTTTCTAGTTTTATAGTGACATGACATTACATCATCATTCATCCAGTTGAAAGAGGTATTATAATTATCATTTATCAATTAAATCATATTTCATTCACAATTCATTTTTATTCCTCCTATTGTGCTACACTCTATTAATGAGGGAATAGTGCTTCCACAGACACACCCATTTCCCTCTATGCTAGTCGTAAGCCTCCGGCATTTGGGATGATTCACTTGAGACAATGTGGCCCACTAGGCTTGGGAAACCTGTTAAGTGGCATACATGGTTGGTTCATCACAGAGAAGTATCATAGGTGGTTTCTTATCATGAATTACTATTTGGAGATAGTGGATTGTAGAATAGTAATACTTGGGACATGTTCATAAGATTTGCATGGGCCCTGTGAACCCATGTTTGGTGTAAAGCCATGTTTCCAAAAATGCAATTATTGTTCTATTTTCCCGATTAGAGTTGATCTTATTTCACCATTGGGTGATTCACATGTTGTGTGGTGTTGTTGAATATTCCAATTTTGAGAATTTATTTCATCTTTAGTCCAATGATATAAGGGAAAGTATCATTGTTACATGCTTCATTATTGGAACCCAAAGATCAAATGTTATGCATATTTCCATCACATATAGATGCATTTCACTACTTCAACTATTGATTTTCTTGTTTTTATTGATTGATGGTGGGATAGTTTACTTTTACTTGTATTACATTAGCTACGATTGAGTCGAATTATGTCTCAATTCATGAGGTGTTTGGGCCCTCGTGGGTTGAGAAGAATAATTTATCAGGTCGATCCATTATACTATAATAAAAATGAATTTCATTTCTGGTGATTGGTGTATGGGTAATAATTCATCTGACAAGGATATCCATTATAAATAGAATTCTGAAATCTAAAATGAATTGGTATCACATCCTTATCCCACCATGTCTTCTCTATTAACGGTAAAAGATTTATCTCTGTATTAACTGTAAAATGAAATGAATCTTATACAAAAGTACATACCGATACATGGTTGTCTAAACATGTAGTTTGGGTAGTATACTTTGGGTAGTGTGTTTTACTATATTTTTATTCTGTTAGTGGTGATATATTACGCTTATATGTTTTTTGAAGCTGTGATTGAAATTTGTAGTCCAATGTAGCCATGATGTCCGCATGTCATTTTCCAAGACAGTTGTGATTACCATGCTCCAAAAATAGCGGGACATGGCCCACTAGTATTACATCCAGGAGTGCCAATTGATTCTCCACCTGTTGTACCTGATTTTCTTACTGATTCCCAATTCCTTAATAGTTTATTAAGTCTCATGTAGGCCATACAAGGTGCTCTATGGGTTGTAATTTTTATGGCTGATCTAACCCCGTGAGTTCCATCAGTAGTATCATCATTCGTTTTCAGAGGTTGCTGGGATGTGGTTATCTAGGTCAGTCGTCATCAGGGAATGTTATGGGTTGAATTATAGAATTCCTTCTATGATCAATTAATTACGTAGGAACTAAGAAATGAAAGAGCTAGAGTGTTAAAACATCTCGAGTAGGGTTTCATGATAGTTATGGAATATTTAGCACATTCCACTAATTTTCAGTGCATTGCACCACTTCTAGATAGTGGTGAGCATTTTCATACTAGACATTTTGAGGATGGGCTTAAGTACCCCATATAAACTTAGGTGAATGTGCTTCTCCTTCCTACCTTTTCCGAAATAGATGATCTGACCCTTATCACTGAGAGTAAGCTGAGATATGGTGCAAGTACCGGATTTAAAGGATCAGTGCCATATCAGACCCATAATTCTTCTTGTCGTAGGAAACATTCCCTTGAGTTCATTCATCAGGGCAGTGGTATCCAATGTATACATTTTGTTAGATTTGTGGCATGTAATCATGGTAGAACACCATGGCATAAGAAGCCTCAATGTGATAGAGACCCCATTCAGGGTAGATAATAAGGTCGTACGGGTTATCATTACTGCATTTTCAGAACCCTTCCACTAGCTGTGAGGGGAATATGATCACTGTTCACTCCACCTTTAAGAGTGAGTTCTTTTGAACCACTTCATGTGGGTAGTTGGAATAGCACCAGCGGGTCTGGCTGAGGAGGAGGTCATGGTCATGGTAGTCTTTCCACTGATTACTAACAACACTAGAAGAGCATTCATGATAGTGGTATACAATTTGATTCAATAGGTTGTGGATAAGGTCAGTTTCATGCCTTACAGCCAATACCCCAGGATCATTCTATGAGACCATTTGTAGTACGAGTTACTATTCTAGTAGCATCCACTGTTTTCTCTTCTTTATTTGATATAGGGGCTTCAAACAATTTTATTTCTGTATCTAACATAGAATGTATCAGACTAGAGATACATTATCACTATGTTGTAGTGACCGTAGACACACCATTGGGAATATGGATGGAGGGAAAAGGCAAGTGTAGGGACTGTCCCCATGAGGTTGGAAGTTACCCTTTCATGTGGAATGTCTTTGTTCTCTAGGTGACGGGCATTATTGTCATTCTCGAGATGGATTGGTTAGTCTACTACCACACATATGTAGGCTATTATCACTGTAGGGTCTTTTCTGCGTCAATAAAATGTAGTACTTTTCTTTTCAATGCTTAGTTGGATTTTCAAGATCGGAGAGCTGGACCAAAGCATCATGTTCTAGGTGGAGTGACCGCCCAAATTTCAAATCTTTTCATGGAGAAGAAGGGGTTTCCACAAACATATTCCCCTCTAGTATTTTATCGTTTAGGGAATTATTTCAGGATGACCCTTAATTCTTACCTCTTAAGAGAGATGTAGATTTTACAAATAGAGATTTTTCCAGGAGCAGATCCACTGTCAATTCCTCCAAATGGGATGGAATATACTGAGCATTAGGAGCTCAAGAGGTAGATGGAGGACCTAGAGTCTAATGGTTTTATACAGAATAATTCATCGTATTGGGATTTGATAATTTATTTCTCCACATTTCAGATGGATGTCTTCGTCTATGTATGGATTATAGAAGTTTGAACCATCTTACATTCATGAACCGGTATCCACTTCATTGAAAATATGATATCATTGACCATCTCCGAGGTGAATTGGTTTCCACTATGATCGACATGAGATCAGGTTATCATTATGTGAATGTTATACCATCATAAATATCTCGTACATCATTCCATAGAAGTTATGGTATATATGAGTATCTTGTTATGTTGTTTGTTCTTACTAACACACCATCCGATTTGATTTATTTAACGAATATGTTTTCCACCCCTATTTGGAATCTTTGGTTGTGGTCTTTGTGGACAAAATCTTGGTGTATAATTGCACTAGTAAACTCCATGGAAAACAACTTGATATCATTTTGAGTAAACTAATATGGAATCAGCTTTATTCCATGCTTTCTAAGTGCTACTTCTGGATCAACAAGTCCAAATTCACAGGTCATATTATTTCAGAATCATGAGTATCAGTTGACACTGAAATTGTTGGTGCTTATGTTTTCGGGGAGAAGTCCAAAAACGTGTTTGATATTATGAGTATATTAGGGCTCACCATGTATTATAGGAATTTCATACAGGACATCTCACAAATATTTTCACCCCTAACTGGACATACAAAGAAGGGTGTTAAGTTCCTATTTTAAGAATCACGTGAGAAATCCTTTCACGAGATGAAAGGGAGGCTTGTCTCAACACTGATTCTGATTCTTCCTGAATGTTTAAATGTTATATATTCTTCTATGATGTATCAATCATTTCTCTCGGAGAATATCTAATGTAGGATGACAAAGTCATTTCATACAGATCTCAGAAGTTGATGCCTCACTAGAGAAATTTCACAACACACGACGTCGAGCTACTAGTAGTATTATATACCTTATATTAATTGTGACACTATATATGGGGTGATCACATTGTTGATTATACAGATCACAATATAATCAAGTATATATTTTCTGAACGTAAAATGAATCTTAGACAACATATAAGGGTCAAATATCAAAAATCCATTTATTTTGAGCTTGCCTATATACCTGGAAAGGGAAATGTGGATGCTGATGCACTGAGTCGTAAATCATAAAAACTGACCGTATAGGACTCCATTGATGAATGAAAGATAATGGACCTCTTTTTTGAACATCATCTGGAGTCTTAGGACAATCATTATAAATGTCACCTCTTAGCCTTAACAGTTACCTCTTCACCCATTGAGAGGGTGAAGAGTGTGCTATTTTCAAATCATGAAGGTTATGTTAGTGATGAGAGTATATAAAGAGAAAAACCACCTTCATATTGGTATATGGATAGAGACAATGTCCCGAATCTAGGTGAACTTATCTAGGTTCCTGCAGATATGAGATATGAGTTAATGAAAGAGTCCTACACTTTATAATGGGTGTTCAACGAGGAATCAAGAAGAAGTTACGAGTTATGTGATTCCAGTATCAGTGGCCTGGAATAAAATATCATTTTATAGCCATCATCACTAGGTCTTCCACCTGTTAGTAGGTGAAGTTAGTGAAACAGGTTCTTGAAGGATTGTTACAGTAGCTTTCATTCTTAAAATGAAAATGGGAGGATGTTTCTATGTATTTCGAAGTCAGATTACCTAGGTCATCCTGGGGTTGCAATGTTATCTTGTTAGTCATTAAATGAGTAAAAAAATCATCCCTCTTCATTTCTATATAAGATAACTTCATTGCCGATGAATTGGGAACACTTTATGTCTGTGAGATCCAATGACTACACATGGTGATATGTACCATCATTTCAGATACAGACTCTCGTTTCACTTCATAGTTCTAGTAGGGTTTGAAGAAATATATGGGGACTTAGGTTATACTAAGCACATATTTTCACACTATGGCCAATGTACAATAGGAATATATGGTACATGTTCTATAGGATATGATTTTATCTTGTTTCCTTGATTTCGATGGTTCTTGGGAGAAGCATATCCCTCTCGTCGAGTTTTCTTATAATAACAGATTTCAGGTGATAGTTCATATGGTTCCATTTGAGGCCTTATTTGCTAGGCCATTTCGTTCACCCTTGTTCTGGGTAGAGGCTAGTGAGGTAGCCCTACTAGCTCCTTGTCTCGTTATGAAGACTTCAGAATAGATTCAGCTGATCAGGAAGCGAATGGGTACAGCTCAGTTTAGATAGAAATAATATGTTGATCTTCGTCGAAGACCCCTTGTGTTCGAGGTTGGGGATCTTTTTTTTCATTAGTTATCTCCCAATCGTGGGAATATATGGTTAAAAAATCAAGGAAATAGGTCTCCTAATTACTTCGGAACGATCGAGATTATAGACAGAGTCCGACCGGTAGACTAACAGTTGTTACTACCTTAATGGTACCATGCCATGCACGACATCTTTCTTGTCTCTCACCTTTCCCAATGGCAAGCTAACCCATCTCATTCCATTGATCCTGAGGATGTTGTGTTAGAAGATGATGATACTATAGAAGAATATCCAATATGCATTTTTGAGCATATCACAAAGGCTCTCAGAGTCATGTCTATCCCTCTCATAATGATGTTATGGCAAGATGAGCAACAATAAGACGATACATGGGAGTGGGAAGCCTACAAACATTTTCAACGGACAGAATTCTTCATAGTCAATGTTTCTTAACCCATGAAATGACAAATTAGGGGTGAGTTCTCTAAAGTTGGTAAGACTGTAAGAAACCGGTTTTCAAGTAGGCATGGATCCATTAATGTTTTGGTAAAAATCATTACATAGACCCAAATATAGATGCCTAAAAAGATAGTAAAGGTTCTTGTTAGGTCCACTAGGATAGATACCCTGAGAGGGGGGGGGGTGAATCAGGGTATGATAGATTAAAACCACTACCCCTTTTGATATTGTTTTGCTGTTAGACAAAACCTTCTTCTCTCTCCTTCCCGATGTAGAGTTTGAATAAAACATAAAGCATGAACATGACACAACAATTATTACGTGGTTCACCCTCACCGGGCTACGTCCAAGAAGCATACACTGGCAGTGTGCCGGTGTACCAATTCATCTTTTAGCGCACTGCTGTTTACATGTTCAAAGTGAACTCAATGTCCGTCCTAGTTTACAACCACTCACAATTTGAGAACTCACTACTATCTTAACTGAAGTGAGATCGCTACTTCTTTAGAAGATCCAGTCATAGTTTATAGGCATATAGGTCTCTTCATTTTCATGAGAGAATGCATCCTCGACTGTTGATAGATTCTCTATTGAATTTCGAAGTTCATCCACTAATGAATACCACTTTACCATAAATTTTCTGGGCAATTTCTAACTTTCATGCAACCCTAGGGTGACTTGTGTGCCCCTTTAACTAGTGCACAACCTCTGCCTTCATTTCTGAAAAACCAACTTGGACGCCACACTTGCATGCCACACTAGAGTTCCCACCAGCTTGTGTGACACACATGTGAGGTTGCGTGGGTACACGTGCACCACACACTTGTGAGGTACACTTGCACAGTAAAATTGTGCATCACATATGTGTGGTACACTTGTGCATCACACTTTCCCTACACACTTGCGCGCCCCACTAGCGATAACACTGAACTTTCCCATCACATCCACCTGCGGGATCAGATATTAGATTTTCTCTATGTGTTGAGATCGTTGATAAATGAGGAGAGTAGTCATCTATTTATAGGCATTTTGAGGACATCCATGCCACACTTGTCCACCAAACATGCGAGCTATTTTATTACATGTGTGCCTCTTTCTTTCCTTTTTCATATTTTAATATGACAATCTTGAAATATGACATGCGCGCCCCACTTGTGTGCCATACATGCGTGGCAGACTTGCTCGCCACAATTGCACACCACTTTAGGACTTGCGCACCACATTTCCTTTTCCAAATTTCTGATGTTTTGAATTCGAAAAATCCATAGCGTACAACATTATAAACCTCCTTAACACAAGAGCACAACTCATTCTTCCAAAAAAAAACTTTTCCCCATTCTCCCAAAAAACCCCCTATGTCAACAGTTTTAGTCCTTCAGACTTGCTTTGTCAACAAACACAACACAGAGTACTACATTATCAATAATCACAACCATCTCAACAATTCTTCAATGATTCCTTGAGGATTGTTAGGTCCACTAGGCTAGATACCCTGAGAGGGGGGTGAATCCATGTATGATAGATTAAAACAACTGCCCCCTTTGATCTTATTTTACTGTTAGAAAAAACCATCTTCTCTCTCATTCACGATGCCGAGTATAAATAAAACATAATGTATGCACATGATAGAGTGATTTTTACATGGTTCACCCTCACTGGGCGACATCCAAAGAGCATGCAGTGAAAGTGTGCTAATGTACCAATTCCTCTATAAGCGCACTGATGTTTACAAGTAAGATGTGGACTCACAGTCCCTCTTGATGTACATCCACTCACCGTTTGAGAACTCACTTCTCTCTCAACTGAAGTGAGCTCACTGCTTCTTCATAATATCCACTCATAGTGTATAGACCTGTAGGTCTTTTAATTTTCATGAATGAATGCATTATCAACTATTGATAGATGCTCTATGGAAGTTCAAATTTCATTCACTGATCAACACCACTTTACCACAGATGTTATGGGAAATTTATAACGTTCACATAAACCTTAGGTGACTTGTGTGCCCCTTTATCTAGTGCACAACCTCTACCATCATTGCAGAAAAACCAACTTGTGCACCACACATGCGCACCACCCAGCTTGCGTGGCACACTTGTGTGGTTTCAAGGGTACACATGTGTGGCACACTTGCATGGTACACTTGTGTGGTACAGTTGCACGTCACACTTGCGTGGTACACTTGCACATCACACTTTCCCTGCACACTTGTGTGCCCCACTTGCGCGCACACTGAACTTGCCCGACCCTTCAAATTGCGGGATTAGAGCTCGAATTTTCTCTATGTGTTGAGCTCATTGATAAATGTGTGGAGTAGCCATATATTTATAGGAATTTGGAGGACCTGCAAGCCTCACCTGATTTCCACACTTGTGCACCACACTTGCATGCCATTTTAGGACTTACATTCCACTTTCATTCCTTTGTATTATTTTGATTCGATGGTCTTGAAATATGTCTTTCACGCCACACTTGTGTGACAAACATGCATGGAAGACTTGTGATCCACACTTGCATGCCACTTTACGACTTGGGTGCCACTTTTCCATTGCCAAATTTTTGATGTTCAAAATTAAAAATATTCCTGGCGTACAACATTAGAAACCACCTTAACACAAGAGAACAACACCTTTTTCCAAAAACACTTTTCCCCATTCTCCATGAAAACCCCCTTTGTCAACAGTTTGAGTCATTGAGACTCACTTTGTCAACAAACACAACATAGAGTCCTACATTTTCAACAAACACAATCCTCTAAAAAATGCTTCAATGATACATTGAAATATTTTTTCCCGACAATATCCCCCTTTGGGTTTATTGAAAACTCTTCTCAATAAAATTCTCCATTATTTTATTCCTCATTAAGGCTTCATTCATCTTCATCCACCATTTTCCTCTTCTGATAAAAATAGAGATCAATGATTTACTCAACACATACTCCAAACCCAGATGAACAATGATCGACGTGATAAACAAGAGTATCATGAAAATTTCATCTATGAGTCACTTCATTTCTGACACCATTGTTGATACCAACATGATACAAATTGAATTTTATTCTTTTATAATGTTCCTATACTGTCGTGATATTTATTCAGTGATCAATCATGTCTAGAAGCATTTGATTTAATTTTCTCCCCCTATCTCATTGCTCCCCCTATCTCGCTAATAAACCTGTCCGCCTCTCCCCATGTCTTGACTAAGGAATTTTATCCCCCTTGGACAACCATGTTTTATCACATATTATCATATATTCTCCCCCTTTGTCAATGAACCTAAAGGGAACTCTGTTGTAGTCTACAGTAGGGTAAACACAAATATCTGTACATGGGGGAAAAACACACCATACCTTAGTGAGAGGGGAGTGGTCCCACATCCACACTTTTCTAGTGTGTGGTGATGACTGGACTCCTAGAGAAAGTTGATGCCTCTCAGAATCTTATTTGGGTAAGGAAATTGTCAGAATATCCGCAACCTGTAGCTCTGTAGGCACAAACTCCAACATCACAAGACCTTTCTCTACCTTCTCCTTGAAGAAATTATATTTGATCTCAATGTGATTTGTCCTTGAGTGATAAACTGGATTTTTTCTATGATTGATAGCACATGAGTAATCACACTGGATTCCAATCAGAGACTTCACTTCAACTCGCATATCTTCAAGTTTCTGCTTCATCCACAATGACTATGTGCATAATTGAGTGGTCGTAATATACTCATCCTCTGTGGTGCTCAGAGAAATGAAATATGGTTTCATTCTTAGCCAAGACATACACAGTCTACCAAGATAGAATGCACCTCCGAATATTGATTTTATCTCATCTACTGATCTGGTCCAATATGATTCTATATATCCCAATAACATTGGCTGAGATTTGTCATTATAAATCAGAATAAAATACACAGTTCCTTTGATATACTGATGTATTATTTTGATAAGGAGCATGTGTATTTCTTTTGTATTGCTTTGGTAATGTGCAACCTGGCATGTGGTGAAAGAAATATCAGGTATTGTTGCTGTTATTCATAGTAAAATGACAATAATTTTTCTATATTCTGTGATATTAACTGCCTTTCCATTATCATCTTTCAATAATATAATGCAAGTAGCAACCAAAGTCTTCATCTCCTGGGAATTTTCCATTCCAAATATTTTCAAAACCTCCTTGAAATATTTGGATTTAAAAATAAATGTTGAATTCCTTCCTTGTGTCACCTATAGACCACGAAAAAATGTTAGCTCTCTAATCATTGACATTTCGAACTCACAGTACATGAATTCAAAAAATTGTCTGCACTGAGCTTCATCTGATCCGTCAAATATTATTTCGTCGACATAAAACAAGACCATCATCCTTTGATTACTGTTGTTTTTAAAATAGAGATTTTAATCAACTCCCCCACATTAGAAACCATGCTTCTTCATGTACTGATCAAGACATGAGTACCATGCTCTTGGTTCTTGTTCCATCCCATACAACGCCTTCTTCAATCTACAAACCTTGTTCTCATCATCATCAATGAGAAAACCATATGGCTGCTCAATATAAACCTCTTCCTCTAGAACCCCATTCAAAAATGCAGATTTGATGTCCATCTGGAAAACATTTAACTCCCATTGCACTACAATGGCTAGAAATAATCTGATTGACTCTAGTATCTCAACCGGTGGAAATGTCACATTAACATCTATTCCCTCTATCTGGGAGTATCTCGTGCACACTAGTCGTGCATTTTTACGAATCAATGTGCCATATTCATTCATCTTATTGCGATAGACCCATTTAGTCTCGATGAAATTCTTATATTCTGGCCTTGAAACAATCTCCCATGACTGATTCTTATAAATCTGATCTAGCTCTTCATTTATTTCCTGAATCCATTTTTCATATTCAGCTACATCAGTGAAGCATTTTGGCTCAACCTGTGATTCTAAAGATGTATGCTGCAGTGATTTCATTATTCTTGTCTAAATTATAGTTGAATAATCTCCAATGATATTCTTCCTGTAAATTTAAACTATACTCCTAGGCTTTTGTGCAGATACATATTTTACTTCCTCGTGCTTATCATAAATATCTTCTTCTAAATCAACATTATCCACTTCTGCTCCCCCCACGTTACTTTCTTCCTCATCACTCTCATCAAGAAATTGTTCATTGTGCTATTGAATTATCTCCTCAATCCCTTCTATAGTGACATCATTTCTCTCAACTACTCTTCCCAACCTTTTTTTGAAGAATTTATATGTCTTAGTTTTTCCTTAGTATCCTTGAAATATCCTTTCATATCCTCGTGACTCATATTTCCTATGTTTTCCTTGTTAAGGATAAAGTACTTACATCCAAATATTCTAAATTATTTCACGGTTGGCTTCTTTCCATACCACATCTCATATGGAGTATTTCCTTCCTTCAGACACAACAAATCCCTGTTAGAAATGTAGACTAATGTCAAAACTAGTTCCTTCCAGAATTTCTTTGGTAGGTCTTTTACAATGAGAATTGTTCTGGCCATGTTATTGATGATATGATTCCCATTTCAAGCACTCCATTATGTTGGGGAGTTCATACTAAGGAAACTTGATGCCTTATCCCATGTTTTTTGAGATATCCTTCCACCTGACTATTTGTGAATTTCGTACCATTGTCTGTATGAAGATTCAAAATTTTCTATCCAAGATTCCTTTCACACTCCCCCCAGTACTGTTTTAAGTAGCTGAACAGAACCATCTTTTGGGAAAAAACAAATACCCATTCCATTATACTATAGTCATCATTGAAAAGGACATAATACCTATATCCATCAATTTCTCTTGGTGTGATAGGACCACAAACATCATCATGCACCAATTTGACAACTCATGTTGACTTCTTTTCCTTTTCCTTATATGTATTTCTGAAAATATTCCCTTGTTCTCATGCGTCACACATGTGATTACGATCACATGATATCTTAGTGAGGTCTTTTGTACATCACACATTATCAGATCTTCTAGGGATGGTTGGAAAATATGACCATGTCATTTATGCCACAAATTATTTTCTTCATCTCTAGACAGAAAGCACATATCTTCTTCTCCACTTACCATGTAGTGATTTCTCGTTGTTCTTTTTCCCTATAGAACTTCTTCCCCTTCTCTTCCTTTGACTACATGTATCTTCTTAGAAAACCTTATGGAATGTCTTGAGTTACATAGTTGACTGACGCTGAGCAAATTGTGACTGACGCGTTCTACTACTAAGAAATCATCATGTCTCATCTTTTCCCCCACAAACAATGCCTTCCAATGCCTATAATCATTAGGGCTTCATTATTTGAAAACTTGAAAACTAATTAATTATCATATTGTACGTTTCTAACAAGATCATTATTACCTGACATGTGAGATGTGAAACCACTATCAAGGATCCACACACCAGAGTGATCTGATGTTTTAAGAGAAATTTATGACACCACGGCCTTCTCCTCCTTCTTCTTTTTGTTAAATATTGTTTCTTTCGCACTCGGCATGGATTGATACTTCTATTATTTATTAGAGTATGATGGACCTACATCATCTTGTAAAGATGAAAATATATTTTTCATCTTTATGTCACCTGTTGGTTTATTGATCTGCTACTTCTTAACATTTTGATTCTTCTTTGGCACATTCCACTACATGGTCGAAGTGCAGTACCTAGACATGTGCCCATATCCTCCGCATAAAAACAGTGTCCTTCGAAATATGTTATGGAGAACCGTTCTCTATTTGGATGCCTCATTTCTTCTTATTCCCTTAGATATCTCTTGGCTATGGAACACACATACTGTGAATGTCCCATCTTTCCACAACAATAACACCTTATATAAGGTGTATTCCTTTGTGTTAATTCTGCAAAAATATTTTCCCCTTCTGATCTCTGAATATTTTTATTCTACTTTGTGCCCAAATGAACGTTCAATCTCGGGATGGGTGCTTGTGGTCTGACTTCAATTTTCATATATTTTTGTTTCTGATTATGCCCTGAATCCGCCTTAACTTCTTAGCTAAATTGATGTTTCTTTCCTACAGAACTACATGGCTCTACTTTCATCTTTTTAGTCTTCAGGATGACCTTCGTTCCCAATAATGTGTTAGGAATCAATTTTTTTCGTTGACTTTACCCTTTCTCCGCATACCGACAACTTCCTCTTCATGCTCTTCGATACGATTGACGTGATAATTAGTTGTGTTTTTCAAGCAATCGATCCTCTTTTTCTATTCTTCAATCTTGAATTTATACTCACTAACTGATTCTGAGTTCTCTGGTGCTGATGACTTGAATTTATCAATTTCATCCTTCAACTCAGACTTCTCTTCTTAATTCTACTTCATATAGATTTTGGCGTCACGAACAACTTTTTTAGCATCCTTTTTTTGGCTCTCCAATCATCTATATCCTCTAGAGCAGCCTCTAACTCAGCATGAATATCTGTTATCCCTTCAAATTCTTCTTCTTCATCACCTTCGGTTTCATTCTTCTCAAGAGAACTACTGACCACTACCACCATATCATTTTCTCCATGATCTTTTCTGTTCTCTCTATCTTCAACCACTTCATCCTCAGACTCATCTAAACTTTGGCATTCTTTGGATAGGAGATTTTTCTTCTTAAATAAATTTTTCTTGAACTGTTTCCTGCCTTTCCCATAGGCTGATGACTTCTTCTTGGGAATTTCAACTTCTTTGACATCATCATCTTCTTGTAACATTATAGGACACCTTACTACAAGATGATCGACCGTTACACATCGAAAAAAGGACAGTGGAAGTTTCCCTATAAAATTTACTTTACCTCTTTGAAGGTTTGAGAAGAGGAATGGCATCACCTCATCTGTCTCTTCTTCTTCAAGAGAATCTTCAATGGTGAGCTTCTTCATGGCCTTGAATGCCACTTCTTTAGATTTCCACTTTTCCACAGCCTCGTTATCATCATTTCACATTTCATTTGCAACCAAGGTGTGGTGAAAATTGTCCAATGTCAGCTCCTTTGGATCATTATCTTCTAGTAATTAAACCTTTGCATTGAACCATGGTGGATGTTTTCTCAAGATGTGCTTTACGATCTTTATGTCTTAAATGACTTCTCCCATACCTCGCATATCTTCCACAACAACATTTACCCTGTCATAGAATCCATCAATAGAGTTATTGAGGTTCATTATTACATCTTCATTCTTGTTCCATAATACTTACAGCTTCGGTACTCAGACCTTCTTATCCCCTTCATATCTGTTCAACAACTTTTCCAATATATCATGTGATTTTTTGCAAGACATCACCTTGGTATATATATCATTGGATAGGGATCCTCAAAAAGCATTGATTCCCTTTTCATCAGCATCCAATTCACTTCGCTCAGCTTCTGATAATGCACCACTATTAATATCAGTTGTGATACCATGCATTGATGCTCTAAACAAATATATTTCCAAAGATTGGAAGAAGTGTTGTGTCTGATTCTTCCATACCTAAAAATTGGTCCCATCGAAGATCGGAATCCCTTTATGATTAGTTAACTCCATTTGAGAGAGAAACACTGATATCAAATATTCCCCCTGATACCAAGACAACCCCCTTTCTCACCAATTTGAGTCATTGAGACTCGCTTTGTCAACAAACAAAACATGGAGTCCTGCATTGTCATCAAACAAAATCATATAAAAATTATTCAATGATACCTTGAGGGATTTTTGCACAATACATTCCAAGGGTGTTCGAGGCTTTTTTGGAGCCCCGAACTCATCTTTTTGGTGAAAATGATGGTTTAGAAAAAAAAATGTGTGGAATTCTGCACAATTTGGAAAACCGTGCAGATGGTGTTTTTTCGGATAGAGTAGTATTGCATGTTTGTCGCATGGTTGGACGGCCTAACAGTGCGAACAACCCCTTTCCCATGTAATTTTTCATGTGTTTAACATAGTTTGACATAATTTGTAGACCAAACCTTTTCGGAAGATCCATCCCACACAGTTTTCTCATGGTGTGACAAACCATGCAAATAAACCATGCACATGCTAATTTTCATGTTGGATGTGCAATGGTAAATAATCGAGTCATCTTTATCCATTCTTATTTTATTTCTATCATGAACTAGATATATTCTTTTCAGTTTTTTTCAGCTTTTTTAGATCTAATCTAATTTGAGGAAAACCAAGGGTCGATACCAGAGGAGAAGGATTGTATAACCATATAGTGGGTGGCCTATAAATTTTCTCTAAAGATCGTTGTTTTTGGAATGTTTTTGTGGGCCCCTTTGATTTCATTGGAAGTCTTTTCTCAAATTTACGTTACACGATTATTATTGATATGATCATATGGTTATTCTATTTCTAAATATGTCATCAGTTGTTAGCTGTTACACCCACAACATATTCTACCTCATGTTGAAGGCTATGCCACAGTTTGGTTTTTAGTGTTTTGGCATGTTTGAGCCACCGTTCGGGTGTGCCTTTGATTAAAATTTCTAATAGTGATCCTATCTATAATAAAGAACCTTTTATTAATGAGATTTTCAAAATGTCATGTACCATGTATGCTTACCACAAGACCCGCATAAGGTTTGTCCATCTAAATGATTATTAATTATAAAATGCGGAATATAAAGCATACTAAGTATATAACATGGGCATAATAAAAGTGATTAAATAAATGTTACATGTCAATATAAACTGTTTCCTTATTTATGGAAGGTAGGGGAGTGATCCTCAAAAGTCTAATATTCCTTAATGGTTAACTATGAGTTGATTAAATGGTTGAAACACTACTTGTCCTATCCACACTAATGGAAGACAAGGCTTGGAAAAATAAATTAATGGTTTCAACTCTAAATGAACTATCAACACATATGGAAGGAAAGAAATAATAAAAATGAATTACTACATAAATAAAATACCAAATAAGAATGGATTGACTCATGCTCGTTTAGAATACTGAGAGGATAATACCTTGGGTCTCGAGAACCCCATTTTGATTCACGGATGTGGTTTTCTTAGGTTGATACCCATATACACTCCGGTTCTTTTCTATTTCTCAGTTACATGATAGAATACCATAGGGTCCTTTCATTATTACATGGTTCATCATATACAACCTTTGTTTCATCACTGACAAGTAGGTTCCATGGTTAAATCACATTGGGACTAGTCGTTTCGTAGTCCCATTTTACCTTGGTCGATCGCCATGAACATCGTAGGAAACCGATTGTGGAATTCCTTGTATTACTCTCCTTGTATTACACTCTTACCCCTTAGCTATACTCTGATACTACTGAGTTAGAATTCCGTGAGGTTTACGTTACCTTTGTATTACCTTGGAAATCTATCATTGGATATCATTGTCAGTGTGTCTTGTTACATCTTGGGACCAGCACTACCTGTACTATCACAATGTGATGTCAGTGCTGGCTATGCCTAATGTGACATAATAAAAAATGGTAATTACTTTATAAAATGAACTGGTAACAACATCAGACACCATCTGAGTTCTTAAGCATGTACTTGGGTATTTTGATATATTGTACTACTTTCTTTACATTATATATTCATGCTTTTACACTGCTCTTTTCCATTACACAGGCGAAATGTTATAAGCACTATTGGTGGTGCCCTGCTAAGATTTATCTCACCCCCTCTCTGGGCACCGTTTCATACCTAGGGAATATTACATGGTCTTACATTTTGAAAATGGGACACATATAGCTTCTAATAAATGATTTTCATGCTGGTAGGATAGAGCTCGGTAACAAATGACTGAGTAGGATATCGAGATGGTTGGAGTAGCCTTTTTTCATTTACTTAATGGAAAATGTCATGCCTATTCACTTGTTTCAATGTTTTCCTATTTTCTAGTGACATTTCATTACATCATCATTGTTCCAGTTGATATATTTATTACTATTCTTGTTTACGTGTTGCATAATAATTATTTCACTATTCATTTATATTCAGTCCGCTATGATAGACTCTGCTAATGAGTGCATAGTCTTCCCACGGATAGACCCTAGGCCCTTGATTCTAGTAGGTAACCTCTATCCTTTGGAAAGATATGGTTAATGATATGTGGCCCACCAGACTTCAGGCACCTGTTAAGTGGAATCTGGGTCCGGGTCATCACACACCTAATGTTGATCATTAGTATAGTGGCCAAGACGAGGTCCCAACATAGACGACTCTCCTTCCTCTAGCCAAAATAGTGGAGACTGATATATTCTACTATACTAAGCCTCATATAGTTCCATCTAAAAATTAGTCTGAAAACCATTATTATTGGAGAACACAACTAAGGGTTTGTGTCTCTCCCAATAACCGCTATCTTCCAAGACACATTCTCAAAGAATGTATTCTATATCCTGAAACATGTTCTCTGACTATGCATTTGTTTGAGGGTGGTAGGTCCTGCATAGAAGTGTACCCAGCACCCTATGTAGTCCTTTCTATAAATGATAAGTAAAACAAGAATACCTATATTAAATGATAGAATGCAGGAACTTATGAAGTCTTACAATATCATGAATACACAACCTTCCATGATCATAAACATTGATGGTTTCCTTGATCGATGGGAAAATGAGAATCCTTCATGATATTCTCAAGAACAATTCAAATGGAATTGTTACCAAGACACCTCTTCTGTCGTAAAACCCCACAATGTACACCCATGATCATTCCAGTGAACCTACCAGTGCTATTTTTATTATACTGGACAATCCTAAACCCAAGACTAGTTATACGAAAGGTCTCAAAGGAATGAACGGTCGAACCCCAATCAACCTCATCAAAACCAGTCACATAATATACCATCAATAGAAAATACAGACTTTGATCTTTCGCCCACCATTAACTGGAAGTGTTTTCAAACTGGTTCACTCAAACCATACATGATGAACAAAATGGTTAACCAGTCAAACCATCACTAGATGAATTGTCTCATTAATTTCCGACTTAGTGGTCCACGTGTTTCAATAGAAACTCTATGCTTATTTGAAGGAAGAATTTCCCAACAATGATCCCATTCACTAATGATCATACCTATCAATCAGTTGTGCTCTATTGTCAAACCATCCCAAGATCATTCAAAATGTCTTTCCAAAGAACGAGAAAAAAGAGTAATCTAGAACCATCCCACTAGAAAACATACCCCTTTTTATTGAGTCACATATGATCCCAACAAAAAGACTGGGATAATATCAGATTCTTTAAACTGGAGTCCATGGAACTGGCCAGGATGGTCCATACTCCCCATTACAAGTGAGTCATTGGTACAAGGACAAATGTCCACAAATGAACAAAAACTGAACTTAGAGTGGCATTCACCTGGTGCTCACATCAAGAAAAACAGAAGTCATATAGATTCCATCTTAGGATTTCCATCACGGGAACCTAGGTATCACTCAGGAATAACAAAGACTCAACTAAAACCACGCACCCAACACACAATATAGAAATAGAATAACAAACTATCCCAATGACTTTCAACTGTATAGTGTTGTATAACTAACACTCTCATAGTGAATATAAGGTGAAATTAAGAGAGGTAAAATTATTATATATTAAGGAAGGGGATAGTAAGAAGATTTCATGGATTATAGGAAAATTATAGAGGAACCTATACTAGTTGGCCTCCTAAAATAAATTCCGCATCACTTGTCGACACATCATTATTTAAACAACCACAATTCCTTTATACCAATACATTTCGATGATATCTCATGCATAACCACCAAGGCCCATCCATGATCATCGATGCCTCATAAGGGAAGAACAGAAAGGAAACCACAACAACTTCATGATTCCAAGAAATAATCAACATGAAAGAAGACTCGCAAGCCTCAAATATATTCAAGTAGGATCGAACATGATTGAATGGTCCATAATTGTGATCCTTCTACCTGGAAGGACAAATTTAAAAAGAACCGATGTGACCCTCCCATCATAGGAGGGACCAATATGTTGAGAATAAGAAATATCCACTCTCAAACATTCTAGTTAACAACCATCAAAACACACGAGTGTCATTCCATGATCCACGATCACCACGATGAAAGCCAAAATTAAACTGATTTTCATGTAAAAACACTTCTATCTCATAAAGTACTACAATGTAGTTGGATAAACATGGTTCCATATTGTTCAGGTCACACTAATCTATATATAACCTATCAAAATACACAACAACATTAGGATCAATGATTTAACTGAGATCAATAGTTCATTTTAACTATTAACACTCGACAGGTACCACGTATGTCAATGTAAACCACCCAGATTTTAATAAAGAAAAAGTCAATTTATTTTACTATATATAGGATATCCCACACTATGAATCCTATTAATAGATGGTTCACATATGTACTGGATTGAATTCACATCATCTTCACATCCATTTACATTGATGACGACGTACCAAGTTTCCAATAACATAAGAAAAGTGATGTTCACACGACCACCTAAGATGCTGATCATGCCCATGGAATATCTATCCTACTGAACTGAGTATTCCTAAATGACCATTCCCATATCAAGGGTCATGTTAAAATGACCACCCATCCTAACAATGGTGTCCTCTTTATGAAAAAAATGTTATACCAGGGACAATGACACCTGAGTTGAAACAATTCCAGAATGTTCATAGCGGAAAATAGGACAACAAGATCTAAGGGTGCTACCTACAATAGGATAGCCCCTTATGATGTAGAAGCATTAACCCCTATCACTAAGTCATGCGAAAAGAGATTCACTAGGCTCAAATGACATTTTTATTTAACACAATTATAATAGAAACATCCTATCCATTATAGTTCATTACTCTGTTCGAAGGCATATCTCCAAAATAGTTATACTATACTAACACGAGGGACTCATATGAAGTGACACCCACCAATATCAATCTGTAACTCCTCTAAATGAAGCACACCTATCTTTCTTATCCCAAAATGAGTGTCTTCTGTCATAAAATCATCAGAAGAATAGTCACCAAGCCCAAGGCTCTTCACAACAGGCACCTAATGGGTCCCTCAAGTTAGACCCTGAGAGCCATTCTACTCGAGATCCTCTAGCTAACACGAACGAAGGTATCCTACTAGGGATCATTATTGGATTGATAAATGGGGAATCCTATGTGCGAACCTCAAAAAAGTGTTAATAGATGAATTCTACAATAGGGATCCACATAATGATTCATATGATAGATATTCTATAAGGGATTACCTATATCATCATATAAGAACAAGCATCCCCCATCGGGACCTTCGTAGCCATATAAAAGATAAAAGCATCCTAGATGGATCGTCGATATCCCAGTTTTCATGACATCATATTCCATAAGGGAATGTATCACAAGGGATATTTTCTCAAGGAATAGGTCACGAGAGATATCTCACAACTCATCTTGGATCATAGATCTTAACAAGGTTAGTCTGAACAACCAACTGATTTTTCATGATTTGGTCTCACTCTCAGGAGACAACTAAAAACTATAACTTGAGGAAGAACCTATCTATTTATATGGAAACCCAAGAACACTAATTTGGATTCCTCCTAAGGCTACATGTGTTTCCGCGTCATGATCTACATGGAAACTACTCATAAAGGACTACCTTAGTTCCAAAACTTACAAAGGGGTATAAAACAAGAAAAAAAATCATAGGGTGACAAAATAGGTGTAAATTGTTTGTAGAAACCACACATGGTGTGTACTCATAGGCACTCACATAGGCATGTACTTCTATCGACCATGGCATGTAACATCCCTAGGTTCATAGAGTGTTAGGATGATACACATTGTATAATCATGTCTCAACTCCTGGCCAGGTGCATTTACATAGCCAGAGCCTCATGGGGTCTTCCTATGTATAACTACACAATGTGTAACTAAAGTACCCAACATTCACCATCAAAACCAATATTTATGTGTTATTTATCACATGAACATACACACTACCATGTAGTACATATCATGTACTGAGATTACATAGTTTGTTATTAAAATAAATCTTTATTCTTGAACAAACGAACACATTTTGTGTGTTCTTAGAACCACATGTCATTTTGTCTAGGTTTCTAGATAGAATAACCTTGGAACATCTTTTGAACCCCTTTTCTGAAAAGTAAACCAATGGCATTCCAACTTCTAATTTTTGGGCCCCATACTCCCTGTGAATCAATGCTTGACATCCTCATATAGTGTACTATAACAAAATTCAATTTAATGTCAAACCATGATCCACCATATTCCAGTCCCAGAGGGCCCGTGCTCTTTAGGGACCAAAGATTGGAATCCATCCAAATTGAACCATAACACAATCCAATGAACCTATCACAATAATAGGCATATATATCACTGTACATATCACAATCAGTTGGAAAATCTAGCATGAAATCTAACACAACATCATTCAATCAATTATTCTCTCTAAATTCCATGTCATGAATGCCTGTAATTAGATATCAAGAAAGATATTATATGATTCTTGAGATTTCATACAATCATCTCTTTGGGTTTTAACAAAATATACCCACAATAATATCAATAATAATAGGAAAATAAAAGTTTGTCACCCATTGGTTAAATCAAATCAACTATAATAGCTCAAAATATAAAAATCACAATTCAATCGATTCAGATTTTATTTTCCATGTACACGTGTTAGCTACTCCCATGAACAGATTATTTCAAAACACTATTTCCATTTGACGGCCTCTTGTACGGTGGTGTCGTTACTTCATCTGGCATGGATAAAATTTAGAATTTAAATTTTTTTCCCAAGCATTCCCTGACTACAAGGGTGTGGTGTAGTGGTAGTGTGGGGTTGAATCTACAGGGAGACTGTCATTTTTTTCTTGAAGAATTCGATTTTCAATTTCAGAAAAGGAGTCTTTTCTAGAAGTCCTCTTTTGTGAATTTTGTTAAGAGGTCAAATTGGGATGAATTTAATTAATAAAAGATTCATCGGGATCAAGTCAAGTATCTGGGTGAAGGATATCTATTATCTCTATCCTTTAAAATATCCTATGAATTAGTATGTGAAGAAAACATGGTCACTAGTTTAATTTGATCACAGTCTCCTAGATCTAACTAGGGTGTAGCTATTTCTGTGGTCATGATATAACAAAATTATAAATGCATTATGTTTGGATTCATTAGATAGAAAGCATCATGAGCTAGTGGTTATAGTTTAATCTCCTCTAATTACAGTAGGGTTGTTTGTTTCATTGTCACGTGGTCAGGGATGTTCTCGCAAATGGGATACACCAAGGATTAGTATCCAATTTTTCTAATTCAATTAGATTTTCCATGTTTAGATTTAAGGGTGAATTAATGTTGTTGAGATACATCACTTGATCCATACCCCTACAGATTTAGCTACTCATAGTGTGGTGGAATGCATTAAAATAAAGGAGGGATAGATTATTTGAGGGATTGATAAACAGTAATGTAATCCAGATCATGCACGAGGTTTGAGAAAGATAATTTAAATAAATATGCATTATGAGAATCACAATTATATCAAAAACATACTGGGGAATGGGGAATGGAACTCAAATCTAAATGTGGGGGTAGAAATTGAATGTATTGACGAATGGAAACTCCAAAACTATTGAATTTAGAAAAATCTAAAAAATATGATGTAAATGAGAGTTTGAGAGAAAATATTATGAATGTTTTTACAAGGGATCAGGAAGAAGAAGGGAGGATCATTTGGAAGTGTCTCTAGTGCTCTGATGTGGGTACACTTATATCAGTGTTTTTGTTCATGACGTGTACCTGTGGTACGTGACATGTACCCTTAATTTGCATTATTTTCCTATTTATATATAGTGTGGAAGGTGGTTCTTGTGTGTTTAGGTGTTTGGAAAGGTACAAAATGTGTAATGATTTTTCACGGTTTATACCCTACGTACATTTTGTTTTTGCACGCATTCCACACAGAATTATTGCCCAAGGCTTTGATTGTTCATCGCATCATTTACGAGTATGTCCCGATGTGTAGTGTCTTTTTCTAGTGGCTTGGTGATGACTGGATTCATGAATTGGATTAGGGATGTGAGGTTTTGGTACACATCGTGTATAATAGAATCATGATGTTTACTCATATTTTTTTTTCAATTATTCTACATTTTCATTATCAGGAACTTATGAATACTTTATTTTTAAAAATTTAGAAACATACCATGTGCATTATCACATATTTTAATGAATGAAATGTAAATATGACAACAATTTGAATTTATTAATTATTCTTATCAACCCCCCTGAACAATTACTTTTCTTAAAGATATACATATCAATAATGATTTCAAAATTTATAAGAAATTTTTGATCTGAGAAATATTCATTATATCCATACAATTATATTAAGTTCAAGTAGAGAAAGGTCAATTTCCATAGTCAATCCTACCCATAAAGTCAGTCATGCCTTTTAGTTCAGATTTTAAAACAAATTATGTCCCTTTAACCAAAATCATTCAATAGTTCCTTACTTTATATGCCCTATTGCAATTTACCTCACAATTTCTCTCATTATACAAGGTGGAAATGGAATAGTGTTATGCTCATACAATTAGTATATAATCCAAACCACATGATTTATATAGTTTTATCATCTCCAATTTGTGAAGACAAGTGTAAAATAAATATTTATGGATCATAAAATTTGGGTTCTGATGACTCTACAGATGTGGGTTGGTAGGAAAATGTGAAAATCAGGCTAAAAAGGTGGGTATGATCTATAATACCATGAATGAAAATATTTCCGAACGTGTTTGATGTCACTACTCTTTCTAGCTAGTAAAATTTTTACTTTATCATTTCAGTTTGGATCCATATAATAATTATGTAAAAGAAAAATAATTGTGTTCCCTTTTTTCTTTCATTTTGTTTCCTTTTCTTTTTTTATTGTTTCAATTTTTGATGGTAATGCTTTAGATAGATCTAATAACAATCACCTAACAACATATGATCCTTCAATTGATTCATTAGTAAATAAAAGTGTGATTTTTTTCCTTCCTAATTCACATCCCATATAATATTTGTCTCTTTAATTTCATTTTGTATTTTTTTTGAAGGAACAGAACTTGAATGGAATATAAAAAATAGCATATGAATCAAAACCATAAAGTAAATAGAGTGCAATGTACATCTATAGAAGTGGAAATGTCACATGTTGTCTGAATTCCTCCCCCACACTTATTAAAATTTTATCACTATGAATAGTATCAAGGGCATGGTGGGAAGGGAAAAGGATTAAAATAGCTTCATTCTGAAAGGTAATTCACGGAAACTATGGGATGAAAGAAGGAAAGATGTCTTGTGGGCCTTAGGGAAGTGGATATCACTGATTTCATCAATCATTTAGCCTCTATAATTGTTAATTCATCAATTGGATAAGACCTGAGGGAAATTTCTTGTAGGTTTACATGCCCTAGGTATATCTCAAGAAATAAACTCAGTTAAAAAAGTTGAAATCTTAGGCCGAGTGCCCTCATGGGTACTGGGAGTGAAAACCAAACTAGCAATCACAAAGGGCATAAACCATATGTAGTGGTTTAATTTATCATAAATTCATTTTTTGTACTCTAAATAATCCTATAAAATCTAAAATCATTCCCAAAAAGTCTATGCAGACGTGAAACATGGTCCTTAAGAGATTTACACTCAACATTTTCTTTAATTATAGGGGAATCAAAATAGTCTAGTTTAAAGCATTCTTTTCTTTTGAAAAATATATCCTATACTATTGAAAAAACTGAATAATATTAGTTTGCCTTAGGTTAATCATGTGAAACTCCACCTACACATAGGATGAGGAACTTTCTACACTGCCAGTGAAATACAAGTGGGGGTGGTTTTTTATTTGCGTTTGAATAGTTTTGGAAATAGAATTTTGGTGTAAAGAATTGAAATTAAAGGGAATCGAGAGCTCCCGGGTGTATGTGATATTCCACGGGGATAATGGATTCTATCATATAATGAAATTGTACTAAAAAATTGTTAGAAATGGAAATTCATTTACATGATAGAAAACATCAGCTCACAGGTAAAAGCAGTTTGAATATAAAAACAATTGAAAATAATGAAACTGAGATACATTTTTTATTCAAATTGGGGATGATATACATAATAATTCCACAAATGAAATGTCACGACCCGTCCTCGGGGCCCGTGCCGTGACTACCCCAAGTCCGCCTTCCATTGGCCAGGGGCTGGCGACTAGCACGAAGGCGTAAATCCCAACAGAATGGAAGGCATTGCCTTTGAAAAGTAAACAAGCACCACAGAGTAAGCAAGCGGAAAAGTAAACACTGAGTAAAAACTGTACAAGCTGTGCTGAAAGTAAAAGGGGCCAGAAATATAAGCCCAGCTGTAAAGTACAACTGAAAGGAAAAACAACAATTGAAAGGAAAAGCCGCAGCGTCGAGCCTTCCTCTAGAAGTCCCACCTGATGGGTGTGTATAGATAGGCTCCACAGCTCCTCGGGTCCACCTGACCGCTCGGAGTACGTCCCGCCCAGTGGTCCACCTCCAGGTACCGTCCTACTCTCCAAGCCTCCACCACGATCAGCGCTGTCCGTCGTCTGCAACCAACAAAACGTAGTGCGGGCATAGCCCGTGCAGGGGTGAGTATAAGCTACTCAGTAGGGACCCCGAGACCCCCGAAGGTCTCCCGAAATCCACAAAGGATAATCCATAAAGGAAAGATACAATCACGAAGTAACAACCAACACTGCTTAGGTATATGCCCATACATATACCTAAGTCATCAACTCCCGTTTGGCTCCAACGTCTGAGCCCAAGCACAACCCAGTCCACACAGGAAAGCAAAACGTATACCCACACAGGATAGCACAACACAATCCACAAAGGAGAGTAAACATTAAATCCACACAGGATAGCTCAACACAATCCACAAAGGAGAGTAAACAGTAAATCCACACAGGATAGCTCAACACAATCCACAAAGGAGAGTAACTCAAGATTCAGCTCACACAGGAATACTTCTTCAAATGATGATAGAGATGATCAGATGTAGCCACTGATTCATCTAATCTGTCGGACCCATAAAGGATCGGAAGGTACTAATCCCCCGTAATGACCCACATAGGATCGATCATGAAGTTGGACCCAAAGCTATTGGGAAACTCCTTCTCCATCAAGTACAGTGGTTATGCCGTTACAACCAAGCGGTCCTCCGTCGTGGGTCCGCCGCTAAAATCAAGCGCTCTCATGTGCCGCTACAACCAAGCGCACCTCTATCATGGGTCTGCCGCTACAACCAAGCGCCCCCCTGTGCCGCTACAACCAAGCGCACCTCTGTAGTGGGTCTTCCGCTACAACCAAGCGCCCCCCTGTGGTGCTACAACCAAGCGCACCTCTGTCGTGGGTCTGCCGCTACAACCAAGCACCCCCCTGTGCCGCTACAACCAAGCGCACCTCTGTCGTGGGTCTGCCGCTACAACCATGTTCCCCCATGTGCCGCTATAACCAAGTGCACCTCTGTCGTGGATCTGCCGCTACAATCAAGCGCCCCCTGTGCCACTACAACCAAGGGCACCTCTGTCGTGGGTCTGCCGCTACAACCAAGCGCTCCCCTGTGCCGCTAAAACCAAGCGCACCTCTGTCGTGGGTCTTCCGCTTCAACCAAGTGCTCCCCTGTGCCACTACAACCAAGCGCATCCGAGTCATTCGATCACCAGTCGTCAAATCTCAACCAGTTCTAGGGTTCCGCACACATCATGCTCGTTTCGGGAGGGTCCACTCCACGAGCAAAAAGGTCGATGCATCAACTGACATGCAGTCCGGAGTTGATGTATCCCAAGGTGTACCGTAGTGGTCACTGCCGAAAACACGGAGGATTCCCATACTGTTCTCATCATCGTCGCAGTCGAATCCACCGGGGATCTCTGAATAGTCGTCGTCGAAGTCGCAGCCAGCACTAGGGTTTCCACACACAACAAGCTCATTCCGGAGGGTCCGCTCCATGAGCCGAGAGGCTGATACATCAACTGACGAATAGTCCGAAGTTGATGTATCCAAAAGTTCCGTATCGACAACAGGAACTCAACGCAACAGACAGCGTGTCAATCGGACGCTCGGTCTGAAAGTTATTAGCTTTTTCGTCCCAGGGGCCCGGTTGGGTTTTAAGGAAAAACCAACCCAAACGTACTCCACCCGCGTCCAAACCTCGGTCGGATTGAGAAAAAAGATCCGTCTCACTTAGGGGAATCCACCAAAGCTGACGGCACGTCAATCGGACGTCCGTAGCTCAAGATATGAGTGTTTCCGCTCTGAGGGCCCGGTGGGTTTCGTGAAAGAACCAACCCGTCCGAATCCAAAGTATTCTGAAACCTTGAGTGCTATATACCTAAACGATCGTCTCGATCCAAGGATCGCGCTGCCGCTGACGGCCTGTCGTTTGGAGGCACGTAGCTCATGTTACGAGCATTTGAATGAAACGGTCCGAAGACAGGGGGTCCGGACCCGGCCCGACCCGGCCCGACCCCCTAGGTCGGCCGAACCGGTCCGACCCGGCCCGGCTCGGTCGAGCGGCCGAGCGACATGGGGGGGAGCCGCCGCCCCCGCGTGACACCCCCACGGCACCCACGGGGTGTCGCCCAGGACGACCCGAGCGACGCGGGGGGGGGGGGGGGGGGGGAGCAACTGCCCCCGCGTGAAAACCCAGCGGCACCCGCGGGGTGTCGCCCTGGACAGCTGGACGTGGCTTCAGCCACGTCCCGTGTGCGCCGGACCCGCGCGGCCTCGGGTGCCGCCGCCGCGGCTGAAGTCGCGGCGGCCTTGTCCGGCGGCGCGCCGGGGCGCCGCCGCCCCAGGCTTCCGGCGCCGCCGCGCCGCCGGTGGCTTCTGCGGGCCACCCGAGTCGCTCCGGTGGTCCGTTTCCGTTCCCGTCTGCACTTCCGCTCCTCCCGGGAATCATTCTTCACAGTGGAACCATCAAACTTCCATTGTGGCATGTTCCGTCATCGCCCGTCAAATCCGCACAACAACGAAGAACGACGGAAAGTTGTCGGGCCGTGTTCGTTTGGCCCGCACCCTCCGCGTTAGGGATAAACAACGAGAGAAAATAAATCAACACATGATACAACAATTTTGATGGATTAAAATTTTTCTTATTGTCCGGTTCTTCACTTTTAAAAGAAACGATCACGGGAAAAAGGAATTATTCACAACAACCCCTACCTCGTAGTCGTCGTCATACGCACGTTCTTCACGGGTTTGCTCGTCGCGGAAGGAGGAGATCGTCGCGTCGTCGCGGAAAGGCGTCGCGTCGACACAGAATCTGGCGTTTCTAAGCGAATACCGGTGCTGCGATTTCATCGGTGCCCTCAGAATTCGATTCCGGGCACAAGTTCAAAAGTTAGAAAAACTCGCTCGTCCGTTCAATGAACGTTCCCGAGCCAAACTTCGGAAAAATGATTCCGGGCACACCGGGCCTCGGAATCAGGTGCCGTCAGAAACTGCGTTCTTGAAAAATTCCAAAGAAAAATAAGAAAAAAATTTCCTTGAAATTTAAGGGTCTTTACATTACTCCCACCTCAGGGCTTTACGTCCCCGTAAAGATACATCATAAGCTAGGGAAACAAATGTGGTTACTGAGCACACATCTGAGCCTCCCGCTCCCATGTACTCTCCTGGAGGTTCTCATGCTTCCATATGATGCGCACAAGAGGAATCTATTGACCACGTAGGACCCGCTCATGTCGATCCTCTATCTCCACTGGTACCTCCGCAAAAGTCGCCCCATCATCCACGTCTAGCTCCCCATAGTCAATGATGTGCGTCAGGTCATGCACGTATCTCCATAGCTGAGATACATGGAAGGCGTCGTGCACCCGGTGCAGCTGAGGTGGTAGGGCCAGGTGATAAGCCACTTCGCCAACCCTGCTGAGGACCTGGAATGGTCTAATGAAGTGTGGAGAAAACTTTCTGCCTCGGCCAAATCTCCACAAACCATGTCGAGGTGAGACACACAAGAAGACGTGGTCGCCATCCTCGAACTCTAATGGCCTCCGCCTCCTGTCATCATAAGACTTCTGCCGGCTCTGAGCTGTCCTCATCCGCTCCTCGATGACCAGGACCTTCTCTGTCGTGGCCTGGAGCATCTCCGGTCCCATAAGAGCTGCTAAGATTTCTTCTTTTCCGATAAGAGAAATCTGGTCTCATCCCCTCGATAAACCACTTCTTTTGCCTAATACAGTCAATCCCGACATGGATGGTACTAATCCATACCAAGGATGACGTCGTAAGGCCTCGACGCTACTACCAAGAAATCCAACCGTTACTCTCGCCTCCAAGGGTTGAGTCACACTGTCGGCATCAGTGTGTGGTAACTGGTTCTCCTCCAGTAGATGTCTCACGAGTGAGGGTCAAGTCAACAGTCTAAACCGGAACCTCTTAGTAACAACACAAAAGAGGACAAAAAAAAACATCATAAGGGTATTAGTCCTTTATTATTGCAGCTCATAATACAAAGACACTACACCATAGCAACAAGGAACTAGAAGTACAAAAGACGTATACACTAGTCCCGCTCCTATCCATCTTCTCCCAGAGCTCCTTGATCGAAGGCCTCAGCTGCCTGAAGCTGATCTCTCGCATGTCCACAACCTCCATGCAGTCGGGGTGGACCTCCTGGTGGTGGTGGTGGCAACACCCCAAAGCATCTTCCACCTCCAGCTGCACGGCCAGCTCCCATGCCATGGTCGCATGCTCCTTGCGGTCTGCCTTGATTGAACCTCTGCCTCTGCCTGGGGGGTCCTTCGTTCATCTGCTGGTCATCCGTATGGTGGGTCGGACAGTCACGAGCCATGTGACCAACCCCGCCACAGGAGTAACACTGCCCTCTCATGGAAATTCGTTACCCACCCCGAGTGCCTCGCGCAAACGATCCAGAGTCATACTGTCGACCACCTGTAGGTCTAGTCCTCTTGGACCCCTGCGTCATCTATCTACTGCCCGCTGAAGAAGACTCTGCCGCATACCGGCAAGTGGTGGGTCCTGCTGCTAAGGACTGCTCAGCAAGGAAACTCTCCACTAAGAGGGCTCGCTCCAACACCGCTGCCTGAGTTGGAATGTTGAGGGAGATCATAGAAGCCCTGATATCGTGCCTCAGTCCCTGCTCGAAGGTCCGGGCCCAGAAGAACGGGTCCCGTACCATATCTGTGGAGTAGTGCGAGAGATCAGTAAATCTTACAGAGTACTGGGCCAATGTCATGCTGCCCTGCCGCAGCTGTAGTAGCTCTTGGATGCGCACCGTTAGGAGGGTTGCTGGGACGAACTCGGAGCAGAAGATTCTCTCAAAGTCCGTCCAGAGGAGAGATGTCTTGTCAAGCACCTGGAGCATCAAGCTCCACCATCTGCCTACTGCCGCGGGCAGGATGCTCGCTGCGGGGATCACCATGAGGTCTGCTAGTGTCCTCACTAATCTGAAAACCCGTACAACTGCCTCCAGCCAGTCCTCGGCGACCTGAGGGTCCGTCTCCCCGCGGAACCTGGGCGGTCGCTGGCGCTGGAACTCATGCAGTGCACTAAGGCGACGTGCATCGTCAGTGGCTGGGGCTAGTAGCATCGGTGGCTCGGCGGGTAAAGGTACCGCCGGTGCCTCTGCTGTCAACGAGCTCTGTACCGAGGCCTCGTCGCTCGGCGGGCTGTCGTCGTGCTCTACTCTCGGAACCATAGCTGGCTTCCATCGTGGGGACATCCTGAAAAGAAAACAAGTGTGCCACGGTCAGAACAGTATACCTGGTGAGCTGACACATGTAATCAGAAAGAAAACATGAAACACACATGCAATCAATGTTTTCGTGCATTAAGTCGGAAATCAGAAGTCAGGGTCCTGGTGTACGGATATTTTGGCCGCCGCACCAACACTGGACTACCTGGACTGATAACCACACCCAATATGCTAGACACTATTTCTTCACATAGAAGAAAGATCAGAGTCTGCGGAAGAACCGACCACCTCTGATACCAATTAGTCACGACCCGTCCTCGGGGCCCATGCCGTGACTACCCTAAGCCCGCCTTCCATAGGCCAGGGGCTGGCGACTAGCACCAAGGCATAAATCCCAACAGAAGGGAAGGCATTTCCTTTGAAAAGTAAACAAGCCCCACAGAGTAAGCAAGCAGAAAAGTAAACCCTGAGTAAAAACAGTACAAGCTGTGATGAAAGTAAAAGGGGCCGGAAATACAAGCCCAACTGTAAAGTAAAACTGAAAGGAAAAACAACAACTGAAAGGAAAATCCGCAGCGTCGAGCCGTCCTCTGGAAGTCCCACCTGAAGGGTGGGTATAGATAGCCTCCACAGCTCTTCGGGTCCACCTGACCGCTCCGAGTACTTCCCGCCCAGTGGTCCACCTCCAGGTACCGTCCTGCTCCACAAGCCTCCACCACGATTAGCGTTGTCCGTCGTCTGCAACCAACACAACATAGTGCGGGCATAGCCCGTGCTGGGGTGAGTATAAGCTACTCAGTAGGGACCCCGAGACCCCCGAAATTCTACAATGGATAATCCACAAAGGAATGATATAATCACGAAGTAACAACCGACACTGCTTAGGTATATGCCCATACAATACCTAAGTCATCAATTCCCATTCGGCTCCAACGTCCGAGCCCAAGCACAACCCAGTCCACACAGGAAAGCAAAACGTATACCCACACAGGATAGCACAACACAATTCACAAAGGAGAGTAAACAGTAAATCCACACAGGATAGCTCAACACAATCCACAAAGGAGAGTAAACAGTAAATCCACACAGGATAACTCAACACAACCCACAAAGGAGAGTAACTCAAGATTCAGCTCACACAGGAATACTTCTTCAAATGACGATAGAGATGATCAGATGTAGCCACTGATTCATGTAATCCGTCGGACCCATAAAGGATCGGAAGGTACTAATCCCCCGCAATGACCCACATAGGATCGATCATGAAGTTGGACCCAAAGCTATAGGGAAACTCCTTCTTCATCAAGTACAGTGGTTATGCTGCTACAACCAAGAGGTCTTCCATCGTGGGTCTGCCGCTACAACCAAGCGCCCCCATATGCCGCTACAACCAAGCGCACCTCTGTCGTGGGGCTGTCGCTACAACCAAGCACCCCCCTATTCCGCTACAACCAAGCGCACCTCTGTCGTGGGTATGCCTCTACAACCAAGCGCCCCCCTGTGCCGCTACAACAAAGTGCACCTCTGTCGTGGGTCTGCCGCTACAACCAAGCGCTCCCCTGTGCCGCTACAACCAAGCGCACCTCTGTTTTGGGTCTGCCTCTACAACCAAGCGCCCCCCTGTTCTGCTACAACCAAGAGCACCTCTGTCGTGGGTCTGCCGATACAACCGAGCACCCCCTGTGCCACTACAACCAAGCGCACCTCTGTCGTGGGTCTGCCGCTACAACCAAGCGCTTCCCTGTGCCACTACAACCAAGCGCACCTCTGTCGTGGTTCTGCAACTACAACCAAGCACTCCCCTGTGCCGCTACAACCAAGCACACCTCTGTCGTGGGTCTACCGCTACAACCAAGCGCTCCCCTATGCCGCTACAACCAAGAGCATCCGAGTCATTCGATCGGCAGTCATCAAATCTCAACCGGTTCTAGGGTTCCGCACACAGCATGCTCGTTTTGGGAGGGTCCACTCCACGAGAAAAAAGGTCGATGCATCAACTGAGATGCAGTCCGAAGTTGATGTTTCCCAAGGTGTACCGTAGTGGCCACTGCCGAAAACATGGAGGATTCCCGTACTGTTCTCATCATCGTCGCAGTCTAATCCACTGATGATCTCTGAATAGTCGTCGTCGAAGTCGCAGCCAACACTAGGGTTTCCGCACACAGCAAGCTCGTTCCGGAGGGTCCGCTCCACGAGCCGAGAGGCTGATACATCAACTGACGAATAGTCCGAAGTTTATGTATCCAAAAGTTCCGTATCGACAACAGGAACTCAACGGAACAGACGGCGCGTCAATCGGACGTCCGGTCTGAGAGTTATTGGCTTTTTCGTCCCAGGGGCCCTGTTGGTTTTTAAGGCAAAACCAACCCGACCGTACTCCACCTACGTCCAAGCCTCGGGCAGAGTGAGCCAAAAGATCCGTCTCACTTAGGGGAATCCACGAAAGCTGACGGAACGTCAATCGGAAGTCCGTAGCTCCAGATATGAGTGATTCCGCTCCGAGGGCCCGGTTGGTTTTGTGAACGAACCAACCCGGCCGAAACCAAAGTATTCTGAAACCTTGAGTGCGATATACCAAAACGACTGTCTCGATCCAAGGATCGTGCTTCCACTAACGGCGCATAGTTTGGAGGCCCGTAGCTCAAGTTTTTGGCATTTGAATGAAATGGTCCGAAGAGGGGGGGTCCGGGCCCGGGCAGACCCGGCCGGGGCGCGGCCCGGCCGGTCGGACCGGCCCGGCTAGGCCGAGCGGCCGGGCGGCACAGGGGGGAGGCACCGCCCCCGCGTGACACCCCCACGGCACCCGCGGGGTGTCGCCCTGGACGACCCGAGCGACACGGGGGGGGGAGCCGCCGCCCCCGCGTGACAACCCCGCGGCACCCGCGGGGTGTCACCCTGGCCAGCCGGAAGCGGCTTCAGCCGTGTCCCGCGCGCGCCGGACCCATGCGGCCGCGGGTCCGCGGGTGCCGCCACTGCGGCTTCCGCCGCGACGGCCTTGTCCGGCGGCGCACCGGGGCGCCACCGCGCCCGGCTGCCGGCACCGCCGCGCCGGCGACCCGCGCCGCCGGCGGCTTCCGCGGGCCCCCAGAGTCGCTCTGGTGGTCCATTTCCGTTCCCGTCTACGCTGCCGCTCCTCCCGGGACTCGTTCTTCACTGTGGAACCATCAAACTTCCTTTGCGGCACGTTCCGTCATCGCCCGTCAAATCTGCACAACAACGAAGAACGGCGGAAGGTTGTCTGGCCGTGTTCGTTTGGCCTGCACCCTCCGCGTTAGAGATAAACAACGAGAGAAAATATATCAACTCACGATACAACAATTTTAATGGATTAAAATTGTTCTTATTGTCCTGTTCTTCACTTTTTAGAGAAACGATCACGGGAAAGAAGAATTATTCACAACAACCCCTACCTCGTAGTCGTCGTCGTACGCACGTTCTTCACGGGTTTGCTCCTCGCGGAAGGAGGGGATCGCCGCGTCATCACGGAAATGCGTCGCGCCGTCGCGGAATCCGGCGTTTCTAAGCGAATACCAGCGCTGAAATTTCATCGGTGCCCTCAGAATTCTATTCTGGGCACCGGTTCAAAAGTTAGAAAAACTCGCTCGTCCGTTCACTGAACGTACCCGAGCCAAGCTTCGAAAAAATGATTTCGGGCACACCGGGCCACGGAATCAGGTGCCGTCAAAAACTGCGTTCTTGAAAAATTTCAAAGCAAAATTAAGAAAAAAATTTCCTTGAAATTTACGGGTCTTTACATGTAATGAAATGAAAATTTCAAAATAGGAATAGGACACAGAAATGACGACTCAATAAAATAACAGATTTTCACATCTGGACATTGACGATCCTTGTGGGGCCAACCAGCTTAGTAGATCTATTTTCTCTTACAGCTGCTAGAGGTTGTGTCCTCGAGTGTGCATGGTCATTTGAGTGGGTTCAACACATCAAGTGTCACTGGGTGAACAGTGAGGAGATGTGGTAAGAAAGGAATCATAGGTTTTAGAAGCTATTGGGGCTCGTGAAAGATGGCATGCTTGATTACTCTGTGTACTAAGACATGTGGAAGAAATGGACTATTGAGGATGACATAGGATTTAATGGAATGTTCCATTTTATCGACAGAAAGTGGAAACACAAAAAAGAATAAACAACAAGAAGTGAAAATGCAATTATACTATTATATAAAAGTTCCCATATATTATACAAAATGAAATATGGCATGACATAGTCAACAAATGGCCAAAAAATATTGAAGTGCTCTTAAATCAGCAAAGATGGACAAAAGACAGTTTATGGGTCCTCGGTGAGGATATCCTCGAGATTCAGTCCAATGCCAGGTGTCTCAACCATTTGGCCCATCATACTAGTGTCAGTAGTAGTTGGTGGTAGGGTGGTGTGGGTAGTGGGGGTGTGGTTACCAATGTAGGTATATGGGATGGTGTGGTGGGGGTAGGTGGCTGAGAAGGTGGGGATGCTACTGTTACGTCATTTTTCATCTCATAAGGCACAAGTTCCTATACAACCACCACATAGAAATAATGATTGTACTATTTAAACAACATCATATTTTTTTTGCAAAAGAACAAGATCTATCGGCTCTATATGACCAACGAATGTGAATTAAAGAGAGGCCTCAATGATTCCAAGAGAGCGGTCCAGTCGAGTGATAAAAGAGTCACCCATGACTGTGCCCCAATTCCTCTATTTTTGGGCTCTGAAGTTGGAAGGGAACTCGAAGGCCATATTTATGGGTGCACAACCAATGTAAGCAAATAAAATTAGTAATTCCATCCATTTTAGGCTTCCATGGGTCTCTCCTCACATGAACAAACCATGCGACGTGGCTCAATGCCTGATACACAATGTCGGGCCCTGAAGCTGTGTTGAATTAATAAGTCAAGGATCATATTGTGACTGTAGGTCATGGGATATCAACGACCATAACTACATATATATATATATTGTGAGGTGACTCGAGAGGAAGGGTTATATAAATATCATAAATTACAAACTCTTTGGTATATATGACAATCCCAACCCCAAACTCTGTGATAGAAAACTCTTGAGGGCAGCCACCGAGGCAGAAACAGAGATTGTCGATGCCCATTTCGAAGGTGTCCATATACTCAAAAAATAATTCTCTAAATTTCTTCTCCCATACTAATATAATGGTTCCAATGTTGAGTCTATCAAGGTGGTCTGCAACGGCATCTGCAATGGTCAGTTGGGTGAGTGTTCACATGTATAAGGAACTGTTTTCACACATGGGTTTTTCATGAAACATCTGAATATTAACCATCTATATTGGGTTGGAGAAACAAAAGATGGGGTTCTGGTCAAAGTCATCATCAATGGATGTGGTGGTGGTGGTTTCAAACCACACCTGAGGAGATGGGGTTGCGCGTGTTGTGGTGGGTGCATGTGACGCATTTGTGGCGGTATGAGGATGCTTTTTGGCAGGTCATACTTTAGATCGGGAGGATGAGGAGGTGGAAGTAGAGGAGGGGGAGGTCTGTGGGTACCTAGTTTGTTCCATGGTTGCGGGTAGGTGGTGCGGTATGAAAGAGATGGGAGAGGAGGGTGGGAGTCGATAGCACAGATGGGTTGGGTGGAGATAATAGAGGGAAGATGAGGAGGGCTTCATAGAGGTCTTGAATGAGGAGGGGGTGTGGCAATTTGGATGGATGTGATGGGATGTGAGGTCATGTAATACCATGGGTCAGGGTGTTTAGGTGAGGCGGTTCATTATTGTTCAGGTCACCATATGGAGTTTTAAAAAACAACATGCCAGTCTACATGACATGTACGGAGGAGTCACATTGTTTATGTGGAGAAAATGGATTTTTGGTGACAAAAATGAGTCATGATGTGTACCTGTGGTACACGAAATATACTGATGATTTCATGGCCCAACATTGTAGATCCTTCCATATCCCACCATTAATTATTCATGTCACTACTGGATGACTATCTTAATATAACTCATCTAAAAATCCACCAAGCATGGGTTGCCTCCCAGTTATCACTTCCTTTACATCAAGAGCTTGACTCTATTAATTCTTAGTTTAACATGATGATAAGGACTCAACGTTTATGGAATGGTTCAGGAAATATCTTTAATCATTGACCATTTTCCATGAACCTTGGATCTCTATCTACTTGAATTTCAATTTTACCATATGGAAAAACATGGATGAACTTAAAAGGACCATGACAACATGACTTTATCATTCCTGGGAACAATTGTAATTGTAAATCAAATAGAAAAAACAAGTTTCTTTGACTGAATGTACATCTATTAATTCAGTGGTTTTTCCACTTTTTTGTTTATTCTTTGCAAATACATGTGTTTTCATATACATCAATTTTTGTTTAAACCAATGTAATTAATGGTAATATTCACTCCACTTCAAACTTTTCATGATCCAGATTCATTTTCCTAATTTCGCAGAATGGATGATGATCCAATTACAATGGAAAATGACATGGTTTACCATAATCCTTTCTAAATTGGGTGGGGCCTATGGGTGTTTTGTTGAAAATTCTATATGCCCATAAAACATCGTCTAGTTTCAAGATCCAATCACTTATTCACGTGTTGACAGTCTTTTCTATGATTTTTTTCACATCCATATTTTTTAATTCAATTTACACACTTGTTTGTGGGTGATAGGGAGTTCTGGTGTTGCAGCAAATTCCGTATTTTTGAAGCATTTTGGGAACTGACTTATTTTAGAAATGAATTCTGTGATCACTAATGGAAATCAACAGAAATCAAATTCATGAAAACACATATTTTTGAAGAAAATTCGTGATGATGTATGATGTATCATATGTTGTGGATTCGGCTTCAACAAATTTGGAAATACATTCTACTACCACTTGAATGTAATTACTACCGTGTGAAAAAATGAATGGTCTGATGAAATCAATTCCACAAAATTCAAAAACTTCGACCTCCATAAAGGAGTAATGTTTAATTTCATTTCTTTTACAAATGTGTCCCATCCATTGACATTTATCGCATTGATGAAATGATTTCCTAGAATTGTGATGCACTAAGGGCTGGAAAAATTTGATTTGTAGGATTATTTTAATTTTGTGCTTTAGTCCATGATGGAATCTAGTTGGTGTTGTGGGCCACATTTCGAAAACATTTTGTACCACTTCCTCTAGGATGTAGGGTTGTAATAGAACATCTGTGAAATGATTAAACAAAAATAGTTCAACAGAAAATTAGTGTTTGGCATAGGTCATAAATGTCATTAATTTCTAGTATTAGATATTACGATGGTGATACCCTATGAAAAAATAGTTTCCTATGTATGAAAACAGAGGATGGGTTGTGGCACTAAAAAATGTCACATATGGAAAATCTTCTTGAATATTAGTCTCAATGTCAACATTAATAGTGGTCAGGAGTAACCGTGAGAGGTGGACAACGATGACATTTTTAGTCCCATTTGATTTCCTTTTTTTATATCAAATTATTATTGAAAAATAATCCAATGTATCAATATTGGTTTTATATCTTTCTTTCTCATCAGGTACCAAAGGGTGGAATGATCTGTATGGATAAATACTTCTGATAGAGTGTGGTATATATGGAAAATTTTATAGGAATATACAGTAGTGTAGAGATCCATATCTGTAGTTGTATAATTGATATGGTCTTAAATTAATGTGTGACTGGCATAATGGATTGGTTGGAAGGTGGTGTCTGTACATTGTCCAAGTACAAGAACTAAAATTTTATTTCTAGTGTCGCACATAAGCTCAAAATCATTTTCCATGTTTGGTGAAATGATATCCTGAGACACAATCAAACAATGTTTCAGTGTTTCAAATGATTTTCAGAAATCCTTTTTAAATTCAAAAGGAATTTACTTCGAAAAAAACTATATCAATGGATTAGTGACTTTATAAAAATATTTTAAAAAGCGTCTGTAGAATCCTACATGCCCAAGGAAACTTATGATCCCTATTAATATTGATGGTTCTGACAAATCATTGATGACCATGATCTATGCAGGATCAACCACAATGGATTCTTTATAGATATTTTGGCCTAGAACAATTCCTCCTTGTATCATGAAGCTACAATTTTTCCAATTCATCACTAATAATTTCTCCTCATAGTGTCAGAGAACCCGTTCAAGATGAATTTGGCAGACATCCACTATTCTCCCACTGTCAGAGAAATCATCAATGAATATTTCAATAAATTCATCAGTCATATCATGAAAGATGTGTGTCAGGATGCTTTGGAATGTTGCTCGTGCATTTCCCATACAGAATGACAGGGGTTGATACACAAAATTCTTGAAGGGGAATGTTAAGGTTTGTTTGGGACATTCAACGGGGTCTACATAATATAATTATATCTTGAATAGCCACCTAGAAAATAGTAGAAATAGTTTCATGTTATACTCTTAATCATTTGATCCATAAAAGGTAAGGGAAAATGATCATCACTTCTCCATGTATTCAAACATATGTAATCCACACAAACAATCCATCTGGTGATGGAGCATGTTGAAATGTGTTCATTGTCCTCTGTTATTGTAAATTTGAGTCCTCTTCATCTTCATGATGATTTAGTAAAATTTTCTTAATCATGAATCTTGCTCGTAGTCACGTAGGATCACTATCATCCCATTGAAAACTTTCATACCTTCATGAAATATGATTCTTTATTTGAGACCCATATCAATGTGAAACCCAAATATTCCTAAAACTATATCCTATTGAATATCTCGAAGAGAATGAACTATAAATCCACCATTCATGAAGATTTCTTCTTCTCCCTAATTTTTATCTCTCAATATGTGGAAATCACTGGAAAATTAAGCCACCTTCAAACTAAATCCATCTTTACAGTAAGATCAATTGTCTTCAAAACTGCATGTTCAACCATAGTATGGGTATAAAAAACCTAAAATAGACTCCTTTTGATGTTATGAAAAAACCATAGTTCCAAGATTCCTTTACATTTCGTTTTTTGGTAAAAGTGATATAAATTAAATAAAGTACCATCCATGACCAAAAATGTGATTTGTAGGAAATAACTCATCCATCACACTATGTCTACATTAATAGAGTCCAGTGTAGAAAAAAAAGTGTAGTGAAATATAATTTCATGCCTTTCTATACCATTGACAATCCAGAATACCTACAATTGATTAAATTTCACGTATCTTTCATTCCTCGATAGAAAACTAGCCAACCCTGCAAGATAGTAGTTCCTTCCATTTCCATTGTCTCATCCTTTAGAAATAAACCCAAAGATCCATATTTTAAAGTTTAGTTCTAACAAAACTATTTAGGTATTGAATCTCCCACAGAGACCTTCATCACACACATTAATAGATTAAAACATTTAATACAATTGGGGATGGGGAAAATCATAAACTTGTCATGAAATAGGATGTTGTTGAACACAGAGGTTCAATCGATGATTCTCAATCATTGGTGGTACAAAGGGATTATTTAAAAGTCCTGTTCTTATTTAGTAGTTCAGACATGATACATTTTAATAAAAACAATTATATTTTCCTTGATTAAGTAGTGTCTAATATCATTATGTTTGGTATGAGTGCGATGAAATAGATTCTTCATAATATCGATCACGCTCTAGTTGTCAAGTGGAATCACTATCATTTATTCAAACTAATATCTATCATCATTTATTTGTTTCATCATCAAAATTAGCTAAGTGAATGAATTTATAGAAGATATATAATCCACTTCACCTGTACTAAGAGATGTACATTTTTGTTTCTTTTTCAACCATCCCAAACATTTCTTTATAATGAATATTACTCTACAACTTGTGTAATTTTAATCCACAATATATCAATTAATGTCACCATCATAAAATTCTAATAATTCATTATCACTTCATTATAAAATGAATATGATTAAATTTATAGTTAATTGATTTTTTTAGTAATTTTAATTGTAAAAAAATGGTCTTCCTTCATATTAATTAGGACAAAAATAGATAATAATGTTACAAAGATGATATTTGGCCGATTTTGAGTCCATAATAATAATATGCCAATGACCCTCCAATACCAGGTTGTATCTAGATATTTCTAAACCTCATGATTTCCTTGTTTTCCCCAACAAAAATCAACATCGTCATGGGTTAGGAGTCGTGTATGGTGAATTTATTTAGCATATCTCAGGAATATTTTTCCTGAGAAATGAATTTCAATCAAACTATTGAACCACATGTACCCCACAAAAGTTATATAATACACCAATCATTGAAATTAATAATTTATATTTCATATGATTATAAAATTCTTCCACTAATAATGGCCTTCTTCTATAGAAAATAACCACTTACATACAGAAGAACAGTAAATTGATCCTTATAATAATTCCTTAAAAAAAGATTATGGTCAAAACCTCCTATTATAAATTATTGAATATTTATATAATCATAAAATCAAGAATACTAAGAAAGGGGTTTATAATTCAGACCAAATAGATTCTTTTATAATCTGAAACCCTATATATCATCATTTACAACAATGAATGACACTATTGCTTAAATATATTCTTATTCATCAAGAACACTATTTACAAATTATGTATTTACATCCTTATGATATGTTTTTACTCTTTGAATTTCAATGTAAATGAAGATCCCAATCTATTCAAGTCTAGCTACTAGAAAAAACCTATATTGAAAATAAATCCCTTTAATATATGAATATCCATTATAGACCAAGTGTTCCTTGTTTCTGATAAAATTTACTTTTTAATTGAATTTTTTAAAGATCCATGTTTTTGTGATCACATTGCCTTTTTATGGTCTCTTAACAATATCCAATGTTTACTTCTTATCAATCAGATTTTATTCTTCATTCATTTCCTTAACCCATGATTTAACTTTCTCTTTATCATCAAATGAGGTTGGTTCCACCATCTATATAAAGGAATAATGTTCTTCATTATACACTCTCATTTTTTGCGTAGGTGTTTTAAAATCTGTTATAATGTTGCATTGATCAATTTCTTCTCTTCTATATCACTAGTGAAGTTCTGATGAAGTCTACTCAAAATTATTTTCCTCTTCTGATTCACCTTTGGAATCATTCCCACTTTGTGATCCCACATTTTTTCATGACTTTCACTATTTCATCTATTGAATCTGTCACTTATCTACTTTCTTATTCATCTTCAACAATATAAACATAGGGGTTCCTAATGTTATTTATGAATTTATCCTCAATGATCTAGACATAATAAATTTTCATAGTTTTTATAAGATTATTATCGTCACATTGTTAAGAGTTGATCATCATTGAACATCCAATTTATATTCCCTCATTTTTAGCATCACCATACTTTCATTGATTTACTTTGTTGTTTTGGATGAAATGTTTACATCCAAAAATGAAAAAAATGTATTACATAGTTATTATTTATATTAAATATATCATATGGTTTCATGATCACTCCTATAAAAATATCTACTGAATATTGATTGAATAGATCTACATGAATGACCACTTTCCATTAATGATGAGATACATGTCTCTCAATCAGCATAGTTCAATCCATATTAATCATAATTATATTTCAATAATCAATGACCCTATTATGTTGTGGGGTTCTAAATTCATACACTTCCTTATTCATTCTAGATATTTTTAGGTAATTATTAATTCCAATAGATGTGTATTCATTTCAATTGTCAGGTTGTACAATCATGATTGTGTGGAAAATTTCAATCTGTGCACGATGATGACAACGATTCATGAAATCAAACACTAGTTTTTTACATTAGATAAAAAACATAAAAATACATTCTAATGTAATCATCAATAGAAATAATTAAGTACCTATCTCCATATGTTACATCCACATTAATTGGACGGTGTATATATGTGTGGATGACATCATAATGGTTTGATTCACCCTTTCTATTTGGTTGATATATAATCCGGAAAATATTTCCTCATATACATTTGTCACATGTATTTTCTCAAAAATTAATTAGATTAGGAATATAAAAAAATATTATGATTATATATGAATTCCTTTATCTATTGATTAATGTGACCAAACCTTTGGTTACATATGTTCGTTTCTTATATTGTTATGAAACATGTATTCTCTTTACTTTCATCCTGGGATAAGTTTCCATATAATTTGAATCCATCAATGAAAGAATTATCTATCATTCATTTTAATGTTCACACCTTATGAATAAATTTATCTACCATTCTTGATTCATATATTATAATTAAAATCAGTGTATTTTGATACAAACTATCTATGAAGGGAAATTTAATTTTTCCTATCTCTTCATTTTCATGTTCTACATTTCCAAAAAAAATTATCATTAATTATCTTTCATTGACAAGTCTCACTATTCTATTGACAATTTTCATAACATTCATCAACAAATATTAATTTCCTATCATGTGGGTTGATAATCCACCTTTTAAAATCAAAAATATATTGTTCTTTATAGATCTGAGGGAAATTTATATAATATTAGCCTTTATGATTTTCATATTTTCCTTATATGGGATAACATATTGAGTGGAGGATAAATTCATCGATTATGATATCAATTCAATATGAATTGGTTCATCGTAATCATAATCTGATTCTAAATGATAATTCATTTTTCCCATGGAAACACCCCTTGGATAATTGGTATTGACATTCCTCAGTGTTTAGTTGTTATTTTCCCCACATATTCTCATCCTACAATAGATATAATTATGAAAATAATCTGAATAGTGAATAATATATCAATATAAACTATATTTTATATATTATAAATAATATTTTCTCATTTGTTTTGACATCCATTGACATCCCCATTCATATAACTCCTTTTTTAATTATTGTAATACATAGTACATGCCAGAAATCCCAATATTTGATGCTTCCTAAGGAAGAATATATCTGACATCCATTACTCCATATTTAACTTATTTTATAATGTTTTTTTTCATTGGATTGTCTCTTTGAATAATTGAGTATTATTTTCATATCCCTTTTTTATTTGGTTGATATCATTATTTTTAGGATATTTGGTAATGTTGTGATATGTATAAATTTGTACATCACATTATTTTGGATCATATAGTTTCTAATTGTTGATTTTATTAATTCATAGGTAATTTAACATTTTCATATACATGTGAATCATTTATAATTCATGTCCTTATCTAATCATTTAGAACATATTATATATCTTTATAAAATATATACTTTTGAGAATTATTGAAACTACAAATTATTATTTTTTTCAAATTATTTTGACTCAGTTTATTGATTACCACTTAGTGTAATAACATCGTCTTTATGTCCTTCAACAATTTATGCCTCTTCCGAAATTATAAATATAAGGTCATTGATGAATTTTTCTTCAATTAAATACTGAGATTAAACTCCACAACCTGTTATAATATTTCATGTGTTGTTTATTTTCATTCATCTTCTCCTTCTATTTGGTCAATATCTACATCATTTCAATCAACAAACTCGGAGGACTACTTCATCACTAATTCATACATTCAATTTTTTTAATTTCAAGGTCATAAAGAGAACCCTCATGTTAAACAATGAAATTATAAACTTTAATCAACTAATTATATTCAGCTATTTATATTATACCTTTTCATATTTAGAAATCGTGGATGCTTGGGATTTAGATTTATACTATTGTTTTAGATCTTAAAAAAGTCATTATAATGGTGTTCTTCGTAGGAAATGAAGAACATTATCTATAATTTAATTATTTATTAAATATATCCCTTATTAGAAACCTTATATGAGGCATCTTCATGATTTATTCTTCAAAATATAGATCATCAAATTTCCTTATGCATTGGTCAATAATGTTCCCCACTTTACCAGACCAAAATAAATCCAAGGGAATATTGACATCAAATATTCCTTTTCCCCTGAATATATTTTTAACATCAAGATAATTAAACTCAACATCAAAAAAATCTTCATCATCAATGCATTTGGAAATGTCAATATTTATTATGGCATTGAATTCGATTTGGTTTCATTCTTGAATTATTGGTTCTCCATGTTTGACGCTCATTTAATTTACCACCAGACTACTTAGAATATCATTAAGAAAATGTACAGATTGATACGTATCAAGTCACTTTAGTATTTTATAGAGGTGTGAAACATCTCAATATTTTATTCACAATGTTAATATCATAAATTTATCCACTAAGTCCAAGAATTTCTCCAAAAAGTTATGTAATTTAGTTAAAATTAATATCTTCATTTTCATATGGATTCATTTTCAGATCATTGAACTTATTTCAAATGAAATGGTTTTTTAACTACATACCTTTTTTATCACCTTGTTATATATTTTTTTGTTACTCACAAATGGACTTGGATAAAGTGAATTTCATCACCTTCAAATATATTTGATCATATTGTGTTTTTGGAAGGGAATTTTTTTATTTTCCATTTTTATCGTGAATTTTCTTATATATTTTAGTCATAGAGATACATGTGTCATCACCGAACTATATCTCTTGGGTTGTGGAAAATTTAAATTTCATCCCAAGGTATCATAGATAAGATCTCATCCTATTCATCCAAATTAAGATGATTATTCGATAAAATAATGGGACTCACCTAACACTCAATTAATTATCTATTTGAACAATATACAATAGATTTATAATAAACAACATATTCTCTATGACACAACTTATTGACCCTAGAATACCCTAATAGAGGAGTTATGAATAATGACGTCATCATTTTATTTTAATGTGATTTATTTGTTTTCATGTTGCTAGGAACCTAAAAATCTTATTTAGTTGAATATTTTAGGTATTAAACATTTATATGTAGATATAAAAAATAACATTTTAACTTTGTTAACCAATAAGGGATAGATCAAGGAGAATACGAAGACAATGTGTTAGTTGTAAAAAATCAAAATCCATCACTAGTTATTATTGAGTACAAAAGATCATACATATTCAATCTATTCCCAGAAAACATCATCTAAAATTATTTTTCATAAACCACACTGCCTCCCAAAGAACACTTTCATCGAATCCCACAAGTTCACTACCTAGGGATGGAGTATTACTCAGTCTAATAACATAATGGATACATTAGTAGAGTGAAAATTCAATTAATTTTCCTTAATTAGCGTGAGAATATTTTAGTACCATAGAACTAAATTGATTCACATGAAATAATTGTTCCCATAAACAAGATTTTATACTAAATATTTTTCAAAGATCCCTAACCTTATTGAAACCCCCATTATGTTTAAAATAATTTCTTGTTATTGTGAACCCATACACATTTATGAAGCTCCAACATTAATAAATATTTTATCTTTTTCAATGCTCCCATCCTTTATGAAGCACCCAGCCTTCATGGAACACAAATTCTTCGTGAAACTCCCAGTCGTCATGAAAAATCATTTTACCAAAATCATGAAAATTAGTTAACACAAAAATAGTATTTTATTTTTATTATGATCATGATCAGTTCAAAAATTCTAAATATACTTCCCATCATGAATTTATAGTGATTTATCATTTTCCCTAGTTATCTCTATTGACAAATAATGTTGCACAGACTTATATTTTTATACCTTTTCATTCAAGATGATTTCGATATCAATTATATAATCTAACAAAACATCAATATTCATGATCATGTCTCTCATTTTATTCAAAAATAATCAATTAAACTTTTCCATAATTTATTCCTTATCATTTTCATGTAGTATCACCATAACTCCATCATGCATCTGCAATCATTCATGCCTTTATAACATCAGATGCCTTCGTGAAGCTCCACATACTCTTGGATCTCAAATCATCACAAAACTCAAACAGTTTCCATATCATTGTGATACAAACCTGTATATATTCCTTAAGATAATCTTTCTCATTCCTCTAAATTTTCTGGTCCACAAATTTGGCCATCACGGGTAAATGAAGCAAAGATTTATAGGCAATTCATTTTCACCATAAGATCACATATGTTGAAAATATGGTAATCAACCCTAGTATGGATTTAAAACAAAAAAAAATTAAATATCGTTTAAAAATATGTTAATCCTAGGTTTTAACAATATAAAAATTATTTTATAGTCAATTATTTTTATTTTTCTACAAATATTTATTTTTCATTGATTAGTTAAATTTTGTGATTATTCAAAATATCTAATTTTTGTCCTCAAAAATCATGATTATGACATGAATTTAATATAAATTTATTATAAATATTATTTAATATATAAAAATTTATTTGAGTTGTCATTATTAATTATTTATGTATATGTTTATTTTCGGTCTTAAAAATGATTTCATATAAAAACAATTTTTCTTAGCATTTTATAAATTTCTATTAAAAATTATTTCATCTAGTTGTAGTAACTGAATCATGAAAAAATAATTTTATATTATTAATAAAGATATTTAAAACTGGTAAATACTTCCATTTTATTTTTTTTATCATAGATAATTGTAACCATAGCGAAACTTTGTTACTATGGTCAAGACAAAATGGGTTCATTAGGGATAAAATAAATGTTATAAGGAACAAAAATAATTATAAAAAATTCTTTATTAAATTGAATGAGTATATATCACACATATTCCTAAAAAATTATAACATTTGACATTTTTATGCATTTTTTTTATTTTTGTGTTTATATAATTTTATGTAATGTGAAATACAATATATCCCTCCCTTTCATATAAATTTTGATAATATGTTCAAATTGGGATAAAAATATATTATTAATGAATATTAATAGTTATATTTAAGATAATAAAAAAAATAATTATGATGGTAATTAGTTTTTAAATATTATTGATAAAATAATTACATTAATTGAATATGGAACACCGATATAGTGCTTCTGTAAGTAGTAAAAAAGATAATAAAATAATATGAGAAACATTAAAAATAGTATAATTGCGAGGAATTTTGTAGATAAAAAAATATATGTATAACATATTATTTTAGTTTAAAAAACTTATGTTGTAATTACATATCTATATTAATCTATCTAAATTCAAATTAAATAAATAATTTCATATATGTGGTTAATGATAATTAATCAAAAAAATATTTTATTAATTTATTTTAAAATAATATTTCTCTTGAAAAATTATATTGGTAATTTAATTTCCATAAAATATTATCCCATTATCTCTTCTGAGCCATTTTATCCCATATAATAAAAATTAAATCCAATTAAGATTAAAAATGATGCTACTATAACTAAGGATAAAATGGTTAATAAAGGGGTTAATAAAACATATATGCTCTAAAATTAAGTGTAAGCAAATTTAAATTTGATTGTAATATTATTTTTATACCATATCCTCCATATATTCTATAAAATTTATTTTAGGAACATTTAAACTGAGTTAGAAAAAAATAATTTTATAATAATTCATTTATTTCAAAAAGTACCCTACCACACTTTCAAAAGGAACCTCTTTCCTCTCCTCACGACACATGAAGATCAATTATGATCAAAAAATACAAAGAAAATAATTTTTTTAAATCCCTCTGAATATACTATAGGTCGTAGTTTTAGAAGAATACCAACCTAAGAAATCTTAATGTATAATGAAAAGGTGGATTTCCAAACAAGAGGTACACCTTTTAATGGAATTTTTTGGTTTTATTTCTTTCTCTAACAAATAAGAATATTATATAACCACCATGATATAATAAAATCTATATTTAGAATTTATTGAAATATTATTATGTTAAATAATTAACATTAATCATTATCCTTCTACAATCCAATGGGTTGTCAAAATATTGTTCTTGTGTATGATAGACTACGACCTCGCAAATTTATGTAATCCATTTTATATCACAACTTCTCATGGATGGTAATGATGATGAATTATATATAAATAATATATTCATAAAAAAATTAAAATTATCTAAATAAAATATATAATCAAATTTATTAGAAATAACCTTAATGAACAAGTGGATTACTACCTCTACAAAGGGATGTGATTAATTTTCCACCTATACCACCCCTGGGTAAAAAATGTATGTTTATTATAATATATAATTTTATATTTATGATATATTCATATTTATATTTATATGAAATAATATTTTAATTATTTCAATAATTTTAATTGAAAAATGGAATTGTTACTCATGTATTAGTATGTTCAATTGCCTCTGAGATTGAGACAAAATTTCATTCTCATAACAATCAATAACAGTCAGTTTTAATTTAAAATAAAAATATGGTAATAATTATTATTTCCATATTATTATTAATTATATGATATAATAATTATCCATTTTACCATTATCAAGATAATGAAATCATTTTTTATGATACAAACCAAACATCCTCAAAACATCCCACATGGATTGAACTGTTTAAGTAATTAAATTTGTCATTAAAAATAAAGAAATATACTATATAACTATAACAACCCATGTTTTATGAAAATTATTTTAAAATAAATTAATATATTTGATTTATTTTTTTCAAACTAAACAATGTTAACCTTTCATTATAGTCTACACCAATATAAACTTGTGCTATATGCAACACTAACATGGATTGAATTACATACAACCGTGAGTTTCTATGAAAAAACATTATATTGTTATTATTATTTATATTATATAGTTATAACATATCCATTAAAAATAGAATCATTCATAGTAATAACTAATTTTTCAAAACATTTTCTATTTTTTCTTATATGAATAAAACAAATTTCTGATAAGGTATTTATATGTTTGAAAATACTAAATTCCCAAATGAGCTTCCTTTTATATCATTCGATGAAAAAATAAATAAATTTTAGGAACCATTATAATTTTAATTGGATAAAAAAAACTTCATTATTTAATTTATAATTTCAGAATTTCCCTTTTATTGATTTTTTATGATATGTCTAAATAACCTCATATTTTAATGAAAACTGAAAAATACAGAATTCTTTAAAAAAATTTCTTTTATTTTATTTTTATAGATATATTATATTATAATTTACTTTAAATGAATAAATAAATAAAATATATAAAAATAATAATATTTAGAAAATTATATCCAATTTCAATGTGATATTGGATACAAAAACATTTTAAATATTATGACAATTAATATTAAAAACGCGTCCTCCTATCGAATATGCCAGATTTATTTTAGTGTAATTTTGGAAACATATGTAATTTTATTTTTTAGAAATAGATTAAATATATGAAATCATCATAATTTATAATTTATAATAAATACAAATAATTTTTATACCAAAAATATTGGTTAAATTGTTTAACATTGATTATAGTGATTAAGGTAATAATGAGAATAATTAATATCTAATCATATAATTTATGGTGTAAATATGACTCTACAATTGATTAAAAAATATTTTCTGCCCATATTTGTTCCATTAATCTTATATCTATCTATAATTTTCCATTTGGAACCATTTGAGAACAAGTAAAACATGGGGAGGATTTGAACCATTTTAAAAATACCAAATGTGTCCTTTTCCCCACTTATAATACCTCTTCTACTCCCCCTCTATTTAAACCAAAAAAATACCATTTTGATTGAACAAACCCTTTTAAAATATCCTCCCAACTCTCATAAATAAACCCAATAATTTTTTATTTTGTAAAAAATCCATCCAAGGAAGAACACTAGTTAAAGCTAAAAAAATATGCTGAAAAAATCAGTAACACCGTTCAAAAAGAACATTCATTTAATTTCATTATTCACCCTCTAAACTCTTCTTATTCCATGATTATATAACAAAATAAGTTTCATAAATATTATGATATGTTCTTATCCTACTGGTTCTACCCACATCTATAAAAACGTCCATCAATTGGGTAAATAACAAATAATTCATGTATACAATAGACTACCCCCACGTGAAACAATATCATTCGTTTGTCATTTACCGCCTCTCATGGTTGGGAATTATGATGGATATAGTATTTTTATATGATATATATATATGATATATTTATTAGTATTTAGTTATTTTATAACACCTATATTAACGCTTTCTATTTTTTATAAATAAAATAAATGTTGGGTGGATGAGTAGACTACAACCTCCTCAATGTGTTGTGATTTTTTCACACATTACATCAATCGAATTGAGTATGGTTTTAGTAAAAATAAAAAATCCATGAAAAAAAATTATAATTTAATGAAATTATATAATATAAATGTGTGTGTCTGTGTGTGTGTAACTTACTTTCATTTCATTCAATACTCCATGAAAAAGTAGACATTGTTGATTGGTATATATGGGCTACCATCTCCATGAACGATGTATTTCATTTTCTATATAAATTTTTTATAGATTATTATAAGTTAATATATACTAAATATATATGATATTTATATCATTGATATTAGTTATTATTTTATGTAATGAATATATATGTATTTTGTCTAAAAACATTACAAATCATTAAAAATTTGAAATACACAATGGCTATTAACTGAAATGTAATTTTAATATGGAATTGTTGATAAATTTGAAAAATAATGTAATAATAAAATAATAAATTGTATAATATATATGAATATAGGTTTTTTGAATTATAAAGAACATATATACATTATATATGATGTTTCAATGAGTATGATGAGAGTCAAGACATAAGGTAAGTGGATTTCATCTAACTTTTTATACATTTGAGTTACATGCCATGTTAGCCACTCTTTTCATTTGTGTGGTGTATATGCTTCACATAATTTTATTTTGTGGAACATATAATTTTATTTTATTTTATTTATATATCAATTTCTTGATCCCTCTTTCAAGGGTTTTATGGTTCAAAAGATACAAAATCAGTATGTTAATTTTGTCGCTAGTTGCGTTCTTTGAAACACATGTTTTAATATTCACCAATATGATTTTACGAGGGTTATATAATATTAAAATGACATATAATATCATGAGTATTATTTATTTAAGGATATTATATTCTTCAGGTAATGTTATTTTCTCATGTGTATTTTGATATAATTTTAACAATGTGTTATGTATTTATTCCTACAATCTCATTTTCACATAGGATTATTATTAATTATTCTGTAATTGATTAAATATTACAATAGATATACCATGGAAACTAATTAATTTTATTATCCTAGTATTATTCATTATATGTACATGTATTGGTACCATTGATCCACTTTTTTATACTTATGATATGTAAGGTAATCTTTTCATGCAAATCTATCCTAATTTTTGTCTTGGGTAGAAATTCTGTTTTACTGAAAAATAATGATTTCAAATATGATTTCAATAAAATTTCTAATTTTAATCTTCCTTGATCATGAATTAAAAGAATATATTAATGTTTTTATGGTCTTTATATCTATTTTGAATGAAAAATGTTTTAATTAAATATTATGTTTTCAAAAGACTTTTTCAATGGATAAAGAATATTTTCCAAAATAAATGTTTTCAAATATAGTGTTTTAATATAAGATGAAATTATTAGAATTTTTTTTCTTTAATATTGAAATGATTTAATGAAACCATTATTATTTTTTATTTATTTTTTATGTTTAATAAGACAATATATTATGACAATCATTTTTCTCCCACATGTTATATGGATTTGAAAACTACATCATTTCTTAGGTTAATATTTGATGAAAGGATTATAAAACCTATCTCATTTCTATAATGTATTTCATAATGTAATGATTATGATTCCCATTTAACTTCATGGGTTATTATATGATGTTTAGGAAAAAAATATCTTTTTATGGGTTATGATATCATCAATGTTTTATAGTCTTATGTCACATGTATGTATGATTTTATTATCCGATGTGTGGGGTCAATATATTACTCCAATTCATTGTGTAATGATTTATATATAATGAGATAATTGTCGTAATCATGTAAATAGTATTTATCCACTATGGATGAAGTGGAAACCTGATCCACTATGAGATGATTGGGAAACCTGATCCAGTATGAAAATATGGGGAAAATCGATCCACAATGTGATAATGGAGAAACCCAATCCCTTATATTGAAAGGATTGTGAGTAGGGATGGTGGTATCTCCTGACTATTAGGTGTAGTCCCCATGAAGTTCCCTCATAAGTTTTTTAAATGTGACTTCTATTATAAGTAATGATATTACATGTTTATATATTTTCCACAATTCCATGCCTTGTCCCTATATTGATCTTTTGTGGATTATTTTCTTGATTCCAATATGATTCATGCCTGATGAACTTCCAATCATTAATCCATTATTATTTTTAAAAATATTTGATAATTAGGGTATTCTCTTTTAATGTTATGATCACGTTCTCATACCATTATGATCATTATTATTCTTACATTTCTAAATTATTTACCCTCTCCGAGCATCTAATATCCCAACATTTTATGTTTCGTCTACCCTAGTTATGAAGAAATGTATTATGTATTATATATATAAGAAGGGATCTAGTCTTTAAGAACCTAGTGGGATATAATATGCCCCACTAATCTTTCAGTGTTTATGATTCCTTGTTTATTGATGGGATTATACTAATATAGTCTTTGACCACTTATTTGTGTGTTGTATTAAGTATTCGTCAAAATTGATATATTGAATATGCATGGTAATTTATTGTTTCTATCGTTGGGTTTTCATATAAATTTTAGTTTAACATTGGAAACATCGATGAGAAATCCTTAGTGGGGACCCTACGAAAAAATATAAAGATACATCTATATATAATGAAAAGTATAGGAATATATCATGGAACATTATAAAAGGATATATTAATTTGCTTCCTATAAATACATCCATTTCTAAATACCAAAATATTATGTAGCTATATTGAAATTATACCATGGGGTAACAACAACAAAACTATTATATTAAGAAATGGTGGATAACAATGGGCCTTTAAGGACACTTAGTTTGACACTCTTTGGGGATATGTGTGGGTTATAAAAAATCTACTCCCAATACATCATGAAGGATTTAAATATAACATAGTTATGCTAATAACAGTATTGACCTATGTTTTCATAGAAGGATTCGAAATTTTGAAATCCTATAACTGGGTTTTCATGGTTATGTAGTTTCTTGATATGAGAACTATTTCTTTCTATAGTTTTATAGTGTTATTAAATGGATGGAACTTGAAGTAACCATTTTAATCATGAATTAGATAGACAATAAACACATTTTTCTACAGAAAACCAAAATTATATAAGAGATGGAATGATAAATATTATTTTATGATTACAAATAGTTCCCAATCTATGAACCATTATGTAATTCCTAATAAGAGAAGAAGGTATCAAATTTCTATTTATTTCTTTATGAGGAAACATACACCTTCTATCCATGGGTCTTCTAATCCACATATTGCTGAAAAATTTATCCATACCACTGAAAATTTATTTTCCTTTCTCTAATTTCCAAGACATGGGATAGTCATTCTGGTTGTTTGTAGTTTAGAAGCAGAAATGGACTAGTAGTGAACTTTATTCAAGAGTATGAACAAGGTAGTTGAAATTTAATCCATGAACTGGGATAAGTTCAAGTACTTATTCCTCAATAAGAACATTCTGCATGTTCTTCATACAACCATGAAAAATGAGTTCTTTGAGTTAAATAAATGGAATGGTGACTATATCTATACTTATTAAGATAATTTCCAAGACGTGCATGGTACCGGTCTAGAATTATTATCCAAAATAAATTTATGGTCGACTGATTCATCAGTTGACTAAATACATTTTTCAGAAGGTATTTACACAATAGTGACATTAGAAGATATGATGATATTGTCCATTTTGAAATCATGATTGTAATAGAGTTTGGTTTTACATATCAATATCATTATTTTAATTAGAAAATAATTTAAGATTGCAAAATAAATAATAAAAACCATAAAGAAAACATGAAGGTCCTTCCTTTATGCTCTATGTGTGGAAATAAGCATAGATTAAAATTTAAAATTGGTTATAATAAATAATTTATGTGTGTAAAGGAACAAAATCAGGAACAAGAATGCAAAAATAATGGAATGATGATTGATAATGATGAAAACATAGAGAATGTCACACTAGATGTTCCGCCTACACTTATGTACTTCAAGTGTAAGTAGAATGTGCATTCTATTTTCAAGTTCCCAAACCTGATGGATAATGATGATGATCAGAATTTAAAACCATTGAATTAAATGCATAATAAGAAATTTCATGTGATCCCTAGTTTTGATGATGGGTGGGATACTCGAAAGGTTAAATGTAAACATAGCATCCATTTCAGGACCATTAATGTCTTATTTGATTCTATATCTACCAACACCTTCATATCCGAATAATTTATGAAGGGCATTAAGATTCATCCAAAATGATTAGATGTGAAATTAGCACTGTAAACCCCTAATGGTATGATTATTTCATCTAATGTATATGATTCCACTCCAGTTATCATTTTCTATAATATACATCCTATAAATCATTCGATTATGACTTTGGTTTAATTTGATGTCATCTTAGGTGTGGATTATCATTCTCTATATAAATACAACATCAATGATCAAGGTAGGGACGTTACAATTGATATTTCAAACCTACCTATAATCATTTAGCAATGTGAAAGTTATTAAAAACACTCACATATTATTATATCTGGTATATGGGACTTAATCCTCATTATAATGAATGTTTGTCTCAAATGGATAAGGAGAAACATAACATTGATTGTAGTTCATTTTTTTGGAATTTTTTGATGTTTTTCCATATGACTATTCAATCCTTTTGAATGAATTTAAGTTATGTTCTCAATATAACTCATACATGGTTCCACCCCAATATCACAGAATCCATCTGGAATGTTACCTATTTTGATTCCAGAATATAAGAAGAAACTCTGAGGAAACAATGATGGTTAATTAATTCTTACATGTGTGTCACCTTTGGGTGCACCTGTTATTTTTTTTAAAAATAAATACATACCAGTGTGTCTAAATATGAATTATCTATAGTTTAAAAGGATAATTATCAAGAAAAAATATCATTTTCCCCATATAGATGACTTGTTTGATAAACTTCATGCATATCAATTATATTCCATGATTGAACTTTATTATGGTTAACATCAATTAACCGTCACTAAGTGGGATATACTCAAGACAACATCCATTGAATGTATAGACACTATAAATATATATTGAAGCATTTAGGTTTTACTAATTCCATAAATATCATTATGTATTTAATGAATATAGTCTTTATATATTACCTTGAAAAATTAATGTGACTATTTATAGATGATATTCTTATTTACTCAATGTGAAATAAAGAGTCTAAGGACCAGATGGGAATTATATTAGATACCTTAAGAAATATCCAACAATTTTCAAATTTTACAAAAATTGATTTTTTAAGGTAAAAGGTTTTATTTTTAGGTCACATATTCTCAAGAGATGGTATAGTAGTATATCCATCAAAGATAGGATCTATTGAATTTTTTCATAGAAAAACTCTAGTGCCTGAGATTCGTAGAATTATTAGTATACATTAATATTATCGATGGATTGTTAAAAAATTTATCAGACTATATAACCTTTGGACCACGTTATATTAGAAGGCTTCCATGTTTATATGGATAAATTAATGGGAGTAAAATTTAAAGGAACTAAATAGAAGTTTGGCCAGTTCACATGTTCTTACATTACCCTGTAGTGGAGAAAGGATTATAATATATAAGGATGCATACAATAATGGACTGAGATTTTTTAATATGATGAGAAACATGGTGATAGCCTAAGCCCCATGAAAATTTAATATTGATGAGAAAATTACCCCACTTATGAATTGATGTTAAATGCAGTAATTTTTACATTAAATATTTTGAGACATTATCATTATGGTGAAATGTTATATATATATATATTTATCATAAAAGTGTGAAATATATATTCCCATAGATGGACTTGAATATGACCTTTAAAATATTGTTATTGATTATAAATGATTATTACTATAATTTACATTACCACTCTAGAAAAAAGAACATGGATGATGATTATATGAACTGAAATGATCATTCTAGATTATCCGTGATGAGGATAAATAATTATCCAATATTTATATATTTGAAAAATGATGGATTAAAAAACCACGAATAAAGGGAAAAATATTATCATGCTCAATTTAATGTTAAAAATCTAGCTAAGTGACGATTAAAGAGGTACCTAAGGAAGATGTAATGCTATAAAATAAGGATTTAAAAGTTCTCGAGTTTAACATTGATCATGATTAAATGATAACGTTACTGAAAAATTTATGGGTTCCTCCCTTACTGTATTATAAAAACGATTTTTATGTGGATTATCATAGATTTTAATTCTCTATTTATTCTATATTTATGAAATAGTATTGATATATTAATGAATTCATATATATAGATTGCATGAAGAGGGATATCAGATTTTTTATCTCTGTTCTTGGTCTTCCAATATGCTAACGCTCAATGAAAAAATATAATGGGATGTGGGATCCATTACATATAATATAATTGAAATGGAGGAACATCAATATTTATTTTTGTGTTGGAATACCTAAATCCTATAATGGGTTTAATTATTTAGTGGTTGTAGTAGGCCTTAATTCTCTGTCATCACACATCATTAATATTATAGAAGACTTCTTTTTGGATGATCTGGCTAGGATATACAGTAATAAAGTTGTAAGGTTGTAAGGGGTACAACATTCAATTGAATTTGATATGTTTATATGGATTACCTCAATATTTTTGTGAAGTAATCAGTAAACCATGATATTGAATTGATTTTTAGCACTTATTATCATCCTTATATAGACATTTTGTCCAAAATTACAATTCATGCACTATAGGATATGTTGAGATCTTGTTCATTGGATTTCAATGAAGTTTGGGATAAAGACCATCCTCTGGTTGATTTTTCATAATATAATATCTTCCAATATATCATTTAAATTTCCCCTTATGAATCTATTTAAAGGAATAAATGTATAGATCCATTGTTCTAGGATGAAATTAGAGCAATAAATCTATTAGGACCAAAGACAACTGATGTAATTATTGTGAAGGTTAGAAACAATTAGTGGTGAATCATGGAATCTTAGTGTTGTTGGAAAATTAATTATAATATCCATCAACATGATAAATAAATTTATTTCATAAATAATGTGTTTCTATGAATCTCTCCCTAGAAGAGGGTTATTGGATTCAAGATGAAAGGAAAACTATGACCTTATATATGCTGTTGAAATTTTTGATCATATCGAGATGGTTACCTATTTCATGGAATTTCCTCCAAGTATTTCTCATTTCCTTGATTTGTTCTATATATCACTCCAAGTTAAAGTACATACCTAGACCTTAACATGTAATGAGTCATTGTTCATACCACTGGAGGAGGATAATTCTTACGAGGAGAAAGCAGTTAAAATTTTGGATAATAAAGATAATGTTCTATAAAACAAAACCACCAACTTGGTAAATGTGTAGTGAAGAAATAACCAGTTAGGGGAGGAAAGGTGGTAGCATGTGGATATGATTAGCTGTAATTGTCCTGTTTTACTTCTATCATTACAATAAATTTTGAGTGCGATGTTAAAATTTTGGTTTGATGAATGTATCCCCCTAGATTATATGAACATTTTTTAATAAATTAATTTTAATTGATTTATTCCAATTTATGATACAGCAATTTAATCATTATTTATACTCTAGAAAATATATTCTTGTGCTTAATGCAATACTGACATGGCTGGTGCCGCCCACAACCCTGAGTTTCTATGAAAATATGTTAGAACCCAGATTTTCATTTCAGATATGTTTTTCCTTTTTATGGAGTTTTTAAGTAAAATTAACTATATAGAAATTTTTGAAGAACACGCCGTGTACTTTCTGAGTACACGCCGTGTAATCTACTCCAGCTCGAAGCCATGTGTTGGTTGTGCCCGGGCCACACACACGTTGTGAAGGGGTGACGTGGAGGCCAATTTTGGTGGAGTATGCAAAAGAACCAATACACGCCATGTACTTTAAAAATACATGCCCTGTACTTTTATTTTTTTCAGTAAATGAACATGGGTCTCGCCTGACGCACAGAAACACCTCCTTTTAGGCTCTGTTCGTCCGAGGGAGACCCGTACGACCGAATCTTTGACGAGCTCATGTCTCCTCATCCATTCTCCGATTTGAGCACGATTGATTGCGTTGGAATCGCAGCGGTAAGATCTTCCCTCTTCTGGAGGTTCATTTTCTGATTACTCTTCATTTATGAGTTATCGTGGGTTGTAAGTTTTGTGTGTTTTCTCATATCTACGGTGTTCTTAAGGGGAATCAATCTTCATGGTTCACGTATATCGATTCCATGACATCAAGGTTGGTGGTTTGTGCCTTTCTTTAGGAAGTCGGTGAGTATTTTGTGAAAATTACACAAATTCCTTTGGGCGGGGAATTGTGGGTTTCCGGTTTTTCCCCTACTGTTTTCCTGCTTTGATTGATTGCTGTAGTAGAGGTTTATGCTTTTGAGTAGAGTAATTTGTTTTGTTCTCAGTTTGCTTTTCCATGCTTGTTTTTACTGTTTGGTGTTTTGTAGTTGCCAATCCTAGTTGTAGGATAGTGGAACTATTTCTTTTTGTTGCTATTGAGCCTTAGACTGATATCCAAGTAGTTCTTGAGGTTTACTTGGATGATTTACACACGCCGAGCATGTATATTTCCACACAGGACTATGAGTACCTAGTGTAGCCGAATATAGGGATAATTTATGTAAGGGCTTCTCCAAAGTGTGTTTTAATACGATGCGAGACCACAGGGGGAATTGAAGATGATTGCTTCCTCAAAGAGTCTATTGTTCCTCAACGCAGGCCACAGGGGGAATGAGACATTGAGTGCTTCCCAAGAGAGCCTTTAGTATGATACAAGACTATAGGGGGAATTTACGGTGAGTTCTTCCTCAGAGAGTCTATTCATAGTTGAACCAGAGGGATGAGACTGTGTGTTCCTTCTAGAGGGTTGCTAGTACTTATAGATTGAACCATAGGGGTTAGGCTGTGAGAGCTAGCTAGAGGGTTACCTTTTTACTTATTATTTCTGTATGTTTCCTTGGGAACTTTTCTTGTTAGAACTATGGATTGTAGTTGTTTGTGCTTTCCTGTTTACTACTTCTCGTTTTATTTACAGCCATGTATTCATTGATTTTTAGGCACAAATATTTGGTTGACTCCCTACTGGTATTGTATCTCACACCCTGTTTGGGCCATGCTTTTGGGCCAAAACAGACTATGTTGTTATAGGTTTAGATAAGGGAAAGTGCCTTTCTACTTCAGGTTCTTGATTGCCCTGGATCTGGAGAGCATGGGACCGAGCCGTGGCTCGCGATGCTAAGGAGTTTATTTGTTTTTCCTTTGCACATTTTTTTTCAATTGTGATTTAGCACATTGGTTTGTTTGTTCCTTTCCATAGAAATATGTACTATGTTTCATCATTATTATTTTATCCATTGCTTCTGTTGTTCAGTTCAGTTGTTGTATGCTGTTTATTTATTCTGTTATTGTGTCTAGTTGTTTTTCCGTTGTATACACTACCGAATGAGGGAATAGTTTCCCCCAGACTCATTAAGGCCCTTGATGCGATTTGGCAGCCTCTGGAATTTGGGAAATGCACTTGAGGACATGTGGTGAACCATGTACGGGGCACCTGTGGAGGGGCCCCAGATTCGGGTCGTTAGAAGGTGGTATCAAAGGAGTTCTTTTCACTTTCTTTAATGTTTGGAGACTTTATCTAGGGATAGAACGGATTCAGTACTTGGTATTAAGGTGTTCTCGGGAGTAGTTATCCCATGTATAGGGAAAATCCTTACCACCTCGTTGATTGCAGTTCTGGTTCTTAGATTTTATGGTTGATCTGATTTCACCTAGAGTGATTCACATGTTTTGTGTTGTTATTTTATTGATGATTGTGGTTCTATTTCTATCATAACCCAATGAGATGAGGGTATTGCATCTCATGCATCATTAAGGCACTTGTAGAAATCACATGCCATGCATTCATTCCATGCCATCTAGGGTGCATTATTGATTGCATGCTGTTGTGATTGACTTTGTGTAGATTATGCATGCTGTTGTGATAGATGCTTGATAGAATCTCTGTTGTTATGTTAGAGAACTGTTTATTTAGTTCTTTCCTTAAAATGAATGCCATATTTTGATTCGTGAGGTGTTATGGGCCCTCTCAAATCAGAAATTGGTGGATCATGATCCTATTTTCTCTTGTGTATGATTTTAAGAGATTCCATGCATTGATTTGTGGGGAGTATCGGCCCTCACGGATCGGAATTTGGCACCTCTTTACATTGTATTTAGTGTTTCTAAGAGTCTTTGCAGTTTCTAAGCTACTGCCCAGAAAAACCCAGAATAAATGGCGTGTACTTTTTGGATACATGCAATGTAGTTCTCAGGCCATGTCACTGACCGTGTGAGTAGAACACGGTGTCGTGAATGTAACTTTAGGAACACGCCGTGTATGGTAGGTACATGCCGTGTAGTAATGTTCCATGTACCCGACCATTTCACTAACAACACGGGCCGTGGAAGCTCGGGTAGAACACGCCGTGTCCATAGGGAACTCGCCATGTAGTCCTGTCCAGGTACCCGACCGTTTCATGAAAAACACGGGCCGTCATTACCTTATTTTCCACAACCCGTGTTTGTTCAGAACACCGCGTGTAGTATTGTTCAGGGACTCGGCTGTGTCACGAACGACACGGGGCGGTTTCACCTTCGCCTATACACGCCATGTTTGTTCGTAGCATGCCATGTAAGGTTCATCTGCGTAGACGGCCGTGTGTTTAACAACACGGGCCGCTGAAGCCTAATCCACTACACGCCGTGTGCTCAGGGAACACGCCGTGTAGTCTCAGTTTATGAAAACTGTGTTGGCAAGCCATGTAAGAGAATCGGGCAGGGGAATATTTTTCAGGTAAACGCCGTGTGTTAGGGTCAACATTCCATGTAGTTGAGGTGTTACATGACTTGTAGGGCAGGAGAACACGCCCATGGCAGTGTCTTAAGAAGACACATCGTGTTGTTTTCATACATGACGTGTAGTCGTGTTTTGTAAACTTGTGTGTTTTCTTTCACCTGTTTCTGTTTGTACTCTTGTGTTCTATGTCCTTGATAACTCTGATCTAAGGTGTGACTTTGATCTTTCAGAGCTATGCCTCCTAGATGTCCTTCGGTCGTACGTCTATCGTCGGGCAGTGATCAGACGCCATATATGGTTGATCAGGGACTTCCTATCGATCCTCCTATCAGGCCAGCCTTGGCACCGGCTGTTATACCAGTTCCAGCCACTAATGCACAGTTTAGGGAAGGTTTCATGAGGATGATGTTGACCTTCTAGGAAGCGATGCCTCTTGTGATGACTATGGAAGACTTGACGTGGGTTTTCCAGCAGCAGCATCCTCCTACTTTCTCGGGGGAAGGAGGACCTCAGGCTGTAGTGTCTTGGATGGAAGCCATGATGACTATCTTCGAGCATCTGGAGACGTCTCCAGAGAGGCGGTTCAAGCTCTCCACCTACATGCTCTGAGACTCCACCAAGAGGTAGCGGGACGTGATCTCATAGGCGGATGAACAACAGGCTATGTCTTGGGAGGAGTTCCATCATGTTTTCTATGACTAATTCTACCCAGAGACCTTGAGGGACGACTAAGCCCATGAGTTCATGAGCTTAGAGAAGTGTACTCTTTCAATAATGGAGTATTCCTCTCGTTTCACCAAGCTGCAGCATTTCACACCCCTCCGGGATGGGAGTGGGGTGTTATTGGCAAGGAAGTTTGAGGATGGTCTCAGGCAGGAGATCCTCTCACAGGTCAATATCATCTAATTGACTTCCATCACTTCCATCGTCAACCAGGCGCGGATTGCAGAGCGCAATCTGAGAGAATCCAGACATGCGATCCCAGGCGGTTCTGTTTCCAGAGCAGGTTTTCCTCCAGATGACATCAAGAAGAGCCATAGGGATTCCACACGTGGTGATCTGAGAAAGAGAGATACATCGTCAGGCATCCAGGTGACATGCTACCAGTTTGGCCGGTTAGGGCACACAAGGCCGCAGTACCAGAGAGACCTCTTGGAGTACAGATCTTGTGGAAAGATGGTTCACCTTTAGCATGTCTGCCAGGTTTTCTCACCAGCAGCTGGTGACCAGGTTTCTTCCATGACTCCTCTTTCAGGAGCAGCACCGCCAGTTTCTCACCAGTCAAGGAACTGGATTTCTTCCGGCTATTCGGGCCGAGGTGGAGGTCGAGGCCATGGCGGTCAGCCACCAGTCCCTCAGCACCAGCAGGGAGGTTCATCTCAGAGTGGTCAGCCCGGGGCACAGGGCTGCGGTGCAGGTCAGTCTTTCACCGTGGAGTAGATTTATCAGGAGCAGGATCCCGACCCTTCTACAGTTCGAGGTGCGATTTCAGTAGCCTCAGTTTTATCTTCATCCCTTTTCAATACTGGTGCTACACATATCTTTATCTCTGTTTCTGTCGTGGAGTGCCTTGGGCTCTTCATATTTTCATCTGCCGACTTGTTGACACTAGACACACCATTGGGGACGAAGACATCTAGTGTACGCCAGTGTAGAGAGTACCCTCTCGAGGTTGCAGGGTATCGTTTTTTATGGGACCTCTATGTCCTAGAGATTATAGGCTATGATTTAATCCTCGGGATGGACTTGTTGGTTCCCATCCAGGCAGTAGTCGACTATTATCACCTTAGAGTGAGTTTCGTTTCACAAGGGGGTGAGTCTTTTCTTCATAGAGGCTAATGGGATGTTCAGGCGAGTCGAGAAGGAATCAAGCATCATGGGCTAGGAAAGGTGATGACCCATATTTCAAGTCTTTATATGGATGATCAGGGGACACCACAGTTGGAAATTCCCTCAGTGGTGGAACGCTTTTGGGATGTATTTCTAGAAAACGTTTCAGGTTTGCCTCTGGAGCGGGACGTATACTTCTCTATTGAGATCATGCCAGGAGCGGCACCGGTGACCATTACACTCTATAGGATGGCCACAAATGAGTTGCAGAAGCTCAAAAAGCAGTTGGAGGAGTTGCAAGAAAATGGTTTCATCCAACCCAGTACATATCCTTGGAGTTCGCCTGTCTTGTTTGCGAAGAAGGCAGACGGTACCCATCGGCTTTGTGTGGATTATCAGAAGCTGAACCAGTTTATGGTAAAGAACTGATATCCCTTTCTAAGGATCGATGACCTCTATGATCAGCTTCCAGGAGATCGGGTGTTCTCAAAGATCGATTTGAGGTCCGGCTATCATCAGTTGCGTGTTAGACCATCAGATATACCTCTGACAGCCTTCATGAGTAGGTATGGTCTATACGAGTATACAGTCATGCCTTTCGGTCTCACGAACGCGCCTGTTGTTTTCATGGCACTGATGAACCGAGTGTTCCATCCATACATGGACTCCTTTGTCATGGTCTTCGTGGATGATATCTGGGTGTACTCACACACTCGACACGACCATGACACACATCTTGAGACCGTTCTGAGTACACTGAGAGAGCATTGGCATTATGCTAAACTCTCGAAGTGCCACTTCTGGATGGATCAGATTCACTTCATGGGTCATGTCATCTCAGAGGAAGGAGTATCTGTGGACCCAGATAAAGTGAGAGCTATAGTTTCCTGGGAGCAGCTGAAGAACGTCTTTGAGGTATGGACCTTCCTAGGGTGGGTTGGATACTACAGACGATTCATTCAGGACATTTCTCGTCTAGCATAACCATTGATAGATCTGACCAGGAAGGGGGTGAAGTTCTTATGGTTGGAATCTTGTGAGTCAGCCTTTCAAGTGCTTAAGGGAATGTTGACGTTAGCACCGATAATAGTCTTTCCAGAGCCAGGAAAAAGATGCACTGTTTATTGTGATAATTTAGGTATCGGGCTAGGATATGTGCTTATCCAAGGAGATGGAGTCATTGCGTACGGGTATCGGAAGTTGAGGCCAAATGAGAGGAAATACCCTACGCACAATCTGGAGTTGGCAGCTATTGTTCATACCTTACGGTGTTGGAGACACTATCTACTGGGAGTTCATTTTAAGGTCTTCACCGACCAAAAGAGTCTCAAGTATATCTTCACTCAGCATGATCTGAATCTGAGACAGCGCAAGTGGGTCGAGTATCTTCAATATTTTATTTTCGATCTTTCCTATAGGCCGGGAAAGGGAAACACAGTGGAAGATGCATTGGTCAGGAGAACTCAGGTTTAGGGAGTTCAGGAGGCCAGTAGTGAGTGGAAACTTATGACTCTCTTCTCTGAAATGCATCTGGAGGTGCATGACAGATAGGGACATACATTCCTTTCTTCTGTAGCTGTTACCTCTACAGTTCTTGATCAGGTACGGATGAGGCAGCTATCAGACTCAGAAGGCTTAGTCCTGCGGGAGGGTGGGTCATAAGAGGACCCTCTTCCTGGATTGATAGTGAGTGAGGATGAGATCTTGCATTTCTAGGGACGCGTATGGGAGCCAGCAGACATACGCGAGGAGATGATGTGGTATTTTCATTCCTCTATTTGGGTAGTTAATCCTAGTGTCAGCAAGATGTATCGGGATCTTAATCTTCAGTACTGGTGGCCAGATATGAAGAAAGATGTTGCTGGTTTTGTCATGCGATGTTCTACCTGTCAGCAGGTGAAGGCAGAGCACCAGCGACCAGCAGGCCTTTTACAGCAGTTACCCATTCTGGAGTGGAAATGGAATGATGTCGCAATGGAATTCGTGACTGGATTTCCATGGTTTCCTTGAGGGAATGATGTTGTTTGGGTTATCGTCGATAGGCTCACGATGGTCGATCACTTCTTCCCTATCAAGGATAACTTCATTGTCAATGATCTGGGATGACATTACATCCGAGAGATCATACGTCTGCATGGAGTTACACGATCCATTGTTTCAGAAAGAGATGTGCACTTTACCTCTTAGTTCCTGCATGGACTTCAAATGTCCTTGGGTACACATTTACTTTTGATTATGACATACCAACCCCAGACAGATGGCTAGTCCGAGCGCATGATCCAGGTGCTTGAGGATATGCTCCGACCTTGCATCCTATACTTTGGTGGTTCTTCGGAGAATAATATTCCTCTGTTGGAGTTTTTCTACAACAACAATTTCCATTCAACCATTCATATGGCACCATACAAGGCTTTGTTGGGTAGGCCATGCCGATCACCCTTATGTTGGCTAGAGGCTGGAGTGGCAGCTATGCTGGGACCTTGTCTTATACAGGAGACACCGGAGTAGATAGAGTTGATTCAGAATAGAACAGGTACAACACAGTCTCTATAGAAGTCTTATGCTGATTAGCGGAGACGACCTCTGGAGTTCAAGGTCGGGGATCTGGTTTTCTGGCGTGTCGCCCCGAGGTTGGGACACAAGAGGATTCCGAGGTAGGGTAAGCATTCACTGTGGTACGTCGGGCCGTTTGAGGTATTGGAGAGAGTTGGGCCGGTTGCCTACCCATTGCAGCTGCCCCAGAGGTACCGGGCTATGCATGACGTCTTCCACGTCTCTCAACTTTGATGTTACTTTTCAGACTCGTCTCATGTCATTCAACCTGAGAAAGTTGAGCATGAAGCGGATGCATCTTTTGAGGAACATCCTATCCGGATTTTCGATCACACTACGAAGGTTCTCCACGGGAGGTTTGTTCCTCTAGTATGGGTGCTATGGAAACACCGGCTAGTATAGGATGAGACTTGGGAAAGGGAGGCCGATGTATGATCACAGTGGCTGGAGCTGTTTGGGGTTTCTTCTTCTACACCTCTCTCGGAAATTCGGGGATGAATTTCATTTAGGGGGGAAGTTTGTAAGAACCCAAATCTTCGTTTCAGGTATGTTTTTCCTTTTTATGGTGTTTTTATTAAAAATGATCTTTTGGGAAATTTTCGAAGTACACGCTGTGTACTCTTCTTCGGCTCGAAGCCGTGTGCCGGCCGTGCCCAGGCCACACACACGGTGTGCATGGGTGACGTGAAGGCCGATTTTGGTGGAGTATGGAAAAGACATAGTACACACGGTGTACTTTTAAAATACATGCTGTGTACTTTTTCGTTCTTTCACTAAACGGGCCGGGGTCGCGCTTGACGCACAAAAACACCTCCTTCTAGGCCCCGTTCGTCCGAGGGCGACCCGTACGGCTGAATATTCGATGAGATCCCATCTCCTCATCCGTTCTCCGATTCGAGAATGGTCGATTGCGTTGGAATCACAGCTGTATGATCTTCCCTCTTCTTGAGAATCATTTTATGATGCCTCTTCGTTTCCGAGTCATCTTGGGTTGAGTGTTTTGTGATTTTTCTCAGATCTACAATGTTCTATGGGGAATCATTCATCGTGGTTCACGTATATCGATTCCCTGACATCAAGGTAGGTGGTTTGTGCCTTTCTGTAGGAAGTCGATGAGTATTTTGTGAAAATTCCAAAAATTCACTTGGGCATGGAATTGTGGGCTTCCAATTTCCCCTGGTGTTTTCTTGCATTTCTTGATTGCTATAGTAGTGGTTTTTTCTTGTGAGTAGAGTAATTTGTTTTGTTCTCAGGTTTCTTTTCCATGCTTGTTTTTACTGTTTGGAATTTTCTAGTTGCCATTCCTAGATTTAGGATAATGGAACTGTTGCTTTGTGTTTTTGTTGAGCCTTAGAATGATAGAAAAGTAGTTCTTGAGGTTTATTTGGAAGATGTACACACGCCGAGAATGTTTATTTCCACACAAGACTGTGTGTACCTAGTGTAGTAGACCATAGGGAGAATTGACATAAGGAATTCTCCAGAGTGTCTTCTAATACAATGCGAGACCACAGGGGGAATGGAAGATGAGTACGTTCTCAGAGAGTCTGTAGTTCCTCGACCCAGGCCACATGGGGAATGAGACGTTGAGTTCTTCCCTATAGAGCTTTTAGTATGATACGAGAATATTGGGAGAATTGACGGTGAGTGCTTCCGTAGAGAGTCTATTTATAGCTGAACCAGAGGGATGAGACTGTGTATTCCTCCTAGAGGGTTGCAAGTACTTATAGGTTGAAACACTGGGGTTAGGATGTGAGAGCTACCTAGAGGGTTACCTTTTTCCTTTTTGTTGATAGCGGTTTCCTTGTGAACTTTTTTTTGTTAGAACTATGGATTGTAGCTGTTTGTCCTTTCCTGTTTACTGCTTCTCGTTTTCTTTGCTGCCATATATTTTTTGATTGTTAGGCACAAATATTTGGGTGATTGCCTACTGGGATTGTATCTAACACCCTTTTTGGGACATTCTTTTGGGCACAAACAGACTATGTTGTTGTAGGTGTAGATAAGGGAAAGTGCCCTTCTAATTCAGAGGATTGATTGCATTGGAGGTGGAGAGCATGGGACCGAGCCGTGGCTTGCGATGCTGAGGAGTTTATTTGTTTTTCCTTTGCAATTTTTTTTTCATTTTTACTTCATCACGTTGGTTTTTTTGCTACATTCCATAGACATATGTACCATGTTGCATCATTATTATTTTATCCATTGCTTCTGCTGTTCATTTCAGTTATTATATGCTGTTTATTTATTCTATTATTATGTATGGTTGTTTTTCCACTGTATACACTACCTAATGAGGGCATAGTTTCCCCACTAACTCACCAAGGCCCCCACTGCTATTCGGAAAACTCCGGCGTATGGGGAAATGTGCTTGAGGTCATGTGGAGAACTGGGTACGGGGCACCTTTGGAGGGGCTCCGGATTTAGGTCGTTACAAAAGAAATTTTAATACAATAACTATTTAAATGAGTCAGTAATGTCATTGCCATTAAACATAGTAATATTAATAGTAATAAATAATGTTTATAATATTATATATAATAGTCTTATGTAAATAAATATATTGTTGGTAATTTTGTTATTTTTTTCGTATTCCATTTTCTCAAAAGAACCGTTTATATTCCTTCTGTGAACAATAATAAAATATATTTTAGAAAATTATTATATTATAATTTGATAAAATAATCATCATTTCTGTAGTAAAAATTAAGAAATTATCTGGGATTATAATTTGGTATTTTTCTAAAAAACATCAACTTTGGATGGATTGTTAAAAATGTTGAATTTTAATTCAAAAATAGTTTTTCCATATAATTGATTTATATACCTAAATTATATATAAATTGATATTTTTGGTATAATTATATCAACAATACATACAATAATAAATTTTTGTTCATTAGTGAAAATTTCAAAATCAAATTTGATATGAAAACATTTCTAAAATTTGTTCTAATTCACATTAAAAACATGTCATATCATCTGGTCTATGGTATTTATTTTATTTTCATTTATGCTAATTATGTGATTGAAATTTGGAAAAAAGGATCCATATTTGGAATAAAAATAATTTATAATTTATTATAATTTAAACTAAGTATTAGACCAAATGTATTATTAATGTTAATTAATTTTAATTAAAGTGATTAAGGTAAAAATGATCTTATTTAGTGTCTAAAATTAGAAAATAAGGTGTCAAATAGACCCAAAACATGTCTAAAACATTTTCTATTAATATTGATTCAATTACACCTAAAATGATTAGTAATGGTCCATTTTATCCATTTTGGGACAATTGACATGTGGGGAGCACTCAAATCATTTCAAGAATACCCAATGTGTCCTCTTCAATATTTATAAAAGATCTCCTCTACACCCAAATCTTTATTCCTCTCCTACCTTTTTTTATCTACCTAACCCTACCCAAATCTCATCAAAACTCTAATAAATTCATCATATACAAAATATTTTATTAAATGGGTAATGAAATTAATGATCATGTGTCAGATAGACTGGAGCCTCTCAAAATGATGTCATATGTTTTTCCATTACAACCATCCATAGGTAGGAATAATGATGTAAATAATTTTTTAATAAAATATATATTATATGTATGGGATAATTATTATTCATTAGTTATTATATAACACATAATTTCATGATTTCCATTTTCTGAAAATATGATAACTTCATTTATGGACATGTAGCCAACTGCCTCCTTAAAGTGATGTGATTTGATCACATATTACATGGAATGAATTATATATAATTTTAGAAAGAATATTTAACATTTAATAAATTTTAATTAAAAATTATTTATATATATTTTTTATTTACATTATTGTTATTCAATATTCCATTAAAATTGAAATAATGTTCATGCATATGTACGACCTACCATCTCTATGAACATTGTATTTCCTTTTTTATTTATATATTTAATATATTATTATGAATACATATATGATGAATATATATGATATTTATACAAAATTTTTTCATTATTTCTATGATTTAATCATTATATATGTAATTGGATTAAAAATATAGAAAATCAATAGATGTGTGAAAAACAGAGTTGTAATTTCCTAAAATGTAATTGGTACATGAAATTGTTGAAAAATGGGTAATATAATGTAATAATATATTCATATATGGTATTATATTTAATAATATTGTTTTTTTAGATTTATAATAAACATACATCCATTATACAATAGGTTTTACTGAGTACGAAGCGATTCATGACATAAGGTAATGAAATTTCATCTCACTTTTTATAACTGTGAGATACATGAAATGTTCCCCACACATTTATTTTGTGTAGTGTATATAATATAAATATTTTAATTATATGAAACATATACATAAATTCATAATTATTTACATATCAATTTTATGATCTCTGTTTCATGTGTTTTATGGTTCAATTGTAACCAAATTGGTAAGGTAATTTTGTCTCAAGTTTCCTACAATGAGACCCATGCGTTTCTATGAACCAATAATATTTTATGGGTGTATGTGTTGTCCCATTGACATGCTATATCATGAATATTATTATTTTCATGATATTATAATCTTGATGTAATGTTATTCAATAATGGGTTTTACGATTTGAAGACATCATTGTAGTTAGATTTTATTGCTACAATCTCATCTTTCATGAGGATTATTTATGATAATGATTAAATTGATGAAATATTATGGTATATATATCATGAAAACTCGTGAAATATCATATCATATGGTTTCTCAATATATATTACTTTATTGGTATCTTCTTTCCATTATTTGGAACTTATGATAAGTAAAAAAATTTCATGAAAATCTGACCTGGTTTTTCTATTGGGTCAAAAATCACTATTATTCAAAAACCATGTTTTGAAATATGTATTAATAATGTACTCAAAAAACATTTCATCAATAGTATTAATGGAAAAAGGAATATAATTTTTTATGGTTTTCGAATAATTTTTTAAAGAATTTTTTTAAATGTTTTATGTTTTGAAAGAGTTATTTTCAATGTAAAAAAAGTTATTTTACATAAGAAATGTTTTAAAAATAATTTTTTTAGGTAAGATAAAATAATTATAAATAATTAATATTTAAATTTAGATATAGTCCCTGTAAAAAATTATTATTATTTATTTCAATTATAATCATTTAAGATTACTTGTTATTTATGGAACTCATTTCCCTTCCATAAATTATATTCTTTTTGAAACAAGATACATTTATTGAGTTATGATTTGACTAAGTCAATATGAAACCTATCTCTTTTCCTCAGATTATGATATAACAACATGTTTATGATGAAAATTTAATTTTATGGGTTGTGATATGATATTTATGAAGACCACCCCTTTTATGGTTTATAATAGGATGACTGTTTCATAGTCTTATGGTACATGTATGTATGATTTTATTATGTGAATATGTATCAACAATGTATTAGTTAATGATTTATATATCCCAAAATAATGACGGGATTCATGTTTATTGGCATGATCCTGTTTAGATAATGGGAAAATAGGATCATATATAGGAACATGGTGAAACACGATCCTTTATAAATAATGTACTACAACTAGGGATGATGGTGTGTCCTACCCAGTAGGTTTAGCCCCAATTATGTGCCCCTATGAGTTATGGAAATGTTCCTTGATGTATTGGGAATAATATTAGATGTTTATATTTCTTCTACCATTGATTTTCTAATTCCTATGTTATTCTATCATGTCTTATTATCTTGAATCTCTTATGATTCATGTGATATGAAAACCCATTCATTGTACATTGATCCATGTTTACGATATTTGATATGCAGGGTGTGGTCTTCTAATGTTATGAAAATGTTATCATACCCTTATTCATGTGATTATTCTTACATATCTTCCATGTTTACCCTTACTGAGAATCATAGCTCACCCCTCTTTATGTTCCTTTTACAGGGTCATGTAGATATTTATTATGTATGATGTGTCAAAGAGGGGTTATAGTTATGAATGACCGAATGGGAGATATTGTTTCTCACTTATTTGCCCATGTTTCTATTTTCATTTTTCTAACGGAACAAAAATATTATGGTCCGTGGGAGTCTATATTTGTAATGAATTATATATTGTATAAAAAATATTTAATTACTGTTTATGTTCTATGAGGGTCCCCAAATTATAGATAAGTGATTAATCTTGTAAAATTATTCTATTAATGTGAATAGTTAATATATGTTTATTATATAGATGTTAAAGGATATGTACAACATGTGTGTAGTCAATGTAATGTATTTTGAATTAATTATTCTTCTTTGAGTTCTATTTTATTAGTATACTAATTGATTCATTTATATGGTTTCCAAACCATCCTATTATGTATTATATCATCTATCATTATCTGTTCATGTTATTTTTAGTTTTAATTAAAGTTATTTCAAACAAAGACATTTGAATTAAATGAATGTATGTTGTAAGTGGTTTTCTATCTAAATTTAATTTCATTGGGTTATATCAATTAATAATTTAATATATTATATAATTATTGTTTGTGAAGTGTACTTTTTTTTTTCTACCTTATCGGTGTTGATTTTTAGTTTTTACACTTAATATTTCTGTTGATTAATTGCATATTCAACGACATGATCTTGGTACGGTGTTATTCCTAGTGAATAAATCAAGACAGTGAGATGAATTGAGTTTACAATAAAAATTACTAATATAATTATGTAAAAAATTAATTCCTCATTTTACTATTAATAACTAGTTAAATAAAATTGTAAAATTAAATAATTTTATCATTCTAAAAGGATTCATAGAATCTTGACCGGGAATAAGCTTATGTAATTTTAATTAGTATTTTATCTATTGAAAAAAATTACATGAAGGAAAGATCAAATATAAAATACATTTCAAAGAATTTTATCATAGTATTTTTTTAAAAATATTAAACAAATAAATATATTTAATTCAAAATATGGAAAAAATGATATGTTAATAGTATGACATAATATAGGGGATAATTGTTAAAAGAAGAAAAAATCCCCTCCACATGTAAATCGCCAACTACTATGAAAATTATTAATAAAGTTTCTTCCACAACCTAGATCATGTTTAAAAACAACTCTACTATGAAATTATAGGAAATAATCCTCCTCTAATTTTCTATGTAGGTTAAAAATATTCCAATCCAATTAGAACCTATTTTGTAGTTATATATGAGATTAAAAATGAATATATATTATAGAGACTATGAAGCACTATCTAGATCATATTAATAGATTTTTTTGCATATATACAATGTAATAGAAAACCAGAACCTGAAGTATTAATAATAAACACAAAAATAATATAATGAAAGATAATATATTTAGAATAGGTCAATCCCAAAGGATTTAGATATCCATGATTAAATGAATATTTCTACGAAACATCGCTCAATATTTTTTCTACCAAGATCCATGAAAATATTACATTCTGAAGTATTTAGAATTAGTCATCAATGTAGCACAAGTTAACACAATTTTTCATTGATTATTAATATTATATTGAACTACTCACACCATTTTTAGGCTTTATTAACTCTCATTCTTTAAAATGATCTCCATTAAAAAGTATCCATTGGATAATTTTCAATTCCACCTAAATTTCACTAATGCATCAATTAATGTTTTGAAAAATGGTAGTTGGATATTTTAAAATGTTCAACTTCATAGATAGACACTATAATAGTTTATCACTTCAAAAAAAGTTATATGAGATTATGTATGGATCGAAGAGATAGTTGATATGGAAAATAGTCGTGAAAACAATGCACTATTGGTTCACTATCTCATGTTTTCAATCAATATGATAATGTATTAAGTTCATGACTTAATGTGGTAGATTATTTTCTTTATTTATCCATTTTCTCTCTCACATGGTATGATCATTACATCACACATTCATTTAATTTTTATAGTTGATTTTAAAATCACTTTACGTGGAATAAAATTATTTTTTTGTAATAAGGAATACAGATACAGACGGTCATTAAAAGACGTAATTAGATTTGACTTACCAATCACATGGTAGGTTTATTGTTTAGGTAGTCATTTTGTTATCAATTCATTTTAGTATCTTCAACAAATGTTTATTTCATGAAATAATCTGAAATATATTATCTTAGTGATAGTAGGATGCTTTTTTATATAGCCATTTGGAATATTATTATGATTTTAGCTGAACTATAATGTGTGATAGGTTCTAAAATTACCAAATTTTTTAATTTCACAGTGAAAAATATTTACTAACATAACATATAAAACTCAAAAATTAGATTCGAATCTTGATATATTAATATTAAAATAATTTTTTTTTGGTGTGAGAAAAAAATATTCCACATTTTGACAATCACTTATCATTACATTTAAATTCATGTTCACTGAAAGAAATTAAAATTTATTTTCAATAAATTGAATGAATTATTATCCAATATCTCATAGATGAATCCTTTTTAAATGAAATCATTTTTTAATTAAACAAACTACCCATAATAGGATTATAAAAAAATGGTGTGTATAAATGGAAAAATGGTTAATGAATGGGAAAAATATAATCCCAAATAAATGGTCAAAGGGGATTGCACATCTGTATGAGAAGTGTATAGAAAGGATTTAATAAACATGGTGAAATAACTAATTTTTTTAGAATCATGCTCTAAATAATAAATTCAATCATCTATATTTTCCCTGAACAATTCTATACCTTGATTTTGATACTTGAGTTTTCTACATGGGACATAAAATCATGTGTTTAAGGAGCCATCATTAAATCCAAAGGAATGGTTATAAACATTACATTTAAATAAATATAAAAAAATGTATAAGATGGAATCAAATAATCTTATTTATTATTTCCCAATGTTTCTCATATTCACTGACATATTCTATGGAATGTGATAGGGTTTCAGGATCATATGTCTGAAAACCCTCAAACATTTCTTTTTGTATTCTATATGATCACATAAAAAAGAATCTCTGACTCATCCATTATGAGATTTATGATGTTCTACTCATTAGAAACTGACTGAATATGACGATCCAAAGTAGGAATTGATACAAGAGTAGGAGTAGGGTTTGAAAATAAATAAATTATTCTCTTCTCTAACTACATACCACATTAGATTTATTTGTCTCTAAATGTCCAAACTATTCCTTAAAAAATGTGATCACATTTTTCAAAAAATTCAACTCCAGATTAAACATGTTATGAATGGTAGGAATCACAAGTATCATATTCATTATTATATATTTCTCTCTGTAATAAAGCAATGAGTTTTCAAAAATATAGAAAAGCTTTTATGAAAAAAAAACATCAATTATGATTTTATTTCATTAATATTTTCTGATATAAAATATTATGTAGAAGGAAAAGAAGAATTTCATTAGTAATATGGATCAATATCATATTACCCATCATCCAACTCATCGAAATAATCCACTGATCGACCTATATAAAACGAATGTGTAACTCTAGCGTTGATATATATAGATGATTTTTCTGCATGAATAACATGTTCAACAACCACAACATCTTCCAAAGGAGAATAAATTTTCTTTTAATAATAACCATATATTCTAGGAGTAGGGAAAATCAAATTTTTTATTGTTTTTTAACCAAGGGTATCACAGAAGATACCTAAACTCTTTCATAACAATGTATGGAAACAATGAGAGTTCAATGAAACATTCATTGAGTGAGGGGATGGAAATACCACCATGTCTAGGTGGACTGCCTCCATTAACATCATCTAATTATAGATATTCCTTGTCCAAAAAGAGATCCATGTGACATTTTCCATTATTAGATATATCAGGTATATGTTATTTCGTTGTACTTCCAAAAATATAATATCAACATAAACATATTTCATTATCATCAAAGTCAACCGACTCATCAAATTATGAGCTAAACACTCATAGTTACCATTTTGGTAACCATATCATCAGAAATAATTTATTCATCATCGTTTCATAATGTAAAAAGATATGAAGGAGGTATATAAGGTATGACAGGTGTGATTGGAATTTCATCCCCATAATCAACCATGGATTCCATACTGAGATCCACCTAATCATCGTTTTATTATTCAACATCTTCTTCAACATCATTCTATCAAATTTTTGTCAAATCAACTCCATGTTGAACCACCTCATCATGGTCGTTACCTAGATTGAAAAGAACCATTTTAACTGGTTACATCATGGTTTATAACCATTCAAATAATTTTTTTGAATCATCCACCCATTCCATTTTCCCCAATTTGTTGTTTACCTTTATTAGCTGATTTTTTAAAGATGTGAATAATCTATCTGAAAGGGTATTCATTCGTACCCATGAGGAACTAATACATTATAGTCCAACAATGATGAAATAATATATGGGTTTGGTAGGGAATAAAACATTGATGAATTATTAACAATAAAAATATATTTTTCATGATATATTGGTGAAGATTGTTGTGGAAAGAATTTATCATCAAATATAATGAAATAAAACATAGTTCATGAAGATTTTGGAATATAATTTTATTGTTAGAATAAGGTACTAGAAAGATTTGTATAGTTTCATAAATTCAATAAATAACTCAAAATAAGAATGTCTTCTTAGGATTCCAATCCCCAAAAAATAGATAAAGCAAAATTCAAAATGAAAATATGCTTTATTTTCTAGAGAGAATATTTAGTAATATTCAAATTATTAATTATATGAAACACCATGTCACATTTTATATTATTTTAAGAGAATTCCATAATATCAACATTGATCATTATTTTAGTGATATCTATTTTTTGACCCCAAGTAGTTTATAGGATTACAAAAAACTATCTAACTAGTTTACTCGTAGAATGGAATACCATTCCATCAAACTAAAAATCCCATTCCTAATTATATATCACATTAAAAATAAGATATTATTATCCATTTCATTCATTTTTTGTGGACATAAATTTCTACAGAAATAAGATGACTTATTAAATACATATTAAAAAAATTAAATGTTGTTTTTATCTTCATTTTATATTCATCAGCTTCATTGAAGGGATATAGTGAATATTTACGATGCCACAGAACAAACAATTTATGAAAAAAATTAATGATTTTATTTTGTTTCATGATATGTTAGGTTTCGTGATATAAATTATTTGAGATATGTGGATTTCCATTTAAAAGAAGGGATTAGAAAAGATGTAGGAGGTTCTATGAATGATGGTGATATTTTCAGATTCTGATTAAAATTTTATTCCAAATATTTAGCTATTAATATAATAATAAATCAATGATAAATATTAGTAGGAATATTTCCTGAAAAAATATAACTATAAAATAGAAATTGTATCCATGATGACCATGGATCTTTGATAAAAAAAATGTGTAATAATTATACTTCACATGATTCCATGGATGTGTTATAGCCACATGAATAAAACAGTCACTATAGGTTAGTAGTAATCATGAGATTATATTTCCATGGTAGGGATTCTAATCGTATGAAAAATAGGTCTATGTCGGTATTCTGATAGTATGAACAAAAGATTAAAATCCTTATATTGACTACATGAGATACATATCATAGTTACTTCTTGAATATATAAAAAACTAACATTAAATTATTATAAAATGAATATAAAAAATCTATAATGGTTACAGCTAAATTAAAAATATAGGAAATAATTTATTATATTAAATTTGTGTCTACAATAATTTATTCTCCCAACATTCAATGTCAAGGTAAATATGTAAGAAATATATTATTCTATATTAATGAATTCAAGAGTTATGCCACTTTTTTAAAATTTATATCTTCAAATGAGATGACTTATATCAATTGTTTTTTTCCAGAATGTAAAAAAATGATACTTATAAATATTTATCAAAATTTTATTATAAAAATTTTCTATTACATAAAAAATATGATTTCTGTAGTGTGGTAAAATATATTTTATTCCTATAATATAGGCACAAATCTACCAAAAACTATGTATTCATATTCATTTGTTAAAAACAAATTAGAGTTATTTTTCCAACTACACCACAATACATGATACATTCACAAAAAGTGATATTTTACAAAGGTTCATTTTTTTCTAACTTACAACCGCCGAAATCTACATCTGAATAACTAAAAAATGTAAATATGTGACTATATAATAAAATAGTACAAACAATGATGTAATTTTTAGGTAATATAAAATTATTTTCCCCATTTCTAGATTAGATTCCTTTGGATTGTATTTAAAATGGAACAAAATGACATAAATATTATAATATTTGAACATTTATTAGTTAATCATAGAATTATTATAATTAATCATATATAATTGGATTGATCAATAGGTTTACTAGTATTATGAACATTATGTTTATATTATTCCCATATATTTGTGTAAAATGAAATAATATGTTCGATAGTGTATACGATTCGCCACACCATGTTTAAATGAACAATTAAATATATTATTTAAATGTTACCATTATAACATAGTCGTTAGAATAGTGTCAATATATAGTATTAATTGAATTATAAAAATATATTTTACAAATGTATATATAATAAATTATTTAACCAATTAATTATAATGAACGTAAAACCCATTATAAAATAAAATAAATTGTTTCTTTGAAAAAACTATTTAAACGATGAAAAGAATTTTTTTAAACAATATGTAAAAAATAACGCTCATATTATTATATTAATTAAATATATATATTTATAATATTAAATAAAATGTTCAGAATTCATTTTATGTTTTTCGACAATATATATGAACAAATAAAGTATTACACATAAAATCAGTATTTTTCAATAATGGCAGTTTTGTCCCCTTGTGATGGAAAAACAATTTTAAATATTTATTTTAAAAATTTATTATTTTTTATTTTAAAAAATAATATTCTTATTATAAATTGGTTTATAAAATATTATAGTAACTTAATTTTAAGTATTTTTTGATAAAATTCATTTTTTGATGAATAATAATAAAATATTACATTTTAATTGAAAAATACTTCTTCATAATATTTTTTATAATTTTAAATTATATATTTGAATGGTTTTAAATTATAAATATATCATGTTTTAAAAATATTGTCCAATTTAGGAAATTGGAATCAATTTCATATTGATATTGGATATAAAATATAGGGACCTTTTAAATGTTTTTACTTTAAAACCCATATTCTCGATTCCTCAACGACATCAAATTTAAATTAATTTTAGAAACTTTTGTTTGTTGAAATTTTAAAAATAGACATACATATATTCAATAATAATTTTATTTATGTTATGATCAGATCATATTATTTTTGCGATACTATTAATAGTAACTCTATTAATTACTTTTATTACCTTGGTTAAGAGTAAATCATATAATTAATGATAACAATAATTTTATAAAATTATATAACTATTTTTATATTTTTATTAAATGGTTTTTTATACCCTAAAACATCATTTGACTGATATATAAAATTTGGATTCCACTTGGGTGAGAGTATGTGATTTATTGTATTTTATTCAAAGAAATGTTAAATTTGTCTCACTTTTGTTGTCAATAAGTCAAAATATTATTAATATATGGTTATATATGGGATATATTTGACTATAAATATTATTTATAAAGAAATAAAATTTATCTACATCATTTTAATTCATTTTCAAATTTTAAGGGTTAAATAATTAAATTAAATGCTTCTATAATGATGAAGCCTTTATTGTTTTGTTATAAAAAATATCAAATAATTGATATTTAAAATACGAAAATAAATAAAATTATATATAATTATTGTAATTAATGATTTCTATGGAAGAATTTTACATGTCAGTGATTATTTATATTTGTTTTATCGATGATATAATGTTGTTACGATATTTTTAAAAAGTAAAATAAGAAAATTTGAAAAATTGGCATTATTGATATTTTTAAATAAACAATACTTTATCAAGTGGTATAAAATTTATAATAATTAAATATTTAGAAAATTAATTTTGTATGTCCTAAAATTTTACAAATGTATTATTTAGTTTTCGTTTGGAATTTTATACTAATTATATTAACCATCGAAGTGTGAATTACATGATAGTAAAAAAATATTATAATATTAAATTGATAAATTATATTCTACACCACATAATAAAATAATATAAATAAATAACTATGGATCTATTTTAATAGAAAAGTATATTATATTGTTTTATTACATTGATGAATTCCAGATGTGCCCCTCCCCTATCCTTTAAAAGGGAATGATTTTTTATCATTCATTCATAACTCAAAACCAATTTATTTGTTCCAATATATGACTAAATACCTTTATATAATCTCTAACTACAGTCTAGGGACCTTATTTTAGGCATAAAACCCACCTTTGAGGTGTTATGGTGTTAATAAATAGATTTCTTTTAAAGAAGACGTATCATTTTTAATTAACTATTTTATTTTTATTTATTCTTAAAATAACATAAAATATTCATCATATATGATGAAATAATAAAAATACTATCATAAATATAGTAAAATTTTATAATTTTAATTTAATAATTTAAATCCATCTCCACTTCCATCAAATTGGAAAATAATTAATCGTTCATGTGCAAGTGTGAACTATCACCTATAAGAACTGATATAATTCATTTTACATTAACAAATCAAAATAATTATTATAATGTTGAAAATAATGTTTATAAATTATGTTTGAGAAATTTTTATCACTATTATTGAATAATATATCAATTAAATTTTACATTCCAGGAACACAATAATGATAATTTTTTCTTCTGTACGAACTATAAACACCATGAAGTGATGTGATACATTTTTAATCCCCACATCACCTGGATAATATATATATTAGTATATTTAAATTAAAAATATTATATTAATAATATTATCTTAATTTTGTAATGATATAATAATACTTACCTTAATTCCATGAAAAATGGAAATGTAACTCATGCGTACGTATAACCTGCCAGATTTATAATTAAAATGTTATAAATTATAAATAACCATACATAATGGTTTGATTTAAAAGTATAATTGATTTATAAAGAAAGTTAATATTTCATGAATTTTAATCTGGCGATGATGGACTAATTACCACGTTGACTATAGACATCTTATCAAAGTCATTTTGGATAGAAGAATCAAATATCATCAAAATGTCTGATGTGAACATATAAAATTTAGAAACTATTATAATATTTTAATAATTTAAATATAAGTAATAATAAATATTCTATGTTTATAATTAAATTAAACAAATAACCTATGTATATTATCTAGGATGATAGAGAATGTACGTGATGAGTTGGACTTAAGGTAAGGGAACATTTTACTAAAATATTATATGTAATGTTTTAAATATTTAATCTAATAATTATCTCCTTTTCACATACATTTTTTGATAATGGGTTGTATAAAATTATTTATATGGTAATTTCTATTTTAAAATCGATATTTTTGAGTATATTAGCGATGTTTTAATGTTTTATGGGAAACATTGAATCAAAAACCTTTTTCTAAATGATTTAAATAGAATTTAAAAATAGATCGGTTATTTAAATGCCATGAAATGTTTTATATTGTGTTAAAATGAAATTTTACTAGTGACATGTTGAATATTTAATTATTTTTTTATGATTATATATTGATGCTTTTACAATTGTTAGTTGGTTACCTGATATTCTATGGATGGTCTCTTATGTTACAACCTCTAATGAATTTGGTATGGAAGTTGAGCATATGTATATTCTATTTGTATGAGTTACATGGTTGAAATCAAGTTGTATGGGTATTCCAGTTGTAAGAGTGACATATAAGGAATGTAACTGTATGGTTATTAAATTTTATTATAGTTATATCCCATGTTAACTAGTTTTATATTATATGTTTATATATGAGTTTTCTTGAAAATTATTTGATTTTTAAAAGGTAATATATTGATATTCTGGAATTTAGGATCTATTTTTATGGATTAAAATTTATGTTTTAAGGATATATTATACATTTTATTAACTGGATTAATAGGTTTCATTAATTATGTTTTTTACTGATCTTTTTTGATTATTTCATGTTTAATAATATTTTTTAGAGGTCTTAAGATTGGTAAAGGAAAGTAATATGTCATGATGAAATAATATACGATGTGTCTCAAAAAGAAGACATTGGTTTAAGGGGTTCCATTTGTTGGAAAAAATGTATAATGAGAATAATTTTCCATATGTAATGTATGGGACAAAATTGTAATATTTTGTCCTTATTCTCCAAAACACTAAACTAAAAATATCGACAAATTTTTATTGTAGTTGAAAACACAATAATATGTTACGTTTTATGTTGGGTCCTTAATTTTGACTTTAATGGATGGTTTAGAAAACATTGGATATTGTGTTTTTTATCCTAAGTCAATGTTATCATCATTGTTTTATAATTTTATGGTTGGACATAAGTTCATTACCTTATAAACCCATATTGAGGCTATATGGTATGATATTTTAAGGTGAATAATTGTACTTTTTGAGAGATTCATTTTGATTTAATATGGGTTATTACATGCTGTGATGAAAAATGAATGGAATGAAATAAAAATTGAGGATAAATATGTTATGGTTATTTCTGAGGAGTTGATCATATATTGTGAATGTTATAGTAATTATATAATTTTAGAAAGAGGAAAATATGCATGATGGGTGACAACCCGTCATAGCCGGTAAGGTATCTAGTTTTAAACCCACAACTGTTGAGAGAAAAGGTGTATCACCTACCACTTGAATATGTGATTTCATGGGTTTTGTATGATTATATCTTCTTAGTTAAATGAGTTTTGGGAATAATGATAAGTTCATTTTATGATAAAAATTATTATTTTGGAAATTGTTTTTTTAATTAAGTGATTAATTTTATTTCTAAAGACAATCAATATTTTGTGAATCTTATATGTTCATGGAAAATAGAATAATATGGCGTTTTATTTGTGGAATAAAGGTAGAATTATATTTTGGACGATATTATGATTGAATTATGTAATTGTATATATTTTGGTTATTTATGGATATGGATAGAATATCTTCAATATTATAAGGGAAATTATTTTTTGGTAAGATACATTATGAGTAATATAATTTGTTTAAAGTAAAATATTAAAATTTAACAAGAAATACTATGTTGTCATGGCCTTATGAATTTTTGTTTAGAATATTAGTCTATAATATTGTTGGGGAATTTTATGGATAGTTTTTATTGAATGGTATATCATTATCTTTGTGAATTACTATGGAATTTTACAAATTGAAGTAGTTTTTCATCATATAGGGATTATGTTATCTTATACTAACCATTTTGTATTTGGTTATTGTATAATGGAAGGATAAGTAGATAATTATTCTTCTGTGGAGTATTTAATTCTCTATATATTAATTTCAGTTATTGAGGCCGGAAAATTTCATCTTGAATACACATCATTTGGAGAAAAATTATTATTTTTTGGTAGAAATAGACAAAATGAAGAAATTGTACTTTTTATGTATGTATCATTCAATATTTTTCTTATTAGATGAATTAAAATAATTCCACAAATATATTAAAAAGTCATAAAACAAAAACATTACCATTTTTATTTTCTTACTATGAAATCAATGACCTTATAGCCAATCACAAACATATGGTTTTGTGATTTATATCTTTATCCTAGTTGTGTCTTATATATCTCTCCATTAGTACATGATGGAAAGTTCTATATACCATATTAATGTTTTCATACATGGATCCATGGTATGTGTAATCTTATGCGACCATCGTACATATCATTCATTATTTTAAATTGTATATTTAATTAATCCTTTTATCAATTTGGGATTTAAAAAATGAAAATTGAAAAATCAAACACATAGTCATCTATACTAAGATCAAATTATGATTATGAAATTTATTAAATTGGTGGATGATTTAACATCTATTTTTTTAATTATAAATACTTTTTTTGATATCAAACATGATACACCATATCTATTTTAAATAATCAGTTTTATTTTATTATTTAAATTATAATTTTATAACATACTCGTTAAAATATTGGGAATGAATAGGTAAAATCGACATTTTAAAATATAATTTACACATTTATATATAATTAATTAATTTTCCAAATAATTATAAATGAATTTAATCCCTAATGTGAAAAAAAGAAATGTTTATCTTGAAAAAAAATATTAATGTGTGTAAAAGTATGTGTTTAATTCAAAGAATAAACAAATCCCTTTTATTGGATTATATTAATGATATAAATATATATATAATATTAAACATAATTTTTTATAATTATTTTACGTGTTTTATAGACATCATATATGATAATATCCAATTTCAAACATAAAACAATTATTTTCAAAAAAGGTTATTCGTAGCTTTTTATGTAAATAATATTTTAAATATAGATTTTGACAGTTTTATAATAAATATGTCACAAAAATACAAACTCAATGATATATTAGTATCAAAATTTACTTTTTATTTTATTAGTATTATTTGATAATATTCATTATATGATGAATAATTAAAAAAATAATGCATTTTAATTGAAAACTAATTTTCACCAATTTTATCAACATTGTTAATATATATATATATATATATATATATATATTTGTTATTAACGTATAAATAAGAATTGTTTTCATAATTTAATTCATTTTTTCAAATTTTAATCTATTTCACATTGATATTTGATATATGAACATTTTGATCTTTTGAACGTTTATACATTAAATTTTTTTCTCAATCCGTCAATAGGATTAGTTTTAGATTAATTTATCCAACTTAAGTGTTCTGAATTTAGAAATAATGATATATAAATTAGTAATGTTTATGATATTTATTATCCAATAGGGTCAAGATAATTATTGGATATTTTTAATTAATCATTAGTAAATATTTTTATTACCATAGTAAATAGTAAATCTGGTAATTAAGGGTTAAAATATTTTTTTAAAATTACCCCGAAATATTTAATAATTTCATTTTATGAGTATATTTAGGCCTAAAAACATGCTTGGGATTATTTATAATCTTTCTATTCTAATTGGGCCAGATTATGAAATTTATATTATTTTATTCAGAGAAAATTAATTTTTATCACAATTTTATTTTTGACAACTGAATAATTTTTAAAATGGGATTATATATCATATATCTTCAACAATAAATGGAATATATAAAGATAAAATGTTTATATAAATCATTTTAATTTATTTTTAAATTATATGGAAAAATATTTAAATTATATGCCATAAGAATGATGACAAATTAATTGTTTAATTAATAGAAAATATCTAATAAATGATATTAGAGATACTAAATTAAATATAGTTTTATTTAATAAATTACCCACATGAATTTTAAAGATTATTTTTTAATTTTAAATAAGTTTTAATTTATATTTGTAAAAGATATAATGTTTTTATGATTTTTTTAAAAACTCAAATAACGAATAGTGTCAAAATTGTAATTATTGGAATTTAAAAATAATTAAAATTTTATTTAATGAAATAAAATTTGTAAAAATAATGATTCAATAATATAATTGGCATATGTCCTAAAATGTCATAAATGACTCATTTATTTGAATATTGTAATTTTATAGTTATTATATTGACCATAAAAGTTTACATTATATGATATCATGGTAAAAGTTAATATGGTTAAATATGGGTGAAAACAAAATTATAAGGAGTAAAAAATAGTGCAAACTTATCAAATTTTAAATTTATTATTTAATTGGACCCAAAAGCATTATATATTCTTTATAAATAACGTTTGAGTCATTTTTAATAGAAATTGCATTTATTTTAATTTAATACATTAAAAAATTCAAAATGTGTCTCTCCCCTCTTATTAGAAATAGTACTTCTTATCATTTCATTGGGGTCGAAAATGACTTTTTTCCACCAATATCTTTACAATTACCTTTATAGAATCCTTCAAAAAATTCAATAGGAATTGTTTTAGGCATTAAACCCTCTTTATAGGTGTTATGTTGTTAATTAGAAGGAGATCATTAAAGGAAGAGGTATCATTTTTTATTAAGTGTTCCTCTTTTATTTATTCTTAAACATCATTAAAATCATATCCAACCTCAATGAATTAATAACTTTAGTATAATAAATATAAAGAGATTTTTTAATGTTAATATCAACTCCTAAATCCAAATATTGTTCCATCATATGGGAAAATAATTAATTGTTTGTGCATATGTGTGAACTATCACATATAATTACTGATATAATTCATTATATATTACCATCTCTTAATACTGGTTATAATTATAGAATAAATATTTATATATGATATTGATGACATGTTTAACATTAATTTAGAATAATAATTCCACTACATTATTACTCTACACGAACATAAAAGTTATAATGTCGTTCATCCATATGTGTGAATGATCACTACCTTAAAGTGATGTTATTAGTTTTTAATCACCACTTAACTTTGATAATATATATAAGAAAATATAAATTAATAATATGATAATTATAATATTATTATCAATCAATAATTTTAATATAATACTTAGCTTCTATCTATAATGGTCATTGGAAAGTGGAAATGTTTCTCATGTGTACAAACGACCTACTATCTCCAAGATGATTACAGTGTTCATTATTCATTTCCATACATAATGTTTGGATTTAATAGTTTAATTTATATATAACAATGATAAATATAAAATGAATATTATTCTATATATGATGCACTAATTATTACTCTGACTATATAAATCTTATCAATGTCATGTTGGGGTCAACTATCAAATATCATCAAAATTCTAGATGTTATTGTATGAAATTAATTAATTCAGATAACATGTTAATAAGGTATATATGAGTAATAATAAAATTGATTTTTTATAAATAATTAAAATAATTAAAATAATTAAAATATGATTATTATTATGGATGATAAAGAGTATACATGATAAGTCTGGTTCATGGAAAGTGAGTCATTGACAAAAACATCAATTTAAAGGTGCTCAAAAATTAATATTCTAAATATTTCTCTTTAATATATATGTTTTCAAAATGGCTTGTATGAATTTAATTATATAATAATTTTTTTTAAATTATAATTTTTTGGAATCATTGAAATGATTCAAAGTGGTATGGGGCACTTTAGATCAGAAATATATTTTAAAATGTTTTAAATGGGTCTTTAAATTGGATTATTTATTTAAATAACTTGACAATTTTTATTAGGTTTTAAAATTCAATTTTATGACATAAACATTGAAAATTATTAGAATTTATGTTTTGTGATTATATATTATTGAAATTTTATAGGTAGTTACGTTATAAAAAAGTATGGGAGGTTATGTTAGAACCTCTAATTCATTGGGCATGGAAGTTAGACATATGGATATTAAATTTCTATCAGTGGCATATTTGGAAGTCATTCGTATGGATATTACATTTGTAATAGTGATATTCATGGAATTAGGCCATACATTTATTCCATTTTCGTATAAATATGTCCCAATTTACCTAATTATATATAATATGTTTTCATTTGAGTTTAATGGAAAATCATTTAAGTTTAAAAAGGTAATATAATGATCTTTTTTAAATAAGGATATCTTTTTTGGTTAAATTTTTAATGTTTTTTGGAAATTTATTTTTTGTTTCATTGGAATAATTATTTTCTTTTATTATGTCCCTTATTTTGATTTTGGTGATAATCCAAAATTTTATTTTTTTCATTGGTCTTATTATTGGTATACGAATAAATATATCTTGATCAAATAATTGAAGATCTGTCTAAAAAATGTAATTTTTTAAAGCGATTCATTTATTAATAATATATAGATACTGAGCATAAGTGTTCATATGTAATTTATAGGTTTTTTATGTAATAGTTTTTCATATCTCTCTAAAATTATAAATTGAAACGATCTAATAATACTAATTATAGTAACAAAACAATTGAATAAGTTATGTTTATGAAAGGGTCCTTACAATTTTATTGAAAATCCTTCTGAAATAAAAAATGATCCCAACCTATTATAACAAGATATAAGTTCTTGATTAAAGAAATATATTTCATTTTCAATTTTTTGAACATGATTTGTAAGTTTATTTCATTAAAATTAATGAGTATTTCAATAGAAACATACAATTATCTATAAACATTTATGAATTGAATCTTGAAATCCAATTTTTAAAGTTTAATGTTGAATTTTTTCTCTATAGTGATGAAGCATCCTAATTTATACAATTATACTCACTGTTTCAAAGGTTTCTTGATAGTTAGTACCTTCCTATTGAATATATCATTTTGAAACCAGTATTGATTAATTTTTTATTAAAATACTTAGATCATCAAATAATTCCAAAAAATACCAATTTAGTGATAATGGTTAGGTATTATTTAAATATATCAACTAGTTCCCAGAAAATATTTCTTCCAAACTAATTTAAATTTTCATTCATTACTTCTATCTAGAATTCACAACCAATCACATTTTTATGTTTTTATGCAAAATTAGAAACAAAATTAATAATGTTTAACATTATTTGCAATGACATAAAAATTCATTAATGAAAATTACTCTTGGTCTATTTAAATGTCTTCTTATGGTTATATAAAATTTACGTACTTATTTGGTTTTATTTAAAAATAATTTTAATAACTATGATCATTGCTAATATAGCCATTGATTAGTGATCACATGTTTAGTATAAATAAAGGGCTTTAAAATATATAATTAACTTAGACAAAGGAAGAGATGACCTAATCCATTAGAGTTTCCCCATATGAAGCCCATGTGATGGAGCTCAGAAATGAGGTGGCATCATTAGGCTTTGGTCTTGACCAAGCCCAAGTCGAGAATGAACATGTTATGCTTGATTAGAACAGACTTTTGGAGAATATGATGTTAATAGAGATTACCACCCGATCGATGTTATCTGAGACACCCCAAGAGTCTATCACAATTTAAAACCTTACCATTTTGTCTTATGCGGGTGTTATAAGGGGTTATGTAATGAGACCCTAGCACTATGACTGTGTTCATTATTTTTGTATACAGAATATACATTCTTTTTATTTATACTTAGTAAGTTATTTATAATTCACAAATATAATTTTGTTGTTAATATTCAACTATGAAATATATTTTTATAAATTAAAATATTTTTGAATTAAATAATATTTTTTAAAAAAATTATTATTTTTAAATTACTTTTATTAAATTTAAATGATCGTATAATTTTATGAATGAAATTGTAATTTTTATTAAGGTTTGAATGTTGTTTTTGTCACACCCCATGAATTTTCTATAAATGTCGATTTGTATTTTAGAATTAAAAAATTCACATATATAGAAAATTATTTAAATAAAATGAATATTATTTTTGGAATCAGGACGTCGAACTTTTCCAAAGGTGAATTGTTTATAATTTTATGAGATAATCGAATTTTTGGTATAAAATTAAATATATATTAAATATATCATGTGTTTTATGACATCATAGTGACCCAATAGTGATTAATAAAACACTATAAAAATTAGGTTCGGACAATATATGTTTTAAAATTAAAATAATGTGATTTTTTGTTTGTTTTATTTATTTTAAAAAGCATTTGTGGACCCTTCAGAACTTATAAAACTTTTTGTCTTTTGAAATTGTTTCATTGAGAGTATAACTCACCTCCACATAAGAAAACATATTATTTTTAGAATTTCGGCCTTTGGACTAATAAAATATTGTTTTCCACTCCTATTTTTGAAAATACATGGTCAAAAACCATTGTCTAGATTGTTTTTTTGATTATTTTAATGTGAGTTGTCCTAAAACAAAATAATAAAGAATTCCCTCTCCTTTCCTATATTATCCCACCCATGATCCCACATCATCTTCATTAAATGACTTTGGATTTCAACCAACCCCCGCCCTACTCTATCTATTATCCTCCCAAGGAGACAAAGCTCCCTAGAAGCATAACTTAAGCCTCTCCCAAGCCTTTGGGATCAGACATCCAAGTAAAGGATTTCATCCTTTCAAAATTTTGAACAATTTTCTTTAAGTTGTTTTTTGCTTTTTTTTTCAATTACAAATGTTGGGGTATGATTTCAAACCTTCCCCATATTTCCCTCTTTATGTTTGGTTTATGAGAGACACCTTTATCTCCCATTAATGATTCCCATGTACACCTGTTACCATGCCGAAATTTCATAAGAGATTTCATTCATTCTCATTTTTGTTTAATGTTTTAAAGTTTTTATTCCCTTTTGATTTCAATTACAAATGTTGGGTTATAACTAAAAATAGCCACATACTTCCCTCTTTATGTTTGGATGATGGGAGACCCCTTTCTATATCATTAATGCTTCTCGGGTACACCCGTTATCAGGCGGAAATTCCGTGAGATATTTCACTCTCCTCATTTACATCCAAATAATTTTTTTGTACTATGCATCTAAATTCCACTATGTTCATTAGTAAATATTTCAATATGACCCCCCATACAATCCATTTCATTTAAATATGTGGAGAAACCCCTTTATCTCTCATAAACCCATTTTTTATGATTTTTTATTTCACATTTTTATGCTATCGAAATTTCACTACGATTTTCCAAGCCAATGTCATTGTGCATTGAAAACCATGCCCATTTCTCTATAAAGGGTATTCACTATTATGCACATTTAATATTTGATTATAAATCTTAATTTAAGTATTCCAAATTCCATTATAGTGTAATAATTTATGATGATTGATTCCATGTTGTATGATCTATGTGCCACCCTTAAGCATATAATTAAATGTTTAAGAATGACACACCCGGATAGAGCTCCAATGCATTGGGTAAAGTATATTATCATGATAAGTCATTTTCAATGGGTTTTTAATAATTCTAATTCATTTGAAATGGGGTTTAATCATGCTTCATGATAAATGAGGGTTTACTCATTCAATATGTGCAATGATCCTTGGCTCATGCAAATTTCTTGTTATGATTATCATGCTTTATCATGACTTTGTGTTCATGTTTTCTCTTGTCCTGCATTTATATACATATTTACTAACATGTATTTTAATAATAATGTTATTCATTTTTTACTCCCTTACTTGGATTTATATCTCACCCTTTTCTTATGCATGTACTCAGGTTGTCCCAAGTAATGCTTAGTACGAGGGAATATAGTGGTCACATAAAATATGTTTTCAATAAAGATTTTGTATTTCATGTTTTATGTTTTTATGTTTTGATATTATGCCCCAAAGAAACTATATCTCTGTGTAATCTATGTTTTATCAAGTTATGATTATGTAATAAACATGTTTTAGTGTGTAACAAAGATCAGGGTTGTTATAGTTGGTATCAGAAGATAGGTTTAGTTATTTATGGGATTAGGATTAGAAAACCCTGGTGAAGCCTTAGAATCAAAAATAACTATAATAAAATCATCCCTATGTTTTTGTGAGTATTCATTAAGTGGTTTATCATGAAATTACATCCATGTCTGGATACGAGTAGGTAGAGGCAGCTCTGGCACTGATGTATCCTAGGGGTAAAACCAAAAAGCAACGCTTTGAGCTAGCCTTCAATGGGAACTGGTGCATGACAATGGTACTTGTTGCACTCTTGGTTACGAAACTCCCATGGATATACTTTGGTAAATTCACAGGCATAGTATGAACACTTATTTTGGGAATTAATAAAAATTCCGCTAAGAATATATGTTAGAATGTTGATCATGGATAACATAGATTGAAGCCTATGGATTCATAAGTCAAGAAAATAAAAGTAATTTATAATTCAACTATTTTGGTATTTGGATTACCCTTTATGTGTTACATATAATTTTTACATTAATTAATGAATAATAAATCGTTAGACATCGTATAGTTTTATATCACAATATTATCATGTCTAGACGGTAACTCAAAATTTGATATGTTTCATCAGCAGGATAAATGATAGTTTCAATATGGAATGTTAAGAACCCCATAAAAAACTTTTGTCCCTTCTTGAGGACATACTAGATATAATTATTGAAAAGTCAAGCTCTTATAACATTGAATTCTTTTTATTGTCCAAATTTCTTGCAAGACTCTGTGCGACATATAAAACCCCTCCTACATAACATGAAATCATTAAGGATAATGGAACACCTATGATCAATTATTATGTTCCCAACTCTACCACCATTCATGATGAGTGATTTACCATCAGAGTTTTTTCAAATATATCACCCTATTCAGAGAGTATGATGAACTATTTTATTTCAGAATAGCCTCTGAAGAGGGAGACCTCCGAGAAACCTATATATATAGTATTTTCTTCCAGCCTTTTTGGAAACATAGAAAATATTTTAAAAGAACAAAATTTAAAAAATTTCAAATCTGACTCTGTCAGACTATTCTAAGAAAACATTGTATAAGGTGATTTTTTGAATCAACATGTTGGAAAGAATTTTTTTTAAAAGTGCTTCTTATTTTCGATCTGTATGATCCAGCTTACATGAAATGCATCTGGACTAAGGAAGTGTAATACATTGAATGTGCATTGAGATGTTATTGCACTAATTGGACCCCCTCTATTCGTGATAGATGTGCTAACGAGGGTTGATGAATTCTTATTGGTGGTGGGTGAGAAACCCTGAAGTCATGTTTAAATTTTGGAGTTCTTTTTTTATGTAATCAAATTTCAAGGACACAATTTTTCTAAAGGGGGGATTATTTCAAGTACCCAAAAATACATTAATGAAAATAATCTTGCTATATTTAATTATATTCTTATTGTTATGTAAAATGAATGCGAATATTTGGTTTTATTTTAAAATACTGTTAAAAATTCGGGACAGTTGCTAATATAGTCGTTGAACACTGATCACATAATTAGTATAAATATAAGGCTTTTAAAAAACCAGTTTACTCAGACATAGGAAGAAATGACCTCCTTCAGTAGACTTTCCCCATACAAATCCCAATTTTCTTATCATGGAACGGAGGTGGTATCATTTTTCTTCACTCATGACCATGCCCAATCCGAGCTTGAACATGTTAAGCTTGAGGGGAACAGACTACCGGAGAAGTGGAAGATAATAAGGATTACCACCCGAGTGATGTTATCCAAGCCACCCCAAGAGTTTGTAACCAATACACACCTTACCCTTCATTCTTATGTGGGTGTTATAAGGGGTTATGTAACTAGACCCTATCACTATGACTATGTACATTATTCTTGTATCTATAATATACATTCTTTTTATCGTTACTTTGTAAATAGTATTTAAATCAAAAATAGTATTTTATAGTTAATATTAAATAAAGAAATCTATTTTGATAAATTAATGGATTTTTTAATTAAATAATATTTTATTAAAATAGTTTTATTATTAAATTTAATTTATTAAATATAAATGGTTGTATAATTTTGGTAATTCAATTGAAAATTTTATTAAGGTTTTAAATCTATTTTTGTCAAAATCCAGAAATTATTGATAAATGTCAGTTTTTATTTTAATATAAAAATTCACATATTTAGAAAATTATTTAGATAAAATGAATATTATTTTTCTAATCAGGACATCTAAATTATCCAATGGTTAATTTTTCATAATACTATGATATAGTCGAATTTTTGGGGTAAAATTAAATACTGTTTAACTATATAATGTGTTTTATGACAACATAATAACCCAATAGTGATGTTATAAAATAATATAAACATTATTTTTGGTCAAAATAAGTTTTAGAATTAAAATAATTTGATTTTGGGTTTGTTTTATATATTTTACAATGCTTTAGTTGACCCTTCAAGGTTTATAAAACTTTTTGTCTTTTCAAATTTGTTTCCTTGAGAGTGTGACTCACTTCCACATAAGAAACCCTATTATTTTAAGATGTTTGGACATTGTCTATATAAAATATTGTTTTCCACTCACCATTGGAAAAACCCATGGGAAAAGAAGGGCTGGATTCTATTTTTTATTAGTTTAATGTGAGGTGTCCCAAACCTAATTAATAATGAATTCCCTCTCATTTCCTATATAATCCTACCAAATATCCCACATTCTCTTCACTCAAAGACTTTGGAGTTTGAAAAAAAGCCTTCCCTACATTCTCTATAATTCTACCAAGGTTCCCCAATATACCAATAACCCTCTCTCAAACCTCTCCCAAGCCTTTGGGATCACACTTCAAAGTAAGGGATTTCTTCATTTCCCATTTTTGTCCGATTTTCATTAAGTTGTTATGACCTTTGTTTCGATTACAAATATTTTGGAATGATTTTTCACCTTCCCTAGACTTCCCTATATTTTTTTGGATTATATTATACCCATTTCTATCTCATTAATTCCTCCAATCTACACCCGTTACAATTCTAAAATTCTGTAATGGATTTCTTCCAATATCATTTTTGTCTAATTTTCATTAAGTTGTTATTACCTTTTTTTTAAATTAAAAATGTTTTTTATGATTTAACTCCTTCCCAATACTTCCCTATTTATGTTTGTATGATTTAATACCAATTTATCTCTCATTAATTCCACCTGTGTAAACCCGTTACCATGCCAAAATTCCTTGAGTGACTTATGTGTCCTCATTTACATCAAATTAATTCTTTTGTATTATGAATATAAATTACATTAATTTTGTTGGGACATGTATCTATATGAGCCCACATACTATCCATTTCATGTAAATATGATGATAAACCCCTTATCTCTCATCAACCATTTTTTATGAGATTTATTTCATGTTGTTTTGCTGCGGAAATTGCACTACGATTTTCCAAGCCAATGTTTTTGTGTAGTGAAAACCATTACCATTTCTCTATCAAGGGTATTAAACTTTATTAACATTAACTTATTCATTATAAATATTATTTTATGTATTACACATCCCTTTATCATGTAATAAATGATGATGATTGATTTAAAGTTGTATGATCCATGTGGCACCCTATGCATGCAATGAAATGTTTAAGAAAGGTGTACCCTGATAGCGCTACAATGAATTGGGTAAAGTATAGGGCCATGATATTTCATGTGTAATGGGTGTTGACTCATGCTAATTCAAGTGAAACTAGGGTTCACTCTTTCTTCATGTGCAATGAGGGTCTACTCATTCTCCATGTCTAATGAGCCTTGGCTTATGATAATTCCATGTTATGTGTTGTTGCCTGATTTCCATGTTATGATTATCATGCTTTATCATTACTATATTTTCATGTTTCTCTTGTGCTCCATTGACATACATATTGGATTAAATGTATTTTAATATTATTTTTATTATTTTTTTACTCCCTCACAAGGTTTTATAGGTCACCATTTTCTTATGCATGTCCTCAGGTTATCCCATGCAATACTAATTACGAGGGAATATAGTGGTCATGTAAAGTATGTTTTTAATAAAGATGTTATATTTCATGTTTTAATTTTTTATTTAATGATCCATAGCCCCAATTAAATTTAACCTCTCAATATTCTATATTTTATCAGGTGAAGTTTTTGTAATAAATCGTGTCTAATTGTATAATAGACCAGGGTGTAATATTATTTATAATAGAATATATAGTATATATTCCTCTATTTAGTTAAAAAATAATATCATTAAATGGATGGTATTTATGAGTCATAAAAACTATAGGAATATATGTATTTGATAATCCATTCTTATATATTGGATTGGGTCCATATTGTTCCATAAAAATGGTAGATTTTTCAACTATAGTTCTGATTAGATAATCAATTGTTTTAGAATTAATATCAATATTATAATTGTATGATTTAATATTTTATAAAAGGTTCTTAGGATAATGTGGAGCTATCTCATCAAGAGTAATATGTACAAATTTTCCACAATATTCGTCCTTTAACAAAACATCCAATATTATATACCAGATATATAATATAAAAGGATTATTCTTTCAAGACTTATGAATGATTTTTTTAATTATCTTTGTTATTGAGTTTAATGTATTTACATACAACACTCTATGGAATATAATATTACATTTTCAATGATTCAATAAATAGTATAGTGTTTTATTTAAAATTGGTTTAATTTGAAATTTTTTAATAATATATTTTGTTTTATACACATCCTCTTCCATGTAATGAAATGCTAAATCATACTCATTGACCATGGTCGAGTACAATTATTGATGGTATCCATTTATTCTATATATAACACCATTTTTATGGGGTCATAAGATTAGAAAATTTCTAAAAATATATATGATGTGATCATAACGATTCAAATTCATGATTTTAAAAAACATGACTGTGATAACTTATTAAGTTATTAATACTAATTCCTCTAGAATATTCATCATATTTCTCATAATTAAAAAAAGTAATAAAACGTATAAATTTAGTTATATAGAACAAATATCTAATCATTTCAAGAAAATTAACATACTATAATGTAAAAATTGGGCTTATAATTGAAAATAGGAACTCTAAAAGGTCTAAAGAAATCCCTATGAACAATCTCTATGGGTTGATTTGTTGAAACATATTTACTTTATTGAATTTTATTTTTTGATGTTACTATTTTTAACATGGGTTATAGAATTTATCTATTGTGATGTATTGGTTAGATGGATCCTTGAGTAATCCATTACTTATTATATTTTAATGTGATTATAGGTTTCAATGAACTGATATCCCATTCAGTTGAAAAAGGGGAAAAAATAAAATTGAAATTTTCCTGGAAAATAATTAATTTAAATCATGAGAATAAATAATATGATTTCACAAAAAAATTAAAGGCTAAAATATTTTAACCTCCTAATCATTACACGATTTACTCTCAAATTCGACATTAAACCCATCATAATGTCACTAACGTATGATATTATGATTATATATTAATCTATATATAAATATAGATTTATAAATTAAAATATTACTACAGTTTCAAATTTGTCTTGTACTATATTTTTTCATTATACATTGTAACCAAATGTGAGTTTTCAGAAATAAATTGCGATGAGCCTCTTGAAGAAAAATTATTCCCCCATAATGATTTTATAAAATATAATATTAGGATAGTATAGGTTATTGTTGGTACACATTGAGAACATTAAATAAAACAATTTATAAACAAAATATGTATGTGGTTCCCTTATTTTTATGGGTTATGAATTGTTATTGATGTGATCTTTAGGAATAAAAAATTGGTTTACCAGTTTCCCATATTAAATTCATGTTAATTTTGAAATAAAATCATTATTATGTCATAAATAATAAGAATTACTTATTGAAATATTTCAACTAGAACAAATAAAAATTTTATTATACACTTTGTTCTATATAGGATGTAACCAATTATAGTATTATACATTAGATTAGTTTTTTTTTCATAACTCTAGTTGAGATTTTCTCTAAAATTAGTGAATCTGTACATATCATTCTTAAATTTCTCATTATGAATTTTAGGCTCAATATTTTCTATAAACAGTTGAAAATTCATATATTTATCTACAAAAAGATAGTTTTATAGTGATTATAAAAAACAATTTTCTTCTATAATCATATGAATTTATCCTTTATATAATTAAATTTTTCTTAAAAAGATTTAAAATATACAAATAGTTCCACATCAAAAATATTTTCATCACATTGGTAATTTGTATTACGGTAATAAATATAAATAAAATATATTGAAATAAATTTTATATATTAGTTATATTTTCATGATTCACATATTATCCCTGTCATTTTAATATTCATTTTTAATGTTGAACTACTTGAGTGATCCTTTGAGAATTTCCACATGGATTTCGATGACTTTTTATACTTTATTTCACTATAATCATTATTTTTCATATATTATAACTATGGGAATTCATAATTACAGTTTCAATTTACTTTACATTCATAGAAGATCAATGAATTAGGGTAGTCATTATTTTTCCAGTCCATCATGTAATATCCCATATTATCATACATTCCCTTGTAATTTTATTTCCTGAAGAAATTATTCTTTTTTATAGTTTCATACTTAATAAATCTAGTTTATCCATATCCTGACCACTTTCCATGAGTCATTAATCATAACTAGAACTTTTCCATTTAATCTGATCTATTTTTATTTGAGTATGATGTTTGAGTGACATTTAATTCCTTTTTTGGTTCCTATTTTTCATTGTTGACATGTAATTCATCAAAATACATCATAAAATTTCAAATGATTTCCTTCTTGTGTAGTGAACCAATTTCCCAAAAATTTAGTATGTAAACTAGAGTTCCTATCTACCATTTAGATAGAAATAATAGCCATCACATCACTTTATCATTGTCATGAATTATATCTCTTATTGAAGTAGTGGCGTTGCTAATAGTATAAGTATTTTAATTCATTCTTTAGACATTTTAAGTCAAATTATGATATATTACATGTGTATAATAAAACTAAATATTGTATAATTAATATTATTTAATATGAAAATTATCCCCTAATCATTAAATCAGTGTTTATAAATAGGACTAACTAAATTATAAAATATATGATTGATTTCATTTTATACCAATTAATTATAATTGAATATAAAAAAATTGAATATAAATGAAACGTGTTTAACAAAAAAAATATTCATTAAGGAATTTTTACCATAATAATTTAATTTAATTTCTACTAGAGAATGATTATAATGAAAATTATATATTATATACTAAATAATTTTTTTACATTAATCCAATATATTTTATATGTATATGATAAGAAAAAATCAAATTAGGCATAAAAATTTATTCTTTTGGGTAGTTTTACCACATTTTAATGGTTGGATGTTTTTAAAACTAAATTTTGACTCTAATAAATTTTATTTTATGAAATGGAATTCCTTTTTTCATGATTAATTTTAATATTTTCTTGGTGTGATATTTTTTTACTTTTCGAAAAAATTTATATTTTTTGGAATAGTTAAAAATAATGAATTTTGATAGACACCATAATTTTCATATACATATATTATATTGATAAATTATATTTATTTTTTAATGTAATAATAGATAAATTATGTACATTTTAATATAATTTATCCCATGTTAATCATTTTCATGTTGAATTTGGATATAAAAACAATTCAATTTTTTTGGATCATTTTCACAATATAAACCCACATTCTAGTCACCTCTCTATGATTAATTAATAATTTAATTCATCCATTTTATGAGATTAATTTCAATAAATGGTTTCCATATTAGGAATCGAACTAATTAATAATTTTTAGTTGTATAAACATCATTTTTGAACAAATTGATTATTGAGAACAATTAACATTAATTATAATGATTAATATAAAAATGAGTTTACTCAATGGATAAACATAGAATATATGGTGTAGAAATTACCCAAGAAATGTAAAAAACCATTTTCTAGACATATATAGATCCTTAATACGTATTTATAGAAATATATATGTTTTGGAAACATTTAAATTAAATAATCTGGTATAATAAGTCAAATTCATAAACTCAAAAAATGTTCTTTTCATCCTTTAAATTTCTATAATGCTTTTGGGATAGAGAATAACATCATATGTTAAATTTTAAATTTTATTCAGAAGGATAAATTAATCTTTATATCATAAAAAGTTAACATTAATTATTAGATAGGGTATAAAAGCAATATTTTTTTATGATACCCAACACATGTATTATTTATTTTCTAATAAAATAAAATAAATTATACAAACAATATTATAAGTAAGGAAAATATAAATAATTTATATGTCAAATTATTATTTTACATGAATATATATCATAATAAAAAACTTCAAAAAAATATATTCTAATCCCATATATTTTAGATATTTTTGGGATTAAAATTTATTAAATAACGTCAAAATTGAAATTAATGTTGTTTTATAATAAATTATATTTAATTAATTAATTTAAAATTACTAAGTATAATTTCATATTTAAAGTGATTTTTAAATTTTAAAACATATTAAATAATATATATCAATTGACTAATTTATCTTTTATGATTGCCATATTGACCCATAAATATTAAAAACATTGTTAGCACAGTTATGTATAAAGTATTGTTTTTTATCCTCGGGCTTCTGTTAAAATTAATATCCCACAAATGTGATATTTTAATTTTATAAGATGGATTTAACATTTAAAATAAATTATTCTAAATTTTATAATAAATATAAATTTTATATATTTTCAATGGTTCTATTAAAAGGGTTATAAAACATATCTAGTTAATGAAAAACCCAAATGAAAAAATAAGGAATCATAGGAGTTAAAGAACTAAATGATTAAAAAAATAAATATATTTTCAGTAGTGGATCTTTATATTGACATATTATTTCCCCTCACGCTTCATTATTATTAATTTTTTAACATGATTTTTGGGATACCTCTCAATAGTAAGTATTTTTGAGTATTTTCAAGAATTTCAATCTTCCCAAACTACAAAACAGAACACACTCTCCCCACTTATTAATTCCTCTAAAGAATTTTATATCTTCAAACCCAAATAAAAATTACTTTCCAAAGCCTGTAAACTCATCCTAGAAGACAAAGACTAGTATCAATGTAAACCATACAATGCACTGTAAAATATTATATGGATACCCAAAAAAGAGTTGTTGTTCATCTAAATGATTTATTATTTGATTTCCTACTTTACCTCAATAAATTCTTTATATATAATGATTGTAAAATAAAATACTATATTCCATATAGTGAGATATTTTTATGTTATTTTTAATAATTACAACCATATATACTTCAAATGGGTTATGAAGTACTCATCCATGTGTACAATAGACTACCACCTCACAAATCAATGTCTTTCATTTATCAAATACCACCATGAAAGGTACGGAATGATGATAGAAATTAAATTTTATATATGATATTTATTAAATATGTGATTTTATTAGGATTATATAATTGTTATAAAATATATAAATTCAGGCTTCTCATTTATTGGAAATATGATAAAGTTGTTCACTAGTACGACAATCTACCAACTCCCAGAGCAATATGATTAGTCAATGCTTTACATGGAATGTATTAATTATGGGTTCAATAAAAATATGTGATATATATGACATAAGAAATTATAATATTATTATTATATATATAACCATATATATATATCATTAATTTTTCATTTGTTCAATACGACCTAAAAATGTAAATAACGTCCATTCATACGTATGACCTACCATCTCAATTAACATGGTATTTTATTTCCAAACACTAAATTTTATCCTTACAATAAATAGATATATACACAATGTCTATTATATTTATATTGAATTTATAATTATGGATATTAGGAAACAATTTTTCAATTTAGAAGAATAAAAACAAAAAGTCCACCCATATATGAAAAAAAGTATTTATTTCCTAAAACATAACATTACAACAGAATTGTTAATATATGGTTAATTTAATGACCATAGAAAATAATATATGGTATTTAAAATAATAATATTGATATTTAATTAGATAATAAACTATTCAAAACAATTATACATGAGTTTAAAGCACATTTTACTAAAAGGGAGTGTGGATTAATAATTTTTTGACTCGTTGTTGTTTTTATGAAATACATGTCATTTTCAGCCAATATTTTTATCATGTGGTGTATATATATTCCAATAATTTATGTAATTATTATTATAAATAAATTTATTGGGGGTTACATACCCATTTTATGGTATATATTTCATCATGTTTATGATTTCAATGTTACCAAAGCGGTAATGGATTTTTTTGACCATTTTCCTTCGTGGAGACAATTACTATCTTATAATATTATCTTATTTTATAAGTTGTATATACATCAACTCTTACATATTATATCATGATTCTTCCTATTTTCATAATATTATAATTTTTCTTTAATGTTATTCTTTCTTGGTGATTATGATTCAATGTTACCGTAATGTTAAGAAATTAATATTACAATCTCATCGTTAATTGAGCTTAATTTTTATTTAGTCCCAAAAGATGAAATTTTATGATATACCACAAAATAATTCTCCTAAATTTTCATTTACAAAATTTCTATCAGAAGAGTAAATTTGTTACTGTAATTTTTATCTATTTATGTACTAAAGTATACAAAATGTATTTTTATAAAAAAACATCATTTTAGTCCTAACAATTCTTTAACCAAATCCTTATTTAAAAATATGATTAATTGTTTTTTAAAAAAAGTGCATTTTAAAAAATTTAGTTTCTTTATGAAAATTTATAAATTATTTTTTAAAACCATCCTTTAATAATATTCAATATTATAATAAAATTAAATGTATTTATAAATTTTTTATTTTAATATTTTATTTTCAAAATGAATTGTGTATTTTCTTCAAAATGAATTTAATGATAATTTATTGCTCGTTAAATTATTCTACATCAAAAAACAATGTTGTTAACTGTTCCCTAAAGGGGATATTTTTAAATGAGTCCATGCTCATTCATTAAAAGTATTATTATTTTTTATTAATTGAATCATTGTAGAACTCATTCCGTTTTGAAAAGTATAATAGTTCGTCAATGATATTGTTATAGAACCAATTTCTTTCCCCCTATTTAAAAATATTTCAATGTAATTATTATTAAATCCTTTTATTTTAAATTATTAATCATGTTTCAGAGATATTTTTGGCCCCATTTCTTTTCTATGTTTTCACCAAGTTTCAAGGATATTACTATGGAACACATATATTTTCCATATGAAAATCATGTTCTGAAAAGAATATAGGTTTTTTAATGAGTTATTATATAATTAATAATCTATGTTCTTTACTTGTGTTCAATATATTGGAAATTATAATTTATGGGTGCACCAATATAGAACAAGGTGATCTTGTTATAGCTTCTATGGTTACTGCACCCACATTTGACTCCAATGCATTCGGTAAGGATTCTGATCTACATAGAATTATTTTGGAGGTTAGATGTATTGTTATTATTATTTAATGGTTTCTTTTAGGGTTCTATGATGGTTATATGGGATTTTTTTCAAAGTAACAAATAAATTTTATCTATGATAGTTATGATTTTATGATGTTTGATTTTATCAAAATTTATATCAAGTGGAACATGACTATTTATTCTTAAAAATAATTCATTTTCTAATGCTTCATGACTAATTTTTGTGATTTATGATCCATGTTTTGAAGGTTATGAACGTTATTATATTATAATCATCCACATTAATTGTTTTTAATAACATTATTCTCTTTTTAACATCATTATTGACATTTGTTTGTTAATGTTTATATTTTCCACTACTGAGCATTTGAGCCCCCTCTTGTATTTCCATTTCCTTAATTTAAAATGAAATATTTTTAATGTATTAATTATATATGATATTTCATATGTATTATTATGATGAAAAAATTCGAAAAAAAATGTTGGGATACCAGTGAAAATTTTCATTTTATTTCATGTACACTATTTTTTTAGGACATTGTAGTATTTATCTGTAACTATAATCCTATATGGTCTTTGACATTGTTAGTGATAAAAGTTTTCATTTTTGATTTTCTATGGTTTATATGAAAAAACTTTTTTCAATTATCATCATAAAAAAGGGAAATGTAAAGTATTTGATTGTAGCATAGGATATGTTTTTGCAATTCCTAGAATGTAATAGTTTGTATAAAAGTATAGTCGAGATAACAATGGTTATTAGTATGTTTTGCGGTGTGGTTATATTCAATGTTAGGGATTATATCATTGTTATATATTCTTAGTGATTATCATATGTTAAAAATCATAGACACTCTAATGAGGTATTAATCGATGAGATCTTAAATTGATTAATGGAAACGTTCTAATTATATTTTTAGGTTTAGAAATTAGTAATCCCTTTAGTCAATATTATATTTTTTATGGAGGAATTATTTTTTCATGTTTAAATAAAAAATGATAACTGATAGTTTTAATGAGAAATCATCGCATCTAGCAAGGCCATGGGTCTTAAACAAATAACCGAATGGTGACATGGGTGTATACAAATGTCCTACATGATATTATATCTAGTATTTTATTTTTAAAGGAAATTTTTCTTTTTATCTCAGAAAAATATTGTATTTTATTCAATGAATAATGGTTTCATACTTTTGGTAGAATATATAATTATATAGTTCTAATCCTTGGGATTCAGTCGTAGTATGAAAATGAATGATGAATATTAAAGATCAGAAGTTATGAAATAATTTACATTTATCATTGGGAGTTAGAATTGAATATTCAGTATTACTGTATCATATGACAGTTTATTAATTTTGGGAATTATTTTACCATGTTTAACAAAATTTGGTTTCAGTTAATGTCAAAATATAGTAGGAATAAATTGTTATCAATTTAATGGTTTGGTGGTATTTATAATTATATTTTTTTCCCATTATGTGTATGAAAATTCCTCTTGAATACACATAATTTAGAGAAGAAGATGATATCTAGGAGTAAATTTATTAATGGATGAAATTTTATTTATTAGGTAAATATATTTAGATATACAATTTGTTAATATGTTTAGATAATTCTTTAATACTAGTAAAAAAATATTGTAAAAAATTATTATCCAAGTACCATAATTTATAATGTACCAATAGTTTTTTTTATTATAAAAAATTTATGGTTTTTAGGATGTTAACCCTCCATTGATCATTAACATATATGTAATAAATCCCCTCAATCCCTATCAATAATAATATACAATTTTTCTCAACTGCCACCAATGTTTTCTTATTTGGAAACCTAGTTATGTAATATTATATATAACCTATGTACTTACATACAACTATTATTATTTTTATTATTTATTAAATATTTGATAATATATGTTATGAAAAAAATATTTTTAAATTCACATCCCCTGATAACCAATATAGAGATCAAATTTTGATAATGTAATTTAATAAGGGGGAATAAATGTAAGAGCCTGATAATTAAAAAGAAGATAATTATATTTTATAGTTAAAAGGAAATGAATAATAATTTTTATCTTCTGTTACACAACACAATCAATTTATCTTATGATATAGAAAAGAATTATTTTCATCAATACAATGTGTCAGACACAAGACAAAGTAATGAAGAATGACAATATACAGTTAGTATTATTATTTAAAATAACTATTATCTCTTAAATAGAAAAATGGAGGATTAAAATAATTTTACTTAGATTGTTTAAAAATATTTTGTAATTCATTTGTTATGTATAAATTATAAATTAATAAGAAAAATAATTGAATATAAAGGAAATTTTTATTGAAAGAAATAGTTTTATTCATGGAAGTAATTTTATCCTAATAAATTAACTTAATTTCTATTAGTGGATGATATTAATGAATATTATATATTATATTGTCAATATTTTTTTCACATTCATCCAATAGATATTCTAGGTAAATGATAGTACCAAATAATATTGTTTTAAAAAAAACTATAGTTTTTTCAATGTAGTTTTTCTTCCTTTTTAATTATGAACATATTTAAAATTAAATTTTTACTATTTTGTTAAATTTATTTGAAAAAATAATCATAATAATTTAAATCTGAATATAAAAATTTTCTTATGTTTTTTGGTATCTTATTGAGATTTTCCACTTTTTTATTAATTGTGAAAAATATAGAAATTTTATTAAAAAATGATTATTCATATAAATAATTTTTTTCCAATATAATATTAAAAAATTATTTTAAAATAAACATAAGATCAATTATAAAAATATTAATATATTTTTGGTCAATTGAATCATTTTCATGTTTATTTTTGATATAAAAAGATTTTAGTCTCTTGAACATTTTCACTATATGTAACCTATTACATTTAATTTATATGGGAATAATTTTTAATTAAAGTATATCATTATGTCAGTGGAATTTGAAAAAATGGATTCCATATATTGAATTAGAATAATATATAATTTATAATAATTTTAACACAATTTTTTACAAATGTGATTTGTGAAAAAAATAAAATAAAATATTGTGTTGAAGAAAAAAAATATTTTACTTAGTGGTTGAACATAGAATATATGGTGAAAAAATGACCCAAAACATGTCCAATCCCCATGTTATAGACAAGTATAGATCTTTATTACTATAATATATAAATTTATAAATTTAAAGGATTATTAATATGACCCATATAATAAGTTAAACAATGAAAAAAACAAAATAAAATATACCATTCTTCCTTAGAATTTGAATAAATCCTTTGGGATAGAGAAAAACTAATTTTTTTTGTTATGAACCTTATTTTTAATGAAAAAATATTTTTTTATCATAATAATTACAATTTAATATATATATATATATATATATATATATATATATTATAATTAAATAAAATTCATTTGAAACACAAATGAATGGATTATTTAGTTAATAATTAAATTAAAAAAATGATACTAACAATATTAAAAGATTTCTAAATAGATCGAATGCTTATGTTCAATTATTATTTTTAGATGAATTTATCCTCAAACACATCAGTGTACTTTGAATACTTTATTTCCAATAATTTGGAATATTTTTAAATTCAAATTAAATAAATAATATCAAAATTTACAATAAGGTTATTTTATAATAAAGATATTTTATTAAATTATTTAAAATTACATAAAAACCTAACATATAAAATGGAATTATTAAAATTTTATTAAATATTTTTTTTTAATATTAATGGACTATTTTATATTTTATATAGAACATATTTACCTGTGAACAGTAAATAAATTGTTGTCACGGTCAGGGATAAAACAATCTTTTGTCATGTTACATGTGATTCTAGTAAAATTAATATCCAACATGCATGATATTGTTTTTCATAATTTGAATTTCCTTTATTAAATTAGTGGTTAAAAAAATTCCAATATTTATCACATTAATTTAGTAATAGTGGATGAATTATATAGGTTAATTTTTTTATCATAATGTAAAACCAAAATTAAAATAATAACGAAACTTATGTGATAAGGAATAACATATTGATAAAAGGTATTACGTTTTCTTATTGATAAGTTTCTTATACAAATAATACATTTATTAAATTATTATTATATTGATTAGAAACATTAACTAAGTGATATATCCCAGTTGTAAATACTTTTTCGTATTCAAAATAATTCCACTCCTCCCCAACTATAGAAATTCACTCACTCTCCCCACTTCTTCACACATATCAAAACATTTAGAACATATAAAACATAAAAAAATAAAATATATAATATAATCAATTAATACTAGAATCCCTTGATTTGGAAAAATGAAAATATTTCATGGTTTTACTTCAATCATAAGTTGAATCCCCTAGGAAGAGGTAATGTTATTCAAAAAGAATTTTTACATCATTTCCTTACCCACCTATTTCTGATATTTTTATATCATGAATTTAAAATAACCACATCATATTAAATATATTGATATTTTTTATGTTATTATAATACATATATCTAAATACAGTTAAATAAAATAGGAAATATAATATTAATTTGTGAGTAAGGCAAACTACCGCCTCCCGAACCAATGTCCTTCAATTTACCATTACATCCTTTCATGGATGGGCATAATGATAGAAATATTATTTATAAAATATATTTTTAATATGTATGATTCTATTAGTCTTATTTAATTTTTATATGACACATTTCTTCACACATTCAATTTTTTTAATATCATAATGTCATTCATTTGTACAGTATACTATCACCTCGCGAAGCAATGTTATTCATTCACTGTTTACATGGAATATATTAAGGATGGGTTTAATAAAAAAATGTGATATATATGAAATAGAAATTAAAATATAATTAATATATATTTATCATTTAATTTACTTCATTGAATACAATTCCCAAATGTTATTAATGTTCATGCATACATATGGCATACTTTCTCCATTAATGGTGCATATCATTTACTATAACAAAATTCTATTGAATAATATAAATAAATATTTTATAAAAATAAAAAATTTATTTTATTATATTTTTACATTCTGAATATTTAGAAAACATAATTTAAGTAAGAAAACCAAAAATTTAAAGTCAAAACATGTATGAGAAACAATGCGGATATTAGCCAAAATGAAACATTAACCTACAATTGTGAATAAATGGATAATAATAGGTAAATATAAAATAATATATGACATTAAAAATAATAATATGGTTCTCTTATAAGTTAATATATTTTTAAAAAACACTATACATTTTTTAAAATCATGGTATTCTAAAAGGATGGGTGGTGTATGGATTTTTAACGCCTCACTTTTATTTATCAATGACTCATGTCATATTCACCAGTCATTATTGTTGTGTGGTGTATGTAATACACATGAATGTATCTTATGATTATTATTCATAAATTTATTTTTATTTTAAGATACATTATTTTATCACACTTTTAGGGGGTTTACAGTTTCATTATCTCGAATATAGTAATGGATTTTTGTCACAATTAACATTTTCTAAGACTTATGGAATGTTATGTACCTATATAATTTTATAAGGTGAATATTTACCACATTTAAATGTTATATCATTAATCTGCATATATTAATGAGAGTATATGTTTCTATAGATGTTATTATCTAGTGTGTATTATAATTCAATGTTACATAAATGGAAAGAGTTTTCTGTAACAATCTCATTGTTTATTAGGATTATTTGTGATTAATCTTCCAAGGTTGAAAAAAATAATCTACCTATACATAAATATATTTAATATTATTATAATGATATTATTTCATTAAAATACATGTTTTCAATTAATTTTTTTCTCTTTATATACTCATGATCTAAAAATTATTTTTTTAGAAGTCATATTTTTGGATGGAAAATATTTTTTATCCTAAAAAAGTATTATAAAAAATTATTAATGTTCTAAAAAGTTGGGTTCAAATCAAAAAGTATCCTTTAAACATGAATTTTTTTAAATGATTTATAAAAACATACTTTATAATCATTCGCGGTTATTTTTATCGAATAATAATGTTCCATGTGTTTTATGTTTTAAAATTTTATTTTCAAAATGAGATGTTTATTTTCCTCAAAATATATTTTATGATATTTTAATGGTATTTCCATTCATCAATGTCAAAATACATTATTGATACTATTGAACCAATTTATATAATTTTTAATGATTCTATAAAGACCAGAATATTTCAAGGAAATTTTTTTCTTAAATTATTTGAAATCTTACGAGTACGCGGTTTCTAATGACATCTGATTCTGAGGCCCGTTGTGCTCAGAATAATTTTTCTGATGTTCTGTTAGTGAACGTTCAGTAGATGTATGAGAGGGATTTTCTATCTTTTGAACCGGTGCTCAGAATTGAAATATGAGGACACCGATGAACTTGCAGTTCCGATATTCTCTTAAGGAGACCCTTACTGCAGTTGTGTTTGGTTGAGATTAGACGTTATAATTTGGGGATTCGTAACACAATAAATAAAAATGTTCTGTTACACAAGATTATTTTTAAGTGGTGGATTTCTTTCAAAGGGAAGCTGGGGTGTGGCCCACACCCCACATAACCTCCCATGAGAGGATAATGTGTGGTGGGGCCCACACGAGCACCTAACTCTTCACCTCCCCTTTAACTCCCAGGAACCCCCCTTTTAATTTTTTAACATCCACTTAATGGAGGAGCCTCTCCACCTTCATCCATTAATTGTGCCAACCCCATCAATTTAATTAATTAAGATCCAATAATTAATTGGTTAGTTTGAATTGATTTGAAATGCATGGTATTATTAAATTGGGAATCCTTTTATTTAATTGGTGTTGGAAAATAATCTATTTTGTAGGCTCAAGAGAATTAGAAGAAAAGTGTTCCGCCCCACGAAGAACAAATTCAACGAATAACAACATCTTCCTCTCGGCGAAGAACATTCTCTCCACTTCTTCAACCTGGGTAAGAAAGAAAGAGACACCCACGAGGAACACCCATCTTCCTTCTTATTTCTCCATGTTAAGGGAGAAGAGGCCATCTGCTAAGAGTGCCGCCAACGACTATGGCATTCCCTCCTCCGTTGATGGGGTGACATCTGTCTTCTGCAACGATCTTCTTTAACGGCTCGTTGATGTGCAACGTTCATGAAATTTAGGTAGGGGTTTGTCTTGTATAATTAAATCCTCATTCCTCGTTTTTATATGGTTTGACATTGGCTTCTTGTTAAAACCTTATGCGGAGGGTGTGGGTCGAACAAACACGGCCCGATGACCCTCAGTTGTTTCTCTTTAATTGATGTCGGTGGAAGAACTGGTAGAGAGAGGTGTCGTCACACCGCGCCGGAGGAAGGAAGGGGACGCGGCAATGTGGGCCGCGGCAGAAGGAAGAAGTGGCAGCTGTGCACCAACCACGTGGAGAAGAACCGCGGACCACATCCGTGGGCCGCTCGGACAATGTGAACCGGCCGGTCGTAGCCGGCCGAGCTGGAGGACCAGAACGCCCCCTTGGCGCCGCACTAAGGAAGATCGCCACCCGCAACCGGGCCGCTCGGATGAAGAAGAACAGACCGGTCTAACGACTGGATACACTAGGGAAACTACAGCGCCTCATGGCGTCGTGCTGCGGAGAGGACCATGGCCCACGCTGGGTGGGCTGGTTCGGCGGGCGAACCGGCCGACCGCCTACCAGTCAGGGTGAAGGAATTACGGTGCCCCCTTGGCGCCACGGTGTGGAAGAACCACGGCCTGCACAGGGGGCCGTGCACGAGCCAGATAGAACCAGACGGCATTGGCGGGCCGGGCATCACAAATGGCGGTGATGTTCGGTTCTGCCAGGCGAGCCGAACCGGCCCGCAACCGTGGGCCAGATCCACTGGTGGGCCACGCCCTACCAAGCCAGGAACGACCCCCCCCCCCCCCAACAGTCGGAACCACCAGGACGGGTCCCTAGGTGGGCCACCCTCCACTGGGACAGTCCGGCACCCAGCCGAGTCATACCCGCCAAATCGGGTCGGGCTGAACCGCCAGCCCACTAGGCCTAACGGGTCGGGCACGTTACGCTTAAACACGAATATCATTAAGATCGTGCATCCGATCAACACACCATCTAAGGAACTAGGACCCTTATGACGTGACAGTCCTTTGGCGATAATATATGTGAGTTTTGAAAAACATTGGAAATTGGCCGGGTTTAGAACGAGCGTAATTCCAACCTGGCCCCTGCAATGGACAATCCAATAACTCTCAGACAGTGCGTCTGATTGATTCGCTGTCAATCGCGTTGGGTTCCTTTTGATGAGACAGATCTTTGGGATACAAAAACTCTGGACTTTGTGATAGTTGATGTATCAAACCCTTTTCTCGAGAAGAGAACCCTCCCGGAATCGAGCATGCTATGTGCGGGAACACTAGAGGTGGCTGTGACTGCAATGACTACTGTACTGGGATCCTCTGTGGGTTCAACAATGATGACTAACATACTTGGATCCTTCGTGGGTTCAACGGCGATGACTACTATTCTTGTATCATTTGTGGGTCCCACAGTATTGACTACTATTGTTGTGTCCTATGTGGGTCCGACAGTATTGATTTCAGTACTTGTATCCAGTGTGGGTCTAACAGAGTAGCTGGTCTTGTATCCTGTGTGGGTCCGACAGTATAGATGGTCTTGTATCATGTGTTGGTCCGACAGCTTAGATGAATCAGTGACTACATCTGATCATCTCTATTGCTATACGAAAGATGTATACCTATGTGAGCTGAGTCTTGAATTTCAATCATTATCATCGATTTGTTTGAATTTACTATTTGTGTGGACTGGGTTGTGCTTGGGATCGAGATTTGGAGCCAATCTGAGATTTATAACTTAGTTATATGTATGGGAATATACCTTAGTAGGGTTAGTTTATACTTTTAGGCTTTATCTATATTCTTTGGATATCCTTTGTGGATTCTGGGTGACCTTTGGGGGTCTTGGGGTCCCTACTGAGTATCTTTATACTCACCCCTGCACGAGCTATGCCCGAACCTCGTTGTGTTGGATGCAGACGATGAACAACGTTGACAGAGGGTGAGAGCGAGCCAGGACCGGACGATACCCAGAGGTGGACCACACGACGAGACGGTACATGGAGCATATCGATAGATGTGGAGTGTAGAGGTGGACATCTGTACCTACCATTCAGGTAAGAAACATGGCAGACGTTCTAGGAGCTTCCCTTTTTAGTTGTTGTCCCTTTTTCAGTTGTACTAGCTTTCCATTGTACATGTACTTTACTGTTGGGCTTGTATTTCTGGCCCCATTACATTCATCAATACCATTCGTATACAGTATTCACATAGTGTTTACTTCTTATTGCGTACTCTATTGTGTTCCTTTACTTTCATAAAGGAAATTCCTTCCCAGCAAAGGGATTTAAGCCTTTGGTGCTAGTCGCCAGCTTCTGGCCTATAGAAGGTGGGATTGGGGTAGTCACAGAACGGGCCCTGAGGACTGGTCATGAAAAATTGGTATTAGATTAATCGGTTCTACATTAGAACTCAGGAATCTGATCAATATTTCTATGAATCAATAGTGTTAAGAGTATTGAGTGTGGTTTTCAGTCCAAAGAGTTTAGTGTTGGTGCGGCGGTAGACGTATCCAAACATCAGGACCCTAACCTTTGATTTCTGACTCAGTGTACGAAAACAATGATTGTGTGTGTGTTTCCATTGAAGTGTTTCTTTTGTGGTCTCTTTGATTCATCTCACTAGGTATAACTTATTGAGAGTGGTTCACCTGTACCATATCAGGATGCCAATGTGAAGACAACCAGATAGGGTTCCCAAGAGAGAGTACACGATGACGGCCCACCGAGTGACGAGGTTCTGGTGCAGGGCCCCCTTACTGTGTTGGCACCTTCGAGTGGTGTACAAAGCAACACCACCACCTATTGGGCAGAAGATTCCTCTAGACGTACTAGCAGACAGTGCACACCAACTGAGTGCATTGAATGAGTTCCAGCAGCAGAGGCCTCCGAGGTTCGAGGCGAGATAGATTCCCAGACAGCAGAGGACTGGATGGAGGGAATTACTGGAGTTTTCCGCCTAGTTGAGACACTATTAGAGTAGATGTTTATCTTAGCTATTAATTTTTTTCAGTGAGTGACTATGAGGATGGTCTGCATAATGATGAAGTTTATGTACTTGGACCATTTTATGAGGTGGTACCTTCGTGCAGTGTGCCAACTATAACACTACCCATTGGTCAGCAGACACTACCAACAATACAGATAGAGGTCACTTGTAGTCATAGTGCCTTACATGTGTTTCAGCACCAGATATACCTCAGGTTCTGAGGCGAGCCCGACCCACAGGCGGCTAAGGACTAGCATGAGGAGGTGGCTAAAACTATCTAGAGCTTATACAACTTTGAGAGGATGACATGTCAGTAGCTGAGTATTCTCAAGGTATATCGATCTATCCAGGTACTCAATGAATATGATTTGATCAATTATTTAGAGCTCGGACCTCTGATCAAGGTGTGTTTACGGATATCCGAGCAAGCACTTTTTCCTCTATGCATTCCTAATTATGTTAGAGTGCTAGAGAGAACATTTGTGGTTGATTGTTCATTGGATGAGCGGATACAGCCATTGAATGTTAACAGTTGGAAAGAATAAAACTAGCATCATTATTAGAAACTTGAGAGTGTAAAATGTTTTGTGAAGAGGAAGTGTTAAGGATAGATGAATTTGTAAGACAATAGATGCAGAGCTAGGAGAGCAGCATGAGGTGGTGAACATTTCGACATGATACAACCACCCACCTTTGTAGTGCCCGCTAGGATCATGGAGCAGGAGGGTAGGGGATAAGAGTAGCTATATGCAGTCAAGGAGTGTGACCCAAGGGATCTATGAATGATTTGAGGAACAGTCTATGTCTACTACTAGATGTTGTGTAAATAAAAATAGATACCAATCATTCCTCCCTTCCACGAATCTTGTCCCATGCCTAGTGATTCCGGTCATGCCATTTAATTGTCCCCCACGTCTGGAGATACCATTTGAAGGAGACTCTATAATCAAACTTATGCCGACAGTGTGATATGACCCTTGAGGAAAGAGTTTCATTTGGAACCTATTTGTGGATGTGTCGAGGCCTTAGGACGTTAATTTGGGTATGGACTGGGCAACCGCATTTCATACATAGAATGACTGTATTATGCAAAAAGTTTGTGGTTTATCTACAACTTTGGGAAGGGTTTCCCTTGGTCGATGAAAAAGAAAAACCCAGGCAGCACAGGATGGAATCATGCATAAGAGGGTGCAACCGATCACTCAGGAGTCATCCAGACTTACATTTGTTCTAGAATTCTCCAGTGTTGCATCACTGCTTTTATCTTTGACAAAAAAAGGAGAAACTCTTCGTGTTATTAGAGATATTCCAGCAGATCTTTCAAGAGCTGAGGTAGAGGTTGACTACTGTTCCAATCTTGAGGATACTAGAGGAAGACGTTGGGTACGTTGTTTACTGTGACACACGAGAAACTAGACTCAGGTATGTCCTGATGCAGAAGTGAGAAATGATCACGTATGGATCACGACAGTTGAGACAACATGATCAGAACTACGCTACCCCTGACCTGTATTTACCAGCAGTGGTCTTCACCTTGAATATGTGGTGGCACTATTTAATGGGAAATCGTTTTATTGTCTACTCTGACCACCATAGTCTCAGGTACATCTTCTCACAGAAGGACTTTATCCTGAGATATTGGCGATGGCTCGAGTTCTTATAGGACTATGACATTGTGATAGTCTATACTCATGGGAAGGCAAACGTTGTAGGAGATGCTCTCAGCAGGAGATCGAGCATTCAACTGTTAGGAGAGGTGGCATAGCTGCTAGCCGCCATGGAGATATCCTTTGTGGATAGAGATAAAGCATCCTTTCTGTAGTCTCTTACAATCACTCCTCTTATCCTTCAACGAGTCAGGGAGGTATAGCATGGAGACGTTGAAAGTGAGACAAGACGTGCTCACATATCCTCAGGGTAGGCACCTGATGGGTTTTCTGAAGGTGGGGAGCACGACATCCTCTTTAGAGGATGTACCATGTACCAGTTGTTATACAGGTGGAAGTGCTTTGGGAGTTTCACTCTTCCCCTCTGGAAGTACATATAGGAGTGGTGAAGATGTATCAGGACCTCAGATGACAACACTGGTGGCCGGGTATGAAGAAGACAGTAGCATAGTTTGTCTCACGGTGCCTCACTTGTCAGTAGATGAAGGTGGAGCATCGGGTACCAGCAAGCATGGTACATCCCTTAGAGGACCTAGAGTGGCAGTAGGACATGGTATCCATGGATTACATTACGGGAATTTCTCCTACATCCAGAGGACACAACTCTATTTAGGAGATCGTCGACTAACTCACCAAGTTAGCCCACTTCCCACCGATCAGAGAGAAGGACATAGTAGAGAGCTTGGGACGCCTCTACATACATGTGATCGTACAACTTCATGGTGTTCCATCGACTATTGTCTCATATCAGGATGCACAATTTACTTACTCGCTATGAAATGGGTAACAGGAGGCATTTAGGATGCAGCTGTGTCTGAGCACCACCTTCCATCCCCAAACGGATGGCCAGACTGAGAGGACCATTGAGATTCATGAGGACATGCTCTGTGCTTGTGTCCTTGACTTTTGTCGCTATTGGGAGGATCACTTACCCATGGTGGAGGTTGCGTAAAACAGTAGTTACCACTCCACCATCAGGATGGCCCCTTACGTGAAACTGTACGGCCCACCTTGCAGATCACCTCTATGCTGGACTGACCCAAGGGAGTTAGCACTTTTATGACCAGAGATGGTTCAGGCTACGATGAAGAAGGTGCAGATCATTCAGTAGCAGATGAAGACTGCACAGAAAAGACAAGATTCCAATGCTGATAGAAGACGGAGACCACTGTAGTTCGAGGATGGCGACCACGTCTTCTTACGGGTCTCACCTTGACGGGGTCTACAGAGATTTGGACGAGGCAGAAAGTTATCTATAAGATTCATCGGACCTTTCCTAGTCCTTAGAAGTGTAGGCGTGGTGGCTAACCACCTGGCCCTTCCACATCAGATGCATCGGTTGCACGATGTCTTCCACGAATCGTAGATGAGGAGATATGTGCTCGACCTGTTCCACATCATTAGCCACGGGGAGATGGACATCGATGAAGGGGAGAAATACACGGAGGTCCCAGTGGAGATAGAGGATCGACAAGAGTAGGTCCAACGTGGACAGTCGATCCCTCAGATCCGCATTTTCTGGCCGCACAGGAACCTCCAGGAGAGCAAATGGGAGCATGAGACTTAGATACGTGCTCAGTAGCCCCCATTTGTTTCCCTAGTGTATGTTGTAGCTAAAAAGGGATATAAAGACCTAAAGTGAGGGTAATTTAAACACCCAAATCTTTCAAGGAAAATAATTTCTTAAATTCATTGGAATTTTACGAGTACGTAGATTCTGACGGCACCTGATTCTGAGGCCCGGTGTGCCCGGAATAATTTTTATAAAGTTTTGTTCGGGTACGTTCAGAAGATGTACGAGAGGGATTTTCTATCATTTGAACTGGTGCATAGAGTTGAAATCTGAGGACACCGATGAACTCGTAGTGCCGGTATTCATTTAAGGAGACCTTTACCACAGTTACGTTTGGTAGAGAGTAGAAGTTAAAATTTGGGGATTCGTAACAAATTAAATAAAATTGTTGTGTTAAACAATTTTCTTTTTAAGTGGTTGTTTTCCTCCAAAGGGACGTTGGGGTGGGGCCCACACCCCACATAACCTCTCATGAGAGGATAATTTGTGGTGGGGCCCACACGAGCACCTAACTGTTCACATGCCCTTTAACTCCCATGAACCCCCATTTTAATTTTTGAACATCCACTTAATGGATGATCCTCTCCACCTTCCTCCATTAATTGTGCCAACCCCATAAATTCAATTAATTAATCTCCCTCAATTAATTGGTTATTTTTAATTGATATGAAATGCACGAAATTGTTTAATTGGGAACCCATTTATTTTATTGGAATTGGAAAATAATCTATTGGGGAGGCTCTGGAGAATTAGAAGAATAGTGTTCCTCTCCAGGAATAAAAACTTCAATGAATAACAACATATTCCTCTCAATGAAGAACATTCTATCTAATTCTTCAATCTTGGAAAGAAAGAAGGCAACACCCACGAGGAACGCCCATCTTCCTTCTTCTTTCTTTGCGTCATGGGGGAAAACGCCGTCCACTAAGAGCGCCGCCAACCCCTAAGTCATTCCCTCCGACGTTGATGGGACGACATCTATCTTCCACAACACTCATCTTCTACGGCTCATTGAAATGAAAAGTTATTGAAATTCAAGTATGGTTTAGTCTAGTTTAAATTAAATTCTCATTGCTCATTTTTATATGGATCGACATTGGCTTCTTGTTACCACCTTACGCGGAGGGCGCGAGGCGAACAAACACAACCCGACGACCCTTAATTGTTTATCTTGAGTTGATGACCATTGCAGAACTGTTAGGGCGTGGTGTCGTCACACCATGCTGGATGATGTAAGTGGTGGCGACCATGCAGGCCACAGCCATTCAGACTGAAGTAGATAGATATGTGGTGGCTGTGAGGTGGCCGTGTGGAGAATAATCGTGTCATGCATCCTCAGGTCGCTCGGACGAAGCAAACCGGCCGGCTGTAGCCGACCGAGCTGGAAGACCATGGAGCCCCCTTGGCACCACGCTGCGGAGGACCACGGCCCGAAACTGGGCCACTCTACCAAAGATGAACCGAATGGACTCACAACCGGCCGGGAAGGGGAAACCGTGGCGCCCCATGGCGCCACGCTGTGGAGAAGACCACGACCCGTGCTGGGCAGTCCGCTTCGTTGGGCGAACAGACCGGGATGAAATAACCACTGCTCCCCCTTGGCACCATGCTGCAGATGAACCGCATCCCACACAGTGGGCTACATGTGAGCCGGACAGAACCGGACAAGCAGTAAGAAGAGAGGCGTCGTTTGGCACCACCTTGCGAGCTGAACCGACCCACAACCGCAGGCCGGATTCGTGCGTGGGTCGCGCCCCACCGGGACGGGCCGACCCCCCTCCCCCCAATGGGTCGGACATGCTAGGCCATGTACCGGGTTTGGCGGTGCTCCACCGGGCCAGGACGACCCCCGGCCGGGTCGGACATGCCAAATCGGGTCGGGCCGACCCGCCAGCCCACTGGGCTTAACGGGTCGTGCTTGTTATGCTTAAACACGAATATCTTTATGATCACACATTTTATCGACATGCCACTTGAGGAACTAGGACCCTTGTGACGAGACGGACCTTTTTCTTTACTCTATGTGAGTTTTGGAAAACATTGGAAAATAGCCAGCTTTGGAACGAGCGTAATTACAACAGGGCCCCTAGAACGGAAAAGACAATAACTCACAGACCAAGCGTCTGATTGATGTGATGTCTGTCACGTTGGGTTCCTTTTGATTAGATGGAACTTCAGGATTCATAAAATATAAAAATCGTGATATTTGATGCATCAAACCATCTGCTCGAGTTGCGGACCCTCCCAGAATCGAGCGTGTTGTGTGCGGGAACCCTAGAGCTAGTTGCGACTACAACGATTACTATACTGTGATCCTCCGTTGGTTCGACAGAAATGACTACCATACTGGGATCCTCCATGGGTTCTATGTAGATGAATATTGTTCTAGTATCCTATGTGGGTCCGACAATATTGACTACTGTTCTTGTATCCTGTGTGGGTCCGACAGTATTGACCTCTGTACTTGTATCCTCTGTGGGTCCGACAAAGTTTCTAGTCTTTTATCCTATGTGGGACCGACAACATAGCTGGTCTTCTATCCTGTGTGGGTACGAAAACTTATATGAATCAGTGACAACATCTGATCATATCTATCACTATATGAAAGATGTATACCTATGTGATCCGAGTCTTCACATTCAATCATTATCATCGATGTGTTTGACTTTACTTCTTGTGTCGATTGGGTTCTTCTTGGGCTCAAGAGTTGGATCCGAACTGAGATTGATAACTTAGGTATTTGTATGGGAATATACCTAAGTAGGTTTGTTTGGTTCTTTGTGGTTTTATCTTTCTTCTGTTTTTATCCTTTTTGGATTCTGGGAGACCTTCGGGGGTATCGGGGTCCCTACTGAGTATCATTATACTTACCCCTACACGGGCTATGCTCGTACCTCGTTGTGTTGGATGCAGACGACAGATATCATTGACGGAGGCCGGCAACTCGCCAGGACCGGACGGTACCTAGAGGTTGACGACATAGTGAGACGGTACACAGAGTGGACAGATAGACGTGGAGTGCAGAGGTGGACATATGTACCTACCCATCAGGTAGGATACTCGGCGGATGTTCCAAGAGCTCCCCCTTTTTAGTTTTTTTCCCTTTTTCAGTTGTACTAGATTTCCGTTGTACCTATACATTACTGTTGGGCTTGTATTTCCAGACCCTTTACATTCAGCACAATTTTTTGTATACAGTATTCACATTGTGTTTACTTCCTGTTGCAATCTATATTGTGTTCCTTTACTTTCATAAATCCAATTCCTTCCCAGCTTAGGGATTTAGGCCATTGGTGCTAATCCCCATCCCCTGGCCTATGGATGGTGGGCTTGGGGTAGTCACGGCACGGGCCCCGAGGATGGGTCATGGCAGATTCCATCCCAATTATTTATTTGGATGGAATAGGAATGATTCAAAAAGGATGTAAAAACTCATTTTTTCCAATGGTTTAATCATATTTCGATGATATAATTATGGAAGAAATTAATTTTCCCCAATTTATCCATGTTTCAAATATATTTTGATGATACCCATTTTTTCCAGGTGATAATCATGATTCAATGAAATTTTTATGTAACTTATCTCATTTACATGAGATAACCATATTTAAATGAGATTGTTATATAAACAATTAATATTTCATGTTCTAATCTTATTTCGAAATAAATAGAGGTTGAATCGATGAATTATGATGAAAAAATATCTATTTACTTTATTAATGTTGGGAGTTTTGACATTATAATGGATGTGTTCACTAAGATCGTGTCTGGTGATCCTATTATATCTTATATACTGGGTGTTCCCATATAGCTCTCAAATTCATTTGATACTGATTATGTTTTATCAAAAATTATGTTGGAAATTTTCAATATGGTTACTTCTAAATAATGGAATATATAAGGGTTATATGGAATGATGTTAAAAAATACCAATATGTTTTATATATAAGTTATATGGGTTAATAATGTAGAGTCCCAAAGCTTAAAGTACATGGACATTACATTACTTTTGCGGAATACTTAATACATAACAAAAACAGACACACAAGGACTGTAATAGTTTAGTGTCTTTAGAAACTAATAATATATTCTTCTAATCGTGGTGAAAGATCTTCAACATCTCTCATAGAGATCTTCCCATTGTTTTCTTAACTAAAACCGTTCTTTATATCCCGGGGAAGAAAACATATAAATGGTGAGCTCAAATGCTCAATAAGGGTAAACACAGAGAACATCAAACCATCCATAAACATTTGAATGCAAAAACTTGAACATAAAATTTAAACATCAAAATCATGAGCAATGAAATAAATCTTGGACGTACATAAGGAATAGATCATAAAGGAACATTAATAATGATAATATATAATGGTAATAAAACATTTCATTGTGGAATCCATTAATCACATGTGATGATTTCCATAGTATCCAAGTCATTGCTACCAATACCATCTTAGTGGACAAAGTCCCTTACTGAACCGGGTTTATTTGTCGTTCCATCCCTATATTACTGAAATGGATTTAAATTCTGTTCCAGCCATGTCTATCTCATGATATATAAATCATTACTCAATGTATTGGTGGGAGATATAGATCCCACACATCTCATATTGAAATCATTCTTACATGTGACACAAAAAAATCATAAATCATTCATCAAAACCCAGAAAATAAATTGGGTTTCATAAACATCGTTCCATCATAACATAATCCATATAAAACAAATGAATAACATTTCATCATAAGAAAAGTAAAACCATATAAATCATAGAGACATTATACTTGAAACATAAACATATGAAATAATTTCATCTTAGATGGAAAATGGTGTTGATAAAGCACATGAAATGAATTCTTGTAGAAAATATCCTTTCTTCTTGAAAATAATTTTCTTTTCAAAAAAATACATGCAATTTAAAAAGAAAGAGATTTTGTTGAAAATATTCCTGAAATCTTTTGGAGGAATCTTCATGTAAATAAATATTTATAAAACCATAAAAATTCTTTTCATTCCGTATAAGTTAAAAAACAATCTTCTCGTACTTTTGTCGGAAAAGTCAAAATAGTACCTCGTAATGTAAACAAAAGAAAGATTCCTTACATACCATGTAGTAAAATTCAAAAATGGGTAAAAAGGACTTTAAACATACATCAAACAATTTTTATAAAATAGGCACATGGATGATAAATATAACCTCTGTGAATACTTACGAATAAACAATCTCGAATAAAAACAAGATTGGAGAAGTTATCCCTTACAATGATATTATTTTAAATAAAATAGATCACTTATTTGTATTCACTTAAAGGTCACAGAAAGAAATTATAAATACATGATAAGATATAAAAATTCATTTCTCACATAATTAAAGAACGACATAAACAAGAAAGAGTAGATCAACCCAAAGCTCAGAAATTGGGTTAAGAAGATACCTTACCTCGTGTTTGACTTGACTCGATCGTTCATTAATCTTATAAATAATAAATCAAGGTTATTTTATACTTGAATAAGGACCTTTTTAAAATTTATTATTCCTTTTATATCAGTTATTACCATGTTATAAACATTATGTAACCCTTTAAGTTAATGATGTCCGTTTTGTTGATATTTGGTACTTGAGTCAAAAATGGAATGCTTATAATTACATGTTGTTCATGTGGTCAAAGGTTCATTATATCTAGAATTATATTCATGATTTAAATATCATATATATCATATATATCCAGCATATACATGTATTTATAATATTACATATCATATGGAGGTAAGAAATGAAATGCACCGTTCATGGAGATGGTAAGCCGTACGTACACATGAACACTACATTAATTTCTATTTTTTTATTTTAATGGAATTAAAAAATAATGATACATAGGTATATTATAATTCCAGTATAATATAATATATAATATCATTAACTACATCCTTTATACCTCCCACATAAGGCATAAAAAAATCACATCACTTTGAGGGGGCGGTAGTCTGCACTTCCTCAAATGAGATCATCACATTTTGCCACTATGGAAACCATAAAGGCTTGATATAATAATGAATTAAAAAAGCATAATGAAATAATAAACATAATATATATTATATATAAATACAGTGCAATCATAATGGCCACCATGAGAGGCGGTAGGAGAAAATCGAACAATCATCGTTTCGTGAGGCGTTAGTTTTCCATCCACAGAAACATTATGTTCTTCATCCATTAGATGGAGGTGTGTGTAAGTGTAGTTAGAGTCCTTCTCATAAAAACATCCTGGTATATTTAAGATACTTGTTTTGTAACAAAATAAAGGATTAAAAATAGTTTAGGGGTTGGAGAAGTTAAATAAAAGAAAACAACATAAGATAAACTGTTACCTTTAATTTGGGTAACTTCCTTTGGTTTGAACCAAGAGGGACTTCTTGAAATGCCGTATGCCTATGTTAAGGATTATAGGGGGAGTATAGGGATTAGGGAGCTTAATTGGGCATATTTTGAACGATCCAAATGGCTTGAGAGGTGTGAGGAATTGGATAGAAATGGTCTCCTTTTATAAGGGAGAGGAGGGGCTCTTTAGGAAAGCGAGAAAATATTATTTTATAATATAATGATAATTGGTTTCTAATGGTCCAAAAATCATTATAGTCTATGATAAGATGACTCATGGTCGAAATATAATCATAAAATCAGAATTGGACATGTTTTGGATAATATTTTAATCATTATAATCTAATTTATTTAAATCCATTATTAATGAGGTAAACAATGCATCATTATTGTGTCATAAATAATTTAATTCATTTGATGTCTAAAAATTATGAAAAATAATACCATGATTTAGGAAATATTATAATATTTCTGATGAATATTTATATTCAAAAATATGACTTATATAACACCATATAAAAATTAATTTACTAAAAGATTTTTGTTAATGTTAATTTTGTCCTTACATTAAATCAATTAATCTAATGTCTCATTGTCTTTCAGAAGTGGCTTTATTGGGTCCCAAAATCCACCCAAGGATGCCCATGGTCGGTCATTACTCATCCAATAAACTTTCGACAAATGTTAAGGTAATTTTGAATTATCATAATATTTTTTTAACATTGAATTACCCTATTTACCTTTAACCGTAGTAAATAAAAGTAAAAAGTTACTATTCAGAAAAAAAATATTTTCATCTCATTGAACCACATTTTAGTCCTTGAAATTAACTGTGTCTCTCAGATTTTCTAAATTCCACTCATAGAAGCGGTAAAATTATGTTTTATATGAATTTCCAAATGCTCCTAGGAGGTGGGTAAAGACGATGAAAAGTTCATTAAAATTTTTATATATCTAAAATTATTATAAAATGACTCCAATTAATTTCATTGAACATATATAGGTATTACGTATCAATTTTGACCTAAAATAAAATAAAATAAAATAAATAAATATTTAAATAAAAAGTCGGTTTTTAAATAGTAACCTAGTGTTTTCACTATTCATCAAAAATTGAATGTTTTCAGAAAAATACCAAAAATTCAGCCTCAGCTATATTTGATATCCCAAATTCAAAAATGATGCCCATTTTACCAAATTCAAAACATACAAGTGACATTAATTAATTTTAAAATTAATTCCTGTTATCAAAACAAATAGCTTGTTTTTTTAAGGAATAATAACTATCAAAAGATCGACACTTGTTTATGTCCAAATTGAAAGTGAAATTAATACCAATTACCAACATTGGATTAAATGGTAAAAATATATTCTAATTAAACTTTAAAAACAATTGAAAATATAATCTGACCATATAAATTATGGCATTGAAAAAATGTGTTTTTAATTAAAATATAGCGTGTTTTTACTATTCATCAAAATATTAATGTTATCAGAATAATATGAAACATTTATCAAAATTAATTTTTTATATCCTGATTCCAAGGAAGAATTTTATTTTCTAAAATAGTACTTATAAACATGTCAAAAATTAAATTTAATATGGGTGTGCCATCAAAAGGCGGCAACACTACATTTTTTGAAAAATACTTATTTTACCTGAAAAGTATATTTTATTCTCATAATATGTTCTAGAAAATATGTAAGATGAATAATAATGTTATAAAATTCAAAATGTAGTTAATAATATTAATAATGGATATTTTATAATAATATTATAACCATATCTCGTTGTCTAGTGAAACCTGGTATTGTGTGTAACACACGCTATCGAGGAAGGTTGCGATTGTGTGTAATGCAAGCCAAGTCAGGGTTGCGTGTAGTGAAAGACTCCCTTGTTGTTTTGTATTACAAAATCAAACCATAGTTCATTTACACATTGAATATATATATATATACACACACTCAATGTTGCATAAAATAACTACTATCAAAAAAACATTAAATTGTGTGTAACACGATCCAAGATTAGTGTTGTGTATACATCAAGCTAATTAGGTGTTGCGTATAGGGAAATTTAATCTTGGTGTAGCGTAAAACAGAAAATATAAAAGAAATTAAAAGAATATATCTTATAAAATCTCGGGTTGTTACATTCTACCCCCCTTAAACGAATTTCGCCCTCGAAATTAGTCAGGGTTATAAATCGTTTACTATTCATAGAAACCCACATCGTAAAAAAAAATACTAAAACGTAATTTTAAAAACTAAAGTATGAAACGTAATTATTACCCAAATTAACTCATCATTGGGTTTCCATATAGAAGAATGTAGGTGAAAATATGGATATGGAAGACAAATCTAACCACCAACATCTGATGGAATGTGGTCAGAGAACACGGCTATGAAAAAGCCAACAATCACAAAGCCATAAATTTGTGATATTCTAAGGTACCATCTGATTCATCAGATATGAGGGAACTAGGACATCATTTTTGGTTTTCAATATCATTTCAATAAAGTTGAATAATTAAAAGAAATACTTACATGATTTTGGTACCATCTCACTGTTGTTCGTGCCCTGAACTATTTCCACTTCATCTTTAAATGAAATGAAGTTGAATTTGTCATTCGTGGAGTGTTATCAGATCATGTAATAGAATGACAAGTCATTACATCTATTTCAAACAAACGTCTTAGAAATAGTTATCCAATAAACATAAGTTCAACAATTATGTGGTTAATCGCATATGATTCAATAAATTGACTTATACTTCATCTATCATACTTCTTAATAAAATAAAACTAGTTTCTACTAACAAGGGTATTCTTGTAGGCCAGTGGTAGGCGATAAAGTCCTGTCACACATCGGTTGTGGGTTCAATTCCCACAGCCTTGTCCGACGCGACGGGTCGTCGCCCGTCCTACAGGTTGTACTTTTTCTAAAATTACATCATTATGAAATTCCATCGATAATATCGAAAATAGTTCTAGCCTTAAACAATACTAACTTATGTCCAACATAATCCATTTCAAATCGTTAGGCTTATCCAAAATACTTCTGTCCAAGCTTATAGTATAAAGAAAACAATTACTCGAAATGTCTTCTACCGAGCATGTGAATACCATCATTTATCCCCAATATATCTTGTTGATCACATTCCAATCATGTGAATACCTTAATCATTTATTCTCTTGAAAAATGAATACCCATTGAACCTTAGTGAAAACATGAATGCTATCAAAAGTTAACACTTTCCACATACCAAAATCCCAAAATTTCTATATACTCAAACCATGATATAACATTGTCCTTATATCAGTCATGAGCACATGAATAATATCATGCATATTATTTTCTCCTTATCCCTTCATTATGCATATTTCAACTGCTTTCCAAAAATATTTCAATCACTTTTGATGGTTACCGATACCATAAAATTATTAAAAACCACAATGATCTAATACATTGATATTCGAATATTCCACGATAATTTAAATGAGATTCCACAACATTATCTCAGAATCCCATTACAAAAACACTTATTCATTCCACCACATCATTGTCATACTCAACATCACAAATAGTGATCGCATGTGACTTCCAGTTATCCTTTTCCTTAAGATGTTTCTCTCGTCGATCATCATCAACCCATGGATTAGGGAATTGATTAGAATAATTCCCCATTTCCTTCCACTTGAAGCATTGAAGTGTTGGTGGAGAGTTCTATATATCCTTTTATCTATTCACATCATTACCAACCTTTTTCCCATTACTTCGACAATAAACTGCTCAATGACCTTCTTTTCCACACTTATAAAACATTTTCTAGTACCTTTTAGGAAATCTCCACCATGCTTCTTTTCAAACTTTGAGCATAAAGGAACATTAATCTTCTTTTCCCCATTATTATGAGAGTTCTCCATGAACTCCATATTTCGTTTCTTGTCAAAACCATGAGATGGATATGTAACAAGAACTTCCATTTCTACCTTGATAGCACAATGCAGAATTTCTTCATAGCTACTGAAGTCTCTTATAGCTAATTCCCTTCAAAGACTTGGTTTTAAGCCACTTATGAATCGATCAACTATACATTCGCGTTGGATGATAAAGCCAGATTCATACCTTTCAAGCATTGTAAAATTCACTTTGTATATACCAACAGATTTACCATCCTTTTTCTTAAGCTCAAGGAACTACTTTTCCATATTTTTTGAATAATATTGGGGAAGTAGTTATTGAAAAATATGTTCTTTAACTCATCCCATTCCATGGAGTCAATTTCACCTTGGGGCCTTTTATTCTTAATTAATGTCCACCATTTATCTGCTACGCCTTCTAATCAATAAATAGCCAGAATGACATTATCATGTTCCGAACAACGAATTATGGAAAATATATTTTCAATGGTAATGATCCATTGTTCCGCAACAAGTGGATTATAAGACCCACTGAATGAAGGGGGATGTTGCCTCATGAAGGACTCAATAGAATATTGTTCCCTTCTCCTCTCATTCGGATGTCCAGAATGATTCATAGCATGAGTAAGTATAGAAATATGATTTTTTCACTCCATCTCCCATTACATTGGTTTGTTCAGAAGGACAATCATTACATTGTCCATTACATTGATCAAAACGGTTCCTTCGGGTTACAATCATCGTCTAAAACCCAAAAATAATAGTGTGAGAGGAAAAAATAATGATAGGTAAAACAACATAATAAAGGGGGAGTAACTTCAATATCTAACATCTTAGGTTTAATTCTAAGATCGTTACCGTAATTTTAGGACTATAACCTATACTTATACTTGACCTTAAGGACATCCCTAGACATACCTTATAAATATCTCTAGGGATCTCACTAAAGTTTTCGCATCCTAGTTTCCGAAGGTTAACTAAAAATTTCCTCAGATACCATCTGTAGTGGCCCAAAGCTTAACGTACATGGAAATTACATTATATTTGCGGAATACTTAATACATAAAAAAACAGACACCCAAGGACTGTAACAGTTTAGTGTATTTAGAATCTCGGAATATAATCTTTTAATCGTGGTGAAAGATCTTCAAAATATCCCATAAATATCTTCCCCTTTTATTTTCTTACCTAAATGCTTTCATTAAATCCTGGGGGAAAGAAAACATATAAAGGGTGAGCTCAAATGCTCAGTAATGGTAAACATAGAGAACATAAAACAATCCAAAAACATTTGAATATAAAAACATGAACATAAAATCTAAACATCAAAATCATGATCAATGACATAAATCTTGGAAGTACATAAGGCATAGATAATAATGGAACATTAATCATGATAAACTAGAATGGGAATAAAACACGTCATTGTAGAATCCATTAAGCACATGTAATAATTTCCATAGTAGTGAAGACATTGCTACCAAGACCATCATAGTGGAAAAAGTCCTGTTCTGAACAGGGTTTACTCATCATTCCAGCCCTGTATTACTGAACCAGATTTTCTTTTCATTCCAGCCATGTCTATCTCATGAGTTATAAATCTTTACCCAATGCATTGGAGGGAGATATAGGTCCCACCCATCTCAGATTTAAATCATTCTTACGTGTGCCACAAATCAATCATAAATCATTCATCATAACCCAAAGCATAAATTGGGTTTCATAAACATCATTCCATAATAACATAATCCATTTAAACAAATATATATCATTTCATCATATGAAAACTGAAACAATATAAATCATAGAGACATTATACTTGAAACATACACATATGAAATAATGTCATCTTAGATGGAAATTGGTTTTGATAAAGCACCTGAAATGAATACTTGAGAAAAAAAATCCTTTCTTCTTGAAAATCATTGATCTTTTCACAAAATTCCATGCTATTTTAAAAGAAAGATATTTTTTTTGAAAATAGCCATGAAATCCTTTGGAGGAAGCTTCATGAAAATAACGCTTTATAAAACGGTAAAAATCGTTTCATGCTGCATAAGTTAAAAAAACATTCTTCTCATACTGTTTCCGGAAAAGTCAAAAAAGTACCTCGTAACATAAAAAAAGAAAGATTCCTTACGTACCAGGTAGTAAAAGTCAAAAAATGGGTAAAAAAGACATTAAACATACATGAACCCATTTTTAGAAAATAGGGACATTTATGATAAATATAACCCCTGTAAATACTTACGAATAAACAATCTCAGATAAAAACCAGACAGGAGAAGTTATCCCTTACACAGATCTTTTTGTAAATAAAATGGATCACTTATGTGTATTAGCTATAATGTCACACAAATAAATTATAAATACATGATAATATATTAAAATTCATTTCTCACATGATCAAATAACGACATAAACAAGAAAGGGAAGATCAACCCAAAGAACGGAAATTGGGTTAAGAAGATCCCTTACCTCGTGTCCGACTTGACTCGGTCATTCATTAATCTCCGAAATAATAAACCAAAGTTAATTTCTACATTCTTAATAACATTTTTCAAATTTATTATTCCTTTCATATCACTTATTACCATGTAATAAACATTATGTGACCATTTAAGTTAATAATGTTCGTTTTGTCGATATTTGGTACTTGAGTCAAAAATGGACTTCATATAATTACATGTTGTTCATGTGGTGAATGGTTAATTATATACAAAATGATATTCATTATTTATATATCATATATATCATATATATCAAGTATATACATGTATTTATAATATTACATAACATATGGAGGTAAGAAAATAAATGCACCATTCATGAAGACGGTAAGCCATACGTACACATGAACGCTACTTTCATATCTATTTTATATTTTAATAGAATTAAAACATAATGATACATATTTATACTATAATTCCAGTATAATATCATATATAATATCATTAAATACATCCTTTATACATCCCACATAAGGCATTAACGAATCACATCACTTTGAGGGGGCGGTAGTCCGCACTTCCTCAAATGAGATCATCGTATTTACCCACAATGGAAACCATAAAGGATAGATATAATTGGGATGTAAAGAAGCATAAGGAAATAATAAACATAATATATATCATATATAAATACAATTCCATCATAATGGCCACTATGAGAGGCGGTAGAAGAAAATCAAACAATCATCGTTTCGTGAGGCGTTAGTTTGCCATCCACAGAAACATTATGTTCTTCATCCATTAGATGGAGGTGTGTGTAAGTGTAGTTAGGGTCCTTTTCATAACAAAATCCTAGTATATTTAGGATAATTGTTTTTCCAAAAAATAAAGGATTAAAAATAGTTTAGGGGTTGGAGAAGTAGAATAAATGGAATCAACTTAAGAGAAACTATAACCTTTAATTTGGGTAACTTCCTTTGGTTTGAACCAAAATGGACTTCTTGAAGTGCTTTCTGCCTATGTTACAGCTTCTAGGGGGAGTAGAGGGATTTATGGAGCTTAATTGGGAAGAGTTTGGATGAGCCAAATGGCTTGAGATGTGTGATGAATTGGATAGAAATGGTCTCCTTTTATAAGGAAGGGGAGGGGCTCTTTAGGAAAGAGTGAAAACATTAATTTTGCAATATAATGATATTCAGTTTATAATGGTCCAAAAATCATTATAGAAAAATATAAGTTGAATCATGTTCTAAATATAATAATCCAATCAGAATTGGACATATTTTGGATAATATTTTTTTCATTATAATCTTATTTATTTAAATCATTTATTAATGAGGTAAACACTACATCATTATTGTGTCATAAATAATTTAATTCATTTGATGTCTGAAAATTACAAAAAAAATACCATGATGTAGGAAATATTTTAAGATTTCCAATTAATATTTATAGTCTAAAATATGACTTATATAACACCATAAAACAATTAATTTGTTAAAAGATTTTTGTTGATGTTAATTTTGTCTTTAAATTAAATTAATTAATCTAATGTGTCATTGTTTTTCAATAGTGGATTTATTGGGTCCCAAAATCGACCAATGGATGCCCATGGCAGGACATTAATAATCCAATAAGTATTGGACAAGTGTTAAGGTAATTTAGAATTATTATAATATTCTTTTATCCTTGATTTACCCTATTTACCTTTAACCGTAGTAAATTAAAGTAAAAAAGTTACTATTCACCAAAAATTATTTTCATCTCATTGAACCACATTTTAGTCTTTGATATTAACCGTGTCTCTCGGATTTTCGAAATTTCACTCACAGAAGCGGTAAAATTATGTTTTATATGAATTTCCAAATTGTCCTAGGAAGTGGGTAAAAGACGATGAAAAGTTCAATAAAATTTTTATATATCTAAAATTATTATTAAATGACTCCAATAAATTACATTGAACTTATATATGTATTAAATATCAATTTTTACCTAAAATAAATTTAAATAAAATAAATAATTATTTAAATAAAAGTCGTTTTTTAAATAGTAACCTAGTGTTTTCACTATTCATAAAAAATTGAATGTTTTCAGAAAAATACCAAAAATTCATCCTATGCTATATTTGATATTCTGAATTCAAAAATTCTGTCCATTTTTTCAAATTCAAAACATAGAAGTGGCATTAATTCATTTAAAAATTAATTCCCGTTATCAAAACAAATAGCATGGTTTTTTAAGAAACAATAACTATGAAAAGATCGACACTTGTTTATGTCCAAATTCAATGTGGAATTAATTAAAATGACCACCATGGGATTAAATGGTAAAAATATATTCTAATTAAACTTTAAAACCAATTAAAAAGTTAATCTAACCATATAAATTATTGCAATGAAAAATGTTGTTTTTTAATTAAAATATATCGTGTTTTTACTATTCATCAAAATATGAAAGTTATCAGAATAATATGAAAATGTTATGCAAATTAAATTTTTATATCATGATTCCAAGGAAGAATTTTATTTTTTTCAAATTGAACTTATAAACATGTCAAAAACTAGATTTAAAGTGGTTGCGCCATCAAAAGGTGGAAAAACTGCATTTTTTGACAAATACATATTTTACCTGAAAAATTTATTTTATTCTCATACCATGTTCTAGAAAAAATGTAAGATGAATAATAATGTTATAAAATTCAAAATATAGTTAATACTATTCATAAAGAATAGTATATAATAATATTATAACCGTATATCGTTGTTTAGTGAAACCCGGTATTGCATACAACACACGCTATCGAGGAAGGTTGCGATTGCTTGTAATGCAAGACAAGTAAGGTATGTGTGTAGTGCAAGACTCCTTTGTTGTTTTGTATAACAAAATCCAACTATATTTCATTTATACATTGAATATATATATATACACACTCAATGTTGCGTAGAATAACTACTATCAAACAAACATGAAATTGTGTGTAACATGATCCAAGATTAGTGTTGAATATACTGCAAACTAATACGGTGTTTCGTATAGCACAAGATAATCATGGTGTACCGTACAACAGAAGATATGAAAGAAATTAAAAGAATATATCTTATAAAATCTCGGGTTTTTACATATAATGTTTTATTAGTTCAAGATTGATATCATCTGGATAATTATTATTGATTATTCTGAATTTCTTTATTTATAAATCCTTACTCATTCATTTGTTTATGAACCAGGAATTTATGGGTATGACTATTCATATGTTATACACATGAACAATGATTATGTTATCATACCCATATTTTCTTGTTATTCTCATTGATGACATTTGTTTTTGAATGATTATTTTCCCTTACTAAGCATTAGAGCTCACCCATATTATGTTTCCCTTTAATTAGGATATAATGAAATAGGTTGAATGAGGAATTTAAATAAGTTATTTCATATGGATGATGATAATATCTTAATTTAAAAAATAAAAAAAGTGTAAAGTGGGGAAATTCTCATTTACAATCATGTGAAATGTTTTTCAGGAGTTTTTCCTTATTATCCAAAAGTGAAAACCTAAAAGGTAATAAATGTTATAAGTGATCCACATTTTCATTGTGGTGTTGTATGTCATAGGTGAAAAACATTCGTCAAAATTAATGACATTGAAGCTGGAAATGTAATGTTCATGATTTCAACATAGGATCTGATATTCAAAGTCTTTGTATATTATCATGATTTTTTGTTTTTGAATATCTATTTAGTAAATTATATATTCCTTATTTGATAAAAACATTTTATTTTTATCCCCATAGTGAAAAATGTTGAATATTTACATTTACGTTCAATATTTATCTCTATGGATATCAAAATGGTTAAGAATTGTTTTCTTAAAAGGTGAAATTGTTTATCCTCTTTTGGCCTAAAATAATGTTTCTTCCGAATCCTTGTTTTCAATATTTTTTCAATATTTTTTTTACTATTCATTAATTTTTAATTAATATAATTAATTAATATTATAAAATATTTTTAAGACTGATTAAAAATTATAATCATGATGATTTCTGAATAAAATTTACTATACAAAATGTGTGAATATAATAATTGATTTAATGATTATGAAATGACTAAAATTTCCCATTTTCATGCCCACACAGTTGTATAATGCTTCAATTATATGTTTTTATGGATGTTTTAGAATAAAGTTGTTTTATCAATACTCATTAAATTATTAGTTTTTAACATGATTTTATATGTGTAAAGTGTATTTTCCTCATGAATATATTTAATATTCATTTTACGGTATGCCAGTCCATCACTGGAATCAATTCAGGAATTTAATTATATTTCCCTAGTGATATGTTGTAATTATACCATTGTTTTATCAAAATGGATTATGTATATTTCCAATATATTTCTAGGGATCCTTTTTCATTTTCATTTGTAAGTAAATATATAAAATAATAATGGTCAATATTATGTTAAAAAACATAATCATTTTTGTATTATGATTTCGATAAGGTTATTGGGAATTTTTTATATAGACTTGTTAGATGGATATTGGTCCTAATAATGGGTGAACCCAATATATCACTCAAATGAATTAGGTATTTCTATTGAGTTTACCGGTTATAGTTTTCTCCAAAAACATTCTTAAAATTTAGAGTGACTATTATTATATTTCTAAGAGAGACTGTTAAAGTGATATAAAAATAATTTTTCATGTTTTTAATATGTTTCCATTATATATACATTATGTTCTAATTTATCATTTGTTAGAGGAAAATTTTAATAGGGATCATGATTGTTTGACTCTATTAATCTTTTTTTTTGATAAATCATTATGTCATGACTCGTATTTATTTAACCTTGTTGGGATGAATATAAATAATATATTTTTATTCTTATGCACATATATTATGTCATCATACCCTTATTCTTACATTATTCTCTATGTTGACATTTTATTTTTAGTTATTATTGTTAAAAATTCTGAAAATTTAAGATAACAATTCTTATTTTATGCATTTTCCCATGTTATAGTTATTTAGGATAAATTATTTGGGATTAAAAAGGTTTAATGTGTGAATAATATTATGCTAGATTACAAGGACATAAAATGGAATAATAATAGATGCATATAATGTTGAAAATGATCGCTTTAAAAAATAGGTTTTATAATGAAAGAGTATTTCCTAATTCCATTAATCTCTAAACCTAATTTTATTTGGTATTTATGTGATTCAATATTTCTTTTTTTTCACTATGTTTTGTGATGGTTGATATTGGGAAAAATTTATCACTATCAAATAAAAAATATTAATATTTTATTTTTATAACTAGATAAAAGTGTGAATGTTTTGGGATGTTATAGTTTTTATCAGAGAGAGAGATAGATATAAAACATTATTGGGATATTTTCCTGGGTGTTTAAATTAATACTTATGGGTACTATTCTGGATTTATATTTTTGTGATTGATCATAACATAAATGTCATAAACCTACAATTTTAGTTTTTAGGTGTGTTATTTTATGGTGATTATTAATTTTTAGAATATTTTGTATTGTGTTGAGGTATATAAAACCCTTAGGTTTAACACAAATGATTATTTCATAATAACGATATTAAATTATTTGAGATGTAAAATGAATGGTATGACACAACCATTTAGGTTATAATATTCAATAATAATGATTTTTTATGGTTAATAGTTATAATGTGTTATTTATTCATTGAATTAACAATGTTGATACTATCGTGCTATTTAGTAAATTCTAGAGTAAAATGTATCAATTATTCTTATTAAGTATTATACATGTTTATATTATCCAACTAAATGATAACTATTTTGTATATATAATTATTGGAGGAATATCTTGAATTCATTTTATATATTATATGATCCATTATAATTTTATTGTAGCAATTCGTGTATTAAACATTCATTCTCTTCATTTGGAGTAATGTATGAGAATATTTTTTGATATAATTAAAACATGAAACAAAATGATGAAATTTTATTTATGGAATTCCTGAAAATCATATAATTATGTTTCTTATTGTAATTTATCAATATGTACATGAAATTCCTCAACTCTAAGAAATATATATTAAAATCTAAATTTTATCTTATTACATTAATTATTATGAAATGATGGTCATTTTACACCTCATTAGTGTTTGATGTTGTGCTCATTTATAATTTATTGATAATTAACCTTCATAATTTCAAAATTATATATAACAATTTATGATTATTGGGAAAATAGATTTTCCTCATATTTCTATAATTGATGTTCCCACTAATGTTATCCAACTTGGAAACCTATATATGTGATATTCTATATGATCTTTTATTTCCCTCTCCCTCTTTTCAAGAGGATGTTTTATTAATCCTTTTTATGTATGAGATTGAAAATATGATCTTAAAACTTTATTCCCTTCATTACCTCCACCATTTTAGATGCATTGATTCAACTGTACTGTTTGTTGGGAACTACATTTCCTTTAATCACGACTTGTCTCTTGTTTCATCAATGTTTGTCTACCACTTGTCTCTTTAGGCGTAGGAGGGGTTTATGCTCGGATTCCCTCCCTACCAATAGAACTCCCTTTTCCTCAGGCCCCTACCAGTTCTATTGATCATATTTTACTTCTCCCTCATTGTATCATAACCATGATTTATATTTTCATTCCATGTTGTCATTTCTTCATAGGGCTCAGTTAGACTATATCCCATCCCAAATCTCCATTTATTGATCTGATCATCCTCACTCCCTAAATCTAGGGACATCTCATGAATTTACTTGTTAGGTATTCTAAAATTAATTTTTGTTAATTTGACTTCAAATCCATTCAATTTCTATCTAATTCGATTTATTATTTAGATTTATAGCAATTGGATCACAAATTTAATGTTTGAAATCAGTGGTAATAATTTTTGGGTCATCCTTCATTATGTTGGGCATCATTGTTCACCAGGTTAATATTTGGATAAGTGTTCATTATTTTGAGGTAAGATCTTTTTTATATGGCCTCGGGTTGGTGGAATATATGGTGGTAGATGTTCAAACTAGAGTTATGCCTTTTCAACTATGTGGATTTAGTGATGCGTTTAATGGTATGATGATCTCAAAAGTGGGTTTTCACATGGTTTTTTTCTGTCATCTACTATTAATGAAGGAGGTTATGTGTGGTCTTGATGGTGGTCTTCTTGTCCTAGAATGTTGGGTTTTGTGTCATAGGATTATTTTTTATTCTCTATGATGGATTTATGGCCATGATTTGGTATGTTTTCATCCATCAATTAGATCCTTCATGTTTTTTTAGTGGTTCTAGTTTTGTGTTGATGATAACAGAAGTTGCCTTAATCATTCACTTTTCATATATATTATCACCGGTGGAATAAAATTCGCAGCAGAGCACAAGTCGATGTTGGGTTATGGTGCTGGCCTCATGGGAATTCTGGTTGTCAGCTCTGTTTTTAATTTTCACTTTTATTTGAATTTCTATGTTGAAATGTTTTGTTTGGTTTTTTGTTTTTGTGAATTCCTATTAGGTTTTGATGGATCTATGCATTGGTTATCACATTTACCCTTAATATTCGATTTCTAAAAATAAGCAAAATAAATTGGAGGAAATAATTATTAATGTGGGGGGATATTATAACAACCTATGATCTTTAAATAATATTTAAGTTCAAAATCATATAAGATACACAATTAAAATCTTAAACAAAACTGAAAATATTATTATTATTTTATGACCTTTAAAACATAGTAATTTATTTAGAAGGTATGAAACTAAGTATAATATTATGATATATATATGAAGTTCCTAGTCAATAAAATATTGTTGATAACATATTAGGAAATAAGTACTCAATTTTACCAAATTCATTTTATTCTTCAAAAATAAGTGGTCTTAATAATATTTTTATTTATTTTTAGGGATAAAAAATAATAATTAATTTATTAGAGATTTAGAATATATATTTTAGAAATATATCATCAATTTTTATAACAATATATTTAATTTGTCTTATGGTGAATTTTTTCGACTTTTTTGAAAATGTTGATTCTTCAATAAATATTGAATAATACCGATTGATATAAAATTCTCATCTATGCTCATTAAAACATGTAATTATTTACTGAATTCTGTATCAAAGTAATATAAGTTGTTTTTAAAAATAAATTATGTAATCAATTAAAATTGTATCATCAGAATATGTAAATTTGGATTATGTTCATTTTAATGAGGTTGTTACCTCATTAACCAATTAGTTATATTTACATTTTTACCTACCATAAATCTATTATATTATTTTTAAATTATAAACATTACACCTAAATATAAATAAATATAATTATGAAAAACAAATACTATTATAATTCCTCTATTCTATCATATCCTATGTGAATGTATCACTCATTCATACATTGGGATTACTATATCCTTGTATAAATAAAAATCATTTTTAACCCACATATTTTACATATGTGTATATAATGGTTTTAATATTTATATATTAAACTTCTGACACAATTGTACATTTTTAATGAAAATTTCATGTCTACATTCTTAATATCCAATACCATGGGATGTGATAATGTCACTCTTGTATACGTGTGGAATACCACTTCCGTGAAGTAATGTGATTAATTTTTCTTTTATATAATACATGTTCTATAATGAATATGACATAGATAAATATATATGATACATATAATATAATATGTTATCTTTTACTAGTTAATTAATATTTTCTTTTCTTTGTTTTCATCCTTTAAAAAATCAATGTATTGTCTGTGGGTTTGTATGGCTTTCCATCTCCATTAACAGGGTCATTCATTTAACTATACCTATATTTTAGGGATGATTATTAATTTATATATAATGAATAAATATTATATTTATACCAGATATAAATTTATCAAGATTATGGGAATATGATCAATATTGAAAGAAGGAAACTACCAAACCAAAACATTAATGAAAAATGGATGAATTGTCATTATGAATATTGATTTAATAAAATTTTCTTTTAAAAAAGTTATAAAAAGTTATAATTAAATCATATATGGTATTAAATAAAATATTATGGTTCTCTAATTCATTTTATTTAAAAAATTATATTTATTATTCATGTGTTTTGAAATGTGAGATGGAAGTAGGACCGGAGGTAAGGGGTTTTACGTAACAATGTCTTTATTTAAAATAATTTTTTTTGATGATGTTATAATGATGAAATCATATGATCAGCCTATCATGATACTCATTAATTTTACTATCCTCTAGTTGTTTTTGGAAAATAGATGTTTTCATTTATTTCCCTCTCTATATGTACTGAAGATAAAGAATTTTCTTTTATGTAAAATCATTTAATTTTTTTTAGTGGTCAGTAACCATTTTCATTATATATTAATGTTTCATATAAGTGTTTTAAGGAATTATTTTACTATTATACTATTATTTTTTAAATCCATGTTTACACATGTTTATAGTTTTTAGAAGGTTTGTACCAAATTTGTTTTTCATTTTCCAAATGACATATATTTTAACTTTTCCAACAAAAATATAGAAGGAATTTTTTTAATATATATATTTTTACACATTTTCCCACATTCAAGGACATTAATTTATTTGAATATTCCATCAAAATATTACAATTTTTTTCAATAAAAATTATTTAGATAATATTTTGAAAATATTTATACTCTAAAGAAGTGATTTATATATGGATATGTTATTTTCTCAAAGACTATTATAATAAAATTTTGATTCCTTAAAGAACCAAAAAATAAGATGTTTCTTATGTTTTAATGGGAATATTATGTAGTGAAACCATACTTATTTTTTTCTGGATTATTTATTATTATTATTAAAATGTGTTTATGAAAATTATTTCTAATCCATGGGTTATAATATGATGAAATAATTAAAAACATTATTGAACGTGTTTTTTTTAATGTGATATATTGTTCGTTAATGTTTTTGAAACACTATAAATTTAATGTTTTGTGATATATTAATTTATAATTATGTTTTAAAATAAATATGTGTACATTAAAAAATATTATGGCTGTGACCTATATCTCCCCCCAATGGATTGGGTAATGATTCAAATCTCATTATAAAAACCGGAGTACAATTGGGAGTGAAACCAGTTTAGTAAGGGACGTTGTCAACTATTATTTTCTTGTCAGTGAACCTTAACCACTATTAATGTTTATAACATTCCCCCATTCTAAAATTAGAATATTTTAATATATCCTCTACTAATATCGAAATGATTTTATATTCTAATGAGTATGAAAAAGTGTAATGTCATATGTACATATTGGGTTATCATGGAAAGTTTATTTTGATTCCATTATGATTCACATTTTATAAACTTATTTTATTTATTTTTTGAATAAATATTATAATATATTATATGATGTGTATGTTATAAAGATAATAAGAATGTGTTCTTATATACATTTCCACTTATTATGCTCATTTGTTCTTTGATATCTCACTTTTTTATGTGCACTCAGCATCTAAGATCACCTTTATCATGAATCCATTCTGAGTTAATGGAGAAAGGTTTTGTATATTATATTCCCAATAAGGGTGATAATATAGATTAACTAAGTGGTAGATTAGGTACAGATATTATAAACCACTTTTTAATGTTACTATGTTTTCAACATTATAAGTCCAACATTATTCTGGTATTGATTATTATTTTTAAATAATATTCATATACATATATATAATATATATGAAAAAATTTTAACTCACCATAATAACATAGAGAATCATATAAATGGGGAAACAATAAAAAACATGACCCAAGAATAAGTCAATAATCACTACCAATATAACATAATCATGGAAATATTCACATCATCGATTATGATTACTTCATAATCATTTACATACCGTATCCTGAGATATAAAAACTACTAAATTCAAAGGATCATTATCTACGTACATCCATCATAATTTTTACATTCATAATTTTTTCTTATAATGGAATCATACACTAGTTTTTAACATAATAAATACCCATGGAATATAATGTCCTAGAGAATTATTCCTTAAATAATATTAGAAATTTATTTCATAAGGATTCAAATTAGGTGAATAAAATAAATAATTTGGACCCTTTTATTTTAATAAATTAAAAAATACCCCAAGAATTGGTTTATTTTATAGTAATTAAATGAGTAAGGGAAGATGATTTGTTTTGAAATTGAATATATTTCTAATGGTTTTAGGAATATAGTATGAAAAATTAATGATAGTAAGAAAATTATTTTTTATATATAACCAAAAATAAACTATGATGGATCTCTATAAAATAATTAGTTTTTTATAAAACCTTTGATTATTAAAAAAATTATTTGGTGGTTTATAACATGAATGAAAAATTATGTGGTCCTCTTAAATTGTATTTACATAAAAATAATATATATTTTGGAATTGAAAATCAAAAGCATTAATTCCCCTAAAAATTAAAACATAGATAAATTTTGAATATATATAATATAAATTTATAGATATTATATATGTTTTTATTCATAATATTTTAGAGAAAATTTGATTTTGATATTGAGAAGTCCTTATCTAATGAAATGGTCATGGTTCATAGGGTTACCTTTCCCTGAGTCCCATATTCTATCAGTACGACCATTGATCTTCTAGATAATAAATTAAAATTTATAAAAATATTATTACGAAAATTTTTCATCATTATTTTATTTATAACTATTAATTTCATATGATTTAAAAAAATTGATGTACTTTTATTTCTTGTTTTTTCACTAGTTATTTGTTTCACATTTCCAAAGTCGCCTTAGAATTTGGATAATTGTTGAAAATCATTTAAATTTGAAATATAAATACATAAGTTAATTTAAATAACATCCATTTTCATACATTATTTTAAATTTTCTAATATATCAATATTTATTTTGACATAGTGATTATTTTTTTCCGATAAACATTATCATTATCTGGTATGTAACTTCATATGGTTTTATAGATTATCATAAACATGTTTAATTTTATTTGACACAATGATTGTTAAAAAATACGAAGAATTAATGATGTTATAATATACATATTTTTATCAAATTTAACAATAATAATAAATATATATATGTCCATGAATGTGGTTAAGAAAACATAAGTGCATTTTATAGTGAGTTGGTTAACCCACCATAGTATGATCAATCATTTTTATTTCGGAATGAAATAAAAAGAGAATTTTTTAATTTACTTTCAATTAAAAAATATATTTTTAAAAAATTTACTATATTTGAGTAATTATTCAATTTTTTATGTATTATATGTGAATGAGATAGAAGAGAAAGAATATTAAAAGCGATCATTTTAGTATATAACCTCTTTGGATGTCATCTCTTTTAAAACACCTTATAACACAGTGGGATGGTCTTTTGGTGAGACCTAAAGCACTAGGATTCAGATTCGGGGATTTTGAAGATAATTTGGAAGAAGCATTAAAATCTCAATATTATGTATTATTCCAAGAGTTGGAGTGCTTATGAAAGTTATTTATCTGAGGGTGTGAGGGGTTTTAAATTTAATATTAATTTGATTCATTAGTTTTGATCAAATCTAAAAATAGTTATGAATCTTCTATGTAATTAAGTAAATTATTTCATGTTATCTAGAGATAATATATTATTACATCATCTATAACTAGAAAATTCATTTATTTATCTTATAATGTTAAATACTATATTTTATCAAATTTCTATATTCACAAAAAATTCAAGTATGTTTGAGAAATAAAAAAAACATAACCCTACAAAAATATGATGTTTTAAATTCAAAAAATTAATTGCATTTTATGATATTAGTTTTCTATATATGATTTTCATTTATTCTAACACCCTGACCATAGAACCAAATATAAGGTGCATTATTTTATTACATATGAATCATTACAATGGTAAAATTCTGAATAATAGAATAGTTTAAAAGTCTCAAAAAAAAATATTGCATACATGGTACCCATAATACCTTGGTAAAACAATATTGAATATTCTACATAATATATATAAATAAAATACATCCTTGAAATCTTATTCTAATATTTATTTTTTATAACATGGGGGAAAACATAATAAGCATGAGCTCAAATTCAAAGTAATATTAAGTAGTGCAGAAGAAATAATGAATCAATTATAATAAATTAACATGTCCTTGAAAATAATTGATAACACATGCCATTCAAATAACATGATATGGAAAATTCATTATTAAATGGTTAGAATGTATTACACATGACATTTATTCAATGAACAAAAATAAAATGTATCCATATATATGTCAACAAAAAATCTCATAGACAAATAATAAATAAAATATCTTATATGGAAAATCATAATTATTAGAAATTATTTCCTAGGAGCATGTGGACCTATACTATCACGATCCATCCTCTAGATAGTTTAAATATGCAGGAAGAAAAATATTTAATTTGGAAAACATTATAATCTTAAAAGATCTCGGTGATGCGTTTAGGTCACATATAATTTCTAGGATCCAACCATAATTTAATTTCCAAATAATGCCTCATATCAAATAACAAATTTATCAACATACAATTTTTTTAACAAATATCTTAATTGAATAAAGGAAACTGATTTATCAATAATTCCCCAATTAATAGAATAAAAATAAAAGTAAACACCAATGTGAAATGATAAATGGTTTATGAGTTAATAATATCCATCATATAAATATACTTATACTAAACTAAATTTATAATTATAAATTATTACCTAAGAAAGTGATATAGTAAGGTTTATCATTAAGAACATTCTTGAGGAGAATAATTATTAAATGTTTTAATGTGTCCCATAACTCATTAAAAATATTGAATCATAATATCCAAAATTTATGATGGTAAATGATACAAATAATATCATGTGTAGAATTTTATACTTTTTATTACATTAAAAAGGTATTATATACACCAAATAAAAGTCAATTTTTTCATAATAACCAAAAAGTATCAATGGAATATTATTGGAGATGAAATTCCATTTCCTCATCCGTCCTTTTGTTTTGTGGTATTTTACTCCGGTATAGTGTTTTCATATAAGTATGTAATATATAACATATCCATTATCATATTAATAATATTATATATTAACTTATTAAAATATTTTATTACCAGTTGATTCACAATCATTCATTAATTTCACCATTTTAGGTGTTAATTTATTAGTTTTCTAAACCATGTTTTGAAATTTTATTTTATTATATTAATAAATAGATAATGATTTCATCATCTACAGAAGGTAAACCATGATATAATTATCTTATATATTTAATAAATATGTACTTATAATAAACAATAATGTATTAAGATAAAAAATGAAATGCATTTTTCATTGGGATGGTAGGTCGTATATATGTAAGAATTCAACTTTAAATGCATTGTCGTGTTAGAATAATTAAAGATAAATGATATATTTATATTATAATTCTATTATCAATTCTTTTTTATATGTTTTAAATATGTTTGTTAAAACCATCCTTTATACATTCTATGCATGGCATGAACGAGTCACACCACATTAAGGGGTGGTCGTCCACAATAACTCAAATGAATTTATCATATTTACAAAAGATGTAAAGAATATATGTATGTTATAAAGAAAACTTAAAAAAGAATAAATAAATTGTATATAAATTATATATATAATATATATAATCATATTTTACATCATAATGGCCACCGTGAGTGGTGGTAAAGAAAAAAATTTACAATCATCCTTTCATGAGGCAATAGTTCCTCGTTCATAGAAATAGTTTATTTTTTACCCATTGGATGTGGATATGTGGATGTTCAGGTAGAAATAATATCATATAAAATAATATTATATCTAGGATACTTCTTTTGATATGTAATCATGTAATGTGTAGTGTGTAGGGAGTGGAGAAGCAAATGAAAGAAAAGAGATGATTAGAAAATGTTACCATGGAATCTGGTTACTCCTTTTTGGTTTACACCAAAAGGATTTATTTGAATGATTTTTTCCGAATAGGAGACTTCATGTTCTATATTTTGTATGTTTTAAATCTATTTGGTAGGATATTTGTTGAATCATAGAGGTTTGAGATGTGTGAAGAATGGAGAGAAGTGGCGACCTTTTATACTGGAGGGGGAGTGGCACAATTGTAAATACAAAAAGGTATTATTTATTGGGAGGTCTAACATACATAAATATCTTAAAAAATTATAAAATAATGAATTAAAAAAATAATGTTTTATAATAGACTCCACAACACAAAAATATGTGCATTTTAATAATTTGGTTATTTATCTTCTATAATTCCAATATTTTATCAATTTTGTTTTTATTAAATCACAAAGATTTCAAACAATAGTAATTTTACCATTATGTCTAAAATGAAATTTTATTTTGTATAAAATATAGATGCACATAATTTTTATTGTGATATATAATTTTGAATATAAGATTCCAATGTTTTTAAGAAATTAATTTTCTAACATTGGCATGTGCCATGATAAACACTACTAAAACTCAGACTATGTCAAAAGTGTTTCTAGAATATATGGGTCAATAAGTTAATTTTAAATGATCAATTGAACCATTAATATACCATATTTTATAATAAATAGCACCTAAAAATCAATTTTTATAATATGGGATTTTAATTAATTTTAAATAATTTATTAAAATATCAGTAATTGTAAAATAACCATAATGTCAATTTTGATATTATTTATTTACTTTTAATTTTAAAATATTAAAATAATATTGGAATTAAAGTATATCAACTATTAGGATTTTTAAAATGATATATTAATTAAATAATAATAAATAATGTCAATAACATAATAAATATATTTGAATTTTAATATTTGTAGTATAATTTATTTTAGTATATTATTAACTAAATAATCATTACGTTGACATTTCAGAATCACATTTAGTAACTAAATCATCTCTAAAAACAAACAATATTTTAATATGATAATGATACTGAATTTTTTGTTTAAAAAATTATGTACAACTTAATATATTATTTTTTTAACATATCCCAATGTGTTAGCAATGTTAATGGTGAGGAGAGTTCCCATTTTGTCTTTTTCTTTAATTAAACTTTTATCTAGGGAACTTCCATTTAATAATTTCCCAAATACACATAAAATTAAAAATATGTTAGATATAGTGGAATTGTTGGATGCCAATGGGATTTGTACAATTTTCAATGCCATTTTGATCCGTATGATTAAGGTCTATTATGTTATTATTCTTTGTCTTTCCAAAATGATGAAAATTAATTTTAAACACATTCACAAATATTTTTGGTCAAAAATTATGTTTATATTTTTAAGAAATAATTATTTTATTTATTACAACCTCTTATGTCATTTTTTGCATAATTCAAATCATTGATGTTGGAAAATTAATAATATCGCAAAGCCCATAGACATGGCGAGAATGCGAGTGTTAATTGAAAAAACATTCAAAAGTTCAATATGATTTTATTTTTAATTTAAAAATAATATTGCTTCTAATGACCTAAATTGGACTAATATATGAATAATTGGTCTATATTGACTTTAAAACCCAATTTCAAATATAATCAAACAATTATAAACTTTTATTCGAAAAGCTTGTTTTTATCTAAATTGTTGTTTTTTTCTATTCATCAAAACAGCAAATTTTAAAGAAAAATAAAAAAAACACCTTAGGAAAATTTATACATTCTGAATCCAAAAATAAATTTATTAAATTTAAAATTTATATAATTAAAAAATTTATTTCTAAAATAGATTAGCAATTAAAAATAAGTAAAACACAATGTTGCATGTATCACAAGCCATTAAAGAAAATGTAATTAAATGTTTCAAATGATAACTCAATGTCACATCACTACAAGATATAATTATATTTAATTAACATAAAAGGGTAAACATATTATTAATTATTGGGATATTATATTCACATACGTTCTTAGTGATGTGTGTGACAGACTCTGTGACTTACAATGCACCTAATATATAATTTCAGGGTGTCACATTCTCTCTAGCTTAATTTAATTACATCTATGAAATTTAATCATGATCTCATTCATCAAGATATTGATATTTTAAGATATTCTCTTTTTCTAAAATCCACATCATAAAGAGGGTTAATAACATATCTGACTAATAAGATAGAAAACAAAGTACAATGGTCAAGTAGCTGTGTTCCCTAGTAGGAGAAAATAGGTGTGAAATGCAAAACCTAATATGAAAAAAAAGATAAAACAATCATGTTCTAATATGGTGTTTTGGAAAACATGTTTAGCTCAATGTTATAGACTGCAAAACCAAAATCTGGATGTGTAAATAATTGTTATTGACTTACTCAAAAATGATTATAATACGATACTTTTTTTCATGACCATTTTCTCTATAGTTCATTAATTCATTCACATTATATAATTAAATAAATTTTCAATTTTATAAACACAATTTTAACCATTTTATTATAGGAAAAATTTTTAATTCAATTTTTACACATATTTTATCATAGGGTGAATTAATACATCAGTCCCTAAAAAATAATCCAAAAATAATATTAAATTATTTTTTAAATGGTTAACTTTTCCAAAATAATATGATCCCAATATTTTGTAGTATGGTCACTAGATTTCTGAAATGTTCTTAACAATATCCTTCTATCAACATTAAGAATCTCTAAATTTTTACATTCCAAAAATGTGAATAATTTCATCATGTCTCCTTCTGAAATATGGTAATAACACAGATTACCATAAAACCTTATTGGAAACATGCATTATTTTTAATACTCATTTAAGACACTTTTTTTGGTTATATAAATTAAATAAAAAATGTTATAAATCCCATTAATTATAACATATAAAACTTGTAAATAAGTCATTAATCAGTTCCAAGATTATACACTATTCCAAATCAATCATTTCTTTATCATTATCTCAACATCAAAAACATAATATGTGTTTTCTTCCACTCAATCATGTGTTTTAAAAAATTTATAACATTCTAATTAATTTTTTTATCATTGTACCATTCAACTTATGATCTCAAAAACTTAATGAGTAATTACATCAGTACAGTTATTTTATAATCCATAATTCATATAACCAGTACATTGCTGATAAACTATTCAAATTACATAATTAAGGAATAGGAATATTAACCATTCCTCTTCATCTAAGATATTATCCTAAAATAATTATGTAATATCATAATTTGGGTTATATATCTTTTAAACTTGAGACGTTGATTTTCATAGTGTCTCGTCTCCATGCAGTTGAATCATTGTACATTGGAAACCATTTTCATACCCTTAAAATCCCAAAAAGGGTTTCCTTTCATTAAATACTTTTAGTAAAACACTTTTTTAATTTGACCAAGTCCTAGGATGTTTCATTCCACAATATAACATGTGGGAATGTTCACTATTTCATTATTCCCTTCATCCATATTTTTTTATGTAGTCCTCTTCTTCTCTTTCATCCCTTCAAAGCCATAGGTCTTAGTGAATTTTATTACCTATCATATAAGAACATGGTATTGTTTCTTCATATTAATAGAATTATTGGGACACTACTTCCCTTCATGATTTATGAATCATATAATAAAACATCATATCCTTATTACTCTATAGATCACATGTATTGGTGGAGTTCACAATCCTTATGTTATGCAGCATTTATAAACCATTTCATATACTAGATTAATTAATAAAATGTATAATCCAATAAAAAGGTAAATAATTCACATAAATTGAAAAATATATGCATGGATAATCTTATAATGTTATGCAAGGATTCATTGGATACATATTTACATATAAATCCTTCATAATGGTTTGAATATAAAATATGATTTATAGTAAGAGTGTCAACCATGAGTGTCAAACCAGGTGAGTAGTAAGCCTATTTTTCAAGTAACACATTACCTCGAGTCACTCCCAAGACACATTTTAGAAGCTATTACTCATAAGAACATCTGTTCCAGAACCACATCAACTTGTAGTATCCCAATAGAGATATATTTCTAGGAATAGACATATAATTTCTTCTATAACAAAATTCTGGGATTTTATTCTATAAATATCCTCAATATATATAATAAGGTTTTATACATAATCTTTATTTTATAAATCTAGTTTCAATGGTTACTATTAAACTCTACTTTGATAACAACTATATCACCCGCACCCCAGATGCTAATAGTCGGTGCATTATTTAATTACATTAGAATTATTACTAGGAAAAAAATGATGTACTGATCGCTTTAGTAGTATTAGAAAAAAAAATTACATACATGGTACCGATAATACATTGGTAAAAAAAATAAAACATACTATATACTAAACTAGAATAAACTGCATCTATGAAAACTTAGTCGAATATTTTTTCTTCTTAAAATGGGAAAGATACATATTAAGGGTGAGCTTAAATTCTTAATAAGGTTATGTAAAGTAGAATAAATATTGAATAAATAGTAATAAATTAACATGGAATGTAAAATAAGCAGTAACACATGCTAATAAAATAACTAGATAAGGAAAATTAAATATGTAATGGTAATAAACTAATATACATTCCATTTATGAAATGAGGGAAAATGAAATGTGTACATATTTTTTCGATGAAATATATCATGAATGAATCATAACTGAAATATATATGAATAAAATTATTAATTATTGGATGTCATGCCTTTGGAATATGAGGACATATAATGTCACGATGCATCCTCCATACATTTTAAAACTATATGTAGAAACATAATTAATTTGGAAAACAAAAACAACTCATGTGAACATGTCGACAGATCAAGAAGCAATATAAGCTTTAGTATCCTTCCATAATTTTATGTCCAAATAATTCCTCATATCGAATAAAAAATTTTCTCAACATATAATATGTCTTATCAAATATCGGTATTGAATAAAAGATACATATTAATCAACATTTTCTCAATGAAACAAACAACTATCAATGTAAAAAACCATTTTTGAAATTATATACCTTTTAGGAAACAATAATATCTATCATATAGAAATATGGTTATTCAAGAAAATTTTCAATGAAAATTTATTAGAAAAGGGAGTGATATTTCAATGTTTATCATTAAGAATATTCATGAGTAGAATAATATTTAAAAATTACAAAGTGTTCCATAACAATTTGAAACATTTGAATCATAATATCATGAATTTATAATAGTATATTAAACATTTTTTAACATAATAATATATGGATTCATCATATAACCTGATATTGGATTTTTATACACCATATAAAATCGAATGGGTGCATAATAACAAATAAGTCTCAATGGATTGTAATTTTGAGCCAAATTACCTTACCTTATCATTCCATGTGTTCTGTGGAAATTAATCTTCTATATAGTTGTTTAAAATATTCTAATAACTTATACCTGAACCATAATATTATTTATTTTATGATATATTAATTTATTATGATATCTTTTTACTCGTCAGTTAATAATTCTTCATTAATTTCAATATTTCTCATGTTAATTGCCTAGTATTCTCAAGTTTGTTTTGACTGCTATTTTCTTTTCCAACAACAGAGATCATGATTTCATCATTTAAATAATTTGAAATAAGACCATATATATTCAATACCTATTTATTTAGAATAATCTATAATATTTTACGAAAATAAATGAAATACACCATTCATGGAGATGATAGGCCATACTTATGCATGAACACTACTTTATTTTCATTGTTGTACTAAAAGAATCAAAATTTAATTATATATGTATATTATATTTTATTTATTATCTCTATGTAATATATGATAATTTTTTATTAATAACATCCTTTATACATTCAATTTATGTCATGAAAGAGCCAAAATTATTTGAAGGGGTGGTCATCCCAACTTCCTCAAATAAAATTATAATATTTACACAAGATGGAAAGCGTAATTGTAGGTTATATGAAACATCCCAAGAAAGTAATGAATAATATATATTCTTATCTATGTCTATTTATGAATTAGATAGTGTTTTAGAGGCTTAAATGAGAATAAATCCTATCTTAAGCATGAAATACACTAATATTTTTAAAAGTTTGCTTTACCGCCGATTGATGGAAAACCATTTTTAAATCAATCTTGTGAGAATTTTATAATCTATATTAGTAAAAATAAACTTATTATTTATGATTTGTACATTGAAATTTATATCGGATAATTTTTTTGTATTTTTCTGACAATGTTAATTTTTTAATGAATAGTGAAAAATGCTGCATTTTACATCAAAACTGCTTTTTCATATAATTTATTTATATGGATCGATTATCTTTCTAATTGGTTTTAAATCTTAAATAGAATATATTTATACCATTTAATCAAATAGTGGTCATTATAATTAATTTCACTTTGGAATTGGGCACAAACTAATGCCAAACTTTTCCTAGATATTGTTTCAAAAAACCCGCTATTTGTTTTGACAATGGGAATTATTTTTAAATTAATTATTGCAATTTATGTGTTTGGAATTTGGTAAAATGGATTCCATTTTGGAATCAGAAGGTCCAAATTTTATAATTTAGACTCTTTTGTTTTCGGACATTGTGAATAGTAACGACTGTAATTATCGTTAATTATCTTGATTAATTAGTAATCGGGTAGTTAAGGATAATAAAATAATATCATAATAATAAAAAAGGACCCCAACATGTGTCCTCATACTACTGGTTGTGTCATTTAAGTCCATGGTATGCCTTTTTACAAACTTGGGGACCCCATGGAATCACTTTTGTGTTATAATGACTTTTCATCTTTTTATTTTTAAAGAAATTTAAATATAACAAAGAATGTATCACCTAAGTAAAACATTTTTAATTTTGTCTACATAAATTATCTATTATACTATAAATAATAATTGGAAAGATAAAATATTTTCCAACATCATATTAATTTGTTTATAATTTTTATACATTAAATAAATTTAATTATTTATGACATCATCATGATGCAGTGATTATCTCATTAATGAACTATTTAAATAAAATGAAAATATAATGTAAAATCTAAGACATACACTTGTAAAAGACCTATTGGATGATTATATTTCTAACCCTTATCACCTTATCATCGATATAAATCAATGTGGGACCTTTGAAATCCGAAAATCATTTGAAAATAAATTAACATTTTATACTTTTCCATGAGTGCCTTCCTCTCCTCTTATAAAAGGCCCCCACCTCTACCTCCATACCCACACTTCTCAAGCCTTTGGATCGGCCAAGCTATGCTAACTGTATCTCTCCACATCTCTCTCTTCATCCTAGAAGCCTTACCATAGGCATAAAGCTCTTCAAGAAAACATTTTGGTTCAAACCAAGAAGAGTTACACGATTTAAAGGTAAAGTCTCCTCTAATGTTCTTTTGTTTTATTTTTCTTCACCAACCCCCTAAACTCTTTTTATTCATTTCTTTTGTAACAACACCAGTATATTCAATATACTCGGACGTTTTTATAATATGTATTTGAGCTACACTTACACACACCTTCATCTAATTGTTAAAGAGCATACTGTTTCCGTGGATGGTGAATTTCTGCCTCACGAAATAATGATTGTTCAATATTCTTTTAACACCATAAAAAGGAGGCCATTAAGATGGTAATATATTTATATATGATATATAATGTGTTTATTTTTTCCTTAGGATTCTGAATTTTTTCATTTATGGAATACCTTTATGGTTTCCATTATGAGTAAATGCAATATCTTTATTTTACGAAGTGTGGACTACCACCCCCTCAATGTGATTTGATTCCTTAATACCATATGTGGTACGTGTAAAGTATAGATTTAATGATATTATATTTGATACCATACTGGAATTATAATAATATTATGAATCATTATGTTTTAATTCCATTAAATATGAATTATAACTGGAAGTAGCGTTCATGCGTACGTATGGCTTAACGTCTTCATGAACGGTACATTTCATTTCATACCTCTAAATGTTATGTAATATTATAAATGGATGTATATAATGAATATATATGATATATATGATATCTACATCATGATTATAATTCTGTATATAATGGATATTTTACCCTAAGAACAACTTGTAATTATAAAGAGTTTATTTTTGACTCAAGTACCAATGATCGCCAAAATGACCATTATTAACTTAAATAATTACATAGTGTTCATAACATGTTAATAAGTGATATAAAAGGAATAATGAAATTTAAAAAGGTTCTTAATCAAGTATAAATTAACTCATGTTTATTATTCAAGAGATTAAAGAACGATCGAGCCAAGTCGGATACGAGGTATGTGACTTCATCTCAATCTCCTTTCATTGAGGCATATTTTGTTTTATACACAACGTTCTTTTATACGGTGTATAAACCCATTTAACTTTTACATATATTCAAAAGGAATATTTTTTATACGAATCATTTTACTAAATTACAAAAGGGAATATTTTTGTCATACGTATGCAGCGACAATGACTTCTCCACCGCCATGACATTTATTTGAGTTTCGGCTTCCTCTAGAAGATATAACTTTTTTAAAAAAATTGAAAGAAATACCATGTTTTACTTTTCATTTATTTTGGTATTGAAAATGGTATTCATAATGTTTTTATATCGATGTGTTTTATTGATTGAAATGTGGAAATGTTATGTTTCCTTTATGCATGTTTTATGTGATTCGATTATGTTATGGTTCATGGGCATTGTTTATGAAGACGGGTGGTTCCGTGATAAACTAAGGGTGGGTGATCCCGATATAGCTCTCCAATGCATTGTGTAATGTGAAAGAGTTAAACATTAAGGTTTCTCCAAAGAGATTTAGGTAATATACTGTGATGGGTATTCCAAACGTAACCAAGAGGGTTACTCCTTACGTAAGAATGTTATGAATGCCTCAAGTTACTTTTATTTTTTATGATTTCTATGATTTATGCATGATTTCAGGAGGTATGTTAACATGCTTATGATTTATTAGCACAGTATTATTTCAGTGATTCTTATGTATACATGTACTCATGTTTCCTTTCCATATTTTTATATCCCTTACTGAGCTTTTTATGCTCATCCCATGTTTTTGAAATGTTTTTCATATGTAAAGGGAAAGGTACATGATATGATGATAGTGTCAAGGAAGTGTCAAGAAAGAATCCATGTTTTATTTTAAATTTGTTTTCATTGATGGTAAAAATGAATACAATCTTTTATTGTATCCACTTTTTTAAATGTGGGATGTAATGCATGTTTTATGATATAATTCACTAAAACTCTAAACCTGAAAAGATCCTCAATGTGTATTCTTGAAATATCTCAAGATTAAGTAATGTTTAAGGATAGGTCCTTATAGTTTGTATCAAAGGTTGGTTTAGACATCATTAGGAGTTAGAATTCTAATTAAATGATCATCCGAAAATATTTTTTTATGGTCGAATTGAAATGATATAGCATTTGAAGATTACAATGTTGCTTCATCTAAGACATGTTTGTTTAGAATGGTTTCCTATAGAGGAAATAGGGAAGTAGTGTTAGGAAGGAATACAGAAGGAAATAACCTTCCGAATCAGCGTCCTGAGATGGTTGGAATTGGAACTGAACAGTTTGTTGCAGTAATGGAGCAGTTGACTCAAGCGATAAATCGTGGTGGTATCCATTCACGAGATCAGCCAGATCAACTGCAGAGGAACATTCCAGTGGTGGAACATTTCATGAGGCAACATCCCCCATCATTTAGAGGATCATCGAACCATGTGCTAGATGAAGGGTGGATTAAAGCACTGGAGAAGATTTTCGATGTCATGGGGTGTTAAAACAATCAAAAGGTTAGTCATTCTATTTACCTTTTGGAGGGTGAAGCAGATCAGTGGTGGTCAATTGTTAAAAATATCAGGGATGCTGATGAGATTTATGCTCTAGACTAGTATGAATTCAAAGGTATGATTCTTGAGAAGTATTTTCCTAAGGCTATTCAACTTAGGATGAAAGAACAATTCTTGGAATTGAGGCAATAGGACGACTTAGTGGTTTCTTATGAAGAAATGTTCACTCGATTAGCAAGGTATGCACCATATTTTATCAGAGACCCTGATAGTAAAATCAATAGTTTTTACTCAAGATTAAAGCCAAAATATCGAAGGGCATTGGTTTATCGTGAGTTCAAAAGTTATGAAAAGATTGTTCGATGTGATAAGAAGGTGTAAATGTTGTTTGACGATGATCAAGTGTTCTATAACAACCAACAAAAGAAGAGACCAAGGTGGCAGGGGAAACAGAAGAATTCTTCAAAAAGGACTGATGGTAAGAAAACTAAGTTTCCAGTTTCTGATAAATGTGGTAAAAGGCATGATGGGGAATGCCTTATGAATTCTGGGAAGTGCTACCGATGTGGTAAGATGGGACATAAGGCATGTGATTGCACTTAAAAAGAACAGGGTTATGGTAATACCAAATTTTATTTACAGTTAGTGAAATGTTTTAAGTGCAATGATATGGGTCACTATGCAAACGAGTGTCCGACAAAGAGCTCGAGTGATGGGAAGCAGTTAGTCTACAAGCAGAAAGGGGTGGTGAAATCCTTTCAAACTACTTCAGTGGATGTTGGGGCATCAAATGAAGTGGTATCAGGTACATTGTTTGTTTTTTCAGACTATTCTAGTGTGTTGTTTGATTCGGGGTCTACACATTCTTTCATATCTGAAAACTTTTCTAGTAAAATGGGAATACCAACTCAAGAAATGACTCCTAAGCTTGTGGTAAAAACACCTGGGGGAAATGTTGAGGAAAAAAGAATTTATAAGAGTCTTCTTATCCTTATGTGTGGAAAGAAAGTACTTGAAAACCTTATTGTTTTACCTCTAGTAGTGTTTGATTTTATCCTGGGTATAGATTGGCTCTCTATTTACCATACTGAGATTGACTGTAGAGATAAAGAAGTTTCTTTTCAGAAATACATTCAGTTTGTGTACAAGAATGAACCCTTAATATTGATAACATATCAAGAGGCCGAGAAACATGTATAGGATGGAAATGAATGTTACCTTGCACATATTTGTGAAAACAAGTGAAATTTTCAGATTAATGATGTGCCAGTGGTAATTGAGTATCCTGATGTATTTCCTGATGAGTTTCCTGGAATAATACGAGAGAGGTAAGTTGAGATTACTATTGACTTAGTTCATGATGCTAATCCAATTTACAAACCCCCATATCAAATGGCTCAAATTGAACTTTTAGAGTTGAAGGAGCAGTTGCATGATTTATTAGAGAAATGTTTCATTAGACCTAGAACATCACCATGGGATTCTCCTGTTTTATTTGTTAAAAATAAAGATGGTTCTATGAGACTTTGCATTGATTATAGATCCCAGAATACAATCACTGTTAAGAAAAAATATCCATTTCCACATATCGATGATTTGTTTGATCAGCATTAGGGAGCTCAGTATTTTTCAAAGATTGACCTGAGATCAGGGTACCATCAGTTGAAGGTAAAAGAAGCAGATATTCCAAAGACCGCATTTCGTACAAGATATGGCCATTATGAATTTTTAGTAATGCCTTTTGGGCTAACCAATGCACCTGCTGTATTCATGGACCTTTACAGAAAAATTCAGGAACCGGTGGAAGCCGGCCCTAAGAAAAATAAAATAAAAGTAGAAGAATTAGGCGTACAAGGGGTTATTACAAAATCGAGTGTACAGCACCCCGCAGCTATCAGCCATCACAAGTGGGGCACAAAATTCAGGTGTCGTGAAGGACCACGCTCCACCAGAATCAGTGAGTGTCCGCTTTACCAGAGCATCTTCCACCTGGTTGGTCTCCCGATAGACGTGAGAGACCTCCAGATGCATTTGTGATACTGCATTCAGACAATCAGCCCATTGCGGCAGCATGCACCAAGGCACATTGCGTGTCTTGGACTTCAATGCATCAACCGCAGACTGGGAGTCAGATTCCATCCATATGTTTCGCCAATTAAACCGGACAGCATACCTGACAGCATAAATAATGGCCCAGAGTTCAGCTTCAAAAGCAGTGCCAATTCCAATGGCATGGCGGAAGCACCCTTTGACAAACCCTCGGCAGGTCCGGAACACTCCCCCACACCCTGACATACCTGGTGCGCCCAATGCAGCCCCATCAACGTTCACCTTTATGCAAGATGTAATGGGTGGGATCCATCGAATATATTTCAACATACGGGGCGTGCGCGATCAACCTGAAACACCAAGCTTTCTTAAAGTTTGGAGATCATTTATTGTGTTATACATGGCGCCCTCCTGGACCGCGGAGGCCACATGCACCTCCCTATGGATCACCATCATCCCCTGCTGTATCGTGGCACGACCACCCTCAAACAGCATGCAATTCCGTGCGCCCCAACAGTTTGCAAGTACGGCCGCCGCTGCCACTAAGAGCAGATTTTTTATTTGATCAATACATGTAACCTGCACCAACCCAGCCAGCAGGTCCAGAATCGGCCTGCCCATATCAACCACAATCCCGAACAGATATTCAATATATTCCCAAAGCTGTTTGGCGCGCCTACACTCCACAAACACATGCTGCATCGAGTCCTCCTCCGCCCGACAGATGGAACACATCGATGACATTTGAAAGCCAACCCGCTTGAGCAGGTCCGTCGTTGGCATCCTCCTTCTCCACAATCTCCATATCAAGAGGAACCCGGCCGGCTGGATAAATCTCTCTTTGAAGCGCAGCAGCCATGCCGGCACAGCAGAGGAACCCAGACAGGCTGACCGGTAAAAATCCTTGATGTTAAACTGCCCGGTTATTGAGTGAACCCAAATCAGTGTATCCGCATCCATAAAGAAATAGCCATTAATTTCTGCTGCCACCTGCATAGGAATTTCGAGAGTGGTTTCCTGCACTTGTGAAATGAAATCTGAAATGGACAAGTGGGCTGCTGCACTTGGCACATTCAGGTCACGCAGGGGCTGTGAAAGCCACTTTGTAGTACAGCAATTCTTGGTTGACTCCCTGCAAACCAACCATTTAGTGTCCTGCACTATCTTCCCGTATGCCTTCTTGAGGGATTCCCAAACCGATGAGGCAAGATGATATTTATAGCCATTAAGGAGCCTTCGTGTAATTAGAATTGAGAGGAAATCATCATCAGCCTCATGCGTAATTAGATTCCAAGTGAATTTCCAAATCAGGCTATCATTGAAGGTGCGGAGGTCCTTTATACCAAGGCCCCCCCATCTCCACCGGCTTTATACACTCCTTCCATGCTACTGTGACCAACTTCCATTCATGTGGCGACCCTGTCCATATGATGTTTCGAACCATGCCTTGAAGCTCCTTGATGAGACCTCTCGGCCATCTATAATGGGAGAAGGAATAAACGAACTTCGACGTGATCACTGAATTCACCAAGCAGACCATTCCAGCTAGTGACATAGCCTTCCCCTTCCAGCTGGCCAGCTGCCGCATGATGCCAGCAGATATGCCCTCGAGATACTGCCTTTTCACCCTTCCCCAAAACAGTGGGACCCCAAGGTATTGGAAAGGGATTGCTCCCCGCCTCACCCCGAGATACCTTACAATCCTGTTTTTTTGCCAACCGGAACCCCATTCCCAAAAACAATCGAGGATTTGTCCCAGCTTATGGCCTGACCCGCCACCTCTTCATAATGACTGAAGAGGGCCTTGATTGAACGTATGGTTCCCCTTGAAGCTTGTCCACATAATAAGATGTCATCCGCATAAAAAAGATGGGAGGGAACCCTCCCATTCAGGCCAGCTCTTATCTGCTTGTACCATCCCATCTGACAAATATCATTGATGCACCTACTTAAATAATCATCCGCAAGCGCAAAAAGAATTCCAGAAAGTGGATCCCCTTGCCTCACCCCCCTGGTGCAAGGAAAGAAGCCCCTCGGGACCCCATTCACCAGAATTGACAGCCTTGCAGAATTGAGAATTATGGGGATCATGTTCACAAAACCTGAGGAAAAGCCATACCTCCTGAGGACATCCAAGAGAAAATCCCATTTCAATGTGTCAAAAGCCTTAGAAATGTCAATCTTAATCGCAAAGTTCCCCTCCTTTGAAGCCCTTATTAGGAGGTTAACACTCTCAGAGGCCATGAATAGACATTTCTGGATGCTCCTCCCAGGGACAAATCCAAATTGATTCATAGTGATCATTCCATCAACCAGCCCACCCATCCTTCTCACCAAGATCTTACTAATAAGTTTGGGTATTGTATTCCCAAGAGCCACTGGCCTAAAGTCCCTGATGTCAAGGGCATTCTCTTTCTTGGGGATGAGTGTAATAAAGCATGATTTCATCCCAAGTGGCATGTAACAACGAGAGAAGAAGTCCTTTATAGCCAGCTCTAAATCATTCTGCAAGATGTCCCAGTAAAACATGAAAAACTTATTTGTAAACCCATCAGGGCCCGGGGCACTCTCCAAGTTGAGCGAGAGGAGGGAAGACCTTATCTCCTCCTTGCCTGGGGCAGCAGTGAGACACTGATTTAACTGATCATCAATGCAGGGACTGATATTACCCACCATGTTGTGAATGTTGGACTGCCCGTTGTCAGAGTAAATGCCTTTAAAATACTCAACCACAGCCACTGCACTGTCCTGCTCCTCTGTGTAAATACGCCCATCAATGCTGATCACCTTTATACCTCCCCGTACCTTCTTCTCCTTGTGCAATCTATTGAATAATTTGGAGTTCCTGTCCCCATCTTTGAGCCACCGCACATTCAATTGATTCCTAGCCAGCCTTTCTTTAACCATGAGAAGGTCATCAAGATTGTTGTGGGCGGCAATTTCCTCTCGTGAGACCCTCGCCTGCTGCCCCTGATTAATCTGCAATCTAGCCAAATCATCCTCTTCTCTCTAGATCTTCTCATCAATCTTTCATAAGGAATCCCTGGTCCATGCCCTTAGCAGTCCCTTCAGATTCTTCAGTTTGGCAGCCATTCTGTATAGTGGGCTTCCAATTGTGTCCAGCTTCCATGCTTCAATCACAAGTTCCCTACAACCTGGCATTACAAGCCATCCGTTGTTGAAACGAAACGGGATAGGTGCTGACCTTTACACCTGATTCTCAACATCCACAACAATCGGGTTTTGATCAGAGTGGTGCTTCGGTAGTGTAAATCCAGAGACCCCATGCACTGCGACCCGATCATCAATACGGACAAAGCATCTATCCAGCTTGCTCGCTTGTTTCCCTTCCCCGATGTACCTACACCATGTCAAATCATCACCAGCAATTGCAACCTGATCAAGATTGCAAAAATCAACAAATTCAGCAAATTCAGAAGCAGCAACTCTATTAAAATATGCTCCATTTTTTCCTCCGGGGTTAGAACAGTGTTGAAATCGCCAATCAACAGCCACTTTTGGTCCATCCATGTAGAGATACCTCTGAGCTCCTCCCATAGCTCTCTCCTCCTTACATATGAAGTGGAAGCATAGACAAAAGATAATGAAATATTGTGTCCAGCATTGATGCAGTTCACCAGAATATTCTGGGGACTGCTGCTACATGAATTAACTTGTATGGTGTTGCGTGCTGACACCCACAATTGATCCATCGAGGATGCAGATTGACTACTAGCCAGAAAATTATATCGTAGTGACTCCCACCTGAAGCCCTTCCAGTTAACAAACAACACTTTAGGCTCTGCAATACCGACAAACATCGGTTTGTAGGTCAAAAGATGATGTCGCAGGGCCCTGACCATGGGGGAATTCCCCAGCCCTTGACAGTTCCAATACATAATCCTCATTTCTTACCAGCCATACCTCTTGTCAGAGGTCCCCCTTTCTTCTCCACCGAGGCCTGCATTGGCCCTTTCTTCCGTGGACCCCCCTGTCCCTTCTTCAGGCCATGCCCAGGGGCATTGATGCTCCCCTGCTCCTTGCGTACCTGATTCACATCGCTGTCATCCTTCTTGAGCTGTGTTTGAACCACAGATTCCCTATTCAGCTCAGCCACTCCACCATCATGCTCTTCAGCAGCCGCACCTACACTACTACAATCTGCAGGAACCCCCCCTTCCACCTGCAACATCCTTCCATCCGCACAATCTGCAGATACCATCCCCTCCACCTGCATCAACCTGCCATCCGCACCTAACATCTCACATGGACCCACTGCAGGCTCCTCACGACCTGGACTGTGCTGATGCCCTTCCTCCACCTGCACCACCATTCCAGCTTCTGCACGCATCCCATCCATTCCACTGTAAGCAGAAAAATTGCCCTCCACATCAGACCATTTATCCTCCTCCACCTCCTCCGACCAAAGTCTTCCACTCAGAGGGAGGAAGGTGTTGCTGGCTTTGAGAGGGGGGTCATTGGCCACCTCCAGTCTCCTTCGTGCAGCCTTGGAGGGGGAGATCCGAGTGAAAGCCCCTCCTGGGTCCGAAGCCGGTTGTCGATTACAGGACTCACCATCTCTGTGCACCCCATCCTGAGAAACATCCATCCTGTCCACCACAATAGCACCAGGATTAGGATCCATCCGGTCATCAGCAACCTGGCCCCCCAAAACCACAGGTGGAAACATTGCTGCTGCAGAGGAAGATCCCTCTATGGCCAGGGCCCCCTTCAGCCCAAACCCAGGTCCTTGATCAGTACCATTGCCCTCAGGTGGTATTGCATCTTTCATTGATACTTTGGAGGAAGGCCCCTCAATGACCGGAGCCCACTTCTGCCCAAGCCCAGGCCCTTGACCAGCACCATTGCCCTCCAGGCTCTCCATCTGGCATTTTTCCTTCCCCTTCCTTCTCCTACAAGTGCTCTCCTCATGCCCCTTCATCATGCAAGTCTGACAAACCATGTCTCGCTTGCATTCAGCAATTGTGTTCCCAAAGATCAAGCATCTCAAGCAGAATCATGGTTTCCTCTCATACAAAATTTCAAGCCTCATACTATCATCTCTTGTTGTCAGAACCACCTCCTCCACAAGCGTGCTTTCCATGTCGACATCCACCAAAATTCTGGCATAATGCCCCAGCTTCGGATTATCCGTCTGCCTATCCATTCAAATCGTATTTCCCACCGAAGAGGCAATATCCCATAGGATCCTCGGATTCCAGCACAGCCAATTGAGTTTGTAGATTCTGATCCATAACTGAGTGTGCGTGTTGCGGACGTTCATTGGATCAAAATTTCTATCCCATTCCTGCACCTTCAGGAATCCCGGATTCAAAGACACAGTCCCTTTGCTCCATGCCTTCCTCTTCTCTTCATCAGAGGGGAAAACTACATGGTAGTACCCCCTGCCCATCGCTATCATCCGCCATTCATTAAAGCCCCACACATCGGCAACCCTTTGCGTGAGGTCCTGAAATTTCCACAGTCGCTCCCCCTTAGGGATTATGACCCTCGCAATGATTGAGAATCGACATAAATTTACCCTTTCTTCCACCGCTTCTTGATTAGCCGCCACATGGGCAATCTTCCCCTTCCGGATCACTGTCCCCGGCGGAGGGGCATTAAGATTTGAGAAGGAAGAGCCCACAGCGTTCTTCACCACCTCAGCAAAATTCCTCCCATCCTCCGTAGGGATTACATTACTCCCAGAAACCTTCCTCGTGAAAGAGAACATTTTTTTATGGCTAAGAGGATCATCCAGAGGCCGCTTACCCCCAGAATCTTCCACACGAATCCCCGGTTTCCGTCTGGCTGGGTCATCATCATCACCTGCGATGGGGATCCCCCCGGTCCCCCTTGCGCCATCTCGGTGTTCTTGTATTCATGGAACTTATGAATAAAATTTTGCATGAGTTCTTGGATATGTTTTGGGTTGTTTTCATTGATGATATTTTGGTGTTTTCTAAATGTAAAGTGGAGCATGAATGTAATTTAAGGGTTATTTTTCAAACCTTAAAAGAAATGAAATTGTATGGTAAATTCAACAAGCGTGAGTTTTGGTTGCAAAAAATTACTTTCCTTGGTCATATTGTTTCTAAAGATATAATAACTGATGTTCCTGCAAAAACAAAGGTTGTTGAAGAATGGCCAAGACCCACACATGTAACTGATATTGGTAGCTTTCATGGGTTGGCAGGATAGTACAATAGGTTTGTTAAAATTTTCTCCTGGTTATCTAGTCCAATGACAATGCAAACTCGAAAGGGTGTTAAGTTTATCTGGACAAAAGAATGTGATGGTTGTTTTCAAGAATTGAAAAGAAGATTGGTGAATGCTCTAGTTTTGGCACTACCTTCCAGGAATATGGAGTTTGTTATCTATAGTGATGCTTAATTGAAATGACTTGGTTGCATCCTAATGTAGAATGATCAGGTAATTGCTTATGCTTCACGTCAGTTGAAAACTCATGAGGTAAATTACCCTACACATGATTTGGAATTAGCTGCTATTGTTTTCGCTTTAAAAATTTGGAGGCATCGTTTTTATGGTGTAAAGTGTGAAATATATACTGATCACAAAAGTTTAAAGTATATATTCACTCAGAAAGAATTCAATCTAAGATAGAGGAGATGGCTAGAATTAATCAAGGATTATGATTGTACAATTCATTACCATCTGGGAAAAGCAAATAAAGTGGCTGATGCTTTGAGTCAAAAAAGTAATGCTTCATTAACAATGATTTGTTTGGAACGTGATTTTTTGGTTAAGGATTTGATGAAATTTGGCATAGAAGTTGTTTGTACAGGATTTCCTCTTGTTTTGTTTCAGGTATCAGTGAAATCTTCTCTATCAGACAGAATTAAGCAAGTATATAAGCAAGACTTCGAGTTGCAGAAAAAGGTAGAGCTAGATCAGAAGGGTAAGTTTCATAAATTCTACATTGATAATGAGTGTGTTTTGAGATTTCAGAAGAGATTGTGTGTGCCTTGTGATTCACATTTGAAGAGAGATTTGTCATGTGAAGCTCATAGTTCTCCATTTTCAGTTCATCCAGGAAGTACTCAGATGTATAGAGATCTTCGAGAGTATTACTGGTGGGACATAATGAAAATGGATATTGCTAATTTTACTGTGATGTTTTTGATATGTCAACAGATCAAAGCAGAGTGGCAGTCACTTAAAGGGATGATTCAACCTCAACCAGTACCAGAGTGGAAATGGGAAAATATATCCATGGACTTCGTTGTGGGATTTCTGAAGTCACCTCGAGGAAAGAATGCAATCTGGGTTAATGTTGAACGCTTGACTAAATATGCTCATTTCCTTGCTATACGAGATACTTTTTCCCTAGATCAACATTATCATTTGTATCTTAAAGAGACAGTCAGGTTACATGGATTTCCTCTCTCCATTGTATCTGATCGTTATCCCAAGTTCACTTCTATCTTTTGGAAAGGCCTTCAGAAGTCATTGGGTAGTGAATTAAATTTTAGTACAACTTTTCATCCTCAGTCATATGGGAAGTCAGAATGAACAATTAAGACATTGGATGATATTCTACGTGCTTGTTCGATGGATTATCAGGGAAGTTGGGACCAACATCTTTCTTTGGATGAGTTTTCTTATAATAATAGTTTTCATGCCAGTATACAGATGGCACCATTTGAGGCATTATATGGGAAGCGGTGTCAAACTCCAGCTTTCTGGGATGAAGTGGATGAAATGTAGTTGATGGGACCAGAATTGGTAGAAGAGTTGGCAGAAAAAGTTCAGCTGATACAGAAACACATGAGAACAGCTCAGAGTAGGCACAAGAGTTATGCGGACAACATGAGGAAGGATCTATCTTTTCAGGCAGGTGATCATGTTGTTCTCAAAGTATCACCATGGAAAAGTGTGATGTGATTTTTTAAGAATGGAAAGCTGAGTCCAAGGTTCATTGAACCATATGAAATTCTGGAGAGAGTTGGATCAGTTACATACCGAGTGGATTTATCTCCATTATTATCTCAGGTACATAATGTTTTTCATGTTTCAATGTTAAGGAAGTACATTCCAGATCCATCTCATGTTTTGAGTCCAGAGGTGGATCAGCTGGAAGAGATTCTATCTTATGAGGAACAACTGGTCCAAATTCTTGACCATAGGGAGCACGAGTTGTGGAATAAGGTGATTCATCACATAAAGGTTTTGGGGAAAAACCACATGAGTGAATAAGCAGCAAGGTAATCTGAAAATGCAATGAGGGATTAATACCCCCACTTATTCGATAAGTAAATAAATTGTGGGGACGCAATTTTCAAAAGGGGGGAAGGATGTAACATCACAATTAAGTAATGAATAATATATATTATTATTTTTGTCTATTTATCAATTATATAGTGTATTAGAGGCTTAAAATGAGAATAAATCCAATCTTAAGCATGGAATACACTAATATTTTTAAAAGATTGTTTTACCGCCTTTTGATGGTGGACCATTTTTAAATCAATATTTTGACAATTTTATAATCTCTATTTGTAAAAACATAGTTATTCTTTATGATTTGGACATTGAAATTTACATTGGATAATTGTTTGGTTTTTTTTCTAACAATGTTCATTTTTTAATGAATAGTGAAAAATAATGCATTTTACATCAAAACTACTTTTTCATATAATTTAATTATATGGTTAGATTATCTTTTTAATTGGTTTTAAAGTTTAAATAGAATATATTTTCCCCATTTAATCCAATAGTGGTCATTATAATTAATTTCACTTTGTAATTGGGCATAAACTAATACCAAAATTTTCATAGATATTGTTTCAAAAAAACCGCTATTTGTTTTTTACAAAAAGAATTATTTTTAAATTAATTATTTCAATTTATGTGTTTGGAATTTGGTAAAATTTATTCCTTATTTGGAATCATAAGGTCTATATTATGTAAGTAAGAATCTTTTTCAGACATTGTGAATAGTAACGACGGTAATTATCGTTATTTATCTTGATTAATTAGTAATCTGGTAGTTAAGGATAATAAAATAATATCATAATAATAAAAAAATTATACCAAGATGTGTCCTAATACTACAGTTTGTGTCATGGAAGACCATGGAATTCCTTGTGCCAAATTGGGGACCCCATGGAATCACTTTTGTGTGATAATGACTTTTTATCTTTTTATTTTTTAAGAAAGTTAAATATATAAAAGAATGTATCACCTGAGTAAAAAAAATTTAATTTTGTCTACATAAATGATAGATTGGACTATAAATTTTAATTGGAAAGGAAAAATATTTCCTACATCATAATATTTTGTTTATAATTTTTAGACATTAAATAAATTAAATTAATTATGACATCATGATGGTGCAACGATTACCTCATTAATGAACGATTCAAATAAAATGAAAAGATAATGTAAATTCTAAGACTTACACTTTTCAAAGACCTATTGGATTAGTATATTTCGAACCCTTATCACCTTATACTCTAAATAAATCAATGTGGGACATTTAAAATCCGAAAATCATTTTAAAATAAAGTAACATTTTATACCATTCCAAGAGTGCCCTCCTCTCCTCTTATAAAAGGCCCCCACCTCTACCTCCTTAACCAAACATCTCAAACCATTTTCTCGGCCAATATCTTCTAATTTTATCTCTCCACATCCCTCTCTTCATTCTATAAGTCTTACCATAGGCATAAAACTCTTAGAGAAACCATTTTGGTTCAAACCAAGAGGAGTTACCTGATTTGAAGGAAAAGTCTTCTCTAATGTTATTTTGTTTTATTTTTCTTCTCCAACCCCCTAAATTCATTTTATTCATTTCTTTTGTAAAAACAGCAGTATCTTAAATATACTAGGATGTTTTTATAAGATGTATTTGAGCTACACTTACACACACCATCATCTAATTGTTAAAGAGCATACTGTTTCCGTGGATGGCGAATTTATGCCTCACGAAACGATGATTGTTCAATATTCTTCTAACACCTTAAAAGGTGGACATTAAGATAATACTATATTTATACATGATATATGATATGTTTATGTTTTCCTTAAGATTATGAAATTTTTCATTTATTTCATACCTTTATGGATTCCATTATGGGTAAACGCGATTTCTTCATTTTAGGAAGTGCGGACTACCACACCCTCAAAGTGATTTGATTCATTAATACCCTATGTGGTACGTATAAAGGATAGATTTAATGACATTATTTATGATACCATAATGGAATTATAATACTATTATGTATCATTATGTTTTAATTCCATTAAATATGAATTAGTAATGGAAGTAGCGTTCATGCGTACGTACGGCTTACCGTCTCTATGAACAGTGCCTTGCATTTCTTACCTCTAAATGTTATGTAATATTATAAATGCATGTATATACTGAATATATATGATATATATGATATCTAAATCATGAATAAAATTCGGGATATAATTGATATTTTAACCCATGGACAACTTGTTATTATAAAGAGTTTATTTTTGACTCAAGTACAAATGATCGCCAAAATGACCATTATTAACTTAAATAATTAAATAGTGTTCAGAACATGGTAATAAGTGATATAAAAGGAATAATGAAATTGAAAAGGGTTCTTAAGAAAGTAGAAATTAACTCAAGTTTGTTATTCAGGAGATTAATGAACGATCGAGTCAAGTCGGATATGAGGTATGGGACTTCCTCTCAATCTTCTTTCATTGAGGCATATTTTGTTTTATACACAAATTTTATTTATACGGTGTATAAAACCCTTTGAATTTTAAATTTATTCAAAAGTAATATTTTTTATATGAATAATTTTACTAAACGACAAAAGGGAATGTTTTTGTCGTACGTATGCGGTGACAACGACTTCTCCGCCGCCGGGACCATTATTTGAGTTTTGGCTTCCTCTACAAGCCATAAATTTTTAAAAAAATTGAAAAATAAATACCATGTTTTACTTTTCATTTATTTTGGTATTGAAAATGGTTTTCATAATGTTTTTCTATCGATGTGTTGTATTGATTGAAATGTGGAAATGTTATGTTTCCTTTATGCGTGTTTTATGTGATTCGATTATGTTATGGTTCTTGGGCATTGTTTATGAGGACGGGTGGTTCTGTGATAAATTAAGGGCGGGTGAGCCCAATATAGCTCTCCAATGAATTGGGTAACGTGAAGGAGTTAAACTTTAAGGTTTCTCTAAATATATTTAGGGAATATACTGTGATGGGTATTCCAAAATTAACCAAGAGGGCTACTCCCTACATAAGAATGTTATGAATGCCTCAAGTTACCTTTATGTCTTATGATTTCTATGATTTATGCATGATTTCATGAGGTATGTTAATCTGCTTATGTCTTATGAGTAAATTATGATTTCATTGATTCTTATGTATACATGTACTCATGTTTCCTTTACATATTTTTATATCTCTTACTGAGCTTTTTATACTCATCCCATGTTTTTGAAATGTTTTTCACAGGTCAATGTAAAGGTACATGATATGATGATAGTGTCAATGGAAGTGTCATGAAAGAATCCATGTTTTATTTTAAATATGTTTCCATTGATGGGAAAAATTAATACTATCTTTTATTATAACCACTTTGTTTAAATGTGGAATTTAATGCATGTTTTATGATCTAATTCTCTAAAAATCTAAACCTAAAAAGATACTCAATGTGTATTCTTGAAATATCTCCTGATTAAGTAATGCTTTAGGCTGGGGCCTTTTATTATAAGTAAAATTTAATTAATCATGATGTTAGTATAAATATAATATAAATCATATATAATCTTATTATATTTCATAATGACCACCATGAATAGTGGTAATAGATATGTGAAAAATCATTGTTTCGTGAGGCAATAGCTCTCCGTACACAGAAGTAGTATATATGTTAAAAATTAGATGTAGGGGTGTGTAAGTGGTGGTATAAATAATGACATAAAAAATCATATTATATTTATGATAATATTTATATGTTTTAGTCATGTAATGAGAAGAGGGTACAGAACAGATAATAAAATGAAATAAAAGATTTTGTTGGAAAATGATACCTTAAAATCTGGTAACTCCTTGGGCTAACACAATAGGGATTTATTAGAAGGCTCTAGAAGTGAATGGAGGCATCAAGGGGTAAGTGAGGTTTTTTGGGAATAAATTTGTTTATATAATTTCCAAACCTAAGGGATTTTATATTTTTTAGCAATGGGTAGAAGTAGTGTCCTTTTACAGTAGAGGAGTGGTAGTCTTGTAAATGTCAAAAGGTATTCATTAATTAGAGTTATAACGTTCCTAATGTTCCTAAAAAATGAAAAAATAATGGAATAAAAAAGATTCATGGTAGATTAAGACCATTAATAAACAACAATATCTGCATTTTAATTATTTGGTTCTTCAAATTCTATGATTCCACAATTTCATTACTTAGTTTTTTAAAGCATCTAATGTTCCATCATATGTAATTTAAGCATCGAGTATAAAATAAATTAGTATTTATTAAAATTTAAACATTCACATATTTATTAATATTACAGCTAACTAATAAAATAAAACTACAATGTTTTTGGAAATTAAATTTAAAACAAGAGCATGTGATTTTCTAGAACACAACATAAACACAGATTGAGTTTAAAATATTATTACAATATATGGGTCAATATATTAAGTATAAAATATATGTTTGTACACATATATATCATATTTAATATTTATTAACAATTAAATATATTTTAATAATATAATGTTTTTTTAAATTTAATTCATTGAATAAAATATAATTTTCTGTTGAAAATAACAATAATGTCATTTTTGAAATTATTTATTATTTTTAATTTTATGATATCAAAAAAAAATTATGAATTCAAATATAGTAAATTGATGTTATTTGATTAATATTTTATTGATTAAAAAAATTTATCTTAGTTTTTCAAAATTAAAAATATTGAAGTGGGAAATTTAAGATTAACATTAATCTCCAAGACATGGTGAAAATGCAGGGTTTAAAAAAAACATTCCAAAGGTCATCACGTTTTGTTATCTAATTTATATATCAAAATTATTCCAATGATCTAAATTAGATTAATATATATATAATTGAGATATTTTGATTTTAAAATAAAATTCAAAGTATAATCTACCATTAATCATTTTTAAAGGGAAAATGCTATTTTTATCTAAATTGAATTAATTTTTTACTATTCATCAATAATTTAGATTTCTTAGAAAAATCCCACAATTGAACCCTAATATAATTTCAACATTAGGAATCCAAATTTATTTTTTATTTGGATATATAAAATTTTAAAAATTTTAATAAATAATTATTATAATATTTACGCCATTAAAAGTTTTTAAACCTCACTGTTCTGTGTAACACATGTCGTTGTAGAAGCTTGTGTTTGAGTGTGCCACAATGTAACTCTCTGTCATTAGAATTCAAATCTATATATTTCATTGAATTTATATAAATTAGTAAATATATTATAAATTATATGGATATTATGTTATCTTACATTATTAGTGGTGCATGTCATACACACTATCAAATACAATGTTCTTACATAATAATTTCATGGAGTTGCATTTTTTATTTAATTTTTTATTAATTTGAAAAATAAGAAATTAAATATTATGATAAATTTTATAACACATTAAATAAATAATTATGGACACATAAAATTATATTACATTTAGAATGAAACATAATTTTATTTTATATATAAATTTATTGAAAATAACAATTCATTTAGGCTTTTATATTTTTGTTAAAAATTTTTTAAAAAAAAATTGAGTTTTAAATAAATCCAAACATATAATTTATTATTTTTAAAATAATTTATTATTTCTATCATGATATGAAAATTATAAATTTTACATTTTTATGCTAATTAAATATTATTCTCTAATTAAATTGATCAGGTAAATATTTTTTCATTCAGGTTATTATTCATAATAATAATATTACTATTATAGAAATCATATTACAATTCTAATTGTCATATTTTTAACTAGTATATGGGTTACCAACCTTATATAAATACATTATATTTCATTAAATAATAATTTAGTTATATTTTCCTTTATGTTTATATATATATCTTAATTTTAAAAATAAATAACCCATAAAAAATTTTATTTCTATTGTGTTTCTTATAATGACTCGATATTTCATTATATGTTTTCCTTAAATAAAAAATGTGTCTGATAGATTCCACCAAACATAACACCAAGAATATTTTTAATTGTCATATATTTAGATAAAATATATATATATTTAGCTATAAAAATAAAAACCTAAAGTTTGAATTAGGGGGAACAAATAACATTAACAACCTTAAGAAATTTTTATAAAAATAAAACAAAGGATATTTTGATAAAGATAAAATTACTAATAATAACATTTTGATAATACTACGGTATTTATATAAATATTTTATTTTATTGTGATATACATTTTAATTTTGAGATACATAAAATTATAAAATATTGAATATATATGATAAAAAATATATTTTAAACCCTAATTATATTAGTAAATTATAGGAAATGTGAATGTGAATGTATTATATTTTAAAAAGGAGTATTCACCTAAAAATAATTTCTCTTGTTTTTTATTTAAAACTAAAATACCAACTTTATGAATTTTAAATTTTAAAAATAAAAATCATTTTTCAGATTCAAAATTTTAATATCATTATAGGATGAAATTTTCAAATATATCTGAAACATTTTTTTATTTGAATAGTGAAAAAAATAGATATTTCTAAGGCCATCAATTTTTTGACATAATCATAATATAAGAATGATTTTAATATTTTCAATACATTTTTACAAAAATATTAATATAAATTTTGATATATAATAAACTATTTACTATTAATATGTATTATTTATAAATTGCATGCATCTCTTTGTGAGGTTATTAGTAATATTTTACTCTCACTATTAGAAACAGTGGCTACAACGTCGACGTTATGGCGTTGTTTTTTTATAAAATGATGGAAAATGAATCAGTGGAATGGTTTTTTCAATAGTTTTAACATAAAAATAAGAGAAAATATATTTATATTGAGTTTTGGGTGTTAAATTTTTTAAAAATCTATTCCTAAAAACCTATCATTTAGATTTATGGAGTCAGTTTTTGTAAAAAAACCCCAAAATAAATAAAATAATAAAAATATTTTGTGTCGGTTTTCTCAAAAACTAATGCTGAAAATTCAAAATAAATAAATTTTTACATTGTTTAATTAAAAAACCTACATATGAAATAATTAAGAAAAACATGGGATCATGATGCCCTCAATTATTGGTTCTGTAAATATTTGCACTCGACTCACAATAACCTCAACGATGAACCACTAACCGTCAATGAAAACTTCTGTTGTTTTTATTTGATTTTTATCACCATATGTGGTATCTATTCTTCATTATATATCATTTTTTCAAAATCCACAGAACTATTTCTTGTAAGAATCCATTTTCTTGAAGAATATCAACTGTAATTTTCTTTTATTTATTTGTTCTTGATTATTGATCATTTATTAACACATTTTTGGTAGATACTATAGTGTTTATTCTTCCGATAAATTCATGGATGAAACATCAGATTAAGGTTCCATATTACTTATTGAACTCTCAATTTTTAATGTTTTTTAAAATTTTGAATTTAAATTATTTATCATTTATTTATATTTTTTAGTAATTGTTTCTATTATTTGTATATAGTTGATTATTTTTTATAAATGTTGTTATTAATGTTTTTTTATTTTGATAATTTTATTATATGATGAATTTATAAAATGTATTTGATGATATTATAAAATGAAAAATCCTATATGGTGTCATCATTTATCTATAAAATGTACATCATGAGTAATGACTCCCAATTTTGCACACGTTAAATTAATACAATCATCAAAACTTTTGAAAACTGTGACACCAAACTAATATAAAACCTATGTAAAATGAACTGATACATGTAAGATTATTTAAAATAATAAAATTATAATATCAATAAAACACATATATATTATATGAAAATAATAAAATTACTATTTTTATATTTTGAAGATATACAACTTATATTATAATTGGTTTCTTAAAAAATAAAATATGTTAAAATTTTGTGTAATTGAATTTAATAAATTTAATTAACCACTTTTACAATATTTTATCAATATATGATATATCAAAATATATAATAATATATTATAATTAATTAATTTTAATATTATTTTGATGAAATATTAAAAATAAAAAAATATTCAAATTATATTATTCCAATAAATTTTTCTACATTAAATATAATACATCATTTTAAAAATATAACGGTATAAATTTAATTTGGTAAAATTTAGAGTAATTATTGATTTAGAATTTCTATATTATCATAGTATAACTTTTTTTATTTTATTTTTCAAAGAAATGTAATTTTTGTAAATAATGATTAATAATATTTTTAACAAAAAGTGGGTTTCGATGTCAATTGGGGTGTAAAGTTTTACAATGTGGTGACTGTACCACCTATATTATATTTTTAATTAGTAAAATAAGTAATAAATTTTCAGTCAAAAGCAAAAAAATTAAAGTATGATATTAAATAAACATCGTATATTATAATTTTAGGTGTGGAAAACACACACACACACACACATATATATATATATATTAGAAAAATAATGATTTTATACAAGAAATATCACATATATATAAATAAATAAAAGGAAATAAAACAAAACAAAAAAATATATTATTTAACAAAATCATGTTATTATACTAGGAATTTCTACTTGGGTTATTACATGTGAGGTCTATTGGATCATCATAACACACATCACTGAAAATATATACCTCACGTATATTAGTTTTTAATTTATTTGTGACAATATTAATGTTTCCTATTTGACTACCAAGCATTTTTATTGAGTGTTTTTATATTTAAAATTTATCTATTTATATTTATATTTGTAAATTTTTATATGTTTAATATATTCACCATTTATATAGTAATATCACGTATTAGATGAATCATATTGGATAAATTACAAAATCTTTGTTGAATAAGGAAACAGAGTTGATGATTTCTTAGAATTTTCATAACAAAATATTCAAGGAATAAATTTTATTTTCTATCCATCTATGAAGTGTTTGAATATAGGAATGTTAAACTCTATATAAATAAATGATAATCTCATTGTCTATGTATTTTTCCTTAATTATACATTTTGGATCCAACTAGGTGAAAAAAATGAAAATTCATTATCTTTTCTTGATGACAATATCAATAATGAGGTAAAGGATAGAATTAATTCATTATTTTGGAATTGAAACCATAGAAAAAACTATAACTACTAAAACTTTGTGTGGAGATTATGAGAAAAAATTAATCTTATATTTTAGTAAATATATAGTGTTATCCAATGTTTAGAGAGTTGTTACCTTGAAAGAATGAAATTGGTGGAGTGATAAAATATTCTCTAACTTAACTGAGAATTTAAAATAGATACATGCAGAAGAGAACGAGCATCCAACTTCCAATTATGAGTAGAATTAAATATTGTTCCCAATAGTATTGGGGTATCAAAACATAAGTTCATTACCTAAGGATTTGGTGTTTTATAAGAAAGAATATTAATATTTATCATTATGTCCTACATGTGGGACATCACACTATAAGGCGGATAAAAATACAACTATGATTAATTCCCTTGTACTGGAATCTATCCTCATTCAAAATAATTTTTTTTACATTTTAATTATTTCATCCAAGAATAAATTCATATAAATTTGATAATTCAATTTTGATTCATTCTCAAGTACCAAAATCAAATCTCTTTCTAAAGAAATTTAGTACCTTTCAATAATTCCATGTTTCATCATCAATTTGAAAATTCAATTGATATAAAAAGGTTAATATAGACTTTATACTAGTGAATATCTAATGGTAACTTAGATCACCATACTGACTCACCATAGTGGATTTTATTTTGATAAAAAAATCATGGTTTTTTACGGGATGTTAGAAATATTAAAATGTGAATATGTATGGAGAGAATGAATCCATATCAGAGCCTATGTATCCAATGAATTTTATGTATGATTTTTTTATTGTTTTAAAACATGTAACAATATATATGTATGAATAAAAAATATGTTATGATATTCTTGATGATTTAGGGATCAATATAGATTTGAAATAACACTGATTGGCATCTTTCACAATTCATTTATGATTAAAAACTACTATTGGAGAAAGGTACAAATATTTTTAATGAAAATAAGAAATAGAATTGTCTTCAGTGTGTTATGATAATTTTAAATATAAACAAAATTCAAGAATATGGAAACTTACATGGATACAGTGTTAAGTGACATTAAACATGTCCAATTTGTGAATAAGTGAATTCATATTATCTATTACAGAATAGATGAAAGATAGTTTAGATAGTATATCAAATATTTTATTCATATTTATCATCCATATCATAGATTGAAAAATAAATTTAATTGTTTAGATGAATAAAATCCCCCCATGGACATTGTTTTTTAAAAAATATTACTTCAAGGTGAAAATTTTTAATTCGATATATGGAATGAAAAGAAGATCTAGTCATTAAAAAATATCTGGAGGGAACATAATATATTTTTGAACTATATTATTGTCAATTTTTTTAGATAAAACATAACAAATATGTTATGAATATTGAGAAAAACAAATATAATAGTTTTATTGGAACGGTTTTTGTCATCAGATGAAAAAAATGATGAATTACATACTATATTGGACATGATATCAATTGGAATACGTTTTGAGTTAGAACCCACTATGAATGGAAAAAAATTATTTACCTCTATCTTGGGACACATTTAATAGGATTGAGATGGTAAATTGTTTTCGGTGTATTCATGGTATTAAATTACCAAGTGGTTATTCATAAATTATCTGGAATTTGGTGTTATTGATGGCTTGGAAATTCATAAGTATGAAATCTCATGATTGTCATGTATCTATGCAACAACTTATACATGTCACACTCCATGGTATATTGTGGATTTCTCTGATAAAAACTATCATGACGTTATGTAATTTTATCAAATCAATTTTCATCATATTCATTGACCAAAATTTGTTAGATGTTTTGGATAATGAATAGTCTCATATTCATTATCAAGTAAAAATTTATTTCCCACCTACATTTTTTGATATAATGATTCATTTAGGGATTAATTTAGTGCTTGAGGTATGAATATGTAGGATTGTATATTTATAGTAGATGTATCATTCTGAAATATATATGATAAAGTTGAAGAGATATTTTAACAATATATATTGAAAAAAGGACTTTATTATATAAAAAAATATACTAGAAGACATGATTGTGTTCTCTACTGATTATTTGTATGAATCAAAGAATATTGGTATCCTTATACCTCTACATATTATAGTTGATATAGAAGGTAGAGGTATTTTAAAATTATTGATAATGTTTCCTCCACTTTCTGAAGTGATGTATTCACATTTATAAATTTTGAACAATAAATATGAGGTTTAATAATATATATCATCACATGTTTTTGAATTAATGTTGTGATATATGAAAAGAAATTAAAGGTGCTTGATGATTGAGCATAAAAACAAATTTTATTCATGGTTTAGAAAAAATGCAATCATAAATATATCTGCATCAAAAACATTGAAATGTTTGGTTGGGGGACCATCTCTTTATATGATCATATGGTCTGTATTTGATATTAATGAGTCTAAATTGGTCACAAAAAATCTAGATGATAAGAGTACCATTAAAAATTGTGTTTTAATGGTTATTATAGAAGAATTTCATTTTTTGAGAACCAAATATAAAAACCCAATTTCTCAATAAATTCTCTATTTTTTAGATCTTTTAGACATATTGCAAATTTATTACATTAAATTTCAGGTCACCATGTTTCAATGTAATTTTTTTTCAACTAATAGTGTTGTGAAACATGACGAACATGGGTTTAAAATGGTTGATTTGAAATGATTTAGTTACATTGGGGTACAATTTATCATAGAAAACATATGAATAATATAGATTTTCTGTCATTGATCGATCAAATGATCAATGAGACATCATTTTTTAAGGGACAATAATTAATTTGTCTGTTTAGAATTCTGATGATAATATTATTTACTTATTCATGGTATCATCATCAATTACAGGATTTCTAGATGACAATGACTATAACACAGACATAGTGCATGCAGTACGAAATGATACTTCATAAGAGATATATAAAAATTGAAAATTACTCACCTAATTAATTTGGTAATTATTTAAACAATTTTTATGGAAGTTTACAGCTGTAAAAACATTTTTGTTTAATAAATATTTAATATGTCAATTTAAATATGTTTCTATACTTTAATTAGTAATCATTATATTTAATAGTTTTTCTTTAATATTTTTTTTGTTAGGAGTCATTACATCGTTATTTTTTATCTTTAACTTACACATGTGTGTGCTTTTTATGATACATATTTGTGTGTTATTGTTTTCTAATTATTTTATTGGTTAATAATATATAGGTCAAGGTGAAGTTTATTATAATTTCCTATTTCAATAATGAATATCGATATTGAGATAGAGGAATATGTAATAAGTTATTTTTATTTTTTCAAATTTTTAAATATCAATTAATATATATATTTCATGAAAAAAATTAATTTACAATAAAAATAATTGCATGACTAATGATAAGACATCAGCAGTGGAGAATTATTATTTTATAATTAAAATATTATGTTCTAGACTAGGAAAACATGACATTTCATTTTTAACAAAACTATATATTTCTCATGGATATTAAAGATTACATATTACTTTTTATTATAACACTAATTAAACTAGACAAAATTAAACACAATTTATATTCTATATCTCCATGAAGATATAGTGCAGTATTAAGAAATTATATCCTGATTGCAGGACATTAAGAATATGGATAAGATCAGCATTGGTAGGAAATGAATATATAATATCTTAATTGATTTATTTTATCCTGTTTTTATAATATGATAAATTTTGTATCATGAACTTGGCTAGAGTTCCATCCAAACTAACACCCGACCTTGTCCGAGATATGGACCGAATGGTGTTTCTAACCCCCACAGGCTATAAACTATTTTAGGGGATCAAATTAATCAATGTGGGAATGATTTTTCATAATAAATAACTAATATAATTTAAAATAAACTAAATAAGAAGAGGAACTAACAAAACAGAATGAATATATATATGTAAAGTCCCGTAAAAATCAAGGGAAATTTCTTCTTAACTTTCATTTTAATTTTTCAAGAACACATTTTCTGAAGGCGCCTGATTCCAAGGCCCGGTGTGCCCGGAATCAATTTCCGAAGTTTAGCTCGGGTACGTTCAGTGAACGAATGAGCGGGTTTTTCTATCTTTTGAACCGGTACTCGGAATTGAAATCTGAGGACACCGATGAACTCGGAGCGCTGGTATTTGCTTAAGAGGACTTTTAACCGTAGGTGCATTTTCTTTGGAGGAGAAGTTAAATTTTGGGGTTTAAGGAAGAAATAAATAAAATTGTGAACAATTTTATATTTGTTAACCAAGGGAGTTAAATTCTACCATGGGAAGTTGTTGGTGGGACCCATAACCACCCACCTTCCCATGTGTGGATATGTGGGAGGTGGGGCCCACACGGGACCATGACCCCCCTTGATATTCCCATAACCCCCTTGACCTCCAATAACTCACTTCCCTCTTAATTTTTGTAACTCCACTTTAACAGGTGTAACTCTCCCCTCTCTCCTCTTTAATTTGGCAAAAACACATCTTAAATTAATTGATTTAACCTCTTCATTTAATTTAACTATGTGTTTGAATTTTTTAAAAAGTTTGAATGCATGGCAAAATAATAAAATAAGGAGAGGCCTTATTTTATTTTTGGGTGTTTTGTTGTGTGAGAGAATTTGGGAGAGAGCACTTCCCTCTTTTGAAGAACATCATCTCCAAACGAAGAACGACCATCCGACTCGGCGAAGAAATCTCTACGTTTTCTCCAATCCTTTTTCTTCCTCTTCCGCGACAAGGAAGGAGATGCCGACCATGGAGACCGACGCCAACAACAATGTTCTCCTTCTTCTTCCGACGTTGACGGAAGTGATACATTTCATCAGCGACACCCGACTACCTCGACGTTCGACTACCGTGAAGTTTGACTTCCGCGACTCGACGACGTGCAACGTCAATTTTTAGGTAGAGAAATTTATTTGGTGTTCTGTTTTTTTTTAGAAATGAACGACGAGCGTGGACCAACCATTTCCAGGTTGATACGCGGATCGTTCGTTCATAAAGGTTGATGTTGAGGTTTATTGATTTTGCCGTGAAATATTTCTTTTCCATACGTCGACGTCTATTTGATGGCCGCTTGCTATCATTATAACGGGAGGAGGTTGGACCGCACAAACATAGCCGACTCTCCTCCCCCTTGTTGTTGATTATGTTGCGGTACGGAAGATGGCGGCACGGTGCGATGACACCGCACGAGAACCTGGAGTGATGTGGAAAGGATGCGTGGTGCCGTCGCGCCATGCCATCAAGGCCGAACAAAAGTGTGGTCATAGTCGGGGCCGCGAAGGCGAACGGAAGACTCCGTAGTTGTTTCTTTTGATGTGCGGATCGTCGGGCATTGTCGGAACGGTCCGCAAAGACGATTTGATGTTTCCGCAGTGAAGAACGAGACTCGGGATGAGCATCGACGCAGGCCGAATTGAAAACGGAGCACCAGAGCAACTTCGGTGGCCCGCGGACACCACCGGCGGCGCGGGTCGCCGGCGCGGCGGTGTCGGTGGCCAGAGGCAGCGGCGCCCCGGTGCGGCTCCGGGAGAATCCGCCGCGGAATCAGCCGCTGCGGCGAGATGGCGGATCCCATGCCCGCGCGGGATCCAGGGGTGGTGCAGCGCGTGCCGCGTACGCGAAGCACCGGCTCGCTGGCCGAGCCAGCGAGCCGCCCGGCTGAGCCGGGCCGGCTAGGGCGGACCGGGCCGGGTCACACCCAGACCGGGCCACGTCGCACCGGCCGGGCCGGGTCGCACCCAGACCGGGCCGCGTCGTGCCGGCCGGGCCGGGTCGCGCCCAGCCGGGTCGAACCCGGGTCGGGTCGGCCCGGTTTGGGCCGACCCACGGGGGGGGGGGGGGGGGGGGGGGGTCCATACGGGCCCAGACCCCCCCATTTTCGGACCTTTTCGGTCATTTGCACATATCCTAGGCTACGGACCTCTGATTGACGCACCGTCAGTGGCGATGCGATCCTTGTACCGAGACGGTCCTTTTGAAATATCGAAATCAAGGTTTCGGAATACTTTGGGTTCAGCCGGGTTGGTTCCTACACGAAACCAACTGGGCCCTCGGAGCAGAAACGCTCGTAACTTGTGCTCCGGACGTCCGATTGAAGTGCCATCGACTGTGTTTGATTTCTCTTGATTAGACGAAACTTTTGGCTTACTCCGCTCGAGGTTTGGATGCCTTCGGAGTGCGGTCGGGTTGGTTCGCTCACAAAACCAATCGGGCCCCTAGAACGAAAAAGCCAATAACTCACAGACTGGGCGCCCGATTGACGCGTCGTCTTTCACGTTGATTTAATTTTGTTGAGAAGGAACTTTTGGCATACTTCACTTGGGTTTTGGAAGTAGTTGGATAGTGTACAGGTTGGATTGCACCCGAAATCCAACCGGGCCCCTGGAACGGAAAAGCTGATATCATTCAGACCGAACGTCTGTTTGACAAACCGTCAGTGGCGTTGGTGATCACGTGGAGAAATGGTCCCTATGAGTATACCCTATTGGAGTTCAGGGTACAGTTGAGATACGGCCGTGTTGGTTCGCACACGAAACCAACCGGGCCCCGGGGACGAAAACGCTAGTAACTCACATACCGGGCGTCCGATTGACACGTCGTCTATCATGTTGAGACCCCTTTGACGAGGCGGTTCTTTGAGATACATGGAGTATCTACTAGTAGATTGTCGAGCAGACCCTCCTGGAGATGAATGTGCAGAGTATGGAGATCGTGTAGCTGGCTGTGACCTGATGACTGCTTGTCCGATTCTATTCGAAGTGACTAGCATAGCCCAGTGGGGAGAACTACTTTGTGAGGTGGTAGACCCATGGCGGAGGAGCACTACTGTGTGAGGTGTCAGACCCGCGGTACACGACAGGAGGAGTACCTCTGTAGGCTATGAGGGGGAGCACTACTGTGTGAGGTGGAAGACCCATGGCGGAGGAGCACTACTGTGTGAGGTGGCAGACCCGCGGAACTCGACAGGAGGAGTACATCAGCAGTCATAGGTTAGTGAGAAGTACCTCAGAGACGTGACATGATCACTGTACTCCTATAGACGAAGCTCTTCAGTAGTTACGGTTTCGATAATGAAAATCCTGGTTTAAGCTGTGTATATGACCTTGGTTTTTACCTCATGATTGAGATGGGTTACTTGATAACTCGGTTATATGTATGGGCATATACCTAAGAAGAGGATATCTGTTGATATATTCATTGTGGTTATCCTTTTTGGTTTTAGTGAGACCATGAGGGTCTCGGGGTCCCTACAGAGTATCCTTATACTCACCCCCACACGGGCTATGCCCGCACCTCGTTGTGTTGGTTGCAGACGATGGGCAGTGCTGATGGAGGCCGAGTGTTCGAGGATTGGACGGTACCCAGAGGTGGACCACATGACAAGAAAGTACCCGGAGGTGGACCACGCGACGAGTCGGTATCCGGAGGTGGACTTCACGACAAGACGACACACAGAGGAGGTTGACAGGCGAGAGCATTGATGAGCTGCGCTATCTGTACCTACCCTTCAGGTAGGATCCGAGGAGGATGACCCAGGAGCTTCTTCCATTCTTCCAGTTGTTGTCTTTGTTCAGTTGTAGCTGTTTTTCCAGTTGTGTTTATATTCTGGACCATTTACTTTTCAGCACATTCTTTTTACTTAGTGTTTTACTTCTTCTTCTACTCTGTGGTGTTTTGTTACTTTTATAAAGGCAATTCCGTCTGATTTATCAGGATTTATGCCTTTGGTGCTTGTCGCTAGCCCTTGGCCTATGGAAGGCGGGCTTGGGGTAGTCACGACACGGGCCCCGAGGACGGGTCGTGACAAATTGGTATCAGAGGAGTCAGTTCTACCGCAGAACTTATAACACTGATATTTTATTTCTGTGAAGCAGTAGTGTTAAGGGTACCGAGTGTGGTCTTCAGTTCAGGGAGTGCAGTGTTGGTGCGGGCGGCCGACGTATCCATACACCAGGACCCTGACAACTGATTTCCGACTTTGTGCATGAAAACACTGTTCGCGTGTGTGCTTCCAGATGTTTTTAAAAGTCAACTCGAACCCAGTCATCTCACCAGTTATAAATCTTTTGACCGTGTCATGTTTGTTTCTTTCAGGATGACTCCCCGCAGACGACCAGCTAGATCCCTGAGAGTTGTTCGTACTGATAGCCCGCCGAGCGACGTGGCCTCAGTACAGGGCCCTATCCCAGTTGAGGCACCAGCGGAGGCACCAGTGGTACTACTACCTGTTGGGCCACCGATGCCACCAGCCCCAACAGTAGAGGGTGTACGTCGCATGAGCGCACTGCACGAGTTCCAGCGCTAGAGGCCACCCAGGTTCAGAGGAGAGACGGACCCGAAGGCGGCTGATGATTGGCTGGAGGCTGTGGTGAGAGTCTTCAGGCTAGTGGGGACGCCAGCAGATTTCAGGTTGATCCTTGCTGCCAGCCTTCTTCAGCCAGCAGCAGGCAGATGGTGGAGCCTGATGCTCTAGATGCATGACGAGGAAACACTTCTGTGGGCAGACTTCAAGAGCCTGTTCCAGGAAGAGTATATACCAGCCACCCTTCGAGCGGTGCATATACATGAGCTACTTCAGCTGTGGCAGGGAAGCATAATAGTGGCGCAATATTTAGCGAAGTTTAAAGACCTCTTGCGCTACTCCACAGATATGGTACGGGACCCGTTCTTTAGGGCTCGAACCTTCGAGCAAGGGCTCAGGCGAGAGATTAGAGCTTCTGTTGTTTCTTACAGCATTCCGATGCAGACAGGGGTGTTGGAGCGAGCCCTCTTAGTGGAAAGTTTCCTTGCTGAGCAGTCTCGAACAGAAGGACCCACCACTAGCCGGCATGCTGCAGATTCTTCTGTAGCAGGTAGTAGACAGATGACGTAGAGGTCCAAGAGGACCAGACCTATAGATGGTCGACCGCGTGACTCAGGGTCGGTAGTTCGAGGCACCATGTGGAATGACAGAGCTAGACATGCCATGCAGTGTTACTCATGTGGCGGGATTGGTTACATGGCACATGACAGTCCAACCCGCCATGCAGATGACCGACAGTTAAATGAAGAACCTCCCAAGCAGAGACAGAGGTTCGATCAAGGCAGACCGCTTGGAGCTAAAGGCCGAGGGAGGGGAGCTGGCTATGCAGTTGGAGTTGGAAGATGCTTCGAGGTGTTGCCACCACCACCACCAGGAGGCCCACCCCGACCGCAGGGAACAAGTGGACATGGGAGAGCTCAGCTTCAGGTAGTAGAAGCTTATGACTACGGTGCTCTGGAAGCGAGTGGACAGGAGCAGAACTAGTGGTGTATATCTAGTTCCATTTTGTTGTTGTAACATCTGTGTCTTTGTACTAGGAGATGAAATAATGAAAAGACACTTATATTTGAGATGTTTCTTTCCTGTCCTTTTTTTTGGTTGATACTGAGTGGTCCTGGTTAAGACTGTTGACTTGACCCTCACTTTCAATATTTCTACAGGAGGAGACCTAGTGACCTCACACTGATGCCGACAGTGTGACTTGAAACTTGGAGGCGAGAGTGAAAGTTGGATCTCTTGGTAGTTACGTCGAGGCCTTACGACGTCATCCATGGCATGAATGCATCATTAATATCAGGATGGACTGTATTAGGAAATGAATGTGGTTCATCTAGGGGATGAGACCAGATTTCTCTTATCGTCAAAGAAGAAATCTTAGCAGCTCTTGTGAGACTAGAGAAGGTCCAGGTCATCCAAGAGCAGATGAGGACATCACAGGGCTGATAGAAGCCTTATGTAGACAAGAATTGGAGACCTCTAGAGTTCGAGGATGACGATCACGTCCTTATACGGGTTTCACCATGATGAGGTTTAAGGAGATGTGGCCAAGGAGGAAAGTTATCTCCGAGGTTCAGTAGACCTTATTAGGTCCTCAGCTAGGTAGGCGATGTTGTTTACCGCTTGACGCATCCACCTCAGTTGCACCTAGTGCATGATGACTTCCACGTTTCTCAACTGAGGAGATACGTGCATTATCCTTCACATATCATCGACCTCAGGGAGTTGGATGTCGATGATAGGGAGAAATACGGGGAGGTTCTAGAGGGGATCGATGATCGATAGGAGAGGATCCTACGAGGACAAACGATTCCTCGGGTGCACTTTCTTTGGCAGTATGGAAACCTCCCGGTGAGCATAGGAGAGCGGGAGGCTCAGATGCATGCTCAGTACCGCTTTTTTATCCCTAGTTTGTGTCAAAGCATTACGAGGATGTAAAGCCCTGAGGTGGGAGTAATGTAAAAACCTGTAAAATTCAAGGGAAATTTTTTCTTAATTTTCACTGTAATTTTACAAGAACACGGTTTCTTACGGCGCTTGATTCTGAGGCCTCGTGTGCCCGGAATCAATTTCCGAAGTTTATCTCGGGTACGTTCAGAGAATGAACGAGCGGGTTTTTATATCTTTTGAACTGGTACTCGAAATTGAAATCTGAGGACACCGATGAACTCACAGCGCCGATATTTGCTTATGAGGACTTTTACCGTAGGTGCGTTTTCTTGGGAGGAGAAGTTAAATTTTGGTGTTTAAGGAATAAATAAATAAAATTTTGAACAATTTTATTTTTCTTAACCAAGGGAGTTAAATTCTACCATGGGAAGTTGATGGTGGGACTCACAACCACCCTACATCCCATGTGTGGATATGTGGGAGGTGGGGCCCACACGAGACCCTAACCCCCTTGATCTTCCCATAACCCCCTTGACCTCCCATAACTCACTTCCGTCTTAATTTTTGTAACTCCACTTTAACTTGTGTAACTCTCCACTCTCTCCTCTTTAATTTTTCCAAAACACATCTTAAATTAAATGATTTAACCTCTTCAATTAATTTAACTAAGTGTTTGAATTTTTAAAATATTTTGAATGCATGGAAAAATAATAAAATAAGGAGAGGCCTTATTTTATTTTTGGGAGTTTTGTTGTGTGAGAGAATTTGGGAGAGAGCTCTTCCCTATTTTGAAGAACATCATCTCTAAACGAAGAACGACCTTCTGACTCGGCGAAGAATGCTCTACGTTTTCTCCAATACTTTTTCTTCCTCTTCCGCGAAAAGGATGGAGATGCCGACCGTGGAGACCAATGCCAACAACAACGTTCTCCCAATTCTTCCGATGTTGACGGAAGCGATACCTTTCTTCCGCGACACCCAACTACCCCGACGATCGACTACCGCGACGTTCGACTTCCGCGACTCAACGACGTGCGACGTCAATTTCGAGGTAGGGAAATTTATTTGGTGTTCTCTTATCTTTTGATAAAAGAACGAAGAGCGTGGACCAACCATTTCCAGATTGTTCCGTGGATCATTCGTTCATGCAGGTTGATGTTTAGGGTTATTGATTTTGCCGTGAAATATTTCTTTGACGTACGTCGACTTCTATTTGATGGTCTCTTGCTATCATTATAACGGGAGGAGGTCGGACCACACAAACATGGCCGACCCTCCTCCCCCTTTTTGTTGGTTATGTTGCGGTTCGGAAGATGGTGGCACGGTGCGACGACACCGCACGTGAACCTGGAGTGATGCAACAAGGATGTGTGGCGCCGTCGCGCCGCACCGTCAAGGCCGAACAAAAGTGTGGTTGTAGTCGGGGCCACGAAGGCGAACAGAGGACTCCTCAGTTGTTTCTTTTGATATGAAGATCATTGGGCATTGTCAGAACAGGCCGTAGAGACAATTTGATGTTTCCGCAAAGAAGAACGGGACCCCGGATGAGCATCGGCACTGACGGAATTGAAAACGGACCACCGGAGCAACTCTGGTGGCCCGCGTACACCACCGGCGACGCAGGTTGTCGGCGGCTGGCACTGGCCGGTGTCTCGGAGGCGGCGGCATGCCGCCTGGTGAAACCTCTATGGTTGAAGCCACAACGTCGAGCTGGCGGATCTCGCGGCCGTGCAAAATCCAGGGGGGGGACGCGGCGTGCACCGCGTCCGCGGAGCACCGGCTCGTTGGCCGTTCCCGCGAGCCTACCAGCCGAGCTGGGCCAGCTTGGATGGACAGGGCCGGGTCGCGCCTAGCCGGTTCAGACCCGGTTCGGGTCGACCCGATTCGGGCCGACCCTGGGGGGGTGGGCCGGGTCAGTATGGGCCCAGACCCCCCGTTTTCGGACCTTTTTGGTCTTTTGCTCATATATTTGGCTACAGACCTCCGATCGATGCACCGTTAGCAGCGATGCAATCCTTGGACCGAGACGGTTGTGTTGGCATATCGCACTCAAGGTTTCAGAATACTTTGGGTTCAGCCGGGTTGGTTCGTACACAAAACCATCCGGGCCCTCGGAGCGGAAACACTCGCAACTTGAGCTCCGGACCTCCAATTGACATGCCGTCAACTTTGATGGATTCCTCTTGATTAGACGGAACTTTTGGCTTACTCCACTCGAGGGTTGGATGCCGAAGGAGTGCGGTCGGGTTGGTTCGCTCACGAAAACAATCAGGCCCCTGGAACGAAAAAGCCAATAACTCACAGACCGGGCGTCCGATTGACACGCCATCTGTCGCGTTGGATAGTGGCCGGGTTGTGTTTTGGATGCAGTTGGATAGTGGCCGGGTTGGATTTCACCTGAAATCCAACCGGGCCCCTGGAATGGAAAAGCTGATATCCTTCAGACCGGACGTCCGTTTGACGAACCGTCAGTGACGTTGGTTATCACATGGAGAAGCGGTCCCTATGAGTATACCCTATGAGAGTTCGGGGTACAGTTGAGATACGGCCCTGTGGTTTTGCACACGAAACCAACCGGGCAATGGGGACGAAAACGCTAGTAACTCACAGACCGGGCGTCCGATTGACACGCCGTCTGTCGCGTTGAGACCCCAATGACGAGGCGGTTCTTTGAGATACATGGAGTATCTACTAGTAGATCATGGAGTGGACCCTCCCGGAGATGGGCGTGCAGAGTACGAAGACTGTGTAGCTGGATGTGACCTGATGACTTCTTGTCCGATTCGATTTGGTGTGACTAGAATAGCCCAGTGGAGAGCACTAATTTGTGAGGATGCTGACCCATGGCGGTGGAGCACTAATGTGTGAGGTGGCAGACCCACGGTACTCGACAAGAGGAGTACCTCTGTAGGCTATGAGGGGGAGCACTACTGTGTGAGGTGGCAAACCCATGGCGGAGGAGAACTACTGTGTGAGGTGGCAGACCCGCGATACTCGACAGGAGGAGTACCTCAGCAGTCATAGGTTGGTGAGCAGTACCTCGGAGACATGACAGGATCACTATACTCCCAGAGATGGAGCTCTTCAGCAGTTATGGTTTCGATAATGAAAATCCGGGTTTGAGCTGAGTCTATGACCTTTATTTTTACCTCATGATTGAGATGGGTTACTTGATAACTTGGGTATATGTATGGGATATACCTAAGTAGAGGTCATCTGTTGAGATTTTATTTGTGGTTATCCTTGTTGGTTTTAGTGAGACCCTGAGGGTCTCGGGGTCCTTACTGAGTATCCTTATACTCACCCCTGCAAGGGCTATGCACGCACCTCGTTGTGTTGGTTGTAGAAGATGGGCAGTGCTGATGGAGGCCGAGTGTTCGAGGACTGGAAGGTACCCGGAGGTGGACCACACGACGAGACAGTACCTGAAGGTGGACCATGCGACGAGTCAGTATCCGGAGGTGGACTTCATGACGAGACGAAACATGGAGGAGGTTGACAGGCATGAGCATTGAGGATTTGTGCTATCTGTACATACCCTTCAGGTAGGATCCAAGGAGGATGACCCAGGTGCTGCTTCCTTTCTTCCAGCTGTTGTCTTTGTTCAGTTGTAGCTGTTTTTCCAGTTGGGATTGTATTCTGTCCCATTTACTTTTCAGCACATTCTTTGTACTTAGTTATTTACTTCTTCTTTTACTCTATGGTGTTTTTTTACTTTTATAAAGGCAATGCCTTCACAATTATCGGGGATTTACGCCTTTGGTGCTAGTATCCAGACCATGGCCTATGGAAGGCGGGCTTGGGGTAGTCACGGAATGGGCCCCGAGGATGGGTCGTGACAATATATAGAATAAAATTCATATATAAGATACAATAGAGAATATAACAATTTAGAAAATGAAATGATATTAAAACATGGTTATTCCAAATAGATACCCATGTGATCTCATGGTCACCTCTAACCACAAGGCAATATTTCTCTAACAATGAACCCATGAAATAGAAAACCAAAATAAGAAATAGAATCTATTAAATAGTGAATTTCACCAACACCGAATGGAACATATAGGGTGTGTGCAAAAAATATCAGTTGAGAAACAACAAAGACTCCATAATTTTTCTCTCATGAAAAATTCAATTGACAGTAGTTTGAAATAAATTTATTAAAATAGGGTTTTCTCATTTTAATAAACAACTCTAAACACATTTTTATATTTAGAAGAAGAGTTTTACACATTAAAATAAAAATCTAATCCATGAAATATATGGCTGTGTGGAAAAATAAATAGGCAGAAAAATGATACCCAATGTAGCATATTTTAAAAAAGAAAACAAAGATAATAAACTATGGTAATTTTCATTAACATCGATACAAAGATCCGTAGACATACCCAGTTCGGAATAACCTATTAGCGTATGGTAAAGCTCCCTAATCAATAACCAACTGACCACCCATAATTGAAAAATCCGATGAAATATTCCATCTGTCCTCTCAAAAAATACATGGACTACCAACCCATCTAATCTAGGTGGATCAGATACCATCAATCAAACAAAAAAAATACACCAAAGAATCCATTGGTTAAAGTAAATAGTGTAAGTAGGAGGCCCCCACATGCGTGACTCACCTTACCTATCGTCACCACACTTTCCTGCCACAAACATAGATACCACCTATAAAATAACCCATATAAGGAAATATCTCTATAGGGGAACCCATAACTTGAAAATTCATTCAATTTTCCAACTAGGTTGTCACATCACACGGTCTTGAAAACATTATTCAAAACGATCAAATATTCCAAATGAGCATTTATACATTCAAAATCACATTTTAAAAAAAATGAAATTAGGTGTTAACCAGACCTTAAACATTATCAATAACAAAGCATCACAAAAAAATTCCATTCCATTTCCAAAACAACACATTCATATACACAATTCCAATCTGAATTTTTTGTATCAAAATATATTCATTTTGAAAGCCATTTCAATACCAAATGAAAATTCAAAAAATAAAAGAATATCATAAATAGACTTTCCCAAAAAATTTAAACCAACCATTCATCCTAATGTATAAAACATGTATTAATTTTCATCATAACTTTTAAAATAACTTTATATTCACTTGATATAATGCGAAATTTTGTGAAAGTCGAAGACATTGAAATGTGGAGAGATAGGGCAGGGTTAAGTGTTTTGAAATTCAGGTTTTTATGTTGGTAAAATTCATCCCATACCATTATCTTTTTTTACCATCTATGTATGCACATAGTGAGAACATGTATACTCCAACATCAAACGGTACACCACAAGAATCAATGAAATTTATCCAAAACGAATTTTTATTGATTAATTAATATTTTCCCACCCAAATAAGAAGCCATAAATATGTTTCATTCCTTAATAAGTTACCAAGTCAACCCCACAAAAACAAATCAAAATAAAAAAAATGTTATCATAACATAAATAAGGTTAAAAACAGAACAAAAATACCAGTTTCATTTTGAAGGAACACATGACATTTCAACAAACACCCAGAATTCAAATATACATATGTATATTTCAAGAATCACATTGGAATATAATTTTTAAAAATTTCTAAAAACAAGGAAACACCATAATATGGTTAAATAGTGCATTATAAAGATGAAAATAATATTTAAAAACTCTTGATGGTTCTCAACAATCAATAGAATGCATCAGAAAGGAATAACATGGAGACACCTGACTCAATTATTTGCAACCTGTTGAAACTCTATGAGAAGGGAGATTAGGTCCCGAAGGATCATCCACAAACCCTAGATCTAATGAAACACAACCCAGACACAAAATCAATCCATTAGGTTTTTGGTAAGAGATATATCCCCAAAGGAAATCTAAATATGCAATATAAGAGAAGGGAAAGAGGATAAAATTGGAATAAACCAATATAAATACCTTAAATTGAAGGGGGGGGGGAATCCACCGAGGAAAAAGAACCAAGGATAGGGGGATCCATGTAGGAACCTAAATCCACCAAAGAGGAGGGGTCTAATTTAGGTAAAAATGTAGATATGGTAAATAGGTTTTTATATAATTTTATGATCTGTGCCAATTTCATGGATTGGAGGCATGATTTACCTAACAATGAACCAACCGTGTGGTATCCACTGCCCAAAAATAAATTTAATTCAAGACCAACCCACACATTTTGGCCTACAACGTGGTATCCTCTAACAATATACAGTGCCTTCCACAAGACAAGGTTTTATAGTTAGACTTCCAATACTCAAATTGTGTGGTAGCTTCTATCTAATTATACGACCATTTACACTGTTACCTGGGATGAGTCGCACTGTTATTACTAACTTTGCCCTTCCCATGCACATTCCAATATTCACCTGGACTTCCATAAAATGAAAATGATAACCAAGACTCAATCAAAAACTCATAAAAAAAGACTAATGATAATGAAATAAAGGAGAATATGAGGTCGGGGTGTGATAATTTTACCCACCATAGACACTTTCTACCACTATAATGTTACCAAGATGAATGATAGATAGTGCTTGAATCTATGCCTGATCAAAACAAAGATAATCCATGAACCTCGGTGTAAACATTCACTGCACAAATCTCACATGGATAATCAAGAAGAAATCATAGCATTAGATTGATGAGAGAACATGATGAGGTTCTACCCCCCCCCCCCCCACATGAACTCAACTGTCATGAGAACTTTAGAACACAAGAAACACCATTATAAAATAAAAAGGAATCCATGTATGTAGAAATCTAGAAAAATGGGACCCAAGGATGAGGGAACTAAAAAATTCGTTCCACATTAACCGATAAAACGCTCACCGAGTATGGGATCCCCCAATAAAACTATGATAAAATATTTAGCATGATAAAAACAACACCCTCATTATAACAATAAACATTCCTTATTGGCTAAAAACACCATGTTTATGGGTCAAACCCACATAAGGAGTTTAACCAAGATGTAAACCCAACTATAAGTAAGAACGTCATTTTATAGAAGGATAAATATCTCCAAAGACGAACATATGTGACTAATACTATCCAACATAGGTTATAACAACACTATATGTTGAAGGATCAATTTAAGGAGACACACTTAGATAAACACAACAACACATATTATGTTTTAAAAAGTCCATAATACTCTTAAAATGAAATTATGAACTCCCAAAAGAGAAAAAAATAAAAAAGTATTTTAATTATTACTCCCCAATATGGGGAGAAAAACTGGGCCATGGTTTCACACACACTTAGAGACTCATGAAGATACAAGATCTTTACTCTGAGGCATGTGGTTGGAGCCCAGGTGACCTGAACATCTCTTACCTCACATTCGTGTACATGTATCATCTAATCAAAATGATCTTTTAAAAATAGTGGTATAAATCCAATAGACCTAAAGAATTCAAAAGAAAACCCATTGTAGGATACACTTCAGAAACCGGTTCTTCTAGAACACCCTTCTCACAAGATGGGTAGCCCTCATGAGAAACAAGGGACACAAGATATCAAACTACTTTCTATTTAGAAACCAACTCAACTACCAATGATTTTTTCACCAAAATCTCGAAATGAATATCCATAGAGGAGTGGGATCGATCCATTATGTCAAGACGAAGACCCACTTTATAAAGATAATCATATATCAAATCCTAAAAAACTTATTCCATGTAAAATGAGAAAATATTTATAAAGAGGTTTTCATATGCCGTCAACATCTATTATCCATGCAGAATACTCATTAGATCCTCTATTTTATTCATCTTCACCTCCTCGGGTATGAACCATCGTATGAAAACAGACATACAAAATTCACACATAATCCCAACATGCATTGATTGTGGGGTAAAACATCTCCCATACATCCAAATTTTGAAGTTGAAACAGACGCAAAATAGCATGAACTATTACGGTTTCACGATTTCCAACCGATATAAAGTTGGGATCAACTTCCTCATGACACTAAACTACCTATAATGGATCTTAATAAATTGAAAGGATGTGAAATTTCAACAATAAATAAAAATTATACATGAAAAATTAGAAATATCGAGGGCTTTTCTTGGTTAAATATTATGAACAGCATAAACAAAACCAATTCAACACCACCATCAATCCAAGGAACAATAAATAAGAACACCCCAAGCTAAAACAAAGGCTCAAAAACAAAACATATATGAATAAAACAAAAAATTCTTTTTTAGTAATCCCATTTTCTTTTCCATTTTCAAAACCACATTATTTCGAAGTTAAGTTCCAAAAATCCAAATCTACTTTTCGAAAAATTCATACATTAAAAAAAATAAAAAATAATTTTCCCTTTTCAAAATAACATTCGAAAAGAATATTTCCAAGAAGTTGATCTCAAATATGCACCCATGGAATCCCTTTAACCATCAACCATGTGTTCATCCATTACAATCCACACATTATAACACACACTTTCAACACATACCCTTAAATGTGAAAACAGTCAAAAAACACCAAGGGTTACACATACAATTTTATTATCAAAACCCATGAACAAACCAAATTTTCAATGAAAACCATTTTCAATTATAAAAATTTCCCTACTTTCCAAAACAATTGAAATAAATGAATCAAATTAATAAAAATTGATTCATTTTTAAAATGTCTCCCATGTCAACCAAGAATGAAACAAGCCATAACTAATTAAAAACTACCAAAATGAGGAACCATTGTGTGTGCCTTACCCAATTAAATGGTAGTGGTACATGCCTCATGTTTCTAATAACACCAAATGGGTACTTGAACGAGGAACATGGACTCTATATGGGGCACTACTCCATGTGAAATCACAAAATGTCATTGGCTCACCCACATTTTCTTCCCGTAATCCAAAACAATGATGGTAGAGTAAAATGTCATACTACCCCTGGTAACTCATGCATTATAACTAGCATGAGTTTTCAACACTCTTCCCATACTAACCTCTCAAGTATTGAAGTTCCTAATTTCAAACTACATCAGACCCCAAAAACAAGTACATATTTATTTCCATTTTTTCAAGAACCAGGAGAGAGTGCCATCTGGCAGAATATCTTACCCAGTAAAAGACATGGAACAGAGAGTATTATTGATCCCCATATGCAGAAAACTATTGGTATGCATTAAAAGTAATCATTGTGGGAAAAAATCACATTAAATCTTCAGGATCAATTAAAATAAACTGAGTAGGCAGAGGCACTAAAAAATGAATCGTAATAAATATATAAACATATGAATATAACATATATAAATATCAGAACCATAAAATAAAAACTAAAAAAAATTAAACTAGACTGCTCCAAAAAGAAATCTATTTGACCACTTATTAACCTCTAACTAAAAGACCAAACTACTCAATCAATGAGAAAAAAAATTTGAAATCCTAAAGAAAAAATAGGTCCTAAAAAATAGTTTGGTTCTTCCATCACGGAATGGCACAAGTAGGGTGTGAGATAAATAGCTCAGAAGAAAACTAAGAGAGAATCCATATTTTCCTTCCCAAAAAATTGTCTATTAACACTAGTTTGAAATAAATTAATAAAAATGGTTTTATATTATTTTAGTAAAAAAAAATTATTCTATTTCAAAACAATGAAAACCACATATCTGTTTTCAAAAGATGAATTTTCTATTTTAAAATCAAAATCAAAACAATGGGAAATAGGTATGTACAGAAAAATAAACATGAAAGACAAAAAAGAAACCCAAGGAAGAAGATTATAATCAATAAAATATAGATAATGAACCACAGGTATTTCCCTGAACATCCCAAGAGATATCACTGGACATACTCAGTTTGGAACAAGATTTCTATGTATAGTGAATATCTATATTCTACAACCAATTGGACAACAAAAACTAACAAGTCCAATGGCATATCCCACCAAGCATCTGAAAATTCTGAGAGGGTACCAACATGTCTAATCGGGGTTGATCATCAACCGTCACTCAACCCAATAAAGGAAGCCCATGAATTCAATGGTAAACGTATACCGTGTAATTAGCAGGCCCTCGCACACATGACTCATACTACCTCTTGTCGTCGAACTTTCTTAACCAAGACACTTACACCACTTATATGATAACCCATATTGGGAAATCAATTTATAGGGTTTCTCATCATATGATAAGTAATTAAAATTTGAAACCAGGTCATCAAATCAAATAATCTTACAAAAAATTATTCAAAATGTCCAATGATGACAACCAATCATTTACACATTTAATATCACATTTTTTTCCAAAATTGAAAAAAGGCTACAACCTGGCATTCAACATTAATCAATCCCAAGGAATCACACAAATATTTCTAATCCATTTCCAAAACATCACTTTTATATACATTTTTTAAAAAATGCATATTTTTTCCCAAAACCAATTTCACGTTCAACACTATTTTAGAACCATGATGATAATTCATAAAATAACCAAATATTTTAAATAGGATTTCACATGAGTGATAAACCAACCATTCTTCCAAAACTACCAAATGTGACATAATATTCATCATAACAATTAAACCACATTATAATCACATTGTATTAGGATACATGTAGTGAAAGACCAAAAGTTTAAAATATGTAGAGAAAGGGGACGAATAAGTGTTTTGAAATCCGTGTTTTTAAGAAGAAAAAATATGTCCATGACCATAATCATTTATTTATTCATCCATATGTGTACCTGATGCATACATGTATGTTCCCACATCAAGTTTTACACTATAGTGATTAATGAAATATCTGAAAAAATATTTTTCATGGAACACTACATATTCCCATCCAAAACAATAAGCCATAAATAAACATCATGCCATATGATATTATTAATTTTCACATAAAACACCAATTAAAAATCAAACAGAATTTTACTATCATAAATAGTTCTATAAACTTTAACAAAACACCCTATTTTATTTTAATGGAACACATAAAATTTCAACAAACACTATAAATGAACATATAAATAGTCGTATTTCAAGATTCAATTTAGAAACCTATTTTTAACAATTTATAACAAAAGGAAAAACCACAATATGATAAAATAGGTAATTATAAATATACAAAACGTATTTAAAAATTAATTGAAATAAATCAAGAAGTAATGAAATGAATCAGAAAGAAAATTCATGGAACCACCTACCTCAATGGTGTGTGAATGTGACAAAAATCTCGAAGAAGGGAGATTAGGGATCCAAGGTTGATCTGAAAACCCTAGATACAAAGAATCATAACCCACAGACAAACACAACCATTATTTTTGGAACCACAGTTAAATCCCCAAATGAAAATAAATTATGGAAGAGTGGAGAAGGGAATGTGATGAAAAATATAAAAACACTAAAAACATACCTTATATTGAATGGGGGAATCCATGTAGTTTTAAGAACCAAGTAAATGGGGATAGAGGGTCTGTTAATTGGAAAAAAAATGACGCATAATGAAGGGGTTAGATTTAATATTAAAAGGTCAGGAGGGTTAAATAATTTTTTTTAATATTTTAAAGATGTATGTCAATCACACGGTTTAGATGCACGATTTTCCAAGCTATGCACCAACTGTGCTATAGCCACTACCCATGTAGGGAACGATTTCAGGACCATCATTGGTTTGGCCAAGCATGTTTAAACCCTATGGTAGCCTCTATCCATCTCTAGGACCTGCTATAAGACTAGGTTTCATGGTTTGACTAAGCGTGCTTAAACTGTGCAGTACCTTATTTCTTAATCCATGAATTTTTTCATGGGTACTTGGGTTGGGCCGCATGGTTTCTACTAAGCTTGAACTGACCTTGCATATGCCAAAAATAACATGGATTTCCAAAGATTTAAAATTTATATTGGGAATCAATATTAACATCAACCGAAATGTACCAATATTGATAAAATAATAATGTAATGGAGTATCCAAGGGTGGGGTGGAAAACTATTGTACACCATAGAAACATTCCGCCCTAGAAACTCACCATGCTAAAAGACATACCTAGATTGATTTTGTACCTGCTCAAAACAATTTGAATCCACTATCCATAGGGTGGCCATTCAATCCACAAGTCACACCCAACAGATCAAGATGAAACAATAACATGAGTATGAGTGGAGAACACTATGAGGTTATTCACACTACAATAAAATAACTAGAACGAGAGCTTTAAATCCCTTACAAAACCTCCATAACTATAATTGTAATCCCATTAAAGGGAATCCCATAAAACTAGGACCCTAGGGAAGAGGAAACTAACACAAAAATTTCAACATTAACTAGAAAACATCGTCACTCAGACAAGGAAATGCCAACAAATCTAACCTAAAATCCATAGTGTGAGTGAAATATCACCCTCATCATAATGATAAAAATTCCATACCGGCCAAAAAAATCAACTCCAGGGGATAAAACAATAAAAGGAGATCATCCAAAATTGGATCCCAAACATAACTATGAAAATATATTTCTACAAGGATTGAAATATCTAAATAATTACATCAAGAACCAAGATTATCCCAATCAAGGTCTAATCACACTTGAAGTAGAAAAAACAAATCAAAGACCCAGAATTAGATAAATACAACTACTTAGATTAAAATAAAAATATTCCCTAATACACTTCCATTGAAATGATGAACTCCCAATAGTCGTAAAATCTTAAACAAAAAATAATTTAAATTCTTCAACCCCAACATGGGTAACAAAACTGGACCAATGTTTCACACACCCCTAGTGACTCATGACTATTAATGAGATTCACACTTATTTCTATTGATAGAGATTTTGTTATTGGAGCATCTCCTCCCCCAACATCAGTTTCTTGTATCCTTTGATCAAACTGAATCAACAACAATGGTGGGATAAAATTGAATGGCCTAATGAACATGAAATTAGACCAATTGGAGGAGACTTCAGAAATATGATTCTCTGTAACACCCTTTTCCCTAGATGGGAAACCATCATTAGTGAAAAGTGACACAAAATTGCAAAACTCCTATGCTCTGCAAACAAACTTAGCTAAAAACACATCATCCACCAAAATCTCAAAATAATGATCCATAATGATAGGGCTCTCTCTATGATCCTAGGATGAAGACCCCCTAATAAAAGAGAATCCTTCTTCAAATCTTGTGACACAACCTCTCGATAAAAAGAGAATGCTCCTCTACATGGTCAAACATAGGCATTCATCATCCACTGGCCTTGCTGAATACTCAGGATCTCTTACCATTTAGTCAACTCCACATCCTCATTCAGGTACCATAAAATTAAAAGAACATAACCAATTCACACTTCATCCCAACATTAATTTATGGCAGCGAAAATATCTCCCATTTGTTTGTAGATAGACCATAATAAAAATCAATAAAAAAATTAACTCTAAGAGTTTTTGGAGTCACAAACAATCAGATGTTGTTCTCATCATCCTCAACCCATCCTACTACCTCTAACAGATCTTAATAATTTAGAAGGATATGATTAATTTTAGAATAACTAAATACAAGGTAAGACTCATTAGAAATTTTGGGGAGTTTTCTTGGTGGTGTATTCTAAAAATAAAAAATTAAACCATTTCAAAACCATCATCAATCCAAGGAATAGTAAAAATATCATAATCAAAAACAAAGGATCAAAATCCAAACACATTAAAAAAATCCCCTATTAATGTATCCCATTACATTTTAATTTTTAAAATAACCACTATTAAAAAATACTTTACAGAGCTAGAATCCAATATTCAAAAAAAACTACACTATAAAATAAAAAAAAATTTCCAAAATACATTTCCACTTTCAAAATCACATTGGAATATAATAAGGCTAATCCATTTATCTCAAATATACCCCCATGGAATCCCTTGAATTGTGGCAGATGTGTTCATCTATTTCTATCCACACATGCCAACATGAAATTTCTACACATAACCTCATCTGTGAAAACATTCATAAGGAACAAAAAGGGTTACACAAAGTATTTCATTATCAAAAACCAAGAACTCACCAAAATTTCAATCAATGAAATTTTCCTTTAGAACCCATTTCACCAATTTAAAAATAATTGAATGAAATCACTCATATTTTTAAAATTTTCTTTATTTGAAAATATCACTCATGTCATCCAGGAATGGATGATGACCTAAATCACTACTAAGAAATGGAATGAGAAACTACTTGTAATGCCTTACCCCTGGATATAGTAGTGGGATATGGCCCATGTAAGCAATAAAAACCAAGAGGACCTTGAACTATTCACTAGAACACCACATAGTTCACTATTACATGTTAAATCACCACTTGACACTAAATCTCCTCCATTGTAATCTCTCAATCCAAAAAAATACGGAAGTATCAAATCCTGAGCAACCCCTTGTAACACGAGGATCAAAATGGCTAAGAGTTTGGGATGATCCTCCCAATAGTACCTCCTAAGTCCTGATAGTCCTAATATCCAAATACATAACTCCAAAAATAACAAGTACTTCCTATGATACAATTTCATCATGAAATAGGGCAGTGTTCCATCTACGATAACATCTATCCCATTTCGAGACATGTCCCCTAGGGCATTTTCGACTGCACAGGATATCAACTTGTAATTGGCATCAAATAATCATTGGGGTAATGTTTTTTCCAATAAATAAAAATGATAAATTAAAATAAACTAAATAGGTATATGAACTAACAAAAAATTAATCTAAAATAATATATAAATAAAACCTGATACAATATACAACTCATAATACCATAAACAAAAAACTGAAAAAAACTAAAATTGGGCTACTCCAACAAAATATCCACATTTCCTCTTCATCACATCCAACCACAAGATCAAACTGCTCCAACAATGTACACATTATCCAAAATAACTGTACATCAAAGAGGACCTCCAATATACTTTATGTCAACTAACACCAAATCTCAAAAGTATGGTGTGAGCTAAACAACTCAGTTAGAAATGACCAATGAATACATACTTTTCCTTTCCATAAAAAAATTAAATTAAAATTATTATGATATAAAATAATTAAAATTGGTTTTTCTCATATTCATAAAAAAATGTTTCCATTATTTTTAAAATAATTCAAACCACATATCTATTTTAAAAATAATTGTTCATCACATTAATGTAAAAAATCTAAACCAAGGTATACTAGAATATGCTAAATAATAAATAGGAGAAACAAAAATGAAACCCAGAGTCGCAGAGTATAAAGAAGAAAATATAGATAATGAACCCTGGTTATTTTATGGAAAATACCAAGAGAAATACCTAGAAAATTATTGATTGGAACAATCTTTCAACATATAATGAATCGTTCAATTGAATAACCAACTGGCTGCCTCAAACTGAATAATCTAGTGGCACATCCCACTTGGCCACTCATAAATACATGGGGTACCAACCAGTCTAATCAAAGATGATCAGAAACCATTACTCAACCCTCTAAAATACACCTAGGAAACCCATGTTAAATTTATACAAAGTATATAGAAGGCACTCAAATGCATGATTGACCTTACCTGCTATCACCACACTTCCCTATCCAAATCATGGAAACCACCAATATGATAAACCATATTGGAAAATTTTTCAATAGGGATTCCCATGATATGAAATATCATTCAAAATTCCAACCAAGCCATCACATCACACATTCTTACAAAAAATTACTCAAAACACTCCAAAATTCTAACTGGACTTTTTCACAATCAAAATAACAGTTTATTTCGAAGATAATATAAGGTTCCAAGAGAAAAATCAATATTATCAATCCCAAAAAACAAAAAAAAATATTTCCAATCATTTCCAAAAATTAACTTTTATATAAATAAATCCATTTGGTAATTTTTGTTCCAAAAAAAAATTCACTTTCAATACCATTTCAAAACCAATGTGAAGATTCATAAAATGAACAAATATTCTAGAAATGGATTCAAATATTTTATTATCAAAAAATTATTCATAAAGTACCTAATAGTCCACAATATTCATTATATCCTTTGAAAGAACATTATAATATCTTGAGACAAGGAGACAATTAGTGAAATTCTATGAGTTTGAAAGAGGGACAGAAAGGGGGTATGTGTTTTGAAATCATGGTTTTTAGGTTTGGGAAATTCATCCACGACCATTATCATTAGTTGTCTCATCTATATGTCCACATATTTTGAACAATTATACCCCCACATAAAATTTAACACCATAATAATCCCCATAATTTCTCTAAAACCAATTTTAATGGAACACTACAGATTTTCAAACAAAAACACTAATCCATAAATAAGAGTCATTACTTAAGAAATTACCAAGTCACACACACAACACCAACTCAAAACCAAATCACATTTTTGTACCATAAATAATCCTAATAACTTCACAAACCTCCTAATATAATTTTAATGGATCACATGATATATCAATAAACTCCATAAATGAATGTATAAATTGGAATATTTCAAGAATCACTTTAGAAACAAATTTTTAACTATTCATACCAACCTGTAATTAAAATAATATGATAAAATAGTGTAATATAAAGATTTTAATCCTATATAAAACATAATTAAATGAACCTAAGCATCAGTAGAATTATTTAGAAATGAAAATCAAGGAAACACATACGTCCTTCATGTGCGAGTGTCAAGAAATTATTATGGAAGGAAGATTAGGCACCCATGTACGATCCATACACCCTATATGTAAAGAAACAAAAACTATAAACAAAACCTATTATTTGGTGTGAAAAAAAAAGAGAAATCGTCAATGTAAAACTAATGATTCCATAGTGGAGAAGGGAATGTGTAGAAAATGTGTAAAACCCCTAAAACTTACCTTAAATTTATTGGGAGAAACCATGGAGGAGGAGGAACCAAGGAGAGGGGGCTATGGGCCTTCTATAAGCACCAAAACAACCCTAGAGGAGGGGGTATAATTTATGGTAATAGGGGGATATGGTATAATAGGTTGTTTAATATTTTAAAGATATGGGATGATCACTTAGTTTGGCCATATTATTTTCCAAAACATACATCAACTATGATCTATCCCCTACCCAATAAAGAATTGGCCTCATTGCCAAATAACACATTTTATCCTACAATGTGCAAATAGTGTGGCAGCCTCTATCCATATCCTGGACTAACTATATGACCAGACCATACGTTGAGACTGATCATGCTGTAATTAGGTCGTATCTTCTATCATACTCTAGAACCATCCACATGGTTACGTAGGCTTGGACACATGGTTTATACTAATCGTGCACTGCACGTGCATGCTCCAAAAAGCAGATGGATTTCAAAAAATTGAAAATATGAAACATGAATAAATTCAAAAATCAACCAGAATGACCCAAGATCATGAAATAAAATAAAATTTGTAGTATTTGATTTCCGGTTTGACCTTTTATATGCATATCTGATCAATTAAACATCTACAAATGAGATTTATTTTTGAGGAAACAAAAGAAATTAAGAAAATATTTATTACATTGGTTGTGGTTCATTGGAGCGAATTCAAAACAATTTTGACTACAAATTATGTTATTGGAAAGCGAAGAAATTAAAACCCTTTCCCTAAGTGTGATTTTATAGATATAGATACATGAAAGTAATTTGTTTTCATCTAGCATGATGAATATTTTATTGTATGATGAATATATTATATTTTAATCATTCATAAATATGTACATTTAAAAATATTAATTTCATTTTTGTATAACAATACTCTTTGAAATCCCATAAAGACTTCCAATATTAGAATTTATACACTCATACAGTATCACGTCGAGGGTATCATTTACTGTAGAAGTATGATTAGTGAAAATATTTAATCACTAAGAGCCCCTCCACTAGAGTTTTTGAGGAGGTCCACATTGGTCCTCCATCTCCCACACTCTCCATTAAAAATAAAAAATATCACGAAGGAGAAAAAATTAAAAGTATTTTACCGAGAATGATAATGAAGTGGCTAGAAAAATTTTATGTAAATGATAGGTCTTTTTAATGAGTTTTTATTTTTATAAAAATTACAAGCACTAATATACAATTTTAATTTTTAATTTCAGGATGATATTTAAGAGAAAGAGGGATGGGTCTCTTTTATCCTTGAGGGTAGGATGGACTTACTAGCCACTATTTTAGTAAATTCAAAACACCTTGGATGCATAAGATGATTCAAAGAGGGTGATAGTATTCAGAATGATTTCATCCATCAGTGTAACTGATCAAGAAGAATATAAATTTTATCCATAAAATATGAGCTCAAATTTTTGAAACAGTCCATGGGAGATCAAATTCATCCAGTTTTGCAGTGTATATAAGAACAGTTGATGAGACAGTCATATTCTACGTAACCTTCCATACATGTATATCCCAACTAGTCGGTTGTGCATCATATACAACTATCCTAGCCAGACCACTCTGCCCAACCTTTCTACTATGATCCCCCACCTCCTTGATATGTCCCAACCATATACTGTGATTTGTATGTTAAAAATCCTCATAAACATATTGTAGTATTAAATCTCATTTATTTTTTTGTGGGATCATTTATATCACCAACATATGTTGTTGGGTCATGATAGAGTATCAATACTTGATATTATTTATCATATTAATCTACCAACATTTCCTACTAAGGATTTTATCATAACTCGGGATTATTTTGGTCATTTTTTACTTTTTCCATATAGCCTTCTTCATTATCATTCAAATGAGGAATTTATTTCTTAATAGTAATTTCAATTTATTGAAAATTGATTATAAAGTTTTTTGACATTTAAATTATATAATAATATCATAAATAAAAAAAATGGCCCAAATGAACCAAAAGTTTCAAGAACCAACAGCTGTATATACTTTTGATATTTCTGATAGGTTACAAAAATAATCTTCAGGTTACTCTTCCTTGGGTAATATATATGAGTTTCATATGATGTCTAACAAATATGGAAGATAAAATATATTAAGAATAATTAGAAAATATTTCATGGATATAAATTATTTTCAAGATCTCATTTTGAATGTGTTGTAGTTGTTTTCCATGAAAATTAATCAATTTTCATTTAATTAATTAAATATGGCTTAAATTGACTAAATATATTAATTTTTTAATAAGGTATATACAACTTATTCTTATACAAAATGACACCACAAATAATCATGTTTTTATTGATTAATAATTCATTTTCACTCATGTGCAATATTTGATGAATCATAATTAATTTTCAAAAATATATGTGATATTATTACTGAAGAAGATTCTGTTTCAAATTTTTTATTTATTGATGGGTACGAATATAAACATAATTACTAACTAATGAAATTTATATTTTCATCAATTGTGAACTACTTTTAATGTAGGGGGAATTGAATGTTTTGCATATTCTGCCAATGTTAACGCACTATATATCTGTTTTTCTCTTTAAAAGTGATTTTGGTAAACAAATTATGCCATTATTAGAAATGTACATTTTATTTTTTTAAATAAGTTTATTATATTTTATTTTTATTTTTTATGAAATTATTTTTAGTTGATATAATTTTATCTGTAGGGCAAGTAAATTTTTTAACCAAGAATACATGTCAAAAAATTACCCAAATGTAATCTAATATGTGAATGTAGTAGTAATTATCTTTTATATCAAATATTATTTTGATTTATGATATGTATATATATATATCATTTTTTATTATCTTTTTAATGTTTTATAATCACAGTTTCATCCTAAAAAAGGACATGTTGAATTTGGCTATTATGGTTTATGGTTTATGTATGAGATATGCATAACTATGGAAACTAGTACATTTATTAAGTAAAATTTTATTAATTAGTTTATATTTTTGGTCATATTTTTCTATTTTTAAATCTAATATCATTCATTTTTGTTGTAGACAGAAAATGATGTAGATTATTATATAAAAAATGAACTTACTGATCTTCGATCTTTCTTTTTGATCTATTTGTTAAGTATTATTTTGATTTAATGTATCTATATTCTGATGTTTGTGATTAATTCTACATTTTCCTAATAACATGTGTTAAAAAACAATTTTTTTTATAATAGGTGTTTCTAAATAATTAAATCAAATGAATTCTTTAACTATAACATACAATGATTATGTTTTAACTTTCAGGTATGTGTTTTGTAATTCAACATCATTATACAAATGCATAAATAATTTTTTGATTATCTCGATAAAAGTATGTGTGTTTTTTTATAATTTTAGTCAATGAAACCGTTTGATTGATTTACGTATAATTTTTTTCATTTACATAGATTCTAATTATTTTGGCGGTGTAATATTCAAAATTTTCAATTTTATTAACATTCGGCGTCTGTTTTTACCAAAAATGACACAACATTATTAAAATAAATTAGAACCGCCTTTAGTATGGGTTTCATTAAGATACAAACACCCATAAACCAAATTGATTCTTTTTTTTCCTAGATTATCAATAATAAACACCAAAAAAACTTTTTTTCCACATCACCATTATAAAGTTTAATTAAGAACACTCATAAAAATTGAAAAACAAACAGACGTAAAATCATGTTTTTGCACAAGTTTATAAATATGATTTATTCTTTTATGTTGAAAAAAAATTAATTTCCATAACATGATGTAATAAATAATGTATAATTGTTTTCATAATTTATATTTACATTTTCATATTTTTTTATAAGAATAATTTCATATTTTGGATTAAATATATAAATACTAAAAATAAAATTAATTACATTGATAATTTTGAAATAATTATTTTACAATAATTATTTTATTTAAATTATATAATTTTTAACTAATAAATTTAATAAATAAATTTTAGTTTAATAGTTTAAAATTAAGGCTAAATTATATTCCCAAAATTTTTCTTTTCATCAATTATAATAGGGGACACATTATTCACTTGATATCACACCCATATATTTGGATTTTTTAATTTAAGCTCTCTATTTTTTATCCTAAAAGAGTCTTATATATTTTTCATAGGCCCCTGGTATCCACATGTAATCTTATGACCTTCTGTTCCATAAAGACTTCAATGATAACGTCAAATGAACAAAAGTGATTATTATATACACCTTACAATTTTTTTTTATTTTTTTTCAAACCATGTCCTAACCATAGTTCAATAATGAAATAAGTATCAATTGTATACTAAGGTTTCATTATATTAATGTGAAACCTTAAATTATTCATTTCCGTTAGCATATAAAAATAAATGAAATCTAATGGTGTGTTGTGTGGACCAGTGCCACCTTCATGTAACATTTTCCTGTTTTTTGACATGATTTTATTAATCTTTCCAATATTCATAAAATATCCATAAAAATTTTATAAAATCTAAATTATTTTATTATTAATGTATTAAAATTTTGTTACAATCTTCTTTAACAATACTCACCAATCAGTATATATGTTCTTCTTTTTGGGGTATGTTTAACCACCTATATAGACAATTCTAAAAAAACTCCATGGATGTGTTTGGGACAAAATATAATATTATTATAAGTAAATAATAAAATAATTATTATTTTTTGTTATATAATGATTATATTTTTTATTTAAATTAATATTAAATTATCTAATTTGTTCACTAAAATCCCCAAAATAAGAAGACATTGATTGGGTTTTCATTAAAAAATAAGTGTACACTATATAATAAATAATTATAATATGATAACAAATATTATATATTAGATAAAATATATATGAATTTGGATCTTAATAAGTTATATAATGAGAATAATTTGATTATTCAAAATGATAAAAACATGGGAAGAATGAATTTAGAACATGGTTAGAGTTATTTTGTCTTAAATTCGAATTCTTTAAGGCATGATTCTCTTATAGAATAATTTATCGATTAAATCATTAATATTAGGTCCCCATTATCAATTTTACAATTATTCTAATATATTTAATTTTATTTATTGCATTCTTCAATGTTGATTTTATCATATTTTTCAGACTCAAATATTTATAAATATATAATTTATTTGATTCAAAAATTATAACATTTTCACATGGTTCATGTAAGGAACAAAATGTGATGTTGAATAAATATTCTCCCTAGATGAGATGTAATATCATGAAATACATATTATTCATTAAAATTAAATTTTAATTTAAATATTTCCATTTCATGATGCTTTTATATTAATTCTCATCATGTCATATGGATTTTGATAACCCTATTCATGTTCATTTATTTATGATTAATATGTAAAATATTACATATATATGGGTAGATACATCACACTAATTATATTATGTGGTATTTTATTTTAATTTCTAGGAATTTAATTTTTTTTCAATATAAACTCCCTTTTGAAAAGATTCATTCTTTTTAATATATGTCTTACCTATTCTATTTTTGTAACTAAAATAGAATTATTTGAGTTATAATATTTTCTTTACAAATAATACTTCAATATATACTTTATAAATTGATTTCACATTTAATATAATTCATCCACTTATATTTTTGGAATAATTTATTTTTGATTCAAATCAACATAATAGAATACTCTATGACATAATGGTATGATTTTATTAAGAATGAACTCCATATATTGAATTAATATTTGTTTCAAGATCATGTTTTCTATAATTCTAATGTTAACTTATTAATTTTAAAAATTAAAAATGGTTAATTTTCTATGATTCTAACAATTTTTATTAGCTATTTTAAAAGGTAAATTATATTACTTTTTTGTGGGTTTTAAAAAAATGTTATTTTTAATATTTTCCCACTATCATTTCATTTGATTATCTATATGATTATTCATGGAATAATTTATTGATATTTATATAATAAAGGTTATTTTTTTGAAGTTTTCACTATAAATTTTTTAAAATAACATTATAATTTGATCCATTACTTTTTATTTTTGTTTAAATATTAAAAATTGTCATTATTAACATTTTCCTTGGGAAAACATCATTATAAAACATTTTTCATTATTATTTGAAATATTATCTATATATTTTAATGGATTCTATATTAAAAATTATTTTCCCCCAATATTTTAAAAACATCTCAATTAAAAGAAATGATATTTAATATTTCAAAATTGATTTAACAAAACTCCATAGAAATACTTTTCATCAAAGTATTTTTCTTCTGAAATATCAAATTCTAGATAGAGGATGTTTTTAAAATATAACCATCTGCCATCTTTATCAATATGTATTATCTAATGTTATTATTTTTTAGAGAAATTGTTCATCATTTCAATTATCTATACTAATAATTTTCATTGTGTGACCATGATTTTCAACCCAATGTGTTTAATCTATGAATTTCTTATTCATGATTTATCTGATTGAAGTATGTCAACATATCCTCTATACGTCAATTCATTGGTGAAAATTATTACCTTAACCATATACTCTTTATATGTATGGTGTAAAAATATTCATTTATTTTCCAGACTGAATGGAATTTTCCTAGAGTGTTACGTGATTTCATTGGATAATAATTCATTTTATGTGGATTTATAGTGTAATTTATATTAATGAAATTATGAGCGATTTACTCATTTTATTACATTTTAAAGGGTTTTTAAAACCACTATCATTTAAGGGTTCTTTATTGATTCATATAACCAAACCCACTTTCAATATATATGATATATTTGATATGACGAATGGATGATTTTGTTATGGAAATCATATGTATATATGGTGATGGGTGAGGTCCTTTATCATACTCTAATGTATGGATTATGATTTTATATATGATGATTTACAAATGTGTGTCCATACATTGATTTTTTACAATATGAAAGGGTGATCATATTTTGATATTTTTGACAATATAAAAGGCTCCACACACTTTTATTTGTTCACAATGTATTTATATGATTATGATATTTCCATAGTATTATGAATATTCTTATCACAACATTTTTCATTCATTGGTCCAATTTATTTATCAGTGTCCCTGAACTCATATGATTTGTTTTTTATATTAGTTGGGAATATAATCGATAATTTCTGTTTTATATTTTCTGATTTTTTAGTTATGATTTTCATATAAATATTAAATATACACGTATTCAGAACATATGCTCAGTCATGATATTTGATCATTATTAAACATGTTTTCCCTTATTTTTCATCTAATTTAACTAGTTTATGATGATTCCATTTACCTAGGTTATAATGATTATAAAAGTAGGAAATATAAAGTATTGATTTTTATTTGGATAATTCTTGGGGATATTGTATACTTAATATGGATAAATTATTTTCATATATAATAGGTGAAAATATTACATTGTTACAAAAACATGGGTACTTGATACTTAATGTTTCTTCCTAATTCTCTAAACTCTAATACAAAAATGTTGGTGTAATGTACTATGATGAAATATTTTCATTATGATAGTTAATTAAGATGGTAAAATATTCGTGATTCTATTGTTGGAATAAGATAAGTGTTTAGAAAAATTTAGAGTTTAGGATGTCATTAGTTGATGATAATTTAGTTTTTATAAAGGTTGTGATATTTTTATAAGTAAAGGATTATCAATATTTTAAATGTGTATATAACCCTTTTGGTTAATTGAAATAATATTGAATATATTGGGGATTATGAAAAGGGGAATGTAGTAAAAAACGCATGGGAAAATTATATTAATAGAATAATATCTCAACGAATTCATAATGTAAATATTACATGGTCCTCATTAAAATTAATTTTTTTCGGATAATTAAATCTGATACCCAATATATTAAAGATGTTTCTTCGGGTAATAACCAAAAAAGGGAGTGTTGGATATTAACTAAATTGTCACAAACTGCCTGATAAATTTGTCTAACAACATAGTGGGTTTTATAATCCCAAAGAATTTTCTATAGTTTATTCACATTGCATTTAAATAACCATTATCTTGGTTTTGATTTTGATTTTAAGTGTTTGGGTTATATAACCTCGTACAAAATTACAATGGATAACCATCGATTGAAAAAGGAATGTCCATATTTGAACCAAAATAATTAAATGCTAAATACAATGGTGTCAAGGTGGAATATCTCTTTATATTTATGTTTTTATATTAATATTTTGTATGTTATAATAACCAACTTGGTTTTAGAATTTTACAAAAATTTAATCAAGTAAATTATGTTAAAAAATTTATTATTTTTGAAAACTACCATTTCTTATAACCCATATAATGGACATAATAAAATGGTTAGGAATCATTGTGTTTTTCAAATATGTTGTAAAATGATAAATTCCCAGCCTGATCTATGTTTTTTTGGTTGATATATTAATAAACATTAACAATCAAAAAAATTAATTATTTTCATTTTCATTTGTATTTATCAATGATATTATATAATATTCAAAAAGTTATAATGATTTTGAGGAATATCTATGAATTTCTATTTATAATTTTTTCTTTAAATGTTTGGGAAAATAAGCTAAATTTTATAATAACTATAAAAATAAAAATTATAAAAAGGATATATTTTTAGATATCTATATTTATTAACCCATGGTTGAGGAATGAATAAAACTACTTATTTAAAATACCCTAAATGTAGAGATAAAAAATGGTTGACTGATTTTGACAAATTATATAATTTAATATTCATAAGCCTATTATTCATTATCCATTCATGATATTTTTGGTGAACTTCCTTATACTTTTTTAGTTTGATATATATTATGTGGTGCTTGATTTTAAAATAGTTTAGGGATAAGTGTAGAGTTAAATTATATATGGATATATTGACCTTCGATGGTTTCATATATTGGATAATATAATTTTAGGAAATGTTAATCAGAGAGAATATATGATTAGGGTATACAAATTCATGGATATATGACTGTATAAATGGATAATGTTTTCTGAATAAATATATGTAACATTATATAGTCTAAAAATACATTTTAGATACCATGATATACTTTATAAATAGAAATATGAGTATGTTAAAAATATGGTCCCCTAAATTTTTCAATGATCATTAATTAGAATTAACATTATCCAATTAATTTATAGTGTAGATTCTAGAAACTCTATATTTCATGAAACTTTATCAATAAATAAACAATGTGTATGATATCATGCTCCACACATAACTCCATATTAAAATAAAATAGTGGTAAATTTTTTTGGATAAAATTTAAATATTGATGTTTGAGCATTAAAACCAAGATTTGAAGGAGAATGTAAGAATAGGACTAAACAACATTATAAAATATTAATAAAAAGAAAATAAAGGAAACTTTTAAAATTAATTAAACACAATTAATATTGTTAAAATGAACATTAATATTATTTTAATCTCAATAAATATATTTTAGTAATTATTTTATTTTACTTAATAAAAATTTCTATTCAAATAATACAATGATTAATAGTGGTAGAATATATTTTATATGAACAAATTGTTAATAATAATTTATGGATTAAATTATTGGATATATTAATGAAAATGATTAAAATTTAAAAATCTATTTTCTAATATAAATATATTTTTATAAAATTATTATGTTTTTATTTCTATGATAAATTATATAATTTGATAATTTTAAATTTTCAACAGAAAAATCCAAGTTATATTTAAAATTTAAAACTTTTCTTATAATGAAATTTTAGTACATTTCATTTGCTGTTTATTTTTATGAGAATAATGAAGAAGTTAATTATTTCTAAAAATATCATTTCTGTTATATTATTATAATATAAAAGTTACCTGAATGTGTTAAAAAACTTTCATATAATATTTATTTATATTCATTTATAATGAAAATAAATCAATTAAAATTATTTTTATGTGTATATAAAACCTAGGTATTTCATTTTTTATCATATGTTATATTTTACTCGAAATTCAAATTTATTCGATTATATTAGAATATTAGTTTTTAATAATTCTAATAACTAAATCCAAACAATTAATTAATAATTTCGATCAACATGATATTATTATTTTATAAAGACACATCCATTTTTGAAAAAAATAATGATTATAATGAATAATGATAATGACATTATAATGGTAAAAATATTGTATTTAAAAAATAATTATTTTAATTATTTTAATTTTTATCTAATAAATTAAATAATTATATTTTAAATGATGAATATTTTTTGATTTTTAAAAATATAAATAATTATATGAAGAAACATTTAATTGGTAACCAAAGATAAAAATTATTAACACATAATTTTTAAAATAACATTTTTCAACAAAAACATGTTTTTTATATATAAATTCTATAAATTTAACGGTTAATTTTATATAAGTTATTTATTGATTTATATTAAATATTGATAAAATTCAGGATTATATAATATATCAGGCATCTCCGGTCCATTCCTTTGTGAAAATATGGTGTCCCATGTGTTCTGGTAGGTCAAGGTGATGTATCCTACACACTTTTCCAAATTTTCAGTTTTTTAGTATTGTTTCCAGTTTTGTGAATACTGTCATTGGTGAGATAGAGGTGAATAGTGTCGTCGGTGAGAAAGATGTGAATATTTTAATCAGTGAGGCATATTTAAACGTTGTCATCATTGATACACTGTGAACAATGTCATTAGTGAGACAAATTCGAGGAGTGTCATTCATGAGACAGATGTGAACATTGTCATTAGTGAGATAGATGTGAATAAATTCATCTGTGAGTCAGATGTGAAAAAATTCATCAGTGATCCATTTTTAAACATTGATATCGGTGTGTAATTTTTGTTGTCGGAATCCAAAATTCATTTGTATTGTCGGCAGAAATGAGTCATTTTTAAAGTCGGCATTGGTGAAACATTTTGTATTGTCGGTGTCGGTGAGTAATTTTCTACTATTGGTGTTAGTGAATCATTTTTATTTTCGGCATCAGTATGCCATATTTATTTTCAAAATCGTTAGGTCTATATAGTTTCAGATAATTTGTAGGACAACAGTGCTTCCAAAAATCAGTAGTTGTAAAGTGTTTCCATATGTCGGTAGGTGTAGAATGTTTTCATCTTCCTATAGTTCATCCATTTAACACTTTCATTAACTAACTATACATTCATTCAATTGATTTAATGGATTTAAATCCAATTCAAATCCCATTACTCATATCTCAATTTTTGTAATTCTTAAGATGCCTTTTCATGGTCACACTGCGTGGTTTGTTGTGATCCACTTTTAATGGAGAATCAAGTGTATCATAAATTGATGATCCGTTATATAATCTGAAGGGATAAGAAATATTCTTCCCCTGTTATACATTCTAGTTCTATGGTTTGAGACATTTGAGGCTTTCCTTCTTCCCATAGGAGTGTATTGATCAAACCTTAATCCTTGGTTCGTTTCCCCTTGTTGTTCTTCTAGTTACATTGGCATCCCTTATTTTGCTGCAAGCAGCAAGTGTCGACCCATCATCCATAAAAGGTATTTTCTACCACTTTTTTTATGTTTTCTTTGATCATTCCTCTCCCCATCTCTTTTCTATGTTATGGAATGTCATCTCTATTATTCTAATCGAGGTTTATTTCTTCTGGTTTGGTGAGTTCTTTCCACGACGTCCTTGGGTAAATGTAGTTGTCACGGGGGGAGGCGATCCTGATTTGTTGCATGGATTTTTATTGTGCAATGAAGGTTAAGAAGAATTAGAGGTAGAGGATTAATTGATTCTATATTTTTTTACATGAAACTATTATTTTAGAATGTTTTACACCACTATATGACAATATAACTATCATAATAGATATTTGAACAGAATAAATAATTTTTTATTAATCGTATGTTATTGCCTCTTGTTTTGATAGATAGTGTGACATCTATGATTTCCTTTTTTATAATGTCATTCTTGATGAAAATTAGTAAATAACATAAACTAGGATTAATTGTAATTATTTTTCAATGATGATGTGGTATGTAAAGGAATCTGGTTGTGGTTGTAGTAAGCATGATTAATTGAATTAATTGATTAGCGAGAGGCATGTTGATTATTTTTGTTAAGTAATTGAAGGATTTCCATTTATCTATTTAGTTAATTTGTTATAGAATACTGTTTAGGTTTTCGATAGATAGAACCTTAAAATAATTAATCAGTTAATTCTAGATGGATTAAATAGCTGACTTTTTGATAAAAGATAATGCTTGTTAGGGTTCTATGTTTCCCTCTTGCTCGTAATGCTAACTGCCATATACGTTGGATCTATGAGTGCTCATTATGTATGATGACTGGATGGCTTGTTTTAGAAACAATATCCCAGTTTAAATATTTATTCCTATTTATAGTGATGTGCTATGAGCCTGGATGGATGTAATGAGATGTGGGGGAAGGGAGGACCATTGGTCGTGGTAGTAGTTGGGGCCTAGAGTGGAGAGATGCATCGATATTTTGCATGTGGGTGTCAGAGATGATAATAAAGATAGTGAAATGGGTTGGATTTAAATGTTGGATGCTTTCTGAATCTTGATTCTCATTTATATTCATTACCTTCCCCACTCTTCAACGAATTTGTTCATTTAACCCTATATCCAAAAATAGGTGAAGATGAACGAGGTTTGACCCATGATTTTTTTGTTTATCTTATGAAATATGGATGGGTCTTCACTATTTCTATAGGTGGAAACGTCTCTACAGGTAGTTCACTGACTCACAACATTGAGACACATGGGTTTGGTAGCTCAAAATGTTTTTCTAGAATTCATGGGAATATGAGAAATTAGTATTTCTTTTAATAACGGATTGAATAAATGATGTTATCCCATGAGGTTGGAACATGTTGGGAAGTGATGCTGAGGTTGAAATTTAAAGGTACATTGTACATTGGGTGTGATGCTAATGGAATATAATGTGGAATTGATTATGGTTAATTAATGTTTAAGGAACTAATTAAAATGATTTAAAACTGAACAAAATATAATGAAGTAATATAATAAATCTCTATAAATGGTTTTCTATATATAGGATACAATATCTTTGTAGTGGTAATCCAAAGTCCAATATTCATTAGAATATGTTGAGTATAAGACTAGGTTATGCACATAGTTTTGTTGTGAGATATAGAAAATTCAATAATTTTTGTGTTTATATATTATATTCCACCATTCATTTACGAAAACTGAAACCCTAGGGATTCTGATCCCTGGGGGTGTTTTCCCCAACATCTCGTTTGGAGGATGGATGTCTGACAACCCATTTTGGCCTTTCTCTCTTCTCTGGGTAGTAACATGTTCTAGTGGGCACAAAAATTTGTTTTTCCCCATTTATGTATATAGAGGGATATATCGGATTGTGGATATTCACCCACATATATTCTAGATATAGTTTCCTATGGACTACTACATATGTAACATGTATAGTTTGTGATGGTTTGAGGATCCATGCTCAGTGTATAACATGTAATGACTTCAGGTATAAATGCTGAAGTATGATTCATTTTATACGGACTGTGGTTACTCTTAGAAACAAAAATTTAACTATTTGTTGTGTTAATTGGGTGGTTCTTTGACCATGTGTCTGTGGGAAATCAATTTATTGGATGAGTTACATGTGTTAGTGCTCTCCTAGGTGTCTTCGGGCTAGTCTATTTTGAGAGATATGGTTAGGACGTGCGACATTGGGGAAAAATAGAAAACTAGTGGGGAAGTGGTAGCTGGGTACACATGATAATCATTATTATATTATGTAACGTTGTATGATATACTTGTTTAGTGTATCCATGGTGGGTCAAGGAACATAGTATAGATCTATAGTTGAGGAGTAAGTGTCACTTTTTGTTCACAGTGATTTATCATGATTTCATTACATTTTCACAATGGGATCCAGGGAGGATCCTTCTGATTATATTATTATAATCACCCTAGGTATATATAACCCATTTTTTCTGGTCACTAGGAGTAGGTTTGAGATCAGGCTGGTCAATACTATCTTGGGGCTGTATGAGGGTTTCATACTTCATAGTCAGTTCTTTTTTTTACATTTTTTTGTATTTGTGGTTTTCCCTTTTGTTTATTGTTGTTTTTCAAGACATTACATATTTTCAATTGAGATTTATTTTATATTTCATTCTGAGTTAGAGTTTCTGGTGTCTATGTTATTTCTCACTCTTTTGAAATTGTTCACTTAGAGGGTAATTCCTCCCATTTTGTGTGTATATTATACCTTCGATGATAGTCTCCATAATGGGGCCAACTTGATGTTGGATTAGGGGGTTATTATCTCCCTTCTCATATAAAAAGACTAGGAGGGGTACACCTTGGGGGGAGGGGTTGTGGAAAATTTGTTTCTGAGGTCTGGGTTATGGATAGAATTGAGTTTGGTATTAGGTACATGTGAGGATTCATGGGTTAGTTGTGAGGTGATGCTAGTAATGTTTAGAATGTGTAGTAAAAATTTGAGATCGGATGTGACATAGGAATTTTGGGCCCCCTCTGATCTGATTCATGGACCTTTATGTATATAGTTTCTACTAAATGAGGTGGTACCTGTTGTAGGTTAGAGACCTAGAAAATGATAATATATAATTCTTCTTTGTTCCTATGTTTGAATGGGTATACCTTAGGATTGGTTACCCTAAAATGAATAAAAGAAAATTACGAATTAATTAATGTTGATTCATCCATATTCTGGGATTAAGACTTATATCATTTTGTTAATTTTCATCTCCTGTCCTAGGTCGATTCCATCATCAGTTTCACGTAGAAGATATATAGAAGGCTCCAACAACAGATCGTCTCTAGGTAGAGATTGACGGTGATGAAATATGAGGTAGGACACTCCTAGAGTTTCATCACCATAGTGTGTATAATTTCAAGGGTTCCATTTCAGATTCAGTCAAGAAATATAGGTTGGAGAAGGTCAACATAGCCTTTAGTTCTATCCATTCTCGGAGGGAGAAGTAGGTTTATTTGGTTGTGACAATGCTATATGGGGCCATGAGGTATTGGTGGTTCATGTTCCTCATGGATCTCAAGGAATTGGGGATTTTGTGGAAGGAATTTAAAAAAAGATTTAGATTTGAGTTTCTTTCTTCTACCATGAAGGTGTCTAGTAGTCAGGATCATCATAAATTTCGATAGGGGATCTCCATTGTGTGAGAGTTTGGAATCCATTTTAGGAACCATTTACGATATGGATCTGAACTATTTATATATAATGAGGCAAGGGCAAGGAATTTAGATAATAATTTTCATTTAGAGATCTAGTGTCATGTCACCCCGTTTATGATAAGGACATAACATGAGGTGTTGGAAAAGGTAGAGGTACAACAGAAGAAATTATCCATAACTGATTTTCCATGAGAGGGGAGTGATTATGATTCATCACAATGAAGAGCTATGTTATGGGGTTCCAAATTTTCAAGGCAGAAGTGTTTCTGTTCGGCTGGGGGTAGGTCTGCCCCCTCAATATCTCTTTTCCCTGGGTGTGGTATCTCGTAGGCCAATGCCAATGGACCAATAACCTGTTTATCTTGCGAAGGACATGGTAATTAGTGGTAAGAGTGATGGAATTTTCCAAGCATTCAGTGTTCCCCAATTGTTTCACTCTTGGTTCTTCCATTGAGGCAGTTTCATCAAAGGAAACAATAGTAGGTTGCACCAGCATTAGATCAGCAGAGAGAAGATGGCGCAGGTAGGGGACATCCTTGTGAAGCACCCCGTCCATATAGAGCAGAGTGCGGCTGTGGTGGTGGTCATATTCAGTGTTAGAGTTTTCGTGGAGGACATTGTGGATTACATAATTCTTCATATTTACACGTTCCAGGTGATCCAAAAGTCATTTTAAGTACCCTTTTCTTGTTTTCTACATGGGTGTATGCCTTTTTTGATTGATGAGAGACACAATCCATCATATCCCCTTCCCCTTTCCATTAATTGGAACATGAGTTAGTGAGGCTTCTAGTTCCATTGGAATCGACTACACCTATAGGATTTTGAGATGACTTGTTTTAATTATCTAGAGACTTTGATCTAGTGTTGCGGTAGCACCACTCTGGGGGTGATTTACTATGTTTTCAAATATAACCTTTTGATGTCATCATCAATAGGGATATTTGGTAATCGGTGAAAGATATCCTGGATTGCTTCTTGAGGTAGGTGGTGTTCTTCTTTTCTTATGGAGAGCCAGTGTTGTTTGATGGCTTACTAGACCCTCATATGTCTGAATTATTTTTCATCATTATCATCATTTATGAATGATATGATGTTATGTTCTTTATAGGATCAGCAGTTGGTATTTTCCATGGTCATAGAAGAGTACACAAATGTCTTTCTGGAAGAGGTTGTAGAATTACTCCCTTGATGATAGATCATTTTTGTGATCCATTTACATTCTGGAGAATCTCCGATATCTATGTATCCATATAAAATGGATTCTTCTAAGTAACATGAGCTACATATAAAGATTGATTCTCTTTTAGAGTGTTTTTTTGATTGGATGAGTTTGTCATTGGGGGGTGCACCAGTTTTTTTCACAAAGATTGTTAAGAGCAGTTTGCAGTTCTGTATTAATTATCGACACTTAAACAAAGTTATTGTGATGAATCTCTATCCTTTTCCGTGGATTAATGATTTTTTGATCAACTGAAGGGTGAATGTTGGTTATCGAATATTGATTTTCAGTTATTATATCATCAGATGTGTGTGAAGGATGAGGATATTCTGAAGTCTTCTTTTTTGTTTTCATCATGGGGTTTGTGAGTTCCTTGTAATGTCGTTTGGTCTGAAAAATTCTCAATCTATGTTCTTTGGGTTGATGAATTCCATGTTCTATGAGATCTGGGATGATATTTTTTTGGTTTTCAACGACGACATCCTAGGGTACTTTGTGTCTATGGAAGAGCATGCAGAGCATCTATATTTCATTTTGGGTGTTCTTTGTGAATAGAAAATGTTTAGAATGATTAAAAGTGTGTATCATGGGCTCTAGAAGTCTATATCAAGGGAAAATTTGTATCCTAAAATGGTTCTCTAGAGATCCATTGAAGATAGAAGCAGTTGTTTCCAGGGAATCCCCTATGATAGTGGAAGAGGTTTTATGTTTCCTTGGTCTTGCAGTATACTATAGGAGCTTCGTAGCCAATAACTGTTAGGTTGAGACTCCTGTGACAGCATTGAACTAGAATTATTAGATGATTGTGTGGACTGATGAGTGTTATAAATCTTTCGAGTACCTGAATGATAAGATGTCCGTTGCTCTAATTGGTTGTCTTCCTTGACAGGGAGTTCATTTTGATGTTTTCTGTGATACATTATGTCTGGGGCTAGGCTGCATTCTAAGGAAGTATAGGTCAATTTTTTATTATGGGTCTTGGTAGTTGAATTCCCTTGATTGTAAATATACCACCCATGATCTTAAGTATGTGTATATGTGTTTTCACTAAATTTATTGTGACATTATCTCATTGGAGAGAGCATTATTGTTTTCACCAATCATAAGAGCCTAAGTTATGTTTTCTCCCAGTGTGACTTGAACATTACCCATCATTAGTAGATGGAGTTCTAACAAGAATATTATTTTGAAATATAGTATACACTAGATAGGGGAATGTTGTAGTTGGTGCATTGAGTAGAATATCATGTAGTGGTGCAATGTGTTAATATGGTGATTCATGGAGAGTGATGGAAGAACATTCAACATTACATCTCGATATTCGAGGAATTTCGGGGAATAGGTTTCTTTTTCATATGATAGTGTATATATCTCTACTACAGCAGGTGGAAGATTCCCAGTTGGGCGATCTAGAGATGGAGATCTTGAGAGACTGAGTTGTTAGTTCAGAGGCCCTTGATGGTTGGTCTGAAGATGAACATCACCGAGTGTTGTATTAGAGAAGGATTTTCATTCCTTTGGAGATATGTGATATGGTTATAAGTGGGTTACATAGACCACATTTAGTTATTCATCATGGAATGAAAATTATGTGACAAGCCTTGAGAAGTCAATTTTGGCAGCCAGGGCTAAAGCAAGTAGTTGCATAGTTTGCATCTCGATGATTGGTCTGCATGAGTGTGATGTGAGAGCACTATGTTCCTGATGGTTTTCTCATTCATTGGACGTTCATCTATGTATGTGGGACAACAAATCAATATACTTGTATGGTGGTTTACATTGAGATCCGGGAGGCCATGAAACTATATGGGTGGCTGTGGATCATTAAATAAATCAACCCACGTTATAGAAATCAAGGAATTGAGATCGGTGGATGTTTTGTCGAGGAAGTATCTAGAAGTGGTTGAGTGACTCCACTAAGCCTTGAGGATTATTATTTCTGAACAAGATCCTCATTTTAACTCTAGGGTGTGTAATGGTCTCTAGCATGCATTCAGATCTCGGCTATTCCTTACTACAACTTTTCATCTGAATATAGACATTCAGATAAAGTGAACCATACAGACTTTTGAAGACATGTTTCGTTCTTGTTTCCTGGATTTAGTAGGTTCGTGGATGAGAAACGTACCCTTTTTGGAGACCTCTTACAATAATATTTTTCACTCAACCATCGGTATTACATATTTTCAAGGCTTGTATGGAATACCTTTCTATTCTTCCTTATGATGTACTGGGGTTAGAGTTTTAGAAAACTTTGGACCGCAACTCGTACAGAACACAACATAGATGGTTCAAAAGATTCATGAGAGGAGTAATGTAGTGTGTGATCATCAGAAATATTATGTAGATAAAATGAGGATACATTTTCGAGATGTTGGGGTAGGTGGACCCATAGTTTGTGGAATCATATGGTTCTAAGAGTGGATAGATGCATCTGTTTATGCATATGGGTGTCGCGGAGGACACTATTGATGATGAAACATGTTGAATGCGAATGTTGGATGCTTTTCGAATCTTGTTGGCTGTTTATCTAAATTATTTTCCCCAGTGGTAAAGGTATCCTTTCTTGATACCCACCTTCCAAAAAGATTTGAAGAATCATGGTTTAGGCCTTATGCTTTCCATGGTTAGCTTATCGAGGATTCATGGGTTTCTTCTCATTCTGTAGGTGGAAAAGACTCGACGTGTAGTTCACCTACTCACTATGTTGAGCCGCATGTTTTTGGTAGCTTAGAATGTTTTTCGAGAATGTCTCCAAATATAGGAATGTAATACTATTGTTAATAAAAGAAAAATTAAATGATTTTATCCCATGTGGTTAGAGAATGTTGGGATGCAATGTTGTGGTTGTAATTTAAAGGATCACTGAACATTGGGAGTGATTCTAATCAAATATAATGTGTAATTGATAATAGTAATTTAATGTTTAAGGAAATAATTGACATAAAGTAAATCTTATAAAAAGTAAATATGTAATATAATAAGTCTATTTTAATAATTAATTGATTATAGGAAACCGAGTTCTAGAAGTGGAAGATGGGGGTCCGGGAGACGTTAGTTGTAGTTGAGTCTATGACTAGGTCATGACCATTGTGTGGTTGTGGGCTATAGTATTGTCTATAATTTTGGTGTTTCAACATGATATTCAACCCATTCAGTAAGGGTATCTAAAACCCCATAGATTCTAACCCCTAGGGGTGTCTTCCCCAACATCTAGATGAGAGGATGGATGGCTGACTACCCCATTTGGCCTCGCTCACTTCTCTTGGTAGTTACTTGTGCTGGTAGGAAAAACAGTTAGTTTTTCCCAATATATGTGTGAAGAGGGCTGTAATGGATTGTGGATATTCACACACATATATTCTAGATAGTGTTTCATATAGACTATTATAGGTGTAATGTGTATAGGTTGAGATGTATTGAGTATCCTTACTCATTGTATATAATGTAATGTCGTGAGGCATAATACCCAATGTGTGATACACATTATACATGTTGTAGGTGCTCCCAGAATCAACCTAGTTACTTTTGGTTTTGTGAATGTTGTGGTGCTCCACCAAAGTGTTTGTGGGAATGATTTTTATTTGAGCAGGTTCATATGGTAGAGCTACCAGAATTGTCTTTGAGATGGTATTTTTGGATAGAGATGCTTAAGACGTACGATGTTGGGGAAAAGCAGTAAACTTGTGGGGAAGTGGAAGCAAGGTACCCATGATATTATTTATTATATAAAATAGTCTTGTATGTAATATTTGGTGAGAGTAGCCATGGTGAGAGTATCCATGGTGAGTCTGGGAATATAGTATAACTATTTACGTCAGGATTCAGATTCACTTATTGTTCAATGTGATTTAGAATTAATTCTTTAATTTTGAATGGGAGGCTCTTGGTGGATATTTCTGAGGGTAATTTTATTCTCACACTACATATATATAAACTATTTTTTTCAGGTAACTTTGATTATATTGGAGATAAAACTTTTTAATACTATCATGGGGATATAGGAGCTGTTCGGGATATGCGGTCGCAGTTATTTTTACTTTCCATTGGTACTTGTGGTTTTCCCATTCAATTTTATTAGTTTGGAAAGAAATTACATATGTCCACTTGGGTTTTCTTTTGTATTGTATTCTGAGGTGGAGTTTATTGGTTTCCATCTTATCTCTCTCTCTCTCTCTCTTACTTATATTTTTTATTATAGGTAAATTCCTCTAATTTTGGGTGTTAACTATACCCTCGGTGATAGTCACCAACCAGGGCCTACATGATGCAGGAATTAGCGGTCACAATCTATTTTCTCACATTGAAGGCCCAAGAAATATACAACTTGTGGGGATGGGGCCGTGACAGTATATCACATACAATTTTGGTAATATGTGTTATTTTATATGTTCAATAATACTTTAGTTATTTTGGTATAAACTAGTTTCCCTTATATATATATAAATAGTACAATTGAAAATATATCAACAATTGTCTTCCAAGAAGGTGAAAACATATTTTGCAATATATTATCGTTTATTATTACACTAAAATCTCCCTCAATATAATATATATATTTTTTGATTCATTTACACAGTAATAGTGAAATGATATACTTAAAAATTAAATGATATTTAGAAATGGTCCATTTTCATCAACTATCGAAGGAGATAATTCCTCCACATCATATAATAGGTATCCATTTTAATTTTTTCATAAAAATATTCCACTTATATAATACTATATTCCTCTCTCATTATCATAATTCAATTTTCATCAATTTTTATCTTATTCCCTTTTTTCCATGTTGACATCTAAGATAATATTGATGGTACCAAAGAGAGTATTACTAACTCATTACCATTTATTCTTAATTTTCTTTTCCCATAATATCATAACTATATTCATTTAATTACCTCATTATAGTTCATATATTGATGTTATATTATATTTATGTTAGAAACAATATTTACTCTTTACCATCGATAAAAAAAAAATAATGTTAACATTGGGTTATATGGACTATTACCTCCATGAAGTAACATATTTTTTTCTTACTAGTTTTATTTATATGTCCATAAATATTCAGATATGAATCCCAAACTTATATTTGAAGAATAATATCATTGTTTTTACATTATAATGATATTGTAGACTTCATTACCCATATTCACACATCAGGATATATCGTGTTTATGTTTTGGTGTCAATTTAGCCAAATACATAAACAATGATAAAAAACACTATCATGGATTAAAATTGGAACTCAAATAATAATTTTATTGTAATTTAATTAAATTTTCTTGTTTCAATAATGTTTAAATAATATAATTAAATTATTCTTAAAAAATTACATTTGATAACAAATGTCACCAAAATAATCTGACACTATTTCAACATTAGTGAAAACATATAAAAAATAAAAAAACTAAATAAAACATGATAATAATTGTTCATTTTTAAATTAAATAAATATTAATATTGTTTATAATAATATATCTAATAAAATAAATTTTAATATTCATAATGATAAGACGACGTGAAGAATGAATTTGGATTAGCGTACAATGTTAAATGTCTAATATATAAATTACTTGAGTCATTTATGTAAACTATGTTTTATTTTTCATGGTGAAATGATTTCCCCGTTATCACCAATGTAAATTATTAACATATAGTTAATTATTTTGAATTTTTTTATTCCATGATTATTCCCTCAAGTGGTTTTTACTCAGTGATTAAAAAAGTTGAATTTTCTTCATCTAAAAACCCTCTCTTTGAGACTACATTTGTATTATATACATAATTTCAATTATGAGTTTTATTGGATTCCTATTTAAACTATTAATTAATGAAATAAATTATATTTATATTAATTAAATTTTAATTTATTTCAATATCATTTATGATTTATTTATATCCTCAAATAAATTGGTGTTTTGTAACTCAATAAAAATTCAATACGTAATTAAATTTTGTCTTGAAAATATTTCATATATGTAGGTAGATAATACCCTATGTTATCATTATTTCATATTTTATATTGTAATCATTTTGTTTAAATTTTTACCAACTTAAACTCCTTTTCAAATGCTTAGTATTTCATAACCTATGTTTTCCATATAGGATATTGTTAACTTAAATAAATTTCTTTGACATATATAGTTTCTATTGAACATCAACCATCATTTTTTCTTATTTAATTTATTTATCATTTTATATAGATTTATATATTTCTATTTTGGGAGAGTTTATCTTTTTATTAAAATTACCTTATATTATTTTTCTCTAGCATCAATGTAAACTTTTATCAGTAATGAAAAAAATGTCGTAATTGGATCCTTATTTCTTGTTTTTTTTTTCATATTTCTTGTGTTCATATTTAATTTTTTCACAAAAAATATAGAGTAATTTATATGATTCATACAATTATATTTCTAATTTTTTAAAAGGAAATATAGAAAAACTATTTTTTCAATGATTTATTTTAATAAATTGTATTTTAAAATAGTTTCCACCAAAATAATTTTATAATATTAATGATTTTTTGATAAAATATTTATTGAATTTTATTTTTAGGAGGAAAATATTTTTTTATAATTTTCACTTCACCATTATGGGAATTACATTTAAAAGTGACCAATAACTTACTCACCTATTTAATATATTGAAATTGAATTCATTAAAAAAATTCAGCGAACACATATTTCCTCATTATTTGTCATTTTTTTTGAAAAATTCACATTTACTTGTATTATAAAATAAAAACTATTTTTCAGCCACATTTCTAAAATATATATTTTAATTGATCTAGGATATTTCATATTTCAAAAGTGGAATTTCAAAAAATTCTTAAATATAATTTCCAATTATTTCATTTTTTATTGAATTGATTAGTGTCTCATTAAAAGTATTTTATAAATATAACAATCAACTTTAATTATATTTATTGATTATATAATTTCAAACACTTTTAATGAAATTATTCCCCCCTATATTTTCATTCATAATAGTTTAGGGGTTATATTTATAAATTTTACTCCAATATAATTCTTCTATGACTACCATATTATTTATCCTTTGATTGAGGGATGTTAACCTTAACTATATATATGAATTTATTGAGAAAATTAATTTCCTAGACAATATATTATTTTTAATTAGGTTTATAATAATATAATATTTATTATAATGTTTGAATATCTTTCACATAGTATATTACATGATGTTATTAGATACCCATTTTTCTATGTGTTTAACATGATTTCATTATTGATAAAATATTTAATTATTTCATTATTCATAAAATATTTAATGATTTTATTTTTATAATACTATTGAAAATGATATGAAATCCATTTTCATTTAGTGGGATCTCTTTTAGTTTACAAATGAATGAATTTTTTTTCCATTTTTTATTATTGTTATGATGAAAGATTAATTTATTTTTGGAACTTAGAAATATGGACGAGGTCATATAAAACCCAAAAAATATTTTTTTAAGAGTTTATCTACCATGATAAAATGTTTCATTGAAATACAATGAATTGTTCACAACATGAAAGGATGGACATAGTGGGATTTGTTCACCGAATTAAAGGGAGGATATAAATATATGATTTTGATCAAAAGTGGATTTTTATGATTTAGTTTATTCAAAATTCTTATTATAATTCTTATTAATATTTTATTCTTTTATTGATCATATATATTAACTAAAAATCCAATAAAGTTGTGATTAATTTAATATATTATTCCAAGATATTCATAGTTTCCCTTATTTATTTTATATAATATTATCATCATATTATTTTCTTATATATCATGATTATTTATGTACTCGCATATTATTCTCACTCATGATATTTTATATTTAACACTTATATTTACACCTATTTTGAATCATAGATTATCCATTTCTTAGGTTTCCATTTCCCTAGGATAATATAATGTTGGTGTTATGAAATTCATAGATGATTTCATGATGTGGAGATGTTGTGGTAGATATTTATGATTAACTACAGGTAATATAGTTTAATATGAAATTGAAAAAATATTGAATTGGTAAAAATAATATTGTTTTTTGTAGTTGATTTTTTCACATGATTATTTAAACTAATAATAAGGAATGATCTAGTAGATAAATTGTAATGATATATTTTCATTAACACATATAATTTATATGGTCACACCTTCATGAAATTAATTTATTTGTGTTAGTAAACATTCTATATGATGATGAAAATATAAATTTTCAAATTATAGATATCTTACTTCTTAATTTTGTTCCCATTTTAATTCATTCAGTTTATAGATATATTTACTCTTCAAATAAGATTTCCATGTTAATATAAAAAATTATTATTGGTTTTATCATTTTGAATAACATGAAATATATATTAATATATGACATAAATATTACACATTTATATAATCATAAGTGTAATTCCTTTGATAAATTTTACGTCCCATACATTATTCCCACAATACTAAATTACACCCTCAAATTTTTATTTGACACGCTATGACCAAAACGGCTTAGGGTACTTCTATTTCATTTTTTCCTCTGATTCCTATCATCCTCACCATACACATGGTTTTTCTATAGTACATTCACTAGGTTTGTAGTAATATTGTTTATATATTTTTGTCTATATTCAAATATAGTAACAATTTTCTAGTCATAGAAGATATAATTATTAAAATGCACCACCTCTTAATGTAGTACGTGAGCTATATCTTTTATGTACTTCATAATGAGAGATATGTGTAACATTTCATGTACTTCAAACATGTTGTGTTGGAGTTATAGTTTATAGGATACAACTTGATAAAATCGAAAATATTAATGGGATGATTTACCTAGGACTTATATATCATTTTATCCCCAATATCATGACACTCTTACATGCATATATAGAAAACAACACTTTTTCTCTAACATCAGTCTTTGTTCCTCTTTGATGGATATTAATATAACTATTTTCTAAACTATAATCTATCCTAATGTGATTTCTAACTTTCGTAACCTTTCGTTATATTTCTTCAACCATTTCATTACCCTCCGAAAACATTTCACTATATATATTTTATAACACTAGAGATTTATTCCACTTCCCATAAAGGGATTACATTAAGTTATATGGATTATTGAGTTGATGATATTATTTTATGGGGACATGACAAGAAGAATATGTTGATAGATTAATCCATTGATTTTTATTAAATAATGTCTCAACATATAATCAATCATATTGGTGGTCCACTTAGATTGGACATATGTCTAAGACTGATTGGTTATTCTATGGTTAAACTTAGTTATGAAAATATTGGAAACATTTCAATTTTTTTGGGAATCACTGATCCTAGTTAGATAAAATGGACAGTGTTGTTGCCTACATTCCTACCACTTACCTATTTTATATCATTATAAATTAATCTATTTATAAATATATATGAATTATTTTGAAGTGTGAAATTTGGTTATGTCTGAAAAAACCAATATGGAAATAGTACCTCTATATTTTTTCCAATTATAGTGTAAGAGTGGGTAATGGTATCATGATTCCTTTAGACGTTTTATTTTTTTATTCATTAACTAATCTATAATTCATAATTATATATATTATCTTCTCTCATAATTTATAGAGTCCTGGTAATATTTCTATCATTAATCTTGATATAAATTCATTATCCTAGGGTTGATAGAGAATGTGGATCTATGTGCATCATTCATTAAATTTTTCAACAAAAAGGGATTTGATAGTATATTGTATCTAGGTAGAAATAATTTTACTCTTTATTATTCATTTCATGAGGTTTTTGGATTTCCATTTTCAAATATATTCCATTTTCTTTTGTATTTTCAAATCATTCCTTTATGATTTTATTTTTTCTCTAAAAAATTGATAGTTGATTTATAATAACTTATATGTAGTGTTTTGTTCTATAACATATCTTTTAATGACTATACTTAATAAATCTAATAATATTGGATTTATATCCATTCAAATTAATAATAATATTTCAAGATCCATTCTACTTTTAAAATCATCCTTTTTTCTACCATCGCATGATAGAAATGCACCAATATATCATTGTTTTTTATTAGCTATAAATATATTTATTGTAATATATTATTATACTTATTTATAAATATATATTTGAGTAAATTATGATCCAAAATTAATTCAAATTTATTACATTAGAAATAGTATTTTCAATTTATCAATTTGATTATTTCAATATCTAATAATTTATTGAATTTTTATTCACATTTACTTTATACGACCTTATAGAATTTCCTAAAAATTTATCAATTTTTATGAGTACATAAAAAAATAACATATTTGAATCAAATTTTTCCATTAATGTTTCCCCAAAGAAGGGTAGTGTAAGTGTATGGGACATGGTTTGAGAAATTTCATATTCTATAATTTCCCCTTCGCATTTATTTCTCCATTAAAACACCAATCGTTACAATGTTTTCTTAGTATTTTGGTTTGAAAACATATATAAGTTTATAAATTATTATAGATAGTACCAAGCTATTCTATTGAAACAATTAATCCCATGAAATATACTGGTATAGGGTAATCCCCAATCAAAATTTTCATTGATGGTTCTATAGTTATCAATTTATTGGTGGTAAACTTATAGAATATCGATACTTCATCAAGGAAAAAAATAAACATTTCATATTGATTCATATTTGAAACGGTTATTTTCACTGTAGTCATATTAATTGTATATTCCTCATTGATTTTGGAGTACCTTTGAATATAATATATGAAAAATGCCTCAAATTTTACAAGGTAATCACAAATTTCAATATTTATTATGTCCATGGAGATTAATGGAGAATTAAGAATCTGGATGGGGATCCCTATGAACAAAAAGAGTCAATATATTTTTTGAATGGTAGCCTTGGGAATATCGTCCCTCTTCACTTTTATTTATTGATATATTTTTTGAATTACCACCAATGTGATGTAATCTTCCCAACATAACTAATAAAACTGGTCATAAATATATGGATGGATATAATTTTAATTTATGTTTTTTTTCATTTTATGATAATAAATATAGTTAAATATTGAACCACCTTCTTTTTAATGATGATAATTGATATTCCCCAAGGTGAAACACTCAAATGTATAAAATCCATTTATATATTCAATTATAATTATCACATTATTTTTTCCAACTCACTACTGTGAATTCAATAAGGTTAATTGGATATGGGATGATATCTCAGTATATGTTCAACTGAGAATTTAACCATACAGTTAGAATGAACACTAGTAAACTCTTTAAGGAATACATTAATATAGTCTTTCCAAATGGGTATATATTCTAGAAATACTATCAACTATGTCTCAATAATTTCCGTGATATATTTGTTCTAATAAGGAAATAATATCTACATTTTAATATTTAATTCGATATTCATCATAATATATAAACTATTATCATTGTTGTGTATTAATTGTGATATGTTTTTTGATTTCCCTCATATATTATTTGGTGTTTTCTTTAGATAAGAAGAACATATCCATGACTAGTATAACATCAAATTTAATTAATTGAATAATGAGAAAATTTTATATGATATCTGATGAAAAAACATTAAAAGGGGGGAATAATATAATTGGGATACAATATTTCCCCAATTTGTTTCATGAAGACTACTCAACCTCTATGTTTTTTCTGAGGTTTTAATAGTATTAATAATTATTAATTATATTAATTAATGTGTAGATATATAATCATATAAGTTATTATAAGTACATAAATAGATAAAAAACACTAACTATTATATTTAGGTTCTAGTAATTTACTATGTCTAAAATAAACATATACATGAGAATAATGAAACTAATAATTATGTCAAAGAGTAATAATGAACATAGAAGGAATAAATCCTAAATTACATGTATATCCAAATTATCATACCATGATTTCAATATATGTTATCTATGGTAATTATAATATTTGGTTTTCAAGAATATAGATCTATATAATTATTTCATAGTGGTTTGTAAAGATTTTTTTAAATTACCAAAGAAAATACCCTGAGAGTATCAAAAAAAGGATTACAAAAATAACAATTTTCCATGCACCAGGTCTAGGATGACAAAATACCCAATGATCCCTTTCAAGGATATTACCCCTAGGTTTTTCAGTTCATGATCTACATCCACATGATGTATCTGGACATGGATTCCATTTCATGGAATCATTTTTCTCTATAATTTCCAAATATTTCATCATATTTTCATAATCAAAGTCTTATATAGATGGTTTTTAGAATTGTATTATTTTTATATTCTAGAAAAATAATTATCCAGGAATAAAATGACATATACTCTGACTATAAAATTTTATGAGTAACATTAATTCATTTTTAAAATAAATATCTAATCAAAACATCCCAAGGATCAAGACGTGCAATGTATTTGGGAGACTAGGTACCTAAAAATATGTAAATGAATCAAAAAAATACAACTTCTTCATTTATATAATCATAATGTGATCCTATACCCATATGACTGTATAAAACTCATACGGTAACATGGGGAATACAATATAAAATTGGTAATAAATAAATACCAATCAGTTTATGAGCATTATAATGAAGCATAAAATTCATATAAAATGGAATAAACTGATATAATAAATGGAATGGTTCATTATTTTCATATAGAAGAGTGAGATAAATAATAAAAAGAAAAATATTATTGCTTTATATGAATGTGGTAAAAATGAAAAATTACACAAGAATATGTCATGGATTACTCTTAAGAAAACACACAATTGTGGATAGAGTTTCACCGTGGATTAGTTATACACACTAATAAAATGGATATTATGTTATGATATATAAATATTTGCAATTATATTTTAATTATATATAGTTTCACCTGTAATAACATGTACATGCATATGGTTTCCACATAAGGGAGTCAAACATAAGGCATAAGCACAATAAAAACCCATTCAATGTAATGGGTTATGTAATATTACCTCTATAATATTTTTATGAGATTTAATATGATTTAAAAATACTAGAATGAAATAAAAAAAATTTATGGTATTATATGTATCAATAATATTAGGTATCAAATATTGAGTTCATTTTAATAAAAATGAATGTGTAAGGGAAGAGGAGTACTTTTTTAATTGAACATCTTCAGCAAGTTTTAAACAAAAATATATCAAACTTAGAAAAGTATACAAGAAAATATATATTATATAACTCCAGAAGTGAACCAAGAGGTTTCTATATAAAATATTTTGTATATAAACACAATAATTGATGAATAAAAATTTTCATGGGGAGGTTCATATTATGAAATAATAAATATGATGTTCCCTTAAATCAAGTATACATAAAAAGAACAATTTGGGGAGTGAACCTAAAAAGCCTGTATATCCCCAAAAATAATTAAAATTATAACATATACATATAAGGTATATATAAATAATATAGACTGTTTTCATTAAATGATTTTTAATGATGTTATTTATAGGGAGATAGATAAAAATCTATATAAAAGTGAGTTCTTTAGTGATATCCCTTTCCACAGGTCCTTGATTCACTAGATAGAGTGCTATAATATCCTTGATAAATAAATAATATTTATAATATACTACATTAAAAAGGTTTTTAATCTATATTATATTTATTAATTTTATTTGATGTTCATTTAAAATCATGTTTTAAACACCCTGTTAATTTTTAAACTCCCATGTGTGTTCGTTTCATGATTCCAAAGTCACACTACATTATTCATAATTATTTATTCAACATTTAAAATTGAATAAAACAACTAAAGTGAAATAAAATTCTATTCTTGTACTTATATAATATTTATTTTTCCAAAATATCCATATTTGTTTTAATACTGGATTGATTCATTACGTATAAATTTAATCATAAAATAATTAGTTCATTTGGGTAGTTTTATCAACCATCATGAACTGGACTAATTTCATATCACTCTATTATTATTAAAACATACCATTTAAAGAAATAAAATATAATAAACTTAATATCATAATATTTAACTGTAATTTTATTTATAGAACCACCCATAAAGATGTTTCATAAAAAATAAGTATATTATTTTTTTTGGCAGTGAACCCTTTATAATGTAAAAAATTGATTTGTTTTTAATATGATTTGAAATGTGGTTTGATAATAGGTATTTCACAAATAAATATTATATATTTTTATAAAACTAGATCCATTATTTCTAATTCAGTTATGGAAATTTGGATGATCGGGAAAATAAATTATGTTGAAAGGGATGGGTTGAGAATATCACTACTTTTGATGTCCTCTCTTAGAGAATAATTTAACATACCATAAAATTTAGTTTTTCTAAGAAATATAATAGATAGATATGGGTGGTATTATTGGAGATATAAATGGGTATAAATTTTTTATGTTAATAGGTTTATAATGTGAGATGGTAGGGTTGGTTATGGGTGTCGATATTAAGAGGAATAATGTTGTGTTTCTAAATATAATATTAATGTGTTTATTATTTTTCATTTAGAATACCAAAAATGATGATAATAATGAATAAATAAAATAATTATTTCATGTTATTGTGATTTATTGTTTTCTTCCATAATATTTGATTCAATGATTCATGTATAGAACTTATAATTTTAAATACTGTATTGTTATCATATTTTACTATTCTATAAATATAAAACTATCTTAGAAAAATACCCAAAATTCACCCAAATTATTTTTAGTCATATTGATTACATAAATTAAAATTATTTTTTTGAAAATAATAATATTTATGTGAAAATTAGGTTTAATATATTTGTTTAATAATATGAAACATAACAATTTTAATATTATGATCTATTTTTGGACTCTTTAAAAAATAAATAATTGTGTTATAAATATTATTTTATCATTATAATGAAAATAAATATTAGTTTATATGTAGATTTTATGGAAATAAACATTATTTTAATTTTTTATATTTATCCCGAAAAATTAAAAAACAAAACTTTTTTTGTTTTATGAAAAACAACACAGGTAGATTATCATTTTTAAAACCCATGTTTATTCGTATCGTAATATATAATTTTTATATTTTCATTTCAATGGATAATTAAATATTATTTTATAAATAAATAGTTTATGAAACTCTTTATTTTAGAATTTTTATTTCTATTCTAACTATCTGATTTGTAACGGTTTTATGGGTCTCATACATTCTATTAGTACATCTTATTACATTAATTATTTATTAACTTCTATTTCTTCACTATGTTTTATATATTTTCATTTTCATAATGAATATTTAATTTCTAGAATATAGTTTCATTCTATTGTTTTATTCAAGACGTTGATCATTCTAGGGAATCAAAGAAGTCCAAATTTTAATACTATAGTTATCATATGTTCTATGTTTCCCCATTATAAAACATTCCATTATTATTATTATATTAATTCCAAAAATATAATTTTATAATGAGGATAATAAATATTTTTGGATCTAACATGTCACTCATGTGCAATATGTAATACTACATTACTAAAAATGACCCACTTATATAGTATGAATAGAAAAACCATTCAATTATTTTTGGTTCATTACAATTATCATTTGTGAGGTACTACATTATAATGGCCTTCCAACAATATAAATGTCATGATGTAAGGGAATTCCTTACATTAATTGGCCCACTAAGGATCTATCATGATCAGTTGTATATTGAATGTTACTCTAAAATAATCATATAATATTGTAGGTGTTGGTGACTAGAAATAAGTTATTATATCTCACAATATGGGAAGCCTTATCCATTGAAAAAATTAAAAAAATGCATCCTTAATATAAAAGTTAATCCATATACTTGGAAGGTATACATATATTCTACTGAACCAGTTACTACTAAATAAAAATAATTCATTAAAATAATATTATAAAGTACATACCCTATGATATATATAATAGAAAGAGTATATGATTAAATATTTGAAAAAAATGCATCTAATTGGTCTTTTACAATGCAAGTACTTTTATTCACATTCTACTAACATTGGTCACTTCTACAATTAGGAAATGTCAAGAACTATAATATACCACCAAGAATCAAAATACATCATACCTAAAAAATTCACACAAGATCCTTGTCCTCCCAGACCATATCCAAACTACTCTTTCATATACAATGAATTAATTTTCAATGGAACAAGTCCTATATATTAGTGATTATAAATATAAATAGAAAAATTCCCCCAAAACCCCTAATAGAAATATAATTAAATACTTTTTCCTAATTTATTGTATGAGTGGTGATTATGGGGGCTAAAGAGTGAAAAAGAAAAGATGTTATATCAATGTTATCGATACTAAATTGTATAAAAATAAAAATAAATAATAATATAGATGATCATAACCACTAGGGGTCTCATAATGATATATGGAAGTCTATTTCATTCCAATTCCATCCCACTGTTGTAAAAAGTATCTTGATATACATTCAATTATCATATTAATTAAATGTATCTGAAATTAAAAGTATACATTTTGTCATATAGTTTATCTCAAACCCCTACAAGGGGTTCTTAAGGAGTGATAAGTCTGGATTAATCCCAATAAACTATGAATTTCTAAATTCTATGTCAGTTCCACTGATAGATAAATAATTTTCTCTAGTTGGGGGAATATGACATCCCCTAAAGCACCATTACCATTCCATCAATCATACTCCCAAACTACCAAAATATAAAAACATAAGTAACCTAAAAATATTCATAATGATATACTCCATACCTTTCTTGAAAATAACATAGTCAATGGGTTTGGATCTTTTTGTAGAGTATCTCATTGCATTAGTAAACTTGGGAGATGCATGACTATATATATAGGATGCGATAGAGAACACAATTACATCATATATTGTGTATACAGTAAACTATTTAAATTATGAGGTAGATTATCCCATGCATAGGTATATATGGGGTTACCCAACACAGTCTGTAACTCAATCCAATGGTAGGGTACCACATTCTTTGAGAATTAAGGGAGGATATCTGACCCCATCATGGGGATGATATAATGGTTCCCAAATTAAGAACTAAAGGTTATTAGGTACCAAAATATATCAATAACAGATAGATGGATATTAGATATTATTTATTGAGTAATATGGGATACATAACCTTATCTGGATGAAAATAATGTTATGATCACTATGCATTTATACACCATCATTGACTATCTGATGCTGAATAATGTAAATTTATCATATGAATTCACTTATCATCTTTGATATTAATTAATGATGTACCATCTCATTATATTCTGAAATTTACTTATAGTTATATCTATAATTTCAATAATAAATTTCTAGATCATTACGTTATGATATTTCACAACGTATGGAATGTGTAGTTGTTATGGGACATATTGTATAGGGCGTATCACCTAAAAAATAAATGGGTTGTGTTTTATCAAAATATTTAGAATTTATGGGCCACCGACACCGTATTTATATTGGACTACAATGTGTTTCAATATGTTAAGGGTTGAAGACATGATCAAATATAACTAAAATTATTTTATATTAATACATGATTTGTAGTACATGCCCAAATGGATTATAATGACATACATACACTAGGGTGTATACTCAATAAGAAAAATGGGTGGTATAACTAGGGGTAGTAATGACTATAAAACATATGATATTAAACCCCAATTAAAAACATATTTACCGATCTTATAAGATAAATTATTTGTTTTCTTTTAAGTTATATTTCCAATGGTTAGGTATTCCATACAAGATTCAACTCCACTACCAAAAATATCATTATCTTATTTTATCTCACCTACAATAATGTCTCTTCCTAAATAAAATTCCTTGATCATGTATTTAAAACCCCCTAAACTGATCCATATAATTAGATTGTTAGAAAAAAACACATACCAACTTATGGAGGCTCATTTCACATGAAATGACACATCTAGGAAAACATGGCTCCTATATTCCTTCATAATCTACCAAAACCAAATGTTCATGGAACATGTCTCAAACTGTATTATAAAAACCCTAAAATCTAATGTGGCCATGAAATTGAATCCCAATTCAAACCAGAAAAATATTATTTAATAACTAGCATAAGAAGGGGTTAACAATGAATAAATATTGAATAATGTGAGAGGCCCGATAAGGAAAGAAATTGACTATCAACGATGGCAATTAGGAACCAAGACATTTATTGAAAGTGATAAAATACTGACCATATGAAAATGAATAAAATTGATAATCTCTAAATTCATAAAATATAATATGCATGGGACAAGTGAGGTATAAGGGAAATAGAGAAAAAAATTCTCCATGATAGAAAAATAACTTAATGGGGGGAAAATCCATAAAAAATTTGGAATGAAGGGAGAATAGTCACTACTTTAATATTTCATCAACGCATTTCTTCCATCATCAACATCACCCTAAATTAGGAGTCATACCACTGATCTAAAATCATTTTCTCCAATTTCTGAACTCTATCGCTCCCTCCCTTACTCTACCCACTCCATATCTAAATGGTTTATAGAGATGACTATCATTTAGTGCTATAGAGAAACATAATAAGGATAAAAATAGAAAAAATATATTTTTTTCCAATAATAAATAAAAAATTATTTAATTAAATTTATTTATTAATTATATTTTTTAATTAATATATCTATTGTGGGAGTCAACTAACGGTTTGGGTGTAAATGGATCAACCACCACAAATAGGGAAATTCCATGTCTCTGATTCAACTGCTTCTATCATTATAGTGATAGAAATTTATTTTATGAGATATAATCAATTTATCTCTAATTTACCGATGTAGGAAAAAAAATTATTAATGTATTATGCATTATATAGATCACATCACACACAAAATAATTCATTGGATCAACCAAAGGGTAAATACCACACCCTAGAATCGATAACAAAATTATATAACTTTAAAGGCCTTCAATATGGGTAAATTAAATATTTTTACAGTAAGGAAGGTCAAATGACTATGAAACATGAAAATAATAAAATCCACAATAAAAAAACCCAAAATCATTGAAACCTATCCACCATTATTCTATTTCATAATAAATATGATAATATATTGAGTAATGAACCATCTGAATTTTATATAACATCATGAGGAAAAGATAACCGCATTGCACACACATCATTTATCTTTTGGATTTTGACCCTCAGATAACTTGTTACTCCATTGTATAAGATGGAAAAATTTATTATCATCCTTTAGAAAATAAATCATATATATAATCAAAGAAATTTATTAACTTATAAATGTATATAGTGAATGTGTGGATTTTCAATGCTATGATATTATAAAAACATTCTATCTGAAAGGTCATTAAGAAATGTAGAATGAATCAACACCATGAACCATTAATAAACATGTAATATTTTAATGTAAAAAATTCCATCACTAGTGTGAGAACCATTATCTCGACATTAAAGAGTGTTTGTGACAGTTTTCAAATAATAAAATTTATTTTTTATAAAGTTCAACCTCAATGCACATACAGATTCACTTATGATACTAGAGAAGCTATAGGGGAACACGATCAATGGAATTCACATTATCTCCTCTTACATCACCTACCATCTAGACAAAAAACTACTATTAGTAACTTGTGGATGTTGAGAAACTTGAAAAATCATATGAACCTTCTATACCAACTTATTTTGATTTCTTTTCTACACATATCCATATGTAACAAATATATACCCCATAAAATGAGAAATTAGTTGTTTTTTCATCTCTCTTTAATGAAATCTATTAGAATGAACACCAGAGAGAAAATGATTTTATCCAAATACTATATATAAATAACTTCTCATTATGTTCTAAATCATTCAAAATATAATGTATTATGAGATCAAAATTCTGATGACCCAACTCTTCTTGTTGTAGACCTAAGTGTTATGGCATCAAGAGTAAAAAATTCACATAATCTAGAAAAATCCATCTCATATGTCATATTTAATGGTTTTAAATGGGGTGGTAAAATCATACATAATCATGGGTTATGTAGTTCTAATGTACAATCTGTACTAGATTTGTTTCCACTAGGATTTTCCATTACCATATCCAATAAAACAATATATACAAAAAACATCATCAACCCTAGAAGAGTGATAATTTCATCCCATGTTAGGACACAAAAACATGTTTTATGTGATTGGAATTTAAATGACATGGAATCACCAAATTTAATCTATCACTATCATGGTATCTCTCACAAAATATAATTGTGTGGGGCCACCCCAATAAAATGAGATAAATTTATATCTCAACACGAATGAATTTGCTCCCAAATTCTATCATCCCAAACAAATCCACCATACCCTTGATAGAAAGTAATAATATAAGAATAAAAATACACTCTTTCATTTTATTGACACTCAAATCCAACAAGCTTCCATTAATATAATATCATGAAGGAAATGATTTATACACAATAATAAACAGTACATTTTGAGAGTTTTTTTTCAATAGATTGTCACATGGTAATATTAGATAAATCTCCCAATTCATGATATTATCAAATTAAAAATAACTCATGGATTTTTTTGGGTTACATGATCTATAATATGATTAGGTATTTTCATTATCCCATTCGGTAACATTCAATAGTCATCCCCAAATATTTGTTGATTTATACACCAATGCCTCATTTGGGTCAACAATATCTCACCAATCAAAATAACTATAAAATTTAACAAAAATTACATTAAATGAATTAAAATCCACTCAAAAATGATAAAAGGAAGACTCAATATATGTTGGTCTGTTTTTTATCATATAATGATTTGTCTCTACTCACTACACATAGTTGGGTCACGATCACTACTATAAGAAAAAACAACTCCCTTTATTTAATCTCTGACAACTCATGACACTATGTATGTGTACATATCTCATAAAAATGTGTGTACCCCAACACCAAGATAGATTACATAAGGATATCAAAGTATACCTCTTTCATATCCACAAATACACTCCCCAAACTACAACGAGCAAGAGAAAATTTTAAAACAATATGGGAATTCCAATAAAATTAAAGTGTTTTCTAAGTTTCCATTGGATCTTTATCACTTGAACATATAGGTCAAGAGTAGTAGATAATTCCAATGTCAACTACTATGTGAGTTAATGATGAATGGACAAGAATAGAACATTTACATTAACATATTATCTAATTGATATGGTAATATTATATACACACACTACCATATATCCATAAATAAGAACTGAATTTTGGATATTATCTAACCTAATATGGAGGTCATGGGAGGGGATCAATCATTCGTAAAACTCCAACTCCCCTCGCACCACCCATAACAAAAAAAAACTCATTATTGTATCCAGGATCTATAATAATGATTTATCATGATTTAAAAATAACCTCAATATTGATGTCTAATTATGGAACAAAACCTACTTATTTTAGGTGAAAAGATAACTGGATCCCATAGTTGGGGTGATTTTTTTTATGATTCCCAATCGATATTTTCTATCTCCTTTCATTTTGTAAAATGTGGTGAAAAAAGAAAAAATTGGAATGGATCATAGTATAGTCTTCAAGAGATTACACATGAAATAGTGATATGAAATAATTCACTACAAAATATTTCCATGCGACATATGACAAGGTTTGTTGGCCTTAAAAATTAATTGAATATTTTCACACTTCCTAATGTAAAACACTACAATCCTTTGATAATATACTTATTAAAATATGAATGAAACTCTAAGAAAGATATATAATTCCTATCATGAGTTATATTAATATATCATCCCACAATGGATCATTATTCTATATTTTTTTTCTCAATATAAGAACCAACATTTTGTTCTAAAAAATTATACACCATACGAGAATGTGATTCTAAAATATTTCAAATTCTATTTTTCTAGAGGATTATATACACCCCTATATTACAATACAATGATTTTTGTGCCAATGGATGAAGACTATGTATCCTAAAGTAACATGAATTTATGTAAATGTGAATTTCCATCCCCCATATCATGAATATATTCTATAAACATGGAATGGTGAGAAACTATCTCAGATCCATGGTGAGGATATATCTTAAACATGTAATGGGAAAAATTATGTATCAGGATATAGTATGTGGTGATACGGTCAATATTAGGCAATAACTTTTTACAACCATTATGTTTCATACAATTGTACTTGAATATTATTCTATCCATAATTTTTTATGATGAACCAAAAAGGAATAAATAGTATATTGATGATCTAACAATATAATGATATGAAATGTAAATTCTAATAGATATATGAATCATTTACCATCATTCGAATAACAGGAAATTATTCCTCGATTACCTGGGTTGAATATCAGGTTACCAAAGTCTTGGAAATAGAATATGATTTTCATATAATTGATATTCATGTATATGGTGATATAAAAAAAATCATTAACATGATTTCCTAATGATCCAAAACTAGTCTTTACATGGCAATGAAATCAAACCTCTATCACAGGGATATTTTACTATAATACAATTCAGACATGTTCTGACCTACATGGGCCCGGCCTAGGATCATAGTATTCCAATAGTGCATCCTCGGGTCCTCCTTAAATATTCTATAGGATTTTATTAAGAAAATATTAGTTATATCTCACAACATGGGATGCCTTTGAATTAAACAACTGGTAAACAAAATCTTTAAAAATGAAAATTTGTATACCAAGATGATATATGTGTAATTGAATGAACAAATACATATTTAATTTAATGCATAAAAAATAAAATATTAAAATATCACACCACATAAGATAAATATAATAGAAAAAATATCTGATAAAATCTATATTAACAATCATTAAAAACAACAGAATGTTATTATAATGGTAAATAATACTATAAATAGTTTTCATGATTTATATTGATTCATCATTCATCACCATTTTAAATATGAAAAAAAATCCATTACCTATTATTATCACATAAAACCAACACTAAAAATATAATTCATCTATATTGAAAAGGAAATTGGTAATAAATCGTTTTTAGTGGTGATTATAAACATACCCATTATGTCACATAATAAAAACAAATAGAAACATAATATAATAATTTAAATACACCCTTGATATTAGTGGTGACCAAGAGGAACATTAAATCTAAAAAGGAAACAATTAGATTTCATAAGGCTCTCCATACTAAAGAGTATCTAGATGAATAACGATAATGAATAAATTTTATGTTCTCAAATAGTTGATGTCTCATGGAAATACATGGAATTCCCAAAAATCCCAACTATAAACCATGTGGGATACAATTTCCAAAGAAACTAAAAAATTTTAGTTTAGTGAAATTTCCATGGAACATAAAGGTTATAACAGGGCATACATCTTATTTCTATGACCATAAATTAGATCACGGGGATTCATATTTCTTGATGAATCCTAAACAGTATATATTTTCAAACCACTATACCACATGTAGAACCTATCTAGGTGGGCCTACTCAACACTAATGTGTAATCTATGGTTGAATGAATATCACATCCTTCGTCTCAGCAACAATGTTTCAAGGATCAAACACCCAAATGACCTAAAAAATGTAACCTTATAAGAATCATAATGCAATATAAAAACATTACTGTATAAAACCACAATCAAGGGAGTTCAATCTTCATATGGTGGATCATATTCCCTTAATTAAACAGGAGGGATATCAGACCATACCCATAGAATGATAATGAGTATTCGACTCCAGTGTATATGAAAGGATACATAAAACTATAAAAATATTATATGGATGATCCCATTGCTGGGTATAAGGGGAGATACATGGTATTATGTGTAACCCACCCTATATGTAGATAATCTTTTGGATTTAGTAATGAGATTATAATTGAGAATACACATGGGAATAGATCAATAATCCTACCCCTGGTCTCATACAGTGATTCATAATCCTTTTTATAAAGAATTTATTTATAGATGATCCCACACTCAGATTAATAATTCAGATACATCTCCCGTCTTAGAAGCTAATAATGCGTCAATCTCTTTTCTCATAAACACCATAATTATATATCAAATGATGAAGATAGTAAACTGATGTAATTTCCTGTTGTATCATATTTTAATGAAAATAATAGAATACCATCACCATTTATGTGGAAGAAAAACAAAGAATGAGTTATTCTCTATCCTGAATGTGAGGCTTATGAATGGAGATATTAAAATTAAAATGATCTGAAATGAGTATATTATTTCCTTTTATATAATTCATTTTGTATATCCCACAATCCATAATTTGGACATACAATGGAACACTAAATAAAATTAAATTAATTTCAACATGAATGTCATGTCAGATGTAAAAACTTGTTAGGAATGCTTTATAGTCAACTTATTCTACTACAACATGGACTGTGTTCCATCGATACACCACCTGAGGTCCTAACCCATTTTGTATATAAAGAAAAACAACCACTATGACATGTTTGTAAAAAACATTCCATGTTGGTCAGATAGTGGAACATGATATATAGGTTTAGTCCAAAATATATGTTATATAAAACTGGAAGAAAACTCTTGGCTGCCACCCCCATGAGATATATTTCACGTTTTCTTCCAAACTATAAAACCATTAGTCTGAAATTCCTAACTAGCTTCATCCTTCCCCTAAAAATTGAATTTTTTTCTAATATCATCTTACTCATTTTTTATAATTTATTTAATGAAGAAGTTTTGGCCTTAAATCCACTAAAAATTGGTTTATATCCTTTTATTTATTGAAAAATGAACGCATCATCACTATTGGAGACTCTCAATGCTATGAAGGGTGCCACTTTCGAAGAAGCTTCACCTCCAAACAATCAAAATTGACCATAGACTAAGGATCATCCCATATTTTATGAACCAATAAAATATAAATTAAATAACCACAAGTATTCTAGAAATTTTATCATTGTAAAATAATATTATGAATGTAAAATTTTCAACCTACCCATAATTGGTAATGATATCAAGGATAACATAGGAAAATAATAATAATGAAATGGATTATCAAATATCATTGTTTCAAACCATTCTATCAATCAATGATGTGATATGTCAATGAAAGTAAAGTAATAATGTAATTATAGAAAATAAACTCTATTATGAACTTAATATATGATATTTTTCTGTGTAAAAAATGGGGAAACACTATATCACATTAAACCATGTTTTTGAAATAACACTAAAGGGGTATCAAACCGATCAATAAAAAACATTCCTTATGAAAAATTTATATCTTTTTCAATTCATCATCATTATAATCCTTTCTAAATCAATGTCACTAAGAATCAAGTTTGTACCACCAATTCTATGTCATCTCCACCCAAGTAAATCTTATGTCACTATCATATCCTTCTGTCAAGGGTTCATCATGATGATAATTTAAATAAACTAGAGGGAATAAATAAATGTATATAAATATAATAATAATATGGTTTTCTATAATAAACAAAATTATAACTAAATTCAGTAATCCATTTATGATGACTAATCCCAAGGGTTGAGATGAGAATGAAAAAACATTTCTTTTTTTGAAAATTCTCTTTGGAAAATTTTAACTACGCTGTAACTTTTTATGTATTTGATACAACATATGATAATAATTATTGAACAAAAAATATTTGTATGATAATTAAAATTTAATAATATTATAATTCATATATTTTTTATTGGGGCTTTACTTTCCTCACAATTCTACATTGTCTGAGCTTGGGGTTAAATACTGCACTCTAAAATTAATGGAAACATTGAAAAAATTTATTGAGGGAATATATAAATTTAATCTCACTATTTGACTATTATGAAGTTCCTTATAATCTGAAACTCAAATTTAATCTATGCCTCAATGTGAAAATATTTGGTTTTCTATATAATTTCTACCTCCAGTTATTTTCATCCCTAAATAATAAATAATAAGAATTATAATCCTCAGTTTCTCAAAAAATCTTATATTGAATATAGATCCTCTTCAATGTCACATCAAAATTAATTGAGAGTTTATTCTTATATGATATCATTATAACACATTCCAAGAAGGATACATAAATTCCAATCCTCAAGGTCATCATAATAACTCTTTTTGAATAGTGACCTTAATGAAAATACACATCTATCTAATATGAGTAATTTTTATCCTACTATGTCACAACATATTCTTATCAGAACGTTCATCGAAACACTTAAAAAATGTAAAATTTTCTACTATAAAAACCTATGAAATTAAATTATATTTTCCTTTGATACTTAATGTGTTCAATTTATTGCATCATAAACAACCCCAAGCAAAAAAATACCATTAAAATATATCCATAGAATCTGTGGGTAAAAATATAGGAAACTAGATTATGATATATATATATATATATATGAAAATAAATATCAAAATTAATGTTAAGTAATTGATAAAATTCAATTAGAGTATCAGAATAACTAATTATAGTGATTTATACTTTAAAATGTTTCCCTTCTAAAATTAGATTATATGTGATTTATTTTGAGATTCTAAATATATTATGGATAAAAGGTATTATTGATATTAATAAAATTTTTACACCAAATATTATTAGTAACTGATAGAAAATATGAAAAATAATAGTTAATATTCAAAAAATTTAATTTCCATTGAAAAAATATTCATTATATATATATGTTCTTATTTAGAACATAAATAATCAGTTTTTATAATTTTACTTTGAAAAAACTAAATTAATTTTTCGATGTATATTAATAATATTATTATATGATGTTTATCTTTATTTTAAAGAAATATATTATATTTAGGTGAATTATGATAAAATATTATTTTTCACTAAAGAGGTTCAAATATTGAGTCTCTCAAGATATATAACTTAAGTAGTCAAAATTAGTTTTTTTTAACTTTTATTTAAGGACTACAACTATACATCTAATAATACTACAATTATTTACAAAACTTTTGTTTTTAATATTATATAATTAAACTAGATTAAATAATAAATATGTTTTCTTTAGTATTTTACATTATATAAATATTAATATAGATAAATATTGATTCCCATTGATTATAAAGACAAAGAAATTTTATTTTTTCATAATTAACTGATATATATTTTCAAAATATAAAAAAAATTAATATTAACTACAATATAAATTTTATTTTACCAATTCATTTTCTCTAAAAATAGGGGTTTTCGGTAAAATGTGCTAATGTAAAATATAAATATTCATAAAAATGGTTCTATTATTTGATAAAATGTATATAATTTTTAGAATGTATATTTAGAAACTATTTTAAGGTCAATTTTATTTGAAGTAATTAAAATTATCTAAGGTAAAAATTAATTATCATGGTAAAAATAAAATAAAATATTTGTATAAAATATAATAGTAAAAGGCTTGATCCACGTTAAAAAAATTAATATTTATTTTTATAATATTTGTCATCCACATCTCCTCAAAAATTAATTATTTTCATCTTTTAGTGGTTTTTCCCTAGAATGGTGACATACTAATATCGAGATTTAATGATCACTTCAACAATTACTCGTCTCTTCAGTTTTAAATGGATAACATATCCACCACATCTTGCAACACCAATCCCTTAATATTTCATCCTATAAATCTTCTATTTTTAATCACCTAAATCCTCTCTCATGTGCATAGGCCTATAGTCTATTATTTTTCCTAGGTCCTCCATTTCCAAAAACATTTATAATAGAATTTCGATGTTCTAAACATTAGTATTTCTTACTACTTATCATTTTATTCTTAATAATACATTCACAATATCTTTTAAACCCCTTAATAATAAATAATTAAATATTCTCATTATAATTTTGTTAATTATTTTATATTGAAAATCATTATCCCCAATTGGTTTTAGGGTGTTTAAATTCGTCATTATGTGAAGATAGATACTGATGATATATCAAAAAATAAGTAGGAGAATATTTTACATTGGTTTTAGGGTGTTTAAATTTCATGTAAATCATTGATTATGATACCAATTTCCATTAATAAAAAATTGAAAAAACATGATCATTGTCAATTTCATAATAAAAAATATTATCCAAATATCCTTTATAATGTAATTATTTCGTAATGAGTAAATATAAATAATTTATTATATTAACATTAATGTATCAAAAAAAATAATTTCTGAATTGTTTTTATATAATGTTACATTCTTATATAGCTTGTGTTATTTGAAACATTGAGTTCCGAACAACCATAATATACTATAAAAATATTATAATCCTAAGAAAATTTTATTGGAGGGTATGAATAGGAAGAACTAAATTTCTAAAAATATGGTTTAAAAATTTATAATTTTTTTAATATCATATAAATTAATTAACTATGAAAAATACATCATTTGGAAAAAAAGAATATGATTTCATGATAATGATTATTTATGTGAAAAAATTATTATTATCCTAATATACCAAATTTATCACTTTTTCTTGAATAATTCTAATGAAATTTTTATATTTTAAATTAGATAAATTTCTTGAACAACATATTATATTTTTAATTATGCATAGTCTAATAATAAATCTAGTTTTACTCTTAAATTATATATTTCTAAATTTCGTTTTCATTAAATTTAACCCATTTACATTAAATTTAATTTCATTTATTTATAAGTATTTAATTATGTAACATAAATTACTTATTTATAATTTCATGGGTAATTATTTTAAAAAAATTCCAGTTTATTTTTGGTAAAAATGAATAGTAATCATTTAAAATGATTTCACCTCAATAAAGGAATATCACATTAATATAGGTAAAATTTAAGTGGTATGGTGATAATATTCCATCCTATAAGATATTTTATGATGGAAATTTCTAAATTATTAACATAGTATAAAACATTATAATTTTAATGGACATTTTACCTTGAAAATATAGTATATAATATTTAAATAATATAAAAATACAAAATATCTGCTTAATGTTTTTAATATCAATTTTATGAACCACTAGGAAATAAAGTTATAAATGTATCAATTAATTTATTTTGAACATAGTGAAATTATTTTCATGATAGAAATTTATTTTTAATTTATTATAATTATATAATGACATTATTTTTTTATGTAACACTAAGGAATTATTTTTCCTTATATTAAAAAATATAATAAATGATATGAAAAATATCAAAAATTATATAATTTGAAAGTGTTAATGTGTCTCCCGAATATTCTTGTTATATATGACATATTAGCGAGGTTTTATTGAAATTTATTTTAATTCCCCCTTCTTCAAGATGTATTTTATGTTAAATTAAATTAATGGTGTTAAAAATAAAATAAATAATATTTTATATAAATAATATTTTATTAAATATTTAAAAATTCCTAAAAAATGTTATTCTACCATATGAGTTGAATATGTTTGGAATCATTAACCATTTTATATTTATGGTTTGTCTTTCAATTTGAAGTTCCATTGTTAATCTACAAACATTATAAAATGTTAATATTACAGTAATTTCTATAAGGTCTAATGGGTGGCTGAAACTAAATGATAAGTGTAAAAATGTGATTGAAACATGTCAAAATTTTAATTTACGAGATTATTTTGAATAAACTTAATATTAGCTTCATGTGTTATAAATTATTATCCCATTGGACATCAAAATAATTTTATACCAAATTAATATTTTAATAAATTGTAATATTTTCCCTCTCCTAAGTAATAAAATAGAACCCACATTTCACTTTTTGAAACCATGGTAATCCTTATAGAATAAATATCAAATTCCAATTTCATTACTCTAATTCCCTAGAATAATACTAATGTTTTTTCATTCCTAAATGAGCAACCCCAAATCAGATTACAAAAAATATAATTGAGTTATTTCTAAGAAGAGGAGATAATCATAATTAATACCCTTTTCTAATTTTTTTGTAACTATAATAAATCATTTCAATTATTCATAGAAATATTTCACCATTATCAAAAATATACTAAAATTACAAAACCTGAATATTTTATTAATGAAAAAACATGATCAATATTGTATATGACATGAAAAAAAATCATATAAATGGATTTTACATGATAATAATTTTAAATGTATTTAATTTTGTATTAATTAATTCTATTTGATAGCTATAAATGCATGCATAAATGGGTTTTAATGAATATTAGAGCCCATAAAAATATTATTATTTAAACATGACCGTTAAAACATGGGTGTCATAAAGGTGGTTATTAATAATAAGAACTAGATGATGTGCCCCAGAATGTGCACTTCTCTGATCCAGAATTAACACTTTGATGGGATGGCATAATTTTGATGCTCTCTTAGTGTACTCAGAACAATGTAAATATGCTGGGAATGATCATCATGAGTTCTCAAGTACACTAATATATTGTCAATAAATAAAACCACAAAGTGATCTAGATAAGGGGGAATGAATCAGTTCATCAATGAAATGAACATCATCAGTTTATTAGTCAATCACAATGGCATTACCACAAACTCAATCAACCCATACGACTCCTGAATGATATTAGTGATATGTCCAATTGTCCCACACTGAACTGGTGATAACCCTATCTCAGATAAATCATACAAAAACACCTATCCACCCATCAGGTGATCAAACAACATATCAATTCTATGAAGAGGGTACCGATTTTTCACTGTCATATAATTTAATATCTTATAATCCATACAAATCCTTAATGACCTGTCAGCCTTCTTGGAAAAAATAACGGAAGATCCCCAAGGAGACGTACTAGGATATATGAACCCCTTAATCTCCAACACCTTAAGATTAACCTTTAACTCATGGAGTTCTATTGGTTCCATTTGGTATGGTAGAATAGAAACTGGCTCTGCTCCCAGCATGAACTTATTCATGAACTCAACATCCCTCTTAGGTGGAAACCCCAATAAATCCGCAGGAAACACATCCTTAAACCGATCCACTAGTGGAGGAAGGACATACTATTCTCCTCATTCCTCATTAATCACAAGAATATCTACTTGAGCTTTGAGTCTACATAACTACTCACAAAATTGTGCCGTACAACCTAATCGAACATCACACTCTCCAAAATAAACATAAAGATTGCACTCAAGTGACCTGAATGATACCATTCAAAGATAACAATATATGTGCAACTGATAGAACAATAACCAGTGCATTCCCAAGATCAGGTCAAATCCTAACATCATATGAATGAAAAGTCCCATATGAAATGATACCCACTAAATTTCATAGAACATCCCTTACATCACCTAATATTATATTTTTTTCACCCCTAGAGGAGTTCCAATTGACATAACCCCACAAAAACCATGCACATCTAACGGCCCGAAAGCATTTAAATATTTTATTATTGATAAAACAACCTTTTAAAAGAGGAAGGGGGAAACCCAAGGACTTCAAAGACTAAGGAAAATCACACCTAAAGGACAAAAAAGAGTGAAACCGAAACTGAAAAAAAGAATAGCCCCTCCCCAGCATAAAATTATGGTCAAGCAGTCCAACCTTGCAAGGCTAATCAGCAAGAAAGTGTCCTGTGTCAAAGCACATGCCCAATATGATGGCTGACGACATACCCTATCAAACAACCAGATTTGAAAAACACAGCAAAGGTGAACCGCTAGCGCTGAATCCTCCTCTATGCCTGATTGAAGTGAACGAGTTCGACTACACCAACTTCCCTCCTCTAGGATCAAAACAAACAAACAAGACAACATCCACCGAAAACACAAGAAAACCTTCACGGAACTATGGAACCCTCATAGAAATATGCACCTCCACCGATACCAACGATATGATGCTTCAAAATACACCCAAAATACAACCAAATTCATCACCAGTATAGAACATCGAATCCCAACCTGCCCAACCTGCAAGAGTTGTGAATACAACGAAGGAAAAAAAGAACCTCCCCCTCTGGACCACTCGGAAGCTGTCGGTAGGCCACCCTTGGATTCCACACTAGAGTAGTTGTAGATCCGTGTTGTCTCCATGTAGAGAAAGCCCGAGACCACCCACTACATCGGAAGCGTGCTGAGGTCTTCGAGCCATGCTGAAACTGCCGAGCCAAACATGATCCATGTCGTCGATACCACCGGGGCACCAGATCTATGCCGTTGAGACCGCCAGAGACAACCTGAGACAGATCCATGCCATCGGGATTGCGGGAGACAACCAGATCCACGCTGAAGAGACCTCTAGAGACCACTCGAGCGAAAATGGAATGCTGAAGAACCATCCGCTGAAGACGCCAAAGTCGCACCGCCTCCACCCCGAAGAAACCCTGGATCCACCGACCAGACGCACTGGAGACCATCATGGCCATCACCAGGAGTAGACTGAAATGTAAGAAGTTAACCTGCCCCTCTACCCTAGGCTCCAATCTATGTGAAATGAACTGTACTACCCTGCCTGCGAGGGAAAACCTGATCTGAATATCCACATCCACTACCTCTTCTAGTACGTCCAATTGTTCTTCAACTGCCTTCCTGATATGGTGCAACTGATCCCTTTCCTCTGTTCGACATCTGTCTATTACCATAATTCTTGTTTTCCTACTAAGGGTTACTACATAACCTCTAAACAAGTCCCCATATATTACATGATCGACACTCAACATGAGGTCGAGGACAATAGCCACAAAAGTTCCCCCGAACTTCTACACTGATAGAAGAACACACGATCACCACCCAGAGAGGTCGACCCTCTCTTCTGACCAAATTGCACACTTCTGACTGACTGAAAAATTCAAAATGATGATTTCAAACCTTGGAAGCTGCACCACTTTTCTTCCCAGCAAGCAAAACAAGCCCTCTACTTGAATCTCCCTTTAGGTTCTCCTCTGTGATTAACACTTTATCCACTACCACTATAATCCACTTCAAGTGAAAGATATTCACCTGTGACCTAATCTCATGTCTCACCCCTTCCTAGAAACACCACATATTTGATGCCTCATCCACTGCCAATACTAGAAAAAAGCATTGTAGGTCAGTGATGTAGCCATCATATTCCATCAGTAACATTGATACCTGAGTCAAGCTCATGAACTCTACAGCTCGCCCTTTCCCCAAAGTCACTGGGTAAAAAGGATCTTGAAATATTTCATGGAAATCATCCCACAACATAACCTCCGCCTTCTCACACTAAGCCAGGATTTCCCACTAATGATTTTCCTGGACCCGCAACATATGTGCTTCCTACCTGACTCACTTCCCAAGAGGAGTCTCCAAATGAACATGTATCATCTATATAGTCTCTATCAGGAACATTATTGCATCTTTCCCACACTATCTGGTAAAGGATGGAGGGTGATGTAGCTAAATCCCTCTGGTCACCTCCAATATACTTGGTGTGACCCACCCTGGGTCCTGATCTATCACCTTCATAAAACGATCCATGTTCTCTCCGAACTACTCATCCCAACATTCATGGATCACCAAGTTCTCTTTATCCTCTACTAGAGGAGTGTTCTAAGAAACAACCTCTTGATGCCCAACCAAAACTCGAAATTGGGGTGGAATTTTTTCTTATATATACAAACACGAGGTTTAGAAAACATACCATAAAAAAATTCACATCATAGTAACAAGAAGTATATTAAACATCAATAACAACCATTATCATTACAAAAAACACCACCCCAACCTTCCCTACCATGAGCCATAGTCCAAAAGGGTAAATAACCAAACAATACCACAAGGCTCCCACAACATGTTACAGAAAACATTTTAATTCATTACAAATATTTAATTACAAATATTTTATTAATAATCAAATATTAATTTTTTATCATCACCACATTGAATTCATTCATTTTTAGAATTTTCCATATTCAAATTTATTGATGCATGGTGCATTCTATCATTCATGCATCACAATCCTAACCCATTTGTGAATACCATGATGTGTTTCAAAATCCTCTCTATGTGCCTACAATGATTCATGAATGCACAACCTCGTTCCATTGAATCCACATGCCATGAATCATAAAACTATCACATCACACAACATGTGAATCACCCAATGGTCAAATATCATCCATTGTAACATTTCATAATCAAGATCAAAAATTCCTAAACTGGGTTACTTGGGTCTTCCCTCCAAAATGGGTTACCTACTCCTAAGAACGATCACATTACCATGTTCCAATGAATCCTAACTCTTGTATATCATCCCAATAACAAGAATCCAGAGATGTTGAAGAAAGACATCCTTTGATACCACTTTGTAACGTCCCCAACCCAGGAGTTAGTAAATCGGTGCACTGACCCAGTTGGTTACGTGACATTTAGCATGCCTCCCTAATGCCAAAGGTTTCCGACTAGCTGCAGGGGTCTGAATAGTCAATTAGGGAGTCTATACCCATTTTTTATCAGACTAATCCACAAGAAAAGATAAACAATATATCGGAATAATAATAAATAATACAGGAGTATGCATAACAACCATTCCTCAAAATGGGGTACAACCATGTCCAACAGTAAATATGTCATGCCATGCTACAATTGAAAAAGTGAAAAAAAAGCCTAAAATGAAGGAAAAATTAAAAATCCCCAAAATAGTCTCGACACAAATTCAGGGTCCTCCTCCACATACACACATTCCAACGCAACTGATTAAATGGTTCTCGTGCCATTGTCGTAACCAGCAAGCATGAAATATTCTTGGGAACCCAACAGCGGCCCGAGTATGGTGTGAGTACAACTCAATAGGCCTCCACCAACGGTGTCTATAAAATATCCATTATAATCAATTGTGCCTTCAAAGGGGAAATGAATGATAAATTAAAATGAAATGATTATGTTCCCTTAGGAAATTTATGTCCATTACCAACATTTATTACCATTTCCATGAATTATCATATCAACCCATTTCCATTACATACCATTACCAACACATTTAACATGGGTTCATCCCAGAAAAAATGTTACATGGGCTTAATGTACACAACACCTAAATGAGAAAACACACAGTTGTCCCATCTCACTAGGTCTAATATCCTCATGCCAACCATATCCTTATCTCGAAGCATTATTCCAGGTGGATGAAACTGATTGGGAAACCAACCATTAGTCTAACCCTACTATGTGCATTAGGGGTGGTGGATAGTGCCTCAATCCAACTCGACCCATGGGAATAGAACCTTAGTCAATACCCAATACTACCAAGATATGTGCACATGCAATACATATATTTATCCATCAACCATTCACACCACATCACAACAATTTCCCATGGAAAACATAAACCATAACAATAATAGGATATATAACACAATTCCATTAACCATTAACACATTTACCACATTTCACATCATTTATAAATTTATCCCAATTCCCCTTTATTCTACGAATCTCACTAAGAATTCATTAATTTTTCCAATCTCACTAGGCTTGTTTACCCAGCTCATAACCCATTCAATTATGTTATTTAATCATTTCCACATATTATTCTAATATCCCTTTGGTTATCATAAATAATAGGTTCAAAAACTAGATACCAAGACAACAGAATGAGTCACATCAACATTTTTATCCAGGTCTCTACATTGTTACACAATAATATCACTTGTTCTTGACAAAACCCCATTGTCTAGAAATGTCAGCACACCCCATGGGTAGCACTAAATTAGTCTCATCAACCTTGATAAATACCATGGGGATCAGGAGGGTCTCCATTAACCATTTTTAGAAAAATTTTATCTACACATTCGATGGTGATCCAAACATACCAAGATACACCCATGAAGAAACCCACTCAATGCCAAAATTCTCAAATAAGCCTTGGGATATAACTTGTAGACACCGTTACACTATTCCATAGGTGAACACACACTAACTCGAGCCCTAATATTCCGTTTAAAACAAAAATAGAATCACAATCCTGAATATTACCCAAAGAGTAGGGTTTTAGAGCCTCAGTAATAAAGGAGATGAAGATACAAACCCTAAACTAAAATGAGAATCAAGAATGGGATTAGCCTTAGTTAGATATTTGATCTGATACCAATAGAACCAAAATCACCAATAATACGATGGATATTGATCACATAGAGATATTGGGACATTCAGTTCATCCATAGGGTAAAGTGGGATAAATGGGATAGAAATCCTGGGTTGGGGTTAAAAATATCACGTTGGAAAAATAGTAAGTTTTTCAATGTTTCTGGGCTGTAAGGTTTACCCACTTGATTTGACCAACTGTGCAAACCCGTGTAGAGGCCACTGCCCAAAGTCCCACCTCTGGCATAGTTTCTTAGGATATATGTATGGATAGAACTTACCATGTGTAGACCAAACGACCTACCCATAAAAACTCCCCTTTACCAATTTTTGTGTCTCATGCCCTCAAGACACCCATAGCCTCCTTAAAGATATGGGTAGGAGCTTAATTTACCAACACAAGTTATTCAAAATAAAACATAAATGAGAACATACCTTTCCTAGATCCAATATCTTACATTGCATTTGATATTTGACATTAGATGAAACCCTTGCACTGCATCCAGGGGGCCCATATGAAATGTTATTCCGAACTACACACTATGTTATTTGGTTCTTCCAGAACTCTTGGGTCCCCTTATACATTTATATATGCATATTCGGAACCACTGATATCACTAGAATCTATAGAACAAGCATCAGGAAACACTTTCTTTCCATGATCACATGGACACATGTATAAATTCACATATAAATTTTCATCATCTAGCCATTTGTCATCGTGTATCCAAAACGAGTTGAACGGATACCACAAATCCAATATGATCTTCCTCTGGTTGTCCAACATCACCCTTGAACCTCAATCGCACCACAATTCATAAATCTCACCCACACCATTGACCCATTTCATTGAATAACATTCATTCAATAATAAAATATATGGTATTTTTCAATGCATTTGGAAAATTAAAATTCCCACAATTAATGTCTCATGAATATGGGATTAAATCGATAAACCAACATATGAAAGGAGCAAAACTCACCCATTGTTTTTTATGTGGTTCGTTTCCTTAGATGGTGTCAACTGAATAGGTATAAATCAATGATGAAAAAGTGTAATTCCATAAATTGAATTTTTTCGATGACATGTATCATAATTAAATTCATTGAATTGATCTATGTTTATCTAAGATAATAAAACAGGAAGAAAATAACATTTGAAAGAAATTATACCTAGTGTTTGGATTGATCGTGAAAAAAGAATGATTTTATTTCCATAATTGATGAAATCCACAGTATCCATTGTCAAAATGATCCACGATTTGATATAGATCCATCATTATTCATCATGAACACTCTTCTCCAACGGCTCTTAGGTCTCTAGGTTTTAGCGGCCTTCCTTGATATAAAATATATAACCTTACACTTAATGAGGTCTATGTTCATAGTTTCAAATAATGAAAATTACATACTTTAATTATTTTATTTATTAATTTCATGATCATGATATTGTTTTCACAAATGGCCCACTCCAACACATATTATGTTGTGCCTATGGTAAAACCCATGTTATTAACTCAATGATTAAATTATATTAAAAATATGGGATCCCATTAAGGAGTTATTCCTATTGTAAATAATATTTTGTGAAATTTCTATCAAATATATTTAATATATTTTAAAAAAATTATCTAGTAACATAAGTCCTCATAATAAGACTCTCTCTAAGAGAATTTTCTCTAAATTAATTCATATATTATCTACAAATAATATAAGGGAAATATGATTCATTATATTCTATACATATTAGGAATTTTGTTCCTATAAATATAAAATCCTAATAAATTATACGATGGTACTAGTCTTTCATCTAGCTCTCCCACTCCCAGGTTCACTCTTGAAGATAATTATAAAAACAACAGAATCAATCAAGTGGACATGATCATCTATGAAGGATCCCCTACTATAGGTCCTCGATTTCCATTTGGTATTTTGCAAGGGTATCTCTATCCTTCAATTCTACAGTTCCCTAGTCGATAATGTCTGACAGGTAATGCACAATCCTTCACATCATTGAAATGTGGGAGAAGTGTTTTTTCATGTCTAAATGTGGTGGTATAGATATCTTCTACACCACCTTAACAACTATACATATTATCCAGAATGGACCAATGAATCTTATAGATAACATATTTTCGTTGCAAAATACATATTTCCACATTGAGGTGGGACTCTCAGGGACACATGGTATACCTCTTAAATCTCCAAATGACTTCATATTCATTCCACATAGGACTTCATAGGGCTCTGTGTAGTCCTAAAACACCCCTGGATGATCTGCACCTTCAATGTAGTATCTAACAACAACTCTAACCCCATGAGTACTGAATCACATGGATGAGTCCTCAAATTGGAGACCTTTAGGGTCACCTGTACAAAGCCTTATATGGTTTCATACCAATGTTATAATGGTAGATATTGTTGTATGGGAAATTAACAAAGGGCTTGTGATCCATACAAATATGGATAGTATCAAACATGAAATATTTCAACATGTCCACCAAGAACTGAATGGTATTTTCTATCTAGCCATCACTTTGGGGGTGAATCATCATTCTCAATTGAAACTGAGTCCCAAAAAATACTTGAAACTTCCACTATAATTGATAAGTGAAGAAACCGCAATGGTCAAACATAGACCTCATGGTAAACTAATGGAGTCTTATTATATCCTACATGTAGTGGCTTCCAAACCTCTCTATTAAGCTATAATCTTGAATAGCATGGTAGTGGGACAACATTTAGATTCGATCATTGATCACCAAGATAGGATCATGTCCCTTTAACCTAGGTGTTAATCTTATCATTATATCTATGGAAATCCCATAACACCTTCGCTATGGAAGCTCATGGGTATGAGATAAACCTACCAAAACATACCACTATGACTTCACTTGTATAAATGTGATGCATCGAGAGGGAGACTTTGCAACCTCATTATTCATTCCTGGACACCATAAATAATTTTGATGGACCTAGTAAAACCTAGAACACCTGGATTTACCCCTAAAGTGTATATATGAAACTCCTGCAATACCTCCTCACATAATGTCAATGGTACCTTCGTTCTTCTTTGGAAAATGATAGTGTGCTCCCAACCTTTAGAATATCCATAAGAAAAATTTCTTGTGGATATCAGTGAATGTAAGGTCTCACCTGAGGTGTCCCCAAATTGAGAATCTCGAACATACTATAATGATACTGGGGTAACAACCATTGACTTCAGGTATGAAGCACTATCCTTTTCTAGGAAGGACAACTATAATGAGGCTACCTACTCTAACACCTCAACCAATTTATGAGATCAATACATACTATTGATAGAATCTGCAAGATTCATTAACTTTCTAATAATATATAAAATATTGAATTCATAGTATTGGAGAGAATAATTCAATTTACACTCTCTCATGTTATGAACCATGTAATGACCGAACCCAGAATCCTAGAGCTATTGCATTATTTTAATATATTGGAATGATTACAAGGAATCAAGTCATGAAAGACCGATCAGTTTAGTAGTCTTGGAAAATAGATTACATACATGAATGTTACATTACACATTAAAAAAGAAAACACAACATAAATAATATGTTGATAATGCCATAATTCCTGTATCTTAACCCTATATATAAAACATAATACACCTCCTGGAATGCTGGGAAAACAAAACATAAGAAAGGGGTGAGCACAGATGCTTAGTAAGAGTAAATAATTTAGCGAAACCTATAAACTTTTAAGGAATTATTTTTAATAAAAAAACATAATTTTAATAATAAACACGAACATAATTATGAGAAAATAAAACACACATTACCATATAAACATGCACATGGATATTCTAATAGTCATATAATCACATGTAATAATTAATTTCATAATGAGGTAATGTGTAACTCCAGACATCATTACCACATAGTCACGACCTCGTGCCAAAACTACAAATAATATTTTTGTTAAATCCTTCTTCTAAGACACTAGTTCGTCACATGATACATACTGATGCATCAAGGGGCTACAATAGGACCCACCCATCACTTACTATGTCCACTGAATTCCTCATATGAATATGTTGAACATAAAATAATGTTTTGTACTAAAAATACCATACCAAATATTAATACTTAAACCATACACCGTGAAGGGTAAAAAAATAGCACATCTATAGTCAAAAATATCATAACTCATTCTATACAATATGGAAGCTTGTATTATAATAAAGTAACCATAACCAAAAATAATATCCAGTAAAGAATGTTGACATTGTTTGAAATGATTAGTAAAATTTTTAATAGAAATTTCACATTGGTGAAATAATTTATAAGTCACACCTATATTAATGAAGTAAATTAAAAGTGATTTTTTAATCAACGTGTCCCATAACACAATGAAACCTTTTAAAGTTATAAACATTTTAATACAATCATGTCCTTATAAATAAATCCAAAAAAATTTATGGAAACATAGACATTAATGAAAAAGATTTAGAAGAATAAATATTTAGAACATTTATAATGATGATTTAGTTAAATAGAACCTTAAAATAATCATTTTGAAATTTATTTTATAAAACATGGACATGGATAATTAATAGTTCCCAGAAAATACATACACATAAACAATCTAGGGTAATAATGAGATTGGGGAATCAACCCTTACCTTGAAATTCCCTTTGGTAGAGGGTATGTTCAACATACTGTATAATGACCATAGTATGTTATTAAATTATAAAAGAACCATATTAATATTAATTATTTCGTACATGATTCATTTATGACTTGATACTTCCCATTTAATAATTATTTCAATGTTACATAACAATTCGGAAAATAGTCGCTTTCTTTATCGTACATGTTTTAACGTGTTATTTTTGATTGTATCATTTAGATCAGGATTTAAATACTTCTATAATATTAAAAAAGATTTATATATAATATATATTAAGAATATAAATATGTATTATATATATATATATATATTAAATGGAAGACACCATTTATGGAGAAGGTGGGTTATACATATGCATAAGCGTTGTTTCCGTTTTCAAAACGTATTGAATGGAAGTAAGTAAATAAGATATATGTAATTAAATAAATATATATATATATACATATACATCTACATTAGAATTATAATTTCATACATTACAAAATTATTAATAATATATATTTTTATTAACATCGTTGAATGGTGAAGCTGAAAATGAATCTCATTGCATTGAGGAGACAGTAAGTCATACATACATACGAGAGACGATATCATCTACATAATGATTAAACGGTGTGGAATTGGATGGTATATTAATTTTAAATATAATGTATAATGTTATTTTTATTATTTATATAAATATTACTCATTATTATATCCATCCAAATAACATATTTTTGAATAACAAATTACACCACGACATGGAGATGGTAAGTCGTACGTACGCACGTATGGTGACATTAATATTCATAGAATAAATAGAATAATGAGTATGGTTGTAAAATATTTATAATAACATCACAGTATGTAGAAGGTACTGGAGTTTTTATTTTGGTATGGAAATAAAAAATAATGATAATGTGGAAGATGAAAAGAACATTGAAAGAGGTGATAATATAATTACCTCTTGTTTGGGTGTTTCTTTTTCATTTGAACAAAATTTCTTCCAAGGCTGTATATATAATAAATATAAGGCCCATAGGTTAATGTTAAGGAATTTGGGAAGACATCTGGGCAGCATTTTTCTGATATAAATGGATTTGGATGTGTGATTTTGAGAGAAGGGTATGTGCCTTTTTATAAGAGAGGTGAGGGTCACTTTAGTAAAAGTTTTAAATATTATTTTATTATAAAGTCATTTATGGTTTCTAATGGATCCAAATTGTATTAATTAGATGATAATGTGGGTAAAGGACTAATTAATCTCAACCAATAGGTTTTAGATATGTTTAGGTCACCATATTAACCCTATCTTTTAGATTTAATGCTTTGTTAAATAGTTAAACTTTTACCATGTCCTCTTTTATTATTATAATAAATGGTTAATGAACATTCTATAAAATCCAAAGGGAAACCCATGTGGTTAATTATTGATATATATATCCTTATCTAAGTACATTGTCTTAAAATTAAATTTTTTAAAAAATTATAGCAATTAATAATATAGTATTTGTTTTAAAAACTCATTTATGTCAATTTATACCCTATATGATATTTTTTAAGTCATAAAACATTATCACTTCAAAAAAAATTATTTACTAAAATATAAAATGTCATATTAACCTATAAAATTCATGTATTCCAAAAAAGCAACAACTTACATTTTTTTATATTTATAATATCCATTATCATAATCATTCATTGATAAAGAAATGACTGCATCATCATTGTGTCATAAATAAAGATAAATATTTAACCCATAAAAAATATAAATAAAATACAATTATGTATTAAACCATTTTATCATTCTAATAATTATTTGTAGTCTAATTTATCTTATGTATAACCCTATATTAAAAATTTTTAGTTATTAAACATTGAATTTAACACTTTTCACTTCTTGTTAAAGAAAATAATAATATATGTCCTAATCTAATACAAGTGGACCAAAAGTATCATATTTTATTCCTAATTTTGGTTTTGGTCAAATAAAATTATCTAATAGATTTAGGATATGTGTTTGGGTAATTATAATATAATTTTAACCTTTAATTAACCTATTTACTTTTAAACGTGGTAAATGAAAGTTAAAAATTACTATTCACGAAAAATTTATTTTCATCCTATTGAACCACAATATACATACTGATGTCATCCTTGTCTCTCAGATTTTTTTAATTCAATTAAAATAAGTCGTAAAATTATGTTTTATGAATATCAGCAAACGTTCCAAAAAGGTGGGTAAAAGACATTAAAAAGATCAATAGATATTTATACATATAATTTTATTATAAAATGAATCCAATGAATTAATTTTAACATATATATGTATTATATATATATTTTTACTTAAAATAAATTTAAATAAAATAAATAATTATTTAAAAAAATTCGGATTTAAACAATAACGTAGTGTTTTTCACTCTCCATCAAAAAACTGAATGTTTTCTGAAATGTACCAAAAATTCATTCTAAGTTGATTTTGATATTTTTAATTGATAAAAAAATTCTATTTTACCTAATTCAAAACATTAAAGATTCATTAATTAATTTCAAGCTAATTTCCATTGTCTTAACTAAAAAGCGGGGTTTTAAAAGTAAAAATTATGAATAGATTGACATGTGTTTATATTAAATTTAAATTTGAAATTACTTATAATGAAAAAAATTATATTTCATCATATATATAAAATCTAATTATACTTAAAATCCATTCTAATTCATAATTTTCACTATAAATTATTTTGATTAAAAAATGTTTTATTTTGATTAAAAAATTTATTTTTTTGTATTGATCAAAATATATATGTTATCAGAAAAGTACCAAAAATTTATCCAAACAAAATTTTTATGTCCCTTTTCTAAATAATAATTTAATTTCATTAAATGTAATATATAAAAGTGTCAAATATTTTTTTAAAAGGGTTCTCCATTAAAAAGCTGTAAAATTACATTTTTTAAAAATTCTTCTTTTATCTGAAAAAAATGAATTTGTTCTAAAATTATGTATAAGAAACAAATAATATGGATTCTATAACTATATAGAGTATATATAATTCAGAAATAAGTTAATATTATTCATAACTGCTTTTTGAACAATGATTTTTGTAAGTCATGGTGCGCTGAACTCAATGTTGCGTGTAGCGCAAGTTATTGAATTACTTTGAAGAGGTAGGGTACTATGAAATCATTGGGTGTTACATTATCCCCTCCATTAATAAATTGTGTCCTCACAATTTGAAGTTATTTTGAAAAAATAAAAAGAAAAAAAATAGAAAAATACCTTTGTGGAAAACCCACATTAGAAATTGGGTTAATAAAATTTATACTTAATAAGAGGGAAAGGGAAATTAAAAAGTCACAATCAAATTATGATCTCGATTAGATGAAAATTGGTGGAAATTGGAGAAACATAATTTGAGGAAACCATAAATATTAATAGTGATTTATTGAGGTCATCAATCACAAACATGTGTTAAATAAGGGTCCTCAATGATATCAATCTATGATGATTTCAAATATAATCATTTCTACAAAACATAAGACATTAAGATAACACATTGGTTTATTTAAGATCCCTTCCCTAATGTTTAAGAATAAATTTATTCATATAATAAGACAGAAAAAATATTGTACTTGTATAGTTTCATCCTTCAACTTATTCCTACAAAGAACTGATCATTCACCCAAAAAAGATAATAGAATAAAAAAATATTTTCTTTATCCTAATATTATAGAGTTATAAAAATAATGAATTTATAATTCATTTTTAATAATATTTAAAAAGAACTACATTATAAAAACTGGTACATCAGGTAGTCTAGAAGTAGGTGATGCACCCTTGTCGCCCTCCGGTTGTGGGTTCAAGTCTCACAGCCTTGCCAGACGCAATGGGTTTTCACCCGACCTACAGGTTGTCCTTTTTATAACAATACAGAAATAATAAAATGAAATAATTTAACTATAAAAATAGTAACCAATTTAAATCATAATACATTCCAACCTTTATCCTTCTTCAAAATACTTCCTTCCAAACTCACAATCCCTAATTTATATGGTAAACACAATGAAGATCTTTTATTCCACGTAATAACATTTGAATGCCTTTATAATTCATTCTTTTACAACATTTTAACACCCAAAATTAACATAAAACCATATTGATTACATTTATGCTCCCTTATTCCTTATAGAATACTAGATATAATCCTTATATCAAAAAATGTTGTAAACTTCAACAATAATGGAATAAACAAACAATTAATTTGTTTCAATGTAGTCAATAATATCGAATATAATTTATCATAATAATATCATATCATATTCAAAAATAACAAATTAGTATCAGAACTGTATTAAGTTTTATCTTTCCTTCAACCATATATTTTCCAATATGTTTAGATTTCTATTGAGTCACTTTTAATATAACTATATAATCCCAAATCCATAATGAAAGAGTACTGCAGTACAACCATTATTTATTTCAATAATTATTATAACCAATACATCATTGATGCAACACACAAATGAATTAATTCATTAAAAAAAAACATAAGAACACTAGTCAATCCTCTTCATATATGGTAGAATCAAAACATGATTATTATCCAATAGCATCATTTGGGGAATACTCTGATGATTTGGACATTGATTTGTGTTGTGTCCCTGCTTGTTGCAGACAAAGCCTTGTACATGTGAAAGTGTTTTCATACCCTTGAAATCACATTCTTGGTGTCCTCTTTCTCCACACTAATTACAAACTCCCATTCACTTCAAGAATTTACGAAGGTAATTGTTTCCACAATTGTCACATATGGGAGAATCTTTCATTCCCCTCATCCCTTTTTCCATTTATCCCTATATGATCCTCTTCTTCTCTTGCTTCCATTCAAAGCCATAGGACTCAGAGAATTCTTTAAATATCTTTTTAACACATGATACTATTTATTCATATTATAAGAATACATGGGATACTATTTCCTTTATAAATTTTGGATTAATACCATAAATGATATGATCATTCTTGCTCATTGGTTCAAGTGTATTGCTGGAGTTCTCATTCATTCTACTATGCTTGAATTCAAAACAATGGAATACACTAGCGTAGTTTATGAATCAGAATGCATAATTACAAACTTGTAAAATACCAAACGTAAATTGAAAAATTATGCATATAATCTATAATCAGGAAAAATGTTTTTTTGATGATGTATTTACTCTTAAATCCATCATAATGGATTGTACAAAAAATGTGAATTATCCTAAGCATATCCACTGGCAGTGTCGTAACCAGGAGTGCAGCAAGGCCCTTTGTTGTGTACCAGGATACCCTGAGTCAATCCTAAAACATCTTTTTAGAATTTTCACTCCTAGGTACATCTCTGCCAGAGATTACTCTACATGCACGTATCGAGACAGGGATGTATTGCTTTAAAAAAATAAAAAATCTCTACAACACCAAAATTCTAGGATGTTCTTCAATTCTAATCCTCATAGTTTATCATATATTTGTGTTCTCTAATCAAAATTTTTATATATATTGTTTCCACAGTATGTACTAAATATCCATTGATACCAACTGTAACACCCCGACCCCCAGAAGCCCAGAACCATTGCGTTATTTTAATACATTGGAATTATTACAAGGAATCATGTCCCGATGGAACGATCAGTTTAGTTGTCTTGGAAAATAGATTCCATAAATTAATGTTACATTACACTTAAAAAAACAAAACATAAATAATCAATTTAGAACTCCATTATTCCCCTAGCTTAACCATTCATATCAATCATAATAATCTTCTAGGTAATCCTAGGAAAGAAAAACATAATAATGGGGTGACATCAGATACTTAGTAAGGGTAAATAATTTTTCAGAAGCTATAAACATTTGAGGAAAGATGTGTAACAAAAACAACAACCTTTTAAACATAAACTTGAACATAATATAGAGAAAAAAATCAATCATTACCATATAAATGTTCCAATGAATATTCTACTAGTCAAATAATCACATTTAATAATTAACATCACAACGAGGGAAGGTCACATATTGAACATCATTACCACATAGTCCAGGCCTCATTATAAGACTAAAAATAAATTTTTTGTCAAGGCCTTGTGCCAAGACACTAGTTTGTCTCATGATACATACCAGTGCAATGAGGGACTATAGTGGTCCCCGACCATTACTTATTAAGTACACTCTATTCTTCATATGAAAATGATGAAATGTATTATAATCATTCATATAAAAACTAGCAGACGATATGTCAATACATCAACCATACACATGAAGGGTATAAAAATTGCACATCCAAAGTCAACTATATTATAACTCATTCAATAAAATATAGAAGATTGTATTATAATAATTCAAACTTAATCAAGAATAATATCCAGTCAAGAATATTGACATAGTTAAAATTGATCAGTAAAACGTTTTGAGAGAAATACCATTTTTTGTGAAATCATTTAAAAGTCACTCATTTATTAATTAAGATATTTAAAATAGATCTTAGAATTAATGATTCCAATACCACAGTGAATATTTTGACAGTAATTAACATTTTAAAACAATCATGTCTATATAAATAAATCCTAAAATCCATTTTGAAAACATAGACATTAATGAGAAGGATTTAGAAAGGTAGATATTTAAAACATTTATAATGATATTTTAGTTAAATAGATTCTTAAAAGAGTAAATTTTTAATGTATTTTATGAACCATGTACATGGATAATAAATCTGTTCGATAAAATGCATAAACATAAACAATCCCAGATAATAATGAGATTGAGGAATTAACCCTTACCAAGCACTTTCCATTGGATGAGAGTACGTTTATCCTCCTGCAAAATGACCATTGTATGTGATTAAATTATACCAGGAAAATATTAATATTTACTAGATCATACATGATTCATTTATGATGTTATACTACCCATTTAATGATGATATCCATGTTAAATCACCTTTTTGGGTAATTATTGCTTTCTTTATCATACATGTTTTAACTTGTTATTCCTGATTGTATCCTTTAGATCAGGATTTAAATACTTCCAGAATAAAAAAAATGATTTATATATAATATATATTTTTAAAATAAATTTGTATAATAGATAGATATATTAAATGGAAAACAGCATTTATGGAGACGGTGGGCCGTACGTTTGTATAAACATTGTTTTCCTTCTCAAATCATATTAAACGGAAGTATGTGAATATGATATTTTCATGTAAATACACACACACATATATATATATCCACTAGAATTATTAAGGAATATAATACATAATTATTGATAATATATATTTTTATAGTCATCGTTGAATGTTGAACCTGAAAATGAATCTCATTTCTTCGTGGAGACGGTAAGTCATAGGTAAACACGAGCAATGATATCATTTCATAATGATTAAAATGTGTGTAATTGGATGGTATATTAATTGAAAAGAAAAAATAGAATGTTATTTTAATTGTTTATATACATATTACTCATCATTATATCCATCAAAATAACATAGTGTTGAACAACAAATTACACCACGTTGTGGAGATGGTAAGCCGTACGTACGAACACATGGTGACATTATACTTAATAGGATATATATAATAATGAGTATAGTTGTACCATATTTATAATAACATAACAATATGTAGAAGTTAATGGAGTAATTATTTTGGTATGGAAATAAAAAAAATGTAGAAGAAGAAATGAACTTTGAAAGAGGTGAATAAATAATTACCTCTTCTTTGGTTGTTTCCTTTTGATTTGAATTATTGGGTTCCATTGATTGTATTTATGATAAAGGAAATTCCTCTAGAATGATGTTAGGGATGCTGGGAGGTGATTTGGGTAGGGTTTGACTGATCCAAATATCTTTGGAAGTGTGGTTTTGAGAGAAGGGGATGTACCCTTTTATAAGAGAGGTGAGGGTCACTTTAAAAAAATTTGAAATATTATTTTATTATAAAATCATTTTCGGTTTCTAATGGCTTATAATTTAATTAATTCGATGTTAATGTGCGTATGTGTTGAAATAATCTCCACCAATAGGTTTTAATCAATTTTTTGTCACCATATTAACCCTATCTTTTAGATTTAACTCTTAGTTAAATAATTTATCTTTTACCATGCCCTCTTGTATTATTATAATAAATGGTTTATAAACATAATAAAAAAAGAAAAGAGAACCACAAGTGGTTCGTTATTGATATATATGACTTTATATATGTACCATGTTAGATCGTTAGGTTTTTATAAATATTACATCAATTAAAAATATAGTAATGTTTTAAAAAACCCATTTATGTAAATTTTGACACCATTTGGTATATTGTTTTTTTAATACCTAAAATCTTTATCACTTAAAAAAATATTTAATCAACCCTAAAATGTCATATTAACCTATAAAATTTTTTTATAGCTTAAAAATCCTCAATTTACATTTTTGTTTATATTTATAATATAAATTATTTTTATCATTCATTGATAAAGTAATTAATGCATCATCATTGTTTCATAAATAAATTTAGTTAATTAATCTCTAAACATTTTAAAGACAATAAAATTATGTATAAAATCTTTTTGAAATTTTAATGAATATTTATAGTCGAACTATTCTGGTGAATTACCCTATATCAAAAATTCTTTAGTTATTTAACTTTTAATTTAACACTTTTTACTCTTCTTTATATTAAATAATAATAAGTGTCCTAATATAATCCAAGTGGATAAAAAGGATCATATTTTTTTACTAAGGTTCTTTTCGGTCAAAATTCACTTATACAATAGAACATGGACATGTGTTAGGGTAATTATAATATCAATTTTACCTTTAATTACCTAATTTACATTTAACCATGGTAAATAAAAGTCAAAAGTTACTATTAAAAAATTATTTTCATCTTCTTGAACCACATATTACTTACTAATGTCAACCGTGTCTCTAATTTTTTTAAAATTCAACACACAGAAGCGGTAAAATTACGTTTTATGTAAATTTTCAAATATGCCAATAAGGTGGGTAAAAGGTGTTAAAAAGTTCAATAAAATTTTATACATCAAATTTTTATTAAAAAATAGTCCAATTAATTACATATAACATATATAGTTATTTTATATCTATTTTTACTTAATGTAAATTTATATAAAATAAATAATTATTTAAATAAAAACTCAGTTTTAAACAATAACAATGTTTTTCACTATTCATAAAAAATTTAATGTTTTCAAAAAAATTTCAAAAATTCACCTTAAGATTATTTTAATATACTAAATTAAAAAATGAATTCTATTTTACCAAATTCAAAATATAAATGTTTCATTAATTAATTTATAATTAATTTCCATTATCAAAACCAAAAGGTGGGTTTTTAAAAAGACAAAACATTAAAAATATTGACATGTGTTTAAGTCAAATTTAAATGTGGAATTTCTTATATTGACCAATATTTCATTAAATGATAAAAATATAATATAATTATACTTTTAAACCATTCAAATTCATAATTTTTCAGTCTAAATTATATCGATTAAAAATGTTGTTCTCAATTAAAACATTGTATTTCTCACTATTAATCAAAATTATAAAAGTTATCAAAAAAGTACCAAAAAAATTTCCAATTTTTTTTATGTCCCTCATATATAGAAGAATTTAATTTCATTAAATTGAATATATTGAATTGAAAAATATTGGTTTTTAAATGGGTTCTCCATTAAAAGGAGGTAAACTTGAATTTTTTTCGAAATACATGTTTTTTAGGAAATAAAATGAATTTATATTATGTCTAAGAAACAAATAATATGGACTCCAAAATTATATGGAGTATAGAAAATTCAAAATTCAGTTATTACTATTCATAACCTTATTTTGAATGGCTAGTTTGTTAAGTCGTGGTGCGCTCGAACTCAGTGTTACGTGTAGCGCATGTCACTGAATTACACGGATGATATAATGTACTACGAAATCTTGGGGTGTTACAATCCTTCTAAGATAAGATATAATTGAGAATTTTTTTGTTAGAGTAAATTAAAAATCACTCATCAATCATGTATTTTTAAAACATATTTAATGTGATCACTACCTCTAAAACTCATGATAATCTGTCAATTAGTTCTAATCAAATTTTCTTAAAAGGAATGAACTATAAGAAATAACTATCTACCTTTTCTTCACAAAAATACGATGTTCAATCACTAATTCATCACTAAAAACTATTTACTTCAAACCCTCTTCTGAAAATCTCAACATTGGAGCACTCGTCAACCTGTAACTCATCTTTTGAAATAATTTTTAACACATTATATTGAAAAAAAGGCTTCCCATTATAATTACATGATATCAAGGGTTCTGTCATGTTTTATAAAATGGGTAAAAACCACCGATAGTACCTTTCAATCCCAATGAAACTCCAAACCTATGAAACACTCTTTGGTAGCCCACAAGAAAGAACAATCATGACCATTTATAGAACTAATTCTAATACATCCTATGAGACAACATGTTTCAGAATGTGAATCTATCGAATCCAAAAAAACACTTCACGATCTTCTAATATATACAGTGTTGTGGTAATGTTTTTAGGACCATCCTCAAGTATCACGCATGTTCCTCCTGAGATTCAAAATACACGGTGATGTCTTTGTTGAATACCACCATGGTAAAATCCATCAGATGATGAAATATATGGTGAATGAGTCCCATTAAAAATAATATGGAATTCATCATTCAAAACAACATCATCAATTACTCATAGGGATCATAATGACATCATTACACCATCATCAGTATATACTCATTCCGTATTTTCATCTGGTGATAGCATAATCTATGTTGAATCTTTAAGAACGTCTATACCCCCTCCAAACTAATCAATGACGTCATCAATCCTCGTTAGTGGATAATTAATCTTCAGGGTCACCACATTCATGATCATTTAATCCACACAGAAACTCAATCTCCCATCCACCATCCTGGAAAACAACATTGGCTCTTCCCAGGGGGTAATAATGGGTCTCACCATGCACTTATCATGTAAGACCTCAAACTACACCCTTTAATATTGATGTTATATAGAAGCCATACAATATTATAGTATAGATATATGTTCCATCCTAAGTCGCATGTCGATTAGGATGAATAAATCATGGTATCGTGGTAAACTTATGACATCCATTGAAAAGACATCATCAAACTCCACCACCATTGTCGGAAACTGATGGCCCAATGAATTCATTTCACCAGGAATCATGATATCCAACTAGTTGGTAATTTGATTCACTCTCATATTCCATTCCTCGTCCTTATATTCAATGATTTTAAATGCACAAAGTTGAACCTCATTCTGTTGTTTTGGAATCGTCACACCTCATTCCTATAGTTGTCAATCTACTAATTAAATTCTGAAAATTAGTGTGTACCTTGAATGAAGTCATATAACCTCAATGATATTAAAAATATTTCCCATTAATATATCTCACATTAAAAAGTTAGATCACACTATCATCCCATGTCAGAAATTGATGAGTCACCACCTTTCAAAGTATACCCCCACAATGTTCGAGAAAATGGCTCAAACAGAATCTATATGTTTTGAAATAGTAAAGTGGAAATTCAAGAATAACTCACACAAGTGTCTATCAATATTGCAGCTAATATAGAAGATACACATATCGTATTTCATATCATCCATGTATCTTTATGGTTTTAGGCCTCTATAGCATGTATTTTCACTCCTATTTAACCACCAGATCCTTAATCCAGGAAAGGATGGCCCGGGGTTGGTGGTGGTAACATGTCGAATCTCACACCACCTCATTCTTCCCTACTATCCCATCTTCCACCTCCACCACCCAACAGACCTCCTCGTTCCATCCCCTTTCACTACCTCAATGGTCCCACTACTGTCTCAAAATTATATTAATGATGGTTCAGAAAAACTATAACCACATTTCCTCAACCACCCTAGGAGAAGCATCACATCCCTATTGGCTGATTAAGTCAACTTGAGAGCCGAGAATAATTGTCCATATGTATTGGGATCACCTCCTAAATCTGCAAATATTTTTGGATCATTGTGACTATCATCAGAATAATTTTTTTGAGGCCTTAGATACTGGGTTCCCACTAGTAGCTTCTAATTCTAGTGCCTACACTATTAGAAATCTATCTAATTCCAGGGATCTCTCAAGCTCCCTAGAATTGGTTGGAATCAAAATGGATACTGCAAAAGCCTTGAGGAATTATACCAATACGATAACTATGTTATGATCAATGAATAACATATCCCAAACTCTATCAAAGAAGTAATGAAATATATCATTAAATATCAATGTGTAATCATATATGGTCCTACTACATTATTGAAGATGAAAAATCTCCAATATGTACAGTGATCAAATCTTGGATGGATAAAACTACTCCCTCAAGAGATGCTCAATGTCAAACTATGGGAGTTTTTTCTCATCATGTGAATATGTCACTAGGCTCCACCATTTCCCAATATATCCTTGATGATTAATCCATACGAGGACATCCATTAGATCAGTAGTCATCCAACTAATGTGGAAAAATATAGTCATTACATATTTCCAGTTATTAGACACTTGGGAGTTTATCTCACCCCAAAACATGGGAGGTTGCTTCCCCTAAAACTCATGAGACATAGTCAACCTGCGTTCATCCTCAGCTGGTAAATCCAAAACCAGCTACTACTCAAGGGTTGGTGGTATAGCTGATAAACCACAGGAACATGCTATCTATTATATACACCCATGTATTGATTCCTTGTCATTAAGTAGATCATCCTCATGATCAAGTAGTGTAATCCTTGATTTTTGTCGACCCTGTGGAATCCAAAAATAAACCAATATGTACTGTAGTCAAATGTCTATATCTGGGGATCTGACAAAAGAATGAAAAAATAAAACACACCCATTATTATGTGATTCATGTATCCACAAAATTCCGGACACCCAATGTTTACATGTACTATGTTGAAATGAAGGTGATCAGAGTCATGGTGAATGGATACGTTAGTCCCCGCACCAACACAAGAGTCCCTAGCCAAAAATATGAACTCGAAAAACTAATAACATTTTCCCCAAACCAATATCTCTAAATAGAGTCCTATGGTAGAACAAACAACCTATAAACCCACTCATCCATGACCTGACCATCACAGGTATGATCAGTGGTTACCCCAACCCACCTCCAACATTCTAGAGACTAGAAACCTACCCAGAGTAGAAATATCCCAAAAATAGGAGGCATTATCGCAATTTACCCAAAAACACACAATCATCACCATGCCCACAAAATGATGAAATAAAAATAAATTGAACAATGCATGCATACATCAATGATCCAACAAAAGAGTATGATAGTTAAGTATAAAAATCTATAAAAGGGGAAAAATAGAAGCCCAACCAAATACAATAAAGAATTAATCCTACTCTAAGGGGGATAAATAAGAAAATTGTAGGATTATAGTAAAACCCTTGGTAGGAAAATATCTATATTTTCTCATCCTTTTCCATTTATTATAGGGATGATGTCAAAAAAGGTCATCGTCTTCAAAAGTCATGACACATGTGGGAAAATCCCATGCATGGTTGAGTATAAAAATACATAGTGGGACCCCTCAAAAATAAAAGAAAGAAGTCTCAAGTATAGTCACATAAAAATAGTATATAAAAATTAATGTATAACAGAATGAGATAGATATACTCAGGAAAGGTACCACACCACTAGTCAGTCATTATCGACTTCCCACCGTATGATTGTGCATGATTTAATGCTTGTTCTGATTGAATCCACTCAATAATCCGTGATATCAAAAGACAAAATTGATAAAAAGTTATATATCATTGGTTCCTTTTGATGTAGGATCACTCCTTTAGGAAGTCCCTGATACAGAAATTGGGTGTTATGCCCAGAACTGCTGGGGGACACCACAAACCCATACTGAATCAACCCACTACATAGGGGTTCATATTCCTACAATACCACAACCCCATATGATATAGCCTACTAGATAGATGATCAATTCCATACTCATGTTGGTAACACTAATTCCACAAACACAATATATGTAACCCAGAGGGTAGAGGGTATCACTCTAAACTCATGGAGGGACTCCATATCCCAATCTTATTCTCAGATAGAATTGGAAGTCAAAATCATTTTATGTGGATGTAATGATACACTATACACTCAAGGGAATGGTATAATTGAACACTCTCAAACTATATTGGTCCAATCTATGGAAATGAAGAGCTATATAAAATTTATGAGTGGGGGTACATGGCGTGTACCGGGGAATACACTGCTAGTCCAGATTTACCTAAGCCTAAATTTTTGGTAAATCCTGATATGGCATGTAAGTATCTATATACAGAGTATGTATAATGTATACATGATTCTTATAGAAATTTGGTACCCTACCCATGTCCCCCAATTGTATTTTTATATAGTTGACATATACATGTATCTTCTATTGTAGAGAAGGTCATGTATGTTTCCTAGTTCACAACCTAACACTATAAATGTTTGTTTTTCCACGTACGTGTACTTCCAAAAGTATATGTATAGCCACATGATGGGCATTTACCCAATGTGAGACTGATTCACACTATGTGTGATATTTATCTTTTCATGGGACCATAATGTATAAACCAAGGGAACCACATGGTTTGAAATCCAAAACTACATGATGTGATGTTTAGGTTCTTCCAAATCCCTCAATTTATCTTCTCTGTCGGTATTTTTATTCTTGGAGCAACCTATATATCATGAATTTGAAAAATGAGGGTCTGGAAACCCATTACATCCTCAATCTCCTTGATTTTGGTATAAATCCACTTGTAAATCCCCTCTTTGGTTCCATCTGGCACTGTACATCAAACCATGTTGAATGGATACCACAAATCCATTATAATATACCTCTAATCATACCCTTCCATTTGCACACAATGATGAATCCATTTATTAATTAAATCACACATTTTGTGGATTTATTATCCAAATAAATATTACATGATGATTAAAAATAGGTTATTGATCGAAAGATGTGTGAAATGAAAATTTATATGAGGATCATGTGAAAAATAGCAGATGAAATCCATAGACCACAAGATGTGAGGAATGAACCTTATCCTTTTTTCATTTTTCCTCAATACCTAATCCTAGATGAATACATGTGATGAGGGTTAAATAAATGAACAAAAACCAAAATTACATCTATTAAATTCTACCAACAACTCATGTTTCAAATCTATTCGTGGAATTGAACCACATTTTTCCAAGATTTATAATCATGGTGATATCATACATAAAATCATACATCCAGGTTTTTTGATACATCATTTATGAAAAATAGTTGTTTTTTCATCATTTAAGAGGTGTATGCACTCTGTTGGTGCAATGATCCATGATCTTATCATAATACATCTTTGTTCGCCAAGAATGATCTCCCCCAAAAACTCATAGGCCTTCAGGCTTTAGTGTCCAACCATGATAAAAAAAATATAGTCATTAATTTAATGAGAAATCATGTATCTGTGTAATATAATTAAAAGTATTTAATTAATTTATTTTTTTAATATTTTTTAAATTAAAAAAATTGTACAAATAGACTGAGATGATAATGATTATTTCTCACCTAGGGTAAATGTAACAGCCCAAAATTTTACAAGATGGACTCTTTTTAATTTCTTTTATGTCTTATGTTATATGCTACACCCAAATTATCTTTTTCTATAGGCAACACCGTATTATATTTCTGTATACGTAACACTATTCATGGCTTGGGTTACACCCAATTTCATATACTTTTGATAGAATTAATTTCACGGAACTCATTTCAAAAAACATTGAGAATAATTTTTTTTGATGTATAAAATAAGTATGTCTGTATTATGTTATAAGAACACCAGAGGAAGCTTTCACTACGCACAACACGGACTTGGCTTGTGTTACATTCGTGAGCGACCATCTTTGATAACTTGCATTGTACCAATACTGAGTTTCATTAAACAACAATATATTGATAAAATATTATAATATAATGGCATATAAACTGGTCATTATAAATAGTATTAAACACATTTTTAGTTATATATAAAATTAAAACTCATCATATATATTTTCTATAAAATGATATATGAACAAAATCAATTTTTTCAGATAATATAAGTACTTTTTAAAAACATTGATGTTCTTCCACCTTTTGATGGCACACCAATTTAAAGTCTAGTTTTAAAAATTATATATATTATATTAGAAAAAATAAAATTTTTATTTGGAAATTGGGAAAATAAATTTACCTATGTTGATTTTGTTTTGTAACATTTTGATAATGTTCATTTTTATATGAATAGTGAAAAATACCGCATTTTAAGTCAAAACTGCCTTTTCATCTAATTTATTTATATTGTTAGATTATACTTTTAATTGGTTTAAAAGTTTTATTGGCATATACTTTTATATTTTAATACAATTTTGGTCTTTGGATGTAATTTAACTTTTAAATTGGACATAAACACATGTCAGTCTTTTAATATTTATTACATCTTCAAAACAATTTTTTTGGTTTTGACAAAAGTAATTAATTTTAAAATAATTTGTGAATCATCAGGGTTTTTAATTTAGAAAAATGGATTCCATATTTGGAATCCGAAAGGTGAAATTTTGTAAATAAGTACCTTTTATTTATTGAAATTATTAATAGTAACTTTGGTAATTATTTTATTTACCAAGGTTAAAGGTTAAATCTAGTAAATAAGGGTAAAAAATTATATTATAATAATATTAAACTACCCTAACACATGTTTTAATCCAACTATATGAAATAGTTCTAACCATTGGAATACATGGAAGGATTTTGGGACCCAATGAAACCACTTGGATTTGGAAATGACATTTTATAATAATTAATTTATGGTAAAGAGAAATATATCATAAACATGTATCTTTTGAAAAAACAATTTAAAATGGTATTATACATAAGATATATTCGACTATAAATTTTCATTGTAAAGATAAAAATATTACCTAAGTCAATTTATTTATTTATAAATTTTAGATGCAATATAAATTAATTAATTTATGACATAAGGAGGATATAGTGATTACATTATTAATGAATGATGTAAATAAATGAGATTATAAATATTAAAATAAATTTATTATAAAGGTTCTTATGTCATACACCAATTTTATGGATTCTTATGACTTGATATATATAAATTATTGATGTTTTTTTTGAATGAATCATGTTTTTATGGGTTTTTAAAATGTCATGATATGAATAGTATAAAATTGTCATAAATGGGTTTTTAAATCATATACTATTCTATTAAATTATATAATAGTTCTAAAAATATATGAATCCTCCAAATGAATTATATAATGATGAAAATTTAATTACTGAACAACTTGAGGTACTGTTGTTATTTTATTGTAACTATATTAACGATATAGTAGGTGTATACAAGAAGACATGGTAAGAGTTAAAATAGTAAAATACATGTTAATGATAATAGAAAAGGTTAAATTTGATAGTTAATCATGTTTGAAACCTATTTTATAAGAGGATTTAGAATAATACTTTTCTTATTTAATAATTCAATTACGTGTTGACATTTTTAAACTAAATATCATTTTATAATAAATTATTATTTCAATGCCTTCCAAATGTGACCCTCCCCCTCTCTTAAGGAAAGGAATATCCTCCGATATTTCCTCATACCACCATTATCCTTCTTTCTCAATAAAAAACTGCCTAATTATATTATTAGTATTTTTAGTTAACTTTGGGAGGTATTGGACTTCCAAAAAAGTCCATCTCTAGTGTCCCCAAGAAGATATCCAAAGGAAGTCCAACGATGTAAGGTAATTGATTTAAAAATTTAATTTCATTTCATTTATTCTTCTAATCCTGAATTATATGTTGATTCCATAATAATGTAATAAATAAAATATATTATACATACATAGATGTTATGATATTTATTTTAGAACCCTATACCTCATTTTATCCCTACTATGAATTGCAATATTATCATGTGTGCATACGTATGACTAAATTTCTCTACATTGTGGTGTAATTTTTTATTAAATTTATTTTTTGTATATGTATAATGTTGTGTGTAATGGATTTAAAAAATGAATATGACTTGATAAATGATTATTTATAATTGAATGATCATCCAATTACATAACATTTAACCATCAAGAGAATGATATCGTCACTCGTGTGTATGTGTGGCCTACCATCTCCACGACGTGGTTAGATTCGTTCTCGAGATTAGTAAATAAATAATGATTATAAAATTTATATTATGAGTTTATGTAATAATAATGAACTTAATTTCAAAGATAAAATACCTCCTACTCATAAAAACCATGAATTACATTGACAAAAATGAATGGGAAAATGAAGTAGTTAACACCCAAAATATTGGTAATATTGAAATACTACTAACAAAATGATATAATATGATTATATGTCATATCATAAATATTTATATGGTCATGGTATAATATAATAACATGATATAATATATTTAATTTTGTTGAAAACCCCTTCAACTAATTAAATCCACATGGTTAGGGATAATTTTACAAATCTCATATTTATCTGATTTTGTTAATATGTAAGTATGTACTAGGGGTATATTTATCATCCATGTCCATGTTGTTAAAAAATATTTTCAATAAAATTTGAATATTATTCTTTGTGTTTTTAGGGTCATTTTTACCCATTTCTGACTTTTACTACATCGTATGGAAGGAAACATTTATTTAATTAGCATATGAGGTACATTTTGACTTTTCGGACAAAAGTGTAAGGAGAATGTTTTTTAACATACATGGGTTAAACAGATTTTTACATCTTCATGACTTCTTATTTAAATTATTCAGCCTCTACATGTTTTCATGTTTAGTTTCAACTATATTCATTTCTGTTAAAATTTATTGGAATTTTGAGAAAATAAATACTTTTTGACAAATAAATGTTATTTTCCATAGGAATTATGTTGAAGGGTTTTATCACAATTGCTTTCCTTATAAGATTCCACTCTTAAATAGGGTTGTATTTCTCTCCCTATTATTAATATTATTTTATTTTTATAATGATTTATTTATTTTTTATATGGATTATTTTTTAGTGGAATTATTTTTAATAAACCGATTTTATTTCCTGGGTTATGCTATGGTGAATGTCTTTTATTTTTGCAGCACATGCAAGAACGATTTCATTATGAGATGGGTGCCGTAGCACCCCCGATTTGAGGTATGTAGCCTTATTAATGCATTTTTATGTGTTTAATGTTCTTGGGATGAGTTGGGAAGAGGTTTAGATTGTTTGTAATGGTTTAGAATTTGATTGGAGGATTTTATAATGGTTCACAATTTTAGCATGGTTAGGGGAAACCATGCGGGTTCTCCCTAAAGCCATGTTCGTGGAGACAATATGCTTCACACAGCCTATGAAAAGTGTTCAAAATAGTATAATGAAACTGTGCATATTCCTTTTCTCGAGACAGTGGTGTGCCCATGTTTAGTGCATGGTTTTCCAAACCATGGAGACTAACTGTTCATCCATTTAAAAATAGTGTTTTCTAATCTGGGCTCCCATGATGGTTCCTCATTTCACTCCAAACTCCCTACCACTCAAGCCTCAGTTGGTATTTTTTCTTCTGAAGGTTAGGATGGGATCTCCAAATCACTTTGGAATCAAATCGAAGGGGTTTCAATGTGGTTTGAAAGAAGTTTCTCTTGGGTAAGTCCCTTCTCTTTGTTTCTCATTGGTTTCTTCTATATCTACCATTATCCACATATTAGTTTTCTATATCTAAATCTATTTCAGGTCGATCTAGGGTATTTCTTGGCTTGGGTGTTGATTTTAAATCATTTGGATGTTAGGGAATGGAATCTAGAGTGGGTTCGGTGGTGCTTTTTCCTGAATTGAGGTGTGGTTTCTTGTGGGTTGATTTCTTCATAACCATAAATGTTGGTGAATTCTCTCTAAACTCCAAAATTATAGAACAAGTGTTATTGGACAATTAAATTTTCTAGGATTGAAATTAATTGTGATTTTGATATGCGAAATTGGTTAGAAATCCCTTTGATCATGTTTGTGGAATTTGAGGGCAAAAGGGGTTTTCCAGTTAAATGTTCTTCCTATAAAATTTTAAATTGTATATTTTAATTTTTTTTTTCTTGTCTTGGGATAAGGAAATGTTTTATGAAATGGTTTTTCAATAAAGAGGTTGTTTTATTGAATCGGGGCTTGGGTATTGAATTTTTTTTAATTGTGGTTTTAATAAATGAGTGATTTATTGAAGTGGTTTCGCATGTTATGGAAATGGTAATTTACAGGTTGTTGTGTACTTTATGGGAAATATGTTTGGTTGTGGATTATTGAAATGAGATGTAAATGTGGGTAAGGAGACTCCCAATAAAAGGCGATGGATAGTGGTTGGAAGAAACTCTATTAAGGGTTGTGGTCGGGAATCACTGCTAGTTGTTAATGGGGTGAATGTGATGGGAAGAAGTCCAACCGAAATTGTTGCTTTGTTGTATTTTGTCTTGAAAATATGGAATTGTTTTTCTAATGGGGAATGGTGAATTGGCTTGTCGAATTGTTGTTTAGATTTCCTATGTGTTGTCGGAATTTGGATGGAAATTGATTGATAAGAAGTGTTTGGCATGTTGTAAGTTGATACACTATTGACTTTTTAATATAAATTGTTAATATTAATGTGCTAAAGGTATATCCTCAGGGAGTGTGTAGGGAGGTCATATGGGGAAAACCTACTGAGTATTTGTATTCACCCCCTACTTTGGCACATTGGTGCTTTTGAAGATGTCATATTCTAGGACACAGGTAAAGGTAATGCATCTCATTACAAGTTTCTCATGGTGTGTCTTGGGAAATGTGGCATTTCTTGGAGAATGGAGCTTGGGGTGGAGAAGAGGATTCTGTCTTGGTTTATTTTGGGTCACTTATTTAGTATACTGCATAGTACTCTGATATTGTGTCTGGTTTCCTTTTCCTGGTTGATCATTGTGGATTAGTTTGTTTTCTTTTGGTAATATATGATCTTGGTTGGGTTGTTGACATGCATCATATAGTTGTGGATTATTTGGGTGGTTACATTTTCCGTAAGGTAATATCGTTCCCCAATTTATTTTCAATGCCCTTGGAATTTATTTCTAGCCTTTGGTGCCTTGGGAACATCCCTTAAGGCCATGCTACATTCTTTCGCCCTCTCAATCCAATGATATGGGGTGGGATGTTACAAGTTTTAAAAGTTTGTTAAGTCATTGAATTTTAAATGAGGGCAGTTATTTGATCCTTGGTTTTAATCATTGGTCTTGGTGTTGACATTTGTTCATGGTCATTTCCATGAGTCAGGATGGTGGAAAGGAATAAGATTGTCAGAACATGGAATGTATTGTATTAGAGGATGTATTTAACCCTTTTAAGATGAAAATCATGTTACCATGGACTTGGGTACATGAGTGTTTGAAGACACATACAGGCATTGGATATCTCATTATCATGGGTCTAGCAAATGAGATGAAAATTACATGTTTGGTATAAATGAAATCCCACATGCATTCATATTTCATTGGGTATAATGATTTATGGTGTTATATGAATGTGTGGATATGGAAAAATATTAATTGGGTTTCAATACGGAAGGATTTAAATCTAGTAAATTGGTGGTATTTTGAAAATGGGTTGATTTTCAAAAAATGATAGATTTTTCAAAACATTCCAATATTGGAAATGTGATCTTGTGGAAATCCAGGTTGTGATAGTTTTTATGTGATTATGCTTGAAAATTGTATACCCATTATTATTAATGGAGTGAGACATACTGTTGTTTTTGTATTGATATAAATGGACCTAGGTTTGCATCATATAGGACAACTAGATGATGCTAATGAAAATGTGGTTGGACTTGAGCCCATGGTGAACCCACATAAAGTGCAGAGTCTAGTGAAAACATTCCATGTAGTAGGATGTGGGGATAAAGATGATAAACCAAGGCATGTGGATCAAGAGGTTCGGTTGCAAAGGCATAATCCACCCATATTTAAGAATGATTCAAAGACGTAAAGGGGTGAAGAATGAATGACCATAATGAATTGGATATTTGATTTCATGGGAACACCAATAAGGCTAAATGGGTAACTAGCTAGCTACATGTTAGAAGATCTAGTGGTTCATTGGTGGGAGCTGACTGTCAATGATGAGTCGAACCAAAGTGTGACATGTGAAGGGTTTGAGTAATTGAATAATAAACAATTCTACTCTCACACATTCATAATTAAGAATACAACCGATTTCTTCAGATTAAAGCAAGGGAATATAGTAATGATAGAATATGCAGCTTAGTTAATGAGCATAGTGTGTATTTCACCAGAGGTGGTAGGTAGTACAACATTGACAGAATGAATTTTTATGCTTGGTTGAAATAGGAAATTATTTCCAAGATAGTGGTGCTATGTATTGATGATTACACAGAAATGGTTAATCGAGCTACTGTGGCTGAACATGATCTCGTAGGGAATATAGGCAGTGGAAGAATTTATTTATCAATGGGAAATAGTGGGAAATTGAAAGCTGGGTTCATGCGAATGAAGGACACATATTTCTAGGGTGGGAGTATGGCTCACAATCTGATGAACGGATCCTCGAATCTTCCTCTGAAGCCTTAGTGTAAGCATGGATATTTTTAGTGTGTTTCTATGAGACACATCAAGTGGGATTGTGCGGAACATTCTTGACCATGTCATAATTGTAAGTATATAGGGCATCTAAAGAATTATTGTCAGAATGCTCCGTGATCGGGTGTCCATGACACTCCTCTGGGGTCACAGGGGTCTTATGCCTCAATGGGACGGTGACAGTAGCATATAAACCTCAAAAATAGAGGAATTTGGGTCATGGTGATTCTCATAATTCCATGTTGTCGCAACAGAGAAATAAGGAGTAGAGTGTGGCAAGGAAGAAATTGTTTGGAGCTGAGCAGGTTGTGGTGGATGATCAGTTAGGACCATCTATGTTGTGAGGTACGATTGTTTTAAATTCAATGTTGATGCAAGATTTGTATGATAGGGGTGCTTTGTATTGTTTTATTTCTTATTGCATCATTGACTTGTTGGGTTTACATGTGGAAATTATGCCTTATGTTTTGAAACTAAAAACTATTTAAGGCCAAAGAGAGTTTCAAGCCTTCTTATGTTGAGGCTGTTGTTTAGTTGTTGATGGGATATAATCATTGTGGGATTTCATAGTGCTTGAGATGGATGCTTATGATATAATAATGGGAATGGATTGGAAGGAACGTTTTAAGGCCCACATCTATTGATATGCTAGAGCCGTTAGTTTTCTGACAGAGGATGGAATTAGACATCTCTTTTGAGGGAAAAGAGTGCATAGCTAAGTGCAACAAATTTTTATCAAAAACTATTCGCTAGATCTCATATCAGCTAGTGTTCTTGTAATTAGCATCAGTGGAAGGTGTGTGGTAGAGTGTTCATATTGTGGTTGTTGATCAGTTTATGGATTTATTTACCAATGAATTATTAGGGTTGTCACCAGTGAGAGAAGTGGAATTTACAATTGATATCTTTATTGGGACCAGTCCTATCTAACTTCTGTGCTACAAAATGGAACCAGTAGAATTGTAAAACTTAATGGTGTAGTTGAAATAGTTAGAAAACAAATGGTTAGTACAGTCTAGCATGTCTCCATGGTAAGCACTAGTTTCTGTGTTAATAAGTCATATGGGACATTAGGACTCTAGGATGATTATCGTAGACTTAATCAGGTTACGATAAAGAACTGCTACCGACTTCCACGCATTGATAATTTTTTTGACCAGATAAGGGGATCATAGTGGTTATACAAGATTTAAATTAGGTCATGATATCACCTATAGTGGGTGAGGAATGAGGACATCCTAAAAATAGATTTCAGAAGTAGATATGGCAATAATGAGTTTGTGTTTATGCCATTTGGACTAACAAATGCACCGTCGATGTTCATGGACATGATGAATCTTATATTTTAGAGATATCTAGATTCTTTTGTGGTCTTATTTGTGGATGATATAATAGTATATTAGATTAAAGGGGTAGAACATGGTCACCACATGGAGATCGTTTGGGGATCTTGGGGGATCATCAGTTTTATGAAAATTTATCAATGTCTGAATTTTGTGTACATGATGTTCATTTCCTTGTTTATGTTATTTCTAAGAGGGGTATCTTAGTTGATCCTAAAAATATAGAGGTTTTTATATCATTGAACCTCCATTGGTTGATTTCTATATACATATCTTTCTTGTTCTAGCTCAGTATTATCGATGTTTTTTCATAATTTTTCACAATTGGCATCACCGATGACAGCTTCGAAAAAGAAGAATATCCCATATCAATGGGATGAGGATTTCCAAAAATTATTTGATGCGTTAATGTGTTCCCTTACATCAGCAACAATATTGGTCTTTATTAAACTAGGGAATGGGTATGTGGTGTATTGTGACACATCGAGATCATGGTTGGGGTGTGTTTTCATGCAGGGGGTCATGTGTTTATCTATGGGTCACGAAAGTTGAGGTTTCCTGAGAAGAACTACCCAACACATGATTTGGAGTTGTCAGTAGTGGTTAATGCTTTAAAAATGTGGCATTATTATATCTTCGTTGATAAATTTATAGTTCCTACCAATCACAAGGTCTTAATGCATATATTTTCAAAAAATGTTTTGAATCGGAGGTAATGGATATGGATAGAATATCTCCAGATGTTTGATTTAGGCATAACATAAACACTGGGTAATGGAAATTTGGTTGAATATGCATGGATTAATAAATCATATGCTCATATGGTGAAGGAGGCATTAGATCAGTGGATGTTGATGTTGTTCATAGCTGACATGCGGTTGGAATGAGAGGACTGGGGTGACAGAGTGGTCTTCTTTTTGGTTTTATTGGTTCCTGACATGGATGGTTTGGTTAGATAGGCCCATGAATCTAATTCTGAATGTATGGAAATGTGGTCAAAACTCCATTTTGGGGAGACCATTGAGAATTAGGAACTGATTGAGAATTCAATCTTCTGTTTTTCGACTCAGATGGTGGTACCAATGGCTTATTCGGAGGAACATCTCAGGGCTTATCATCATTCCTGGTGGGTTGTCCATCATCGAATATAGAAAATGTATAATTCATTGAAGGCATAGTTTTTTTGGGATGGAATGAAAAGGGATGTGGCAGAGACATTTTTTGAGAATCTTGACATGTCATCAAGTCATGTCAGAGCATGTAACACCCTAGTATTTCATATTATTTTATCTCTTCAAAATAATTCGATAGCGTGTGCTTCACACAACACCGAGTTCGAACACACAAGACATACCAATATATCCATTCAACAAAGATGTTATGAATAGTGTTATCAACAATTTTAATTTTATATACTCCATATAATTCTAACATCCATATTCTTTGTTTCTTAGAAATAATATAAGAACAAATTCTATTTTTCAGTGAAAATAAGTATTTTAAAAAATATGCAATTTTAAACCTTTTAATAGAGAGCCCTTCTTAAATACAATATTTTATACTTTTATATATTCAATTTGACAAAATAAACATCTTCTTTATAAGAGAGACCTAAAAAATTTATTTGGATAATTTTTTGGTGTTTTTCTGATGAATTTCATATTTTGATTAATAGTAAAAGATACTAAAATTTAATTGAAAATATATTTTTAATCGTAATTATTTATAGTTTTAAAGTATACATTTGAATGGTTTTATGTATAATTAGATTATATTTTTATAATTTAATCTAATATTGTTCATTGGAAGTGATTTCACATTTTAATTGGACAAAAAAAATATATCAATCTTTTGAGAGTTTTTAAATCTCAAAACCTCGATTTCTGGTTTTGACAATGGGAATTGATTTTAAATTAATTAATAAAACTATTAAGTAAATAATATGGTGAAATATAAATCATTTGTTAATTTTTAATATCAAAATTATCATTTGGTGAATTTTTTTCATTTTTCTAAAAACAATAATTTGTTTATGAATAGTGAAAAAATAAACGTTGAGGATAAAAATAGAAATTTCCATTTAAATAATTATTTTTAAATAAAAATTTATCATAAAGTAAAAATAGATACATAATACATATTTTAATCCAATATAATAAATTAGAGACATTTTATAATTAGAATAGACATATAAAATTTTATTGAACTTTTTAACATCTTTTACCCACCTTCTAGGCACCTTTACAAATTTTCATAAATTGTTATTTTACAGCTTCTATGAATTGAATTTATAAAATACACGAGAATTTATTGGAATCAGTAATTAAAATTTGGTTCAACGAGATGAAAATAATTTTTGGTGAATGGAACCTTTTGAATTTTATTTACCACGATTAAAAGTAAATAGTGTAATTAAACGTAAAAATGATATTATAATTACCCTAAAAAATTTCCTAATTCTATTTGATATGTTTTTTTCAACCAAAATAATCCAAATGAATAAAATGTGATCCTCTTTGATCCCCATGGATTAGATTAGTACATTTATTATATTTTATTGAAAGAAGTTTTAATAGTGTTGAATTCAATGTTTATTAACTAAAACATTTTTAATGTAGAGTTATACTTAAGATAAATTATACTATAAATATTCACAAGAAAGATAAAAATATTTCCCACATCATGGTATTTTATTTATAATTTTTATACATTTAATAATTAAATATAATTATGGCACAATAATGATGCAGTAATTACATTATTAATGAATGATTAAAAAAATTATTTTATAAATATCATAATAAATGAAAATTCAATATTTTGATTCTATAGAAGAATTTTATAGTTTAATATGACATGTTAGGGTTGATTATATGTATTTTATAGTTGTAATTAAGTTTTGATGACTTAAAAAACTAATAAATACTAAATAGTGACAAAATTGACATATATGAGTTTTTGAAACAAATAGTATTTTGTTTAATGATATAATACTCCAAAAATATATATGGTTCGTCCAATAGACTTAAATAATGTTAGATATGTCATTAATTAACCAGTTGAGGTTATATTTGTATTTTATTGTATGTTTTTAACCATATAGTGTAAGGATAAAAGAAGACATGGTAAGAGTTAAACTATTTAAATAAGGGTTAAATCTAAAATATAAGGTAAATATAGTGACCTAAACTTGTATAAAACCTATTGTTTGAGATTATTTAGACCCATAACCATATTATCCTCTAAATAAATCAATTTGTAGACATTATATTTGGAAAATTATTTTATAATAAAATAAATTTTCAATCGTTTCCTAAAGTGCCCCTCACCTCTTTTATAAAAGGGTACTTCACATTATCTTAAATTAACACCTCCAATGAAATTTTTCTAGACCAACCCCTGCTCAAATATCCTTCCAAATACACTAACATAATCATAGAGGCATTATATCATTCATTGATCCACCCTAAGGAGCCATTTTGTTCAAATCAAAAGGAAGAACCAAAAGAAGAGGAAATAATTTCATCACCTCATTCAATGTTATTTTCATCTACCACATCATATTTCTTGATTATTTCCATAAAAAAACAATTTGGTACAACCATATTCATTATTATATCAATCATATTAGTGAAAAAGTCACCATACGTGTGTACGTATAGATTACCATCTCCACGTTGTGGTGTAGTTTGTTATTCAGCACTTAATTATTTTTATGGGTATAATAATGAGTATAATTGATGTTAATAATAAATAAAACATTTCAATTAATTTCTATATATTATATAAAATCCAAATACATATTATTTCATCATCAATAAAATAATTTTGTCACTCTTTCGTACATATGGCTTACCGTCTCCGCGACGCGATGCGATTCATCTTCAACGATCAACATTTAAATTTTTTTATAAGAATATATATATTGATTAAGTATAATATATATGAATTAATATTTCTATAGGAATAATATATATTTATGTTGATAAATATATGTAGTTTACATTCTTCCATACTATATGATATTAAAACAGAAATAATGTCCATGCGTATGTACAAACTACCTTCTCTAGGAACTGCGCTTCCATTTCATATATCTATCTATTATAAATATTTATATTCTAAATATATTTGATTTATAAATCATTTTTATATTCTGTATGTATTAAAATAATTATCTATGTGATATAATAAAGAATAACAAGTTAAAACATGTGTGATAAAGAATGCAATTATTACCCGAAATGTTACATTATACTGGAAATTATTAATAAATGGGTAGTGTAATGTCATAAAAGAATAATATATGATATCAGAAATATTAATATGGATACTGTATAATTTAATAACACACTATGGTCATTATACAGGTGGTTAAAAATACCCACAATTAATGTAATGTACAAGTTAAGAGTTATTTTCTCAATCTCATTATTATCCGATATTTTTTATATGTACGTATCTGATGTGAAATATTTATCATCTATTTCCATGTTTCATTAAAAAAATAAAAACAAAATCCTTTATGTTTTTATGTAATGGTCTCTTTAACTAAATCATCATTTTAAATGTTTTTAAAATTTTATTTTTCTAAATATTTTTAATTAATGTCCATGTTTTTAAAATGATTTTACGGATTTATTTACATGGACATTATTGTTTAAAAGTATTAATTTAGATGAAAAGTTTCAAAGTGGTTTGTCACAATTTGATTCAAAAATATCTTTAAAATGAATTCATTTATACATTTTGTGAAATTTAAATGATTTTATTGAAAGGGGTATTTCTCTCAATGATTTGTATTGATTATTTTCAACTATATCAACATCATTTATTGGATATTATTCATGATTGAGGCTGATTTAATATAATACAATATTCTATATTTTATTCAATTATTTATGATATTTTGACTATGGATGTTCTATTTTTATTCCATTCATGGTTTTTTGTTCAAGAATTCACATTTCGTATTCTAGTTTTGTACGAATGTTTATGTTATGTTTCATGTTTTTTCATACGAGGAATGGATTGGACATAGTAAGTGATGAGTGGGGCCTTCTATATCCCCTCAATGCATTAGTATATTTCATGAGAAAAATTACTATCCTGGAACAAGGCATTGATAAATTTTTTATTTCTAGTCTTAGAATGAGGCCTTAACTCCATGGTTATGATATATGGAATTATGCATCCCCTCGTTATGAAATTAGTTATAACATTTTATTATTAGACTAGTAGAATATATATGATAATGTTTATATGGTAATATTTGATTTATTTTCTAAATATTATGTTCATTTTTATGATTAAAAGGATGTTTTATTGTTATACATCTTGACTTAATGGTTTATAGATTCCATAAAATTATTTACCCTTACTGAGCATCTGTGAACACCATGTTCTTATGTTTTTTTTCCCAGGATTCCAAAAAGTGTATTATGATTGTTATGTTGGGTTAATCTTGGAAAATAATTACACTCACAATGGATTTGGTTATGTTGTGTTTTATGTTTGAATGTGTAATGTAACGTTCATGTGTGTAATCTATTTTCCAAGACTACTAATCCAATCAGCCAATCAAGAATTGATTACTTTCAATAATGAGATTATATAAAAAATGATACGTCTTTGGGTAACTAGGGTTATGGAGTTATAGTTTTTATTAGATTAATTTTAGCAATAACCTAGGAAAATAGAATTAGATAAACTCTGATTAGGATACATTACCCTAAGATGGACTATGAGGACTGGTAGAGAAGTCCATCAAAAAAAATTGGCAATATAAATATTATGCGGGTTTTTTAAACAAATACAGTCTTATCTAGATGCAAATAGTTAGAGGTGGATCTGGTACAGATGTACCTAGGATTGAAAAACTCTAACAAGGAGTTTTGGTCGTGACCCGAGGTATCCTGATACACAACAACAGGCCTTTCTCCACTATTGGTATTGACCTTCCTAGGGGATACACTTAGGATTATTCACATTTTCTTTTCAAACCATTATGAAGTTTTTATGAGTAAATACTTCCTCAAAGAATACATTTTAATTATTAAGGATTATATGCATACACATTTCAATTTATGTTTGGTATTTTACTTGTTTGGATTTATACATTTCTATTCATAATCTAAACTAGTGTATGTCATTGTTTAGAAATGTTCGCAGTAGATGGAATGAGAACTCCAGCAATATGAATGATCCATAGATTATAAAGGATCATATATTTCAAGGACTTAAGAAAATATTTAAGAGTTAAATAGTCTCCCATTTATTCTAGTCATATAGACAAATAGTATCGTGTGTTATTAAGTTAAGTAAATAATTCCTTGCGTCCTATGGAATTAATGGGAAGCCAGAGACGAAAAGGATGGTAGAGGGAAGGGTAGATAAAGGGAATAAGGTAAAGAATGATTTTCCCATATGTGATAACTATGCAAAAAATATCCTTAGTAAATTCATGATGGAATGGGAGTTTGTTATAAGTGTGTAGAAAAAGGACACCAAGTACGTGATTTTAAGGGTAATAGAAAGGTTTCAAATGTACAATGCTTCGTCTACAAGGAGTTGGGACACTATGTGTATCAATTTCCCGATCATCAATTTATATCCCAAATGATTCTATTGGATAATAATAAAGTTATGATAATACCGCAAATAATGAAGAAAAATAAGTATTCTTATATTTTTTTTATTATTGAATTATGTCATTTGAGTGTTGTATCAATGATGTACTAGTTATATTAATTACGGAAATAACTAAGTATTGTACTGTAGTGATATTTTATTAATGATTTGAAATTAAATGGTACTATGAAAAGTGACTCAACTATAAGTTAATTTTTTTATAAAATACATTGTTGAAGTAAAGATAAACCTTAATATGGTCATGAAACTAAGATAGTGAGTTGGGAATAATATATTGTAAATTAGGATAAATTATATTGGATATTCTTCACTACCTTGTAACTCATTAGTGGTTTGATTATTCCATCATTGTTGAAGTATTCCAAATTTTTTGATATAATAAATATTTCTTGTATTATATAAGGATTATTGGAACATGAATGTAATCAATATGGTTTTATGGTAATCCAGTGTGTTACCATGTTTTATAAGAATACTTGATGAAGGTACTCACATGTTTTTTTGTGGAGAACATTGATCTTCATTATGTTATGTTGATCTTCCTTAAAATATTTTGGCTATGATTTTGGAAAAAACTATTTTGAATAAGACTAAATGATAGAATTGACTAAGTTGGACATTCGATACTATAGTTTAATGTTAAATCATTTATTAAGATTATTTTTGTAATTTTTTATAAAAATGACAACCCAAAGGTCGGGCAACATCCCATTACGTCTGGGAAGGCTGCGAACCATGAACCCACAACCAAAGGGGGACAAGGGTGAATCAACTACCACTGGTCTATGTGATGTCCTAGTTTGTATAATTCAGTTTTTCTAAATGATCTGATAGATGAATTATAAATTCATTTTTTTGAAACCCTATAATATTAAGATAAATAGAATATTTTTGAGTTCTACTATCTTATGAAGTAAAAGATTTCATTGTAGAAGAAATTAGTAAAATTATGGAACTCTACATGTCAATTATTTTTTCCTTACTCTATGAAGAAAAAAATTCTTAATATTTGAGGAAAATATCTTAAAAAAAATGTGTTAGACTAATACCTTATGTTTTTATTAACAAAAAGTATTTTTGGTTATCATAGATTTAAGGATCTGAGGGCCTCTGTTTTCTATTTATTGTTCACTTGGTTGTGATTTATTTCCCCAATCACTGCGAATTAGTATTTACATTTTCTCTCCAATTATTTTTCTCAAATTTACACCAATGTTCTATTATTAGAAATCCCCATTTGTTGGGGGCCTTTTCATTTCCCTTTACCTCTTATAAAGACTAAATTATATTAACCCTATTTCTATTGGGGTTTTTCCACAAAGGTATTTTCAATATTTAACAATTTATATTCAAAAAGAGCTTTCAAATTGCGATAACACAATTTATTGAAGGAGTGGAGAATAGAACAACCCATGATTTCATAGTAAGTTATATTTTTAAAGTAATTCAATAGATTGCGCTACACTGAACACAGATTTCGAACGCAGCACGACTTACCAAAAAAACCATTAAAAAAGTAGTTATGAATAATATTAACAAAATTATGAATTTTTTATACTCCATGTAATTTCAAAATCCATATTATTGGTTTTATATACATAATATAAGAACTAAATCAAATTTTTAGATAAAATAAGTATTTTTTTAAATATGCAATTTTACCTCCTTTTAATAGAGAATCCATTTTAAATCCAATATTTGAAACATATATATATTCAATTTGACAAAATGAACTTAATATTTAAAATAGGGACATAAAAATTTAGTTTGGATAATTTTTTTGTTTTTCTGATAACTTTCTTATTTTGATGAATAATTGAAGATACAAAATGTTAATTAAAACCAACTATTTTAATCAAAAAAATTTATAGTGTTAAATTACACATTTGAAAAGTTTTGATGTATAATTAGACATTATTTTTATCATTTAATCCAATTTTGGTCATTGGAATTAATTTCACATTTAAATTGGACCTAAACACATATCAATATTTTTATAGTTTTTGTTTCTCAAAATCACGTTTTCTGTTTTTGACAACAGAAATTAATTTTAAATTAAATAATGAAACTCCAATTATTTTAATTTGGTAAAATATAAAATCATTTTTTATTTTTGAATATCAAAATTATATATTTGGTGATTTTTTTTGTATTTCAACGAACACATTCAATTATTGTAGAATAGTAAAAACCATTGCGTTATAGATAAAAATTTCTTTTTTCATTTAAATATATATATTTTGAAAAAATTTATCTCAATGTCAAAATAGATAAATAATACATATATTATTCCAATGTAATTCATTAGAGACCTTTTATAATAAGAATAGACGTATGAAATTATATTGATCTGTTGAATGTCTTTTACCCACCATCTTGGCACATTTGCAAATTTGCATAAAACGTAATTTCATCGGTTATGTGAATTGAATATAAAAAATATGAGTGACATGACTGATTTAAATAAGTATCATGTGGTTCAATAAGATGAAAATTTTTATTTTTGAATAGTAAATTTTCAATTTTATTTATCACGGTTAAAAGTAATTATGGTAATTGATGGTAAAAATGATATTATAATTACCCTAACACATGTCCTAATTCTATTAGATTAGTGTTTTTCGACAAAAATAATACTTAGGAAGATAATATGATCCTATTTGGTCAACATAGAATATATGAGTACATTTATTCTATTTTATTTAATGAATTTTTAAAAGTGTTAAATTCAATGATTATTAAATAACCCATTTTTAATATTGGGAAATGCATAAAATAAATTAGACTATAAATATTAATTAGAATGAAAAAATTATTTAATACATATTGGCAATTTATTTATAATTTTTATACATTTAATAATTAAATATATTTATAACACAATGATGATACAGTAATCACCATATTAATAAATGATTAAAACAATTGATTATATAAATATAACAATAAATGAAAATTGGGAACTTTGATACCATACAAAAAATTTAATAGATGTGGGACTTAAAAATAAGTTATGAATAATATTAACAACATTAGGAATTTTATAAACTTCATATAATTTGAACATCTATTTTATGGGTTTCATATATATAATATAAGATCTGATTCAAATTTTTACATAAAATAAGCATTTTTTTAAAATACAATTTTACAATCTTTTAATGGAGAATCCATTTTAAATACAATATTTTAAACTTCTATATATTAAATTTGTCAAAATGAACGTCATATTTAAAAGGGAGACACAAAAAATTAGTTTGGATAATTTTTTGGTGTTTTTCTGATAACTTTCTTATTTTGATGAATAATTCAAGATACTAAATTTTAATTTAAACCAACTATTTTAATCAAAATAATTTATAGTTTTAAATTAAACATTTGAATAGTTTTTATGTAAAATTAGATTATATTTTTATCATTTAATCCAATATTGGTTATCGGAATTAATTTCACATTTAAATTGTACCCAAACACATATCAATATTTTGATAGTTTTTAATTCTCAAAAACCTCTTTTCTGTTTTTGACAATGGGAATTAATTTTAAATTAATTAATGAAACTCCAATGTTTTTAATTTGGTAAAATATAAATCATTTTTAATTTCAAATATCAAAATTATATATTCAGTGAATTTTTGGTATTTCAACAAACACATTCATTTATTGTTGTATAGTAAAAACCACTACGTTGTTCAATTATATTGATCTTTTGAACATCTTTTACCCACCATCTTGGCACATTTTCAAATTTTCATAAAACATAATTTTATCACTTATGTGAATTGAATATAAAAAATATGAGATACATGAATGATATCAACAAGTAAAATGTGGTTCAATAAGATGAAAATGATTTTTGGTGAATTGTAACCTCTGAATTTTATTTATGATGGTTAAAAGTAAATATGGTAATTAAAGGTAAAAATTATATTATAATTACCCTAAAATATGTCCTAATTATTTTAGATATGTGTTTTCGACAAAAATAATCCTTAGGAATAAAATATGATCTAATTTGGCCTACATAGATTATATTAGTACATTAAATCTATTTTATTTAATGAATTGTTAAAAGTGTTAAATTCAATGTTTATTAAATAACCCATTTTTAATATAGAGTTATGCATAAAATAAATTAGACTATAAATATTAATTATAATGATAAAAAGATTTAGTACATCTTGGTAATTTATTTATAATTTTTAGACATTTAATAATTAAATATATTTATAACCAAATGATGATGTAGTAATTTCCATATTAATTCATTATTAAAATAATTGATTATATAAACATAACAACAAATGTAAATTGAGAACTTTGATACCATACAAAAAATTTATGGTGAATATGAAATTTTGGGTTTTATTCAATGTTTTTTTTTGATGTAATTATGTTGTCAGGACTTTAACAAAAAAAACTAAAATGTATAAAAAATTGAAAAAAAATGAGTTTTTAAAATAAATACTACTTTATTAAATTATATAATACTCCAAATTATATTATTCGGCCAAATGACATAAATAATGTTATATATGTTATTAATAAAACACTTCCTCTTCCTTGGATGTTTCTCTAACAAAATAATAACTCCAGTACCTCCAAAATACTATTATCCTACTATAAATACGGTAAAACCATATTTATTATTCTATCCATATTATTAATTACAATGTCACTACACGTGCGTAAGTACGAATTACCATCTCCACGTTGTGGTGTAGTTTGGTATTCAACACTTCATTATTTGCATGGGTATAATAATGAGTATAATTGATTTAAATAATAAATATAACATGTTAATGATTTTGTATTTATATTATACCATCCAACTAGATAATAATTCACCATATATATAATTTTATTGTCGCTCGACCGTACGTATGGCTTACCATCTCCACGACACAATGAGATTCATTATCAATAGTCACCATTCATAAATTTTTATAAGAATAAATATATATTGATTAATTATTAGATATATGATATAATATTTATACTTTAATAATATATATTTATGTAGATAAATATATTTACTTTACCTACATCCATATTATACAATAAGAAAACAGAAACAATGTTCATGCGTCGGTACAGACAAACTTCTCCAAGAACGGTGTTTCCATTTCATATATATATTTTTTATTAATATTTATATTCATAATATATAATATATATAAATAATTTTTTATATTCTGGAAGTATTTAGATCATGAAAAAAGTGATATTATCGAGAATAAAAAGTTAAATAACGTATTATATAGAAATTGGTTATTACCCAAAATGTTACATAGATGTGGAAATTATTATTAAATAGGTAGTACAATGTCATAGATGAATCATATATGATATAATTAATACTAATATGGTTTTGGTATAATTTAATAACATATTATGTTCATTATACATGAGGTTAAACGTACCCTCGACCAATGTAAAGTACAATGTAAGGGTTATTTTATCAATCTCATTATTATATGTGATTTTTTATCTGTAATTATATAATGTGACATAATTATCATCTTTCACCATGTTTCATTAAAATGTTTTAAAAATAAATATTTTAAGGTTTTATGTAAGGGTCTCTTTAACTAGATCATCATTTTAAATGTTTTTTAAAATTTATATTTATAATATATTTAATTAATTCCCATGTTTTTAAAATGATTTTAAGGATTTATTTATATGGACATGATTGTTTTAATGTGTTAATTTCTTTCAAACGTTTCAAAGTGGTATGAGAATCGTTGTTTCAAAAATATATTTTAAATGAATTCCTATATAAATTATGTCCCTTTTAATTGATTTCATGAAAATAGGTATTTCTTTTGAAGAGTTTTATTGATTGTCCTCAACTATGTCAACATCCTTTATTGAATATTATTTTTTATTGAGGTTGATTTACTATAATAAAATATTCAATATTGTATAGAATGAGATAAGATATGTTTTATATTGGATGTTCTATTTTTAGTCCATTCATGGTTTATGGTGAAATCATTGACATTTTTCATGCTATTTTTAGTAAGAATGTTTATGTAATGGTTCACCCTTTTTCATATGAGGAATGCATTGGACATAGTAAGCGATGGGTGGGGATCGCAATGGCCCCTCGATGCATGTGTATGTATCTTGAGACAAATTAGTGTCTTCTCAATAGGCCTTGAAAAGAATTATTTGTAGTCTTGTCATGATGCCTTGATTATGTGATTATGATTTCCGTCATTATTCTTTCCACTATTATGAAATTAGTTATTAAATGTGATTATTCGACTAGAAGAATATCCATGAGATTTTTTATATGTTAATGGTTGATTTATTTTTTCCTCATTATGTCAATGATTATGTTTAAATGTCTGATGTTTATATTATACATTTTGACATAAATGATTATGTCTACATCTAAATTAGTTATCCTCAATTAGAATCTATGCTCACCCCTTTATAATGTTTTGTTATCCTAGGATTATAAGAAGTGAATTATGATTGATATGAAGGGTTATGATTGGTGATTAATGTAATTATAAATGTATTTTTAATGTTGTGTTTTATTTTGGAATGTGTATTGTAACTTTAATGAATAAAATCTATTTCCCAAGACTGCTAAACTGATTGGTCCATCGGGGTTGGATTCCTTGTAATCATGCTGATGTATTAAAATAATGAATCGACTCAGGGTAATTACGGTCGAGGTGTTATAGGGAATCTTCTTCCAGTAGGCATGTTGTGGACTTTACCTATCCCATTGTGAAAATGGGGGGAAATATCAATGAATTTTGATATGGGTCTCCCAATATCGGTGAGGAAACATGATGCCATATGGGAGATTGTGGGTTAGCACACAATGTTCGCCCAATTCATCCGGATTCATGAATCACATAAGGTGGGTGATCTGTCCATAATCTATATCCGAGAGGAGGTAAATAGGTAGGGTGTTCCAGCTTCAATCGTATCATATAGGGATATGAGGATCACATCTCATTTCTATAAAATCATGTAGAAAGCCCTTGCCCCACAATTGATGGTTACAACAGTATATCATCCTCAGACAGAAATCCAGTCCTATACGATGATACAAACCTTGGAGGATATGTTAAGGGATTATGTTATGGATTTTTTTTGGTTCATGGGAGGAGCAATTAACATTTGTGGAGTTCTCCTACAATAATAGTTATCATTTTCTAATACATATGGCTCCGTTTGAGGCTTTATATGGGAATCTGTGTTGTACTTCACTGTGTTGGGTGGATACATGTGAGACTTTGATGTTTAGAACAAGCCTTGTCCAAGAGACTACATAGAAAATCAACTTGATTAGGAAGTGGATGGAGAAAGCTCAATGTCATTGGAAATTGTATGTGTACCATCATCAAAAATCGTTGTCATTCGAGGTGGGTGATCATGTGTTTTTTAGAATCTCTCTTTAATTGGGACATCATCAGTTTGAGAAGAAGGGTAAGTTATCTAGAAGGAATATTGAACCTTTTGAGATACATGAGCGGATTAGAGAGGTGGATTATCATTTGGATTTCCCCACACAATTTAGTGTAGTGTACATTGGGTTTCAGGTGTCGTAGTTGATAATTTATCAGTCAGATTGTGACCGTGTGATTTGTTGGTATCATGTTGAGAAAGAACTGGATTTTTCCTTGGTGCATGTCCTAGTGCATATTGTCGATAGTCAAGATAAAAATATGTATGGTAAAAGCATCGGTTTAGTACGTGTTTATTGATAGCATGTTCAGATTCAAGATGAGACATTACAGCTGAAGAAAGAGATGGTGGATCTGTGGACCGATATTTTTCGGTAAAGAAATGGTTCTCTACATTCCGAGGACAGAACATCCAATGGTGGGGAGAATGTATCATCGTCAGTTTGAGATATTCAGACATTTTTATGGCTATTCAAGTGTTTAATGTGCATTGGGTGAGTTGGAAATATGATGGGATAGTTTAGAATGATTTTTAATTTGTTTGGATTATTTTCTATGAGAATATGGTTTGATCACAGTTAGTGGAAACTGTGTGGGTTCTCCTAGAAACCATCCTGGGGGAGACAGTCAGCTTCGTAGGGCCTACGCACAATTTTCCAAACCGTAAAAATAAACCTTGAAGATCCCTTATCTTGAGAATGTGGTGTGTGCACAATAATCTCATGGTTTTCCAAACCGTTGAGACTAATCATGCGAGCACTTAAATATGGGGTTTTTAAGTATGGGCTCCCTTGGGGGTGCCTCATTTCACACTAAACTCTCCCACTCAAGCCTCACTCATGATTTTCAGTTCTCAAGATCTACTCTTCTCCCCATCTTGTTTTTCAATATCTTCATATTTTTCATGTATATCACGGGTTTTGGTTGCCTTGGGTGTTGATTTAATGGCTTTTTGATGTTAGGTAAGGGGATCTAGAGTAGTTTTGTTGGTGTGTTTCCTAGATTGGGGTATGGTTACATGTTGGTTAATTTCACTAGAACCCTAAAGGTAGGTTTCTTGTCTCTCGACTCCACATGGATAGAACTAGTGATATTGGTAAAATTAATTTGTTCCGTCACAAAATTAATTGTGATTTTTATGTGCGAAATAGGATAAAAATTCATTTGTTCATGTTTGTGTATTTTTGGGAAAAAATGGTTTTTATGGTTGAATGTTATTGTTGTTGAAATTTGAAATGTAGATTTTAAAATTTGTTTCTTGGATTGTGTTAAGGAAATATTCTATGAAAATGGTTTTAAATAAAGTTGTTTTTTTAATTAAATTGGTTCTTTATCATGGAAATTTATTTTTGGGTGGTTTCAATAAATCAGTGGTTTATTGAAGTTGTTTGACATGTAAGGAAATGGTTATTTGCATGTTGTTGTGGAATTGAAGCGTTATATGTTTGGTTGTGGCTTGTTGAAATGCGACGGGAGTGTGGAAGGGGAGTCTTGCTATAATAGGTGATGAATATAGGTCGAAAGGACCACCATTAATGTTAGTTGTCAGGAAGCACTGGTAGTTGAGAATGGGGTGAACAGTATAGGAAAAAGTCCCACAGAAATGGTTTATTTCATGTGAGTTTTTTTTCAAAGAAGGAATTTGATGCATTAATTGGAAATGATGAATTGTCTTGTGGAATGGTTGTTTGGCTTTGCTATGTGTTCTGGGAATTTCGGTGGAAATTGATTGATAAGAAGTGTTTGGCATGTTGTATGATGTTTCACTATTGAATGTTTAATATAAATTTTTTTTATAAATGCGCTAACAGTTTTATCCTAGTGGCATTTGTAGGGATGTCATTTGGGGAAAATCTACTAAGTATTATTACTCACCTCCTACCTTGGCACTTTGGTGCTTCTGGATATGTTTTATTCTGGGACATAGGTAAAGGTAAAGAATCTCCTTACATGTAGCTCATGGTGAGGCTTGGGAGATGTGGTGGTTCTTGGTTCATGGATCCTCGTGTGTAGTAGTGGAGTATATCTTGGTTTATATTGGGTCTCTTGTTTACTCTTCCTCATATTACTGTGATATTGTGTTTGGTTGTTTTGGCAAGGGGGGTCATTATGGATTAGTTGGTTGAATTTGGGTAGTGTATGAGCTTGTTTGGTTTGATGAAATGCATTATATAGTTGTGGATTGTTTTGTAGGATAGAATTATTATAAGATAATATCATTCCCTAATTTATTCCCAAATCCCTTGCCATTTAGTTCCAGCCATTGGCACCTTAGGAACGTCTCTTAAGGCCAAGTAACATTCCTACGCCCTCTCAGGTCAATCAGACTGGGCATGATGTTCTAGGTGTGACCTATATCTCTTTCCAATGCATTGGGTAAAGAGTTATATCTCAGGAGATATACATGATTAGAATGGAATGTAAATCTGGTTCCATAATACATGGTGGGAACTGCATGTAAATCGGGTTCAGTAATGGAAATTGTCCACTATGACTGTATTGGAAGCACTGCATGGACTACTATAGAAATCATATTATGTGCTAATTAGTTTTCCATAACTATTTGATTTATGAAAATGATATTATATCATGGTTTATCTTCCTTTATAATATTTTCCATAAAAACTACCAAGATTTATTTCATGACTCGTCATTTGGGTATTTAAACTTTATTATCATGATTTTACATTAAAATTTTTATGGTTTCTTTTATGGTATCCATTTTTAGCCTTAATGAGCATTGAGCTCACCATTTTTATGTTTTCTTTTCCCAAGGATATAAAGAATGGTCTTAGGTAGGAAATAAATAGGAATATATTTATGGTCGATGTTGGAGATCTTTCACAAACATAGAAGATTGTGTTCCATGATTCCAAAGAAACTAAACTAATGTGGTCTTTGAGCATATTTTTGTGTCCTATATTAAGTATTATTAAAATGTAATATAATGGTTAGGTATGTCAAGCATGGGTCATTATAGTTGGTATCAGAGTGAAGGTTTAGTTAAACATTGAAAACTATCTTGTGAAAACTAAAGAGATATACCTTCAGATATTTCTACGGAATGTCTAGGGATGTCCCAAAACATTTTTTAAGTATAGTTAACAATCTTATAATTTTTATAACTATCATGAATAACAATGTAATAAACCTAAGATGTCGTAGGTTTAATGTAATCCCCCATGATTCTATTTTTTTTCTATGTATGAATTTTTTCTCTCACACTATTCTTCATGGTTTTTAAACAATGGGTGGAACCCGAGGAAATCATTTTAATGGTCAATGCACTAGGAAATGAAATGACTGCCCTCTTGAACTACCAAATTTTATGGGAGGTGGAATGAAAAATCATCTTTATATACTTACAAAATCTATAAATCATTCTATACATCAAAATGTGTAGAGAAGGGAACATCATTCTTTTGAGTCCTTTATGAGGCAACATCCAACTTCTTTTAGTGGGTCTTCGGATCCACATGATGCTAAAAAATGGATCATTTCCAATTAGAAGTTACATTCCATCCTTCACAACCTAGAGCATGAAAATATCATTTCGGTTTTATATCATTTAGAAAATGAACCTGACTAGTGGTGGAGTCAAATAAATAATATATGTCAGTAAGATGAAATTGAATTAATGGAATGGGACATGTTCGAGGACTTATTTTTCACTATGTACATGACTCTTACTATTTGAAAAATGTTGGAAAATGAGTTCCTTAATATTATTAAAAAGGATGATGAATTTTTTGTAAAAACGAGGAAAATTTTATAGGACTTTCAAGGTATGATTTTGGTATTATCATCCCACCTGAATGTAAAATTGATCGATTATTTAGTGGCTTATGTCCATGTCTTCGAAGGTCATTACCTATAAGAGACTTTACTAGCTATGAAAAGATTTTGCAATTCACTATCAAGGTAGAATATGATTTTATTATTACATATCAATCTCATTGTTTTGAAATTAATCAAATGATGAAGTTCAAGGTAAAATCTCAAAACAATGGTGAAAAGGAGATGAATATTTCAATATGCTAAAATTGTAGAAAGAACCATGGTTGATATTGTCATAAAGGGACTAGAATATGTTTCATCTGTAGAAAAGAATGTTATCTAGTTGTTGAGTACTGAATTAATGGGAAAAAGGATGGTAATCATGTTAATAGAGAAATGTCTATAGTGAATGCACCACCAACACTTCAATGCTACAAGTGAAAGGAAATGGGGCCTTAGGCTAACCAATTCCCTAATCAAAGGGTTAACGATTATCGACGTCAGAAACCTCCTAAGTCAAAAAAACAAAGGGAAGTCACATGTGACCACTATTGGTGATTTTGCGTATGAAAAAGAATTGGTGGAATGATTAATTTCTTTTGGGATTCCAAAATTGTGTTATGGAATATCATTTATAGAATTATGGAATATTAGAATATCTATGTATTGGTTTATTATCTTATTCCATATTTATATGGTTACAGAATCCCTGGAAAGTGATTGAAATATTTTTGGAAAGCACATGATATGTCCATAAGGAATGGATAATGAGATAATTACATTTCTGATAGTATTAATGAGATCATTAATGATATAAGGACAAATTGATATTGTGGTTTGAATATATAAGTTAGTGTGGTATTTTTGGTTTCAGGAAAGAGATAATTTTGATAAAAATATTGTTTTCGATAAGTTTCTACAGATATTCATGTTATTATCATATTTCTAGTTAATATATGATTTTGATATTCACATGTTTAGATTTTGGTAACCATGGACAACCAAATGAGATAATGGAGGAAAATGTTATGTTGATTTAGTTCAACTACTTCTAATTTTTTATATTTTATTTTTTGGGAAGGATTGTAATATAATCCATTTATGGATAGTATATGTTATATTCTGATTGTTGTTTATTAGATAAATGAATTATCTCGCTATAATAGGATTTGTGCATATTGGATAACATATTCTAATAATTTTTTGAGACAGATGGAATGACCTATCATTCTATTTCTTGATCTGCTAACACATCAACAATGAAAAATAAAACTTCATTTAAAAAAATAAAAGATGAAGTGGTAATTGTTCAGGTAATGACCAATAGTGAGATTGAACTGAAATCAAGTAAGTATTTCTCCTCAATTAAGAATTCATAAAATTTAGGAAAAGGATCTTGAAACCAAAAATGATATCTTAGTACCTTATTTTCTGATGAATCAGATGGCCAATTAAATCATCACATATTTATGTCTTTCTGAATGTTAACTTTTTCCCAACCTTATTCTTAATCTCTATTCATAAAAACATGATGGTTATATTTCACTCCCATATCCATGATTATTTCTTCCCATATCTGTTCTCATATGTGGAAACCTAGTGATGAGTTTCCTTTGGTATCCATTATATTTCCTACATTATTTTTTATAATGTTGTTTCAATATCCCTTTTTATGATGTGGCTTTCCATGAATGAAAATTACAAGTAGTAAAACAATTATAACACAGACGAATTTCGAGGGAGAAATTAAATTTTATGGGGTATAATGTAACACCCTGAGATTTAATGAGATACTTATTTTTAATTTTTTGGTGTCTTATGTTTTACACTAAACCAAGAGTATCTTGTTCTATACACAACACAATATTAGCTGGATGTATACACAACACAATTCATGGCTTCTCTTACTTACAATATCCAGTTCTTTTGATAGAATTCATTTGACACAACATTGAGTATATATTTTTTTCAATGTATAGATGAACTATGTTCGAATTATCTTATATGAAACACCATAAGATACATGCACTATAATCACAATGAAATGGCTAGTGTTATATGCCAGAGTAACCTTCCTCAATAGCTTATGTTGTATGCAATACTGAGTTTTACTGAACAACAATATATAGTTAAAATATTATTATTGAATGGGATATAAAAAATCTATTATGAATAGTATTAACCAAATTTTTGATTTTATATAACATTAAAATTCATCTTATATATTTTCTAGAATATTATATAAGAACAAAATCATTTTTTCAAATAAAAGTATTAATTTATCAAAAAATGATGGTTTCCTGCATTTTGATGGAACACCAATTTTAAATATAGTTTTAACAAATTTAAATTTTAAATTTGACAAAAAAAATTATTCTTTGGAATATTTACATGAATATATACTTATGTAGAATGTTTGGTAATTTTATGATAAAGTTCATTTTTAATGAATATTAAATAACATATTTTATGTCAAAACTACCTTTTTATCAAACTTATTTATATTGTAACATTGTACTTTTAATAGGTTTTAATGTGTTATTAGATTATATTTTTATAATTTGATCCAAATTTCGACATTTTAAGTAATTTCACTTTTAAATTCGATATAAAGACGTGTTAATCTTCTAATAGTTATTACTTTATAAAAACCCATTAGTTTGTTTTTACAATGGGAATTAATTTTAAATTAAATTATGAAAAATCTGTATTTTAAATTTGTAAAAACCGATTCCATATTTTGAATCCTAATGTTCAAATTGTGTAAATAGGTACCTTATATTTTTTTGACATTTTCAATAGTAACATTAGAAATTATTTTATTTACCATGATTAATGGGTAAATCATGTAAATAAGGGTAAGAAATAATATTATAACGACATTAAACACCCCTTACAAAAGTCCTAATCATATTGGATTAGATATTTCCAAACATCAGCATCCCTGGGGAGATTTTGGGACCCCATAGAGCCACTTGGACGTGAAAATGACATTTTAGAAGAATTAATTTAAAGTAAAGAGATATATGATATAAACTTGTATCATCTAAAAATAATAATTTTAGCATCAGGTTATACATAAGATAAATTCTACATTAAAGAATAATTGGAATGATAAACATCTTACCTACGTCATCGTATTTTATTTATAATATCTGGGACCAAATAAATCTATTTATTTTTTACACAATGATGATATAATGATTAACTTATTAAAGAATTATTTAAATAAATGAGATTATAAATATAAAAATAAATTAATTTTGAAACTTTTTATGTCATACAATAATATTATGGATGATCATAGATTTTTATGATTGAATTAAAAAATATTTTTCAAAATAATCATGTATTAATGGATTTTTAAAAAGTCCTGTTATGAATAGTATAAAAATTGTCATAATTTTGTTTTAAGAAAAAATACTATTTTATTAAATGATATATTATTCCAATAATTCTATGATTCGGTCAAATTAATTATATAATGTTTAAAATTTCATTAATTAACCAATTGAGGTGCTATTGTCATTTTATTGTATTGATATTAACCATATAGTATGAATATACATGAAGACTTTGGGAATGTTAAATTAGTTAACTATTGGTTAAAGAAAAAAGATTTGGTAAAATTTGAGAACTAAACTTTTATAAATCCTATTGGTTGAATGAATTTAGAACAATACTCATCACAACTTAAATTAAATGTGTTTTGGACCATTTGAAACAGAATTTCATTTTTTTATTAAAATAATATTTCAATACCTTCCTAAAGTACCCGTCCTCGTATCATATAAAAATGAACCTCCTACCAAATTTCCTCACACCACCATGATACTTCTATCTTGACAAAACCAAAGACAATTACCCTATATCAATTCTTATTTAACTTCTTGATGTCTTATTTTTCTAAAAAGACCATCCCTAGTGTCCCTAAAATGATATCTAGTGGATGTTCAATGATGAAGATGTAATTGCTTTACCAATTCAATTCAATTTATTTTCTCCTTTTAATTCTTATTTCTATGTTGATTAAAAAATACAGGAATAACTCAAATATATAATACATTCTAATATGTTATTATAATTATGGGACAACCTTATACCTCCCTTTATCCATCCTATGAAAATAATAACACCATTTGTGCGTATGTAAGGCTTACCATCTCCACTCTGTGGTGTAGTTTGATATTCAAAATAAGTATATTAGGATGGGTATAATAATGAGTATATTGGTTTTAAATAATTAATATAACATGAAAAATGATTTTATATAATTAAAATACCATCCAATTACATACCATTTAACCATCAAGAGAATGAGATCGTTGTTCGTGCATACGTATGACCTACAATCTCCATGACGCAGTGAGATTCATTATACACGATAAAAAATAAAGAATTATTATTAAATTTATAGGACGAATGAATTTAATAATTATGAGCATAATTTAATCAATAAAATGCATCCTATTAATAACAGGAATGATTTACACGGAAAAACAGGAATTGGAAAATGAATCATTTAACAACTAAAATAATGGAAATATTGAAATACTGTTTTCAAAATGTTATAAGAGGATCATATATGACATAATAAATATGGATAGGTTCCTAGAATAATTAAATAAAATGTTTTAACAATTATAATGGAGGTGAACACACCCTCAACAAACAAAAAGTACAAGGTAATGGATAATTTTTCAATTCCCAATTTAATCATTCATTTTTATATGTTCGTATTTACTGGGGGTATATTTATCAACCATATACTTGTTTTATAGAAAAATTAATAAAAAGTTTACTATTAATATATTTATTTTTATAGTCATTTAAAAAAATTACTTTTAATACCTTGTATGGAAGGAATCATTCTTTTTTTACCATACGAGGTACTTTTCAGATTTTCTGACAAAATTACATGGACAATATTTTTTTAACTTACATGACATGAATGGATTTTTAAATCACCATAAATACATATTTCTATGAACAATACACTACATGTTTTCAAGAATATTTTCAACTAAATTCATTTCTTTTAAAATTGCATGGCATTTTGATAAAAGAAAAAATTTTCAAGATGAAAGGATATTTTCCTCTACAATATTGTTCAAGTGTTATCTCAAAATTATATTCCATATAAGACAAAAGTAATTAATAGGGTTATGTTTCTATCCCTATTATTAATATTATTTTATTCTATTACTGATTGGATGATCCTTTATATAGATTTTGTTATGATGGAATGATGTTTATGATAATAATTTTATTTCATGGGTTATACTATGGTCATTGTTTTTTAATGTTTCATGGAACAAGTAATAATTATTTACTTATGAGATTGGTGGGACCTATATCTCCCTCCAATGCATTGGAAATAGATTTATATCTAATGATATAGACATGAATAGAATGTAATTTAAATTCAGTTCAGCAATACATGGCTTGAAAGGCATGTAAACTCGGTTCAGTGATGGGAATTGTCTACTGTAATGGCCATTATAGTAATTCCATGGCTATTATAGAAATCATATTATATTCTTATTAGTTTTCCAAAATTACCTTTTTTATGGCAATGTTATCATTCCCTAGTTAATTTTCCTTTATGATCTATTCCTTAAGAACTACCATGATTTATTTCATGACTCATGGTTGTGATATTTAATCATTATGTTCATAATTTTAATTTAAAATGTTGATGGTTTGTTGTAACGCCCCGACCCCAGTTATCCAGAGTTGGATCATTATTATGTAACATTGGAAAGATCACAAATGTCCAATTCTTGAAAGCCCGATTAGTTTAGTAGCCTTGGAAACACTAGATACATTTATAAATGTTACATTACATCATAAAGTTAAAAACTACAATAACATAGTTACAATAATCCACACTCATATCTCATTCAGACTATCCTTGCAGGTCAGTCATAAAATATTTCTTCACATCCTGGGAATAATAAAACATAGAAAGGGGTGAGCTCAGATGCTCAGTAAGGATAACAATATAGCATATTATTTCATAAATAAACATAAACATTTAAGGCAATGTATAACTAAAACAAAGCCTTTTAAACTTGAAATTCAGCATAATATGGAAAAAGTAAAATGAAATAATTCCATTTACTTATTAACATGGATATTTTACTAGTTGAATATTCACATGAAATATAAATAAGCACTTTCCTAATGATGGAATGCATAATGCCAGACTATCATAACCACATAGTCAAGGCCTTGTGCCAAGACTGCAAATAAGATTTTGTCAAGGCCTCATGCCAATACACTAGATTGTCTCATGAGACCTACTGATGAATCAAGGAGCTATAGCGGGATCCACCCGTCACATACTAAGTCCAATCGATTCCTTATATGAAAAGGTTTAAACATATCATAAACCATAACATAATTGTATCACATAAAACATGCATAAAGGAAACATAACATTTCCACATTTCAATATCAAGATATCAATACAACACATTGATATAATAAAACCATTTTCAATTCCAAAATAAGAGAAAAGTAAAACATGGAATTTATTTTTCATTTAAACAAAATTTATGCCATGTAGAGGAATCTGAAACTCAAATAATGGTCAGGGAGGCAGAGAAGTCATTGTCACTGCATATGTACAAAAAAAGAACATTTCCTTTTGTCATTTAGTAAAATGCTTCATATAAAAAAGTTTCCTTTTGAATAAACGTAAAAGTAAAAGGGGTTTATACACCATATAAAAGAAAGTTGTGTATAAAACAAAATATGCCTCAATGAAAGGTGATTTAGACGAAGTCCCTCACCTCGGGTCTGACTTGACTCGATCATTCTTTAATCTCTTAAATAATAACCTAGAGTTAATTTCTTCTTTCTTATGAACCATTTTTAAGTTAATTATTTCATTTATTTCATGTATTTCCATGTTATGAACATTATGTAGTCATTTAAGTTAATAATGGTTGTTTTGTCGATCTTTGGTACTTGAGTCAAAAATAAACTTCTTATAATTACAAGTTGTTTATGTGGTAGAATATCCGTTATCTCCAGAATAATATTCATGATGTAGATATCATATATATCATATATATCGAGTAGATACATGCATTTATAATATTTCATAAAAATTATAGGTAATAAATGAAATGCACCGTTCATGGAGACAGTAAAACATACGTACGCATGAACGCTACTTTCATTTATATTTCATATTTAATGGAATGAAATCATAATGATATAAAGTTATATTATAATTCTAGTATAATATCATATATAATATCATTAAATCCAACATTTTTAATTCCCACATATGGCATTAACTATTCAAATCACTTTGAGGGGGAGGTAGTCCGCACTTTCTAAAATGAAATTATCATGTTTACCCATAATGGAAATCATAAATGTATTCCATAAATGAAAAATAAAGAAGCATAAAGAAAACAAAAAAATAATATACATCATATATAGAAATAGTGTCATCATAATGGCCACTATGAGAGGTGTTAAAAGAAGATTTAACAATCATCGTTTCGTGAGGCAGTAATTCACCACCCACAGAAACAATATGTTCTTTAACCATTGGACGAAGGTGTGTGTATGTTTAAATCAAATACTTCTCATAAAAACATCATATTATATTTAAGATACTGGTTTTGTTACAAAATAAAGGAATAAAAATAAATTATGGGGTTAGAGAAGAAAAATAAATTAAAAGAATATAAGAGAAGACATTACATTAAAACGGTTAAATCTTTTTGATTTGAGCCGAAGGATTCCTTGGGAAGACTTCTGACCAAAGTGAGGCTTCTAGGAGTAAGAGAGGGATGTTGAGAGAGTATTTGGGCAGAGTTTGGCCGAGCCAAATGGCTTTGATGGTGTGAATAAGGTGGTAGAGGTGGGGGCCTATTATAAGAGGTGAGGAGGGGCACTATTGGAATGTCATGAAATGTTACATTATTATGAAATGAATTTTGGATTTTAAAGGTCCCTAAATGATATATTTCAGATTTTAGACATGTGTAAGTCTTATATTTTACCTTATATTTTCATTTTATTTAAATATTTCATTAATGAGGTAATCACTGCATCATCATGGTGTGATAAATAAACTTATTTATTTAATGACTAAAAATTAAAAAAAATAACCATGATGTAGGAAATGTTTTTATATTTCCAATGGATATTTATAGTTGAAACAATAACTTTTATATCCCCTTGTAAAAATTGTTTTAGTAAAATAATAAATGTTTGTGACATTTTTATTTTTACTATAGATAAAAGATATTAATGTCATTATCTTACCCAAGTGGCTCCATGGGGTCCCAAAAATTGACCCATGGATTGTCTTGGTTGGAAATGAGTCAAACAAAAATATTAGGACATGTCTTAAGGTAATTTCATATTGTTATAACATTATTTTTACATTAAATTACTGTAATTACCTCTAATCACGGTTAATAAAACTCAAAAGTTAATATTCACCAAAAATTATTTTCAACCCATTAAACCACATTTTAATTCCAAATTACAACCATGTATGTCAGATTTTTGAAATTAAATTCACAGGAGCTGTAAAATTTCATTTAAACAAAAAATCAGTTTTTTAACTACAACTTAGTGGTTTCACTATTCATCAAAAATTGATGTTTTTCAGACAAATACCAAAAATTCACCCTAGGGTATATTTGATATTCCAAATTCAAAGATGATGTATATTTTACCAAATTCCAAACATATAAGTTTCATTAATTAGTTTTATAATTAATTCCCATTTTTAAAACAAATAACGTTTTTTACGAAAGAATATCAATCAAAAGATTGACAATTGTTTATGTCCAATTTCAAAGTAAAATTAATTATAAGACCACCATTGGATAAAATGGTAAAAATATATTATAATTATACTTTAAAACCGTTAAATAATATAATTTATCACTATAAATTATTTTGATTAGAAAAGCTGTTTTTAATTATTGTTTAGTATTTTACAGTATTCATAAGAATTTGGAAGTTCTCAGAAAAAACAAAAAATTCAACTTTGGATAATTTTGATATTCTGAAGAAAAAAATGAAGTTCAATTTTAATAATAAATTTAAAATATGTCAAAAATTGTGTATTACTATTCATAATGGCTAATTTGATTGCTCGTGGTGTGTTAGAATCTCAAACTTGCGTACAATGAAAGCTATTGCATTATTGAAAGAGAAGTGTACCATGGAAGCTTGGGGTGTTGAATTCTCCCCTCCTTCAATAAATTGCATCCTCTTAATTTGAAAATGTTCTTCAAAAATAAAAGGTTGAAAATAGACAATACCTTTGTGGAAAACCCACATCAGAAATAAGGTTAATAAAATTTAGCCTTAATTAAAGGGAAAGGGAAATGAAAAAGTCACCACCAAATTATGACCTCAATTAGGAGAACATTGGTGGAAATTAGAGTCATATAATTGGAAAAAAATGCAAATATTTGTAGGGAGTGATTGAGGTCATCAATCACAAACAAGTGTCAAATTGAGGACCTAAAATCCTTCAATCTATGTTGATTTAAAATATCATCAGTTCAACAAAAATAAGGTATTAGGATACCACATTTTTTGTTCTAATATCCCTTTAATAAAGTTGAAGAATTAATTTATTCATAGAATAAGTGATATATATATATATATGCTTGACAATTAGAGTTTAAACCTTCAACTAATTTCTACCACAAACTCATCGTTCATGCAATAATATTATATTTATCCTAATCTTACAAGGTTCAAAATATTAACACATACCATTTAGATTAGGAAAACTATTTTGTAGTAACTAGGGACTTCCTATAGGATAGTGGTAGGTAATAAAGGCCTTTCACACTATGGTTGTGGGTTCGATTCCTACAGCTTTGTCCGGCGGGACGGGTTATCCCCTGACCTGTAGGTTGTTCTTTTCCTAAAACTATAGTATTATAATATTCCAAACAATAATCTTCAAAAATGTTTTAACCTTAAACAATACAATCCAAAGTTAAAATTAATCCATTCCAACCTTTATGGTTATCCAAAATACCTCTATCCAGACATTCTCTAAATGGTCTCTAAATTCCAAAATCAATTCATCATATTCCCCAAACAATGTAAAGTGTCTCTTATTATCACATAAAAAAATATGATTACCGTCATCATATTTAAACCTTAATGAAAACAATAAGTAAAATAGTACAATCTTTATATATATCACATTATTCTTATAACCATATTATAATTCATTAGTCCAAAATCACAAATACAATAATTATTCCACATCAAATGTAGTAACAAAATAAGATTTTCCTTTCTCCCTTGGCCTTTTATGAGGTAAGTTTTTTGGCGCTTAGGGAATTTATTTGCATAATGCCCCGTTTCTCTACAATTGTAGCATTAAACATTGACATCCTCTTTCTTTCCCTTGCAATCACGAGTCCGGTGAACTTTTTCTCCACATTTATAACTAACTCCCATTTATTTTAGGCATGTACCGGTGTGATTCTTCCCACAATTATCACATAATGGATAATCCTTATTTCCTTATTTCCCATTAACTTTCTCTTGTTACACCATTCTCTTCTTCTCTTTCTTTACTTTATTGTCATAAGATTTAGAGAATTGCTTTTCTATCATGATAGAACACGAGACTATATCTTCGTACGTTCAGAAAGATTGTGATACTAAATCTCAATAGAGAAATTGTTTTAACCTATCAATGAAACGATCAATATTAAATCTTGGGTTACATATATAATCTGCAGCATGCCTACCTAACCTTGTAATGTTAGACTCATACTTTGCGACATTCTCATCCTCTTTTTTCCTCAGACTCAAGAATTTCCATTCTATATATGCTCGATGGTCACGAGGAAACTATTTTTCTAAGAAAATCTCTTTGAACTCTCTCCATTACATACTTGATACTTCTTCATCTTCCTTTGTATTTTGAATCAATTACCACCATTGATCAGTATCTCTAGTGAGGCGGTAAACTGCCATGATAACCTTTTCCCTTTCACTAATCCCCACGAAATGGAATATTTTCTCCAAGGAATTTATCAATTGCTCATATACTAAGGGATTTGTACCCCCATTGAATGTTGGTGGTTGTTTCCTCATGAAGTGGTCTAACATTGATCCTCCACTTTGCGGATTTGGGTGTTCCATACGAGTAAGGTTATTATTCATAACCTGAGTGAGTTGTCCAAGTATGGTGATAAGCTGATCAGCACCAGTTGTATCACCAGTTCCACTATAATTATCTTGAGCAGGAGGGAAATCCCTACATGGAGTGCATGCATTGATACGGTTTCCATTCCATCCACTAGGCGCCATTTCTAAACAGTGGAATAAACTGGATTAGTTTATGAATTGAAATACAAATAACAAACATGCCAAACACCTAACATAAATTGAACAGTTTATGGATATAATCCATAATCATAAAAAAAATCTTTGAGAAAGTATATACTCATAAAACCTTCATAATGGTTTGTAAAGAAATTGTGAATTTTCCTAACCATATCCCCCAGGAGTATCGTAACCAAGGGTGCAGCAAAGCCCGTTGTCGTGCACCAGTTCTCGTTCAAGTCTAGATCAAAGCGGTGTTTTCGGGTTTTACCCATAGGTACATCTGTGCCAGAGCCACCTCTACCTTCTCATATGCAGAAAGGGATGTATTGCTCCGAAAACACACAAAATATATACAATACTAAAATTGTAGGAAGTTATTCTATACTAATACTCAAAGTCTATCATAGGGCTATGTGCTTAAATCAGAGTATATTTAAATCTACCTTCCATGGTTAGTACTAAACTGCCTATGATGCCAATTTTAATGCCTTAACCCCAGTTACCTATAGTCGGTGCATTATTATGTAACATTGGCATTATCACAAAAGATCAACTCTCGAAAGACAGATTAGTTTAGTAGCCTTGTAAACAGTAGATACATTCATAAATGTTACATTACATCATAAAGTGAAAAACAAAAATAACATAGTCTCCATAGTCCACACTCATATCCCCTTCAGACTATCCCTGCTGGTCAGTCATAAAATAATTTTCTTCACATCTTGGGAAAAATAAATCATAGAAAGGGGTGAGATCAAATTCTCAGAAAGGATATCAATACAGAGGAAAATTTCATAAATAAACATAAACATTTAAGGCAATTTATAACTAAACAAAAACATTTTAAACCTGAAATTCAGCATAATATGGAAAAATTAAAATGAAATAATTCCATTTACTTATTCACATGGATATTCTACTAGTCTGATAATCACATGCAATATAAATAACCATTTTCATAATGACGGAATGCATAATGCCAGACTATCATAACCACATAGTAAAGGCCATGTACCAATACTACAAAAATGATTTTATCAAGGCCTCGTTCCAAGACACTAGTTTGTCTCATGAGACCTACCAATGCATCAAGGAGCCATTACTGGCTCCACCTGCCACATAGTATGTCCAATGCAATCCTTATATGAAAATGTTTAAACATATCATAAACCATAAAATAATCGTATCAGATAAAAAATGTGTAAAAGAAACATAACATTTCCACATTTCAAACAAAAGATATCAATACAAAACATTGATATAATAACACCATTTTCAATACCAAAAAAAAATAAAAGTAAAACTTGGTATTTATTTTTCATTTATAAAATAACATAAGGCTTGTAGAGGAAGCCGAAACTCAAATAATGGTCACGGCGGCGGAGAAGTCGTTGTCGCCGCATACGTATGAAAAAAAAACATTCCCTTTATTCGTTTAGTAAAACACTTCCTATAAAAAAGATTCCTTTTTAATAAACATAAAAGTAAATGGGGTTTATTCACCATATAAAAGACAATTGTGTATAAAACAAAATATTCCTTAATGAAAGGAGATTGAGACGAAGTCCCTTACATCGTGTCTGACTTGACTCGATCGTTCATTAATCTCCTGAATAATAAACTATAGTTAATTTATACATTATTAAGAACCCTTTTCAATTTCATTATTCCTTTTATATCACTTATTTCCTTTTTATGAACATTATGTAGTCATTTAAGTTAATAATAGTCGTTTTGTCGATCTTCGGTACTTGAGTCAACAATAAACTTCTTTTAATTACATGTTGTTTATGTGGTAGAATATACATTATCTACAGAATTATATTCATGATGTAGATATCATATATATAATATATATCTAGTAGATACTTGCATTTATAATATTACATAACATTTAGAGGTAGGAAATGAAATGCACCATTCATTGAGACGGTAAGCCATACGTATGCATGAATGCTACTTTCATTTCTATTTCGTATTTAATGAAATGAAATAAAAATTATTTAAAGTTATATTATAATTCCACTATAATATCATATATAATATCATTAACTACGTCCTTTAAACATCCGACATATGGCATTAATGATTCAAATCACTTTGAGGGGGCGGTAGTCCGCACTTCCTAAAATGAAATAATAGCGTTTACCCATAATGGAAATCATAAAATTATGCCATAAATGAAAAAAACATAATCATAAATAAAACATAAACATAATATATATCATATATAGAAATATTTTCATCATAATGGACACAATGAGAGGTGTTAAAAGAAGATTGAACAATCATCATTTCGTGAGGCAGTAATTCGCCACCCACAGAAACATTATGTTCTTTAACCATTAGACGAAGGTGTGTAAGTATAAATAAAATACTTATCATAACAACATCCTAGTATATTTAAGTTACTTTTTTTGTTCAAAAATAAAGGAACAAAAATAGTTTAAGGGGTTTGAGAAGCAAAATAATACAAAAAAACATAAGAGAACACATTACCTTAAAATCAGGCAACTCTTTTTGATTTGAGCCAAAGGCTTCTTTGGGAAGACTTCTGCCCAGAGTGAGTCTTCTATGAGTAAGAGAGGGAAGTTTAGAGAATATTTGGGCAGATTTTGGTCGGTCCAAATAGATTTGATGGTGTGAATAAGGTGGTAGAGGTGGGGGCCTTTTATAAGAGGAGTGGAGGGGCACTCTTGGAAAGTCATGAAATGTTACATTATTATGAAATGATTTTCTTATTTTAAAGGTCCCACAATGATATATATCGAGGATAAGGTGATAAGGGTTCTAAATCCACCCATATATAAGGATTTAGAAAAGTTTAAGTCATAGAGTTTACCTTATCCTTTTATTTTATTTAAATCGTTCATTAATGAGGTAATTGCTGCATCATCATGGTGTGATAAATAAATTTATTTATTTAATATCTAAAAGTAATTAAAAAATTACCATTATGTATGAAATAATTTTAGATTTCCAATGAATATTTATAGTCAATATGTTAACTTGTATATTCCCTTGTAAAAATTGTTTTAGTAAAACCATACATGTTTGTGACATTTTTATTTTTACTTTAAATAAAATGTATTAATGTCATTATCTTACCCAAGTGGCTCCATGGGGTCCCACAAATTGACCCAGGGATTGTCTTTGTCGGCCATGATTCATCCAATAAGAGTAAGACATGTTTCAAGGTAATTTCATATTATTATAAAATTATTTTTACCTTAAATTACTCTAATTACCTCTAATTGTGGTTAATAAAACTCAAAAGTTACAATTCACCACAAATTGTTTTCATCCCATTGAACAACATTTTACTTCCTAATTACAACCATGTATGTCGGATTTTTGAAATTAAATTCAGAGAAGCTGTAAAATTTCATTTAAACGAAAATCAGTTTTTTAACTACTACTTAGTTGTTTCACTATTCATCAAAAATTGATGTTTTTCAGAAAAATAACAAATATTCACCCTAAGATATATTTGATATTCCAAATTAAAAGATGATGTATATTTTAAAAAATTCAAAACATATATGTTTAATTAATTAATTTTATAATTAATTCCCGTTGTCAAAACAAATAGCGTGTTTTTATGAAAGATTATCAATCAAAATATTGACAATTATTTATGTCCAATTTCAAAGTGAAATTAATTCTAATGACCACCATTGGATAAAATGGTAAAAATATGTTCTAATTATACTTTAAAACCAACAAATAATATAATTCATCACTATAAATTATTTTTATTAGAAAAGTTGTTTTTAATAAAAGTTTATTATTTTACACTATTCATAAAAAATTGGAAGTTCTCAGAAAAAAACGAAAAATTCAACTTAGGATAATTTCGATATTCCAAATACAAAAATGAAGTCCAATTTGAATAATAAAATTTATAAAATTTTAAAAATTTTGTATTACTATTCATAACGGCTACATTGATTTTTAACGATGTGTTAGAATTTCGAACTTGCTTACAATACAAGCTATTGCATTATTGAAAAGGAAGCGTACCGTGGAAGCTTGGGGTGTTACATTTATTTTATGTTTTCCAGTTTTACCCTTACTGAGAATTTCATCTCACCCTTTTTATGTTATCTTTTCCCCATGATATAAAGAGAGGTTTTAGGTAGGAAAACAAATGGGGAAGATCTTTATGGTGGTTGTTTAAGATCTTTTACAATGTTATAAGATTAGGTTCTATGATTCCAAAAAAAATAAATTAATATTGTAATTGGGATTAATTTTGGGTCTTGTATTATGTATTCGATTAATGTATTGTAATTTCCATATACATAATTCTTGGGTCTTTATAGTAAAACATGAGTTCTAAACTCAATATTCCGATCAAATATCTGATATATTCCCCTATTCAGTAGTTATTACCCTTTTTATGAAAATTACACACATGTTCTCTTTAATATATTTAATATATTTAAAATCATTATTCTGAGTACATTGTTCCTTGGAATAACACTCTATAAGAGTTCCTAGTATTGAAATTAATTCATATAAAATCCAAAAATAATACATTGAAATCTGATACATTATTAGATTGAAAGGAATATTATTTTCATTTTCTAAATTAATCACGTTTATATCATTAAAAATTGAAAAATAATGTTCTTTTTAAATATTATCACTTGTACAAATGTGATTTCCCAGACCCGAATGCCTCCTAAAAGGTTCCCAAAGCCCCGTTGGCCATGTGGACTCAAGCACATCTCCCTAAAGGCTATAGGTTGTCAACTAGCATCATGGTCCCAGGGTGTGTCTGTGGGGTGAATATGCCCTGATTATCAAAGTGTAGCATAGTTGTTAAATATAAACAAACGTAAATATGGTATTCATGATAAGTAAATATGAGGCACATCAGAAGAATAGAGAAAATAATAATGACTAAAATAAATGGAATAACAAACTACAACTGATGATGGTATGTCATGTATCTAGATTACTAGAAAACAGGGATAATTGATAGTGTGTATGACATTTTATAGAAATATATAAATTAAATAAAAAGAGTATTCTGAGCACCCTGTGCTCCATCTCGGTAATCATCTATCAAGATCCATCCTAAACAATGACCAATAATGTGTTTGATGTGCTTTGTTTTCCTTTGTCATGACATGAAACCATTTAATATACTCCTGGTACCAAACAACACCCAATGAGTGTGTGAGATAATTCTTAGTGGACCATCACCAAAAGTTTCTATAACATCCCTCATATGCAGTTGAAATGAAACAATATAGAAGAATTCATATATATAATGTAATAAAGTAACATTGTACTAGATACCAAAGTACCTACTTCAACCATAGGCTAGTGTCGGAACATATAACTAGTTCATTAATTAAGTAATTACCAATTTATATTGGTAGTTCTTGAAAGGCCTAGTCAGCACTGACATCACCTCATGATTGTATAATTAGTGAAGTTTGGATGATGTAAAAAGGCTTGATCAAAATGGGCGTATTGAATAATTATGACTACATTAAAGGGTTCAATTTTACATGTCCAAATCACACTAATTAAAGGAATGGAATGATCCAATTAAATATATATATATATAGCTCCATTATCAAATAAAAGTGGTCTGACCGGATACTACCATGGATTCTTATCGGGTAATTCCTTGAGCACTCTGGAACCCCATTCCAATTTAAGGATATGACTTTATTTTGGTTTAATCCCGCCTAGATCTCGATCCTTCTCTATTATTGAATACCCAGTATGACACCATATGATACCTCACATAGTATTATAGGATGTCTTTGACACACTCCGTGGATCCAACATTTACATGTAGTTTATATAGTGATAGTCCATAGGACCATGTCGCTACATAACCATGTTTTACCTAGGACAATCACCTCGGATTCAGTAGGCACCTTATTATGCATTTCCATTGAACATGATCCATGGAGTTTTTGATTCATTGTGTTTTGATTTCAGGTTTTTGGTTCATTATTTCAATTTTAGGATGTAGTTTTTAAGGATTATGGATTAGGGTTTTGGATAAACTCTAATCTAAAAATCATAAACCCGAAACCTTATAACTTAAACCCTAACGTTAAAATAATAAACCTGAACCCTAAAACCCAAATAAAAAATATCATAAAACCTAGGTAAAAACCCTATATCTAATACCCTAATCCAAAAACTCTAAAACCTAAAATTTGTACCATAATGAAGGAATAGTCTCCCCATGTATACCCCATATGTCGTCTTTGCTATTCGGAAGCTTCTTGCATTCAGGGAGATGTGATTTAGGCCTTGTGGCCTACCAGGCTCGGGGCAACCATCATGGGGAATCCAGGTATGAGATTGTTGAGAAAAATTATCATCCATCATAACCATCATTTAATTTATGAATCCATTTAAAATTCAAAATGATCATTTAAAATTATATTTATTTTTTAATATTATTTAATTTATATAATTTATATTAAATAAAAAGGATAATGAAAATATTTTATGAATTTTTTATTTTAAAAAATATTTTACTTTCAATGAATGGTTTCTTTACTCAAGAAATGTTCCAGGTTATCTTTCCAAATCATTTTCCATCTTGGAATACATTATTCGATGTTACAAATTATTTAATAGGGATATACTCCAATAATACAATCCTTATCTTTTCTCCAGAATATTTATTATTTTTAGGCTAGGGATGTACACTATTAAAAGCTTCTATTTTACAATGTATTTATTTTTAATTGATATATTTATTGGGGAAATTATTTACAAATTTTATGTTACATTAAAAACATATTTTTATATTCATTATCTGCCTACCCTTTTATATTATAAATTAATTGGCCATGGTAATTTATAAGAGGGGTCTATAATAGTCTATAGTTTCATAGTTTTTCTCCTGAGATGAAATAGGTTGTGTTTCAGCCAAGGCCTTAATCATTTATTTAGAGATCATAGCACAAGTCCTTGACTCTATTTATATAACCTTGAACATATCCCAAATGGTATGTTCTAAATTTCTAGAATAATGAATTACAAAACAATAAATTTTGTTTGTTGTATCCATTATGAATATTCAATTAGTAAGAATATCCATGTTTAATTTTCAAGGTCATTTGATTATTTATATGGAATTATTTGACCAACATTTATTCTTACTGTATTATGCATATTTGTTATTGATTAAATGCCATATTTTTTGTTATTTCTATTTTATATTGATTATTCTTAATTTATTTCTATCACTAACTTTTATTATTCCCTTATTGAGAATCTAAGATCCCAACATTCTTTTGTTATATTTTACTTAGGATGAAGTGAAGTGTTTTATCATTGATATATCGAGATAATATTTTATGTAACAATGGTGTTGCCAAATAAAATTATTTTTTATTTTTTATTTTTTCAATTATAATATAATTTTCATTTATGGATATAGTTTTCCAATACTACCAAACTATTTGGTCATTAGGGATGTGATTATAGGTATCTTATGCATATAATACATATTATACACAAAATATGAGATACAGGGTTTGGGGCACTAAATATTTTTTATTATTAATATTAAAACACCATTATACACTATCATTCTCCTCAAATGGGATGTTAATGTATCTTTCATGTATACATACAATAAACCTTCTCCACAAAATTATACTATAAATTTTTTATCATCATAAATTATAGATTGGATGTATTGTGTATATAATAATTACATTTTGTTTTTATGAAATAATTATGCTTCTATAACGATAATATCATTTATACATTCTTATTTTCCCATACTTTGTAAATCATAATGTTACTCATGTGTACCTATGGATTACCACCTATATGAAGTGACATGATTCATTTTTTTTATATTTTTATTGGATGGTAATATGGATTATATTAATGAATATATATTATATATATGATATAATAGTGATGTTTTCTTATTTAATTAATATTTACATTTCTTTCATTCATTAAGTTGGAAAATGAATATAGTGTTCTTTTGTTTGTATGGCTTAATGTCTCTTTGAACTGTGTAATTTATTTTTATATACCTAAATTTTATGGATGAATATATATATATATATATATATATCATGAATATATATGATATTAATACTATGATTAAAATTATTTATATGATGGAAATATGACCAATGTTCAACGACTAATACAAAAAACCAAAACATACATAGAAAACAACACAATTTTCACCTAGAATAGTTATTTAAATAAATATTTTTTAATAAATAGGTTATTAAAGTATAAAATTAAACCTTATATAATTTTACATATATGAGTAGGGAACTTAAAAATGATTTTTTAAAATAATATTTATATAATATAGGAGTATCAAAAATGTATTGAGGAATTCATTCTTGAGGTAATGAGTTTTTTGTTGCAATCTCATTTTTGTTAGTATTGTTTATAATTTTGTTTTAATGATCAAATATTATGATCTACATCGGTAGACACACATAAATTTTAAAATCATTTTTTTTATTTCTTTAAAATTAATATTTAATTTTTTTCTTCAATTATGAACTTATGTTACTGATAAATGTTTTATAGAGAAACAACTTCATTTCTGTCATGGGATAACAAACAATTTTAATCCACATACATGTGTTCTAAAAATGTTTGAAATATGATTTTTATTATTCTAATATGATTATTTAAATTCATATTTACAATTTTTTAAATTTTAAAAAATATATAATCTTTATTTTATTTTAAAAAATAATTACTTTGTGACTTTTATAAAAAAATATTCAAGGAATGTTTTGTAATCATATATAGCATGAACATAATTTTCCACCACCATGAACATAATATTTTGAACATTTTTTCTTAAAATATTCCCTAGTTATTTTGGAAAAATATAATTTCTATAATATTATGTAATTTTTATTGAATTTTAAGAAGTTAGTTAAAAATAGATCGTTTATTTTCATTAAGAATTTTTTATTTATCTTTTTATTCATTAATGACAACAACTGTAGATGTTTCTTTAATTTAATATGAATATTTTCCAAATTAGAAATATTTATTATTTCTTTCAATGATTTATGTTTCTGAATACACTATGTTTATGAAACCCATTCCTTTTCCATAGGATTCATCCTGATGGGATGATGAAGTGTTTGTGAATCCTATTACATTCTAAAGGATTAGTTGATTAATAAATATTTAAAAAACCATTTCCAGTCATGGATTTTGATATTAGGATATTTTTATGGTCATGTAGAACACATATGAATTATTTTCATTATGTGATGGGTTGTACATTTATCCCCACCAATAAATTCAATAAATATTGACATTTGATGCGATAAATAAGACTATAATTGTGTGTTAATATAGTTAAATAATTTAATTTTTACAGTGTGATGGTATTTGGAGTGAACCATGACAACTATTTTGGATTGGTGAGTTAATCCAATCCACTATTATATTAATTTACATGAAACATAACTATAAAATAAATTATTATATATTATTATATGTTTTTCATAACTCCATGGTGTATTCCAATGTAATTATCTCATGTATCATGTTAATTGATTCCATTATAAGTCATTCATTAAAAACTATTAATATTTATGATATGATTAATAATTATGAAATATGATATACATGTTATGATGTTAAAATATTAATATCATATTCTCATATTATTTGCATCATGTTATGAATATTGGGTCATTGATATCTTCATTATTTAAACAAATAGAGAATTGGGGCTCACCATATCTTCTGTATCCTTAACTACGTTATTAAGTAGGAATTTATGTATGATATGTCTAAGAGGGTTTGTATTTATGATGACACAAGTGGGAGATGAGGTCGAACAATTATGAACAAGTTTTTTAGGGTTATATTATTCAAAATAAACTAGAACTATATGATTTTGGATTGGGTTGTTCTATTATGTAAACAATATTTAACTACTTAGATTTGTTATCAATGATGGAAATGTTTACTCCCCTATATTTTCTATAATAGAATGGCTTATTACCATTGGAAACTTGGATGATAATACTTTATTGGGAACCATGGGGATAAGTCTATTTATAGGATAAAATCATATTATTTTTAGAGGTCATGGATGACATAGGTAAAATATATGTTGATGTAAAAGATATTTTCATTATTTAGTATTCATATAAATTATTTTCTATGATTACGATGTTTCCCCCAATTATTTACAATATGGCTTTGGTTTTATTCATGGGATGGAACATAATTGGGTCATGTGAATTATGAATTTGAGGGAAAACATAATGATTTTCCTCGAGATTAAAAAAATGATTTATTTGATGGAATGAATTTTTTTTACTATGATCACACAACATTATCTTGTTTGGAATCACATCTGGATTCTATATGAGAAAAGGGAGAACAATATTCTAATTTTTTTTAAAGGTTGGGGCCGAAGCCTCATTTTTATTATTGAAACAAAGCAAAGACCTCTTTAACTGGGTAGAGGGAGACCCATTACATAGCCCGAAGGCCCAGTGGGCATTTAGCCCATTACATAGCCCGTAGGCCCAATTTTTTGGCACAATGTCCATTCTGTGAATAGTACTGCTATAGTACCCACACTGCTACAGTACCCGCCACTGCTACAGTCCCCCTGCCGCTGCTATAGTACCCCTACCGCTGCTATAGTACCCCTGCCGCCGCTATAGGGCCGCCGTTGCATGGATAGTTAAATCAATGGTGGAATCCAATAAATAATATGAATAAATTTGATGAATTTAACTCTATTGGGTGTGATTATTTTTAGATCATATTTATTAATAATTATTTTCCTTATATAATTCATATGAGAATAGGGATTGAATTACTTGAGTTGTAATAAAAGTATAATGAATTATTTGGTACTTTTGTGTAAAATTTTATGACTCATTTGAGGTAAAATTTTAGTATAATCATCTAACCTAATTGTAAGATTGATCAATTCTTCAATGTATTAAAACCAATTATCCAAATGGAGTTAGATATAAGTGACCCCAGTATAAATGAATAATTCATTCAATTGTCTATAAAAGAGAAGAAGGACATTAGTTTTACAATCAATATCATTGTTTTGATAAAAAATTAAAATGGAATTTGAAACAAATTATAAAAACCAAAGAGGGATGATGATGATATTTTTTTGTTACACACTAAATAAGGAAGGAAACATTGAATTAAATGCCTGAAGGGAACTAGTAGATGTATTAATTATATAAAGAACATTCATCATGAAATTGAATTCTAAGGTGATGTGAATAAGTTTTTCAATGATATGAATTAAGAGAAAGTAACATAGTATTCTCCATATACATTCATGTGTTTTAAATGAAATGATTATTTAAATTATTCCAACTAGTTAAAAAATATGGATAATAATTATGATGATTGATTTTGAAAAAACAACCAATCCCAAAGAATAAGGTAAATCTCATGGGATCACTATTTATGATGAGGGTTATGATAATAATGCGGTTAATGGTAAACGTAACATGCACTCATGAACTACTAATGAATTATTTAAATCTAGATTAATACAATATATTATATCTAAAGTATTTTCAAGATGTATTGAAGCATTGACTCTAAAATTAGATGCTAAGATGGATGTTAATATCTCTAACAGTTCAATGATGATATCCCAAACCTATAATTGTTCTCCTGTTGATGTTTCTGGGAATTTGTTTCTTGAAAATATTATAATTATTTTATTATTTTAATTCAACGGTATTTTTTCATGTTTTGGTTTTAATTAGATAAATAACAGTTACATTATCAAGGAAGGTATGTCAAATTTTTTATATTGATTGAATATATTACTGTCTATCAATTTAATGAAAAAAAAGAACATCTGATGGGAATTACATCCTTTGTATGGGTCATAATTCATATATAGAAAAGGTATTTCAACTTAAATGGAGGGGAAGAAATTAAAATTATATTATAAGAAAATTGTGTAGGAGTTTATTGATGTAATTATACAATAAATTACTAGTTTTCCACTAAAATTATATGTTCATATCTCAATATATCTCATACTTGGCACATGACCTATTCTAATACTTCATATAGATTAGTCCTGATTATTTTTCTAGAAATAATGATTAAAATAAGGGATAATCCTAAAATTTTATTTATTTTTCCATATGAATTACCATTGGCCATAGTGGTTGAACATTCTATGAATAATGATAGAATAATGAAACTTTGTATTGATAATATGGAATATAAAAACATCTTTTTCAAGAATTTTTTTCTTCTACTATATATTAATGGATTCATTAAAATTGATAGTTTCACCAGAAAAATAAATATTAGACATAACATATTGGTAGTTATGATACCCTCAGGTGCCCTATAATTTGAAATAACATCCAATTATTAAATATTAACACAATGATATGTCCACAATCCACCTATGAAATTGGATTACGTATTCCCCACCTTAAGAAAAACTATTCACATGTTTCACCTAAGGAAATTTAATTTAATTGGACCATTACCCCAACATTATGACAACATCCCACCTTCACATCTGGTAAGAGGGTAGGGGAATTATCATCGAATGAAAATGGTAAACATCTCCCTCTATCTCATGTGGCACCACTATCATCCAGATATATATTCCTTTAAATGAAGAGTTAATAACCATGCCACTAAAATAGTATTATGATTTCACTAACATCATATCAATAAAAATTAAGAAGGAAAATTCTTACCCATGAACCATGATCCCATACTATGAGTTTTTATTTTATACTTGGCATAGTTATGGTATGAAAATAAAAAATAAATAAAATTATTAATAGGGACTTATGTAAATTTATATGGTAAATGATTTGGTCTATATATTCTATAAATTCCGGAATGTTGATCATAATAAGACACAAAAAAAATTACGCCTCATAAATAATTTATGAATCCATCAATGGTCTCCAATATAGGTAAAACAATGTGTCACCCTTCAGATTAATTTATGCATTCCAACACATTAACCAGCATTAAATTCTGTAACACGAAAAAACCCATAAATATATTCTAACCATATGAAATGAATAATACCAGTACATGTTGTGTGTTGAATATACAAAAATCATATATAGGGATACCTCTTTCTATTAGAGAAAAACATTATAAGTGTAATCAACTACATATCCCCACACTATACTGGCATTGGTAATAAATTTTTTCTACGGTTGGAACCATTGGATATCATATCTATTATTGTAACCCCAAACCTCTTGGGACAGAGATATTATCTACTTACTAGATAAGAATAATATATATGGAATTACAAGATGAATCACTAAATATTTCATCATTATTGGTAAACTATATACACCCTAGAAATTATCATTACATTTAAATAAATTAAATACATAATTTTTTTCATTGAGAAAACCTTTATTCCCCCTAGTAAACCACATATCAAAAATAGAAAAATTCATCGTATCATCAAAAAAATTAATCATATTGAATAGGTCACCACATATCCTCACTAAGGGTATGTGTAAAGTAGATGCACTGAATAAATAAGGGTTAATCAATATTAAATTGTAAATGATTTAAAAATATTACTTTCGATCAATAAATTGAGAATAATGTTATATGAGTAATTAAGTTCAAATAATAACATATAAATAATCACATGATCTGAGAAACATATTCACAGATCTAATAAAAAATCAAATAATCACATGGAAGATCATTATTTCCCTCAATTGCTTCCATGGTCTGGGAAACTCGTTGGGTGTGGAAGCGAATGCATTATACACAAGAGTTGACCACTGTACTAGGATCTCCATGATGAGTGTAGAAATGTAATATGACTCTGAGAACTTGATTGGGGAATTTTAGGGTAAATAGAAGGTGTCTTGGGTCTTAACATACATTATTCACAGATTTGCTGCTTTGATTCCAGAAGATTTCTCTATCTGATATATCCCAAGAGAGTCTAACTTTTTAGTAGACGCTCTTTCTAGGGAGATTAGTCTGAAAGAACCTATATGGGTGTCCATGAATGTGGGATCCCAACCTAGATATGTAAGAATATTTTTCAAGGGGATTCCTTGGGTCTACATCAATTTTTGACCACCATGATCCATCCTAGAGAGGGCCTAGTTTTTCTTTTTGAATAATAATAAAAATTCAATTTTCGATCGATCGAACAAATTATTAGACATATGAAAAATAATATAGAGGTATTTTTCAATGACATATATATAAATTGGTATGGACTAATCCAAAACCTAATCTAGATTGTCTCATGGGAACTATTGATGCATTGAGGAGATATAGTAGGCCCAAACCATAACATACTAATCCCAATGTATTGTTCATATGAAATGAGATAATATTGAACAAAAACACACATATTGAGAAATAATCATATAAAATTTTAATACATTCCCCAATCAACTTACATAATCATAAACTATCCATAGAAATATAAATAATGGTTATAAAATTTTACATCCTCAGATGACCTGATTAAAGACCTCTGTAGAAATAATAAGGATGACATAAATACATAATATCCACAATGGATTATAATTTAAATAATGGGTTGGTTTCATTGATGAATGAACATTCCAATAACAAATTCATTAGATGGTGCTCAGGTATCAGGGGGTGCATGTGACTCACGACCATGGTTGTCGAGCTTCTCCTGTCTAGTGTTTATCATGCATATACCTCACTATTTTTACTCGGCACTCATGGACGAAGGACTGGGATCTACCTGGAATGAAGACGTGAGATGCTCTAGTGATTCTGCGGTGAAAGCCTCGCTTCCTGATCTGAGGCGTGAGGGTCCGGCTGTTGCTCACCAGGATGATGGTTTTCGAGATCTAACATCTGTTTTAAGAGTGGATCCATCACCTGATGCTCATGATGTATCCAGATCTATGATTCTGGTTTCTCCTGCCTTGGATCGTCCGAATAGGGTTGATGGTGTGCAATTTTCTGATTCGCCGCTTGGGTCATTGGCTTGTGATTTCCGATCTGGGGTGGGAAACAGGGTAAGAAGTGTTAATCGAGTGGCTGCAGCAGGACATGATTTGGCTTTTTCTTGGTCTCAAATACATTCAGTGTCAAAGAGGGTATTGCTGAAGAGTCTGTCCATGCATTCTGACCCCCATTCTGTGAATTTTAAATATTCTTCAATGATACTGAATGACCGAGTAAATCCGATGGGACAAGCGGGTTGTCCTGCATCCATGCCTCCATTTTATTCATTCATTGACAGCCACTTAGGTAGGATTCTTTGAAAGGGGTCACCGGCCCATGTTGATGTCAGTCCTAATATATTTTATGGGAGGATTTCAATCAGAAAGAATTTTTTAATTGCACAAATTTTTTTAGCGAAGGGTGAGTCATCCAGGAAGATTTATGATCTCATCAGATGGGTCAGGTTCTTGTGGATTTCCATTGATTGGCGGCGTGTTTCTCTTGGTCTTGGATTCTTCCATTGAATTTTCCCATAAAATGCTTTCAAAGTACACATGTGGAGTATTGGGTCCATTTCATTGAAACCTGGATGGCTTAATTATCATGAATGGTCCCTTGATTTAAATTCCTCTCGTGCCAGGAATGCCTTTTCACTTGTTTGGGTCCATTTTCATGAGCTTAATTTGGTCCTTTGGCATCCAAATATTCTTCATGACATTTTCATGGCCATTAATTCACCTATTCTCCATGATAAGGAAACTGATGTTGTTCGGTTTGGACATTTTTCCAGAATTATATTGGAGGTTGATTTGTGCTCCACATTTATTGATAAGGTAACTCTTTCCATTCCCAATGATAACATTAATATTGATGTTGTGTACAAAAGGAAGGGTCTATTTTGTACAGAATGCTTTGCTGCTGGACACTCGTTGGAGTTATATCCGAGGAAGATCTTTTGTGATAAATGTGGGATGAAGTCTCATCCGACAACTATTTGTACAAAGAAACTTGAGCGAAAGCATGTATGTTTTTAAAATCATGATAGATATTCTCTAAAAAACATCTTCCACTCAGGCTGAGATGTTGGCTTCTGGTAAATCTATTTCTCATGTGCATAATTTGAATGGAAAAAGACTGATAGTGGATAAGTCTTCGATGAGTGGCCCCTCTAATGCTCGTGTTGATTTCTCCACGAAGATTATATATACGGGTGATCGTGTTGTTACTCGGACTGGGTTAGCTGAGATTGGGAATATTCCTAGCCTTTATATTAATGGATCCCCTGCTTGCACTGACCTCCAAATATAAGTATGAACGATAGTCCTGATGTAGGCTTGATGCATGATGAGACTATTGAGTTGGCTCCTGAATCTGAGCCTCATCAAAATGTTGATTGACATGAATAAATTCAGAATCTTTTTATATCCTTGAAGATTTCTTGGAAGTGGGGTGACATATTTGAGGTGGAGGAGACAATGGCTAGTTGTGGTGGTCCTAGCACATTCATAGATGCGCTACTTTTTGGGAATGATACGGTTGATGATTTCATTGTCTTCACTCCTAATCCCTCAAAGAGAAGGCCCAGGAATCATTATTCTAACACACCTCGTACTGTTTCTATAAGATATTCTAAGATTTTAGGAATGTTCAATTCTGATATTCATAAGATCCTCAATCTGGTTAAGTCCCAATCTGAATGGGAAACTTCTGATGACTCTAATTATGGGAATGACATGTCTTATTACGATCTGTAATGTTGTGTTTGACAGATGAGGGGAAGTTCCTTTGTTTGACCACACTCGTCTCCTAGGTAGTTTTTTCTTTTATTTAATAAATTGTCAGAAGTTTAGCTTCTGGCTGGTCTTGCTGGATTAATATATTCATTAAAACATTTTTTAGTAAAATAACATTTTCAGCTAAAAATATATCTTAAAACCAAAAATATGAAAAAATATTCAAAAAAATATTTTCAATGAAATTAAAAATTAAAACAAGTGAAATGAGATTTAAAAAATTTATGGGTCATGATGGTGAAAAATTAGGTTCCTGTCATAGATGATAAATAATGATTCCTTTCACATTTTTAGTAAAATAAAAAACTTCCTTTTTCAAAAATGAAAATATTATTCATTTAAATTTTTTTTTTAAAAAGTAATAATGGTTAAATATTTCATTAATAATAAATGTTTAAAGGATAAAATAATATTTGAAATAAAATTTTTTAAACATGTATTATGATTAAAAATGATTTTTGACAAAATAGATTAATAATGTTTGATTTTCGTAAAAAAAATCACAAAAAAATTATCTAATAAATAATAGAAAATTATTACTATTACCTGAAAATGATCATGAATAACCCTAGGATTTGAAAATAGATTAATTTTAAGAAATATATATATACATATATATATATAATAATTACACTTTGGGAAACAAGAACAAAAACAATACCGAATAATGATGACATTGTGAAATAAATTATTACAACATTGATAAAATTTGAATCATAATCCCCCTAAAATAAATAAAAAAATAAAACACCAAATAAAATGAATATAAAGTTAATACCAATATAACATATCAATGAAGAACTATATACACTACCGGAATGAAATATGTTCAGAATACAGAATATTTTTCATTGAAGTAAAAGTGAAACGAGAAACTCTCACCTCCAAGATGATTTCATTAGAGTGTGTAATCACCTAATGTATAAAAATTATAGGTTTTTTTTCAAGGATTTTAAAAAACTATTTCCATCTACATTATAGAATACATGATCATTTATACCATTTTAAAACCCATTTTTAACAATATTTCATTATTTTCATTATTACGGGTGTTGAGTACCCTGTTTTCTAATATATTTTGATGATAAAATTTATATTTATTAAAAATATTATATCATTACATAAAATTATTAATTAAATTACTAATATTTAATTTTATCATTAAATATATCTTAATATTTCTTTTGGGAAAATCATACAAGAAAAATGAATCTAATTACTTCATGTATATTGTAGGCATTACACACACAGAAATGAAAATATCATTCAACAAGATTGTAAAAGTTTGTGGAATTATATGATATATTAATATTATAGAAATGATAACATTTCAAATATATCACATATATTCATTAAATGTATCCATACTATCTTCCAATAAAATCGTATGTAAAAAAATCACATCACATTGTGAGGTTTTAATTCATCACACACAATGAAACATTATCAGATCCAGCATGGAATGAGAATTATGATGTTATATATGAAATAATATTTTAATAAGTATAATAATTTCATAAATAAAATATTCATATGATAAATACATCATTATATTCATCCTCAAATGTTTTTTATTGAAAATTAATGACATCATTTCGATATGTGGATCTCTGTCGTACACAGAATGGATGATTTCATAACAAATTTTATAGATGAGGAAATTAATAAATATAACACTATAAATATAATTATAGTCACCTAGTTTTCATATAAATAGATATTAAATACATTGAGAAGTATATTCTTTACAATACAGAAACACACACCTGAGGAAAATAATAATTTAGTGTCTACGGAAACATGGAAACAAAATCAACATGACCATAGGTAATCATTATCATATACCACTATAATCATATTAACTAGAACCATTATTAGTAAAATAATATGTACTGCATTTCATATTAACAAGGGGAAAGATATCATAATAAATGGTGATCATTGATTCTCATTAAGGGCACACAAGGAAGGTACCTAAGAATAATTTGAGCATTGTGGTATGATAATTTGAGAATAGAATTAACATACCATTCTATACGTATCAAAGTCCAAAATATTATGGCAAGGAATAATATTTGGTTTTTCATTAGACATGAATCATAAGACAATCAATGAACATGACTCATGAGATCATAAAATTTCCACAAGACAATGATTTTTTTATACACATAATCATAGAAAATATTATGTCAAAGATAGCAACAATGAAATTCATAAATAGTTTGGATTGGGATAACCACCCTTGTACATGATTCGAGCTTGGTATGGAATTTAATGTGACCAATTTTGTGCGTTATGGAATTTCCCTTCTAGGATCAATATATCATTGATATGGTGAGGGGTGGATCAATGATATCCTTTTATTTTATGTTTCCTCTCATTTTAAAAAACCACAACCTCATGATAAATTATTATGACTATTCGGAACACACACAAAATAACACCTCCACTGGGACACATTCATTTACATAGTTCACAACTCAACAAGAGTAGATACATCTGTGGATAGTTCGAATTCAATCCAATACCACACAAATCACTAGAAAGAAATCATTTAGTGAGGATACAGTAAGTAAGATATTTTCATAAACATGTGAAGAACTATGATCAATACAATACTTCATGTGCATAATGTAGCATGAAATGATGTAATATAATTAGATTTAAACACTAATAAAATTCACTAGTTTCGAAAAATATGTTACTTTGTTACCTTGTTAACAATATGAAATATTATCATCAAAATAATTCATCACTTCCTTACCCACTTATTGGTAAGAACTTCTCTATAATTCATAACGATGGTCTTTATGATACTCACAATGATTCACCATTCTGATTGTGTAGTCTAATAATATTACACATCCATAGTACCACTAAAACCAAACAAAACTACTTATTTCTCAATTCATAAATTCCAATTGGATTTCCAAATCTGATAGCCCGGTCTGGAAGCCCAGTCCAATATAAGATAGTCTAAATACAATCTTCATTCTTCTTCTTTTATGAATATAGCATCCATATGAATGATGAACACATAAATTCCATATCTCTTTAAATTTTTTGTAATTCTATTTCTCTCTACCCCCGTTTATAATACATGTTTCATAAAGTTCAATGTTCTTCCCTTAATTTATAGATTCTCCAAATATTTTATAGGTAGGATTTTGAAAAACATTCCCTCATAGAAAAATTTCAAGAAACGTCAAATTTCAAAAAAACATAGCTTCATATTTAACTTATTAAACACTTATAAAATCTTCTCATATCGTCTATAACATACTATAATATTCTCAAGACATCAAATCACTTCTTTATTTTTATTAAAATTAATCTTTTATTTTGATTATTACTCTGATTTCCTCACATCAATGAATATATATATTGAAAAACAAATTTTTAACTATGTTCATATGCACAAATTGAAATATATATATATATATATAATAATTTCTCCAAATGTATATGTGTACCAAATTAATTCTTTTTTTGATACACCATACGAACTGATAAAAATTAGACAATGAAACCATTATTCTATAAACCTAGTTTCTACTATGTTAGAAAATGATTGAATTACATTTTCCATAATCATTTTGGTAACTTTTAAAGATTCAAAATCTTCTCTGTATAATTTCTACACTAGAATCAAACTTCCCTAAAATATATTTTCTATAAAAATATCAAATTTCATCTCCCCTTGACAATGATTTTGTAACTACTTTAAACATTCATATTTTTCATATATTCCATGTTTTATTATCATTAATCCAGTGATGTTTCAATGTCTACACTATTCCAATAACTCTTTAACCAATTAATAAAAATAAATCATTTTATTTTTGTTAATCTTTATCCAAATGAAAACAACTAAAAAATAATCTTGATTAAAATGACTGAGTAAATATTTTATCAGTTGAAGAATTTAATTCTCACATTGGTTCCAAAATCATCCCATAATGAAATTCTTCCATTGGAACAATTTTTCCACAATCAATGCATGGGATGATCAGTGATACTATCACTCTGATTATAAATATAAAACCTTGTCTGATTGAATGATATCACTTGATTCAAATTCAAAAACTCTATTCCATTTATAAATACTGTTCATGACTACTAATTTTTTTGATGATTTTTACTTTTTGGCTTATTGGATTGACTAAAAATCAGTATATTCATCAATTCATGTATAAAAAACTACATAGATATCAACCAATTCTATAGGTGGTGATACCACACCAATGAACTTGATATAAAAAATATTTTACTTCAAAAACATCATTTTTCCACAAACCATCTGCTTGTAAGAATGGTTTCATCGTGAATTTTAAGATCTTTTAGGATCAGAATAACATTGTTTGATATTGAAATGTATTTTGAAATCCTTTTATTTCAGTACTTACATATTTTTAACAAATCATCCATATTATTGGGAACACTTTTTCTCCCCATTTCCTTCATATGGTTTGAATAATAGGTTTTAAATATCATCTATGATCTATGAGAATTATGAGATCAGCAATGTAATGTCATATTTTTATCAGATTCGTTCAGAATCTAATGTACATGCTCATTATGATGAAAATACTCTTTCTTGTTCTCATGGTGAGTTTGATGATCCATTTATTCTAGAAAACATCTTCCAATTATGAATGAAATTGTTAATCATTTTGAATTTGATCATGAGATTAAAATGGTGAGTCTGATCACTCATCTATTACATATTGAATTTATTTATATTCTCATTGATTTTAAAGATATGGAAATTCTGTGGAATTTTATTTCTTTATTTCATGGGATTTTTACAGGTCCGTGAAATCTGACGACGCATGATTCTGAGGCTCTGAGTTCCCGGAATGACCATCGAAGTTTTCTTAAGCTTAAGATAAAGCGTGTATGTAGTTTTCCTGAAAAAGTGGAATAAATCTTAAACGGTAACTTAGATAAGAAATCTGAGGGCATTATTGCTCTCAGGATAGCGGGTTTACCCTTTGGGTGACTTATGATTAGTCGGTGCAGGCCTCCTGTGAGGAAACACAAAAATGGCACAATCATAAATAAAATAATTAATTATTTTATTTTATTTTTCAAAATCTTATCACTCAAAAAAGCTAACTCACATAAAATATCTGATACCACCGCTGAACTCATGAGTATATGATTTCTTTTAGCAGATACTAACATTGGCCAGCACGGCCCCCCAGAGAATGTCAATTTTTGGCCGCAAATAAAATAATTAAGTGAGAATTATTTTATTGTTAAATTCATAACTTCTAAACGGTAACTCAGATTGAAAATCAGAGAGTAACATTGGGTTCTTTGGGGATTTTTCAACCTAGGTAGAGCATAACCTTGACCGCAGTGAGTCGAGGGTGACTGATAATAATTTTCTGAACTTGTTTTTGGGTACTTTCAATAAACATGCGAGAGGCATTTCATATATTTTAAACTCATTCTCGGAATTGAAATCTGAGGGTACCATTAAACTCGCAGTGTCAGTGATTTCTTAGTGTGGCCTTCACCGCAGTTATGTTCAAACATGATTGGAATTTAGTTTTTGGGGGTTTTAAATAATATTAAATCAAAATAAGGTATTATTTTTTTTATTTGTTAGTGGTTAAATCCTCCAAGTGGAGGATAGAGGTTGGACCCACCCACACAAAACCTCCCAAGGGAGAATATTATTTGGTGGGGCCCACCCGATGTTTAACACCACTTGTAATCAAAGAGGTGGGGCCCACACGGGCTTTAACCCACTAAACTCCCCATAAATGGGTTAAACGCTTGAACTTCTCCATAATGGGGCCAATTCACCCAAAAATTAATTAATGGCTACAATTAATTAATTTGTTAAAACGTTTGAATTCTTTCCAACTATTAAAATAATAGTGAGTCTATTACTTTTGGTGTTGCCATAATATTTTTGTGGAGCTTGACAGAGGGCTTGGAGAAACCTTAGATAACATAATCCCTCCCACAAAGAACCACCGAAGAACAACGAACTTCTCCTTTGATCTTCGACCGAGTCAAAAGAGAAGGAGACAACCACAAAGAATGCTGATGATGCTTCTTCCTTGGTCTCCTACCCTGGATGCTTCTCGACATCAATGGAACTATGTCCTCCTTACCGTGACTCCGTCAACGATCACCAAAATTGAGGTAGGGGGATTTGAGTTATTTTATATTTTAGTTTCAACCTCCATTCTTCATTATTCAAATTTCTGGATAATGAAATGCTAAATGTTATCGCCATGATGAGGAGGGATCGGACCACACGAACTTCGCCAGACCCTACGCCTTTGGTGTTCTTATTTGATGACGGCGGTGCTGGATAGGCGCGGCGCTATGGTGCCATGTAGGAAACCAATCCGCGGCCAGCTGGGCCGCGGTTGTGCCGGAGGGCCACGGTGTCGTCGCACCGCATTTAAGAGGAACCACATCTAGGTGTGTAAAGGCATGGAAATTCCATGGAAATTTTTTTATACATGGGAATTTTATGAGTCTGATGTTTCTGATGGCACTTGATTCCGAGTCCCGGTGTGCCCAGAATCAATTTCTAAAGTTTTGTTCAGGTACGTTTAGTAAACGTACGAGCGAGATTTCATATCTTTTGAACCGATCCTCAGAATTGAAATCTGAGGACACCATTGAACTCGCAACACCAGTATTCACTTTAAGAGACATTCACCACAGTTTCTTTTTATCAAGGATGGATGATAGTGTATGGGGTTTTTAATTAAATTAAATAAAAATAAAAGGGTTACTTAATTTTTATTTGTGGTGGTTTAATCATCCAAGGGGAGGTTGGAGGTGGGGCCCAACCACGCCTAACCTCCCTTGGAAGGATATAATTTTGTGGGGCCCACACGAGCTTCTTATCCCGATTAACTCTCCTTTATTAATTGGACACCACTCTTCATTAATTGGAACTTCTCACCTACTCTAATTTTTTTAATTTGAACCATTCTTTATAATTAATTAAATGTGTTGCTTCATTTAATTAAACACAACTTTTTGTTGTTGTGCCAAAGAATTAATAGTGATCATCCTTTATTATTTTTTGTTGGCATAATCTTTTGGAAAAAAATCTTGAGAGAGGAGAGCTTCATCCTTACAACGAAAATTCACCAAAGAATGATGAAAATCTCCATCGATCTCTGACCATGCCGAGAGAGAAGGACCCGCCCGTGAAGAATGTCGTCGACGCTTCATCCTCGGATGCTTCCCGACATCAATGAATCAACGTCCACCCTTTTTTCCACAACTTCGTCATCATTCCTCGAATCGATGTAGGGGGATTTGAGTTATTTTTATTTATGGGTTATAACATCCATAATTCAATTTATTGATTAAGAAATTCCAATTGTTATCGCCATGATGAGGAGGGCTCAGACTGCATGAACAAGGCCCGACCCTCCCCTTTGGTTATTCTTGTTCCTTGAAAACGGAGGAAGACCGTGAAGAATCCTTCTATGCAAGGCCACCAGGTAACCACAGGGGTGTGGAACAGTTGTGCTTCACATTGAGGGAGATCCACGGTTGGGGCGAGCCATGGTGGAAGGAGCGTGACGTCGTCGCGCCGCACGGGAAGGCATCATGCTGCGGCCAGGCCGGGCCACGGTGGAAGGAGAGTGGCGCCTTCACGCCACACGACAAAGCATCGGGACTCGGTCCAGCCAGGCCAGGCGGAGGGGGCATGGATCCGTTGTGTCGCATGAAGAATCATGGGGTCACAGCCAGGGCGGGCCGCAGCAGTGGAGTAGAACCGCGGCACCGTCGAGCAGCGATGGAGAGACCAGGAGCGGCTGGGGTCAGGGTGGCCGCCCGAAACAAGAAACCAGATGTCCTCTTGGACAACCAGACAAAGTGGGACCACCTGGGTACCGCTCCTCACCAAATTCAGCGCCTAGCACCGGTCCCTTCGGATTGGAAATAGGGGGCGGGCACCCCCCCTCCAATGTGTGGCCAGCCAGGCCATGCAGGCCTGCCACCTGGGCCGCGCCTTCGGGCTGTGCTGCTCCCTCGCTTCAGACCAAACACTCGGGACGGGCCACCCCCTTGGACCTGGTCATACCCACGGACCGAGTCAGACCCCGGTTCGGACCGGGTCGGCCCGGGTCGGTCCGACAGGGTCGGACCGGACCCCGACCCGCTATGGCCCGATTACACCTTTACCCCGCATTTTGTGCTATGTGTGTTCAAACGACGAACCATCTACAACGACGGAAGGCTTAGAGCATGGCGGTTCTTTTGGAATACCCCACATGAGGTTTGGACATAGTTGGGGTACAACTAGGTTATTTTAAACCTAAACACCAACCAGGCCCCTAGAACAGAAATGTCAATAACTCACAGACCGGGAGTCCGATTGATGCGTCGTATTTCGTATTGGGTTCCTTATGATTAGAAGAAACTACGAGATATATAAACTCAAAACATCGTGGTAGTTTATGTATAGAAAATTGGATCAAGGAGTATACCCTCCTGGAATTGAGAATGCCGTGCGCAGGAACCTTATGACTGGCTACGGATGAGATGATAGGATACTACATAGATCTACTACTGTACCTGGATCCTCTGTGGGTTCGACAATGACGAGACTGGACCTGGATCCTCCATGGGTTCGATAGTGACGAGACTCGACCTAGATCCTCTGTGGGCAATGACGATACTGGACCTCGATCCTTCATGGGATCGACAGTGACTAGACTATACTTAGATCCTCTGTGGGTTCGAGAGTGATGAGACTAGACATGGATCCTCCGTGGGTTAGATAGTGATGAGACTGGGCCTGGATCCTCCCAAGGTTCAATAGTGACGACTTTTGTACCGAGATACCACATAGGATTGACTGTGTCGACCGACTGATGGTTTATGTTTCTGCTTATATCTTCCATTGTATAGTGAAACATGATTCAATGGCTACAACTAATCGTCTCTTACTCTCTTTTAAGCTGTGTATACTTGGTGTGAGCAGATTCTTTACCTTCGTGTTTACCTCATGTATGAGATGTGTTTTCTTAACGACTTAGGTATATGTATGGGCACATACCTATGTAAGGGTGGATGTTTCTTCGTGGATGTGTTGTGGTGAAGCCCACGTGGCTTTCTTCTATGAGCTCTACCTATGGGATACACCTTGTGTTGTACTTTATATGTGGCGTTTTTCTATACTTGTGGAATGGAATGTGGTTGGGCTCAAGAGTTGGATCCGATTTGTGATTAGTTACTTAGGAATATGTATGGGCATATACCAAAGTAAGGATGGTTGATACTTCATGATTGTATCTTAATACTGTGGTTTTTCCTTGGTTAATTCTAGGAGACCATCGGGGGTCTCGGGGTCCCCTACTGAGTATTTTTATACTCACCCCTACATGGGCTTTGCCAACACCATGTTGTCTTCTGTGCAGATGATGGTAATCAGTGATCATGGCTGGGGGTGATGGACGGGAGGCTGCTCGGAGCTGGACTAGAAGGGATGTACCTAAGGTATTATTTGTTCGAGTTCTATACCTACCCTTCATGTAGGATTCCCCGGTGGATGATCCAAGAGTTATTTTCCCTATTTTACTTGTAATTTTACTTGTTTTTCAGTTCAGTTTGTATACTGGCCCACTTACATTCAGCACACCTTTCATTTCTATATTAGTACTTGTTTCTTTTACTGCTTGTGTTCAGACTGTGTCTGTTACTGGTTTAAAGTAAATTCCTTCCCTTTTTATCCTGGATTCACCTTTGGTGCTAGTCGCCAGCCCCTGGCCTATGGAAGGTGGGTTTGGGGTTTTCATGACAGAGGTCCCGAGGATGGGTCGTGACAAATTGGCATCAAAGAAGTCGGTTCTACAAAATAACATGGACTATGATTCTTTTAATTGAAATAGTGTTATGTGTTTTGGGTGTGGTTATCAGTTTAGGGAAATCGGTGTTGGTTTGGCATCCGACGTATCCATACACTAGGACTTTGACTTCTGATTTCCGATTTAGTGCGCGAAAACATTGATTGTGTGTCTCATTCCTTTCAGAAAATTTATTCCTGATTAATTTGGGTCTGCTCACTAGGTATATTTTTTTTTACTATGGAGAACCTGTTTCTTTTCCAGATGTCTTCACATAGACAGTCAGCATTGGTTCTGAGTGGAGAACGTGATGGTAGCCCACCGAGTGACGAGGCCTCGGTGTAGGTCCCATCACAGCAAAGGCACTAGCGGTACCACTAACTGATGGGATACCATTTTTACAATCCCCACCAGCAGAGGGTGAGCATCGCTTGAACGTGTTTCATGGGTTCCTGCGACAGAGGCCTCTGAGGTTTCGAGGAGAGACAGATTTTCATATGGAAATGTACTAGCTGGAGTTTGTAGCACAAGGTTTCCACACATTTGGGACACCCTCTGACTTGATGGTGCACATTTCTGTTAGACTCTTTCAGGAAGCAGCTAAGAGGTGATGGATCCGGATGATCCACTTCTATGACGAGGTGACCCTCACCCAGGGAAACTTTGAAGTTATTTTTCAGGGCAGTGTTTGTTCCAAAAACTCTACACTATGTGCGTGCTCAGGAGCTGCTACACTTGCCAAAGGGCATTCTGACAGTAGCTGAGTCATCTGTTGTAAGAATAAGGCAGATGACACGGGGGCACAAGTGGGTTAGATCTACTGTTAGATGGTCCCAAGATGTGGGATCGGGGGTGTGGGGCAACTGAGGCCGAGGGAACTTTGAACTGATAATGGTATGTTATTCCTACATGGAACTGAGACATAGAGCATGTGACTATCCAACTCCCCACACAGTTGATCAGTCTGTGTTAATGGAGCCACCAAGACAGAGGCAGCGGCAGAAGCTTTAGCATCAGCCGAGTAGTGGATGAGTCAGTGGAGCAGGTCCTTCAGTGGATGGTGGTCAGAGTCATTGAGCACTACTACCACCACCCCTAGACGGTTCACCTCGAGCCCCAGGAGCAGGTGTACATGAGCATGTCAATCTCTAGACATAGAGACCTTTGTTTATGATGCTTCTATCTTCGTTGATTTTATTTTTTGTGGTTGCTTTGTGTCTTTTTACTTTAAGCTGAAGTAATAAAAGAAACTTGTGCTTGTGACGTTTTCTTTCCTTCCTTTTTGTGTGGATGACACTTAGAGGTTCTGGTAAAATCCATTGACTTGACCCTCACATAGGATATTCATACTAGAGGATACCCAGTGACCACACACTAATGCTAAGGGTGTTACTCAACCCTTGGAGGCGAGAGTAACAGGTGGATCTCTTAGTAGTAGCGTCGAGGCCTTACAACGTCGTCCATGGAATGAATAAGTACTATTCATGTCAGGATTGATTGTATTAGGAAAAGGACGTGGTTCATCCAGTGGATGAGATTGTATTTATCTTTTTGGAAAATGAGAAATCATAGCAACTCTTGTAGTACATAGGCGAAGAAGGGTGTACTCGATTTCTTTACATTTGGCCAGTCTCACCCATAGTTCATTAGGCAAATGGTTTACGGTTTACACTAATCTCAATAATCTCATGTGTGTCTTCTCATAGAAGGACCTGAACCTAATAAAGTTATGTTGGCTTGATTTCCTCCAGGACTATGACTTTGAGATAGTCTATAGTCCTGGGAAGGGGAGAAGTGTTTCAGATGCTTTCAATATGAGATCTGGTATATAGATGCTAGGAGAGGTGATAAGGAAGCTGGCTGCCTTGCGGATATCCTTTGTGGATAGGTATGGAGCAGCCTTTCTACAGTCTCTTATTGTCAATCCTCCACTTCATTAGCGAGTCACAGAGGCACAACATAGAGATACTGACTATGAGTTTTGACGTGCACCGATATCCATAGGGCAGGTTCATGATGGATTTTATGTATGTGGGGAGAACGTCATTCTCTTCAGAGGACGTATCGTGGTACCAGTTGCACTTCAAAATGAATTATTGAGGGAGTTCCACACTTCCCCTCGAGTGGTACATCCAGGGGTGGAGAAGGCGTATCAGGACCATCGATGACAACACTGGTGGCCAGGTATGAAGAAGGAAGTAGCAGAGTTTGTCTCATGATTCCTCACATGTCAACAAGTAAAGGCAGAGCACCGGGTTCCAGCAGGCTTGGTACTACCCTTAGAGGTCCTAGAGTGGATGTGGGATGGAATATCCATGGATTTTGTGATGGAAATTCCACGTACATCTAGATGTCACGACTTTATCGAGGTGATTGTCGACAGACTCACCAAGTCACCCCACATCATACCGATCTGAGACTACGAATTAGTAGAGATTATGGGATGCCTCTATGTGCGGAATATCATAAGGCATCATGGTGTTCCATCAATGATTGTCTCCGAACGAGATGCTAGATTCACTTCTCGGCTATGGAAGGGGTTGTAGGAGGCTTTACTGATGTTGCTTCGCTTGAGCACCGCCTTATATCCTCAATCAAATGGTCAGACTGAGAGGACCATTCATACTCTCAAGGAGATACTTCGTGCATGCGTCCTAAACTTTGGTCGCAGTTGGGAGGATCGCTTACCCTTGGTATATTTTTCATATAACATCAGCTACCACTCCACAATCGGGATGGAACCTTTCGAGGCACCTTACGACCGAACTTGCAGACCACCTCTCTACTGGACTGACTCAGGGATGTTAGCACTTTCGGGACCATAGATGGTGCAGGCTATGACGGAGAAGGTGTGGATCATCCACGAGCAGATGACGACTGCACAGAGTAGGAAGAAGTCCTATGCTGATAGGAGACAGAGACCAATGCAGTTCGAGGATGGTGACTACGTCTTTCTACGGGTCTCACCTAGATGGGGTCTACCAATATTTGGCCGAGGCGAGAAGTTATCTCCACGATTCATCAGACCGTTCCTGGTCCTTAGCAGATTAGGCAAGGTGGCTTACTGCCTGCCTCTACCACCCCAGTTGCACTGGGTGAACGACATCTTCCATGTATCCTAGCTGAATAGATATGTGCATGAACTGTCCCACATCATCAACCACAGGGAGATGGACATCGATGATAGGGTGAATTTTACAGAGGTTCTAGTGGAGATTGAGGATCAACAGGAGCAGGTCCTGCGTGGATGGTCGATACCTCTGGAGCGTGTTCACTGGAAGCACATGAACCTCCAGGAGAGAACATTGGAGCGGGAGGCTCGGATGTGTGCGATGTACCTCCAATTGTTTCCTTAGTGTGAGTAGTATATTACGGGGACGTGGAGCCCTGAGGTGGGGAGAATGTAATGACCAGGATATTCTGTGGAATTTTTTTTAAATACATAGGAATTTTATGAGCCCATAGTTTTTGACGGGACTTGATTCCGAGGACCGGTGTGCCCGAAATTAGTTTCTGAAGTTTTGTTCATGTATGTTCAGTAAATGTACTAGCGGGATTTTATTTCTTTTGAACTGGTCCTCGAAATTCAAATCTGAGGACACCGTTTAACTCACAGTGCTGATATTTATTTAAGGAGACATTCACCATACTTGTGTTTTAATGTGGATGGAAGTTAGTGTATGAGGTTATTAATTAAATTAAATAAAAATAAAATTGTTACTTAATTTTATTTGTGGTGTTTTAATCCTCCAAGGGGAGGTTGGAGGTGGGGCCCACCCATGAATAGCCTCTCTTTGGAGAATATAATTTATTGGGGCCCATATGAGATTCTTACCACCATTAACTCCCCATTATTAATTGGACACCTCTCTTCATTAATTGGAACTTCTCGCCTCCTCTAAATTTTGTATTTGATCCATTCCTTAGCATTAATTAAATTTGTTGCTTCATTTAATTAAACCCAACTTTGTGTTCTTGTGACAAAGAATTAATATCGATCGTACTTTATTATTTTTGGTTGGCATAATATTTTGAAAAAAAAAGACTGAGAGAGGAGAGCTTCATCCATCCAACGAAGAATCTCCAAAGAAAGATGAAATTCTCCTTTGATCATAGACCAAGCCAAGAGAGAAGGATCTGCCTGCGAAGAACGCTGACGACGCTTCATCCTCGGTTGCTTCTCGACGTCAACAATTCGATGTCCGCCGTTTTTTATGCGACTTCTTCAATGTTCATCAAATCGAAGTAGGGGGATTTGAGTTATTTTATTTATGGGTTATAACCTCCATCGTTCAATTTCTAGATTTAGAAATGCCACTTTTTATCGCCGTGACGGGCTCAGACCGCACGAACAGGGACCAACCCTATCCTTTGGTTGTTCTTGTTTGTTGATGAAGGAGGTGGACCATGAAGAAAATGATGACGCAAGGCCGTCGGGTCACCACAGGGGTGTGGCACCACTGTGCTGCACAGAGATGGAGATCCATGGCCTGGACGGGCCGTGATGGAAGGAGCGTGGCGCCGTTGCACCACGAGAAAAGGCATCGGACCTCGGAAGAAGGGGTGGTGTGCCATCGTGTCGCGCGGGAAAGCATCGGGCCACGGCCAGGGAGGGACATGGCGGTGGAGAAGAAACGCGGCTCCAACATGTGGTGGTGGAGGGACCAAGAGCATCCAGCGTCAGGCTGGAAACCGGTGACACGATAACAGCTGGCCGCTCGGTCAGCCGGACAAATCGGGACCACCCGTGTCCTGCGGATCACCAAAACTGGCACATAGTGCAGGTCCCTTCAGATCAGAAATAGGGGGGGTGAGACACCCCCTCCCATGCGTGGATAGCTAGGAAACGCAAGCTGGCCCGCCGGTCCGCCACGGGTAGGGCCGCCATGGGCCGGGCAACCTCGGGCGAGGCTGCCTCAGGCGGGGCCGCTCCCTCGCTTCGGCCTGACCAATTGGGTCGGGCTGACCACTCAGGTTGGGCCGCCCCCTTGTACAGGGTTGAACCCATGGACCGAGTCAGAACCCGGTTCAGAATGGGTCAGGCCGGGTCGGTCTGACTGGGTCGGATCAGACCCGGACCACTATGACCCAATTACACCATTTACCTCGCATTTTGGGCTACGAGTGTCCTAATAACGAACCGTCTGTGGAGACGGAAGTCTTAGAGAAGGAAGGATATTTTGGAATACCCCACCTGAGGATTGGATGCAGTTGGGGTACGGCCAGGTTTGTTTATACCTAAAATACAACCGGGCCCTGGAACGGAAATGCCAATAATTCACAGATCGGGCGTCTGATTGACGCGTCGTTTGTTGCGTTGGGTTCCTTATGATGAGATGAAACTACAGGATACCACAATTCATGAATTCGTGGTATTTTATTCATATAATCTTGGCTCGAGGAGTGGACCCTCCTGGAATCGAGTGTGTTGTGCGGGGGAACCTTATGACTGCCTGTGACTGAGATGATAGGATGCTACGTAGATCTACTACTGCACCTTGATCCTATATGGTTTTGAAACTGACGAGACTGGACCTTGATCATTCCTGGGTTCAATAGTGACGAGTCTAGACATGGATCCTCGGTGGGTTTGATAGTGAAAATACTGGACCTGGATCCTCCATGGGTTCGATAGTGACAAGACTCAACCTGGATCCTCCGTGGGTTCGACAGTGATGAGACTGGACCTGGATCCTCCGTGGGTTCGACAGTGATGAGGCTGGACCTGGATCCTCTATGGGTTCGACAGCAATGATACTTGACTTGGATCCTCCTTGCGATCGATATTGATGAGACTGGGTATGCAATCACATTGGGCTCGACAATGATGTGTTTTTTACAGAGATCCCACGTAAGATCGACAACGTCGACAGACTACTGTTTTAGGTTTCTACAGATATCTGCCATTCGACAGTGAAATATGATTTAGTGGCTAAAACTAATAATCTCTTACTCTCTTTTAAGTTGTGTGTACCTAGTGTGAGCTGAGCCTTTACCTTCATCTTTACCTCATTTATGAGATGTGTACTCTAAACCAATTAAGTATATGTATGGTCACATACCTATGTAAGGGTGGATGTTTCTTCGTGGGTGTGTTGTGGTGAAGCCCACATGGATTTCTTTTATGATATGTACCTATGGGATACACCTTGTGTTTTAATTTCATTTTGGAGTGTTTCTACACTTGTGGAACCGAATATGATTGGGCTCATGAGTTGGAGCTGGTTTGTGATTGGTAACTTAGGTATATGTATAGTCATATACCTATGTAAGGATGGTTGATACTTCATGATTGTATATTACTACTGTGGTTTATCCTTATTGGATTCTAGCAGACCTTCGGGGGTCTCAGTATCCCCTACTGAGTATTGTTATACTCACCCCTATACGGGCTTCGCCCACACCTGGTTGTGTTTTGTGCAGACGAAGGTCAGTAGTGATTGAGGCTGAGGGTGACAGATGGGAGGTTTCTTGGAGCTAGACTAGGTGGTATGTACCTCATGGGACTAGTTGTTCGAGTTCTGTACCTACCCTTCATGTAGGATTCCCTAGTGGATAATCCAGGAGCTGTTTTTCCTTTTTACTTGTACTTGTTTTTAATTTGGGTTCTTATACTGGCCCAATTACATTCAGAACTCCTTTCTTTTCTATATGAGTACGTTTTGATTCTACTGCTTGTGTTCAGGATGTGTGGGTAATAGGTTTAAAGGCAATGCCTTCCCTTTTTATTGGGGATTCACCTTTGGTGCTATTCTCCATCCCCTAGCATATGGAAGGCGGTCTTGGGGTAGTAATGGCACGAGCCTCGATGACAAGTCATGACAAGGAGGGTCATAGCAGATGGAAGATGTGTGACGTTGTCATGCGGCCCACCCACCGCTGCGGCCAGGTCTAGCCGCGGCGGTGGGGGCGCGACACCAGTGCGGCACACAGAGGGTAGAAGAACCGCAGCACCATCGTGCCGCGGTGGAGGTGTAGTGGGGGCCGGTCAGGCCTGCCATAGTGGAGCCGGAGCGGCTTGTCGCTTGCCCAGCAGGGAAGCGTAGGACTCCATCGGGTCATGCGTGTGCTCGACCGGTGCCACCTGGCGGTGGTTGGAGCACCAACCGAATGACAGAGATGTTTTAGTGACATGGGGCATCCATTACCCCCGGGACATGGCTTAGGGGGACCCCAACCGGGCCGCCGGGTTTCCATGCCGACAGGGACACCAGGCCGAATGGGCAGCTAGGCCAACAGGACGTCGGGCCAACCAGGCTGCCTTCGTGCCAGGACCCCCCCTCTAGCCTGGCCGCCTTAGTTCCGGGTCTCCCACTCGGGATGGGCGACCATTTGGGTCGGACACGAGGATTAGGTCTGGTCGGTCCGACTGGGTCGGACCGGACCCAGAACTGTTTGGCCAGTTTACACCATATCTCCCCTATCATTGGATACAGGTGTCTGATTGATGAACCACCTATGGCGATGGGAGGAATGGAGAGATACGATACATTTGTAATTCCCCATTTTAGGTTTGGATGTAGTTGGTGTGGGGTCTGGTTGGTTTAAACCTAAAAATTTCTAGGCCCCTAGAACAAAAATGCAAATAACTCACAGACTGGGAGTCTAATTGATGCACCGTCTATTGCGTTGGAACCTTACAACATGGAGTTACTTTGGGTTATTTTGTTGTGGAGTTTAGTGGGGGTCGAGGTATGGAAGATATCTCGAGGGAAGATTCTATGGAACTCGGGGGCACCGGGTGCGAGGAATCCAGTGGATGATAGTGAGGAGGAGGTTGGAGACAGATCATACGGAGGTCAACACTCTGTAATCCTATGTGGGTCAATGCATACTAATCCTGTGTGGGTTAGATCCTGTGAGGGTCATCACTCAGCCATCCTGGGTGGGTCAGCACATACCAATCCTATGTGGGTCATTGCGGGGGTCAGTAACTATCGATCATGTGTGGGTCAGCGCTCAGCGATCCCGTGTGGGTCAGCACATACTGATCCTTTGTGGGTCAGATCCTGTGTGGGTCATTGTGGGGGTTAGTGCCTATCAATTATGTGTGGGTCAGACTTAGTATACTCAAAATCAGTTCCTTTTTTTATAATAAGATGATCTATCTTCACAACTAATCATATGCACTTCTATGCTACACTAAAAATCCTGGTTTGAGATGAGTTAATGACTTTTGTGTTTCCACATGATTGAGATGGGTTACTAGATAACTTAGGTTTATGTTTGGTCATATAAATAATTATGGGTTATCCGTTGATTCCTTTACCATGTGTTTTATCTGTGTTGGATATTGTGAGACTTTGTGGGTCTCGGGGTCCCTACTGAGTATCGGTATACTCACCCCTACACAGACTGTGCCCGCACGTCGTTGTGTTGGTTGCAGACGACGGACAATGATGATCATGGAAGAGAGTAGTAGAACCGGATGGTACACGGAGGTGGACCACTCGAAGAGACGTACGCAGAATGGACGAATAGACTTGGGGTGCTGAGGAGATCATATATACCCAACCTTCAGGTGGGAATATTGGAGGATGACCTAGTAGCTACATTACTTCTTTTCTTCAGTTGTACTATCATATCAGTTGTATTGTACCTTACTATTGAGCTTGTATTTTTGGCCCCTTTACTTTCGGAACACTATTTTGTATACAGTTTTACATATCATTTTACGTCCTTTTGTGTACTCTGTTGTGTTTGTTTACTATTATAAATGAAATTCCTTCCAAGTTTAGGGTTTTTTTTCCTTTGGTTCTAATTTCCAGCCCCTGGTCTATTGAATGAGGGCTTGGGGTAGTCACGATATGGGCCACATAGGACTGGTAGAGATAAATTGGAAATAGAGTGGTCAGTTCTACCGTAGAACATAGGACTCTGATATTTATTATATGTGAAGAAATAGTGCTAAGAATACCAAGTGTGGTTTTCAGTTGAGGGAGTCCAGTGTTGGTGCGACAGCCGACGTATCCATACACCAGGACCCTGACTTCCTATTTCTGACTCAGTGCACAAAAACCCTGATTCCGTGTGTGTTTTTAGAAGTTTTCTTTAAGTCAGCTCAACCTGGTCAGCTCGCCAGGTATATCTTTTGACCATGTCACATCTGTTCAGTATGTCGCTGCATAGACATCCATCTAGATTTCGGAGAGTTCTATACACTGATGGCACACCGAGTAACGAGGCTCCCATTCAGGGCCTACATACTAGGTTGGCACCATCAAGTGGTGTACCTGAAGCACCACCACCCGTTGATCAGCAATTACCACTAGAAACACTGGCAGACTATGCACGCAAACTAATTGCATCACATGAGTTATAGCAGCTGAGGCCACCAAGGTTACAAGGCGAGATAGATTTTCATGCAGCAGAGGACTGACTGGAGGCGATTGCTATAGTTATCCGCATAGTTTGGTCACCAGAAGAGCATATAGAGATCTTAGTAACAAGTGTTTCCCAGTGTGTGAACATTAGGTTGGTATGCATAGTGATGAGGCTTTGATATGTGGACCATTTCCTGAGATTGTACCTTCTAGTAGTGTGACGGCTATATCACTGCTTGTTGGTCAGGAGTTTCAACCGGCCGTACCGGTAGATGACACATGTAGGCATAGTGCCTTACACATGTTTCAACATCAGATACCCCTCAGGTTCCGAGGAGAGCCTGAATTACAGGTAGATGATGACTAACCTAAGGAGGTGGAATAGTGTTCTCTAGCACTTCTACAACTTCAGCAGGATGACATGTCGGTAGATGAGTATTCATCGAGGCGTACCGATCGTTCCTGGTAATCGATGAATAGGATAAAATCAGTTCTTCGGAGCATGGATCTCTAAATGAGGTGTGTTTAGGGACATCTGATCCAGCACTTTTTCCTCTGTGCATTCCTACATATGTTAGGTTGCTAGAGATAACCTTTGCGGTTTAATGAACTTTGGATGAGCGAATACAGCCAGTGAATGTTAGTACTGGGAAAGTAGGAAACTAGCACCCGTATTAGAGACATGGGCGTGTAAACTGTTTCGGAAAGAGGAAGTGTTAAGGATAGATGAATCTACAGAGCAAAAAACATTAAGGTAGATCTAAGAGAGCAGCATGAGGTGATGTACATTTCGTCATATTACAACCGCCCCCTTTGTGTGGATCCCACCAGGCTCATGGAACATGAGGACACGGGAAGGGAGTAGCTGCATGCAGTCAAGGAGTTCGACCCTATGGCTCTAGAAATGATTTGTGATATGTATGTGTCTAATACTAGTTGTTGTATCAATAGACATAGGTACTAATCATTCATTCATTCCACGAATCATGTCCAAGACCTAGAGTTTCCGATTAAACCGTTGACTTGACCCTCACGTCTAGAGATACCATTAGGATGAGACTCGATAATCACACATAAGCCGATGGTGAGATCTAGCCCTTGAGGTGAGAGTTTCTGTTGGAACCTCTTGGTGGTAGCATCGAGGCCTTATGACCTTATTTTGGGAATGGAATGGACATCCATAGTTCATACTCAGACTGACTGTATTAGGGGAAAACCTTATGGTATCTATACAACATTGGAATGGGGATTATCTTTGGTCAGTGAAAAAGGAAACCCATGCAACATTGGTTAAACTCATGCATAGAAGGGTGCAGTTGATCACTCTTGAGTCAGCCAACCTTACCCTCGTGGCAGCAAGAGTTTTCAGTTTTCAGATCCAAATAGGAGTGATAAAACATGGGGATATCTTTTCAAAAGATGTTTCCAGGATTACCCCCCATAGGGGGAGGGACATCATCTTTGGATGTATACTACAAGAGGATAGTTCTAGATTTATACAAAGTTGAAGCTCCATTGTCATCCTTGAAAAGGAATAGGAAACCCTTCCTGTGATCAGAGAGATTCCAGCAAATATTTCAAGAGTTGAGGAAGAGGTTGACTAGTTCCCCCATCATTAGGCTTCCATATGAAGGTGTAGGGTACGTAGTCTACTGCGACACATCTGGGACCAGACATAGGATGGTCCTGATTAAGGTGCGAGCAGTGATTGCAAATGGTTCTCAGTAGCTGAGACATCACGAGCAGAACTACGCTACCCATGACCAGGATTTAGATGCATCGGTCTTCGGCTTGATGATGTGGTAACAATATCTTATGGGGGAATGTTTTACCTTGTAATCTGATCACAAGAGTCTGAGGTATATCTTATATCAAAAGGACCTGAACCCGAGATAGTGATGATGGATTGAGTTCCTCTAGGACTATGACATCGAGATTATATATATTCATGGGAAGGGGAATGTTGTTGCAGATTCACTCAGAAGGAGTAGATGTTTATCCTCTATTATCAGAACTTTTTCCCTAAAACAAAAATCCAGTAGATGCGTATCCTCTATTATCCTTGTTTCTAGAAAAATTAACATATGAATACCTTGAAATGTAAATAATTTCTAAAAAATAAAACATGATTTCAAATAATAAAGTTCATTAGGTGTGAGGGAAACAAATTATATAAGTCATTAGGGGTGAGGACTGATAAAAAATTGAGGCACCTTCTCATGGTGTGCGCCGTTGGTAATATCCAGGAGGATATTATGAGAATGAGACCTGCCAGAAGGAAATCCACATTTCATAGTGTAATTGGATGTTTCTATCTGCGGATGTGTGTATTGTTCCTTAGACTTTAATATTATTATTAATGGGTATTACTACTCACACACTTATATATATTGAGGAAAACTGTGACGACACACTGTTCGCAGTGAGGTTGGATATGTTGGGTGTGTCACGAGTAATACTACATTAATAGATAATGTGAGAAAGGATTTGTCCCTTCTGTTCCATAACAGATGTAGATATCTTAGGCCCTTTGATTGAATTGATATAGCATATATAAAATCATGGCCATGGTAAGGTATGGGAAAGTTCAATTCCGGAAAGTCAAAGAATGAATAATCAAGCACATGGTTTGATGGCACTACCATGTAACCAACATGATTCGAGATATCATGAAAAAGGGATTATATTACACAGTAAACATTTGTAGGAGTTGACATGTCATTGCGGCGTTAACTTCTTTCTATATGGGTGCATTGGCGTGTTTCTAGACGCTAACCTTGGACATTAGGCAGGCTCCACCTTATGCCACTGAGAAAGAGGCCTAGAGGGTCACACTCTTAGTGTGTCCATGTATCTTAGTTAAATATTAATTTAACATGTCAAATAAAAATTATTACTGAATGTGGTTTAATAATTATTTATGGATGCCCAATCACATTTATTTCGACACTAGTTATTCGGGAGAATATATTGTGGGTGAAATAATATATTTATTATTGAGAAATGCAGTTACATTTATTTAAAAAATAAATATCCATTACTCACGGTCTAATAAATGTGGAAGAGGAGATAAAGAAAAATGGAAAATAAAAGTACATGTCGTGTATATTAAATATACACGCCGTGTTGTTTTATGGAAAACAAGTACACGCCGTGTACTAATGATTACACGCCGTGTAGTTTTCCATTCGGGATTTTTGAGGATATAATAATGTTTTATTAAATGATATTAATAATAATCACCATAGGAGCATGACTAGGAATTAATAATTCAACATGGGGGTTTCAATAAGAGTTAATGAAATAAATAAAATGTGTAACGCGTTTATTTATTAACATAACTCTATAACCTGAAAACCGATTATAAATATCCTCACAACCCCAACACTTTTCTGATCAATCATTTTGCACAACAATTCTGAAGAATTATTTTATGCCCGAAGGAACTCCTTCCTGCAAGAATTCTCTCAAGACCGAGAGATCAAGGAAATCAAAGGCAGACATCGCAAGCAAAGGTTATTCTGCGCTAGCACCCGGAGATCCATTCGACGATGTCTGGAGATACGTGGCACACATTTGAATCACCACTAGAGGAATCCTACACATGGATTCTATGAAGAAATGAAGGATCACATAATCGTGACCAGACACATCAACAAAGGACGAATTCAACCAATGTAATTCCTGTAAATTAATTAAATTAATTATATCCAACATATGATGATCCTATCCCTATGGTTCTGGGATTCCCTCTTTTGTTTTTCATTTTTCGTTCTATTCTGAAGATCCGGAGTTTTATATCATGATGGATCACGATTTTAACATTGTTTAACGCTAAAATTGAAGTTGGGAAAACCCACCAACACACATCCGTTGTTCCCGGAGCCTTAAAGTAGTATCATAGCGGTCATATCGTTGATTATAATTATTTAGTTCTTCGTTGGTGATTTATACATTAAATAATTTAATTGTTTCAATTAATGTTATTCATTTTTTAAATCTGAATCTCGAGATCTGTTCCTCCTCTATCATTTCATGTTCACCATAAAAAAACGACCTTTTCTTTTATTTTTGATTCAAATAAAATAGAGGATCTCATCCGAATGATCCAAATGTTTCGTGTCGTACAACACCAATATACACAACGTGTATTCGGAAGTACATGCTATGTAGTCTAGGTTCATGCATTGGACTGGTCTTCCAAATCAGGCCATGTATTGATCCTATCTAAGTCATTTATGACACTGTGTGTTGAGTAGGAACATGTGGCACATTGTATCCGGATTACATGTCGTATGGTCCAACAGAACACAGTGTGTAGTCCCTTCGGGTTAGGTATGGATCGTGTACCGCGTACACAACTTTCCCAGCTGGAAAATGTGTAACACGGAAACTACAAGGCGTGTGGCCCACTAATCACACTATGTACTTAGAAAATTTCCGAAGTACATTAAAATTCCATGTCCCCGGGTGTGTACTTTGGATGGATGGTGAAGAAAACGTACATGTCGTGTCATCAGAACTACACGCCATGTACTCACCCATATTACGAAGATTTTTTAAATTTTATTATTATATTACACCAAACCTTGAGACGTTTAACATAGTACAGGCGTAAATCCAAGGCACAACACGTGATATGTGTTTTATATATATGCATTTAATTTAACCTATGCGTAATAAATGTGAATTCACTGGGTTGCCTCCAAGGTACATGTTATATACAAGGATAATTTTAAATGAATTTATTTGTTTAAAATTGTGATGGATGAGAGTCTCAAGGAAATTTAGAAAAGGATTTAAGATAAATGGATTGATTAATTAAAGATAATTAATTGATTCGAGTGTGATTGATCTTAACCAAGAACGATTGAAGAATTTAATTCTAGTTTTATTTGTGAGTAAATATCGTTGCATGTGTGGATGATCGTGAGTTAGACCAATACCTTTGTATGTGAATGGTTTCTTTCAATTTATATATTTAAATTAAATTTGTTGGCATGCGAGCCTTATCCTCACTAAAATGTAGGGCCTGCTTACCCAAGGATTATTTTATGAAAAAACCCATTTTTACCCCTCACCTGCATGTAAGATAAATGCATATGTAATGGATGGAGCTCCCAAGCTAGTGGAGGTGGCTCAATTCAGGATCCAAGGAGAAGACAATCCAAGGAGATACAAAGGTGGACAGGTGGAAAGCTGTATACACGAACCCAGAAGGTTCAAGGTGTTTCTCCCCTAGGTCTTGGGTTATTTTATCAACTGCTAGATAAACTAACCAATAAAGAAGCTCATGGTCATACCATTTATTTTATTTCTGTCAGTTTCATGGTTTATTTATTGTGGTTGTGTTGTCACGATCACACAATTAATGAATTAAACAATCATGCAATATGGAACTAAAATAAAAACTGGATTATCTGTAAATATTATCTTAGACATGGTAAATCACATGTGTATATCCCACTTAATATTAAAAATCATGTAATCAATTATAATAAAATGGAAATTTACGTATAAGGATAAAATCTCTCAAAAGAAATATTAAGTCGGTTTAGCCCTCCATAATCTTCGTTATAATGGATCCATAGTTCAAAGTGCATTACCAACCCTAGTTGGGTGCTTTCAATTATCCGTGAATTCTAATTCAATGTTTTGGGTTGAATTGATTTGGTTCGAATCAAGGGTTGATTGCCATGGCAGGACATTGTGTGACCAAGAGGCAAAGGTTCAAGAAACCCAAAACAAAAGGATTTCAGAATTGGGGAGTCCACTCAGTGGATCATGGTGCTACGAGTTAATGTAGTTGGCATTTGGAATGCCTACCTAAGACCCTTCAAGATTCATGACGATCCCTAGTTGGGTTAATGCGAAGGGCAATATGGATCCCTACCTCTAGAATATTCAGGCAACAAAATATTCCAAAGTCAACGGTGAGAGCTATTGGATTTCGATAAAATAGTGGGAGACTAATAAGTATTAAATTAATTATTTGTCTCAATTTTGTATTAAAGTACTAAACCGTTTCTCATCTTAATTTGTAGAAACGAAAAGAAAATGACTTCAAACATATCATTGCGAACCATACTCGAGAATGAAAACCTTCTCACCAGCACCAATTTCCAAGAGTGCTAGGGGCGTTTATGCGTCCTCCTTCACCAAGAAAGAAACTTGTATGTGATGGAAGAGCCTATTACAATTGTTCTTGGGAAAGAGGATAGTGATGAGGAATTATCTCTCAATATGAAACACAGTGATGTTGTCACAAATGTCCAGTTTTTCATGATATAGGCCATTTCCAATGAGCTATTGAAGCAAAATGAAAACATGGATGCGTATAGCATGATGTCTCACCTTAAGGATCTCTACCTGGAGAAGGCGAGACACGAGATGTTTGAGATCTAAAATTCTTTGTTTAAAACTATGATCGAAGAGTCTGCGCCAGCTAGGCCAAATGTAGTCAAGATTATTGGCTACATTGAACGCCTGGACATCTTAGGTATTAAATTCCTAGATGAGTTGCATAAAGATCTCATCTTATATTCACTGTGAAAGACCTTATCTAGATTTATTTTCAACTAAAACGTGAGAAACAATGAGAAGAGTCTATAGGAACTTTGGAACTTGAATCTTTTGGAAGATAAGGACATGGGGTGTGACAATCCCACAGTCATTATGGTGAATAGGAAAAGGAAGGCGAAGGAAAAGGGGCCAAAGACTTATAAATAGTCAGAATCCCCTGAGGAACGTCCTTCCAAGAAGGGGAAGATCCAGAGGCATGGTAAGGAATGGGAGGTGGTGTGTTTTGCAAGTGCCAAGAAAGGCCAATGGAAGAGGAATTGCACCCAGAAACGTGGGGATGTTAAAGGTGCATTAGTTATCGAGTGTAATCTTTCTATTTCTACACATAGGGTATTAGATACAGCTTGTGGGGCTCACATCTGTATTCTAATGTAGGAACCAAGTAGATTTAGAAAGATTTCCATTGGAGAGGTGGATCTTTGAGCTACCAATGGCACAAGGATGGCTGCGTTGGCTATTGGGGACTACCACCTCTCACTGCCGACTGGGATGATTTTGGTTTTACATAACTGTTATTATGTGCCTAGTGTTACCAAGAACATAATTTCGTTATCTTTTTTGGATATGGAATTATTTGTTTTAAAATTTAAAAATAAGGGTTGTCTCTTTTATAAGAAAAATGTATGTTATGGTATACCACTTTTATATAATGGTTTGTATGTATTAAATTACGAAAACCAAGTGTTGGAAATCGATAACGAAACAAACTCACACGACTCATACATCACCCAGTTGTGGTATCACCGTATCGGTCATGTGAATGAGAATCGCTTGACAGAGCTCTGCCAAGATGTCTATTTAGACTCTACTAAGCTAAAACCAATTGATATATGTCATGCTTGTTTACAAGGAAAAATGACTAAGCTGCCTTTTGGTGGACAGGGGGAAAGGGCCACAGAGCTTCTAGGACTGGTACAGACGGATGTGTGTGGACCATTTCTAGTAGTAGCTAGAGTTGGATATTCTTACTTAATTACTTTTACTGATGATTTGAGAGGATATGGCTATGTCTACATAATGAGTTATAAGTCAGAGTCCTTAGATAAATTTAAGGAATTCAAGAGTGAAGTATAGAATCAACATGGTAAGAAGATAAAGAAACTTTGATCATATCGAGGTGGAGAATATCTGAACCAAGAGTTCATTGATCTTCTATGGGATTCTGGGATTCTATCTCATCTCACACCTCCTTATACACCACATTGGAATGGTGTTAGTGAAAGGAGGAAATACACCTTGTTGTAAATGGTGAGGTCGACGATGAGTCATGCAGATCTTCCATTATCCATTTGGGATATTCATTACAAACTGCAGCATACACATTAAAATGAGTACCAACTAAGGTGAAAAATGGAATTCCATCCGAGTTATGGAATGGATGGAAACCCACTTTGTCGTACACACATGTATGGGGATGTGAGGTGTTTGTTATGGCCTTTTCAGGCAACAGAGTAGCACCCTGGTGCACGAGGTGTATCATTATAGGAATCCCAAGGAAACGAAAGGATATTACATATATAACCCTTCAGGAAAGAATGTGATTGTCGCCAGACATTCCATATTTCTTGAGAGGGAGCACATCCACAAGAAGGATAATGGGAACAAGATTGACTTCGACGAAGTTGATGCTCAAGATACAATACTACAAAAATGGGCATGGGATGCGCTTCACTTTTATCAGCACTAAAAAAAGTGCTGATAAAGGCGGTCTGTATCAGTGCTAAAAAAAAGCACTGATAAAGGGTCGCTCTTATCTGCGCTAAAAAAAGAACTGAAAAAATCCCCCTTTATCAACACTTTTTTTAGCGCTCATAAAGACCCCCTATATCAGCGCTTTTTTATCGCACTGATAAAGGGGACCCCTTTATCTATGCTTCTTTTAGTAGCGCTGATAAAGGGGTGATTTATCAACGCTTTTCCCGAGCGCTGATAAATTTTATGTTTCAATGAAAAATAATTTTTCATGAAAAATAATATTTTGTTATATAATATATATATATTGATATAAATACAATATATATTTTTCAAATATGTTATAGATACGTATAAATAGACTATTACATTTAATATATACGAAATTTAGTGAAAATGGCTTCAAAATATTTTAAAAATATATTATTAATTAATACTTTTCTAATTATTATCAATTAAAAATCATTTAATAACAATTTGAGGATACATAAAATAAAAACAATTAATAAAAGATCTAAAATATGTTGAAAATGTAACTCAAACTTCAAATAGCCATAACATTTGATCCGGGTGTCCGTTTGAGCTCTACAACATATCAAATCGAAGCCTGCGATGAGATCTAAGTGCTAGTGGCAGAGGAAAATCCTATGTTACATTTTTTGAGCCCAAACAATTCCCAGATGGCCCCCAAAACTGAGTTTTTAGTCGAGATACCCAGATTTTTTAACATTCAAACAAGTATAACTTCTGATCCAGAAGTTCGTTAGGCTAGTACCACATATCATATCAAATATTGTTTCATTTTCATCTATTTTACTGGTTGTGGTATTGAAACAGAATTCTATATTATATGTTATGGTCGTTTTAACATTCTATGGATTTTCAAATACACATATATATGTATTTATTCATAAATATATATATGGGTCTGTGTGTGTGTGGGTGTCATGTGTGTGTCTATGTGTTTCATATATGTATATATGTTTTTATTGTTTTATTTACTTATAAACACACATCAAAAAAATATTTTTTCTTAAATATATTTAAAACTAATCTTATAAGTACATTCTATGGATTTTCAAATACACATATATATGTATTTATTCGAAAATATATATGTGTTTGTGTGTTTGTGTCTCTCTGTGTGTGTCTATGTGTTGTATATATCTATGTATGTATGTATGTATTTATTTATAAACACACATAAAAACATATTTTTTCTTAAATATATTTAAAACTAATCATATAAGTATATATTAATATAAAACTAAATATACGTATAAAATATTATAACAAAAAATATATATATTAATATATCAATATAAAAATTAATATATATATACTAATATATAAATAAATATATTTATATTAATATGAATCTATATCAATATATGAATAAATATAACTATATATATAGATATATAACTAAATAGAGAACAAAACGAAACGGCATAGTGGTAAAGCTGAAGCCACAAAATGGGGGAGGTCCAGGGTTCGAGTTCGGGTGGAAGCAAAGGGGGTGCGCGCATATAAGGATGCATAAGAAGGGAAGCACGTGAGAGACCTCATAGCGCTGATAAAGGGGGTGTGAAGCGCTGATAAAAGCACTCCCCCGATTTTTTTTATTTTATATTTTGAAAATTTTTATGACCTTTATCAGCGCTTTTTAAAAGCGCTGAAAAATGCTGCTTTTATCAGTGCTAAAAATAGCTGATAAAGGTGTCTTTTATCAGCACTTATTTTTAGCACTAATAAAAGTGGCATTTATCAACGCTTTTTGGAGCGCTGATAAAAGGGACCCCCCCTATATTAGCGTTAAGCTTTACAATGATTTTTAGCGCTGTTAAAGCCCTTTTTTAGCACTGATATATGCCGTTTCTGTAGTAGTGATACACAAGAGTTGGTAAAGAAACAAGTTTCACAGTTCCCCGTGGAAGAGGATCCATAAACAAATGTATTGCATAGGATCTAAAAGAGAGGTAATGGAACCAGAGAGATTTGGTTTCATATTCCAGAGGATGGTGAATCATTTTTGTTGGACAATGATGAACCTCTATACTACAAGGAAGCAGTAGAAAGCTCAAAAGCTGCAAGATGGATAGATGATATGATTTATGAGATGGATTCCATGTATTAGAACCAAGGCTGGGTTCTGTTCAATGAGCCAGTTGATGTAAATCTTGTTGGATGCAAATGGCTATTCAATAGAAAACTATACATGGAAGGTCAAGTTAGCACCAATAAAGAAAGGAAAGTGGCTAAAGGATTCAGACAGCATCATGGAATTGACTATGATGAAACCTTCCCTCGAGTTTCCATGTTTATGTCCATAAGAATCATACTTTCCATAGTATCTTACCATGACTACGAGTTTTGGTAGATGGATGTCAAAATAGCATTCCTTAATTGGACCTTCAAGAAGATGTCTATATGACACAACCAAAAGGTTTTATGACACTAGGTGAAGCCAAACAGGTTTGGAAGTTTCAGAAATCCATTTATCGATTAAAGAAAGCATCTAGGTCATGGAAAATTCTATTTGATGAAGCCATAAAGGAATTTGTGTTCATTAAGAATGAGTATGAGCCATGTGTTTATAATAGTATTAATGGGAATGCGATATTTATCTTAGTGGTATATATTGACGACATATTGCTTATTGGAAATGACATACTAGTCTTACAGTCAGTTAAGGACAAGTTGAACAAGTGTTTCTCCATGAAGGACTTGGGTGAAGCAGCCTACATTATAGGGATCATGATCATTTGTGATAGATCCAAGAGGATGCATGTACTAAGTCAGTGTACATAAATTGACCTGATACTAAAGAGATTTAGTATGGAACAATCCAAGATGGGATTGGTTCCAGTGTCACATGGCCTACATCTTTCTATGAAAATGTGTCCTTAGACACAACAAGAGAAAGATATAATGAGTAAGATCTCATATGATTCGGCTATAGGATCCATCATGTATGCCATGCTATGTACCAGGCTTGATGTTTCCTATGCACTGAACATGGTAGGTAGATATCAAGAAGATACAAGAGAACAGGATTGGACTACTGTTAATACTATATTGATGTATATGAGAAGAACTAAGGATATATTCCTAGTGTATAGAGGAGATGAGGAGCTTGTCATCAGAGGGTATATGGATTCTTGTTTATAGACAGATTAGAATGATCTGAAGTCGCAATCTAGATATGTTTTCTGTCTCAATGGAGGACCTGTGAGTTGGAAGAGTTCAAAGTAACCAGTTATTGTCGATTCTACAGCGGAGTAAGAATATATAGCGGCTTCTGATGCAGCCAAAGAATCCATATAGATTCGGAACATTTTCCAGTTTATTGATGTGGTGCCTAGCAGTAAATATCCCATTAAATTGTATTGTGATAATACTGCTACAGTGGCTCTTGCATACAAACCAAGGTCTCGTCAATGGAAAAAGCACATACTCCGAAGGTATCACCTCTTGAGAGATTTTTATCAAAGGGGTGAAGTTGTAGTGAGTAGAGTTCCTACAGAAGAGAATGTGGAAGACCCAATGACTAAAGGCATATATTATCAGAAGAATGAATATCATGTGAGAGCTAGATGGTTAAATATTGTTAGTTGTTGGATCTAGTCCATGTGCGAGTCTGTTGCTGTTGGTGGGATAGAACCATATACATTGTACTTTATTCATTAAATAAACATCTTATCACATATTGATTTTTCATATGCGTGACAATGCATGTGATAATGTCCCAAGGATATTAGTTGAATTAAAGGGTTATAGCAGATCCCAGCTAGGATTAGAACCCAGAAGTGCCATAACATTGTTCTTGAATATATGTTCTGTAACTGGATGTTGTTATTTGAGGGACACAAATAATACATGTCATTAAGGGTGAGGACTCATAATACATTGAGTCACCTTCTCATGGTGTGTTCCCTTGATAATATCTAGGAGGATATTATGAGAATGAGAACTACTAGAAGGAAATCCACATTTCATAGTGTCATTGGATGTTCCTATCTTAGGACGTTTGTATTGGTCCTTAGACTTCAAGATTATTATTAATGGGGATTACAACTCGCGTAGTTAAATGTATTGATGAAAAATGTGACGACACACTGTTCATAGCGAGGTAGGATACGTTGGGTGAATCATGAGTAATATTGAATTAATAGATAATGCGGGAAAGGATTTGTGCCTTTTGTTCCATAACAGAAATAGATATCATATTCCATTTGATGGAATTGATATAACCTAAATAAAACCATGGACATGGTATGTTATGGGCGTGTTCAATTCCGAAATGTCAAAGAAAGAATAATCGAGCACATGTGTTGATGGCACTATCATGCAACCCACTTGATTCGAGACATCATGATAAAGGGATTATATAACACAGAAAACGTTCGTAGGAGGTGACACATCATTTCGGCGTTAACTTCATTCTCTATGGGTGCCTTGGTGTGTTTCAAGACGCCAACCCTGGAGTTTTGACAGGCTCCACTTAATGCCACTGGGAAAGAGGCCTAGAGGGTCACACACTAAGTGTTTCTATGTATCTCAGTTAAATATTAATTTAACATGTTAAATAAAGATTAATCATGAACGTGGTTTAATAATTATTTAAGAATTCCTAATAGAATTTATTTTGACACTAGTTATTTGGGAGAATATATTGTGGGAGAAATAATATATTTATTAGTGAGTAATGCAGTTACATCTATTTATGAAATTAATATCCATTACTCAAGGTCTTATAAATGTGGAGGAGGAGATAAAGAAAAATGGAAAATAAAAGTACATGGTGTTTACATTAAATATACACACTGTATAGTTTTATGGAAAACCAGGACAAGCTGTGTACTAATGATTACATGCCGTGTAGTTTTCCAGTCGGGATTTTTTATCATATAATATTGTTTTATTAAATGATATAAATTATAATCAGCATGGGCGCATGTCATGGAATTAATAATACGACACGGGGGTTTCTATAAGAGTTGATGAAATAAATAAAGCACGTAACGTGTTTATTTATTGTCATAACTCTATAACCCCAAAGATGATTATAAATATCCTAACAACCCCAAAACTATTCTGATCAATCGTTGTGCACAACAATTCTGAAGAATTCAATCAAGCCCGAAAGAACTCCTTCCTCCAAGAACGCCCTCAAGGCCGAGAGATCAAGGCGATCGAAAGCGGACATCACAAGAAAATGTTCTTCTGTGCTATCACCCGGAGATCCCTTTGGCAACATCCGGAGATACGTGGCCCACGTGTGGATCACCGCTAGTGGAATCCTACACTTTGATTCTACGATGCAAAGATGGATCACCGAATCTTGGCCGGAAACATCAATGAATAATGAATTCCACCAGGGAAATTCTTATGAACTAATTAAATTAATTATAACCAATGTATGATGATCCTATCACTACAGTTCTGGGATTCCCTCTTTTGTTTTTAATTCTTCGTTCTATTCTGAAGATCCGCTGTTTTATATCATGATGGATCTCTATTTGAACGTTGTTTAACACCAAAATTAATGTTGGGAAAACCCACCAACGTGCTTCCGCTGCGCCTGGAACCTTCTGTCTACATCTACATATTTTTTGTAATATATTGTTTAGAGGAAACACAATTTTCTTCAAATATTCGAAGTGTTATTGAAATTTTCTCCATTATATGCTAAATATTAGAACATTTTCCCTAAAACAAAAAACCAATGGATGCGTATCCTCTATTATCCTTATTTCTTGACAAATTAACATATGAATACCTTGAAAAGTAAATAATTACAAAAAAATAAAACATGACTCAAAAAAAATTCTGCTTCTGATATATCTAATAATTCTTTTCCATCCAGTTGATGTGATTCTTAAGGATCACCATAAAATCAAGTAGATAAGTTAACAACATAATAAATTTTGGTCCTTGAAGAAATTAAATAAATCATACTTAAAATCAGCTTTCCAATCACTCTCATTTCAACAACCTTACCTTTTACACCTTTAGACTACTTTGTTCCCATATAAATCAGTGTGGAAACAAGTATTGGGTTTTCCATACTGAAAATAATATGATTTTCCTTAGAATTATTTTTTTGGAATGAAATGTGTGTTAATTATTTTGAAACATTTGTAACCTAATAAATTATTTAACATCACAAAGCATGTAAATATAAAATTACATTTTCATCACCTCTAAGAATATTTCACACGATCGTTCATCATTCCCAACAAATATAATGTCATCAATATCAATAATTAAAATGAGGGAATACACCTGAGTTTATTTGATGTAAAAATTACAATAAAATATTCTATTATTAAATATAATCTTCCCCAATATATTATCTAAATATGGAATACCATGCAATTCAAACTTGTTTTATCCCATACAAGTATTTAATCATTTTTCAACATAAATTTCATCATTCCCAACCCAAAAGACACTAGGATGCTAAATATAATTTTTATTATCATGATCACCATTCATAAATGATGATCTAACATCTACCTGAATTTTATTATCATGATCACCATTCTGAAAAACCCACATTGTATTGATAACATTTTTTCAATTTTCTTAGGTACGAGTTCCCCAGAATAATTCTTTTCCATGTGATCCATCTCTTCTTTCATATCCAGAACCCATATCGGATTCCCAAAATCATTATTCACATCTTTGGATTCAGTATTTGAATATAAGTTTTCTTGTGTAATATATTTTTATACTATTATTTTTTGAACCCTTTTAGGATTATCACTTAATATGTTTTTAGGTTCCACATTCTTCCTCGGTCAGGGATAATATATTTGAGATTCTTCCTCATTACTAGAAATAGATGAGTTATATTTTTCATTATGAATGAAATTAAAATTATTTTCATCCTTATCAAAATTCATTAAAAAAATTCATTCATCCACTTAATATTCCTAATAAAAATGAATATATTTAACTTCCTTAGTTTTTTCAATATCATTCACACTAAAGAGGTTATCTAATATAACCGTCTATTTCAAGAATTATTTGAATCTTCTTCATTCTAGAGTATAGAAATGAAAAAAATCGTCCTTAACTCGTTGTTCAAACCTTCCTAGACTCTAAAAATTATTTTTTATAATGAATGAACTCCCAAAAATTGATAAGTGTTTCAGACATAGAGTTGTATCATAAAAAATCATAAGGAGTGAAATATGAACAGTACCTATAGAAACAATGGGTTTTAATATAAATATTATTGATCCTGGATTTTGAAAAAATATAATGAGAGATACCAAGATGATATAAAATAATTTATCCTCATTCAAAATGACTGTTAATTGTTCCTTTTTTGAAAAACCATTTTTTGATGAGAGTACAATGTATGGAACTCTTGTTGTATTGAATTCTTCTTACAAAAACATTTAAATTCTTTATTCTAGTTTTCACCCATATTGTATCTTATAGACTACTTCTTTGAATACACATAAAATTTTTTAGATTTATTCCTAAAACATTTAATCATTTTTAGAGAATCTGACTATTGATTTATACATATATATAAAACAAGTTGTGCGAGTAACTTCATTGATTAAATTAATGATGTAAATATCACCATGAGTTGATTTGTTTCTCATTGTATAACGTATATTTTAATTAATAAGTCCGAGGTGATATTTTGAACAAATGCAAATGTTATTATTCATTTATTTTTAAATCGTTCATTTATGAATAATTATTAAATACTAATATATTCTACATGACATATCATGAATTACATGGACACTATATCTCTTTGATAACTGTATTATGGATCTCTAAACATGATCCACAACCTTTAATTTCATAACTGATTTTAATCCACTATTCAATTGTAACAATAGTTTTTAACCCCACTGACCTGGAAAAGGATTACTTCTATACATTGGCCTCTTCAAACAATCATCCCAAATTCCTGTCTTTTCAAAACAAATAAATCCTTTGTATTTTTTTACTTTCATCACAATGTTCAAAAATACGCATTATTTTTCTCATAAAAAATCAAATCATTCTCATATTATTACCTTTATTCCACAGTTATGGATAATCTAACACCTCTGATTCTAATAGATTTATCATTTCAAAATGTGATCATTCCATTTCGGAAATTTTTCACATTCATAAATTAATTTATGTCTTGTTAAATATGTGTTCAACACCCAATATGAATGATCCGTGATCTTTATCCTTTTAAAGCATTGAGATTTTTTTTGAAACATGATATTTTTGTTTCCCATCACCTTTATTCGCATCTAGATTCGTAAAATTGGTAACAAACTTTTGGAATGTTTGTAACAAAACCAAACAACCTTTTTCAAGATATCTAGGTTTTTCACATCACTGACAAATAGTTTCCAAAGGTTGTAACCTATTTTAATCTTTTACACCAACCATCTAATAATTCTTTAGAACATTTTCCCAACACATATTTTTTTTTAGAGATTAACTCCCACAAGAAAATTATCTTCTAAAATTTTTTTAATAGTTAAAATATTGTTGATTAAACTGAAAAATATTTTCTATGTCTCAAAATACACCAAATAAATACCATTATCCCTAGACATAAGACTTACCTTTGAATCTTAAATAATATCATGAGGTATGAGCTTGTCTCGTAGAAACCTTCCAATCAATCATATTAGAACAATTTTTACCACCAAGCTATATGTTATCAAACTAAATCTGCTTTTTCAAATAGGTTTTCATTGCAGCCATGTCAATGCCAGAAGTCACATAATCTTTTTTGGACAAAGAACCTTTTGAAACCTCTCACATCATCACTTTTTTTTTGGCTAGATATATAACATTTACATTTTTTCCTGCAATGAAAAAAATTTGACCATTATTATCGGCCATTGAAGATAACATTTCAACCTTGTCCAGATTACGTTTTTAGACATTTCTTCAAAACTAGAATTATTAGAAATTGTAACAATCTGTTTATCTTTAGAATGTTTTTGTTGGACATATTCCAACTCATCCTCTTTACTTTTAGATTAACTGCCTTATGTTCCTTAAAATTTGTTAATTTTCATTGGATTTGATCAAATCATAAATCTCCTATAGTATTTTACGATTATCATCTAGAAAAAATTCTTGAATTTTTCATGAATAATTTTTTTATATACATCCTGATTTATTTTTCATGCCTCCAAATATTTATCAAGGATTTAATTTATTTTTTAGATGAAAAATCTAATTCAGATTATTCATCATAAGAACAACATTGTCCAATATTATTATTGTTAACTTATTTAATGAATATATTTTATCTAACATTTTAAGAAGTCATTCTTCATTCAACTTCACTCTCTTATTATTCTACATTATTAGAAAAAAAATATCTTTTTGGATTTAGTGAAATTTCTAGCTTTACTATTGGAATAATATTTATTTTAATCATCATATTTCTTCCATGGTCTCATCTACATTCCCTCATCATTATCACTTTCCTATTCATTATTTCATTGAGAGAACATAGATGAAATGTTCTCAATGGATCCACATGAAATACATTTCATGGTATTATCCACTTCAACATTATTGCAAAACTATTAACATTTTTAGAAAACAAGGATGTAAATTCATTAATATTTTTATAGAAAACATTTTTATAATTAGATTTAAAATCTTATATTTCTACAATAACAGTTATACACTTTCATTTCTTGGAATATTTGTTGACATTTTTTGATCAAAATTTTTTCCTTTCATAACATTATACCTTCTCATTTCATATTTATTGAGTACTATTAAGATCATCTAAATATAGATTTTCAGTGAATCAATCATTCAATGTAGAAAATTTGGAATGAAAATTGTCATGATGAATTCTTATGATCTTTTAAAAAATAGTTGAGTCTTATAGAATTTCAAAAAGACATCTAATTGTTCTAAAAATATTACTCTCCCTGGTAAAGTAGTCACCAATATATTTATACTCACCCATTTTTATATTTTAATTCTTCAACATCTATATTATTATTGAATTAGGAAAAATTTATAAAAAAAACATTAAGAAATAATAATGGAATAATGTTTTGAGAATAAACCAAACTCCAATTATGTGTTTCTTATATTATTTTATGATTGTTAACCATTAAAATTTATAGAAAAATTTACATTATGGTAACTATCAAAATGGTCAACACATGGTTAAAAATTTATAATGGAAAAAATGTGATACATACCTATCCATATATTATTATATGATATGGTTTCAACTAAAAAACAAACTAACTTTGTATAATATCAATTTTTATCCATCATGAAAACAAAATTAATTTATATTAATTTAAAATTTCAATAAATTCAATGAGTTCCCATCACCTCAATTATAAAATTGAACCATCATTTCCCCTATTTACACCACATTGTTCCTTATAACCTAAAAAAATATTAAAACCATTCATCTAAAATTCCAAAAAAATAAAATGGATTTTTTATCCAAATACTAACCCTAAATACCTTTATAGAATATATGAAAGAGTCATTTCAAAGAATAGTTAATCACCTCAACAATCAATTTTTTTTATTTTTTATAAAAAATTATAAATCTTTTGTATTATTTAAAAAAATAACATTAGTATCTTAAATATACTCAAATATTATTATGATTATGAAAAAACCATTATAAAACCGCTTTACCATCAAATTGTACGTGAATTTATCAATCATTCATATGTACTCCTTACTATCTACAAATAGCGCTATAATTCATCTTTATCAACATCCTTTTTTGAGAAATATAATGATATGACTAATATCTATTTATGAAATTAATTATAAAATTATAATTCTATAATGAAAATATCATGTCTAACCTCCTACTATATTGTATTTTAGAAAAATTACATCATTCGATCATACGTTTAGATAACCACCTCCATGAAGATAAGTGATTCAATTTGAATTTATATATTAATTGGATGATAATGAGGATGAATTTGATTAATATATATGATTTATGTTATAGGATAATTTTCTAAAATTGGTTTATTTAGTTTTTCAATTTTATTTCATTCCATTGGAAAATCTAAACATTATTCATGTGTACGTATGACTTACCATCTCCATAAAGGGTGTAATTATTTTTTCTATACTAAAATTTTATGGATTCCAATAAATATATAAATATAACGAATATATATGTTATTTATATCATGATTATTATTTTGGAGATGATGGTTTTATGATCGATGTACATGGGGAAAAACATCCAAACCAGAACATGCCTGAAAAATGATGCAATTATCACCCAGAATAATATTTTTAATAATGAAATATTAATAAATAGGTGATAAAAGATTAAAATTAACCATTATATGATTATATATATTTTATATTTATTATAGAATTTGATTTGTAATAATCTTAAATTTATTATAAATGAGGTCTAAAAATGTATAATAGTAGTTAGACAAGATGTAAGGGGTTTAATGTTACAATATCATTGTTCATTGTGATTGTTGATGGTTAATATTTTATGATAATGTCTTATGATCTAACACTCATGTTACTACTGAATTTAATTCTGATATAATTTTTTCTAGAAAATATATTATTTTCTTCATTTCCCCAAATATATATCAATTGATTTTTTTTTAATTTTATAAATTATTAAATTCATTTTTCACTTAAGTCAAAAAACCATATAATTCTATATCTTTGTTTTGAAAAAAACTGTTTTTAAGACGGTCTTTAAAATTATATTATCATTAAATATAATTTTTTCCCAATTATTCAATATTTACAAAATGGTGTCATTGAAATATTATTTTCATTTTACTAATGAGGTAGATTGGGAATTTTCAGATAAAAATATGTAAGTCATGTTTTTTGACTTATATGACTTGTATGAAATTTTCCACTATACATGCTACTAACTATTTTAAATATTTCATTATAATTTCCCTTATTTATTTTCAAATAAATATTTTTCCATCATATTTTTGTTAATATTTTTATTTTGATGATATGATTAAAAAATTTGAATTTTATTTTCCATCAAACTGTTTTAATGATTTTTTGATTCATCAATGAAAAAACTATAAAATTTTCTTTTTCATTATTAGAAATAAAAACTATAGAACCATAAAATATTCATTATCTACATTATTTTCCTTTGTGATTATTATTTTATTATGAAACCCATTCCATTTATCTGGGTTATACAATGATGAAATGTTTACAAAACGTGATATTTTTCTACTGGTTAGGCTTTGATGAAATGAATATGACACTAATTTATTTGAATTGGTTATAAAATGAAGAATTTATTATGATATTGAGGGCCACATATATATTATTTTAATTAGTTTATGTGTGGGACCTAAATATCCCCATAAAGTATTTATTAAGCATTAATATCTCATGAGATTTAAATTATGTAATATGGAGTGAACATAGTTCCTTAAGGGAAATTTTCAAATATGAAAGTCTTCGGAGAGAACCTTTTGTCATTACAATGGTTTGGGGTAACAAATCATTCCACATTAATAGTATTGAAATGTTTTTGTGACAACTGTGGAAGTTAATTTTTATTCTCACACAACTTTCACAAAATTAAAGTCAAATTGAGATTAAAAATAATAAAAATGGAGTGAAATGTTTGGATTATACATTCAAGAGGAAACATAAACATTATTTTAGTAGTTCCACTAATAAACAAGTCTTTAGGAAAATGATTAGTATCACTAAAAAGATATTTTTAGTTCACTAGTGTCTGGAAGGTAAGAAGCTTATTCTGGTTGATTATCATTTAGATGGTGAAATCGATTAATGCTGGACTCCACGCAAAAACACAAATCAGAAATATGAAATTGAATATATGGAATGGGATGAGATTAAAATATTATTTCTCAATATTTATTTTCCTTATATTATACATATTAAAATGGATTATGAATGAATTGTGCCGAAATAGAAGGATAATGATTTTTTTGTAGATATTAGGACAAATTGTCATCTCATGTGTGGTCTGATTCTGGTATTATCATCTGTCCAAAAAGTATGGTTGATTGATTCTTTAGTTGATAAAAAACAAGTATTTTAAGGGTGTTATCTATTATAGAAATTAATAGAATTGATGAAATAATTACATGTTTTATCATGTTGGGGGTAGAGATTTTAGTTACCAATCAATCTAATAGATCTTATAATAATATGACAATTAAATTTAAATGAAAATATAAAAACTGTGGAGAGAATTAAATTATATTTATTTTTTTCTAAAAACTAGTTTGAAACATGGGGGAAATTTCCTTAAGGAAATTGTAAAATGATTAACGTGTGGAATGGATTGTAATTATGAAATATAATTATAATCTGATACAAAAAATTTAGATAATGATGAGAATAGAGAGAAATAACTACATAATGTACGACACACACTTTATATTTTTTAATGAACATAGTATGGAAATAATTCTAATTAGTCCCTAACTCTGAAGGATAATAATGTTGATCCATGAAAACAACCTCTTAATCCCATAAAAAGGAAAATACCATGATATAACGTTTTTGTAGTGGGGGTTGTTGTAATGATATGATGAAAGGTGAATATACCATCCACACTAGAAATACTATCAACTAATTTTCTTCTAGATTGACCCCCTATTTTAGAGCTTATGAATTTTTTATGTTATCGCACTAGCTCCTCAAAAAATAAATGATGTATTAGTTTTAATAATCTCTAATGTTATGATGATCACATACACGGTCCTTGATTGTTCTATAATGGATGTTTTTTGGAACTTGTTACCTTCTAAACAGTTCATTCTTCTATTATTTAATTTATAGGTCACCTTGAGAAATGATTGGAATTTTTTACATAAAAAACACATTAATTTACAAGGAAAGAAAGATAAATTTGATATTTCAAACCAACCTATGATTTTATATCATTTTGATGATAATAATGAACATCCAATGGAAATTATATCCATTATATGTGTCACGATTCTTATTTAAAAGGGCTGTTTACGACTGATGGATATATAGAAACCCAAAATAGAATATATTCATAGTGTGATGGATATTAATAATGTACTTATAGATGAAATTCATTGTCTTTATCAAACCATGAAGTATAATTTTTTAGACCAAATGATACCTGGTACTACAGATATTTCAAAGATTCTATAGAGAATGAACCAAATTGAGTAGTAAGAATTTAGTACGGTTCTCCACGAAAATCTAAAATATTAATCTATTAAAAAATGTGTTTCAACATGGGGTAAACCTATATTTTATAAATAATAAACATGGATAAAGGGTTATCTTTATTTATTTTCAATAAATAATGAAGATCACTATCTAGAAGAATTGTTACCTACCCCATATTTATTAATTTCATGTTGAACATTAAAGAACTCCATAATTTTCTAATATTTTCCTTCATTATGGATATTATCAATTAAGGTTCATGGAGGATATACCAAAGAAAAATATTTAATAAATGGTATGGTCACTATGAATTTATAGTGATGTTATTTTTTCTTATTAATGACCCCAATATCTTCATTGATAAAATGAATAATATCTTTAGTGAATAAATTGATTAGTTTGTGGTAATATTTATTGATGAGATTCTTTTCTAATAAAAGGGAATGTATGAGAATGAATATCCCATAAATATTGTCTTGAATACACTGTGGAAGTATATACTTAATGAAAAATAACAATATTGTGACTTTTGGATTTAGAAATTTTGATGGGTGGTATATATAATCTCTTGGGGGTAAATCAATAAAAAAATAACTGATTGAAGTCAGTATACATTTGACCAATCCTAACACTATGAATAAGATCCATAGAAATTACTGGTTCACTAGATATTATTTTCACATTATAGAGAAATATTTTTTACTATCATAACCAATCACCATGTTTATTCAGAATGGATCCATGTTCCTTTGTATAGTTCAATGCGAGGAATGTTTTATGTGACTAAAGATATGGATAGTCAGTGTAGTTTCTCCTACACATTCCTAAAATGGATAGGGAATTTTAACCATTATTGATGCATAAAAATGTACTTGAGTGTTTCCTCATATTGAACAATATGGTAATAAATTATGTTTCATGAAAATTGACATTTTATAGGAAAAAATAAACAACCCCTGAAATAGAGTTTTTTGTAGTAATTTTCTACATTACTAATATTGAAAAATTATCTAAATGGATAATGGTGTGAAATATAAATTGATAAAAAAAATAAAATTATATTTTTATTAAAAAATATATTGCAATTCACTATATAATATGGTTTGATATAATTAAACATTATGAATAAATGACACATTACCAAAATTGGAATGAGAATAAGGATTCAACTTCCATGAGTCGAAATGATCAAGGGAGCTTATTTATAATGATAATAAAAATGAACAAATAATTATGGATATTCAGTTGATGGATCTTGAAATATTTTTTAGTAAGTGGAGATATGTTCTGAGTTCACCTAATGAGAGATCAAATATCCATGTGATTGAATACTAAAGAGATGAAGAAAGAATATATAGATATGAAAAATAAGGTGTGAAATGTTTTGGAGTTAAACCTTCATTAATATGGCATTATAATTTTCAAGAACAATGTATGTTTCCCTTAAGTACCGTATTTATAGGGGTTGTTGAATGAAGCTCATAGTTCTTCATTCACTACTCATCATTGAAGTTCAAATACTTATAGATAACTGCGAGAGTGTTTATGTGGAATTGCATGAAATGATATTTTGCACAGTATGTTTCTCAGTGATTTTTTTAGAAATTTAAGGCTAATATATATAATTAAATGGTTTCATAAGAACCATATCCTATACAATATTGATTATGGTAGAATTCAACAATGAATTTTTTCTTCAGACTCACAAAACATCTAAATGGAATAATTCCATTTGAGATATACTTGTTCAATTTATGATTTCAGAACCATTTTAATACATTATATTATTTTTATCTCTTGATCAATATCCAAAATTATAAATTAATTAAATTAGGTAATTTCATTGTGTACCACAAACAATTGAATATTATTGGGATCTGAATATTAACATAATGTTTTGGTAAATTATTTATCATGCTCTAGATTCAGAGTTATATTTCATCACTTGTTACCATTCATATAAATTAGATAATTCTGAGAGGCCCATTTTAACTTTATAATCATTTCTAAATATTACTCTATATGTTTCATTGTATTTGGGGATTAACACCTTCATTCGATTGAATTTTATTACAATAATATAATTCAGTCAAGAATTCATATGGCTCCTTAGGAAAACCCCTACGTTTGAATGTGAAGAAATATAACCTGATGGAATGATGTTTGAGAATGAAATATATTATTACATGATAATAAGGAGGATATATTTGAGATTTGTTTATCCCTTCAACATAAAATAAGGTCATTTTATAGTCATGAAAAAAAATTATACTAACATTCATTAAAAACAGATACAATTTTATGTTGGTAATCTATTATTCCTATAAATTTATCATAGGAATAGGGTGATGAGATTTAGAAATAGGGGAATTATTATCCCTATGTATACCAGTACTTTTATAAAATATTATCTTATTGGGATGGGTGTTGATTGATTAGAACTCCCAATAAATATTTTTCAAGTTCATGATGTGTTGTATATAACTCTCATGAAGAAACACGTAACTAATCTATAACACATAATAAACTCATCTATAATACCACTATAGAAATATATTTCTTATGAGGAACAACTGGTGGATATTATATATCATTGAGGGAATGTTTTATGAAACAACATCACTCTCATATTCGAAGATTTATAGTGAACCCACTAATTTGATGATGTTATGTGGGAAACTGATTTTATTCTCAGGAAACAATGTTCCCATTTATTATTATAGTAATGAAATTTAAATATATAAAATCTTTTACTGTTTTAAATTTAACAACCTTATATTTTTTGATATAATTGTTTCAAATAAATTTAATTTCATCAATTTCTTACATTTCTGACAATTGTGAGTTTAGGAGAAGTATGATATACTATTAAAATATTATTATCTCATAATAATTAGATAAGTGGGTATAAATACGAAAGAATAAATTATTATATACTTTTTTATACATATAAAAAATTATTTAATTAGTTACTAATAAATTAGAAATAAAGAAGAAATTGTTTGAAATTAATTGAGATGTTTTTCAAGATAAAAATTTTTTAAGAATAAAACATATATTTATAAATATAAATTTAATTTATCTATATTTGGAATTGTTTTAACTAAATTTAAATATTAACTAATCAAAAGTATTTTCTACCATTCATCTAATATTTTATTATAATAATATGATGATAATAAATCAAGTTTTGTTCTTAAAAATGTGTTATATCAAAAAAGTTGATTCCATAATATTTTTGGAATACATTTAAAAATAAATCATCCCATTAATAAAATTAATATTAGATAAAATTAATTAAATAAATATAATTTTGGAGTTCAAATTTGTTAAATTGGACACCTTTTTTGTTTGTTAATATGAAGAGTTACTATAGAAAAAATTGTCACATCGGTAAAGGGTAAATCCAGTTAATAAATGTAACATTTGTGTTGTAATTACTAAAAAATTAACAATTATTCATATTTCATGAATTTAATTCTAAATTTATCATAATATACTCAATATTTACCTGTTTAATGGACACTTTTTCATGCAAATTTCCTATATGATGTTAAAGCCATAAAAAAGATGCAAAATATCACCCTTTTTGTTTTTATTGTCTCTTATGTTACCAAATATGAAAAATGAATTTTAGTATTTAATATATGTTTATATATTGACATTAATGAAATTATATTACAAATATAAATTTATTTTTTATTTTTAGTAAAATATAATGACAATTATTTCTTAAGAAACATTGAAGATTTATTAATACATTTAATAAAAAAACATAATAAATGATATTAAAAATATAATTTGTTTTATAATGTTAATAGGTTAATATTCCCCCACAAATTTAGTAAATATATATGAAACCCTGTTGAGGATTTAAGTAATTATATTTTATTTCCTCCTTTTACCTAATGTATTTTATGTTAAATTAAACGAATAGTGTTAAAAATTTATTTGATGTCATTTTAAAATAAATTGCATTTTATTATATTAAATAAAATTAAAATAAAATCATTGATTCAACAAAACTAAGGGGATGCTATTTTAAACATGAACCATTTTCCATATTGGGTATTTTTTCTTTTTTTTAGTTACATTATTATCACATAAATTGTAGAAAACAATAATGTTACAGTAGTTGTCAAAATCATTAATGGGAATGTAAACAAATGTATGAGGGTAAAAATATCTTCCTATGACATATAAATGTAAACTAATGATATTAATTATAGTCATACTCCTATTTTTTTCTTTTATTATCAATTTGGATCCATTTCTAAAAAAATTAACTTTTATAAATTTAATATTTAATTAAATTCCAAGAGTGCCCATCCCCTCAATTATTAAATAGAGCTCATACATTTCATCATCACGTGACATTTAAGTTTTATTATTTACAAAAAATACATGTTTGTGATGAAAATATATGTATGAAACTAATTTCCAATCTATAGGATATATTATGATGAAACGATAAAAAATTATGAAACACATTTATTTTCAATGGGATATATTATGAGGAATTATATTTGAAACCCATTTAATTTTATGGGATGTGATATATTAATTTATAACGATATTTTCAAATACATATTAATTCTATTATTTATATGCTTTTTTCATCCAATATCTCTCCTCAATAGATTGGGTAATGATTGAAATATCATGAGATAAACAGGATTAGAAATGGGAGTGAAGTATGTTTAGTAATGGATATTGTCCACTGTTATTATCTTGCATGGGATCCATAACTACTATGTCTTTCTTCATAGTGAACCAATTCATAAATGATTATATTGTTAAAATATCATTGAATAATAAATAAATTATAATATTTTCTTATGTGTGTGAAAAATATCACTGTCTTATTTATATATTATGTTATCATTCCCAATATTATTTTATTAAATTTTTTTTATGTATTATAAAAATATAATATTTATATGGTGAATAAATATCATATTATATGATATGATTTGTATGGTATAAAAATGATAAGGGTGTGTTCTCATACACCTTTTCCATTATTATGCATATTTAATCATAGATATCTCCCTTTTTACCAACATTGAGCATATGAGATCCAATTTATTATCGATCCATTCAGATGTCATAAATAATGCTTTTATGTTTTATATTTCCATGAAGGTTGATACTTATGATGATCTAAGTTAGAGATGATGTATATATATTATGAACTACTTGATTATGTTTCCATGTTTTTAACATTATAATTCTGATATTACTCTTGTTTGGATTATTTTGTTTTTTAAATAATATTCATATACATAGATATCATATATATTAATAAAAATTTCGCCTCACTAGAATAACATAATGGCATCATAAAAATGTGGAATCAATATAAAAGAGGAATCGAGAATATGTTAAGGATCACTACTAATGTAGCATTAATGGTTGACAGATTCATAGTATCAAATAGGATAACATCATAATCATATACATATCGTATCATGAGATATAAAAGCCACTGAATTCAATGGTTCATTATCTTGGTACATTGACCATAACATGTAAATTCATGTTTTTTTCATATAAAGGAATCATACAATAGTGTTTAACATAAGAAATAAACATGGAATGTAAGGGGTTAAAATGTCATTCTTTAAATAATATTAAATTTTTTTCATAATTATTCAAATGAGGTGAATGAATTAAATAATTTCGACCTTCATATTTTAATAAATTAGAAAATTTCTCAAAAGTCAAGTTCATTTTATGGTAATTTTATGAGGAAGAAAAGATAATTATTTTTGAAATTGAATATATTTCGTAAGGATTTTTTGAATATAGTAAGAATTATTTAATATAGTAAGAACATAATATTTTATATAAAAAAATAAATTATTAGTGTTATCGATAAAATATTAATTATTTTTAAACTACATTTTATTATTAAAAAAACAAAATTGGGTGTTTTATAACATGAATGAAAAAATAAGTGGTCCCCTCAAATTGGATTTACAAAATAGAGAAATATTTTAGAAGTGAACATTAAAATCATTTATATCCCTAAAAATGAATGTATTTATAAATTAGGTATTTAGGGAATGTATATTTATACATAATTGAGAAGTGTTTCGTCATAATATTTTATAGAAAATTTTATTTTCAGAATGATAAGACATTATTTAATGAAAAGCAGATGGTTCATAAGGTTCCCTTGTCGTGAGTCCTAGATCCGCTCAGTATAATCAACTATCATCCAGGATAATATAATGTATTTCATAATAAAAATTATTAGGAACACTTTTATCCAAATTCTATTTTTTAATATTATTTTTTTAAATTAACTTTTTATACCTACTTTAATTTCATGTTATCTAATAAGTTTTTTGCTTCACATCTCCAAAGTCAGCTTAGTTTTTTTTGAAAATTTCATAAATTCATTTAAAATAAAATTATAACTACAAATGTTACGTTAAATAATATCAATTATGTTAGATTATTTTAAATTCCCTATATATCAATATGTGTTAAAACATAGGGATTATTTGTTTACTATAAACATTATTGTTAACTTCATAGAGGTTTTCTGTGGTTCTACTAAATATCATTAACTAGATTCATTTTATTTAAAAAAATGGTAATGAAAACAATACATATAATGTATGATGTCATTATATAATTATTATTAACACATTTAACCCTAACAATAAATATATATATGTCCATGAATATGGTGGAGAAAATTGAAGTGCAATTTACAGGGCGTTGGTTAACCCACCATAGTATAATCCATAATTTTTGTCATTGAATGAAATAAAAAGTTAATATTAATAGATATTCAATTAATAAATTAACGTTATAATTTTTTTTCTATTTTTTATCAATTATTAATAATTTGAATTAAGATATGTGGAGGTGGTAGAAGGTGAAAAATATTTAGTGATATAATTTTCGGATATTACATCTTTGGAGGTACCATCTTTTAAAACACATTACATCAACATGGGATGGTCTTTTGGTGAGACCAAAATAACTAGATGTCAGAGGAGAATATTTTGAAACTAATTGGGAAGAAATTTAGAAATCACCATTTTTTAATTAATCAAGTTGAAGGATTTTTGTGGGTAGGTATTTATTAGTGGATGTGATGGGTTTTTAAATATAATATTAACTATTTTTTATTAGTTTTGATAAATTATAATAATACTTATGATTCATCTAAATAATTAAGTTAATCAGTGCATGTTATCTAGAGATAAAATATTTTAACTTCGTTATTGACTTAAAAAATCATATATTTATCTTATAATGTTAAATACAACATTTTTTCATATTTTACTTTTAAAAAACAATTTCTATTATTATTAAAAAAATACTAAAACATAACCCTAACTAATTATCATGATTTAAATTCAAAAAATGAAATTCCTTTTATGATAATAGTATTATATATATGAGAATTATTTTTTGTAATTCCCTAAGAATAGATACACCCAGAATGTGCATTATTTTATTACAATGGTATTTTTACAATAGAACAATCCTGAATGACAGATTAGTTTACAAGCCTTTTAAATCTTGATTTCATACATCATATCCATATTACATTTGGAAAAAAACATGATGCACAATAAAAATAAATAAACTACATCCAGGAAATCTCATTCAAATATTTCTTGTTCATATCATCGGGAAAGATACATAATAAGGGTGATCTATAATTCTCATTAAGGTTAAGTAAATCTGAAAAAATAATGAACAGATTAGAATAAATTAACATTTTAATTAAAATAACTGATATAAAATTCCATTCAAATAACTAGATAAATAAAAAATCAATATGTAATTGTATGAAACTAAGAAACTTTATATTTAATCTATGAAAAAAATAATATTTTTCCATAGATATAACAAAAAAATAATCATAGATGAATAACTATTGAAATATCTATTATGTAAAGGAATAACTATTAGTCGATACGTCTTATGATATTGGGGACCTATACTATCAAGAACCATACTATAGACAGTTTAGATCTAGAGGAAATTTTTTTTTAATTTGGACAACATTATAATATAATTACATCCTGGTGATGCATTGAGGGGCAATATAATTTCAAGGCTCCAACAATTATTTAATTTCCAAATAATTCCTCATTTCAAATAATCAATTTTTTAACATACAATATTCTTTATCAAATATCTGTATTGAATAAAAGATACAGATTTATCAATAATCTCCCAGTTGATCGAATAACAATAAAAGTAAACATCAATGTTAAATGATATAAAATTTAGGAAATAATAATATCCATTCTATAAAAATATTTATATTCATGAAAATTTATGAAGAAAATTTTTTACAAGAGGAAGTGAAAAACATGTTGTTTCATTAAGATCATTCTTGGAAAGAATAAACATTAATCATTCTGAAGTGTCCCATACCTATTTGAAAATACTGAAACCTAATATCCTGAATTTAAGATATTAAATTAAACATATAATGTCATGTGAATAATTTAATTATTTATATAACATGTAAATCGTAGTATATACAACAAATAAAAGTCTATTGGTTCATAATAACAAATATGATTCAATGGAATTTAATTTGCGATGACATTCCATTAACATAACATTCCTTTTTTAGGTGGTATTTTCCTCCAATATAGTTTTTTAAAATATTTAAATAACATATAAAATAGTGATAGTTTTATTAATAATATTATACATTAACTTATTATAATATCTTATTATATATTTGTTAACAATATTTCAATAATTTCACTTTTTTGGGTGTTAATTGCATAGTTTTGTGAAGTATGTTTTCACATGTTATTTTCCTATCCTATTAAGTAGATCTTGATTTCAAAATATTTATAATGTAAACCAAGAAATAATTACCATATATTTTAATTACATATGTATTTATAATAATCTATAATGTATAATGAAAATAAATGAAATAGATAGTTCATGGAGATGGTTGGTTGCACGTACGTATGGATGCTACATTAATTGTGATGTTGTATTAGAAAAATTAAAATTAAATTATATATTTAAATTATAACTATATTATCATATATATGTTATATATTTTATATATACTTTTTAAGACCATCCTTTATACTTTCTATGTATGTCATGGACTAGTCACATCACATTGATGGGGTGATCGTCCACAATACCTCATATGAATTCATCATATTTGCACAAGATGGAAGGAATAAAGATATGTTATACATAAAACATAAATAAATAAATAAATAAATAAATATATATATTATCATATATAAATATATTGTACATCATAATGTCCACCATGAGAGGTGGTAAAGGAAAAATGAACAATCATCCTATTGTGAGGTAGTAGTTTGTCATACACGTAAATTGAATGTTTTTCATCCATTAGATGGAGATGTTTGATTTTTTAGGTAGAAATGATATAATAAAAATAATAATATATTTAGGGTATGATTTTTGATATGTAATCATGTAATAAGAAGGCTATATGGAGTGGAGAATCAAATGATAGAAAGGAGAACATTGGTAAATGTTACATTATAATCGGGTAACTCCATTTTCTTTTACACCATAAGGATTTCATTAAAGGATTTATTCCCAAAGGTAGCCTTCACTATAGACACTAAAGATTCTAGGAATATATTTGGGTAATTATTGTCCAATCCTAAGAGGATTGATAGGTGTGAGAAATGGAGAGTAGCGGTTGCCTTTTATAGTGGAGGAGCAATGGCACTATCGTAAATACTAAAAGGTATTTATTAATCAGAGGTATAACATACATAAATTTCATCCAAAATGTAAATATAATGTATTAATGGAAAATAATGTTAGAATAAACTCTTCACCAATAAAAAATATGGGAATTTTAATATTTTGGTTCTTTGTCTTCTTTGATTTCATAATTTTTCCATTTTTGTTTTAATTAAAACATATAAATTTTCAACCAATTTAACGTATCCATTAAGAAAAAAAGTTCAATTATTATAAAATATATATCCACATTATTTTTAATGTGATATGAAATTTATAAAATAAAAATCCAATTTTTTTTGGAAATTACTTTTATAACAAAGGCATGTGACATGCTAAACACTGCTTAAACTCGAAATATGTTAATAAGGTTTCTACAATATATAGACCAATAAAAAAATTATAAAGATCAATTGGTCAATTAATAGAACATATTTAATGTTAATTAACTCTTAAAATATGTTGGTAGAATGTTTGTTTTTTATTAATTTTAAATCATTTCATAAACTATAAGTTCTTGTAAAATACAAATAATGTCAATTTTGAAATTATTTATTTTAGTTTTAGTTATAAAATATCAAAAAAAAATTTTGTAATTAAAATATAATAAGTATTATTATTTTTAACATGATATATTAATCACAAATAGTAATTAATCATAATAATTAAATCATATATTTCAGATTTAATACTTATAGTGTCATTTATTTAAGTAAATTATTAACTAAATAATCACAACATTGACATCTCGTAATGATTTTAATTTACTAAATCATCTCTAAAAATAGAAGATAAATTAATATGATTAGAATAATAAATATATCATTCTTTGAAATATGTTAAACCTCAAATATGATGTTTTTTACATGTATAAAAGTGTTATAAATGTTAATGGTGAGTAATGTTCTCTTTTTTTTCTTCCGAACATTATCTTTTATATAGGGAACCCATATTTAATAATTTCCCAATAACCCATAATGATATAAAAATAGGGATATGGTTGAATTATTGAAATAAAATGGAATTTAGACAATTTTCAGATAATTTTGATCCTTAATATTAATGTTTGGTCCTTTATTAATCATTATTTTACATTAATCATCAAAATTAATTTTAATCACATTCATTATTATTTTTTGTTATAAATTAAATTAATATTATTTGAAAATAATTAATATATTTATTAAAAAAATTTATGTTCAATTTTTAACAAATTATGATAATTTATGTGGGAAAATTAATATTATCTATAAGCCCATAGACATAGCAAAAATGCATGTTTATAAAGTATAAACATTCAAAAGGTTAATAAGTGTTTATATCTAATTTAAATATAAAAGTGGTTCTAATGAACTAAATTGGTTTTATATATGAATAATTTTTCTACTTTAACATTAAAACCCAATTTAAAATATATTTTTACACTAATCATTTTTAATTTATATGTTTGAATAAAGGCCACTGACAACATAAAATATGATTATAAAACGATTTTTTTTGTTTCATGATCAGTTTCACTATAGTTGATGAATTAATTCACACTACATAATTAAGTAAATGTTTATCATTTCATAAATAAAATATGACCCATTGGTATTTCATTGAACTATTTCTAAATTCAACACATATCACATGTTTTATCATAGGGTCATGAAAAACACCAGTCTCAAAAAAATAACCCAACGATAGTCTTAAACCTTTTGGTAATTGGGTATCTTTTACAGAATAATATGATAATATACATTGAAATGAAGGTATCTAGATTTAAAAAATGTTCTTATCATTACCATTTTATCAATATGAGTAATCTCAATATTTTCATAATCCAAACATGTGAATAATTTCATTATGTCTCCTCTAGAAATAAGGTAATAACACAAATTACCATAATACCATATTGGAAACATGCATTCTTCGTAATTCATCTAGTGAGACACTTTTTATTATATATATTAATTAAAACAAGTATTGTTATAATATCCACCAATGATAACATAGACTAAATTTCAATAAGTTATTTATTAGTTCCAAGGTAGTATGCACTATTCCAAATAATTCATTTCATCTTCAATATTTATACAACAATAAAATATTATGGGTTGTCTTCCACTCCATCATGTGTTTTCAAAAATTATTATAATTATAATTTTTTTCTTGGTAACATTAAACATATGAACTGAAATTTATAATGAAAAAATAATTTAGTACAATCCTTATATATTCCTAATTCTTATAACCAGTACATTACTGATAAAATATTCAAAATACAAAATTCTTGAATAATAATATTAATGTTTCCTCTTCATCAATGGTAAAAGAATAAAATGATCATTATCCAATAGAATCATTTGGGTAATATTTCTTTGATACCAGAGACATTGATTTACATAGTGTCTCATCTCCTTGGAGTTGAAGCATTGTACATTGGAAACCATTTATTACCTTTGAAATCATAATAATGGTGTCCTTTCTTTCCACACTTTTCGAAAACACCCATTCAGTTTAAGAACGTACTAAGGTATTTCTTTCCATAATTATCCCATTTTGGAATGTACTTATTTAACTTTTTCCCATATTCCATATTTTTGTATACCATAATCTTCATCTCCCTCTTCCCTTATAATCCTTAGGGTTTGATGATTTTTTTACCTATCTCGTTAGAACATGATATTGTTTCCTCATATGTTGTGAATTTTTGGGACACTAATTCCCTTCAAAATTAAGGAATAAGTTCATAAATGTTATGGTCCTTCTTACTCTTTGGATAACATGTATTGTTGTAGTTTAAATTCATTATAGTAGGCACCATTTCAAAATTGTGGCTTATAAAATATTAAATAAAAAATAATTTATAATACCAAAACTATGTAAACAGTTATCATATATTGAAAAATTTAAGCAAAAATAATCTCATAATTTTATGAATTTATTCATTTGGGACATATTTACATAGAAATAATTCATAATGGTATATAAATAAAAAGTGATTTATTTTAAGAGTGTCCCCCATGAGTGTTAATCTAGGAGAGTAGTAAGTCTCATTGTCATGTAATAGGTTACCCGAAGTCATGCCCATGACACCTTGTTGGAGTTATTAATCTTAGGTACATCTATTTCAGAACCAAATCCACTTGTAGTATCCATTATTGGATATATTTATAAGAATACCCACGTAATTTATACCTTACACAAATTCAAAAATGTTCTCCTAAACTTATCCTCAATTTCTATTTTATGTTTGTTCTTGCTAATCAATGATTTATAATTCATGTTTCTAATGATGCTACTAATCTTTTCTTAGAAAACAACAGTATCACATTAACCCCAAAAGCCCATAGACAGTGAATTATTTTATTAAATGGGAATTATTACAAACATATACTAAATGACTGATCATTTTAGTAGTCTGGGAAAGACATATTACATCAATGATAACCATAATTCATTGGGAAAACAAAATAAAACATGTAACCTACTAAATTGGAATAAACTACATCCATGAACACACAATCAAATATTTGTTCTTCATAACCATGGGAATGAATCATAATAAGGGCGAGCTAAAATTCTTAGTAAGGGTATGTAATTTGGAATATAAATGTAATAAAGAGTAATAAATTATCAAGGAATGGAAAATAACTGATAACACAAGCTACTAAAATAAGAAGATAAGGATAATTCAATATGTCAAGTTGAGAGACTGATACACATTCCATTTATGAAATGAATATAATTAAAATTTATTCATATTTTGTCAATGAAAAATATCATGGGTGAATTATAACTAAAATATCTATGAATGAAATTATTCAATTTTTTTTCATGCCTTAGGAAAATTAGAACCTATACTGTCAAGGTCCATCCTCCGGACAATTTAAATAAATAGTTAGAAACCTAATTATTTTGGAAAACAAAAACATTCCCCTTAGAAAAAATTGATGCTTAGAGGGTATATATATTCATCAGGATCCACCCATCATTTGATGTACAAAGGATTCCACATATCGAAAAATAAATTTTCTCAACATATAATATGCCTTATCTAATATCCATATTGAATATAAAATATAGATTTATCAATAATTCCCCTATAAACTGAATAACTATCAAAGTAAATGGAATATAATAAATCATATACATTCTAGGAAATAAAACAATATCATATAAAAATATGGTTATTCAACGAAATTTTCAATTAAAAATTATTAGAAAAGGGAGTGATATTACAATGTTTATCATTAAGAAAAATCTTTGGGAGAATAATCATTAAACATTCCAATGGGTCCAGTAACAAATTAAAACATTTGAATCAAAATATCTAGAATATGTAATAGTATATTAATACTATTTTAAAATTATAATAACTATATTAATCATATAACATGACATAGGATGTATATACACAAAATAAATGTGAATTGGTGCATAATAACAAATAAGTCTTTATGGAATGTAATTTGAGACAAAATTCCCTTACATTAACCTTACATTTTTTGTGTGGACATTATCTTCATATATAGTTGTTTAAAATATAATAATAAATTATATAATGACCATAATCAAAATAATTATATCATATATTAACTTCTTATGATATCTTATTACCCATTTGTTAGCAATAAATAATTAATTTCAATATTTCTGGTGTTAATTGCCTAGTATTCTAAAGTACATTTTGACTTGTTATTTTCTTCCCCTACAACAGAAAACATTTTTTCATAATCAATATAATGTGAAACAAGACTTAACTTTATTAAATAATATATATATATGTATTTAGAATAATATACAATATTCAATGATAATAAATGAAATTCACCTATCATGGAGACTGTAGGATGTTCAGATGCATTAATGTTGCCATCATTTCGTTATAGTATTAAAATTATTAAAATTAAATAATATGTGCATATTATAATTAAGGTATCATATTTATTTTATATATGTTTATTATTTTTATTATGACCATCCGTTATTAATTTCTTTTATCTCATCAATGAGTATCATTGCTTTGAATCGGTAGTTTTCCACACATCATCAAATGACATTATCATTTTTACACAAGTTAGAAAAAATAATGTTATGTTATAAATAAAATTAAAAGAAGAATAAAGACACTATAAATATCATAAATTTCATATATAAACTAATTATCAATCATATTGACCACCATGAGATGTGGTAAAGGAAAAATGAACAATCATCGTTTCTTGAGGCAGTAGTTCTCCGAAAACAGAAACATTATATTTGTTACCAATTAGGTGGAGGTGTTTGCATGTGTAAATACAAATAATTAAATATAAACATCACAGTATAATTATTATACTCATACTATTATGTAGGAACATAATAATACATGTATAGGTAGTGTAGAAGTAGATGAATGAAAATATATCATTGGAAAACCTGATCTTAAAATCTGGTAACTCTTTTTGGTTTACACTAAAGGGATTTATTGAAATGAAATCTGATCAAATGAGGTAATAAAAGGGGAGGTGAGACATTTGGGGAATCGATTTGGGTAGTGAATTTAAAGACCTATGTGGTTTGATATGTGTGAGGAATGGGTAGAAGTGGTGGCCTTTTGTATTAGAGGAGGAGTGGAATTCTTGTGAATATCAAAAGGTATTCAATAATGGGAGTTCTAACATTCCTAAAGTTACTCAAAAATGTAAAAATAATGGCTTAAAATAGAATAATGGTAGATTAAAACATATAGTACACAAAAACATATGTATTTTAATAATTTGGTACCTTATATTCCACGTTTCCTCAATTTCATTATTTTGATTTTTATTAATGAATCTAGTTTTCCATCCTATGTAATTTTACAATGAAGACTAAATATTGTTAAATTTATTATAAAACATATATCCAAATAATTATTAAAATTATAACTAATTTATAAAATAATAATATGATGTGTTTTCAAAATTAATTTTAAAATAAGTGCATGTGAGTAGATAAAACACTACTAAAACCTAGACTGTGTTAACAACGTTTTTACAATATGTAGGTCAATATATTAATTATAAGAGATAAATTTGTCCATTTATAGATCATATTTAATATTTATCAACACTTAAATTTTTCCATAGTATAAGATTTATATTAATTTTAATTCATTTAATAAAATATCATTTTTTAGAAAATATCAATACCATAAAGTTTTGAAATTATTTATTTATTTTTAATTTTAAATTATCAAAAAAATATTTTATTCAAATATATTAATTTTTAATCTTTTTAACTTGATATATTAATCTAAAAATAATAATTAATAACAATAAATCAATCAATATATTTCACTTTTAATATTTATATTATCATTTATTTTAATTATTTATTTACTAAATAATCACAACATTTTTATTTCATAGGCATTTTAAGTAACTAAACCAGTAATAAAATTTATTGATAAATTATTATGATATTAATCCCACATTTATAATAAAATACAATGTTTTTTTAATATCTCAAGGTTTCATAAATGTTAATGGTATGAAAAGTTCCATTTTGGTCTTCTCCCTTACGAAACATTTTAGATATGTCACATACTTTTAATAATATACCAATAACACATAAAATAGGAATAAATTGGATTTATGGTTGAATTATTGATTGGAAATGGATTTTGTAAATCATTTGAGGTCATTTTGGTCTTTATGATTATGGTATAGTCATTTATTATGTTTAAATTTACCTTAATCGTTGAAATTAATTTTAATCGCATTAACTAATAGTTTTTACTAAATTATATTTATCATGTTTGACTGAAAAATTTATACTACATATAATTTTTTATATCCTTTTTTCAAAATTCAATTTAATGTTGTGGGAAAATTAATATTAACATTAATCCTACAGATGTGGAGAGAATGTATGGTTTTAATGTAAAAAAATATTCAAAAGTTCGATAATTTTTTTTATCTAATTTAAATATTAAAATCGTTCAAATTATGTAAATTGGATTAACATATTTATAATTGAGAAATTTTTACATTAAAAACAAATTAAATATATAATATAAAAGTGATCAATTTTTTTTTAAACAAAAATTTATTTTAACATAATTGACGTATTTTAACTATTCATTAAAAAAATAAAATTTCACTGAAAAATCCCAAAAATTCACCCTAACATAATGTAAAAATTATGAATCCAAATTTTATTTTTATTCTGAAAAATAAAATTTATATAATTTTTATAATTATGTTTTAAATGGTTTTACAATAAAAAAGGTGGTAAAACTATGATTTACGTGCAACATATGTTGTTGAAAAAACTTTTTATTGAGTGCGTCATACAACAACTCAGTGCCATGTGTATTTAAAAATATAAATTATATTGAATTGAGATAATATTTTAATTATATCAAAAATTATAGGGATATTATATTCTATTACATTCTTAGTGGTGCGTGTGATACACACTACCAATACAATGTTATTACTATAGAATTTCAGGGAGATAAATTTTTTATTTAATTCTTTATTCATTTGAAAAATATAAAATTAAATATTATGATAAAATTTATAACCCATTAAAAAATTTATTATGGACTCATAAAATTATATGATCATTTTAATGGAATATAATAAAATTTCATACATCAATTTTATGAAAATAATTATTATTTTATGTTATTATTTTTTTAGAAAATTGAATAAAATAGTAGTGTTTTACATTAATCCAAATAGATAATTTATGATTTTTAAAATAAATATTTATTTCTATAATGATTTGAACATTATAAACATTCATTTTATAAGATAACTAAATATTATTATCTAATTAAATTAATCTTGTAAAAATTTTCTCTTTCGGTTTATTTTTCTAAAACATTATATTACTATTATGTAAATCATATTTCTATTCCAATGGTCAGATTTATAACGGCCATATGGGTTTCAAACCTTATATAAATACCTCATATTTCCTTGAATAATCATTTAGTTGTATTTTCACATATGTTTACATATTTGTTCATTTTCAAAATGAATAATCTATTAATTTTTTCTGTTACATTTCTATTATGTTGTTTATAATGAATTGATATTTCACTATAATATTTCCTTAAACAAAAAATGTGTTTGATAGCTTTATCAACATATAAAACCAAACAAAAATATGATGGTATTATATTATGTTAAAATAATAATATTTAACTATAAAAATAAAATCCTAAATTTTTATTTAGAGGGAATGAATTACATTTACAATTTTAGGAAATATTTATTGAAATAAAATAATGGCTATTTTTATATAGCTAAAATTAATAATAATATCATTTTCAGAATACAAATGTGTTTTTCTAAATATTTCATTTTATTAGGACATATGTTTTCATTTATAGAAACATATTATTTGAAAAGTATTGAATAAATTTGATTTGAAATATTTTTGTAACCATCATTATATTTTTAATTTATATGAAATATGAATGATAATAGCTAATATTTTGAGAGGTGTATTCCCATAAAAAGTAGTCTTTCAGATGTATTTTAATATAATTATTTTAAAAATACAATACCTACTTTGGAAATATTAAATTTCAAATATAAAAATCATTTTTATATTAATTTTTTTTCAATTATGTTAATAAGAAAATTTCAAATTTCTTTGAATCATTTTATTTTCAGCATAATACTGAAAAATACAGATATTTCTAAAACCGTCAATTTAATGACACCATCATAATATAAGAATGATTTTAATTTTTTCCCAAACTTTTTTAGAAAATAATTAATATAAATTTATATATATAGTAAAATATTTAAAATTAATATGCATTATTTATAAAACACAGGTATCTCTCTTTTAAGACAATAGTAATATTTTACTCTCACTAGTAGAATTACTGGCTACAACCTTGATGCTACGGAATCATTTTTTTATAAACTGAGGAAAAATGTATCAAAAGAATGTTTTTGTCATTATTTTTAACATAAACCGATGTCAAAATAAAATTATATAGAGTTTTTTTGTGTTGGGTTTTTTTAAAAATTTATACAAAAAACTATATCATTTGGATTTACGATGTCGGTTTTTTTAAAAAACCACCAAAAAATAAAATAATAATAATTTTTTCTTGTATTTTTTTCTCAAAATATGATGCAGAAAATTCAAAAGAAATAATATATGAAATTATTTTATTTAAAAAACAACACAAATAATATTTTTAACAAATACGATATCATGATACATTAATTTTAAAGATCTATAAAGCCCAATTCTAGACTCACGTTGACCTTGATTGCAACACACGAAACCCGATGACAATTTTGGTTGTTTTTATTTGATTTTTTCACAATTTCATGATATATGGTTTATATTAATCATTATAAATTATTGTTTCATTATCCACAAAATTATTTATCTTTTTAATCCATTTTTTGGATGAACATCTACAACAATTTTCTTTTTTTATTTGATCTATATTATAGTTCATTTCTAAAATAATTCTTTTTAGATCATGTAGTGTTTACTATTTTGATGAATTCATTGGAGAAACATCATATTTATGTTCCATTATTCTTATTTAACTCAAATTTTTGTATTTTTTTTTATATTTTTGAATTTAAATTATTTATCATTTAGTAATATTCTTGTGTTATTATTTCAATTATTTGTATATAGTTGATTGTTTCTTATAAATATTGTTGTTAAAGTTTATTTATTATTATTATTATTATTTTATGAAATTATAAGAAAGTTATGATGATAGTATGAAATGAAAAAAGATATATGTTATCATCTTTCTTCAATATAACGTACATCAGAAGATATGACTCTATATTTTTCACATGTTAAATTAATACAATCTTCAATACCTTTTCACACAGGTGACACAAAACTAATTTAAAAACAGGGTAAAATGAATTATTATATGTCATATTATTGAAAATAATTTAATTATAAAATAAATAAGGCATATGTATTGAATATAAAATTTAATAATTTATTATTTTTATATTCATATGATATATAATTTATATTTGAATATAATTTTTTCAAATAAATTATTTTAAAAGTTTTTTTAATTGACAATAATAAATTAAATCGACCACTTAAAAATTATTTAATCAATATATGAATTTTACATATATAAAATAATATATTAGAATTAATTAAATTTCATATTCTTTTGAAAAAATATAAAAAAACAAAATTTATTCAAATCGTAATATTTCAATAAAAACCATTCTACATTATATATAGTTCTTCATTTAAATAATGTAACAGAAAAATTTTATTTTTGTAAAATAATGGTCAATTATTGATTTATAATTTCAATATTATCAAAGTATAATTTTTATGGATTTTTTTCAAATAAAATGTATTTTACTGTAAATAAAAATTAATATTATTTTTACCAGAAAGAGGTTTTCAATATAAATGGGTGTATAAAGAGTTACCATGTGATGACAATACCTCATATATTAGATTTTAATTAGTAATATAAGTATTAATTTATAATATAAAACAACTAACATTTGGGTAGGTTATTAAATAAACACACTAATAGTATAATTTGAGGTGTGGAAACCATATATATAGTGAAACAAATCATGATTTTGTACTTAGAATTTCACATATATATATAATGTAATTAACAGATATAAATGAAAAAAATAGATTAATTTAAAATATCAATTTTTACTAGGAATTTTTAAGAGGGTCATTACATGTTATTTCCATTAGATCAACATAACACGCATCAGGTAAAATAAATTCCGTTATTATAATAGTTTTATATTTTATTTCTAATAATTATTGATGTTTGGTATTTAATTACCAATTATTTTTCGACAATGTTTTTAGCTTTACAATTATATATATATATTTAAATTTTATATGTCTTAATATATTCAACATTTATGTTGTAATATCTGGTATTGTATGGATCATATTGGATATATTTTTCAAAAAACCACTAGTGAATATAAAAAAGGAGTTGATGATTCCTTGGAGTTTTCTAAATGAAATATTCAACACATATATTTTATTTTCTATCCATGTGTAACGAATTTGAATATACGAATGATAAACTCTTGATAAATCAAGGATCTTGTCATTTGGTTTTTCTTTAGCCTTTATTATACACATTGGATCTCTATTGGTTAAAGAACTAAGTATTACATGTCTAATGTAGATGATAATATCCATAATGAGGCAGATGATCATATTGGATAATTAATTCATGATTTATAAACTAAAACAAAAAAAACAATAATTGTCTGATTTTATGGAGATTAAGAAAAACAAATATTCTCACGTTTCTTGTAAATATAATGTTTTATCATAATTTTTTTTGAGTAGTTATCTTGAATGAAAGAAATGGGTGGAGTAATTATATCTTATCTAAAATAATTGAGATTATAAAAGAGATACTTCTAGAAGGAAACATGCATCCAAATTTAAATTAGTAGGAGAATAAAATATTATGCCGAATGGGATTAGGATATAAAAAAAACATGCTTAACCTAATTATTTTCTATTTTATAGGAATGAATAGGAATATTTATCAATCTATCCTACATTTGGGACATCATGCTATAAGATGTATGAAAAAGTCAACTCAAATTCATTCTCAGGTACTGGAATTTATAATCATAAAAAATACATATTCAATACTTTTTTTAGTTTCATCCAATAATAACTTCATATTATTATGATAATTCAACTGTGATTCATTCTCTGGTACTAAAATCAATGCTTCTACTATTGAAATTTGGTACCTTCTAATAATTCCACGTTTGAAGAATCTATTTTAAAATTCAATTGATGCCAAAAGGTTAAGATATAATATAGATTAGTGAATATCTGATGGTAACTTTCATCACCACACTATCTCAACATATTGGATGAAATTTTATAAAAAATATCATGGTTTTGGAAGTGAAGTTAGGAATTTCAAAATTAGATAATGAATTGATGGAATGAATCAATATTAGATCCTTATGTATCCAACATAGTTTATGTCGAATTTTTTAGTAGTTGACAAGAATCTATATATGTGTATGAATAACAAATATATTACAATTTGCTCCATTATTTTTGGAACCATAAAATAGGGAAATTATATTGATCAGTATCATTCACCATTAATTGATAATATGAAAGTACAATGGGAGATAAGGGCTAGTATTTTAAATAAAAACAAGAAATATAATTTTCTTCTTCACGCTTTGACAATGCTCAATATAAACCATATTTCTGAATAAGGAAACTTATATGGATACATTTTTTTGGGATATTGAGTAAGTTAAATTTGTGAAGAAGAGAATTCATATTATCAATTTCATAAATAATGAAATACAGTGTACATGGAACATCAATGATTTTTTCCAATTTATCAACCTTATCATAGATTCAAAAAATAATTTAATAGTTTATTTGAATAATATAATCCTTTATGTCCTTTTTTAGTTGAAGAATACAACAAAAATGTGAAAATTATTTATTTGACATTTGGAATGAAAATAAGTTCTAGTATTTTAAAAAAATATAAGGAATAAATAGTATATATTTTTTGAACTTACTTATTGGAAATTAGTAGAGATAAAACATTACAATGATGTTATGGATGTTGAAAAAAATAGATGTGAGAGTTTTATTGGGAATTTGTTTTTACATAAAAGGAATGAAAAATTGATCGAGTTCATATTATATTGGACATGATATGAACATGAATATGTTTAGAGGAAGCACCCAAAATTAATGGAAATAGAGTATATTAATCTCTAGCTTCTAACACATTTAGTATAGTTGAGAAGATGATTCTTTGTCAGATTCTTCATGGTATTAATGTAAGAAGTTGTTATTAATCAAATGATAAAAATTTGGTTTCATTAAAGGATTGAAAATTAATTGATATGAAATCCCATGATACTCATGTATTGATGCAATAACTTCTACTAGTCACATTATGTGTTATATTGTGGATACATGTAAGAATCTCTATCATTAGGTTATATAATCTTTTCAAATAAAATTTTATCATATTCATCTCTGAAATTTGTTATATCTTTTGGATAATGAAGGTCTTCTTATTCTTTGTAATGTAATTTTTTTCCCACAGAAATTTTTTGATATAATTTTTCATATTGTGATTCATATAGTGCATGACATAAGAATATGTGGGATGTTCTATTTACCATTGATGTATCCTTTTGAAATATTTATGAAAATTTTGAATGGATATTTAAAAATTCCTAAATGAACAAAGGCCTCTATTGTAGAAAATATGTATTAGAATATGTGATTGAGTTCTGTACTTATTATTTTTGTGAAGTCGAGCATATTGGTATACATATATCTCTATATATTATAGTTTATAGTGAATTTAGAGGGACATTAAGCCAAAGGGTAAAGTTCATTCCACTTGTTGAAGTGATGGATAAACATATATACATTTTAATCAATATATTTGATGTTAAATCATATATATCATAGCATTTGGTGAATTAAAGTTTCAATATTTGATAACTAAAGAAAATTGGTTGGTTATTTAGCATAAAAAGACATTTGATTCATTGTTTAAAGATAAATTTATAACTGATATATCTGTTTCAGAATCATGAAATGGTTTATAGGGTGACTATTTCTTAATGTGATCACATGGTCTGGTTCTGATATTAATGGCTATAAATTTTACACACACAAAATTTGTATGATAAGAGTACCATTAAAAATAGGGGCATGATGGTTATTGCTGAAGAACTACTTTTTTTGGGTACCAAAGATAAAACAATAAATTTAAATAAAAAATTATTTTTTTTAATTCAATTATACATATGGGAAATTGATTAAATTAAATTTTGAGTCACCAAGTTTCAGTGTAATTGGGTTGCAATAATAGTGTGGTAAAACATGATGAACATGGGTTTAAACATGTTTCTTTAAACATATTGAGTGAAAATTAAGAACCATTTATCATTGCCACAGATGAAAAATAAATATTTTATATCATTTATTGATCAAATGATTAGTGACACATATTTTCTCTTGGGAAAATAATCCATTTGGATAGTTAGGATGGTGATGATTATGATGTTATAGATTTATATGATGATTCTTCATCAATGATATGATTTATGGATAACAATGACTTTAATATAGAAATGGTACATCTAGTATGAAATGATCATGTATAAGGGATATGTGAAAACACAAACATACTCTCTAAAATAATTTAGTAATTATTTAAACAATTGTTTTTTGGAAATTTACTTCTGTAAAAAAATTATTATTCTATAACTATTCAATTTTTCAATATAAAAATGTTTCTATAATTTTAGAAGTAATAAAACATATTTAATAGTTTACTTTCAATATTTTTTTGGGTTAAGAATCATAAAATTATTATTTTTTCTTTAACTTACACATGTGTTCCCTTTTTTACTTACATATTTGTCTATTCTTCTTTTATAATTATTCAATTGGATAATAAAATATAGGTCCCCTTAAATTGCATTAATATTTTATATTTCAATGAAAGATATAGTTATAGAGAAAGAGAAACGTCTAACAAGGTATTTTAATAATTTATTATTAATAAATATCGACTAATATATTTATTTACTAAAAAATATATTTAATTTTAAAAAAATAATTGAAGGACTAAGGATAGGTCTTTAGAAGTAGAGTCCTCTTATTTTATAATTAAGAAATAATTTTATATCAATGGTAAACAAAACATTACATATTTACCAAAAAAATCACGTTCATATTGAGATGAGTGACTACATATTACATTTAATGACAATAATAATTAAACTGGACGAAATTCAACACAATTTATTAGTTATATCTCCATGAAGATCTATTATAAGATTAACACTTTATATCCTAATTGGAAGGCCATAAAAAGGTGTAATAGATTATTATGGATGGTCGTAATTATATACTATCTCAATTGATTTATTTTATCTTATTTTTGTAATATAATATATTTTATGTCACCAAATAGGCTAGAGTTCCTTAAAAACTGACATCTGACCTGGTCCGATATGTGGACCGATGTTTGATATCGATCCCCATAAGCTATAATGTAGTGTAGGTGATCAAATTAATCACTGTTGGAATTATTTTTTTCATAATAAATTACAAGGATCAATTAAAAAAATTGAATATGTAGAATCACTAAAGAAACTTAACTTTAATAAATATATAAACAAATATATATTCAAGATACAAGAGAGAAAACCATAATCTAAAAATTAAACCTATACTAAAACTAGGCTATGCCAACATGATCAGCCTGTGACATTTTGGTCACCACAAAACACAAGAACAAATTGATCAAAAAATGATCACACGAACCAAAAAAATTGAACTGGAAAGAGGATCTACAAAATAGTTCAGGTCTACTAATAACGAATGGAACATGTAGGGTGTGTGCTAAAATTATCAGAAGCCAATCACCACAAATCCATACAGTTATTATAATAAAAACATCCCATTAACATAGGTTTGAAATAAATTTATGAAAGTAGTTTTTTCTTATTTTAATAAAAAACTCACACCACATCACTATTTTCAAAAGAAAATTTTTCCTCCTCAAAATCAAAATCCAATCAATGAGATATTGGGCTGTGCAAAAGTATAAATAGGTAGAAAAATAGTAACCCAAAGTAATTGAGATAAAAAATGGAAACACAGTTAATGAACCATAGGAATTTTAATAATCATCTCTAGAGATATCCCATGAAAAACCAAGTTCCAAACCACGAGTCAGTGAATGGAAAAGATCCCTAGTTCAAAACCAACTAGCCACCCATAATTGAAAAATATGTTGGGATATCCCATATTTCCTCACATAAAATATAGGTATTATCAAACCATATAATCCAGGTGGATCACTGACCATCACCTGACCCTAAATATATTCCCATGAAACCCATGGTAAAATTATATATTGTATGTAGGTGGCCCTCGAAAGTGTGACTCACGTTATCTACAATCGCCACACTTTCCTACCAAAAATACAAACACAACATCTAAAATAACTAATATATGAAAATATCTAAATCTGGGTACCCGTCTTATGATAATTCATTAAACATTCCAATTGGGCCATCATATCACATACTCTAAAAAAATTATTCAAAACATTCAAATATTCCAACCAGGAATTTACACATTCCAAATCACATTTTATTTTCAAAATTAAATATAGTGCCAAAATAACATCAAAATTATCAATCCCAACACATCACAAAAATATATAAAATCTATTTCCAAAACATCACACTCTTGTACTCAATTCAAATCAGGCCTTTTTGTTTCAATAACAAATATTAGTGTCAACACCATTTCAAAACCAACAAGAAAATTCTTAAAATTACTAAATATTCCAAATAGGATTTTTCTTAATTTTTAAATGAACTATTCCTCATAAATTACAAAATAATCGATAATATTTAACAAAACCTTTAACACCACATTATAGTCATTCGAGATAATGAGGAATTTAGTAATAGACCAAGAGTTTGAATAAAGAGATCTATGGGAGGTATAAGTGTTTTGAATTTATGGTTTTTATGTTGGGAAAATTCATCAAATACCATTATCATTCTTTTGGCCATCATTGTGTTCACTTGGTGAGAACATGTCCATGTGAAAATAAAATGGTACACCATAATAATCAATTAAATTTATCTAATACCAATTTTAATGTAAAAATAAATATTTTAAATCAAGCCAAGAATCCATAAATATATTTCAATCCTTATGAAATTACCAAGTCAAACAGACAAAAACAACTCAGAATTGTAGAACGTTATCATAACAAAAATAATTATAAACAATGAAAAAACCCCTAATTTTATTTTTAAGGAACTCATGAAATTTCAAAAAACACCATGAATTAACATATACATCGGTATTTTTTTAGGATCACATTGAAAATATTTTTTAAAAAATTTATAATAACTAGGAATCAACATAATATTCTAAACTAGTGAATAATAAGGATGAAAATAAAATTTAAAAATTGAATGAAGGATAACAAGAATCAATAATATGATTCCGAAAGTAATATCATGTAAACACCTTACTCAATAGTGTGATAAAATGAAAAAACTCAATGGGAAGGGATATTAGGTCCCCAAGGATGAACCTCACAGCCTAGATACAATGAAACACAACCCACCCAAAAACCATCACCATTAGAGTGTGGATAAAAGGGAAATTCCCAAGGGTAAATTAAAGATGCATGATAGTAGAAGGAAATGATTAAAAAATGGAATAAACCCAAAAACATAGCATAGATTTATGGGGGAGCATCCATAGAGGAGGAGGAACCAAGTAGAGGGGTCTCCCTTGATGAACCCAAAATGTCCCAAGAGGAGGGTTTCTTATTTAAGGTAAAAAGGAGAAGATGGTATAATAGGGATTTACATATTATAAAGATCTATGATGATTTAATGGTTTGGATGCACGATTTACCAAATTGTGTGCCAACTATGTGGTAGCCATTTCCCAGGGAGGAACTGAATGCATGACAATCCCACAAAATTTGCCATACCATTCACAAACCATGGGGCAGCCTCTATCAATATCTATGACCATCCAAATGAAAAATCTATATGGTTTGACCAAAATTGCTCAAAATGTGTTGTAGCCACTGTCCAATTCTTAAAAATTCTCTGGGGTAACCTGGGATGGATTACACTATATTTACTAAACATGCGTTTCCCGTGCTCGTTCCAAAATTCACTCATTCTAAAAAATGAAAAAATGAAATGAGACTCAATCTAAAACTCAACTAAAAATACCCAATATCAATAAAAAATTAGAATAATGGAGTATCTATTGTCGGGGTGTGATAAATATCCCTACCAATGCAACATTTTACCCCCAAAATGTCTCCAAGACGAAAGAAATCCAACGTTTGAATCTACGCCTGATCAAAATGAAGAGAAACCCTGTTGGTCAGTGTAAACATTCAATATAAAATTCACAACAAGTCTGTAAATAAGAAACTGTTTCCTGAGAATGAAGGGAGAATATAAGGGGGTTCTCCCCACCACATGAACTCGACAAGCATGAGAACATTAAAACACAACCAACACCACCATAAAATAAATAGTAAACCATTTATGAGAAAGCCTATAAAACCGGGACCCCATGGATGAGGTTGCTAACAAAAACCTATCATCATTTACTAAAAAATGCCCTCATTGAGTTCAGGATCCCATGACACATCTGAACTAAACTATTTAATATGATCATAATAAGACCATTATAAGAGATATAAACATTACATTCTATCCCAATACCCAATATTTAGGGTGAAACACAAAAAAAGAAGCATAACCAAGATGAAAACCTGAATATAACTAAAAACATAAACTTCTAAAATGATAAATATCTCAAAAGAAGTTCATAAAGCACCGAGAATAACCAACAAAAGGTCCAACCACACTCTAAGTATAAAAACGGATTCAAAGAGATACACATAGATAGACACAACAGTTCATATTATGTTAAAATAACTCCACAATACTATTATAATGAAATGATGAACTACCAACAGCTGAATGAAATACAACAAAATGTATTTAAATTATTCCACCCAAACATGGAGAGAAAAAACTAGACCATTGTTTCACACACTCCCTATGACTCCTAAATACTCTTTTTCTTCACTCTGAGGCATGTGGTTATAGCCTTTGTGACTGCAGAATCTCCTTCTTTGCATTCAGTTACTTGCATCCTCGAAACAAAATGAACCAGCCACACTGGTGACATAAATCTGAATGGCCTAAGGAATTAAAAATTAGACCCATTAGTGGAGACACTTCAAAAATAGGTTACTATGGAATTCCCTTATTTTTATATGGATAGCCCCCAGGGGAAACATGGCACACTGTATGAAAAAATACATGTGCTCAAGAAACCAAATCAGCTAAAAATGAATTCTCCACTAAATTCTCAAAATAAATAACCATGGAAGAATGAGATTGGCCCTTGATCTAATGATGAAGACCCCATATGAACAGATAAACCTATATCAAATAATACAGCTCCTCCTCTATGTTAAAGGAGATAGTTTCATTAATGAGGTCATTATAGGCCTTCACGTCCACCGGTCTTGCTGAATACTCATGAGATCCTCCATTTTATTCATCTTCGCCTTTTTGGTATGGACCATCAGATGAAGACATATATACACAATTCCCACATCATCCTACCACTACAAGAAAATACGACATTTATTAGTGCTAGAAATGGGAATCAATAGTACTAGAAAAGTGCAGTTAAAGAACCCCAATTCAAAACCATCATCAATCCAAGTCACACTAAAAAAGAACACCACCAGCCAAAACAAAGGCTCAGAAACCAAACACATATGAACAACACCAATAATCATTATTTCCATAATCCCACTATCTTTTCAATTTTCAAAACAACATCATTTCCAGGTAAAATTCCAAAAAACAAAATCCACTTTTCATAAAAAGAATATACATTTTAAAATAAAAAAAAATATGAAATCATTTTACCTTTTCAAAATCACCATAGAAAAGAATAAGTCCAATACAGTGATATTAAATACTCAACCATGGAATCTCTTGAACTATCAAACTTGTGTTCATCCATTACCATCCACACATTCCAACACCCATGTTCAATACATACCCTGAAATGTGAAAATGTTTAAAAAGAACACTAAGGGTTACACATACCATTTCGTTATCGAAACCCAATTACTAAGAAAAATACAAAACATTTTTTATTTAATATATATTTATTCAATTTCAAAACCAATTTAATGAAATCAATAAAATATTTAATAAATGATTTCTTTTTAATATCACACCCATGTCAACTAATACTGAAAGAATACATAACTAATGATAATCTACTAGAATGGGGATCTAGTGGTCAAGCCTAACCTGATTACATGGTAGTGGTCCATGCACCATGTATGTAATAACAACCATGAGGGCCTTGAACTATAAACATGTAATTCACATGGGTTAGTACTCCATGTGAAATCACTACATGTCACTGAATCACCCCCATTGTCTTCCCTTAATCCAAAACAGATATAAGAGTCTCAATACATGTACTTCCCCTGGTAAATCTTTGATAAGAACAAGAAGGAATTTACAACACTCTTCTTCTTCCAACCTCTTGAGTCCCTACATTTCTAATCTCCAACTACATGAAGGCCCGAATAATATATAAATAACCAAATATGAAAACCTAGTTTATCCCTTTACAAATGCGGTGTAATTTTTTATTAAGGATTCTTAAAAAAATAAACATCATTTATTACAATAGAGGACCATTTCGGTTTTAGGTTGTGTAAAATTAGATACATTAATTACATTACAATGAAAGAAAATCAAATTGAAGTCATCCATTCATCAGTGTGTTGCTTCTGAAATTTCACTTCAACGCAAAAACTATGCTAAACCTAAAAAGGGTTTATAATTTATAGGGTGACCATAAAATGCCCAGTAAGGGGGTTTAAAACAACTGATAAATTATTTAAAAACATTGATTAAAATTTAAATATACATACTTAAAAACATACTTTCACAAAACTTGAACTCTTTTATAAAGCCAGTAATTCTCCAAAATAATGATATTTGAAAATTTTATTGGTGATTCTCCATCGATAATATTAATTTTATTTGGGTAGTTAATAATACTAGGTAAACCATATTAAAATCCATAACTACAGCTACTATAAATTACTATGACATATGGGTGCACTCTCCATAATATCACACATTTCACTTGTGTCAAATTGTGAAAAAATATTCCCATGGACCCGCATTTCTTATTTCTTACCCAAATTCATTTCCAAAATATATAAATAACACTATGTCCATTGAAATAAAACAATATTTCTGAAGTCATCACCATTTCATTAAAATGTTTTATACCCATTTTAAGGAGAATCTCATGCTTGAAAAAAATGCTTTTATTTGAAACTCATAATTACATAAAATATGGATTTTTCTGTTTCCAAGATAATATAATGATTAGAGTGTCACATATGGGCTAGATGATGGTCATACCTATTCATGCATGACTTTCCCAAGGATGCAGATACATATTCGCAAAAAAAATAAAAATTTGACTCATACTGCCACATAATATGATAATATTTATCACATTAAAGTGTGTGTGCTAGGTTAATATGGTATTTTAAACCTACATAATTATTTAAACATTTGTTGGGAGGTTGATACATGCCATTTATAATTTCTAAATAAATGAGAAATAATGACTATACGTTTGAAGTTCGTGCATAAATGAATATATAAATATATAAGTTTATATATATATATATATATATTTTCCTTATAATCAATATTTTGAAAATCATGATACACCCATATATAAATCAGTTCTTACAAATAAAATTCAAGACTAGAAAACCCTTTACATATATATATATATATTAATTTATATTCAAAACATTAAGCCATATATGTGTATATACACATGTATATAGACATATGTGTGTAATCCTTTGAATAAAGATCATAACATGTTAAAAAAATTACAGCCTTATAACTATATGATTTTAGGAATAGATATTTTAAATCAAGAAATCTTATCACATATGGAGTTTGGATTAGAAAGATATGGTTTTACAATTATATCAACACATATATATATATATATCTATGTGAGTGTGTCTATATATATATGTTTGTGAAACCAAATGAAAATTAAAAAATATAACCCAAACCATCAATGCAGATCGAAAAACAATGCTCAGACATAAAAAGAGAAAAGTAGTAAAGGTGGAGATGAAAAAACTGGTTACACTGGGTACGTATAATGAGTTTTACATATATATTAACTACAATCATATAGAGCAAGATAAAATTGGAAATATTTGATTCAGTTAGTATGCAGTTTTGTAAATTTAAATACTTTTCTGGAAAAATAATAATATAATGAAAACATTAAATATACAATAAACTAATGAATAGATATTACCTTATTAAAAAAAATTATTTAAGATTTTTTTAAAAATACTATTTAAACATTCGAGATGATACATTCAACCTCCCTGAATTGAAATGTGTCCCTACAATTCGTTCATTTACATAGAGAAATTAGTGATACACAAGATACATATACTTTTTTTTCTAATTTTCCAAAATTATCTAAAGTGTTCATTTGATACTAATTATAATGACCCTAATCCAAAACCCTAGTTCATCCATTTAAAAATTCTTGGTCATTTTTATTAAAGAAACATAAATTAATACACATGATTTATTACAAAAGGGGACCTTTTCTTGTTTAGGTTCTAGAAAACTTGATACATGAATTGCATTACAATGAAAAAACAAACAAATTGAAAACATTGATTCATCACTGTGTTGCTTCCGAAATAGCGCTTCAACACAACATGAATGCTAAACCGGAAAAAGGGTTTATAATTTATAGGGTGAGAATAAAATTCCTTGTAAGGGGGTTTAAAACAACAACTAATTTTTTTAAAAATATTCATTAAAATTTAAATATACATACTTAAAAACTTATTTTCACCGCACTTAAATACTTTTAAGAATCCATTATTTCTCCAAAAAATGATAGTTACAAATATTTTTCGTGATTATCCATCGAAAATATTATTATTTTGTAGTTTTTTGATAATAATTGGCATTCCATATTACATTCCATAAATACAACCACTAGTCCTCACTCCGAATTATAGAATAACTCTTCATAATATCAAAAATTTCATTACTGCCAAATTGTGATAACATTTTCCCATGGATCTACCTTTCTTATTTTTTTTAAGAAAATCATTTCCAAAATAGTTACATAATATTTTTTACTTTTAATGAAAACAATCTTTCTGAAGTCATCACCATATCTTCAAAATGGTCATAAAAAATTTTTATATAGAATCTCATTCTTGAAAAAAACAATTTTTTTGAAAGTATTATTTACAAAAAATATGGATTTAAGTGTGTGAAAGATAACGAAATTATTATAATGTCACATATAGGATATATGATGGCCATACCTATTCATGCATGAAATGCCTAAGGATTAAGATGTTTATTCACACATAAAATAATAACATTACTGATAATTACACATAAAATGATAAGATTTATCACATGAAAGTTTGTAAGCTAGGTAAATATAAGAATTTAATCGTAAATAATACTTTAATATTTAGTTTGGAGGTTGATAAATGCCATTTATAAATTCTAAATAAATTATAAAAAATTACCATACCTAAGAAGTTCATTCATAAATAAATAAATAAATATATATTACCCTTCTAATAAATTTTTTTAAAACCAAGACACTCCAATATATACATATGTTCTTAGAAATAAAATTCAAGACATGGAAACACTTAACACACATATATATATATATATATTAAAAATTCTAAGCTATATATGTGTATATACACATGTATATACACATATTTGTGTATTTTTTTGAATAAAATCATAACATGTTAATCAATATCACACCCTTATAACTATAATATTTTAGGGATTGATATTTTAAATCATGAAAACATATCACATATGGAGTTTGGATTAGAAATATATGGTTTTAATTTTATAGACACATATATGTGTGTGTGTGTGTATATATATTTATATGTTTATAAAACCAAATAGAAATTATAAAATATACCACATTCCTTAAATGCAGATCGACTAACAATGCTCAGACATACCAAGTGAAAAGTAGGAATGGTGAAGATGAAAAAACATGTTACGCAGGGTATGTATAATGAGTTCTATATATATTTATATTAATTAGATACTTGATGAGCAAGATGAGATTTGATGTATTTGATTCATTTCATACGCATTGTAGTTTCAAAAGGGCCAACATGACTCAATTTTCTCTCATTTATATTACCTTTGTTATTATTTTATTTTATCATTTTGTATTTATAAATTATTATATCGTGTCACCTTATCATATTACATAGGTCTCTTTCCCATTTTTTATTTACACACCACCTTTAAATATAATATATTCTATTTTATCTCTTTGTTTTGTCATGATTTATTTATAATTTTTTTAATTTTATTATCACTATTTTATTATTATTGTTCATCAGGCTTTCTTTTTTTATTTCTTCTCTTGTTTCTCTCTATTTTTGGATGTCATTATTAGATACTATCAAATCATATTTCCATGTTTTGAATTTTCACTTTTTATTAATCATTTCTTTCACATTTTTTGGAAAAACGTATTATATAAGTAGTTTTTCTGTAAATAAATAAAATCACAAATTTATTAACACATAAAGTGGTTATTTTTATAATAAAATAAATAAATATATTTATAGTTTGTAAATTTTATAAACACACAATATATATTTATATATTTGTATAATATATTATCTTAAATATAAAAATTTTATATACAAAAACTTTTTACCCTTAATTATGATCATGATCATTACAATATTAAAAGAAATTATATTTTTGAGGTTTTATTTCATTCAAATTAATAGTATAATTTAATTATAATTAGTTTTATAAATATTACATTAGATTGATATATATATATGAATTTATTTACAAATGTGAAAATGAAATAATTTTAGTTTTTTAAAAAAATTAGTTATTGAAATCATTACTTTTTTTAAAAATAACCATCAACATTTATTTATATCAAAATAAAATCTTAAATAAATTATTACTGCATATAAAAAAAATTTATAATTGTAAATTGAAATACTTTTCTTGCGAAATAATTAGATATTGAAAACATAAAAAATACAACAAAATAAAGAATAAATTTCAAATTATTAAAAATATTTACATAAGAATAATTTAATAAATATACTATTTGAAATTTTTGGGATGTTACATAATAAGTACCTCTTTATAACCATTTTGTCACAAACTGGTCGAGAGGGCTATCTGACCCAATATCCTACCCAGTCTGTGACATGGACCGGAGAGTGTTCATGATCTACACAGTCTAAAAACATGTGCCATGCATCAAAGTAATAATTGTGGGAAAAAATTTCCCAATAAATAACCAGGATCAATTAAAAAAATTGAATATGATGATACACTCAAAATTGAATCAAAATAAATATATAAACATATCCATATTCAAGATACATATAAAGAATCCATAAAAAACTGAAATATAACTAAAATAAGGATACTCCAACAAGATATCAATGTGACAACTTAGTCACCTCTAACCACAAAACCAAATTTCTCCAACAAGGAGAACACAGACATTAAAACTTGAGTTACTAAGAGGGCCTACAAAATAGTTTGGGTCTACCATCATCGAATGGATCAAGTAGGGTGTGAACTAAACAAAATATTAAGAAAAAACCAAAGAATACATATTTTCCTTTCTCGAAAATATTCCATTAACATTAATTTTATGTAAATTAATGAAAATTTATTTTTTCTCATTTTTGTAAAAAATGCTGAATTTCATTTCTATATAGTACATAGCACATAAATATTTACCAAATAATATTTTACTAATTTAAAATCAAAATAAAAACAATGGGATATTGGTATGTGATGAAAAATAAATAAGAAGGTAACAAAAATCGTAAAAACAAAAGTATATTTAATGAAATATAGAAAATGAACCATGGTAATTTCCTTGAACATCCCTAGTGAAATCTCTGGATGTACTCAATTTGGAACCACCAATCAATGTATGGTCAGTCTCTCGATTCAATAATCAATTAGATACCATAAATTGACCAAACCAATGGAACCACCCACTGGGCCTCATAGTAAATCAATAGGGAACCAACCAATATAATCCTGGTTGAACAACAACTATCACTCAACCCATTAAAAAAATATCAATAACCCAACTGTAAATGTATACAGTGTATGTAGGATGCCCTCACACACGAAAATCAACATAACTATTATTCTCATACTCTCCTACCAAAAACATAGACACCACTTATATGATAACCCATATAGGGGAATCCAATTATATTGGTTCCCATCATATGATATGTCATTAAAATTTCCAATCGGGTCATCACATCATGTGGTCTTATAAAATTTTATTTAAAACATTCAAAGATTCCAACTGAGCATTTTCACATTCAAAATATCATTTTATTTCCCAAATGAAATAAGTTTCCAAAATGGACATCAAATTTATAAATCCTAATGAATCCCAAAAATATTTATAATCCATTTCTAACATATAACTTTTACACACATAATTCCAACAAAGTGGTTTTCCCAAAAACCAATTTCACTTTTAATGCATTTTAAAAACCAATATATAAATTCATAAAATAAAAAATTATGATGAATATACTTTAACATCATATATAAAGAAAAAATTCATCCTAATGTACCAAATTGGACATCATATTCAATATAATAATTAAAGCATAATTATATTCACCCAAGATGTGGATATTTTTAGTGAAAGGCCAATAGTTTAAAAGGGTGAGAGAAAGGGGAATGATATGTGTTTTGAAATCTATGTTTTTATGATAGAAAAATCATCACAGACCATTATCATTTGTTTTCACATCCAAATGTCACCCAGTTCATACATTTAGGTTCGCACATCAAATGGTACACAACATGCATCCTTGAAATTTATCCAAAACTAAATTTCAACGAACACTACATATTTCCCCACCAAAACAAAAAAGCCCTAAATAAGAATCATGCCTTATGAAATTACCAATTCACACACACAAAACCGACTCAAAATAAAAAAACATTATCATAACATAAATAAATCTAAAAACATCACAAAACTCCCAATTTAATTTCAAATGAAAACATGACATTTCAATAAACAATATAAATGAACATATACTTATATATTTTCAAGAATCACTTTGTAAACATACATTTAACATTTTATAACAATAAGGAATCACCACAATATTATAACATAGTAAAATATAAATATATGACTCAAATTTAATAATTAATTGAATGAAACCAAGAATCAATTGAATGAATAAGAAAGAAAAAGCCTGGAAACACTATCCACAATGGTGTGTGAATGCGACAAAACAATAGAAGGATGGAGATTTGGGATCATGGATAATCCACACACTATAAATCCAAAGATACATTACCCACTCACAATCACTAAATACAATTTTTAGAAAAAGATAAATCCCCAAAGGAAACCCAAATATGAAAGATAGGATAAGGGAATTGTGAGAATATTGAAAAAACCCCTTAAAACATACCATATATTGAAGTGGAGCATCAATGGTGGTGGTGTAACCAATGATAGGGGCTAGGGGATCCATTAATGTTCCAAAAAGAACCAATGATAATGGGTTATATTTACAATAATAAGGTAGAGAGAGTTGAATATGTTTTTTAATATTTTAATGATTTGGGATAATCACACGGTTTTGGTGCACAGTTTTCCAAACTGTGCACCAATCATGCAGAAGTCACTACCCATGTTAGAACTAATTGCACGATCCTACTTCATAGTTATTCCTAACTTGAACAAACCATATAGTATCATATGTCTATCTCTAGCTTACAATGCACCACTACGTTTCATAGTTTGATAACTGTTCATAAACTGTGTGTCAACATGATTCCAATCCGGTGAAATTATTTATGGTTACCTGTGTTGGGCCACATGGTTTCAACAATGATTGAACCACCCATATACAGACCAGAATTCTATTTTATTTACAATGATTTGAAAATATTACCCTGAATCAATATAAAAGTCAACTAAAATGACCCAATATTAGGGAAAGAATTATGTACTGGAGTGTCCAAGTTCGGGGTGTGAAAATTCCCTCCACTACTGAAACATTATTCCACTAGAGAGTCACTATGATGAAAGATATCCTCAATTTTATTTTGTTCTTGATAACATCCATGTGAATCCACAAACCATGGGGGTGACCATTCACACAACAAGTCACACCTGAATGATCAAAATGATACAATATCATGGTAGTGAGGGGTAAACACAATGGGGTTCTCTCCACTATAAGAACATAACTAGAATGGGAACTCATAATCCCAAAAAATCACATCCATAACATAAACTGGAATCCCCCTATGAGGAAACCCATAAAACTAGGACCCCAAGGACGAGGGATCTAATACAAAATATCAATATTTATTGGAAAACACACCCACTCAGTCTATGAAATACCTACACAACTACTAATAACTTCATATCATGACTGAAAAACACCCTCATTGGAACAATAAACATTCCATACTAGCAAGAAACCAAACTATAGCTAAGAAACCCATAATAGGATATGAATAACATAAACCTTGAACATAACTATGAAAATATATTTCATCATGGATTGATATATGTAGAGAAGTACAGATGGAATAGAGACTATCCCATACAAGAAATATGCACACTCTAAGTTGAACAATCATTTCAAAGATCCCTAATTAGATAAATACAACTACTAAGATTAAAATAAAAGAATTAAAAATTCTCGTAAAATGAATTGATGAACTCCCAATAGTCGAAAAAACTAAAACAAAAAGACATGAAATGCTTCTAACCCATCATTGGGAAAAAATGGACCAATGTTTCACACTCCCCTAGTGACTCCTAACTGTGCGTGGGATTCACTCTAAGACATTTGGCTGGAGCTCGTGGGATTGGAGAATCTTCTATCTCATAGTTAGTTACTTGCATCCTTCAATCAAATGAACCAAACCCACTGGTGGCATAAAATTGAATGGCCTATTGAAATGGAAATCAGACCTATTGTAGGATACTATTTAGAAATTGCTTCCTCCAGCACACCCTTATCTACGGATGGGTAACCCCCATGAGTAAAAAGGGGCACCCGATTCCCAACATTCTACACTCTGGAAACCAAATATGCTAAAATTCATTATACACAATCTTTTGAAAATAATTATCCCTATAGAAGAGGGATCACACTATTATCCTAGGATGAATACCCATTAATAAAAGTGATTTAATACTCAAATAATACGACACCACCTTCTGGAAAAAGGAGATGACCTTGTCAATGTGGTGAACATAGGCATTCATTGTATGTTGGACTTGCTGAATACTCAGAAGCCCATTCCTTTTCTTCTTCTCTATATCCTCATGTTTGTTACATAAGATTGAGATGAACATAACCAGATCCCATATAATCCCAACTTGCATCGATGGTGGGGAAAACATCTCCCATTAATCAAAATGTGGACCATTAAACAAAACCCAGAACATCATGAACTCTAATATTTTTAGGAGTTCCCAACAATTTGATGTTTAATTAAACATCCTCAATAAACTCAAATGATTCTATCAGATCATGGTCACCTAGTAGGATAGGAAACATTTGAGAAAAACTATATACAAGGTATGAATCATAAGAAATTTTGGGATCTTTTATATGTGGATTATCCGAACAGCACAAAGAAAACCAACTAAAAATCATCATAAATCCATGTAACAATAAAAATTGGCATCCAAATCACAAAAATGGATCACAAACCAATCATAGATGAAAAAAACAATAATAAGCTTTTAAATTATCCCATTCCATTAAAATTTTCAAAACAACCTCAATTCAATGATACATTTCAAACATTGAATACACTTTTCATAAAAAAACCTACAATATAAAATAAGAACAAATTTTTGGAATCCTTTTCCATATACAATGGAAAAGAATAATGTTGAGCCTCTAATCTAAAATATACACCCATGGAATCCCATATAATTCCAAATAGGTGTTCATCCATTTCCATCCATATGTTCCAACATGAAATTTCCACACATACCATCAATTGTGCAAATTTTTATAAGGAAACAAGGGTTACTTGTACAATTTCATTATAAAAAACAAAGAACTCACCAAATTTTTGATCCAAAATATTTTCCATTAGAAAATATTTCACAAATTTCATAAAAAATTTAATGAAATCACTCATATTTTTAAAATTTCCTTATTTGAAAATATAGCACATGTCAACCATGTCCAAATAAAGTCCTAACTCACTACAAAAAAAACAGAATGAGGAAATAGTGGTCCGGCCTTACGCAATGACATGGTTGTGCGCCATGCCCCATGTATGAAATAAAATGCAAGAGGAACCTGAATTATGCATGTGGACTCCACATGGGACACTCCTCTATGTGAAAACACAAATTTTCACAATATCTCCACCATTATCATCCCTCAATCTAAAACAAATATGAATGTCTTAAATCTTAGAATACATCTAGAAAATCAAGGGTCTAAACGATTAAGAGTTTGTGACGCTATTCCAAGTCTTACCTCGCATGTCCTTATAGTCTTAATATCCAAATGCTTGACAAACAAAATATAAAGTAACTCATTTATACAATTTCGTCTTGAACTAGGCCATAGTTCCATCTAACATAACATCTGACCCATTCTGGGACATTCCCCAATGGGAGTTTTCAATCCCAATGAGCTTTCAACTAGTACTGGTCATCAAATAATAATTATGAGAACAATGGTTTTCCTATAAATAACTAGGTTAAATTATATTAAACTGAGTAGGTAGAGGAGATAACAAAAATGAATCCAAATAAATATATAAATATATCCCAATTCATGATAAAACTAATAAAACCCTAATCAAAAAAGGGAAACAAAACTAAAACTGGGCTACTCCAATAATATATAAATGTTTCCTCTTTGTCACCTCAAACCATAAAACCAAACTATGCCAAAAATGCTCAAATGAACCAGAAAATATAGAAATGAAAGAGGACCTACAAAATAGTGCAGTTATACTAACACTGAATGTCACATGTCATGTGTGAGCTAAACAGCTCAATGGAAATACCCAGTGAATACATACTTTTACATTTCCCAAGGCACCCCTTTAAAATTTGTTTTATATACATATATTAAATTTTTTTCTCATTTTAATAAAAAAAATTTCCATTATTTTTAAAACAACACACACCACATATCTATTTTCAAAATAATTTTTACCACTTTAAAATAAAAATCAAAACAATGGGATACTACGATGCACTAAAAAATAAATATACAAAAAAAAGAAAGCAAAAGTAGTAGTGTAAAAAAATATAGACAACAAACCATAAGTATTTTCCTTAATATCCCAAGAGCATTCCCTAGACAAAATTGGATTGGATCCTTCTGTCGGCATATAGTGATTCTCCCTTGTCAATAACCAATTGGCCACCCTAAACAGAATAGTCAAGTGGAACATCCCACCTTGCCACTCAGAAAATCCTTAGTTTTTCAACTAGTATAATCAAAGAGGATCAAAAACTGTCACTCGATCCTCAAAAATATTCCCATGAAACCCATGCCGTAAGGACTTTATTTTCTATTGATTTTTATAATCTAACTTTCAAGGGGTGAGGTGGAACCCTTACAAGGACCGTTGGCGTATGTATTAATAGCCTGTAGGCCTTAGAGGAATTCATTGCCTGTAGGCTTCAAACAATACATACAACCCAAACTAACTACTTGGAACTGCTCCTCCCTATCATCTTCATCATGAAATCAGGTCTCCAACTTCACATGGATGTTCGTCTAGGCTTTCCCATGCATGCACATACTTGTCCTGATTGTAGGTTCCATACCCTATCATTCTTACATTCATGACTCACCATACCTATTTTAACTAAACTTTCCTATCCCAAAAATGGACACCAAATGCATGATAACCCATATAGGTAAATCCTTTTATAGGGGTTAAAATGATATTAAAATTCATTTGAAGTACCAACCAGGCTATAACATCACACGGTATTACAAAATAATATTCAAAATTATCAATGATTTAGACTTGGCTATTACACATTCAAAATAACATTTTATTTCTAAAATAAAATAATGTTCCAACCGGTACATCATCATTATCAATTAAAAAACCTCATATAAATATTTCCAATCCATTTCCAAAACATCACATTTTTATACACAATACCCATCAGACATTTTTGTTCCAAAAACAAATTTCACTTTCGACACCATTTCAGAACCTCGATGAAAATTTAAAAATTAAAATAATATGCTAAGAATACATTCAAATAATTTAGAAACAATCCATCTTTCATAAAGTACCAAATGGGACAAAATATTCATAATATAATTTAAAATCACATTAGAGTCAATTGAGACAAGGATACATTTTCTGAAATACCAGGAGTTTGAAAGAGGGAGAGAAAGGGTAGGGGAAAGTGTTTTGACATAAGTATTTCTATATTGGAGAAAGACATCAAAAGCCATTATCATCAGACATATCATAAATATGTTGAACTTCTGTGAAAATATATATCCCCACATCAACTGGTATACCCTATGAATCCACAAAATTTTCTCCAAAATCAATTTTAATGGAACACAACATATTATCCAACCAAAAAATAGGCCATAAATAAGTATTATTCTTTAAAAATTACCATGCCACACACACAACACCAACTCAGAATCTAACAACATTATAATTACAAAAATAAGTCTGAACACTTCAAAAAACTCCCAATATTATTATAAAGGATCACATGACATTTCAAACAACACTATAGGTGCATGTATAATTTGGAATATTTCATTAATCAATTTGGAAAAAAAATTTTAAAAAATTATACCAATAGGTAATCACCCTAATATGATAACATATTTCATTATAAAGATTATAATCATATTAAAAAAATAAATATATATAACCTAAGCCGTAGTAGACTTCATTGGAAGTGAAAATCATGGAATCATTTTTATCAAAAGTGTATGAACATGAAAATATTCTCATGGAAGGTGGATTATGGACCCATGGACGATTTGAAAACCCTAGATTCAATGAACCAAAACCCACACACAAACACATCCATTTGATGTTGGCCAAGGGAGAAATCTACAATAAAAAACAATAATGTAAGATAGGATAATGGAAAGGTTAGAAAATGTGGAAAAACCCTAAACACATACAGTAGATTTAATGAGGAGAATCCATGGATGATGGGGAACAATGAGAGGTGGCTAGGGGGATCCCTTAATGTTCCAAAAACAACCCAATAAAATGGGGTATGATTTATAGTAAAAGGTGATATGGTAGAATAAAAGTTTTAATATTTTATTGATATGGTTTGATTACACAGTTTGGTCATATGATTTACCAAACTTTGCGTCTGTAACATCACAAGAAAATAAATAATATGACATTTTCATATTTATTAATATTTTTTAAATAAATATTAATTTTATTTTAAAGGGGATTCTATATTTGATGGCGTACCTGACAGGCAACAAAGCGTTTCTTTGAAATCATATGTTTCACACTAATAATAATATAATAATATTTTAAATGGTAGTTAACACCTATTCATTGTATTAGCATGAATAAATAGAACTATCTTATATATGATAATATTTGTTCGTTAAATTTTTTTACATTCACCCAATAAAATTCATAGGCTTAAAATGTAAATGAAAATAATTTTAATCATAATTTAATTTAAAAGGACGATTTATCGCCTTTTGATGGAGAACCCTGGTTAAATTTAGTTTTATTCATTTTTATATTTTCTATTTTACAAACTAAAATTCTTCATTAGATTCCAGACATCAATATTTACTTTGGGTAAATTATTGTTATATTTCTGATAAAGTTCATTTTTGAATGTATAGTGAAAAATACTATATTTTAATTCAGAAGATTCTTTTAATATAATATATTTATATGGTTAGATTATCATTTTAATTGGTTATAAAGTGTAATTAGAATATATTTTTATGATTTAATCCAATGTTGGACATTGGAATTAATTTTACTTTGAAATTTGACATAAACAAGTGTTAATCTTTTGATATTTATTATTTCTTAAAAACACGATTTTTGTTTAGACATGCAGGAATTAATTTTAAATTAATTTCTACATCTTTTTTGTGAATTTTAAAAAATTGATTCCATATTAGAAATCAGTGGGACCAAATTTTGTAAATAGGTAACTTATATTTCTGGACATTTTAAATATTTATTTCAGTAAATGTTTTATTTACCATGATTAAATGGTAAATATAGTAAATAACAGTAAAATATAATATTAAAATAATATTAAAATACCCTAACATGTGTCCTAATCTTATTGTATGATACATAGTCGGCCATTGGCATCCATGGGTGAAATCGGGGACCCCATGGAGCCACATGGGAGTAATAATGACACTTTATATTAATTAATTTAAAGTAAAGACAAAAATGACATAAACAAATATATTTTAGTAAATAAATTTTAACATGGTGTTATATAAGTTATATTTTAGGGTAAAATTATTATTTGGAAGTATGAAATGATTTCTTATATCATGGTATTTTTTTTTTATTTTTTGAAATCAAATAAATTAAATTATTTATGACACAATAATGTAGTTATATTTACCTCATTATTAAATGATTTAAATATATAAGATAATAAATATTATAACAATATCAAAAACCTATCCAATTCTTATTATATGATATTATTTCGACCACGAGGCATCTCAACTTTGACTTTATTTTATTAGTTGTCCTTTTAAAACTGAAGACGGGGTTATAATAATATTATTGTTTCAAACTTTCCTAAAGAGAACCTCCTCTCCCTTATAAAAAGACCTCACATCCTACCCATTTATCACACTTCTCAATCATTTGGGTCGTGGTAAATATACTCCAATAAGATCCCACGATCCCTTTATTCATTCTAAAATCCTTATCTTAGGCAGAACACAATTCAAAAACCCCTTTTGATTCAAACCAATGGTAGTTACCTGATATAAAGGTAACACCTTCTCTTAAGTTCTTTTATTTTATTTTACTTTTTTAACCCCCTAAACTATTTTTATTCTTTTATTTTATAAAAAAAATAAGTATAATCAATATACTAGGTTGTTTTTATGATAATTATATGAACTAGACTTACACACACCTCCCTCTAATGTTTAAGGAACATAATTTCTCTGTGGATGGAAAACTAACCTCTCACGAAACTATGATTGTTCAATTAACTCATTCCACCTCTCATGGTGGCCATTATGATGGAACTATATTTATATATGATATATAGTATGTTTATGTTTTCTTTATGCATCAGTATTTTTCATTTATAGCATATTGTTATGGTTTCCATAATGGGTAAACGCGATAATTTCATTAGAGGATGTGCGGACTACCGCCCCCTCAAAGTGATATGACCCATTCATGCCACTGGCGGAACACATAAAAGATAGAATTTATGAAATTATGTAACATATATGACATAAATATTATACTAAAATTATAATATACCTATTAATCTCTACGTTTTCATTTCATTAAAATATGAAATAGAAATGAAAGTAGTGTTCATGCATAAGTATGGCTTATCGTCTCCATGAACGGTGCATTTCATTTATTATCTCCTAATGTCAAGTACTATTTTAAATACATATATATACTGGATATATATGACATATATGACATCTAAATTATAATATAATTATAGAGATAATGAAATTCTGACCACATGGAAAATTTATAATTATAACAAGTTCATTTTTACACAAGTTTCGAACATTGACAAAATGTCTGATATGAGCACAAATAATTAAATAATTTAATATCAAGTAAATATGTAAAATAAAAGGACTAATAAACATGAAAAAAATTATTAATCATGTACAAAATAACTTAAGTTAATTATTCAGGAAGAATAAGGAACATACAAGCGAGTCAAATCTGACAACAAGGTACGAGGTTTCTTATATCACATTTAATTATGTGGGATTTATTTGTTTCACCAATAATTTATTTCATGTGGTGTATTATGTACTTACATTGGATATATATTATCAGTATTATCTTTATATTAATGGTATTCTGTGATTATTTTGATGGTTAGTAATTTTTTGTTATATGATTCAATTAAATACAACGTGGTAAGGGATATTTATCTCACTTCTTATTCATGTGAGATTCATGGTATATCTTCCACTATTTCCTTTTGTGTGGTTTATGTACTGCGCATGGATTTACTCTTTTTATAAAATATTTTAATTTATGGGTATTTACATATTCTTTATATGATCCTTCTTTCATGGGGTGTGCGTTTCGAAAGATACCAAATTGGTAAGGTATCCTTTCACCCTCCTATTTTAGGCCATGACTTTATTTTTTGTATTATAGTCCCATTTTATTATGTGGGGGATTTTTCTTCTATATATTTACTACTGTAAATTTCCTTTCAAAATGATGAGAGTCCCTTTCTTCTCACATCAATTGTTATTCTGAAATTTTATGTGATGCTCTTAGGCTACCAAATTTTCGTAAAAACATCACATCTTCTCTTTCTTTTCAAGATTCCTTTTCTTGTGGTATATCACCCAAACATCAACAACATGAACCTATTAATATTTTATTTTTTCCCTATACTATAAAATTACTCATTTATGGATGGGATATCTTTTTCCCATATTTTTTTATTATTTTCTAAAACAATGTTATATAGCCAATATGCTGCAGAAGATTGGTCACAAAATTTCTCTCTATTTCCCTTATGAAATTCCCATGTTTTATTTATATGAATACCCAGACCTATTTCGTTTTTATGGGTTTTCATAAATACAAAAAAAGGATATATTTTATTCTGTAATTAACATACAGATAACCCACACTCCCTTTCCATAGGATATAGAAGAAATAATGATCTTATTTTTATGTACTTCTTAAAACTTCATGATTCTGAAATGAATCCCATTTATTTATTCTCTGTGGGTTATTTATGAAATGTCTTATTATGTTCTATTTGGCTCCCATGAATGTAAATACATATTAAGGGTGTTCCCTAATATCTCTTCAATGCATTGGGTAAAGAATTTATCTTTAGAGATGGTAAGTTTCACGATACCTTGGTGAATAACCTTGGAAATTTTTTTATGACACCTCAGGGTTGTACCTTGGTGACATGTTAATGAATGTATAAATTAAATGTTGTAGACACTTATGAATTTTATGTTTCAGTTTATTATATTTATGATATGTCTATACATCTATTGCTCATGTCTTTAGGTTTTTTAGTTCTCATTGATATCACAAGTAAACTGATTCCCTTTCTTCCCTTACTCAGCCTTTTGCTCACCCTTTCCTTTGATATACGTCTTCGGGTTATAAAATACACTAATTGTACTTAGGGTGATCCTCTGATGAATCCCCAAAATTTTATTAAAAGATATTATTTTTTTATATTCATGTATAATGTTCCTGATTTCCAAGACAGAAGACATTAAAGATCCTCTTTTTCTAAAATGAAATGAAGAGTTATGTAATAGAAAGGCGGGATGATAATGTTGGTATCAAATGATATTTTAGTTATTTATTAATTTTAGGCTATGAAAACATTAGGAAGAACCCTATAGAATGTTTTAAATATAGAAAAACTTCCTGGTATTTTTGTGAGTATGGAGTAAGTGGTTTTTCAAGAAAATATATCCCTGTCTGGATATGAGAAGAACTATCTTAATGTGTTGGGATGAAAATGAATGGTATAAGAAAACCATTAAGGTCGAAAAATCTTAGGGTTACTTCTGTGTTTTATAAAAATTACAACACACAGACAGTGTGACAACCCTTTACGTCGGACAAAGCTGTGGGAATCGAACCCACATCCAATGTGTGATTGGGTTTTAGCGCCTACCACTGGCCTACGTGAAGTACCTGGTTGGTATGACATATTATTTTTAGTAAAATGATTATATGGATCTAGAATAAGTTGATTTTGGGAACTTATGTTTTATCAATTGGATATCCTTAGTATAGGTAAATGATTTGGTGATTAAATGATAAAGGTTATTTGGGAAGATGTTTCTCTTTTGGAATATTATATGCCCAAGGAAAATAAAATAACACAGGATTTCATTTGTGGACGAATGATTGTAATTTTTATTTTGTAATAATCTATGTATTTATTATGGACATATGGTGATTTGGGTTATTTCTGTAAAATGATTAACCTAGCATAGGGAATATTTGATTGGGTTAATTACACGCTATTATGAGACTTTAAGAGTTGTCGGTGTTATTTGGAGATAGATGTTAATATTTATTGTGGAAGACTATGTGATTAAATCATTCTGAATTTTTGGTTTCAATCATTTATTGGATTATATTGAATAATTTTAAGGACGATTGTGTAGTTAATGGTATTTTTGAAAATTTGGTTACATTTTGTTGAATTTTGGAGATTAATAGTAGTATTTATTTTTATAAAGGATTAGCCTTCTTGGGGATTATATGATCTCATACTAACCATTTTTGATTTAGTTTATTTATAAAGACAAGGTATGTTGGGACCATGTTGGATGGATAAGGATGTAAGAAAAGGTTGCTGCTACAGAGTGTTGTCTTTTGTTGTCAAAAAGCTAAATCAATTAACTTTGTAAAGCACTTGAAAACCAGACGATGCTTTGCTGATATGTATTTCTAAAATATCATAAGTCCGGAGAACATGTGATGCAAGCGTCTTGATGGAAATGTGGAGAAATGATGATTCCAGACATATATTGTTTTGATTGGAAGGAGTGATGCTGCTGGAAGATAGGGAAGTTTCTGTACATCCCAATGTAACTCTGACGATGCTAGATCTGGTTTTAAAGAGATAAATATCACGATAGTGGAATTCATGATAAATGGATAATAATGGTTATGGGAAGCAGTGAAGAGAGAAACTGAAAAAGCAATGGACAATATGGGGGCTGTAGAAAAGCATAGTTTAAGGTGGTTCCATTTTCCAGTGTTTTCCAAATTTTAGGGCCTGAAAATCAGAAGATGAAGATGTGTTTTTGGAAATGGATGGAGCGTGCACGGTTGAAGATGGTTTATATTTTTGCATTCAAGGCATGATTAATGTTCAGAACAACAAAAAATGAAATAGGCATGGAGTGCGCATATATTTAGGCAAGTTGCACACAAAAATGAAGTGGTGCACACAATATATGTGGGTTGCGTGAAATATTTGTGGGAGGCGCGAAATAGTAGTGAGATGCCCGAAAAATCAGAGGGATGCACCAAAAGTAGAGTGGAGCGTGAAATAGAGGAATGAATTTTTCAAGAAAAATGTGTTCTGAGATCAGATGTTCGAAAATTGGAAAAGGCATGAGGTGCACGAAATATTGGAACATTGCGCGAAATGTGAAGTTGCGTGAAAGATTTTTTACATGAATGAAGATTGTTTTATGCCCTGATTAGTGGTTTTCATGCTGGGTCAAAAATTCCTATAAATATGATGCTAACCGTTCACATTTGTGAATGCTCGACAATAAGAAGAAATCCCGAGCTCTAGTGCGCGTAAAATTAAATTCTAAGTGAGATGCGCGAAAAGAAAGTAGTTTGGGCGAAAAGAGGACAGCTGCGCGAAAAGAGAAAAAGTTGTGCAAAAAAGGGAAGTTGCGCAAAAATGTTTTTCACACAAAAAAGAAATTTTTACACACAACTGAAATAATCCAGTACCACAAAATCCACAAGAAAACAATCATTTGATGTAGAATACATGGAGTAGGATATACCCTTACACTCGTGTAGCACTTGTGGAACAAACTGCAAGTGCATGTGCACCCTTTTATCACAAATAGGGAATTACAGTATCTCAGTGCTTCTTTACAATTGAACATATGTATTGTATGAAGTACAGATCTTCACTTTCCTACCCAGAAGCTGGTAAGAACATCCATACGCACAACTAAATATGTGCGCATATCTCAAATTTTTCGCATAACCTTTAGGATACCATGCGCGCAATTCAAATGTCTTGTTTTCTTGTGTATTGTGTGGTAATGGATTATTTCGGTACCATACCAAGGACGTAGCTACTCTTGTTGAGTAGGGAACCTTGTAATTCTTGTGTTCCCATGTTTGTGTGTGTTCTACAGAGAAGAAAATCTTTCATAGGAGGTGAAGGTAGTTTCAATTTTAAGGAAACATAAAAAGAAAAAGATATCACTGATTCACCCCCTCCCCCAATCAGTGATACATGGATCCTGACTGGGAACTTCAATTGGTATCAGAGCCAGGTTTCCTTCATTTATTCGTTGCAGAAGTAGTAGAAGAGAAGTGTGGATGGAGATTCTAAATTGCGTGAACTGTAAGGGGATTCCAATTTTTGATGGAATTAACTATCCCATAAGGAAGGACAGAATGATGCCTTATATTATGTCTCTTGGATACGAAGTTCTTGAAACTACAACAGATGGATTTCCTGCTATTGATGACAAGGTTCCTCTTACTCCTATCGATAAGAAGAATCTTTATAATGATGGAAGAGATAAAAATGCATTACTCTCATCACTTTCTGAGAGTGAGTTTTTAAGAGTGAAAGGTGTCACTACAGCTAAAGGCATCTGGGATAGGTTAATGAATATCTATGAAGGAAATACAAAAGAGAAGAAGGAAAAACTACAAATCTGGAGGCTGAAGTATGAAGATGTGAAAATGGGAGAATCTGAATCTGTTGGGGACTTCTTTACCAGGGTTAATGACATTGTTAGTACAATCAGATGTCTTGGTCAAAATATGGAAGATGCTAAAGTTGTTGAGAAGGTATTGAGAATTCTGCCTGACAAATTTGATGTTATAGTTTCATCACTGGAAGACTGGGACCCTAAAACATTATCTCTTGATAATTTTCATAGTACTCTCATCACTTATGAGATGAGAAGGGAGAAGACCATTAAGAGAAAAGAAAAATCTGATAGATAAATGTCTTTCAAGGTAGAAAAGAAAGAGAAGTCGTAGAAAATTCATATTCAAGAAGCTTGTGAATCCGACTATGAAAATAAGTTATGTCAATATTTTGATGAAATTGTATCATTGTTTTTGAAAAATGTTAAAATATGCCTAAGGAAATACAAAGGGAAACTCCCTTTGAAATGTTTTGAATGTGGAGAAGTTGGCCACTTTTCAGATAATTTTCCTCAAAAAGGGAATGGCGACATCAGTGTTGAAGAAGACAGAGGACCAAGATGGTTATGGAAGAAATAGGGTCAAAAAAATAATTATTTTGGTAGAAGTCAAAATAAAAATTTCTTTAAATCAAAAGGAATAATCTTTCTGTCAAGAGATGATGAATATGATGATTGCAAGACTGAATCTGAAAAATCTGCTACTGAGAAATCTAGAGAGAGTAACTTTTTTGCAACAGTGAATAATGATGATTATGAGAGTAGTAGTACTGAATAATAAAAAACTCAACTTGAACAGTATCTAAAAGAAGATCTGAAGGAATGTTTGAGGAAGATCAGAATGCTTGAGAAAGAAAACAAGAAGTTGATAAATAAAAATTCAACATTAGACAATAAAGAAGGTTTTACTGATGAGAAAATCAAGATGGAAAAGGATATTGATGATCTGAAAAATTCTCTTTAGAATACAATGAATCTTAATGATCATCATTAAGTAAATCTGAAGGAAAAATAAGAAGAGTTGGAACTTGCCCAACAGAAACTGTATAAAGCAAAAGAAATGAATATCAGTTCAAAAAATTCTATCTCATAAATTGGTGAATGTTCCATTAAGAATGAACCAAACAAGGATCCAAAAAAGTTACCTTCAATGGTTGAATGGAAAGAAAAAACTGGTTCTGATAAGAACAAGGCTGGAAAGGTCAAGTTTGTGGTGAAAGTCAGCAATGATGAAAAGTCAGAAGTGCATCAAAATAATGACTCAAGAAAGACTTCGAATACCTATGGTCCAGTTAAATGTGAACTGAGAAAGGGAGTTACAAATTAAAACATTAAGGTTGATGACAAGAATAGTTCTTTTAACAAGATTATTGAGAAGCGTGTTCAAAAATCTGGTTAGTATAGAAGTTTCAGAGGTAAATATTCTTTCTATGGTTACTGCTGGTATTTTGGTGGATTCGGACACATGGAAAATATGTGTTGGTTCAACCAACAACATTACAACTATTCCACCTATTTTGAAAGACATGGACTGAGGGGTAGTCAGTCCGTTCAAAATAGAAAGTCTTCAAATAAATTTCATAAGATATCTGAGATGACTGGTGTGAAAGTTGAGAATAAGTTCCAACCACTGTAAGCTATTTTTGAAATATTTGATCGACCTAGACATCTTTCCAAGGGCTTCCATAGTGTGTTACCAGAGCAACAAAATATTATTAATAATTATCAAAATCTAGAGTTTTTAAAAGCTGAAAGGGACAGGTCAGATAAGTCCGAAAAGAAAGAATGCATTGTTGTCTGGCCAAAATACATTGATTTGGCTAGGAAATTGGAACAAGCACAACAGAATGTGATGAAAAATGAATAACAAAAAGAACTTGTTGTTGAAACTGCTTTGAAAGCTACAAAAGGAGAATGTCCATGGAATCATGATAGTGGATGTTTTTCTCATATGATAGGAGATATAAATATACTGAAGAATGTGAATGACATTAAAGAAGGAACTGTGAGATTTGGAAATGATGAATCTCTAAGGATGAATGTTGTTGGATCGACCATCATTGGAAAAGAATAGATGAAATCCAGAAAAACACTATATGTTGATGGGATGAAACATACCCTGCTTAGTGTGTCACAACTCTATGATGAGGGAAAAAAACTGATCTTCAGAAAAGATGGATTTGTTGTGAAAAGTGAATATTATGGATATATAGTTACAAGTGGCCAATGTACAAGAGGGAATTTGTTCCAAGTTGGTGAAGTGCATAACTCTTATTACATGGGTGTAGTGGATGAAAATCAGTTATGGCATAAAAGTTTGGGGAATATGTGTCAGTGAAATATGTGCAAGATATCAACACGAGATGGTGTCCGAGATATGAATGATTTATCAAGAAGAAGAGATTAGCGCTGCAATATTTGTGAAAAAGGGAAGATTGCAAACTCTTTTCATAAGAAAGTTGAAATTCATTCAAAACAACCCTCGGAACTTTTACATTCCGATATATGTGGACCAATGATCAGACAATCTACAAATGGAGATAATTACTTCATTACTTTCATTGATGACTTTATTCACATTACTTATGTTATGTACATGAGACATAAGTCAGATGATCTAAAAATGATTAAGAGTTTCAAAAGGAAAGTAGAGAAGGAATGTGAGTACTCAGAGAAGAAGTTGAGAACTGATAATGGTGGAGAGTATAATAATAAAGTGTTTGAACGTTAATTTGAGAAACATGGAATTCGGCATGAGTTCATTTCACCATAAACACCTCAACAAAATGGGGTTTCTGAAAGGAAGAATCAAATTCTAGTGGAAATGGGGGGAACTATGTTACATGAACATAGTGTTTCTCATTATTATTGGAGGCAAGCCATGAGCACTACTGTGTATATTCAGAAATGATGTTTCTATAGGAAAAACTCAAATATGACTCCATAAGAAATGTTCAATGGAAAAACTCCATGTCTGAAACACTTGAGAGTTTTTGGGAGTCCATGTATTATAAAGAAGAAAGTTGGAAATCTGGGAAAGTTTGAGCAAAGAAGAGATGATTAATTTTTCTTGGCTATGCTCCAGAAGGAAGAGGATATAGATTCTTCAACAAAGAAACATGAATAATTATTCATTCTTAAGATTTTAATGTTGTTGAAAATGATGAGAAAGAAAAGCAGTCATATGTTGATGTGGAAGTCATGTGGATAGAGAATATAATTTTAACAATTCTGATAATGCTGCAGACTGTGTTAATCCTACTCAAGAAAGGGAATCTGACTCATAAATCTTGAGTGATGAGGATGAAGTTCAAAAAACACATCCTAGGCTGAGGAAACAAATGGAGGCTCGGAACAGTATTAGAGATAAAAATCAGAGGGTTCAAACAAGAAGAACAATGAATGCTATATCACAAACTTCTCTTTATTAGAAAGTTGAACTGAGTGAAGTAGGTGAACCATTTGAGAATCCAGAATGGGTTCATGCTATGAATGTAGAGCTCGATCAGATAGAGAAGAATGATACTTGGGAACAAGTACCCAAGCCGGAAAACAAGAACATTATTGTTACAAAATGGGTTTTCATGAACAAGCTGAATGAACAAGGTAAAGTAATAAAAAAAATCAAGATTGGTTTGTAAAGGGTATTCAAAAATTGAAGGCATTGATTTTGATGAAACCATTTCTCCAGTGGAAATATTATAAAAAATCAGAATATTTCTTGATATTGCTGCACAACAAGGTTACAAAATATTTCAAATCGATGTAAAATCAACATTTTTAAATGGTGACCTAGATGAGGAAGTTTACATTGATCAAACGGGTGTATTTTTTATTGGAAAGGATGAATGTTATGTGTGCATGTTGAAAAAGGATTTGTATGGGCTAAAAAAGCTCCAAGAGCATGGTATTCTAAATTAGATACATGCTTGAGGAAGATGAATTTTATGAAAGGTAGAGTTGACAACAATATTTATATAATAGAGTGTCAGGAGTTTTCATTGATCTTCATTGTTTATGTCGATGCCGTTATCTTTGCGGGAAATGATGAAATATCATGTGAAAGATTTTCTGTGGAGATGAAGAAGTTATTTGAGATGTCGATGCTAGGAGAAATGAAGTACTTTCTTGGGCTACGAATTTCACAGAAGAAGAATCACGTCTTTCTGTCTCAAGAAAAATATGCTAAGAAACTTATAATGATGTTTGGCATGGAAAATTCAAAACCAGTTTCCACAACTATTTCAGGGGTAAGCAAGTTGTCTAAAGATGGAGAAGGCAAGGAAGTTGATCAGAAAGAATTTCCAAAGCTGATTGGAAGTATGTTTTATTTGACTGCCTCAAGACCTGACATTGTCTATATAGTCACATTATGTGAAAGATTTCAGAGTTCTCCTAAAGAATCACATCTGATCGCTAGAAAAAGAACTCTCAGATATATCAAAGGCAATTTTTTTATTGGAATTTGGTATGATGGCTCAAAAAATATTGATCTATTTGGGTATTCTGATGCTAATTGGGCAGGAAATGTTGATGATCAAAGATCCACATCTGGTGGAGTTTTCTTTTTGGGGAAAAGTTGTGTTAGGTGGCATACCAAGAAACAGAACACAGTAACTCTTAGCACAGGTGAAGCTGAGTATGTTGCTGCTACTCAAGCTGCAACTCAACTAATGTGGATGAAGACTCAACTAGAAGATCTACTTGTTGAAGTAAAACTACCATTGCTCTTAGGTTGTGATAATCTGAGTGTGATCAATCGTACAAGGAATCGGGTACGAATGTCTCGTTCAAAAGACATTGAAATAAAGTACCACTTCACCAAAGACCATGTGGAGAAGAATGGATTGAGGATGGAGTATGTTCCTACATCTGAACAAGTAGCTAATATCGTCACAAAACCTCTACCAAAGGAACCATTTGAAAAATTGAGGTTAAAAATGGGAATCCAACCTCCATATAATCAAGGTTGAGGTATGTTTGTCTTTCCCATCTCTCCTCTTACATTTGGATAGTGTTTTCTAGGGGGAGAATTGTTTCATAAATTTATCCTTATGGAATCGTGCATAAAGGGGGAGTTGTGGGTATGCTATAAATTCTTCATGTATGTGTGTGAACTATTCTAACTGTTTTTTGGAGTGGTTGTAGGAGATATTTTTGTTTTCAAGGAAAGTTGAAGAAGTGAAGAATGTTGAAGAAGAATCTTGAAAGATGCTTTGAAGATGGTTGAGGAGGTACGTTCATGAGATTTCATAGTCACGGCTTTTGGATATCATGGTTTTGGCTATCAATACTAATTGTTTCCTACAATGAGTTAGCTCACGTAGGCTTAGAATTGTTGATAAGTAATCCATTGCATAAGGTTACAATGTTCAGTGATTTATAAATCTAGGTTGAAAAAAAAATCCAAAATGTGAGATTTTTGGGACAATGTTGGATGGATAAGGATGAAGATGTGTTTTTGGAAATGGATGGATCATGCAAGATTTAAGATGGTTTAGATTTTTTTGATTCAAGGAATGATTCAAGGTCAGAACATCGAAAAATGAAAAAGGCATGGAGTGCGCGTAAATTTAGGCATGTTGTGCACAAAAATGAAGTAGTTCGCACAATATATGCGGGTTGCGCGAAATATTTGCGAGAGGCGCGAAATAGTAGCAGGATGCACGAAAAATCCGTGGGATGTGTGAAAAGTAGAGTGGTGGGGAAAATATAAGAATGATGTTTTTTCACAAAATGTGTTTTGAGTTTAGAAGTTCGAAAATTGGCAAAGGCATGAGGTTCACAAAATATTGGGGCATTGCGTGAAATGTGAAGTTGCGTGAACGATTTTTTACGCGCATTAAGAGGGTTTTACGCGGGGATTAGTGGTTTTCACTCCGGGTCAAAAATTCCAATAAATATGAGGCTAACCCTTCTCATTTGTAAATGCTCAATAATAAGAATAAATCTCGAGCTCTGGTGCGCATAAAATTCTATGATAAGTGAGATGCCTGAAAAGAAAGGAGTTTGGGCAAAAAGAGGACAGCCACACTAAAAAATAATAAGTTGCGCGAAAAAGGAAGGTTGCGCGAAAATGTTTTTCGCACCAAAAATGAATGTTTACATTCAAGACATTTGAATTGCGCGCATGTTATCTTAAAGGCTACACGAAAAATTTGAGGCCTGCACACATATTCAGTTGTGCATATGGGAGTTCTTACCAGCTTTTGGGTAGGAATGTGAGGATCTGTACTTCATAGAATACATCTGTTCAATTGTAAAGAAGCACTAAGATACTGTAATTCTCTATTTGTGATAAAAGGGTGCACACTAACTTGCGGATTTTTTTTCCAAGTGCTACATTATTGTAAGAGTTTATCCTACTTGTTGTATTCCACATCAAAGGATTGTTTTCTAGTGGATTATATGGTACTGGATTATTTATGTACCATACCAAGGACGTATTTACTCTTGTTGAGTAGTGAACATTGTAAATCTTGTGTTCCTGTGGTGGTGTGTGTTCTACAGAGAAGAAAATCCTTAACATTTGGCGAAGGTTGTTTCAATTCTAAGGAAACAAAAAAAGAAAAAGATATCACTGATTCACCCCCTCCCCCACTCCGTGATTCTTGGATCCTGACTGGGAACTTCAAGTTAAATATATAGTTCTTCATTTGTGTATTATGTGATTCTCAAGAAAATCATTAATGTGGGTTAACGCGGGTGACCATTTTCTTGTGGTTAAGTTTCTCATAATCATGTTTTCTATCACTTTCCATCAGAACTTGACAATTTTCTTTCACTTCTATATCCATGTTTTCATGCATGGAATCCTAATATGGGTTAACGCGGGTGACCATTGTATGTCTCTTTCATTCTTTTAAAGTGATAGTTTTGCTGACTATTTTTCCGATGTGGGACATTCAATGAAGTTTCAAAGCCAAATTTTTGAATTGTGTGGAAAATATTTCCAAAAGGGGGGAGGAATGTAATATCTGATGAAAATAATGAATATTACATTTTCATATTTATTAATATTTTTTATTTGAATATTAATTTTATTTTAAAGGTAATTCTATATTCAATGGAGTACCTGACACGAAAAAATGGGTTTCTTTGAAACCTTATGTTCCACGCTAATAATATAATATTATTATTTTAAATGATAGTTAAAACCAAGTCATTGTATTGGTAGGAATTAATGTAAATAACATAAATATGATAATATGTGTTTAATAAATTTTTTTACACTCATCTAATAAAAGTCAGAGACGTAAAATGTAAATGAATCTAATTTTAAGCATAATTTACATTTAAATGATGATATACCAAATTTTGATAGCAATCCCTCATTAAATCTAGTTTTGGTCATTTTTATATGTTTCATTTGACAAAGTAAAATTCTTCTTTTTATTTTTCTGATAAAATTCATTTTAATGAATAGTGAAAAATACTGTATTTTAATTCAAAAGTTCCTTGTAATCTATCTTATTTATATGGTTTTATTATCATTTTAATTGTTTATAAAGAGTAATTAGAATATATATTTACCAGTTAATCCAATGATGGACATTGTAATTAATTTCACATTGAAATTGTACATAAAATAGTGTCAATCTTTTGATTGTTATTATTTCTTATAAACACACCTACTATTTTTTACTTCGGGAATTAATTTTAAATTAATTTCTTCCACTTTTGTGTTTTGGATTTATAAAAATGGATTCCATAGTTTGAATAAGTAGGTAAAAATTGTGTAAATAGGTAACTTTTATTTTTAGAAATTTTAAATTTTTATTTCAGTAAATATTTTATTTACCATGATTGAAGGGTTAATATAGTAAATAATGGTAAATAATAATACTATAATAATATTAAATTACCCTAACATTTATCCTAATTCTATTGAAAGATACCTTGCCGACCATGGGAATCATTGTGTCAAATTTGTGACCCCATGGAGGCACATGGCAGTAATAATGACACTTTTTATTAATTAATTTAATGTAAAGACAAAAATGACATAAACAAATATCTTTTAGTAAATCAATTTTTACATGCGTTTATATAAGTTTTAATTTAGACTATAAATACAATTTATAAAGCTAAAAATATTTCCTACATAATGGTTATTTTCTTATAATTTTTTGGAATCAGTTATATTAAATTATTTATGACACAATAATGATGAAATATTTACCTCATTAATAAATGCTTTATATAAATAAGTTTATAAATATTAAAAAAATATACAAAACATGTCCAATTCATATTGGGTGACTTTATTTCGACCATGAGTCTTCTTTAAATTCTATTTTAATTTTTATTTGAACTTTTGCAACTGAATATGTGGTTATAATAAATTAATTGTTTCAAATATTCCTAAATATCTCCTCATATCCCTTATAAAAAGCCCTCATTTCCTACCCATTTATCATACTTCTCAAGCCTTTATCTCATGAAACCTATAATAAAATAAGCTACCAAGATCACTATATTCATCCTCGAAGCCTTACCATAGGCAAAAAACACTTCAAGATATAGGTTTGGTTCAATCTAAATGGAGTTACCAGATTTAAAGGTAATGTCTTCTCTTAAGTTCTTTTGTTTTATTTTAATTATCCAACCACCTAAACTCTTTTTATTCCTTTATTTTATAACAACACCAGTATCCTAAATATACTATGATGATTTTATGTGAATTATACGAACTACACTTACACACACCTCCATCTAATGGATGAAGAACATAATAAATCATTGGATGGAAAACTAACACCTCAAGAAATGATGATTGTTCAATTAAATCCTACAGCCTCTCATGGTGACCATTATGATGGAACTGTATTTATATATGATATATATTACATTTTTGTTTTCTTTAATCTTCTATAATTTCCATTTATAGAAAACCTTTATGGTTTCCATAATGGGTAAACATGATAATTTCATTTGAGGAAGTGCGGACTACCGCCCCCTCAAAGTGATATGACTTGTTCATACCATACATGGAACTCATAAAGTATATAATTTATGAACATATGTAACATATATGAAAAAAATATTATAACAAAATTATAATATACCTTTTAATAACTATGTTTTCATTTCATTAAATTATGAAATAGAAGTGGAATTAGCATTCATGCGTACGTACGACTTACCGTCTCCATGAACTGTTCATTTCATTTCTTATCTCCAAATGTTATGTAAAATTGAAAATACATATATATAACAGATATATATGATATATAAGACATATAAATGATTAATGTTATTCTGTAGATAATATAAATTTTACCACATGGACAATTTATAATTATAACAAGTTCATTTTTTACTATAGTTCTGAACATTGACAAAATGTCGGATTTGAGCTCAAATAATTAACTAATAGTTATAGCAAGGTAATAAGTAATATACAAGGATTAATAAAATTGAAAATTATTATTAATAAAGTATAAAGTAACTTATTTTTATTATTAAGGAAGAACAAGTAACATATGATCAAGTCAAGTCAGACAATGAGGTTATGGATTTTAATCTCACATTTAATTCTGTGGGATTTCCATTGTACACCACTAATTTAATGAATTTGGTGTTTTGTGTACTAAAATTGGATATATATTATCAGTATTATCTTTATATCCATGTAATTTAGTGATTCTTTTGGTGGTTAGTAATTTTTGGTCATACGATTCGATTGAATAAAACGTTGAAATGGATTTTTATCTCACTTCTTATTCCTGTAAGATTCATTGTATATTTTCCACTATTAACTTTTGAGTGGTGTATGTACTGATAATTATTTTAAACTTTTTATAATATAATTTCTTTTATGGTTATTTACATATTATTTATATGATCCTTCTTTAATGGGGTGTACGTTTCAAAAGTTACTAAATCAGTAATGGATCCCTTCAGCCTCATCTTTTAAGTCATGAATTCCTTTATATTATGTCATATAGTTCCATTTTATTATGTGAGGTATTGTTTTTATATATATTTACTACTTTAAATTTTATTTCCAAATGATGAGGGAACCTTTCTTCTCTCATCAATTGTTTTGCTTAAATTTAAAGTGATGTCGTTAGGCTTCCGAATTTTCGTAAAAAAATTGAATATTCTCTTTCCTTTCAAGTTTCCTTTTCTTGTGGTATGTTATCCAAATTTCCACACCATTATTATATTTATATTTTATTTTTTACCTCTACTATAAAATGATTCATTTATTTATGGGAGACCCTTGTCACCTCTCTTTTAATTATTTTCTAAAACCGTGCTATATAGTTGTTATGCTGTAGAAATTTCGTCACACAATTTCTCTCTCTTTCTCTCAACAAATCCTCTTGTTTTATTTATATGAATACCCAGACCTATTTAGTTTCTATGGGTTTTCATAAATATAGAAAAGGATATATTTTATTCTTGATTTTTCATACATATAACCCTCACTACCTATACATGTGTTATGGATGACATAATGATCTTATTTTTTAGTACTTTTTAAAATGTCATGATTTTGAAATGAAACCCATTTCTTTTATTCTATATGGGTTATTTATGAAATATTTTATTATGATCTATGTGGATCACATCAATGTAAATACATATTAAGGTTGAACCCTGATAGCACTCTAATGCACTGGGTAACGAATTTATCTCTAGAGATGACAAGTTTCACAATTCTTCGGTGAATAAACTTGGAAATTTGTTTATGAAACCTCGAGGTTATACCTTGGTGATATGTTAATGATTTTCTATATGAAATTTTTTTGTCACATATGAAAGTTCTGTTTCATGTACTTTTAGTTATGATATGCCTATAATTCCATTTCTCATGTCTTTATATTTTTATGTTCTTATTGATATCACAAGTAAACGGATTCTTGTGATTCCCATATGAGCCCTTCTGCTCAGCCATTCCTTGGAAGTAAGACTATAGGTTATACAATGTAGTAACTATACTAGGGATGAACATATGATGAAGCTTTACAAGTGGATTGGAATAATTTTTTATGTTACTTCCATGTAATATGATATGAATTTCCAGAACATTAGACTTTAAAGATCCTATGTTTGTAAAATGTAATGAATATTTATGTTATAAAAAGGTGGGATGCTGCAGTATCAAACATGCAGTAGCCACTACCAACGCCAGAACTGATCTAACTACAAAAATTCATGTTTTATCCCACATTTTGAAAATATTCTAGTATCCTTTATCAATTTCCAGGACCTACTGCACAACTTTGTTGCATGGTTTGACCAAACATGCTCAAATCATGTGGTATCTTCTATTCAGTTATTGGAACATCAACATGGTTACCTCGTATGGGCCACATTGTTTCTACTAATCGTGCAATGCACGTGTATAAGAAAAGAATCTTCTCAATCTCCAAAAAATCTATATTTTAACCAATACTGAATCCAAATCTCAACCAAAAATTCCCAAGATCAGAAAAATAATAAAATAAATTATTTTTCGAATGTAGGGTGTGATATTTTAAATGAATAATTAAGATTTTATCAAATTACAAATGGGATTAAATTTATAATAAACAAAATAAATTAAGAAAATATTTCTTACTGAGGTTTTGTTTTGATAGAGAGAAATGAAACCAAATTTAACAACAATTATGTTTTTTGGAAAGAGAGAAAATGAATACTCATGCCTTATGTACGAGTTTGTATATGAAGTTATGTATAAAAAATGTGATTCTAGCTGACATGATGAATAACTTCTTATATAATAAATATAATATATAGTAAAATTTCATATATATATTTCCCTATGTACTTATTAGTTAAGTTTTTTTTATAATAACCCCAAGAAATCCCATCAAGACATCCAGTTTCAGAATGTATATGCTCATAAATTATGACATTGAGGGTATCTATTTCTTTCGAAAAATTGATTGATGAAAAGTATAATGCAAAGAGTGGTCACTCCACTAGTGGTTCTGATGAAGTCCATTCCAGTCCCCCATCCCCCCTTATCACCATCAAACATCAAAATGAAAATGAAGAAGAAAAAATGGAAATTATATTATAGAGAATGCTAAGGAAGTATTTAGAAATATTGTACATAAATATTTCTTATTTTAAATAAAGATTCTTATTTTATAAATTAAAAACAATAATATTACATTTTCATTTTCCATTTCTAGATGAAATTCAAGAGAAAGAGGTAATGGGCTCATTTATCCTTAAGGGTAGGATGGACTTCCTAGACATTATTATAGGAATGTCAAAACACCCCAGCTGCATAAGTGGATTCTAAGATAGTGCTAGTATTAAGAATGATTTTGGTCATCATAGTAACTGATCAAGTGACCCCTAAATTCAATCCTTAAAATATGTGATGAAATATTTGAACCAGTATAAAGGATATCAAATTCAACTATCTATGTAGTATATTTTAGAACAATTGATGAGACAATCATAGTCTACCCATCATTCCCAACATGTCAATCGTATCTGGTCAGTTGTATGGCCAATACAACCATACTAGCTACACCACCCTGACTAGGCTTCCTACTAGGATCATCCTCCTCCTCTCTCAAACCCAAACTTATACTATGATTTATATGATGAAGATTCTCAAATAGATATTCTAGCATTAAGAATCATGCATTTTTTCTAGGATTCTTTATATCACATTTTTATGTTGATGGGTTATGTTATAGTATCAGAACATGATATTATTGATCCTATTACTCTACTACCATTTATTAATAAGTATTTTTCCATAGATATGGATTTTCTACGTTATTTTTTACTTTTTTAGTGTAGCCTTATTCATTATCTTTCTTATGACATATTCATTTTTTTTAATAATAATTTCATCTTATTAAAAATTACATATAATATTTTTTTACATTTGACATATATACGAGTATAAAAAAATATGAAATTCCAAAAATGAAACAAAAGCATCAGGTACAAACAACAGTATATAGTTCTAATATTTCTATGGGTTACAATTATTATCTTATGATTATTTTTCTTTGGGTAATGTCAATGAGTTTTGTATGATGTATGACATATACAGAGTAGACTATCTGATGGGAATATTATGAAAATATATCAGTGATCTAAACAATTTTCAGGATATCATCATGATTGTGTTTGAGGTGTTTTCCATGAATATAAATTGACATTTCAATTTTTTTATATATAATTAAATATGGATTAAATTGAGTAACTAAATTAATTTTTTAATTAGGAATTTATAAACTATTATTATGAAAAAGGATACCATATATATTATGATTTTATTGATCAATAATTCATTTCCACGGATGTGTAATATGTGAAAATCCTAACATAATTTCATAAATATGTGAGAGATTATTACAAACGGAGATTGGGTGTCATAGATTACATTTATTGATGAGTAAAAACACCAACATAATTATTAGATAATGTTATTTATACCTTAATTAATTGTGATCTATTTTTATTATAGTAGTCATTGGATTTTAGGAATATTCTTCCCACATGAATGAACTATATATCAATTTTTCTCGTCACTAAGTGATGTTCGTAAAACATTTACCATATTGTTAGAAATGTATGTTTTACTAATTTATATATTTTTATTATATTTTATTATTATTGTATATATAATTACTATTAGTTGATATATTAAAATGTAGGTCATGGAAAATTTTTAACCAAGATCACAAGTCGATATAGAACCCAAATGAAATCAAATATCTGAATGTAGTAGTAATTTTTTTATATATTAGATATTATTATGATTTTTGATATATATATATATATTGTTTTTTATAATCATGTTACTATTTTATAATCATTGTTTCATCGTCAATAAAGACATATTTTATGTGTCTATTATTTTCTGCGTTTAATATATTATATAATAATGACTATGGTAACTACTATATTTTTTAAGGATAGTTTTATTAATTAATTTATATTTTCTATCTAACTATTCTATTTTTTAATCTCATATCATTCAGTATTATTGTAGAAAATACAGTTTTGTGTCGTCTTATATTCAAAATTCACTTATTAATATTCAATTTTTGTTTGTGCCTATATTTTTAGTATGATTACAGTTTAGGGTATGTATATTATAATCATTATGATTAATATTACATTTTCCTAATTAAAAGTGTAGAAAAAACTAATTCTTTTTTATAATAGGTGCTTTAACATGATTATATCCTATGAATTCTTCAACGATATCCAAAAAATATCATGTTTTAAATTTTAGGTATGTGTTTTGTAATTCGAATTTATAATAAAAATGCATAGATATTTTTTATTAACTATATTAAAGTATGCATGTTTTTATATATTTTGTGTCAATGAAACTTGTTATTTGATTTTTTAATACTATTTTTAATTTACAAGGATTCTATTTTTTCGGGTGTAATAATAAAAATTTCTATTTTTTTACATTAAACCTCAGTATTTATCACAACTGATGCCGAATAATTAAAATAAATTAGTAACGTTTTATGTATCAATTTCTGTAAGATACTAAAACTTATAAACCAAATCAATTATCTTTTTTTCATATATTTTATAAAATCTAAAACTAAAACACATGTTTTTCACATCACCTTAAACAGTTTAATTTATGAGTTGATGTAATACATTTGAAAAAAAAGTCTCATTAAATCATGTTTTCACACTAGTTTCTAAAACTGATTTATTATATTATTTAAAAAAAATTATATTCCATTACATGGTGAAAGAAAATATAGTATAAATAGTTTTATTTTTTATATCAACCTAGTCATATTTTATAATAAGAACAACTTCATTTTTGGGAATGAAAATATTACTAATTCCAAAAAATTAATTATAGGGATAATGTGATATAATTATTCTCCAATAATTGATTTGTTGAAATTATGTAATTTTTATATAAAAGTTTAAATTAATCAGTTCTTAATTTAGAATATATAATTAAAATTAAATATTTATATAGTTTTAATATAATATGTTTAATTAGTAGCCAATAAATTTTTTTGTTAACAACACATAATTGTTAAAACACAATTTTTCTATAACAAACTGTATTACAATATATATATATATATATAGTGTTTTAATATAAAATTTAATTACATATTTTAAAAAAATTAATATTAAATTTAATTAATTTTACTGTTAAAATTGGAAAAATTTTGTAACAGGATTAATTTTTTGTTTTGTGAAACATATGTTAATTTGTAAAAACTATTATCCCGTAAATATAATAAAATCTAAAAAGGTGAAAATATTATATCAAATTACATTCATAATTATTAATTATGTATTAAAATAAATCGTTTTTGGTTTATAAACAATAATAGGCCTCAAAATCCATAATTTCAAACATTTTCAGTCTTTAACCCTTCAATAGTGTAATGATATCATTGAATGGTAAATAGTATTCACAATAATTTTCTTTTCTACAATTATAAAAGAGGACACATCCTTCACTTCATACCACACACATCCCTTTGATTTTTTTTAATTTAACCACTAATTTTATTCATCTAATATTACAAATATAATTTTCAAATGCCCGTGATAACCATAAGTTACCCATTGTCCTTTTTTTCTCAGAGGACTACAATGATAAAGACAAATGATCCAAAGTGATTATTATATTATCCTTAACATTTCTTCATGATATTTATTCTGAAATCATATCCTAATAATTGTTATATAATGAAATAAGTTTCAATTGTATACAAAATGATTCATTATATAAATGGGTAAATTTTAATTATTCATTTCCATCAACATAGAAAAATAAATCAATGATATCCGGGTATTGTGTGGACTGGCACCAATATGAAGTAGAATTTTTCTGTTTTTGGAAATGATTTTTTTTTCAATTCACATTAAATATAATTAAATAAATTATAAATTCTGAATTATTCCATTATTGTTATATTAAAATTATATTAAAATCTTATTTAATCATAATCACCCATCTAGATATAGGTTTTTCATGTTTTGGGTATGTTTAACCACCTAAATGGATAATTATATAAAACGTTATCATGGATTTCTATGGGAAACAATTATAATTTAATTATAAGTAAATAAGAAAATAATGATTTTTTTCTTCCATAATATTTATATTTTGTATATAAATTAATATTTAATTATAAACTTTGATCACAAAAATGACCAAAATAAGTTGACATTGATTCAAATTTCATGACAAAATAATCATACACAATATAATAAATAAATATCATATGTTAAAAAATGTTCAATATTATATTATTTATATAGGAATGCCATTATTAATAAGATATATAATATTCTTAATTTAATTCTTCAATATGTTAACATCATGTAAAGAATGAATTTGGAACATAGTAAGAGTTTTTTTTCTCAAATTCCAATTCCTTAAGACAAGATTCTCTTATACAACATTTTCTATATATCATTTGTACTATTATGTCCCCATTTTCATTTTCCCACTATTTTTATATATTTTATTTTATTTATTATTTTCTTCCATGTTTCTTCTTTTATATTTCTATGAATCAAATATTTAAAATGTTATATGTGTTTTGATAGAAAAATTATAACGTTCAAACATCTTTTATATAATGAAATAAATTTTATTCATTAAAATTTAATTTCAATTTAAATCATTCTATTTCAAGATGATTTTTTTAAATACACATCGTGTCATATGGTTTTTTACAACAATAAGAGTGTTCATTTATATTTATATATTATTGAACATATTTCATATATTTGGTTGATAAATAACATCGATTGTATTATGTGGTACTTTATTTTAATTTATAGGACTATAATTTTTTACCATATAATCCCCCTTTTTAAAATATTCTTACTTTATGAACTATGTTTTCCATATTGATTTTTTGTAACTAAAATCAAAATTATTGTGTTATATGGTTTCTTTTGAAAATAGTCCTTCAATAGTTCCGTTATAAATTGATTTCACATTTTATATATATTTTTCATTTTTCTATTTAGGGATAATGTATTTTTTATTCCAATCATCATATGATAATATCCTCTAACATAAAAGTATAATGTTATCATAAATGAACAGTCATATATTAAATTTTTCATTATTTCATGCTCATATTTTCTATAATTCATAAATTTACTTGTTATTTTAGAAAATATAAAATGGGTTATTTTCGATGATTATAGAAATTATCATTAACTATTTTAAAATTTTAAATCAACTACTATTTTTTATATGGGTTTTCAAAATTGGAATTTCATAATATTTTATAACCCAAATTTCATTTGATAATCTATATCATTATTCATGGAATCATTTATTTCTATATATTTTTCAAAGGAAATTGGTTTTAAATGTTTTCACTTTATCTTTTTTAAAATAACATTTTAATGTGATCCAATTACTTTTTGATATTTTAAAATGTTTATAATAATTTCATTAAACATTTTCCATGGGAACACATATTTCTACAGCCTTTTTCATTATCATTTGATACTTTATCTCTACATTTTCATGATTTCTAAATTAGAAATTTTTTTCCAGTTGATTTTAAAAATATCTCAATTAAAAAGATTGAAAAATAAATGATATTTCTTATTTAAAAATTGAATTTACAAAACTCATTAAAAATATTTTTAATCTATGTTATTTTCCACTGAAATATCTAATGCCAGATAGTGGATGTTTTTGAAATGTAACCATCCAATATCATTATCTAGATGGATTATCTAACATCTTTATATTTTGGATAAATGATCCATAATTTTCATTATATTTAATAATCATTTGAGGTGTGTGACAAGGATTATTCGTCCAATGGGTTTCCCCTATGAATGTCATATTATTAATTTCATTAATTGAAAGATGTCAATATAGATTCTAAACATCGATGTATTTGTAGAAATTATTAAGATAACAAAATAACCATAATCTATTTTTTGTAAATTATATATTATTTTTTATCTAGATTGAATTATATTTTCGAATAATGTTACATGATTTCATTGGATACACATTCATTTTATATGAGTTTATCATGTAATGTATATTAATGTAATTATGAGTTATTTAATCATTTTAATCATTTTCAAATGGTTTATAAAAGCATTTAAATACAATGGTTTCTTTTTTATTCAAAGAATGAATCCCATTTTTAATAAATATGTTATATTTTATATGTTTAATGGATATGTTTTTGATGCAAATAATATGTATGTACGGTGATGGGTGAAGTCCTTTATCATCCTCTAATTTGTTGATTATGATTTTATATCTGACAAGTTACTGATGTATAGACATAAATGTATTTTTTACAACATGAAGTGGTGACCATATTTGGATTAATTGAAAACATATAAGGATGGACATATTTTTATTTAATCATGATATATTCATATTATTTTTTTTCATAGTAAAATAATTATTCTTATGACATCATTTTTCATTAACGTGTCATGTTTATTTATCAATGTCCTTAAACTCATTTGATTTGTTTATTATATTATCCATCTATATAATCAATGACCTCTATTTTATGATCTATTTTGTCATGACCCACCCTCGGGTCCCATGTCGTGACTACCCCAAACCCGCCTTCCATAGGCCAGGGGCTGGCGACTAGCACCAAGGCGTAATTCCCGGTAAAAAGGGAAGGCATTTCCTTTGAAAAGTAAACAAGCACCGCAGAGTAAGCAAGCGGAAAGTAAACACTACGTGAAATCAGAGTACAACTGAAAGTGCGGAAAAGTAAATGGGCCAGTATACAAACCCAAACTGAAAGTAAAGTAAAAATCAAAAGGGAAAACAAAAACAGTAAAGTAAAATCCGCTACTCCGAGCTGTCCACTGGAAATCCCACCTAAAGGGTGGGTACAGATAGCTCCACTGCTCCTCGGGTCCCACCATCCGCTCCGAACACGTCCCGCCCAGTGGTCCACCTCCAGGTACCGTCTTTCTTTGCAAGCCTCAGCCAAGATCAACTCTGTCCGTCGTCTACAACCAACACAACGTAGTGCGGGCATAGCCCGTGCAGGGGTGAGTATAAGCTACTTAGTAGGGACCCCGAGACACCTGAAGGTCTCCCAAAATCCACAAAGGATAAACCACAAAGGTGAGATACAAACATGAAGTAACAACCGATACTTCTTAGGTATATGCCCATAAATATACCTAAGTCATCAATCCCAATATGCTCCAACCTCCGAGCCCAAGTACAACTCAGTCCACACAGGAAAGTAAACGTATTCCACACAGGAAAGCAAAACAAAATCCACACAGGATAGCACAACACATTCCACACAGGAAAGTAACAGGATTCAGCTCACACATGTATACTTCTTCGAAGGACTATAAAGATGATCTATGATCCATCTAAGTCGTCGGACCCACGAAGGATCGATAGGTAACTAACCCCCGCAAGGACCCACACAGGATCGGGCCCACATAGGACCTGCAGGCGCTGGTTCACACAGGACCGCTGAACGCAGAGACCCACACAGGATCGGACCCACACAGGATCAGACCCACACAGGACCTGTAGCACTGATCCACGTAGGATCGCTGAATGCTGTAGTCATCGTCGAATCCACACAGGATCTCTGTACTGTCATCGTCGCAGTCACAGTAGCAGTAGCAGTTGCAGTCACAGTCGCAGTCGCAGCCAGCACTAGGGTTCCCACACACAAGAAGCTCGTTCGGGAGGGTCTGCTCCACGAGCCGAGAGGCTGATACATCAACTGTCACTAAGACCAGAGTTGATGTATCCAAATGTTCCGTATCGCCAACAGTAACTCAACGCAACAGACGGCACGTCGATCGGACGCCCGGTCTGAGAGTTATTGGCTTTTTCGTCCCAGGTGCCCGGTTAGTTTTTAAGGAAAAACCAACCCGACCTTACTCCACCTGCATCCAAACCTCGGGAGGAGTATTCCAAAAGATCCTTCTCACTAAGAGAAACACAACAAAGCTGACGGCACGTCAATCGGACGTCCGTAGCTCAAGATATGAGCATTTCCGCTCCGAGGGCCCGGTTGGTTTCGTGTACGAACCAACCCGGCCGAACTCAAAGTATTATGAAAATTTGAGTGTGATATACCGAATTGACCGTCTCGATCCAAGGATCGCATCTCCACTGACGGTTCGTCAATCGGAGGTCCGTAGCTCATGTTATGGGCAAACGACCGAAATCGATTCGAAAACGGGGGGTCCGGGTCCGGGGCGACCCAGCCCGACCCCCCCCCCCCCCCCCCCCCGGGTCGGCCCAAACCGGGTAGACCCGACCCGGCCCGGCCGGCGGCACGACGGCGCGGTCCGGAAGGGCGGCGCGGCCCGGCCGGCGGCGGCGCGGCCTGGGCGCTGCTCGGGTGCCACGCGCGGGGGGCAGAGCCCCCACCTCTTCCCTGCTGGCGGCGCGGCTGAAGCTGCGCCTTTGAGAAACCGGTCCCCCCTCGTGGGGGGCTGCCTTTGAGAAAAACGGGGGGCGCTGCCCCCCCCCCCTTTATAGGGGGCCGGTTTTGTCCAGCCGTGGGAATTAATTCCCCTGATTCGTCTCCCTTCCGGCCGGCCCGACATGGCCGGCCGGTCCTTCCTCAACGGGACCGGCATGGTCGGTCCCCTTTTTAGCTTCCAACACTGGCGGCCCGGCTAGCCGCCGGTCTTCCCATTTCACCGCGGCCCGGAACCGGCATGGGTGTTCGTCGTCCGGCGCGGTGCGACGGCACCGCGCCCCTCCGCCGCGACCCCGCTCCGGCCGCGGCGCCTTCGGTTCCCTTCGAAGCGGCGCGACGGCATCACGTTCATGATAATCCTTCCACGGCGCGGCGCGAAGGCGCCGCGCAATATAGCCATGCGATTCCTGCGCGGTGCGACGGCACCACGCCTTCTCGTTCATCCATAAGAAAAATAATATTAATCAAGAACAAAGGAGGGTGGAATTCGGCCGTGTTTGTGCGGTCCGACCCCCCTCTCGTTAGATGATAAACATTAAATAAAAATCCACACAATTATCATGCTAGAACCAAGAAGGAGAGTAAATAAAATAATCATCAACAAACCCCTACCTCGGTTTCAAGAACGATGATCATCAACGACCCACGGAAGACGAGCATCGCAGTGGTCGGTGTCACGGAAGAAGGATGTCGATGTCGTGAAGCGAGGATTCAAAGTTCATTGACGACGATTTCATCGCGGTAAATCATCGTGGAAGATTTGATGCGGAAGGAGATGTCGTCGGTGTCACGGGTAAGGCGTCGCAGAAGATGATTCCCGAGAACGTGGCGTTCTTCATCGATGCTCAAAGGTTCTTCGCGTTCTTCGTCAATGCTTGAAGAAGAAGAAGAAGAAGAAGGCTTCAAAATCTCTCAAGGAGCCTAGAGAATTCTAACCAAATAAAATAAGCTAAGGGCTTATTTTATTTTCTCAACCCAACCATTTGAAATTCAAAGGTTTTAATTAAGACAACTCAACCCATTTAATAATCCAACTTGTCAAGTTAATTAAAAGAGAAGGTTAACGGATTTTTAAAAGAGAAGAAGAAGAGTTATGCTTTGGGTGGGCCCCACCACACTTAATCCTCCCAAGGGAGGTTAAGTGGATGTGGGTCCCACCACTAACTCCCTTTGGGAGAAGTTAACCAATAAGTTAAAATAAAAATTTGTATTCCACAATTTTTAATTAACTTATTCTAAACTCCCAAACACTAACTCTCAACCTGCAATAAACGCAACCTCGGAAAAAGTCTCCTTAAGTGAATATCGGCGCTGCGAGTTTGTCGGTGTCCTCGGATTTCAATTCTGAGCACCGGATCAAAAGTTAGAAATTCCTGCTCTTTCGTTCACTGAACGTACCCGAGCCAATCTTCGGAAAATGATTTTGGGCACTCCGGGCCTCAGAATCAGGTGCCGTCAAAAACTGCGCTCTAGCAAAATTCCAAAGAAAATTAAGAAAAAAATACTCTTGAATTTTATGGGTCTTTACATTACTCCCACCTCAGGGCTTTACGTCCCCGTAAAGATTCATCAAAAACTAGGGAAACAAATGAGGGTACTGAGCACGCATCTGATCCACCCGCTCCCATTTGCTCTCTTGGAGGTTCCGGTGCTGCCATGTGATGCGCACAAGAGGAATCGATCGCCCACGTAGGACCTGCTCCTGTCGATCCTCTATCTCCACTGGGACCTCCGTAAAAGTCACCCCATCGACAAAGTCAAGCTCCCCATGGTCAATGATGTGCGTCGGGTCATGCACGTATCTCCTCGGCTGAGATACGTGGAAGACGTCGTGCACCCGGTGCAACTGAGGTGGTAGAGCAAGGCGATAGGCCACCTCGCCAATCCTGCTGAGGACCTAGAAGGGTCCGATGAAGCGCGGAGATAACTTTCCGCCTCTGCCAAATATTCGTATACCACGTCTAGGTGAGTCCCTCAAGAAGACGTGGTCACCATCCTCGAACTCTAGTGGCCTACGCCTCCTGTCAGCGTATGACTTCTGCCAGCTCTGAGCTGTCCTAATCCGCTCCTGGATGACCTGGATCTTCTCTGTCGTGGCCTGGACCATCTCCGGTCCGACAAGTGATGACTTCCCAGGGTATGTCCAGCACAAAGGGGATCTACAAGGTCGGCCGTACAATGCCTCGTACGGTGCCATCATGATGGTGGAGTGGTAGCTGTTGTTGTACGCAAACTCCACCTAGGGTAGGTGGTCCTCCCATCTACGACCAAAGTCGAGGACACATGCGCAGAGAATGTCCTCGAGAGTCTGAATGGTTCTCTCCGTCTGACCATCCGTCTGAGGGTGAAAAGCTGTGCTCAGACGTAGCTGTGTCCCGAACGCCTCCTGTAACCCCTTCCAAAGCCTGGAAGTAAAGCGAGCATCTCAATCAGAGACGATAGATGATGGCACACCGTGGATCCACACAATCTCCGGATCGTAGAGAAGTCCCAAGCTCTCCACTGAGCCCTGCTCTCTGAGGGGTAAGAAGTGTGCCCACTTGGTGAGTCGGTCAACAATCACCCAAATGGAGTCGTGACCTCTGGAAGTGCGTGGAAGTCCAGTCACGAAGTCCATAGATATGTCGTCGCACTTCCACTACGGGACCTCCAAGGGCTGTACCAAGCCTGCTGGTACCTGATGCTCTGCCTTCAACTGCTGGCAGGTGAGGCATCGAGAAACGAACTCGGCTACAGCCTTCTTCATGCCCATCCACCAGTGCTGTCGTCTGATATCCTGGTACATCTTCGCTACTCCAGGATGTACCGCCAAAGGGGAATTGTGAAACTCTCTCAGCACCTCCTCTCGCAAAGCGACTGGTACCATGGTATATCCTCTAAAAAGGATGTCGTACTCTGCTCCAAGGGAGAAACCATCAGGTTCATGTCCCGAGGATATCTGTGCACGACGTGTCTCACAGTCAGCTTCCTCAAGCTGTGCCTCTCTGACCCGCTGTAGTAGTGGAGGGGTGACTATGAGAGACTGAAAGAAGGTTGCTCCATCTCTATCCACGAAGGATATCTGCAAAGAGGCTAGCTGCTCCGTCGCCTCCTCAAGTAGCTGAATGCCCGTCCTCCTGCTGAGGGCATCAGCTACTGCGTTCCTCTTCCCAGGAGTATAGACTATCTCAAAGTCGTAGTCTTGGAGGAACTCGAGCCATCGCTGATGTCTCAGGTTTAGGTCCTTCTGCAAGAAGATATACCTGAGACTCTGATGATCCGAAAAGACTATAAAGAGCTCGCCCATCAGGTAATGTCGCCATGTCATTAGAGCGAAGACCACTGACGCTAACTCCAGGTCATGGTTAGCATAGTTCTGCTCATGCGGACTCAACTGTCGTGATCCATAAGCGATCACTACCCGCTCATGCATCAGAAAACATCTGAGTCTGGTCCCTAATGCATCGCAGTAGACTACGTATCCTACTCCCTCCTCAGGAAACCTCAAGATAGGTGCGCTTGTCAATCTCTATCTCAGCTCCTGGAAGCTCTGCTGACATCTATCTGACCACACGAAGTGTTTCCCCTTCTTCATCAAAGCTGTGAGTGGTGCCGCAACTCTAGAGAAGTCTGGAACGATTCTCCGATAGTATCCAGCTAGTCCCAAGAAACTCCGAACCTCAGTCACGCTCCTGGGTGGCTCCCATGCTAACACAGCCTCCATCTTCGCAGGGTCCACTGCAACTCCTGCCTCAGAGATAACATTTCCCAAGAAGTGGACCTCACGTATCCAGAACTGGCACTTCGAGACCTTACCATAAAGCTAGTTCTCTCGGAGTGTGTCTAGTACAACTCGAAAGTGATAGGCGTGCTCCTCCTCAGTCGTAGAGTAAATCAGAATGTCGTCGATGAAGACCACGACAAACTGATCAAGGTATGGCTGAAATATCCTGTTCATGAGGGCCATGAACACTGCTGGACTATTGGTTACGCCGAAAGGCATAACCAAGAACTCATAGTGGCCATACCGACATCTGAAGGCCGTCTTCTGCACATCCTCGTCTCTGACTCTGAGCTGATGATAGCCTGACATGAGGTCTAGTCTGCCTGAACCCCTGAGTCATCCGTCGACTTCCTGCTGCAGATGACTCTGCCACGTGCTGCCCTGCGGTGGGTCTCGGCGCTGGTGTAGACTTAGCAAGGAAGCTCTCGATCAAAAGGGCCCGCTTCAGTACTCCTGTCTGAGTTGTTATGCTGAGGGAGATCAGCGATGCCCTAATCTCGTGTCTTAAACCCTGCTCGAAGATCCGGGCCTGGAAGAATGGGTCTCGTACCATGTCTGTTGAGTAGCGCGAGAGATCAGTAAATCTCGTTGAGTACTGAGCGACCGTCATGCTGCCCTGCCGCAGCTGAAGAAGCTCCTGGATACGCACCGCAAGAAGGGTGGCTGGGACGAACTCCGAGCGGAAGAGGCTCTCAATGTCCGTCCAAAGTAGAGATACCTCATCGTGCACCTGGAGCATCAAGCTCCACCATCGGCCCGCTGCTGCGTGCAGTAGGTTCGCAGCGAGGATCACCATGAGGTCTGCAGGTGTCCTCAATAGCCTAAAAACTCATACCACTGCCTCCAGCCAGTCCTCTGCTGCCTTGGGGTCCGTCTCCCCACGGAACCTAGGTGGTCGCTGGCGCTGGAACTCGTGCAGAGCTCCAAGGCGACGTGCATCGTCAGCAGCTGGTGCTGGAAGCATCGGTGGCTCGACGGGTAGAGCTACCGCCGGTGCCACTACTAACAAAGGGCCCTGCACCGAGGCCTCTTCACTCGGTGGGTTTTCGTCATGCTCGACTCTCGGAGCCCTAGCTGGCTTCCGTCGTGGGGCCATCCTGAAAAGGAACAGGTGCACCACAGTCAGAACAGTATACATGGTGATCTGATATAAAGTAATCACAAAGAAAACTTTGAAACACACACGCAACCAATGTTTTCGTGTATTAAGTCGGAAATCAGAAGTCAGGGTCCTGGTGTACGGATACGTCGGCCGCCGCACCAACACTGGACTCCCTGGACTGATAACCACAATCAATACGCTAAACATTATTGCTTCACATAGAAAAGATCAGAGTTCGCGGTAGAACAAAACTCCTTTGATACCAATTTGTCACGACCCGCCCTCGGGTCCCGTGCTGTGACTACCCCAAGCCCGCCTTCCATAGGCCAGGGGCTGGCGACTAGCACCAAGGCGTAATTCCCGATAAAAAGGGAAGGCATTTCCTTTGAAAAGTAAACAATCACCACAGAGTAAGCAAGCGGAAAGTAAACACTAAGAAGGAAACAGAGTACAACTGAAAGTGTGGAAAAGTAAATGGGTCGGTATACAAACCCAAACTGAAAGTAAAGTACAACTCGAAAGGGAAAACATCAACTGTAAAGTAAAAGCCACTACTCCGAGCTGTCCACTAGAAATCCCACCTGAAGGGTGGGTACAGATAGCTTCACTGCTCCTTGGGTCCCGCCGTCCGCTCCGAACACGTCCCACCCAGTGGTCCACCTCCAGGTACCATCCTGCTCTGCAAGCCTCAGCCAAGATCAACGTTGTCCGTCGTCTGCAACCAACACAACGTAGTGCGGGCATAGCCCGTGCAGGGGTGAGTATAAGCTACTCAGTAGGGACCCTGATACCCCTGAAGGTCTCCCAAAATCCAAAGAGGATAAACCCCAAAGGTGAGATACAAACACGAAGTAACAACCGATACTACTTAGGTATATGCCCATACATATACCTAAGTCATCAATCCCAATATGCTCCAACCTCCGAGCCCAAGTACAACTCAGTCCACACAGGAAAGTAAACGTATTCCACACTGGAAAGCAAAACGAAATCCACACAGGATAGCACAACACATTCCACACAGGAAAGTAACAGGATTCAGCTCACACATGTATACTTCTTCGAAGGACGATAAAGATGATCTCTGATCCATCTAAGTCGTCGAACCCACGAAGGATCGATAGGTAACTAACCCCCACAAAGACCCACACAGGATCGGGCCCACATAGGACCTGTAGGCGCTGGTTCACATAGGACCGCTGAGCGCAGCGACCCACACAGGATCAGACCCACATAGGATCGGACCCACACAGGACCTGTAGCATTGATCCATGTAGTATCACTGAGTGCTGTAGTCGTCGTCGAATCCACACAGGATCTATGTACTGTCGTTGTCGCAGTCACAGTAGCAGTAGCAGTAGCACTCACAGTCGCAGTCGCAGCTAGCACTAGGGTTCACACACACAGTTTGCTCGTTCGGGAGGGTCCGCTTCACAAGCCGAGAGGCTGATACATCAACTGTCACTAAGTCCAGATTTGATGTATTCAAAAGTTCTTTATCGCCAACAGGAACTCAACGCAATAGACGGCGCGTCGATCGGACGCTCGGTCTGAGAGTTATTGGCTTTTTCGTCTCAGGGCCCGGTTGGTTTTTAAGGAAAAACCAACCCGACCGTACTCCACCTGCATTCAAAACTCGGTCGGATTATGACAAATGATCTGTCTCACTATGAGAAACACAACAAAGATGACGGCACGTCAATCGGACATCCGTAGCTCAAGATATGAGCGTTTCCGCTCCGAGGGCCCGGTTGGTTTCGTGTACGAACCAACCCGGCCGAACTCAAAGTATTCTGAATCATTGATTGCGATATACCGAATTGACCGTCTCGATCCAAGGATCCCATCTCCACTGACGGTTCGTCAATTGGAGGTCCGTAGCTCATGTTATGGGCAAAAGACCGAAATCGATTCGAAAACGGGGGGTCCGGGTCCGGGGCGACCCGACCCGAGCCCCCCTGGGTCGGCCCGAACCGGGTCGACCCGAACTGGGTCGACCCGACCCGGGTCCGACCTGGCTCGGCCGGCGGCGCGACGGCGCGGTCTGGCACGGCGGCGCGGCCCGGCCGGCGGCGGCGCGGCCTGGGCGCCGCTCAGGTGCCACGCGCGGGGGCAGAGCCCCCGCCTCTTCCCTGCTGGCGGCGCGGCTGAAGCCGTGCCTTTGAGAAACCGGCCCCCCTCGTGGGGGCCTGCCTTTGAGAAAAACGGGGGGGGGGGGGTGCTTCCCCCCCCCCTTGGTGTAACCGCCCCCCCCCCCTTTATGCGGGGCCGGTTTTGGCCAGCCGGGGGAATTAATTCCCCCGGTTCGTCTCCCTTCAGGCCGGCCCGACATGGCCGGCCGGTCCTTCCTCAACGGGACCGGCATGGCCGGTCGCCTTTCCGGCATCCGACACCGGCGGCCCGGCTAGCCGCCGGTCTTCCCGTTTCGCCGCGGCCCGGAACCGGCAGGGGTGTTCGTCATCCGGCGCGGTGCGACAGCACTGCGACCCTCCGCCGCGGCCCCGCTCCGGCCGCGGCGCCTTCGGTTCCCTTCGACGCGGCGCGACGACATCGTGTTCATGATAATCCTTCCACGGCGCGGCATGACGGCGCCATGCAATATAGTCGTGCGATTCCCTCATGGTGAGACGGCACCATGCCTTCCTGTTCATCCATAAGAAAAATAATATTAATCAAGAACAAAGGTGGGGGGAATTCGGCCGTGTTTGTGTGGTCCGACCCCCCTCTCATTAGATGATAACCCTTAAATAAAAATCCACATGATTATCATTCTAGAACCAAGAACGAGAGTAAGTAAAATAATCAACAACAATCCCCTACCTCGATTTCAAGAACGATGATCGTCATCGACCCGTGGAAGACGAGCGTCGCGGTGGTCGGCGTCACGGAAGAAGGACGTCGATGTCGTGAAGCGAGGATTCAAAGTTCTTTGACGAAGATTTCGTCTCGGGAAATCTTTGTGGAAGAGTTGACGCGGAAGGAGACGTCGTCGGTGTTGCGGGTAAGGCGTCGCGGAAGACGATTCCCGAGAACGTGGCGTTCTTCGTCGATGCTCGAAGGTTCTTCGCGTTCTTCGTCAAAGCTTGTAGAAGAAGAAGAAGTAGAAGGCTTCAAAATCTCTCAAGGAGGCTAGAGAATTCTAACCAAATAAAATAATCTAAGGGCTTATTTTATTTACTCAACCCAACCATTTGAACTTCAAAGGTTTGAATTAAGACAACTCAACCCATTTAATAATCCAATTTGTCAAGTTAATTAAAAGAGAAGGTTAAGGGAGTTTTAAAAGAGAAGAAGAAGAGTTATGCTTCGGGTGGGCCCCACCACACTTAATCCTCCCAAGGGAGGTTAAGTGGATGTGGGTCCCACCACTAACTCCCTTTGGGAGAAGTTAACCAATAAGTTAAAATAAAAATTTGTATTCCACAATTTTTATTTAACTTATTCTAAACTCCCAAAAACTAACTCTCAACCCGCAATAAAGGCAACCTCGGAAAAAGTCTACTTAAGCGAATATCGGCGCTGCGAGTTCATCAGTGTCCTCGGATTTCAATTCCGAGCACCGGATAAAAAGATAGAAATTCCCGCTCTTTCATTCATTGAACATACCCGAGCCAAGCTTCGGAAAATGATTCCGGGCACTCCGGGCCTCGGAATCAGGTGCCGTCAGAAACCGCACTCTAGCAAAATTCCAAAGAAAATTAAGAAAAAAATTCCCTTGAATTTTACGGGTATTTACATATTTTTTTGTTATTTTCATATTAATGTTATATATACCTATATTCACATCAGATTCTCACTCGTGATATTTTTTGGTTATTGCATATGTTTTTCTTTATTTTCTATCTATGCTCTCCAGTTTGTAATGATTCTATATCCATAGGTTATAACGATTTGAAAAATATGAAATGAATAGGATTGTTTTTTATTTGGTCGATTCTTGTGGGATATTTTAGAGAAACTATGGAGAAATTATTTTCGTATATGTTGGGGAAAATATTACAATGATACAAAGAACATGGGTATTTGATACTTAATGTTTTTTCCTAATTCACAAAAATCTAAAACTAATAGATCATTTTAATGTACTATAATGAAATATTTTTGTTAAATCATGTAATTAAGAATGTAAAATGTTCTAAATTATATTGTTGGAATAAGAGAAGGGATTCGATAACTTTTGATATTAGGATGTCATTGGTTGAGGATAACTTTGGAGGGGTAAATATAATAATATTTTTATATGTTAAGTATTATCGAAATTTAAAATTTTTATATAACCCTTTTTGTTAGTAAAAAAATTCAATATTTTGGTGATTATGATATTGGGAATTTGGTAAACGCCAATGGGAAAATTATATTTATAGGATAATATCTCAATAAATTCATAATGTATAGAATATGTGGTCCTCCTATAAATTACATCTTTTTATGGATACTAAACATGGATACCCACTCTATTAAATAAGTTTCTATGGTTAATAACACTAATTTTTTTTGGTATTAACTAAACTGTCATATACTCCCAGACGAATAGGTCTAATAGAATAGTGGGTTTTATAACCCTAAAGAATATGTTATGGTTAAATCAAATTACCATTAATAATATTTTATCAAGGATATGATTTTGATTATAAGTTTTTGTGTTAAATAACCTCATATAACATTTCTGTGGATAACCAAATATTGAATAAATAGAAACACAAGTTGTCACGAAAGTACCAAATTCCATATTCAAAGGAGTAAAGGTTGAATATCTCTTCATATTTATATTTTGATAATAACATTTTCGATATTATTCTAACCTTCTTGGTTTTAGAATATTATTTAAATTACATCTGGTAAATTAAGATAAAAAACGTATTTATTTTGAGAAATATTATATTGTATAACCCAAATAAGGGATGTAATAAAATTGTTAAGAATCATTGTATATGACAATTATGATGGAAAATGATACATCCCTTTCCTAACATATATTTTTTAGGTTGATATATTAAAAGAAATTAATTCTTTATAATTTTAGTAATATTCATTTAAGAGGTATTTATCGATGATATTATAGTATATTCTAAAATTTATAACAACTGTGTGAAATATCTATGTATTTATATTTTTAATTTTTCTTTAAATTTTTTTGAAACATATAACAAATTGTAAAATAAAGATATAAAGTTAATATATAAAACATATATATATATATATATATATTGATCGACACATGTTTGAGGTATGAATAAAACGTTTTATTTAAAATTTCCATGAAGTTGAGATTGGATTGACTTTGAAAAAATGTATAATGTAGTATTGATAATATTTTTATTGATTGTTGATTCATATAATTTTTTGTTAACTTCCTTAAATATTTTTAACTGTGATATATATTCAATGGAGCATGATTTAAAACCATTTCGGGTTAATTATAATGTTAATTTATATGATGATATATTGGACCTCTTTGGTGTAATATTTTTTATAAATTTATTTTGAAAAGTTTGTTCGAGTGAATATATGGATGCATTTGCTGTATATGGAGTCCCCACTAGAATGATGGGGTCCCAACACTATTATACATCCTCAAAAAACATCAAACATGTCGGTATGATATCGCAATGGAATACACAACACCATGGGTATGGATAATCTCTCTATGTCTATGACCAAGGCATAGGATAGACAGGGTGAAACAAAGGAGTGATATGATTATGAATCAAACAAGTCATAGGAACGTGTACTAAACAAGCTGATCGTACCATGAACGACCAATGGCCCTGCGGATACTACAACATTTGTGGCTTGTAACTACCCATGCCCAAAAACATTTTCCCTCGTCTATCAACTGCTTCACTGAACATTCCATAGTCGAGATCCCTGAAGATCACCATGAGTTTGGCCTCCCACCACATCGTATTCTCTCAGAGGAGCGAGAAATCACTGTCCCAGCTACTACTATTGTAAGGGAATTGCTTGAAACTATTCTGCTGAGGGGGGAAATGATCCTAACCACCCCAACTGTACTACACTCTATCTGTGAACTTATTCCAAAGGTTCCCACAAGTTCCATAGATGTAGAACCTTAGTCATGGGCCCGCATGGATTGGGTGAGGACCAAGTGATCGAAATAGGAACTGCTAGGGCCAGCTCCCCACTAGTCGAAACATAGAAGGCCCTGATGCTGGAGGCCTTCTGCCGATGACCATGCCCATTGATGAGCCTAACTAGATCCCTTCTCACATAACACCTTCCAGGTTTTTCATCCTCTCCACCACTTCAGCCTTATTTAAGACCACCATTTATGTCGGTAGGGTTAAAGGTGTAACAACACGCTAATGTGAAGGTCATAGTGCCTCCTCTAAATGTCTCTCCCTAGAATCCTCATCTGGAAAAAGTTTTAGAGAAAAATAAAAGAGATCCTTGAACTTGATCCCCTAATTATTCACTGACTTGATCCCCTCATTAAGGGAGAGTAGCTCCTGCCTCTTTTGCTCCATCATAGTGGAAGAGAGGAATTCCATATGTAATTCCCTCTCGAAGTCTGTCAACGAAACCTAGACCTCCCAATTATCCCCATGATAGGGCGTCCATCACTGACATGCCACTCCAGCACTTGGATTACAGCCAGAGGATCCCAGTACTCCATTAGGGCCCGAATCAAACTATATTCTATCACTAGCTCCTTGATCCATCTCTATATCTCCATGTCTGAGAGGATGCCCTCGTACTTCCTATGGGACTGTCACTGAAAGTTACAAAGTGTCCTCTTCCACTTGTCATCCTCTTACCATTGATCATCCCTCTATAGATTAGCCAAAATAGCTTCCTAGGTCTTGATCTCTCCCACTACCCATGGTTGTCTTCCAGGTTCCATAGACGCAATGTTAACAAAGAATGTCTAATGTAATGTAGTGTACAAGATTTCATTTATATTTATCATAATATTTTTTTATTTAGAATTTGTAAAACACCCAGAACAGAGAAAAACACTAGTCATTATGATAGATTTATCTTTACTAGAGTCTCCATCGTCCAATAATTATAGCCTCACTTGGTTGTTCGGTAGGTCTAGAGTCCTTACATAGGATCATGGCGGGCCCTAAGATCCTATGTCTAGGCCGATATTCCCTAGCCTATTTCATGCACCATGATTTAAAAATATTATTTCCCTACCATCCCATGAAATCCTCACAATGCCTAACCCAGAGATCAACCCTATCTCACAACCACTCCTCTGATACAATTCTGTCATGAAACGACTTCACCAAGATGGGGGGGTATATAAAACAGCCAGACCCTTCCGTCTTCAAGTATAATGAGTGATAATGACCCTCGAGACCCACCTTCAATGGGCCCCATAGTGACAACTATAACCAATGTTATAGAATCACATGTAATATGGGAGACATTACACATTATATTTAGTAGGATCGAGAGATAAGATAGTAAATCCAAAACAACACCAAAACTCAACGTAAATGAAAATCCAAAACAATCCATTCCCATATGCATGTTCAATAAATAAGGGATACAAGTTCAAGAATACTACAATGGGAAGTACCAATGAAAAGGGAAAAAATAAGCATATGTCCCAATGTCTGAATTTGTACGGTCCCACATGGTTCTTGATGTCCTCTTGGAAACCTGAAAGAATTTTTATATACATATGGAGAGAATACAGGTATACCCAGTAGGGAAAACCATAATCTCATGTGCACAAGTGGGGAGGCATTATAATTTCTCTATGAGAAAAAGGAGATAACCAATGAACCAAGAAAGGAAACTATCCACCCAACCTCACCAAGGAACACTCCCAAAATAACGCAAGTCATGTAAAGTAATAGTAAAAACACATCAATGTTTGGGTACCCCGAGCCACATTCCCTATGGCTATTGAATACATCCTATGTTTCAAACCTCTCCCACCATTCTCACCACTGTCCCACTACCGTACCCGCCCGCACACACCTGGGTTACCACAACCACACATCCCGCCCGCAAACACGTGGGCCACAACAACCAAACGTAACCATGCCTGGAGACACTTGGGCCAGAACAACATCCTCCATGACTAAAGACACCATGACCTGAACAACTACTGTCACGCCCAAAGATACTTATGCCTCATCCCTAAGACATTTGGGATAGAACCTGGCTACACACACCTGGGACAAGAACCAAAACGTACCCTACCATAAAAATGCTACTGCTAAAATGAACCTTAGGTCATCACAACCTGCCTGAAGAATCATGTGATACTCAGGAAAGGGAGCTGAAAAAGAGCTAATAACCAGCCACTGATAGGAGTGTTGGGAAAAACACCCACCCCAATGAAATGAGAGTGTTCAACATAAAGTTCTCAACTTTGGTGGGGCATGAATAGGAAACATGAAAACTAAATTATACATATAGGTAAACAGAAACTCTTCCCAATCTAGGGGTTACAAAACATGCCCACACACAAACACCCTTGTTACTATTCATTCATATGTAGCTCCACAACCATAACTAAGTCACTACTCATTTCCTATAAACAAAACCCCATTGAATCCATTCATGTTTTCATATTCATGTGATTCACATTAGAAAATTCCTCACTACCATGAAACTAACTTGAAAAGCCACAATTCTAGGAAGGAAAAATAGCCATGAAACAATTTATTCACTCACACCCAGTTCTCTAGTAATGTCAGAACAACAAAAGGGATTTGTGAGATCTCTAAACGTACTGGAACCCAACGAAGCCCCAGAATATGTCCCCACATAGCCACATATCCAGAAAACAACAACTTCACCACAATGAAGGATCCCATCCTCATCCATGTAACCTCACAATCATCAAGCAGATCCATTATACACATCATCAAAATAGAGCAAGGGATTATTCATATTTAATAACACCATTCCTTTAGTTCTGTCTTTACATTTGGTTTACCGGGGTTACCACACCAGAATTCTTATTTATTCGGAATCCATTTTATTACCTGACTTTACATGATTAACTATTTTTTGGGTTATACCCATTAAGTCATAGAAATATCCACAATATAGTGGTTCATTAGTGTGCACGAAAGGACTACCAATGACCATGATTTATAGTGGACATAAACCCATACAATTCAAAACATATAAGAAATGGTAAAAGAGTACCGCAACATCGTCAAACACACCTCTTCGTTCTTTAAAAACTATTTATTATCATCATTAAGGTTTGGTTTCATATATCCAGTTAGATATATTATCATACTCACCCCACATGATACACAGTAAAGATAGATGAAGGAAATAACCAACTTAGATAATTAGTGATTGATGTTTTCCACCTCACGCCAACAACTAGGGATGCGTGAATTGTAGGGGAGGAACTCTGGGAACTCCAAGAATGAGTACGGAAGGCTCCAACACAAGTGCCCCACTGGTCTAGGGAAGGGGGACTCCAAACGCACTAGGGAAAGACAAAAAGCCATGAGAAGTAGAAAGAGGAATCCATGTGAGATAAAAAGGTGAGATCATGGAGTTACGGGATATGAAAATCTAAAACTTCTTTGAAGGAAGATCGTGGTCTCACAACATGGTTGGACGGTTATACACAATATAATTAATTGTTATTTAATAATTCTCATCGGAGAGTTGTCTATAATAGCTATGCAATTATGGATTCCATTTAAAGAGACGAAAACAGGTCCATTAAGGGTCACCCCACACTTATGGGATTTAAACCATTGATTATGGGACTAAAAATGGAATTACCCCACTTTAAAAGGTTGAAAGGCTCAAAAGTGGTGTTATAGGAAAACTGGGGAAGAAAACCTGAAAAGCCCATGTGGAACCAATCAGTGTCACACCGATCGGGGACTCACTGATTAGTGTCACCAAGGGGTGACACCACGGTGACATCCTGCCATTGATACATTACCCTTTGGATCCAAACATATGGATGGGGTTCATTGAATCCCAAAAAACAGAAATTGGAAAAGTAATGGACCAGGAGGGTTCAGGCCATTACATGCTCATTATGATTTTTTACTTTTTCATTGGATTTCATCAAATCCTCCATCTCTTATAGTATTTTACCTTTATCATCAGGAAAATATTATTTAATTTTTATTGAATAATTATTTTCTTCACATCTATATTTATTTTTCTTGCCTCGAAATATTTATTAATAAATCATTCAATTATGATTTTACATGAAATTCCAATTGGAATTCATCTTCTTTGGAATAAATTTTTCCAATATAACTATTGTTAACACTTTTAATGAATATATATTATCCATACTCCCCAGAAGACATTTTTTATTCAACATCACTTAGTTCTTCTTTGGGATTTGGCCAAATTTTTATCTTTACCATTGGAATCAGATTTTTCTTTGTCGTCACTTTTCTTCCACATACTCCTCTACATTCTATAATCTTTATCATTGTACTCTTCATTATTTCTTTGTGAAAAAATAGATGAAATTTTCCTAATAGATCCACATTCCCTACATTTCATGAGATGTATCAACATCTACATTATTGTACTGATTTAAAAAAATTTAGAAAATGGGGATGTAAATTCATCAAAAATTTTATATAACTGATATTCGGAAGCAGGTTCAAAATCATATTCTATTTAAAGAAACTTTTAATACATTACGTTAATTATACATTAGGTGTACATTTCTCAATCGACTTTTATTCATTTCCTATCATTATCCTTTATCATTTTCTATTTAACGAGTACTATAAAGATTATCGAATGATACAGTTTCAGGGTCTCTATCATTCAATGAGGAAAATTTGTAATCAAATTTGTTTGGATGAACTCAGAAGATCATTTCAAAAATATTTGAGTCTTCTATCATTTCTCCAAGATATATAATGGTTCTGAAAATATCATTCTCCCCGGTAAATAAGTCACCAATGGATTCACACTCACCAATTTTTAGATCTTCATTCATCTACCTCATGATTTTTAATTTCTATTTTTTCAATTTTATTTTGTTAATAAATGTTATTAATCTTATAAAAAATTCAATTGGTAGTGTAAAATCACTTCACTCATCAAAAATAACTTTTAGAAATTGATAAAAGTAATTACTTATTATCTTTTCTATTAATCTAAAGATTCTTTTTGTCAGAAGATGTGAGGTTTCCTTTTCACCAATAAGAGAAATCCATATTTTTTAGCATCAAGAATATCATACCCTAGATACAAAAGATAATGCAATATTCTATATTCCAAGATATGATATTTATTCCCATAAAAGATAGGAATACTGCTTTATTCAAAAAATAATGATTCTCCATTACAACTTCTCCTTAGAAATACATAAAAAGGAGTAAATAAAGGGAGCGTCTCTTTAATTCCAATTGACATTACTTAGAGTGGATTTAAGTATCACTGATAGGGGGAGGGGTGAATCAATGATATAATTTTATATTTAGATTCCATTATATTGAAGCAAATTGATCATCTATTTAATGAATTATGAGTTTTTTGGAAGACAAATCAATAAAAAATCCATTAGAAAATAATAATTTTTAATTTTCACTACTCAAAAAGACTAGCTACGTCCATGGTAGGGTTTGAAAAGAAAATTCATGTACCAGATAATCAAATAAATAACTATATTTTAATGTGGATACAATAGGTAGTATATTACTTTATACATGTGAATCAATATGATAAGAAAAATAGTTCTTCTACTTAATGTAGCATGAAATGATTGAATTCAGTTGGTGTGAAATGTTATGAAATATTCACTAGATACATCAAAACATGTTACTATATTTCTCTGTCTACTATAAAAAATATGATCTTCAAAAAAAATATTCACATTTCTACTGAAAAGTAGTTATAAACTTCTATGGACTTCGTAATAGAACACAATACAATACAAAGTCAAATTTTCCGGAAATATTACTCAGTCTGATAATATTACTCTTCTAGAATATAACTAAAACTAATCAGTACTACTTATATCTCAGTATGGAAATTGAAATAAGATTTCCCCTTGTGGAGGCCCAATATGATGGCCCATTATGATCTTATAAACACAAAATAAAATCTTTAAATTTCTTCTTCATTGATCTGGAAGACATCCTTATGAATTTTAAATCTGGGAACTCCCATTCTCTAGAAACATTTAGTTCTCCACCATTGTTCTACACCCATGAATAGTATCATTTTCAGATAGTACAATATATGTACCTTTATTTATCGATGTTCCAATATTGTTTTTGTGGGTTTTGATAAAAAAATACTCTTAACCAAATGCTCCAAAACTTCAATTTTTTCTATAATCTCATCTTCAAATTTTTGTTGTTCAATGATTCACAACTCATATCATTTCTGCTCAATCATTCCAAAATCTTCGTAAAAAACTAATAACATCATATATTTTAAATAATAATTAGTCCAATACCAACCAAATATCAGATTTACTCATTATGATGAAGAGATTTTTTTAGTAGTAGATTCTTCATTAGGTCGCTACGCACTAGTTGAAAGATATCTAAAATAATTTTTTACTCATAATGATTATATAAAAAAATAATTATCATTACTATGATCCATATAAACTAATTGGAAAAATAAATACAAACCACTATTACATAAACCTAGTTTCTAATTCATTAGACATCAATATCCATTATTTTTCCACAAACATGGTGGATGATTTTAACGAATCCATCAATTATCGACATTACTTTAGCACCGACATCAAGCTTTTTCTGACCAATATATTCTCTAATTTGTTCAAATTTCAGGCTCCACTTAACAAAACTTTTTAACTGATTTATGTAGTCCATATTTTAATTTTTCCCCAAACTGTTGACGTTACATTTGATGATTTATTAGTGTCATAACCAGTCTAATGAATCTTATCCTTATTGATAAAATCAAATCATAGTTCTTTTCATTTCACATGAACCAATTGAAAACAACAAAAAAATCAATTAAAATAAAATTTGACACTATATTTTTTATGGTTATCTAACTTTTTTACCCACATCAAGCCAAAAAACAGAATTTGCATTTGATTCCCTTTTTCAACCATCACAACATCTAATGATTGGTGTTAGTATCACTCGAAATATCAACAGAAAACCGCATTCGATAGACAAATTTCAGTATCTTCAACATCACCAAGTTCATTCCATTTATGAGTACATTTAACACAAAAATATTTCACCTAATATTTATACTTGGTGAGTTATTGGTCTAACTGAAAACTATCATCTTCATCTGTACACTTTCTGAACAATGGTTTATATCCATTATTAAATTTTGTATCTTGTGATTTCACTCTAATAAACATAAAAAATTAATTATTTAAAATTTTTAAGACCATTTTTCCACATTCATATTCTTTCAATACATTTTCCTCATGTCTTTTAAGAAAATTTTGGATCATAATATCATCATCGGAATTACAATGGATATATTGTAGCTTCCCTTTGTTTGAACTCTTCTTTCTTTCTATCCAAACACAATACAATTAGAAAATAATTCTCCCCATTTCCTTCATAACATTCACAACATATATTCTACATATTTATTATATTTTATAAGAACTCTGTGATAAAAAAATCATTAGATTTTTATTAGATTCATGAAGACTCTATTTTACTTCGTTATTAAGATCCAAAAATTCATTCTCAGAATCATTGTGATTCTGATGGCCCGTTTATTCCATAAAACACCTTACAAAGATGATGTCATTTTTTATGAATTTTTAGTGTGATAATATGAAATCAATGATGAGTTTGACCATTCAACTATTACTAAGTCAATTTTTTTATATTCGTGGGAAAAAAATAAAACACGTTCATCAAAAACATATTCCAGCTTCAAAAAATAAATTATTTCATACATTTTTACAACATATAGGACAACCACCCATGTGCCTTACTTTTCAGTTATAGACACCCATGCATAAAAAGATGGATATTACATCTTTTTAGATGAATATTAAGAAAATTACAAATGATAATGCTTAAGGACAACAATAGATTAGTTTATTTGCATTCCCAATAAAACATTCATCTAATTTTGTGATTTATCATCAATAACTCCCATAAATATATTCCCCATTTTTGGATCATACTTATATCATTTCATTATAACCTATGGAAATGAAACATAAGAAAGGGTTTGCTCAAATGCTCACTATGGGTAAACAATGGAGATATTTATGAATAATAATGAGTACAAGTGTATGAGAACTCAATCGTAACATTATTAAATCATTAACTAAATAAAAAAGATCATAATAATGAGTAATGGTATAATGGTTGGAATTTAATAAGAAAAAAATAATGGAATCAATAGAATTATCCATCAAATCACAACATAGGAATGATACCTGGAATTGTGGAAGCCATATAAACTTATAAAATGTTTTTTATTATAGTCAAGGCATGATGACAAGAATATCTTAGTGGAATGGTTTCACTCCCAAAAGCAAATTGGTAGTCATGGTTCACTCTCATAACCATATTAGTATTCATGTTTCACTTCAATTTCCATATTAATCATTGTGGTTCACTCTAATGACCATCTTAGTCATCAAGGTTCACTACCAATACCATATTATATAATAAAATCATTTGATAAAACTATTTCATTCTCCATTACAGACATGTATATCTAATTAAATATATATCATTACCCAATTCATTGGAGATATTTAACAGGCTCACCCGATAGTATCTAGTCCCCCATCATATAAGATGAAACAGGATTACCAAGCACTATCTTGAAAACCACATCGTAAAATATCTAATAGAATTATATGATTTTTTATGGGATAGCACATCATATAAGATTAAATGGGTTACCCAATGAAATCTAGGAAACACCACCATATATTCTATTATGAGCTTAGCCAATGCTATCATGGAAACCCATCATATAATTTATGTCCATGAACCACTAAATTAATAATGTACAATGAGCTTTCATATCATCATATAAATAATAAAAACAATTACTCGTTCATAACTCGATTAATACCATGGAAACTAAATGGGTTTCTTTTTAATCAATTTTAAATGTGATTATCATGGAAACAGGTTTCATACCAACCTATTTGAATCATGATTGACCCAGGGAAAAGAAATGAGTTACATAAAAATCATTCCATTAAAACATAAACTATTGAGAGAGAGAGAGTATATGATTGGTATCCTTTGTTCATATGCCCAATATATAATAAAATAGATCAAAGGGAATCATCTTATATGGATAACATTTTTTTTAAAGATCTCTTGAAAAAGAATTCCTCAAAAAATAATATTTTAAAACTCACAAAATATAGGGCCATGACCCAACCTCGAAGCCCGGGCCGTGACTACCCCAAGCCCACTTTCCATAGGCCAGGGGCCGGTGACTAGCACCAAGGAGTAAATCCCAGTAAAAGGGATGTAATTGCTTTTATAAAAGTAAACAAACACAATAGAGTATACAAGTGAAGTATGAACTAAGTAAAATTGAGTACAAAAGTAAGTGTTGGAAAGTAAATGGGCTAGTATACAATATCAACTAAAAGTGTAGTACAACTGAGAAAAAATGTATAACATCAGTAATGTGAAGTGGAAAACACTAAGTCGTCCTCTTGGAATCCCACCTAAATGGTGGGTACAGATAGTCTCGTCGGTACCTCAGGTCTATCCGTCCACTCCGTGTACGTCCCGCTAGGTGGTCCACCTCTAGGTACCATCTAGCTCCAGAAGCCTCAACCACGATCAGTGTTGTTCGTCGTCTGCAACCAACACAACGTAGTGCGGGAATTTCCCATGTAGGGGTGAGTATAACGATACTCAGTAGAGACCCTGAGACCCCAGAAGGTCTCCCAGAATCCACAAATGATAAACCACAAAGGAAATATACAAACACGAAGTATCAACCAACTCTACTTAGGTATATGCCCATACATATACCTAAGTCATCAATCTCAGTTCGGCTCCATCTTCCGAGCCCATGCACAATCTGGTCCACACAAGAAAGATGTAGATCACATAAATGATAATGATTGAATGAAAGACTCAGCTCACATAGGTATATTACTCACGAAGTGGGGTGGAGATGATTAGATGTATCCTCTGAATCATCTCCATTACCAAACTGACGTAGGATCCATGTACAGAAGTCGTCGTTGCCGAATCCATGTAGGAACAAAGTAGAGTAACCATCGTTGTGGAACCCACATAGGATCCAAGTACAGTAATCATCGATGCCAAACCCGCGGAGCATCCATGTACAGTCTTCTTCACTGCCGAACCCATGAAGGATCCAAGTATAGTCATCTTCGATGCCGAACCCACTTAGGATCCATGTACAGTCATCGTAGTTGCAGCCAACTCTTGTGTCCTGGCACATAGCGTAATCTATTATGGGAGGGTCCTCTCCTCGAGTAATGGGGTCAATAGATCAACTATCACGAAGTCCTGAGTTGATGTATCCCAATGATCTGTCTTGTCAAAAGGAACCCAATGAGACATACGGCGTGTCAAACGGACGAATGGTCTGAGAGATATTTGTTTTTCCGTTCCAGGGGTCCGGTTGGAAATATGCTCATTCCAAACCCAGCCATATACCAAAGTTGTCCAAAACTCACTTAGAGTATAGAAAAAGGACCTCCTCTTTGATAGGGCCCTAGTGCCGCAGACAGTGCATCGTTCAGATGCGTGGTCTTTATGATATTCACCTTTAAGTGAAAACGAGCCCGGCATGTTAAGCACAGTGGGCTGGCGGGTCGGGTTAACCTTGCTTTGATGGGTCAGACCCGGCATGGGTGTCGGACCGGCCTGAATATTCACACGGCCTGGCCCGAGGGGAGTGGCCCTTCCCAATGAGGGCGCGGCCAGGACGGGCACGACCCAACTGGTTCAGCTAGCAAGCCGAGAGGCTCAGCCCGAAGTCTGAGCAGTCCGTGGGGGGGTGCAGCCCCCTGGCTGCCCTAACCGGCAGTGCCGCCCTCCCAAACCGGCCAGCTAGGTTGGCTGGCTTTCTGGCACAAGAAGCCCACTCGGGCGGGCCGTGGGTTCTTCGGTGCGGCACCCCCTGGTGCCGAGGTTCTTCTTTGCCTGGCCGGCCGGTTCTTCCGCCGAAGTGGCCCACCCTATGCAGGCCACGGTTCCTGCAATGCGACATCGTGGGGCGCCGCAGTTTCTCCCTTCGGCCAAGCCTACTATGGCCAGCTGGTTCTTCCTCTGTCGAGCAGGCCGTTGTTGCAGGCTGTTGTTCCTCTACATGTGGCTGGCGCGCGGTCGCCGCCTTCGATCGTCGCCACTTCCCAATTCCAAACCAGACAAGGAATTATGGAGGGTCGCCGGTCCGTGTTTGTTCATCCTACGCCCTCCATGATAGATGGTAACAATCATCCAAAGATGTTCACTTGTATACAACAAGAACGGAGGAGTAATTTATTTAAAATAAATTAAGCAAACCCCTTACCTCGAATAAGGTTCACGGTTGACAAGCATCGTGGATGACAGTGTCATTTCTGTCGTCGTCGGAGTGAACCCAAAGAAGAATTGGTGTCTCCTATCTTTTCATGGAGAAGAGATATTTAGGTGTGTCATTCTTCATTAGAGGATTGGTGTTCTTCAACAAAGGGGAAACTCTCCTCTTCTTTCACAAGAGCTCTCTCTCAAAATTTTCCCCCAACACAACAACTGCCAACAAAATTAAAATAAGGCTTCCCATTATTTTAATTAAACATGGAATGCATTAAATATTAAAAATTCAATACACTTAATAAATTTGTGGATTCAATTTATTAATTAAGGCATTGGCATGAATTAATGAGAGAGGAGAAGGTGAGGAGAACTCATAAATATGGGAGAGTTGTCAACAGTAAACCAGGGAGTTTAATGGGGGTTTGTGTGAGTTATGGGAAGTTCAAGGGTTTAGGTCACATGTGGACCCCACCCCACAAATATCCACTCATGGGGGGTTATGTGGGTGTGGGTCCCACCTCTAACTACCATTGGGAGGAAATATCCACCAACCATAAAATAAAATTGTTCTACACCAATTTTATTTTATTTTTAATCTAAATCCCCAAATAGTAATTCTCAAATCTCATAAAACACAACTGCAGTAATGGTCCCCTTAAGCAATTATCGGTGTTGGGAGTTCATTGGTGACCTCATATTTCAATTCCGAGCACTGGTTCAAAATATTGAAAAGCCCACTCGTTCTTTTACAAAACGTACCCGAGAAAAACAATTGAAATTGATTCCAGGCACACCGGGCCTTATAATCAAGTGCCGTCAAAAGCCACAGACTCATAAAATTCCAAATTATTTAGGAAAAAAAATTCCTTGAAATAACCAGATCTTTAAATTACTCCCATCTCAGGGAATTACGTCCTTTAAGAGCTACAACAAAAACTAGGGAAAAAAATGAGGGTACTGAGCATGCATCTGAGCCTCCCACTCCCATGTTCTCTCCTGGAGGTTCCCGTTCTGCCAACAAATGTGCACCAGAGGAATCGACCATCCATGTAGGACCCTCTCCTATCGATCCTCAATCTCCACCTAGACCTCCATTAATGTAGCCCCATCATCGATGCCCAGCTCCCCATGATGAATGATGTGTGATGGGTCGTGCACGTATCTCCTTAGCTGAGATACATGGAAGACGTCGTGCACCCAGTGGAACTGAGGTGGAAGGGCCGGGTGGTAAGCCACTTCGCCTACTCTGCTGTGGACCTGGGAATGTCCGATGAAGCATAGAGATAACTTGTCGCCCAAGCCAAATCTCAGTAATCCACGTCGAGGTGAGACACGTAATAAAACATGGTCTCCATCCTCGAACTCTAGTGGTCTCCATCTCCTATCAGCATAGGACTTTTTTCTAATATGTGCAGTCCTCATCCTCTCCTGGATGATCTTCACCTTCTCCGTCATAGCCTGAACCATCTATGGCCCTACAAATGCTGACTCCCCAGGTTCAGTCCAGCATAGAGGTGATCTGCATGGTCAACCATACAGTGCTTCATATGGTGCCATCCCAATGGTGGAGTGGTGGATGTTGTTGTACTCAAACTCTACCAAGGGTAGGTGATCCTCCCAGCTGGGACCCATGTCAAGGACACATGCACAGAGCATTTCCTCGAGAGTCTAAATGGTCCTCTCTATCTGGCCATCCGTCTAAGGATAAAAGGCAGTGATCAGGTGTAGCTGCATCCCAAATGCCTCCTGCAACCCCTTCCAAAGCCCCGAAGTAAACCGAGCATCTCAATAGGAGTCTATAGACTATGGAACACCAAGAATTCGCACGATCTCCTGAACATAGAGGCGTCCCAAACCCTCTATTGAGCCCTGCTCTCTGATCGGAAGGATGTGGGCCGACTTGGTGAGTTGTTCGATGATAACCCAGATAGATTCATGTCCCCAGGATGTACTTGGAATCCTCGTTAAAAAATCCATGGATATCTTGTCCCAATTCCACTCCGGAACCTCTAAAGGCTGTACCAAGACTGTTGGTACCTGGTGCTCCACCTTCACGTGCTGGAAAGTGAGGAATCGTGAAACGAACTCTGCTACAGACTTCCTCAAACCCAACCACTAGTGTTGTCGTCTGAGGTCCTGGTACATCTTCTCCACTCCATGATGTACTACTAGAGGGGAAGTGTGAAACTCCCTCATCACTTCCTCCTGCAGTGCAACTGGTACCATGGTATGTCCCCAGAAGAGGATGACATGCTCTCCTCTTTCAGAAAATCAATTAGGAGCCTGACCTGTGGAAATCTGAGCACGTCGCATCTCACAGTCAATGTCCCTATGCTGAGAATCTATGACCCACTAGAGTAGTGGAGGAGTAACTATGAGGGTCTGTAGATAAGTTTCCCCCTCTTTATCCATGATGGATATCTGCAAAGCGGCTAACTGCTATGTTGACTCTCCAAGTAGCTGAATTCCTGATCTCTTTCTGAGAGCATCAATTACTACGTTCCCCTTCCTAGGAGTATAGACTATCTCAATGTCATAGTCCAGGAGGAACTCAATCCATCGCCGCTATCTCATGTTCATGTCCTTCTACAAGAAAATTTACCTGAGACAATGGTGGTCAGAATAGACTGTAAAGCGCTCATCCATCAGATAGTGTCGCCACATATTCAAAGAGAAGACCACTACTACTAAATCCAATTCATGGGTAGCATAGTTATGCCTGGGCTGCCTCAACTGTCGTGAACCATAGGTGATCACTTCCTTCTCCTGCATCAGGACACACCCGTGTCCGGAATTTGATGTGTCTCAGTAAACCACATACCCAACACCCTCCTCTGGTAGCCTAAAGATGGGAACACTGTTCAATCTTTGTCTCAGCTCATGAAAGCTCTGCTGGAATCTATCTGACCAGACGAAGTGTTTCCCCTTCTTCGTCAAAGCTGAAAGTGCTGCTGAAACTATGGAGATGTCTTGCACAAATCTCTGATAGTACCCAACCATACATAGGAAACTCCGCACCTCCATTACACTCCTGGGTGGCTCCCAAGAAAGTGCTCCCTCGATCTTCGCAGGATCCACCGCAACTCCCACCTCCGAGATGAGGTCCCCAGGAAGTAACCCTCTCGAATACAGAACTATTACTTCGAGGGCTTACAATAAAGATGGTCCTCTCGGAGTCTGTCCAGTACAACCTGCAAGTGGTAGGAATGCTCCTCCTCAGTAGTCATGTAAATCAGTATGTCTTTGATGAATACTATGACAAAATGATCAAGGTATGTCTGTAAGATCCTGTTCATGAGACTAATGAACACTTTTGGTGTGTTGGTTACACCGTAGGGAATAACCAAGAACTCATAGTGCCCATACCGACACCTGAAGGCCATCTTCTGCACATCCGCATCTCGAACACTATGATGATGATAGCCTGACCTGAGGTCTGTCTTCGAAGAACCATCATGCTCCCTTGATCTGATCAAAGAGGTCATCAATCCTCGGGAGTGGATTATTGTTCTTATCAGTCACCTGATTCAGGCGACGATAGTCTACACACATTCGTAATTTCCCCTCCACCTTCTTGGCGAATAAAACCGGAGAAGCCTAGGGTGAAACACTAGATCAGATGAATCCCTTTCCTTGCAAGTCATACAGCTATACTCTTTGCTCAGAATGCTCAGTGGGAGCCATCTGATATGATGGAGTAGATATCGGTGCTATCTCGGGGTACATGTCAATGTATAAATCTACCTCTCTGTGAGGAGGTAGTCCTGGAACATCGTCAGGAAAAAAGTCCGCATACTGATCCAGAACAACAGGTAAACTCGAACACCACACATCAACCGCTCCTATGATGAGACTAGCCAACTGATGTGTGATCGGCATCCCTCTCCTCTATATAAGTCCATCCTATGTTGCAAAGGCTCCTTTCTCGCTAGTTAAGGTGAACCTGCTCCCATCTGTGCGGACACACCACATATTGTGCCTAATACAGTCAATCTGGGCATGGAATGTATATAGAAAGTCCATACCCCAGATGGCGTCATAAGGCATTGACACTGCTACAAGAAGATCCCAGCTGAAGCTCCCACCTCCTAGATTAATCTCACACTTCCGGAACCAGTGTGTAATCATCGAGTCAGCTCCCGTAGGAGTATCTAGCCATAAGGATCGATCCAACGTCTCCATTCGAATCTCTGATCTCCGAAAAAGGGAAGCGGCAATAAAAGAATGACTCACTCTTATGTCTATAAGAACTGCATCAAGGGTGGAGTAGAAACAAATAGTGACTCGAATAATCTCAGGTGCACCGTGGTCTTATGCCCCAACTACGTAGAACTGAGCCTACCCCTGTCTGCCAGCTCCCTCTGGTCGGGGTGGTCTTCCTGGTGGTGGTGGTGGTAGAGACTCGAAAGGTTGTCCACCACCCACCACTCGGCCATCTCCACTTCCTCGTACTCCTGCTCAATGCGGGCCGCCACGGTCAAACCTTTACCTCTTCCTAAGAGGTCCCTCTACTTTCTTCTGCTCGTCTTCATGGCAGTTCGGGCAGTTTGGAGCCATGTGGCCCTGCCCACCGCATGCGTAGCACTGCCTGCCCCTCGTATGGCTGGCTCTGATTCGTGTGCCGCGCACATTTGAACCAGTATCCTAAGGTGGCCCACCTGATGGCCTAGTATGCTCGGACCTCTATGACATCTGTCTACTGTCGGCTGGAGAAGGCTCCACTATGTGTCGCCCTACAGTGGGTCTCACTGATGGCGTCGGCTTAACAATAATGCTCTCCAAACGAAGGGCTCGCTCCAGCACTCCATCCCGCGTTGGAATGCTGAGGGATATTATCAAAGCCCTGATCTCATGCCTCAGTCCCTGCTCAAAGGTCCGGGCCTAGAAAAATGGGTCTCGTACCATGTTTGTGGAGTAGGGTGAGAGGTCTGTTAATCTCGCAGTGTACTGGGCTACTATCATGCTACCCAGCCACAGATGTAATAACTCCAAGATACGCACTGCATGGAGGGTGGCTTGAACAAACTCCTAGAGGATGAGGCTCTCGAAGTCAATAAAATTAGTGATGCCTAATCGTGCACCTAGAGCATCAGGCTCCACCATCTACCTACTGCTGCGTGTAGGAGACTCGCGGCAAGGATCACCATAAGGTCTGCTGGTGTCCCTACCAATCTGAAGACTCTGACGACAGCCTTCGGACAATCCTCAGCTGCCTGACGGTCCGTCTCTCCGCGGAACCTGGGCGGCCTCTATCGCTGAAACTCATGAAACGCACTCAGGCAGCATGCACTCTCTACTGCTGGGGCTGGTTCCATCGGTGGCTCAGCAGGTAGGGGTACCACTAGGGCTTCCACTGTAATGGGGCCCTGCACCGAGGCCTCATCGCTCAGTGGGCTGCCATCTCACACGTATCTAGAAACCCTAGTTGGCTACCTTCATGGGGACATCATGAAACGAAAAAGGTGTTCCATGATCAAACAATATACCTGGCGAGCTGACAGAAAACAATCACAATGAAATCTTTTGAAACACACATGCAATTAGAATTTTCGAGCACTGAGTCGGAAAACAGACGTCAGGGTCCTGGTGTATGGATACGTCGGTCGTTGTACCAACACAAGACACCCTTGTTGGATCTAAAATGTAAATGTATATGTATATTAGATGGAACAATATAAGAGGGGGTGAATTGTAGGTTTAAAAACTTTGTGTTTAAACACTTAATAGATTAGTTTAAAAGATCTTAAACTAATAAAATTCAAAAACCATAGTAGTATTAAATATAAAGATATGATGTAATGTAATACTATTAGAAAAGTAAAGTAATTTTTTTCAAGATGAATACAGTAATCAGAGTAATACATGTGTGAGAGATTCTACAATAAAGCATATAGAATCTATTTAGACAATATGTAATAGAATAATTGTAATTGAAACAATTACAATTGAAAGAGTAATGAAGAAAAGAAACAATACAAATTTATTTCTAATACAAACAACAGTGGAAATGTAAAAGTATTACAATTATTTTGAATCAAAGAGAAGAGTTATCCTTTCACCTAGAATAAGAGGTCTATCTTACCACCACCTTGGTAAGCCCTCGATACGATGATCAGAACGTCTGTTTGCCTATTCCTGGCAACCCTCGATACGATGATCGGAATGTCTGTCTGCCTATCTCTGTATTCCCTCGATACAATGATCAGAACGTCTTTCTACCTATCCCTGGCAGCCCTCGATAAGATGATTGGAACTTCTGTCTGCCTATCCCCGACATCCCTCGATTTTGTAGGTAATCGGAACCTCTGCCTTTCAATTACATGAAATCCCTCGATATGAAGATCGGACGCACAAATTACAAAGCATGAGAGAAGTCACATTGTCTCTCTCTAGAACTTGATAGAAGAAAAGTATCACAGTTGTTTCACCATCGTTCTTCTCAGCTTTAAATGACCTCCTATTTATAGGCCTCAGGTTCCAATGGTGACATTTCCTCCAACGGTCATATTTCTCTGAAAAACTCGAAGGGACATGGACACCTAGAATTATATCGGTCATATTGAAACAGAAAACATGAAATCCTATTGATTAATTTTTAACTAACTCAACAACATCGTTTTGATTAAAACAAAACACATATGAAGAAGATAAAAAAGAGTATGATTAATATCAAACATGTGTTTTTTGACTAAGTACCAAAACAAGAATGTAATGAAAGTATGAGTATTATAAGTATTACTAAATGTTATGTATTGATATGATATTATGTATGATACACAAAAGTGAGTACGATTTGACAGAGTTAGTACAATTTGATTGACAGAGTCAGTACGATACGATTGAAAGAGTCAGTATGATATGATTGATAGAGTCAGTATGATACGATTGACAGAGTCAGTATGATTAGAATGATAAAAGACATTTGTGATTTCCAAAACATGATATAGAAGTCAAAAGAGAACTTTTTACTCAACAATATCTCCCTTTTTGGAAAGAAAAAAAAAGTAAAGACAACAAGAAATACTTATATGCCCCTAAGTTATTAGAAACTATTCTGAATATGAATTTGAATACAACTAACTCCCCCTTAGGTTTACACTTTCCTAATGATTTTATTCATAGATTTTCCCTGGTTTCAATGTATTTTATTAAAACATTCTCCCTTTGTAAAACATTATCCCCCTTTATAAAACATTCTCCCCCTTTATAAATCATTCTCCCCCTTTGTGATTTACAGAAAGAATGGGGTAACTTTGAGTTGCCTGAAATATTTAGAGAAAAGAAATGTAGGAGAAAAGAAAAAAAATCATAAAAGTCATTAAAAAACAAATACATGTACCATTAGAAAAGAAAAATCCAATAAAACAGTCATTTGTTTTCTCTTTACTTTTCCTTCATTATCAGATCGTGAAGAAAAAAATTCATCTTTTTGATTTCTTTCTTGTCTTCAGAAATTGAATCACCCTGAAATCTGAGAAGCTCTTGTTGGTCGGCAAAATGTTGATCTTGATTCTTGATAGTCTCCTCCTGGACTCTGATTACTTCCTCGAGAGTATCAATTCTATCTTGAAAATTATAGTTATCTTTTGATAACACAAATTTTTGTTTCATCAAAAAAATCATTTCATCTTTGAAAGATGAATGCTTTGATAAATCAGACAGAACATCATTTATTCTCTCTTGCAATTCTTTTACTGAAGGAATATCAGTTCCATGAGTTACCTGATTTAGTATTTCAATAGTTTCTTTGTCAAAATTATTAAAAGAAATAGAAAGATTATTTGACAACCTCCTTATATCTTCAATTTATATCTCATGGTCATTCATCGAGCTTTCTATTTTATATGACCACTTGGTCATCCTGTTACAAGACTTCTTTTGAGCAGCCGAAGTTTCAGATATAACTTTCAAATCAGCTTCAACTAAAAAAATGTTCTTTCTCAATTCTCTTACAGAACCAAATTTCTTTTTCTGATTGTCAGTAATAAAATCAACTTTCCCTTCCAGCCTAGGAATGTATGGAATATTATTTTCAACCTCCTTAAAACATGAACAATGTAATCACATCTCTTAAGAGAAATTGTTTGTTCTAAATCTGTATCATCATCGTACGAAAGTTGTTCATTTGATCGGCTTGAGTCAACAACTGGTTGTTTTCCTTTTTCTTTTTCTTTCTACCTTCTTTCTTCTTCTATTTTGTCATTGATGACAATATCTTTTTCAGTATGAGAAGATTGAGCACCTTGCTTTTCTTGAGGGTTTGTTTTATCCAGAGTTTCATAAGTTTCAATAGCTGCTTGATCAGCATGAGGAACTTATTGAATACCATAACTCTGATTTTGATAAGATTCTTCTCTACTCTTTTTCGAATTTTGAAGGACTTTCAAAAGAAAAGATCCTTCCTCTTCTTCATCTTCTTATATTTATTCCAACATCTGTTATCCTTTTTTTTTCTCTGGATGAATCTGTACGATTGGTTCTTAATGTATTTATTCCGTTACTTGAGCACCAGCATCCTCAACCATTTTGAGTACTTTAGAGATATCAATGTCTTGAGCCATTCTTTTCAAAAAAGACATCTTTTTCTTTTCAGCTTGAAGGGTTTCATCTACCCTTATTCTTTCTACAAAATATTCAGCTGGGTCAAGACCGAACTTCAGATCACCTTCCTTTCTCTGTTCTCTTTCATTTCTCCACTTGGACACAACCTACTTACTGTACTTTGGTTTCTTCTTTGGATTTGAACTAGTTTGCAGATCTGACATTTGAGGATCATCGATAGATGGAATATCTCTGTCAGGTATAGATGTCGATTGATTCTGAGAAGATTATGCTTCTATATCTCTTACAAAATATTTTGAATTTGGGTTAAAACAAACATTCAACTTCTTCAAAGTACTTTTACTAATCCAGTAGGGCTTCAAATCTAACAGATTTCCTTTAAAATGTATATTACAAATCTTCATACTTTTGATAATTAATTTTGTATGAATAGCAGGATATATAATCATTTGGGACTTAATTCCTCCTGACTAAACATTATTGATAGTTTCAAAAACATATCCCATTATATTTACTTTTCTCATATTTACAAGATAGTCAAGCATAAAAAAATCATAAACTTTCAGAGTTTCTCTATCTGCTTTCCTTGGGATAAGAAAACCTTGCATCCAAAGAGTCACACATCTATTGTCCTGAGAAATATGAGCTACTTTCCTCTTTTATTCATTTATTATAAACAGATACTTTTCAGTATTCTCTTTGTTAAATGTACCAACTTCCTATGGCAGTTTATGAGATGGATAGAAAGAGTCACCTTCTATCGGAACATTCAAAAAATGAGCAGCTTGAATAACAGACATTGAAATCTTTCTATCGTACATAGAAAAGTTGATAGTCATATTTTTATCAAACGATATGGTTTTACAAAACCGAGTGACTTCATCAAAAAGAACCAGATCTTGAGATACTGGTTTTTCAACACATAAATGTTCCCAGCCTTGAATCAAAATGATTCTTCTGATTTTAGAATCGTACGAATCAAAATAGTCCCGAGAAACTAACCTTTCTCTGAAAAAGGCTTTCACTGTAAAAGTCTTTGAAGACATTTCGATAAGATTATGATCAGAGGACTGAGCCATATAGGTGATGCCGCTTGAAATATCGTACAATGACTTAAATCGGTGGAGCAGAGCTTCGCCACAAAATGTGAAAAACTGGTGTGGGATTGTGGAGGGGGTCTATTTATAGGCGGAAAAAGGGTGACCGTTGATCTTCTACGGTTAAGGTTAGAAGAAAAGAAATAAACGGATAGGATTAAAGAGAAAAAAAATTAATAAAATAAAAAGTATGTGCCAACTGGAGATCGTATGGTAATTGTTGGTTTAGATAGTATTGAATGAAAAAACACAGGCGTACGAAGTAAAATAATACTATCAATCGTCATACCAATGGAAAACAATGTCGTTACCATTAACAGATGAGTCGATGGAAAACAATCTTGTTACCATGAAAAGACGTGCCGATGGAAAACAAACTTGTTACCATGAACTGACAAGACGATGGAAAACAAGCTTGTTACCATGAACTGCCGTGCCGATGGAAAAGAAATTCCTTACCATGAACGGACGAACCGAAGGAAAAGAAATTCATTACCATGAACAGACGTGCTGATGGAAAAGAAATTCATTACCCTGATCGGACAAGCCGATGGAAATGAAATTCATTTCCATGAACTGACGTGCCAATGGAAAAGAAATTAATTACCATGAACGGACAAGTCGATGGAAATGAAATTCATTACCATGAACGGACGTGCCGATAGAAAAGAAATTCATTACCATTAACGGATAAGATGATGGAAAAGAAATTCATTACCATGAACGGACAAGTCGATGGAAATGAAATTCATTACCATGAACGGACAAACCGATGGAAAATAAATTCATTACCATGAACAGATGTGCCGATGGAAAAGAAATTCATTACCATGATCAGACAAGCCGATGGAAAAGAAATTCATTACCATGAACGGACAAGCCGATGGAAAATGAATTCATTACCATGAACAGACAAGATGACGGAAAAGAAATTCATTACCATGAACAGACATGCTGATGGAAAAGAAATTCATTACCATGAACGGAAGAGCCGATGGAAAGATAGGTAAATAATACAATAAAACTGTCAATACAATAAATAGATATGTAAATGATATGATAAAACTGTCAATACGATAAATAGATATGAAAAAACACATACCAGGTGAATAAATAGTTAACGATATCAAGATAAAAAGGAACACAGTAAGATACACAGTAAGAAATGTTCTCCCCCTTTCAAAGTGGAGTTTGTTTAATGCAAGGATAATTTTAAAAACTAGAAGTAGATATGAATGATTATTTTAATTTAATCATTCATGTATTTTGTTTTATAAACTCAAATCTAATGGAAGGTAATGGTTTTGTGAAAATTTCAGCAAGTTGTTCTTGTGTTCCAATGAATTGTAAAATAATATCTTCTTTTTGTGTGTGATCCCAAAGAAAGTGATGCCTAACATCTTTGTGTTTTGCATGAGAGTGATGTGCTCAGTTCTTACTAAGAGCTATGGAACTAGTATTATCACATAGAATTTGGGTTTTGGAAAAATTCAATCCATAGTTAGTGAGTGTGTGTTGCATCCACAACACTTGAGCACAACAACTTCCAGCTGCGACATATTCAGCTTCAGCAGTGGAAAGTGCTACCGACTGTTGTTTCTTATAGGACTAAGAAACCAGAGAATCTACTAAGAAATGACATGTTCTAGATGTACTTTTTCTATCCATTCTACAACCACAAAATTCAATATCTGAAAAACATTAAAAAAAACACTTCCAGAAGAGTAAAAAAATCCTAAATCCATAGTGCCTTTTAAATACCGAAAGATTCTCTTTACGGGTTTTAAATGAGATGCTTTTGGATTAGATTGATATCTTGCACATAATCATATATAAAAAATTAAGTCTGGTCGACTAGTTGTCAAGTATAGCATACTTCCTGTCATACCTCTAAATATTGTTTGATCTACTTGATTCCTAGTTTCATCAAGATCACGTGTATTTGAGGTACTAATTGGAGTGCTAATACTTTTAGTTTTGTCATATCCATACTTTTTGAGAATGTATTTAATATACTTATGTTGAGATATATATGTCCCTTCTGGTGTTTGAGAAAATTGAAAACCTAAAAAGAATGTTAACTCACCCATCATACACATTTCAAACTCAAAATTCAATAAATTAGCAAAAGAATAAGTTAAAGATTGCTGAGTTGATCCAAATATGATGCCATCAACATAAATTTGAACAATCAAAAAAAAATTATTTTCCATTTTTATAAAAAGTCTTGGATCTTCTGTAACTTTTGTATAATTATTTTGTAAAAGAAATCCTGTATGTATATCATACCATGCTCTAGGGGCTTGTTTAAGACCATATAGGGCATTGGTAAATTTAGAAACATGATAAGGATGTTTTGGGTCCAGAAAACCAGGAGGTTGTTCGACAAAATCGTCTTCTTAAACAAAACCATTTAGAAAAGCACATTTAACATCCATTTGAAATAGTTTGAAGTTAAAGTATGCTGTAAAGGCTAATATAATACGAATAGATTCATGTCTGGCTACCAGAGCATATGTTTCTTCATAGTCTATTCTTTCTTGTTGATTATAGCCCTTAGCTACAAGTCTTTCTATATTTCATACAATGATTCCATTTTCATCACATTTTTTTTGAAAACCCATTTTACTCCAATTATAGTTGTTTCTTTAGGTCTTTCAACTAAATTTCAGACTTGATTCCTCTCAAATTCATTTAGTTCATCTTGCATTGCTTTGATCCAATCTTTATCACCTAAGGCCTCACATTGACTTTTAGGTTAAAATTGGGAAAGAAAGGAAAGATTTTATATTTCATTTCATAAGGAATTTTTGTTCCTTATAGGTTGATTTTCATCACCAATGATATTATAAATAGGATGATTCCTAAGAAACAATTGATTTGGATTTTGTAAGACCTCTTCATCAACATATGGTTGAAATTATTCTTTGGTAAATGTTTCAGAAGTATCTTATTGAAAATTTTCCTTTTCAGAAGGATATTCTAACAAAGGTTGATAATCAGTTTTTGAAAACACATATGAGGATATAGGTTGGGATGATTTAAAAACAAAAGGATCAGATTCATCAAATTTTACATGTACTGTTTCCTCAACAGTACACGTTTTTATTGAAAACTCTATAAGCCTTAGAAGTTGTGGAGTAACCTAGAAAGATTCCTTCATCATATTTTGGTACGAACATGTGTAGATTATCATTTCTATTTAGAATGAATACATTGAACATGAAAACCTTAAAGAATGAAACTTTTGGTTTTTGTCCAGTCCATAACTCATAAGGTGTTTTATTAAGAAAAGGACTAGTTAAAACATGATTTATAGTATAAGAAGGATTACTAATTGCTTCAGCCCAGATGTGCTTAGCAATTGAGTACTCACTCAACATGGTTCTAGTCATTTCCTGAAGAATACAATTTCTTATTTCAACAACACCATTTTCCTGAGGAGTTCTTCGAGCTGAAAAATTGTAAGTAATACCTTTCTTACTACAAAATGTTTTAAATTCAGAATTTTAATGTTCACCACCATGATCAATATGAATAGTCATCAATGGTCGGTTTTTCTCATTTTTAACTTGCGCTCTAAATGTTTTGAAATAGGAAAAGGCATTAGATTTCTTTTTTTAGAAAATAGACCCATGTGAATCTAGTAAAGTCATAAACTAAAACAAATACATAGTATTTGTAACAGCCCGAGATTTTATGAAAAATATTCTTTTTAATTTTATTAATGTCTTGTGTTGTACGCTATACCAAAAGGAGCTTGCACAACACACATCTTTGACTTGCCTTGCATTACACGCAATCACAACCTTCCTCGATAGCGTGTGTAGTACGCAATACTGAGTTTCACGAAACAACGATATGCTATTAAAATATTATTAAAACTTGCCGTTATGAATAGTAATAACCACTTTTTAAATTTTAAAAATTTTAGCTCTCAAAATGGACTACATTTTTGGATTCGGAGTATCGAATTTAGCCTAAGGTGAAATTTTGGTACTTTTCGGATAACTTTCATATTCTGATGAATAGTGAAAATTACTAAATTATAATTAAAAACAACTTTTTTAATCGAAATAATTAATTGTGATAAATTATTAATTTGAGTGGTTTTAATGTATATTTAGAATATATTTTTACAATTTAATACAATGTTGGTCATTGAATGTAATTTCACATTTAAACCAGACATAATCAAGTGTCAATCTTTTGATATATATTGTTTCTTAAAAACACACTATTTGTTTTAACAGCGGGATTTAATTATAAAATTAATTAATGCAACTTCTATTTTATTAATATGGTAAAATAGACTTCATTTTTGAATTCGGAATATGAAATATAGCTTAGGATGAAATTTTGGCATTTTTCTGAAAAACATCAATTTTTGATGAATAGTGAAACTACTATGTGGTAGTTAAAAACTGAATTTTTCATAAAACTTAATTTTACCGCTTCTGTGAATGGAATTTCAAAAATCCGAGAGACACGGTTGATGTCTGTATGTAAAATGTGGTTCAATGAGATGAAAATAATTTTTGGTGAATAGTAACTTTTTACTATTATTTACCACGGTTAAATGTAAATAGGGTAATTAAGGGTAAGAATGATATTGATATTACCCTAACACATGTCCTAATTCTATTGGACAAGTGTATCTCTACCAGAAATAACCTTAAGTGTAAAATATTATCATTTAGGCCCACTTGGATTAGATTAGGACATTTATTATTATTTAATTCAAAGAAGAGTTAAGAGAGTTAAAATCAAAGTATATTTACTAAAACATTTTTAATATAGGGTTGTACATAAGATAAATTCGATTGTAAATATTCATTAGAAAGATAAAAGGATTTCCTACATGATGGTATTTTATTTATAATTTTTAGACATCAAATAATTTAATTTATTTATGACAAAAAGATGATGCAGTAATTATCTTATTAATGAAATATTGACATAATTGATATTATAAATACCAAAATAAATGTAATTTAAGACTTTTTATGAATTCCCCTAATTTTCTACGTTACTATGATATATTAGTGTTGATTTAATAAACTTGTTTCGAACATATAATTCTGTTATGACTTTCACAAAAATCATATATCAAATCGTGTCAAAACTGACACAAAATAGTTTTTAAATGAAATATTATATTATTAATTGTTATTTTATTCCTAAAAATCTAAGGTTCGGCCAAATGACTTAGATAAGAATTTATGTATTAATAATAAACAATTTGGGGTTCGTTTGGCATGTTATAGTAAGTGTATTAACCATATAGTGAAAGGAAACAAAAAGACACGGTAAAAGTTAAATTATTTAACTTAGAGTTAAATCTAATTGATAAGGTTAAAATAATACCCTAAACTTGTATAAATCTTATTGGTTGATATTATTTCGACCCATCCCCACTTTAGCTTCGAAATAAGATCCTTTGGAACCCTTATAAACCGATTTTGACTTTAATATAAAATAATATTTTGAGATATTCCTAAGGTGCCCCTCTCCTCCCTTATAAAAGGGTACCTCCTACCCCTCCTCCTCACACCAATTTGAGCACTCAAGCTCGGCCAAACCCTGCTATTTTCTCCTCTACACTTACCTAGAATAATCCTAGAGGTCCTGGTCTTCTTAAAAGACCAATCATAGTTCCCTATGTGGAGGATTCAAAGAGGCGTTCCAAAGAAGTGGTAATATCCATTACCGATCATTTCAATTTCATTCTTATTCAACTTCTTCTTCTTTAGATGTTTCATTATAAAGTAATAACATAAGTATTACTTACATACTGATATGTTATTATAAATATGAAACAACCCTAATTCATCTTCTATCCATCCTACGGAAAAATGAAATCACCGCGCGTGCGTACGTAAGGAATACCGTCTCCACGCCGTGGTGTAATCTATTTTCCACCATCACCTTAAAAGGATGGGTATAATGGTTTAATGAGTAACTATTTATGATTATTATAATTTAATATTGATACTGAAATAATATATATATACTCAAATACAATTCCACAATCATAGGAACGATATCATCACTCGTGCGTACGTACGGAATACCGTCTCCACGATGTGATGCGACTCGTTCTACATGATCATCATTACATAGTAATTATATAAATGAATTGAATGAATAAATATTATATATGTTACACTAATACCATTCTGGATACAAGGTATCTATATCCTTAAAAGAAGAATAAAAATTTATTCGGCAAAACACGCATAAGAACAAAAGGCAATAAGGACCCGAGTAACAAGTAACAATGAAATATTACTAACAAGAAGCTAAGAATATAACCATATATGATATTATATCAATATGTATGATTCTGTAATAAGTCAATAACATTATTTAAACCATTATACAGGAGCTTCGGACACGTACAAAGCAAATCGGACCTAAGGTAAGGGAAAATATCACAATCTCATTTTTATCCGAGATTGTTTATTCGTAAGTATTTACTGGGGTGTATTTTATCATCCACATCCATGTTACCTAAATATGTATAATTGTTTCCATCCACTTACAATAGTTTAAATCCAATTTTACCCTTCGGTGAGTTTTTAGTAAAGAATATGAAAGGAATCTTTTGTCGTTTTTTCGTACGAGGTACTTTTTGAATTTTCTGACAAAAGTACGAAGAATGTTTTTTTAACTTATACGGCATGAATGGATTCTTAAAACATTATTTCCAAGAATCTTCCTTTACAAGTTTTCATGTTTATTTTTAATCAACTTCTTTTAGTTTATAATTGTTTGACATGTTAAGAAAATAAAAGTGTTTTTGAAGAAGAAAGGATATTTTCCTCAAGAATGGAGTTCAAGTGTTTTATCAAAATTATTTTCCAACTATGATAATAACGGGTTCTGTTTTTATCCCTATTATTACATTGGTTTTATTATGTTGTGATGGAAATATTTTTTATGAATTCCTTTATCTTATATGAATTGTTTTATGATGTCATGTTGTTTAAGAATCCCATTTTTATTACATGGGTTACTCTATGATGTATGGTTTATGATTATGTGGCACACATAAGAAAGGATTCATTATAAGATGGGTGGGACCCATATCTCCCTCTAATGCATTGGGTAAAGATTTTATATCTCATGAGATAGACATTGCTGGAATGGTAGGTTATACCGGTTCAGTGAAACAGGACTGAAACGAGGGTTACTCGATTCAGAAAGGGACTTTGTCCACTAAGATAGGCTTTGCAATGAGTCTTGACTGACAAGAAATGATTCTCTATGATTATGTGTGAATGCCACAAAGTTTCATGTTTTAAGTTATGATTATTGTGATTACATTTCACTACCATGATTTATCCCATGTTATGAAATTATGCTCTCTTTTGCAGGTTAAGATTTCCAAAATGTTATGTTCTTATGAATACGATGTGATTGATTTTTCTTTTGTTTACCCTTACTGATCATTTGAGCTCACCCTTTTATGTTTTCTTTTCCCCAGGATATAAAGAAAAGTTTTAGGTAAAAAAAAGGGAAGATCTTTATAGGAGATGTTGAAGATCTTTCACCATGATTAGAAGATTACGTTCCAAGTTTCCAAAGACACTAAACTATTACGATCCTTGTGTGTGTGTTTTTGTTATGTACTAAGTATTCCGCAAAAGTAATGTAGTGTCCACGTACGTCAAGCTTCGAGTCTCTACAGTTGGTATCAGAGGAAATGTTTAGTCGACCTTTGAAAACTAGGATGCGAAAACATTAGTGAGATCCCTAGAGATATTTCTAAGGTATGTCTAGGGATGTCCCTAAGGCTAAGTATACGTATAGGTTATAGTACTAGAATTACGCTAACAATCATAGAATTTAACCTAAGATGTTAGATATTGAAGTTACTCCCCCTTTATTATGTTGTTTTCCCTAAGCATGATTTTTTCCTCTCACACTATTCTTTTTGGGTTTTAGACGATGGCTGGAACCCGAAGGAACCGTGTTGATCAATGTAATGGACAATGCAATGATTGTCCTCCTGAACAAACAAATGTTATGGGAGATGGAGTGCAAAATCTTATTGTTATCCTTACACAAGCTATGAATCATTCTGGACTTCCAAATGAGCAGAGAAAGGAACAGTATTCTATTGAGTCCTTCAAGAGGCAACATCCACCTTCTTTCAGTGGGACTTCCGATCCACTTGTTGATGAACAATGGATCAGTACCACTGAAAAGATATTTTCAGTTCTTCAATGTTCTGAACATGATGAAGTCATCTTAGCAGTATATCGTTTGGAAGGTGAAGCTGATCAATGGTGGAATCTTATCAAGAATACGATGCCAAGAGATGAAATTGAGTCCATGGAATGGGACGAGTTCAAGAACTTTTTTTTCAGTAAGTACTTCCCTCGTATTCTTCGAACAAAGATGGAGAAGAAGTTTCTTGAACTAAAGCAAAAGGATGATGAATCTGTTGGTATATACGAAGCGAATTTTACAAGACTTGCAAGGTATGCATCTGGCATTATCATCCAACCTGAAAGTAAAGATAATCAATTTTTCAGCGGCTTAAAACCAAGTTTTCGAAGGGAATTAGCTATAAGAGACTTCAGTAGCTATGAAGAAATTGTGTGTTGTGCTATCAAGGTAGAAATGGAAGTTGGTGTTACATATCCATCTCATGGTTTTGACAAAAAACGAAAGATGGAGTTCAAGGAGAAATCTCAGAATAATGGTGAAAAGAAGATGAATGTTTCCTCATGCAGAAAGTGTGGAAAGAAGCATGGTGGAGATTGTCTTAAAGGGACTAGAAAATGTTTTAAGTGTGGAAAATAAGGTCATCGAGCAGCTGAGTGTCGAAGTAATGGAAAAAGGGTTTCTAATGATGTGAATAAAGCAAACACTGCAGAGAACGCACCACCAACACTTCAATGCTTCAAGTGCAAGGAAATGGGGCACTATGCTAATAAATGCCCTAATCCAAGGGTTAGTGATGATCAACATGATCAACCACTGAAGGAAAAGGACAAAGGGAAGTCAAATGCGATAACTATTGGAAATGTTGAATATGACAACGATGTGGTGGAATGATTAAGTGTTTATGTAATGGGATTCCAAAATAATGTGGTATCATTGAGTATTGAAATATTTATTGATGTGGTATTCAAAGTGATTGAGATATTTTTTTGGAGATAAGATGATATGCGCATAATGAAGGGAAAATGAGAAAATGAAATGTTTAATAGTTTTCATGAGCTCATGATTGATATAAGGACTAAGTGATATCATGGTTTGAGTATATAGAATTTTGAGGATTTTGGTATGTGGAAAGTGTTAAACTTTAAACTGCATTCATGTTTTCACTAAGGTATTCAAGAGAATACATGATTAAGGACTTTTAATGTTTGGAATGTGACCAACAAAACATATCTTATGATATATGGGGATCAACGATGGTGTTAAATATCTGGTAATAGTTTTCACTATGTTATGAGAGTGGACTGTAGTATTATGGATAAGCCTAAAGATTGGAATGGATTATGTTGGACATAAGTTATTATTGTTTAAAGATAGAAGTTTTCTCGATATTATTGATGGGATGTAATAGTAATATAGTTTTAGAAAAAGGACAACCTGCAGGACGAGCGACAGCCCATCGCGTCGGACAAGGCTATGGAAATCGAACCCACAACCGAAGTGCGACTGGTCTTTATCGCCTACCACTGGCCTACAGGAAGTCCCTGTTTAGTAGAAACTAGTTTTATTATATTAAGCAGTATGATATATGAAGTATAAGCCCATTTTAGGAACCATATATGATTAATCCCACTATAGATCGACTTATGTATATAAATTTTTCTAACCTTTTGAGACAGATGGAATGACCAGTCATTCTATCACATGATCTGCTAACACTTCAAGAATAACAAATTCAACATCATTTATTTAAGAGATGAAGTGGAAATTGTTAAAGGCATGAACAACAGTGAGGTTGTACCAACATAATGTAAGTATTTATTCTAATTCAAATTCTTTAACTTTAGGGAAACGATCTTGAAAACCAAAAAATGTTGTCCTAGAGATCTTATAACTGATGAATCAGATGGTACCTTAGATCGTCACAAATTTATGGCTTTGTGATTACTGGCTTTTCCATAGCCATGTTCTCTACCACTCTCCATCAGAACATGATGGTTAGATTTCTCTTCCATATCCATATTTTCACCTATGTGGAAACCCAGTGATTAGTTTATTTGGGTAACCGTTACGTTTCATACTTTTGTTTTTAAATATTGGTTTTGATATTCCTTTTTATGATGTGGGTTTCTATTAAATAAACTTTCGAATAGTAATCCATTTATAACCCCGACGAATTTCGAGGGAGAAATTCATTTTAAGGTGGGTAGAATGTAACAGCCCAAGATTTTATGAAAAATATTCTTTTTAATTTTATTAATGTCTTGTGTTGTACGCTACACCAAAAGGAGCTTGCACAACACGCATCTTTGACTTGCCTTGCATTACACGCAATCGCAACCTTCCTCGATAGCGTGTGTAGTACGCAATACTGAGTTTCACGAAACAACGATATGCTATTAAAATATTATTAAAACTAGCCGTTATGAATAGTAATAACCAGTTTTTAAATTTTAGAAATTTTAGCTCTCAAAATGGACTTCATTTTTGGATTCGGAGTATCGAATTTAGCCTAAGGTGAAATTTTGGTACTTTTCGGATAACTTTCATATTCTGATGAATAGTGAAAATTACTAAATTATAATTAAAAACAACTTTTTTAATCGAAATAATTAATAGTGATAAATTATTAATTTGAGTGGTTTTAAAGTATATTTAGAATATATTTTTACAATTTAATACAATGTTGTTCATTGAATGTAATTTCACATTTAAACCAGACATAATCAAGTGTCAATCTTTTGATAGATATTGTTTCTTAAAAACACGCTATTTGTTTTAACAACGGGATTTAATTATAAAATTAATTAATGCAACTTCTATGTTATGAATTTGGTAAAATAGACTTCATTTTTGAATTCGGATTATGAAATATTTCTTAGGATGAAATTTTGGCATTTTTCTGAAAAACATCAATTTTTGATGAATAGTGAAACTACTAAGTGGTAGTTAAAAACTGAATTTTTCATAAAACATAATTTTACCGCTTCTGTGAATGGAATTTCAAAAATCCGAGAGACACGGTTGATGTCTGTAAGTAAAATGTGGTTCAATGAGATGAAAATAATTTTTGGTGAATAGTAACTTTTTACTTTTATTTACCACGGTTAAAATAAAATAGGGTAATTAAGGGTAAGAATGATATTGATATTACCCTAACACATTTCATAATTCTATTGGACAAGTTTATATCGACCAAAAATAACCTTAAGTGTAATATATTATCATTTAGGCCCACTTGGATTAGATTAGGACATTTATTATTATTTAATTCAAAGAAGAGTTAAAAGAGTTAAAATCAAAGTATATTTACTAAAACATTTTTAATATAGGGTTGTACATAAGATAAATTCGATTGTAAATATTAATTAGAAATATAAAAAGATTTCCTACATGATGGTATTTTATTTGTAATTTTTATACATCAAATAATTTAATTTATTTATGACACAAAGATGATGCAGTAATTATCTTATTAATGAAATATTGACATAATTGATATTATAAATACCAAAATAAATGTAATTTAAGACTTTTTATGAATTCCACTAATTTTCTAGGTTACTATGATATATTAGTGTTGATCCAATAAACTTGGTTCGAACATATAATTCTGTTATGACTTTCACAAAAATCATATATCAAATAGTGTCAAAATTGACACAAAATAATTTTTAAATCAAATATTATATTATTAATTGTTATTTTATTCCTAAACATCTAAGGTTCGGCCAAATGACTTATATAAGGATATATGTATTAATAATAAACAATTTGGGGTTTTTTTGGCATGTTATAGTAAGTGTATTAACCATATAGTGAAAGAAAACAAAAAGACACGGTAAAAGTTAAATTATTTAACTTAGAGTTAAATCTAATTGATAAGGTTAAAATAATTCCCTAAACTTGTCTAAATCTTATTGGTTGATAGGATTTCGACCCATCCCCACTTTATCTTCGAAATAAGACCCTTTTGAACCATTATAAACCGATTTTGACTTTAATATAAAATAATATTTTGAGATATTCCTTAGGTGCCCCTCTCCTCCCTTATAAAAGGGTACCTCCTCCCCCTCCTACTCACACCAATTTGAGCACTCAAGCTCGGAAAAACCCTGTCATTTTCTCCTCTCCACTTCCCTAGAATAATCCTAGAGGTCCTGGTCTTCTTCAAAGACCAATCTTAGTTCCCTAAGTGGAGGATTCAAAGAGGCGTTCCAAAGAAGAGGTAATATCCATTACCGATCTTTTCAATTTCTTTCTTCTTCAACTTCTTCTTATTTAGTTGTTTCATTATAAAGTAATAACATCAGTATTACTTACATACTGATATGTTATTATAAATATGAAACAACCCTAATTCATCTTCTATCCATCCTACGGAAAAATGAAATCACCGTGCGTGCGTACGTACGGAATACCGTCTCCATGCCGTGGTGTAATCTATTTTCCACCATCACCTTACAAGGATGGGTATAATGGTGTAATGAGTAACTATTTATTATTATTATAATGTAATATTGATACTGAAAATATATATATATATATATACCCAAATACAATTCCACGATCATAGGAATGATATCATCACTCGTGCGTACGTACGGAATACCGTCTCCACGATGTGATGCGACTCGTTCTACATGATCATCATTACATAGTAATTATATAATTGAATTTAATGAATAAATATGATATATGTTACACTAATACCATTCTGGATATAAGGTATCTATAACCTTAAAAGAATAATAAGAATTTATTCGGCAAAACATGCATAAGAACAAAAGGCAATAAGGACCCGAGTAACGAGTAACAATGAAATATTACTAACAAGAAGATAAAAATATAACCATATATGATATCATATCAATATTTATGATTCTGTAATAAGTCAATAACTTTATTTAAACCATTATACAGGAGTTTCGGACACGTACAAAGCAAATCGTACCTAAGGTAAGGGAAAATATCACAATCTCATTTTTATCCGAGATTGTTTATTCGTAAGTATTTACTGGGGTGTATTTTATCATCCACATCCATGTTCCCTCAATATGTAATATTTTTTCCATCCAATTACAATAGTTTAAATCCAATTTTACCCTTTGGTGAGTTTTTAGTAAAGAATATGAAAGGAATCTTTTGTCGTTTTTTCGTACGAGGTACTTTTTGAATTTTCCGACAAAAGTACGAAGAATGTTTTTTAACTTATACGTCATTAATGGATTCTTAAAGCATTATTTCCAAGAAGATTCCTTTATAAGTTTTCAAGTTTATTTTTAATCAACTTCTTTTAGTTTATAATTGTATGACATGTTAAGAAAAGAAAAGTGTTTTTGAAGAAGAAATGATATTTTCCTCAAGAATGGAGTTCAAGTGTTTTATCAAAATTATTTTCCATCTAAGATAATAACGGGTTCTGTTTTTATCCCTATTATTACATTGGTTTGAATATGTTGTGATGGAAATATTTTTTATGAATTCCTTTATCTTATATGAATTGTTTTATGATGTCATGTTGTTTATGAATCCCATTTTTATTACATGGGTTACGCTATGATGTATGGTTTATGATTATGTGGCACACATAAGAAAGGATTAATTATAATATGGGTGGGACCCATATCTCCCTCCAATGCATTGGGTAAAGATTTTATATCTCATGAGATAGACATGGCTGGAATGGTAGGTTATACCGGTTCAGTGAAACAGGACTGAAACGAGGGTTACTCGATTCAGAAAGGGACTTTGTCCACTAAGATAGTCTTGGAAATGAGTTTTGACTAACAAGAAATGATTCTCTATGATTATGTGTGAATGCCAAAAAGTTTCATGTTTTATGTTATGATTATTGTGATTACATTTCACTGCCATGATTTATCCCATGTTATGAAATTATGCTCTCTTTTGCAGGTTATGATTTCCAAAATGTTATGTTCTTATGAATACGATGTGATTGATATTTCTTTTGTTTACCCTTACTGAGCATTTGAGATCACCCTTTTATGTTTTCTTTTCCCCAGGATATAAAGAAAAGTTTTAGGTAAAAAAAGGGAAGATCTTTATAGGAGATGTTGAAGATCTTTCACCACGATTAGAAGATTACGTTCCGAGTTTCCAAAGACACTAAACTATTACGATCCTTGTGTGTGTGTTTTTGTTATGTACTAAGTATTCCGCAAAAGTAATGTAATGTTCATGTACGTCAAGCTTCGGGTCTCTATAGTATTTGCCTCCAATGCTTCCAGTTTGTAAAGGACGAAAATGATCCATGTGAACTAGCATTAATGCATTTGAAGTTGAAACATCATTAATTGATTTAAAGCTAGTTTTATGTTGCTTTCCAAATTGACAAGGATCACAGACTTTTGAATAATAATATATAAGATCCGGTAGTCCCTTTACAAGACTTTTATTTGAGAGATTACAAAGGTTTCGTAGATTGCATTGTCCTAGTCTTCTATTCCATAGCCATGAATGGTCATATATTGCACTTAAGCAAGGTAAATTTTGGCTTCTACGGTCTTCTAAGTTAATAGTGTATACATTCTCTTGCCTATGGGCAGATAGAATGAACTCATCCCTGGAATTGTGAACTAGAAACTTATCATTTATAAAATTAGAAACGCAGCCTTCATCACATAATTGACTTATGTTGATGAGATTGTACCTAAGAACATTAATAAACAAAACACTTGAGATAATAACTTTTCCAATAAAAACAATATTTCATATTCCAATAATATTTCCTTGAGCATTATCATTGAAGGTGACCTTTCCTCCTTTTGTTTTGATAATCATTTCAAAGAGATCTTTGTTTCTGGTCATGTGTCGAGAACAACCACTATCCATGTACCAAATATCTTGTTGGTACACTTCTCATTTTCCTGAAAGAGAAACAATTAGTTTTTTGGAATCCAAACTTGTTTGGATCGAGAAGGGTTAGATAAGAGAATTTTAGGAATCCGCATTTGTTTTACAGAATGAGATTTATGAAATCTTAAAGATTGAGTTTTATTAAGAGAACACTCTCTTTTCAAGTGTCCACCACATTGAAAATTAGAACAAAAAGGTGTTTTTTGTGGAACAAAATAGTTATTACTAAAAACCAGTTTGGAATAAGTATAACCAAGTCCAGAATGATTCCTCAAAGCTCTAATTTGAGAATACATCTTGTCAAACTTTTCAATTCCATGTATAATGTTTGACAAAAATTTATTTAAAGATAAAATATCTTTCTTTAGATTTAAAACTATTTATTTATCTTCCAAAACATTATATTTTAAACTAGAGTTAGGCTCTAAAACATTTTTCTTAGAAATCACATTTTCTAGATCCTTAGAATATTTATCCTTATCAGATGTGACTTTCTCAAGGGTTTTTAAAATACTTTCAAAATCAGAAGTTTTTGTATCATGATCCTTAGAAAGAGCTGATTCTTTTTTAGATAAAACTGAAATTATAGAATTTTTTTAACAGGATTTTTATTAAGTTTAGAATTATCATTTTCAAGTAATTTATCAAATATAGAAACTTCTTCAAAATAATGTAATGTATCATCTTCTGATGATGAAGAATCATAATTTGAAGATTCATAATATTTATTATCAGTATAATTTTCCTTTAAAGAGACATTTGTAATAGCTTCAGCATTGTGTACCTTAGCCATTAGAAAATGATCTTCAATTGGTAATCTGGCTATAATCCAATATTTCTCTGTCCTAAAGACTCATATTATAAAGAATTTTCTTAAGAATCACTACCACTTACACTCCAAGTATCATTTTCCTTTAAGACTTTCTTTGAATTTGTCTTGAAATACTTTTTCTTATTTCTTTCAGAATGTTTCTCCTTCCTGTCTTTTCTCTTTAGTAAAGGAAAATCAGGCCATATTTGTCCTACTTTCTTACATTCATAACAAGTTACCTCTGAATCTTTCTTATCCTTCCTATCTTTCTTTTTGAATTTGTACGTGAAGTCTTTCTTTCCCACAATCTTGTTTATCCTTCGATCAAGATTGGATAACTCATCATCAGAAAGATCACAATCACATGAATCAGATATAATAACTTTCTTGGATTTGGATCTTGTTATCCTTTTAGGTGTTTTAGCATTATATGTAAAAGCTACACTACCATTTCCATTCTTCTTCTTGTTGAGATCAGCATCTCTTTTCATTCTTGTCTCATGCTGTAAAATAGTTCCAAAGAGTTAATCAAGAGTAATATGAGAAACTTTTTTATTTTCATCAATAGTTGTCCTTTTTAACTCCCATTCATTAGGCATTATAACTATAATCTTATCTACAAGAGCTTCATCATCAATACCTTTTTCTCCCATAGATTGTAAGCTATTGAAAATTTTCATAAATCCTTGTTGCACTTTACATACTGGATCTCCATATGGGAAAATGAATCCATAATACTCTCCTTGAAGCATTGCTCTTCTTGTTTCTATAACCTTGGATGTACCAAAATGTGTGACTTCCAATTTCATCCGAATACAGTTGTCTAGTTCACATGAAGATATCTGGCTGTATATATTCTGGGTCATATAACATAATAAAGTATTGTGTACCTTGTAATTCGGTTGATTTTCATGCGTCTCTTGGTTAGTGAAAGTACTGACTTCTTTATCAGGAATTTTGTAACTTCCAGTAAGCATTATAAAATTGTCTACACCAGTATTGATAAAAAATGTCTTAATTCAATCTCTCCAGTACTCATAATCATTCCCATCAAAGATATGTGGTCTAGAATGATTTAGGTTGTCAATTGACCCAATATTCATTCCTTCCATCTAATAAAACAAAAATATTTTCCACTCCACACGTTAGTGTTGGAAGTAATTGAAACAGTAATAAAACTCGAATAAGAGCTAGTATTATAAATCAGGGGAAACCTCCTCTGATACCAATTTTTGGATCAAAAATGTAATTGTATATGTATATTAGATGGAACAATACAAGAGGGGGGTGAATTTTAGGTTTAAAAACGTTGTGTTTAAACACTTAGGAGATTAGTTTAAAAGATCTTAAACTATTATAATTCAAAAAACCACAGTAGTATTGAATATAAAGGTATGATGTAATGTAATACTCTTAGATAAGTGAAGTAATTGTATTCAAGATGAATAAAGTAATCATAGTAATACAAGTGTGAGATATTATACCATATAGAGTATAGAATCTATTAAGACAATATGTAATAGAATAATTGTAATTGAAACAATTACAATTGAAAGTGTAATGATGAAAGGAAACTATACAAATTCCATTCTAATAAAAACAGCTGTGGAAATGTAAAAGTATTACAATTCATTTGACCCAAAAGAGAAGGTTTATCCTTTCACCTAGAATAAGAGGTCTGTCTTACCACCACCTTGGTCAGCCCTCGATACGATGATTGGAACATATGTCTGCCTATTCCTAGCAGCCCTCGATAAGATGATAGGAACGTCTGTCTGCCTATCATTGGCAGCCCTCAATACTATGATCGGAATGACTGCCTGCCTATCCCTGGAAGCCATCGATACGATGATCGTAACATCTGTCTGCCTATCCCCAGCAGCCCTCGATTTTGTAGGTAATCAGCACATCTGTCTTTCAATTACTTTAAATCCCTCTATACGAAGATCGGACGCACAAAGCACAAAGCATGAGAGAAGTCACATAGTCTCCCTCTATAACTTGATAGAAGCAAAGTATCACATTTGTTTCACCTTCATCCTTCTCGGCTTCAAATGACCTCCTATTTATTGGCCTCAAGTTCCAAAGGTCACATTTCCTCCAATGGTCATATTTCTCCGAAAAACTCGGAGGGACTTGGACACCTAGCATTATATCGGTCATATTTAAACAGAAAACACAACATCATTTTTATTAGTTTGTATCTAACTCAACGACATCGTATTGGTTAAAACAAAATACATATGAAGATGATAAACAAGAGTACGATTAATATGAAACATGTGTTTTTTGACTAAGTACCAAAATAAGCAAGTAATGAAAGTATCATTATTATAAGTATTACAAAATGTTATGTATTGATTTTATACAAAGTAGGATACACAAAAGTGAGTATGATTTTATAGAGTTAGTAAGATACGATTGACAGAGTCAGTACCATACGATAGACAGAGTCAGTACGATACGATTGACAAAGTCAGTACAATACGATCGACAGAGTCACTATGATTAGCATGATATAAGACATTTGTGATTTCCAAAACATGATATAGAAGTCAAAGAAGAACATTTGACTCAACATCCCTGGACTGAAAACCACACTAAATAATCTTAAAAATATTGCTTCACAGAGATGAAATTATCAGAGTCCTCAGTTATGCGGTAAAACTGACTCCTCTGATACCAGTTTTCACAACCCAACCTTAGGGCTCGTGTCGTGACTACCCCAAGCCCGCATTCCATAGGCCAGGGCTGGAGACTAGCACCAAGGCGTAAATGCTGGTAAAAGATAAGGCATTGTCTTTATGAAAGTAAAAAAAACACAATAGAGTACATAAGTGACGTAATAACTAAGTAAAGATGAGTACAAAAGTAAGTTATGTAATGTAAATGAGCCAGTATACAAGCCCAACTGAAAGTACAGAACAACTGAGAAAAAACTACAAAAGCAGTAATGTAAACGGTAACCACTTAGTCGTCCTCTGGGAATCCGACCTGAAGGGTGGGTATAGATAGTATCATCCAAAACCTTAGGTCTGTACGTCCGCTCCGTGTATGTCTCGCCAGGTGGTCCACCTCTGGGTTCCGTCCAACTCCACAAGCCTCAACCACTATCAGTGATGTCTGCCGTCTTCTACCAACACAACGTAGTGCGGGCATTTCCCTTGTAGGGGTGAGTATAATGATACTCTTTAGGGACCCCGAGACCCCCGAAGGTCTCCCAGAATCCACGAAGGATAAACCACAAAGGAAAGATATAAACACGATGTATCAACCAAATCTAGTTAGGTATATTCCCATACATATACCTAAGTCATCAATCTCAGTTCGGCTCCAACTTCTGAGACCAAGCACAATCCGGTCCGCACAGGAAAGAAGTCAATCACATCACTAATTATGATTTAATGACAAGACTCAGCTCACATAGGTATACTACTCATGAAGTGGGGTGGAGATGATTATATGTTGCCTCTGAATCATCTCCTCTACCGAACCCACGTAGGATCCAAGTACAAAATTCATCACTACCGAACCCACGTAGGATCCAAGTACAGTTACCATCGCTGTCGAACCCACGTAGGATCCAAGTACAGTCGTCATCACTGCCGAACCCATGGAGGATCCAAATCCAGTTTTCTTCTCTGCTGAACCCATGGGGGATCCAACTACAATCATCTTCGATGCCAAACCCACGTAGGATCCAAGTACAGTCGTCGCAGTCGCAGCCAGCTCTTTGGTTCCCACACATAGCGTACTCGATTCCAGGAGGGTCTGCTTCTCGAGTAAAGAGGTCGATACACCAACTGTCACGAAATCCTATGTTGATGTATCCTAAATTTCCATCTCATCAAATGGAACCCAACGAGACAGACGATGCATCAAACAGACGCCCGGTCTAAGAGATACTGGATTTTCTGTTCTAGGGGCCCGGTTGGAAATATGCTTGTTCGGAACCCGAAAATTTTCCAAAGTAGTGGAAAACTCACTTAGAGAATCAAAAAAATAACGCCTCGTCGATTGGGCCCGAGTGCTGCAGACGGCGCACCGTTCAGACACACAGTCTACAAGATATTCACTATTAAGTGAAAATAAGCCCGGCCCGTTAAGCCTAGTGGGCGGGCAGGTCGGGTTAACCAAGATTTGACTAGTCTGGCCTGAAAGGGGTTTTGGACTGGCCCAAAGATTCACGCGGCCTGATCGGAGGGGCGCGGCCCGGACTAAAGAGGGTGCGGCCCGGCCCGATGTGGCACGGCCGGGCCTAGGGGGCGTGGTCCGGCTCAGCCTGCCCCGGCATGGTCTGGCTGGGTGCGACCCGGCAGGCTCGGACCGAAGGCCGAGCGGTTCGAGAGGGGGAAGCCCCCCGGCTGCCTGAACCGGCGGCAACAAGAGGTGCCGCGGATCTGATCCGCCCTGATGGCTGGGTCTCCAGTGCAGAGCTCTCCTGGCGTCGTGCCTCCCCTCCACCCGACTGGCCGACGGGCCAGCCGGTTCTTCCACAGAAGCAGCCTGCCCTATGCAGGCCGAGGTTCCTTCACCGTGGCGTCATGGGGTGCCCTGGGTTCTCCCTTCACCCCGGCCGGCTATGGCTGGCCGGTTCTTCCTCGGTCAAGCAGCCCATGGTTTCTGGCTGCAGTTCCTCTGCATGCGGCCTGCGCACGGTTGTCGCCTTCGATCATCACCGCTTACCGATTATAAACAAGACAAGGAATGACATAGGGTCGCCGGTCCATGTTTGTTCAGCCCGATCGCTCCGCGTTATGCGGTAAAAATCGGCCAAATATTTTCACTTGAATACAACAAGAAAGGATGAGTAATTTATTTAAAATAAATTATGCAAACCCCTACCTCGAATAAGGTTCGCTTCTGACAAGCATCGTGGATGACGGTGTCGTTTCCATCATCGTCGGAGTTCACCCTAAGAAGAATTGGTCTCTCCTCTCTTGTCATGGAGAAGATAAAAGAAGGCGTGTCGTTCTTCGTCAGAGGATTGGTGTTATTCAACAAAGGGGAAACTCTCCTCTTATATCACAAAAACTCCCTCTCAAATATTTCCCCCAACACAACACTTTCCAACCAAATTAAAATAAGGCTTCCCCTTATTTTAATTAAACTTGAAAAGAATTCAAAATTCAAAATTCAAAACATATAATTAATAAATTTTAAGATTCAATTAATTAATTAAGGTGTTGGCATGAATTAATGGAAGAGGAGAAGGTGTGGAGATCTCATAAATATTTCAGAGTTTTCAACATTAAACAAGGGAGTTTAATGAGGGTTTATGAGAGTTATGGGATGTTCAAGGGTTTAGGTAATGTGTGGTCCCCACCACACAAATATCATCTCAAGGGATGTTATGTTGGTGTGGGACCCACCTCTAACTCCCCTTGAGAGAAAATAACCACCAACCTTAAAATAAAATTTTGCTAAACCAATTTTATTTATTTAAATCTAAATCCTGAAATATTAATTCTCAACATGCTTAAAACACAACTACAGTAAAGTTCCCCTGAAACAATTATCGGTGCTGTGAGTTCATCAATGCCTTCAGATTTTAATTCCGATAACTAGTTTAAAAGATAGAAAAATACGCTCATTAGTTTGCTGAATGTACACGAGGTAAAATTCGAAAATTGATTCTGAGCACACCGGGCCTCAGAATCAGGTGTTGTCAGAAGCCACAGACTCGTAAAATTCCAAAGTATTAAAGAAAAAAATTCCTTGAAATTTCCAATTCTTTACATTTATAAAATCCTTTTCTTTGAAATCCACATTTTAATCATAAAAAGGATTCATTAAAACCCATTGAAATCCTTTAATGAGGAAAATATCCTTTCCAATATAATTTTTTTAAATAAAAAAATGAAAACGATTTCCATTAAAAATGGTAATGAAAACTTATCAGGGAATATTTGAAAATCATGTAAATATATTTAAAAAAACAATCATCATGTGAATAAATTTTTCTTTGAAAATACGATTCAAATGAATTTAAAAAGTTATTCCATTTTTATAAAATATTTTTTAATAAACATAGATTTATGACCAAAGAGATAGAAAATGTCATTTTTTTTAAAAACACTTTCTTAATTATCATTACCACATAAGAGTAGGAAAATAAATCCATTACATGAATATATCATGAATAACTATATTGTAATAAAAAATATGTTTTTTATTGAGATATTAGTCATAATATTTAATCAATGAAAAAAAACATAAACAAACCGCATAATTATGGGATTTTAGTAATAAACTCTTATCAGATTGATAAATTTGATTCCAAATCACCATTGGAGAAACAAATTACCTTAAAATCATAATATATTATAAATAATTATATTAATTACAAAACATTTCAAGGGGTATCATATGCACTATATCAGAGAACATAGTTGCATAAAAACTCATTTAACTCAAAGATGGAAAATGAAGACAAAATTACCTTATCGATATGCTAAATTTTTTATCGTAAAACCCAATGATATTGAGATAATAAAATGGACATGTAAATACCCATAAATTTAATTATAATAATCATATCATACATTTATGTGTACTATATATACAACAAAAATAAAACAATTGTTCTATATGGAATGTATCTCGCAGATAAAAAGGTGCGATGAAATCCCCTTACTATATGACTAAAATTTGAATCAATAGATCCATGAATAAATTATAGAGACCATTTCCATGTACACATCTCATTACATTATTTAAATCACAGTGAAACATCATATTACATACCAAAGATTGTAAAATATAGTTTCTTGGAAGACGTGGTACACAAAACTAAATACATGGGACAAAATAAAACAAGTATTTATATATTTTTCATAAAGATATCCTATCATAAATTATTATAATAAATAAAAAAATGATAAAATGAGCATAAAATTAACAATGGGATGATATAAAAATACTTCTAAGGGAATCAATAAAACATAATGATTTTTCATGTGGGCTAAAAGGCAGGACATAATGATATAAAATAGCATGGAACATATGGAATCATAAAGTATTAACATGGGATAATATAAAAATGGATTCATAGTAACATGGAAGCATAATAGAACATATATATAGCACAATCTATGATTTTTATACCTAAATGATCAAATGTCATGGCTAACCACCAAGACCTTTGCACATGGTATCATTACTCAAAGATAACCGCCAAGACCGTTGCACACAATGATTCATGAGACTCAAATTTACCCAATGCATTAGGGAAATATCTTGAAACACCCATCATAAAATGTTAATGAATATTATTTCCACATATATAATCATACCAAATCAATCATACATAAACATAAGCATACCCAAGGAATGAAATGGGTATCATTATCATATCATAAAGAAATATAAGTGGGTGTATCATAAAAGTGTCCATGAAATAATGAAATTAAAACATACATGGAAATTAATAATGTAAAATAGGTATATATCAAGATATATGATTTCAAATTGAAGAGATCCCATGGAATAAGTGTATTTAATAAATGTTATCATTAAAACATTTTATTCTTGTTTTAAGGGAAATTATATAGATCAATTAAAATATTAAAATGAGATAATATTTTTTATAAAACTAGAAGGCAACCAAAAATGTTTTAATAATAAAAATTATGATTTTAAAAAAAATGGGGGATTAAAATAGATGATTGACTACGCTTGATATTTTATAATAATTCTGGAAATTCTCATAATATGGGATTTCTTATCGAAATGTATTGAGGAGGGAATCATTTTTAAAAATGTATATCCCTGAAAGAGAATGAAGAATGGATAATGATACATGAGTTTTGATAATATATATACAGAATCAATAAAATTTATATATAAATAATAGATAACTTCATTTGTTTATAATAAATTAAAGAGTAACCCAAATGAATAATGGATATTGAGGGTAGAATCCCTTACATTAAGTTTTATGATGTCCTTCACTTGATCTTAATTTCACGTATAACCAAATTAAAATAATTAATTAATATTAAAAGAACATATTATTAATTTAATTTATTTATTATAACCTTTTTATGTCCATTCATGTCCTTTTTAAGGGTTAATTTTTTAAATTTCATTGTGTGGGAGAATTTGGTTCGTTGGTTTTCATGATTGATTTACTTAAATAAATTGAATGATAAAAATGTAAGATGAGAAAGGTTGTCTATAAATTAATATGTGTTTTATTAGTGAAAATATATAATACTAAATTGTAATAAAATTTATTTGGTTATCTGGAGTGAATATGAATCATTATATAAAAACATAATGATAATTGTTTTAGATAATTGAGAGTATTTGATCATATCGAACATATTATGATTTACAAATTAATATAATTTTTACAAAATGATTCATGATCATTAAATTAAACCTAATAATTAATCTATATAATGTTCTACTCATCATAATGTTTTCATGGAAATAATTTTATACGGTAATATAAATTGAAAACTCCTCATCCTTGAATTTGATAAATTAACAGATCTCAGATGGGGTATTCATGTCTACTATAAATTGAGGGGAAATGAGAGATGGTGATGAATTATTCAATTATCATAAAATATAATAGTACATGTAAGGTAAAGTATTTATCATAATATATTTATTAAATGTGGTGGGGAAATAAAACGAAAATAAAATTACTTGAATGAAAATAAAATAAATGAAAAGTGGAATTTCCCCCTCGAAGATATCTTCCTTGAGAACCTCTTTATGGGAGAATATTTGGTCATTTGAAGAGAAAATGGGCGAATTGTAATTGTATAGGGGATTAGGTAAATATTATAGATGTGTTTGGACAAGGCATAAGACTTGGGTGGGGTGAATAGGGGAGGTAAAGAGTGGTGGTTTTTTTATAGGAGGAGATGAGGGGTGTCCCATTATTTTAATCATTATTTTCATGTTTTCTGTGAAGACTATTAATGTACTGATTCTTTTGACAAATAAATTTTAAGAGAGAATTTTAGTTATACCCAGTGGATATTTACATCAGCCATGACTCAATAATGATTCATAAATTCATTTATTTAGCATTTATCGTAAATTATCAAATTTTACTATTCACCAAAATTGATGTATTTTAGAAAAAATGCCAAAAATTAACCATAACCATTTTTCAACATGTACATACAAAAAATGAAATATTTTATTCAGAATTAATTTCCTAAATAGGAGAAATTTAATTTTTAAAGTCAATTATAATTTACATTAGAAATACAAATATTAAAAATAATATTTCTTTTCTAAAAATTTGAGAAAATTATTTAAGGTATCATAAAATTATCTAATGATTAGAATAAAAAAATTTACTAATTTAATAAATTATTTTATGATGATAAATTTTCCATTAATTTATTAAATTAATCATAAATTTTAAATTAAATATACATGACTTACAAAAATCCAAAACTTATTCAATCATTTTTAAAATACTTATTTACATATAAGAAGATATAATTATACCATATTGTTACTTATATGATGTATAAATTTTATTTTTACATTAATTTGTGAGGAAAATATTACATTGACTGGTTTATTGTTCATAAGGGTCACATTACTATTCCAATTTTCAAGCTACTACTTCATCGGTATAAGTTCTCTAACTTCTAGAGATACCATTTATTCCAAACATTGTTCATTTTTATTGTGTTATATAAGTAATATTAGAAGATTATACAATAGTAAAAACTTATAAGAATAGAATTTCATAGATTAAACACTAGGCCATTACATTCTTCCCCCCTTATGTAATTCTTCCCTCGAAATTTGATTTTACTTTCTAATATGTAAATAGGTGTCAGTACATTTCCATCTATTCCACCTTATGTTCCCCTGTTACCTCTTTATATATATAGTTCTTCCATAGTACATTGACCCGGTGAGTAGTCTTTTTGTGTATAACATTATATCTATGTCCCAAAATCAACACTGGATACTTCTCATAAGATAGATCATTCTCTAAATATACCACCTCTCAAGAGAGTACATGTCAAGGGTCTAGTATGCACTTCTTTATGAGTGATAAAAGGAGTACATCTTGTAATTTAGACATGGTATGTAGTAGTTCTAGTTGATAGGCCCCATCTCCAACACAATCATGACTCTCGAAGGGTCCAATGTACCCTGTATATAGAATTCATTTCTTCTCAAACAACATGACATTCTTCCATGGTGATATGAAGAGGAATAAAATGTCTCCAAATTTAAACTCAAGGCCTCATGAATGATTTTTTTGCATAACTATTTTGTCATCTTCAGTATTTATTTTTGTCCCACTGAATGGTTTTTACCTTCTCCATCATTTATTTTATTATTTCAGGCCCTATTATCTTAAACCCATTGCGTTACTGCTAACATGTTTATGTTCTACACCGTTTCCCGTAAAGGGATTCATATGGTGCCATTCCAATACTAGAGTCGAAACAAATATTGTAATAGAATTCGACCAATATAAGTTGTTTTTCCCACCTTGATTTGAATTCCATAGAAAATACCCTTCACATATATTCTAATGTATGGATATTTCACATATATTGTCCATTGGTTTGGGGATGATAGGTCGTTTTGAAGTTCAACTCATTTCATAGAGCAAGTCGGATACATTTCAAGATCTTTGAAATGAATCTTCGATCTTGATCAGATACAACAGCTAGTTGTACTTCATGAAGCCTTACCACCTTTAATATATAAGTCCATCCATGTGGTTCTAGTGACAAGTCGTGTTGAATTGTGATATAGTGGTCTATCTCTGTAAAGGATCCACAATGACCAACATAGAATAGTTTCCTCTCAAAGTCCTAGAAAGTCCAGAGTCAAAGTCCATTATAATTTTCTCCCACATCCACATTGGCATGGGCAGTTGATGAATGGTCCCCACATTCTTTTTTCTTTTTTACATAACATGATTATAAACTAGGACCATTGATGTATACTCAGAAATATCCTTTTTTATTTTTTCCAACATAATGTTCCCTCAGAGATCATGATAAATCTTTGTACTCTATGGTTGAATTGATATGTTTGACCTATGTGGATCATTTAGAAGCTATATAATTATCTCAGGATTGGATGGTATACATAATCATGACCCAAATATTACAACTCCTTCCTTATTAATGTTAAACTCATAGGATTTCCCATTTCTGATAGCTTCCTCCCTTTTCATAATTTCCACATCATTTCTTTGAGAATCCTATTTTATCTCTATGGTGGATGGTTGAGAAATAATTTGATAAAGTATTAAAGATGTTCCTCCATTAATTATTCCCTTGAACATCCTTTGTAAATATACAAAGATTTGATACTTTTAAAAGCTCATCCTTGATTATGATGCCGCATCCATTCAACATAGAGTATATTCCACATTATTTACCATACCTGGATGGTTTTGGATTGAAAAGTCATAATCCTTGATGCACTATTACCATATTCACTCATTAATATTAATATAATTCTTTGTGAATATATATTATAGACTCATTTGTATCTCATACTACTCCCCATATATATACTTTCGATAGATTTTTAACACAAATATCACAACTGATAAGAACAGGTCACTAGTGTGGTAGTTGTGCTCAAGGATTTATACCTTCATTGAAGAATAGGGTATCAGTTTATTATTTTTCATCAGCACAAAACCTAATACCTTATTTGAATCATCCCTATACACCAATAAAATTTATCCACATATCAGGAGTGTGAGTATTAGCATAGTGATAATCCTTTTTTTAGATCCTTAATGCCTTCCTCACATTCTTGTGTCCATGAAAACATCACTCCCTTACATGAATGCTTTGTAAATGGCTTTTACAATTGGGAAAAGTACTTCACAAATAATTTTTAATACCTAGGTAGATATTGGAATTTACCAAACTCTCTTTTAGATGTTTTCTTGATCCATTAATTGATTTCCACTTTCAAGGAAGGGACTATATATCCCTTTTTAGATATAACATTCCCCAAGAAGGAAACATCCTTTATCCAAAACTCAAACTTATTGTAATAATATTATATGTTTTCCCTTTGAAAATTCATTATCATAGTATTCAGATGCTCCTCATGTTCCTCCTTGATCGTGGAGTATTGTATAATATCATCTATAAAAATTAGATCCATTTTGTTGATATAATTTCTAAAGACTCTATTAATTAAAACCAAGAAAATTTTTGGAAAATTAGTGAGTCCAAAAGGCCTCACTATGAAGTCATAGTGTCTATAGATCATTTTAAAGGTAGTCTTATGAATATCTTCCTTCATCACCATTAATTGGTGATATCCCAACTGAAGGTCCACCATAGAAAAAAAAACTGGCCCTACGTAGATCATTGATGAAGTCATCTATCCAAGGTAGGGGATACTTGTTCTTTATCATGATTTTATTCATCTCATAATAATCAATGTATAGGGGAATTTTTACGAACTTATTCTTAACAAATATGGATAGTGATCCCCAGTGTGAAACACTCGGTCATGTTAAACCCTTGTCTAGATTCTCCTATAATTGCTTCTTTAAATCTTCCACTAATTTAGTGGACATTAAATAAGGTGTCTTTGACATTGTTAGAGATCCATGAAGATGGTCAATTGGGAACTCAATCAATTGATTAAGATGATGTCCATGACAATCATCAAAGAATAAATCAGTTTAATCTTTCATGTGGGGAATAAATTAAATAAATATCATCTCCTTTGTCTCAATCAATTGAGCGATATATGATTTCTCAAAAGGAAAAATAATCCAATAATGAGATGATGATTCAGAAGAGATTCACCATTCTTCTTACAATTCAATAGCATTGGAGGATACTATAGGAAATAAAGCGTAACCTCTACTTCTTGATAGTTAATGTTTTCATTATATAAAGATAACTAATCCATGATCAAAATAACATTGAACAACACTAAAGGAAGTATGCTTATATTTTATAAGACATCCAGTTCCCAAATATTTACCAATGAGGAGTTATAAACCATGGATGCAATAATTTTCCCCTTATCTATTCTCAAATATAATTGGGCCTCCATATTTTGAGGTGGTGTTTCAACAGTTATTTTAATATTTAAAGACATGAAATAATTGATAGAACAAGAATCAAATATTTCACTATCTATTATTAAATTAATAACTAGGGTACCAATAACAACGTTGTTGTTTGACTCCACATCATCATTAGTGATATCATAATACATAGCTTGTTTCCTTGGAGGTCGTTATTGACATCCACTACCAACCCTTGGATTAGTGTAATTTTTTTTATAATACCAATTTTATATGCATTTGAAACACTTCACTACTGGAAGAGCGTTGATCAGAATCTTCCTTTATTTTTCCCCATTATTGGGGTCTTCATATCCCTTTGGAAGTTCTTATCTGGATATCACATTCTTCAACATTTTAAGCAATTTCTAGTTCCCTTTATACAATTTACAAGATTCTTCTTCCACAATTTTGACATGTGGGTTGTTCAATCCTCATTCCATCATGGTATATATTTTTGGAACCACCCAGATTAGTCTCTATTTTCTAGTTTTTTTCAATCGGGACCATGAGACAATTGAGAGTCTCTAATCCCCATTTTAACATTGATGACACAACAAATAATCTCATCATAACCATAGAAGTCTTGAACAACCAACACTTTTCATACAATCATATTTAGACCACAAATTAAGCGATCTACCTTTCTTTTAGTGTTAATGATGAAGATGGATGTGTATCTTGCAAGCCTTGTGAAGTTTTCTTTCTACGCCCCGATGGAATCATCATAATTCTACTTAAGTGAAAAGAACTATATTTCCATCTTGGTATAAAGGGTTAATATAAAATATTTATTGAAAATCAATTCCTTGATTTCCTCCCAATCCATGGAATAAATTTCCACCTTATACATCATATTATTAATCAATGTCCACCACTGGTCAACTTCCCCAAAAAAATGATAGACCGCCAGCAGGAATTTCTCTTCTTATGAGTATTGGAGTATAGAGAATATATTTTCATTTGAGTGAATACATTTTTCATTGAGAAGGGTATCAGAAGATCCACTAAACATGAGAGTCAGTTTTCCCAAGAAGGATTCTATTAAAAAATTATATTTCCTTGGAGGAGGAGTTAATTCCACATGATTCATCTAATTTTTCATAACTTCATCCAGCTGAGCATGTACCGTCATAAGGTTTTGAAAACCCATTCCCATCATATCAAGAAAATGATTAGTTAAATCACCATATTTCCTATCATATTGATTTTTGGCATGCGTTCTTATTTCTCACACCATTAATAAAGGAATAAAAAGTACAATTAGGGGGCTTGAAGACATAGTTAATAAGTGTAAAAGGAAACTTTTATCATTATAGGATAAACATGTAATGGAATGTTATATCATATATTTTGGTTCCCTTGGTATAAATATTTGTTATATTTGATATTTTTCATAAAACATTTTCTAATGGGCATCGTTTTTTGATCTCTTAATAAGGTTTCATACTATGATTATGAGTTTACCAAAGCATATTGCCAGGGAGTGTCAATCTAAGAGTGCACCAAGGCTTGTTTTCATGCACCAGTTTCGATTGAGTCAATATCAAAGCATTGTTTTCAGGGTTTACAAATAGATACAGTAAAACCAGAGCTTCATCCACTTGTTCATATCTAGATAGGTTTGTATTTTATTGATAAATTGCTTACTCTATACTTTCATAAATTTAGGAATGTTTTCTTATACATAGTCTCATCCTTAAGGTTCTTATTAAAGTCCTCTATTCCTAATAACCAAAAACAACAACACCATCATCGGATACAAACTATAGAAACCATATCCCTTTAAAAATATCATTAAATTATTTTATGTATAATAAAACATCATATTACAAGCCAAATATCATAAAATCTTTTGTTTTGGAATACTAGGAACATAAAACATATAAGATGAGACTAAATAAAAAATTATTTTTCTAATAATCGTAGAGAGCTACAAACATACATTCTGTTCGTACATATTAATATTATAACATAGGAATACATGAACAAATGGATGAGCTAAAAATCCTTTTGAGAGTATAAACTTAAGAATATATATTTAGCACAAGGGTTAGAAAGCCAGACATAATAATATAAAAAGGCCCGGAACAAATGGAATCACAAAATTTAATTATTTTATTATATAAAATAGATTAATTGTAATGTGGAAGTAATATAAACCATTTATTTATAATTATTCATGGAATATTGTACATAGAGGATCTCAAGTCATGGTTATCCACTAAGACTATTGCGCATGGTAGCATGAGTCAAGGCTAACCTCCAAGACCATTGCTGAAAAAATTTCATGAGAATAAAATTTACTTAATGAATTGGATTTCTATTTGGGTTTACACATAATAAAATTTTAATGAATGTAATTTCCACTTATAGAATCATACATAATCAATTATACATAATGATAAGGATACTTAGGGAAAGAAATAGGTATATTAATAATTTCAAAAAGAATAATAAATGGGCATATTATAAGTGTGCTCAAAGAATAATGGAAAAAAAATACATGGAAATTCATAAGGGAAAATAGGAATATATCATTGTATGTGATTTCAAATATAAGTGATACCATTTATGAAAATTATTTAATAATTTCTAGCATTAAAACATTTTTTTGCAGTTTTATGGAAAATACTAAATAAAATTTCAAATAAAAATGGGCATAATCATTTATATAAAACTAAAATTTAACCAATAAGATATTCATAATAAATTTATGATTTTTTAAAAACCATGATGTATTAAAATATATGATAGATTTCTCTTGAAACTGTTACAAATTTGAGAAGTTCACTTAAAATGGGTTTGCTTAACAGGATGTATTGTGGATGGAATAATTTAATAACATGTATATCCCCAAAAGAGAATTATGAATAGAATCTTATTACGTATGTTTGGATCATATACATAGAATTTAGAATATGTTCATAAAATTAATAGATAAATTACCATTGTATAATACGTAATATAGTGCAACCCGAATGAATAGAAGAGGTTCGAGTAGAATCCATTATCTTAAGTTAGATAGTGACATTCACTTGATCATAATGTCCTGGATAACTAAATTACATTCATTAATTAATATTTACAGTACCTCTTCATCATTTAATTTATTATTATAACCTTATCATGTTCATTCATGACCTTTTTTATTGGTTAAGAGGTTCAATATCATTGTTTTGGAGAATTTTATTCCTTGGTTTTCATGATTGGTTTACTTATATACATGTAAGGATAAAAAAGATATATTAGAATGATTATCCAGAATTAAATTTATATATCAATAGTGAACATATAAAATATTACATGTTTATAAAATTCATTTCGTTATTTTGAGATATGATGAATCAGTATATAAAACATTAATGTTAACCATTTTGGTTAATTGGCGGTTTTTGATCACATCGAATCCATTATGATTTATAAATTAATACCAATTATAAACAAGATTCAAAAAACATGAATTAGAAATATTACATAATTTAATGTCTGGTTAAATCATCAAAATTATTTTCCCACTATAATTGAAGACGATATTAAAATTTGAAAACTCATTTTCCTTGAATGTGATAAATTAACAAATCTCATATGGTGTTTTATTTTCTAGTATAAAATAAGAGGAAATGAGAGGTTTTGAAAAATTATTCAATTAGCATAAAATAAATCTATCATAGTTAAGGTATTGTAATTATCATAACATTTCTATTAAAATAGATGAGGAAAAAAAATAATAGATAATAACTTGAATGAAAATAATTGAATTGAATATTTAAATTTACCTCTTGAAAATATCATTCTAGTGAAACTCTTTATAGAAAAGTATATGTTCTTTTGTAGAGACCAAGGGATGTGGGACATGCGAGTGGGGCTCATGGAGAGATATTAGTAAAATTTGGACAAGGTACCAGGCTATATATGAGTGAAGAGAGGAGGTAAAGAGGGGTGGAATTTATAGTGGAGGAGAGTAGGGGTTTCTTATTATTTTAATCAATAGATAAATATTTTTTCCCAAGACTATGAATATTATTTATTATTGTGAAATAATTGTAAAGAGAGCATGTTAGTTAAAATAATGGCAATTTACATCATCCATTACTCAAGTATGATGCAGAAATTAATTTATTTAGCATCAATCGTAGTTTATCATATTTTACTACTCACCAAAAATTCATTTATTTTATAGAAATAAAAAAATTTAACTGTCATAAATTTTAAATTTATAGAATCCCAAAATGTTATAAATTTTTAAAAAATGATTTTAAAAATAAGGGAAACTTAATTTTTAATTAAAATAACAATTAAAATGAAATATACAATGTGTAAAATTAAAATTTCTTTTCATACACTTTGAAAATCTTAATTAAGGTCTTATAAAATTACCTTATGATCATAACACATAAAAATAATAAACTATGAATTCATTTTAAGATGAATTTTATTTTTGTTTATTATATTAATAAAAAAATTGTAATTAAATATATATATCATACAAAAATAGAAACACTTAATCAATAATATTTAAAATATTTATTTACATATACTAATAGATAATTATACAATATTGTCACCTATAATATTCATAATTTTTTTTGTACTTTCATTGGTCATTGGTGAGATTACTATTAAATTGGCCATTTTAATATTCATAAGTGCCACATTACTATTCCAAAGGTAATGTAACTATATAATCGGTATAAGTTCTATAACTTCTAGATATAACTTTTATTTCGAAACATTCTTTATATTTATTTTTTCAATAAGTAATCTTATGTGATTTTACAATAATACATAATTCTAAGAAGGAAATTTCATTGATAAAATATTAGGTTAGTACATGGAAAACAACAATTGAAACATTGAATATCGTGATATATTGTAAAATAAGGATATAACATTTAATCAATAATTATATTAACCACACAACAATAATAAGGTGTAAATATAGAATATATCTCTAAGAAATAAATTTGAGTTGAAAAAACCCAAATATTTAGAATTGAAATTCATCGTACAAGATAAAAAATCATGTAGAATAAATATATTTTTATTATAAATATACCATAGAAAAAAATTATTATATATAACAAAATTTATGACATGATTATTAATTTATGTTAGCCATTTATTAATAATTTCAAGTCAAAGATACATTTAGGGTAATAACAAATTTCTTTTTCATTTATGTTTTATGTTTTTATTATTTGTCCACATACAAAGATCATGATTTACTAACATCAAGAATATTTTTTTTAATATTATATATGTGTGTATTATATATTTATTTATAACAATATATAATATATTTAAATGTTAAATGGAGTGCCCCATTTATAGTGATAGTTGGTCAGACGTACGCCTGAACAGTGTTTCTGTTTTCCAATCATATTAAAGTAAAAAATGTAAATGAAATATTTTTATATAGCTTATAATTATAGTATAAATATAATGTAATATATATCATATTACATTAATAAGATGATACTTAATAAATTCATTTTATTGTTTGAATGAATCAAATTTCGTTGATTAGGTGGTAGTCCACACGTCTACAAACAAAGTTATTGTATTCCCACTAAATAAAAAAGAATGAAGGTATGTGTTATATAATAATTTAAAAGGTATAAAAATATCTTATATATAAAATATATATTATATATAAATTGTAATTATATCCTTATTACAAATCATGATATGTCGTAACGGAATAATGAATGACATCCGTTCTCAATACATTAGTCCACCATACATCAAAATGATGATTGTGTATCCCATTTGATGGATGTGAGTGTGATTGTAGGTATAACCCTTAACATAACAATATATCAGTATATTTACAATAATAATTTAATTAGGGATTCATTTAATAATAATAATTTTTTGGTTGGAAATATATATAAAACAAAATTTCTTGTGGAAGGATTTTACCTCTTCTTTGGGTATCATGTTTTTGTTTACACCGAAGGGATTTTTGGTTGGATTTCCTCCCAAATTGAGACATATAGGTTGTAGGTATGTAGTTTTATAGGATATTTCTGATATTTATTTCCAACAAAAATGGATTCATAGGACTTTATATGTTAGAAGGTGGGGGTTGTGTTCCCTTTTATAGTTGAGGAGTGGTATTCTTGTAAATATAAAATGATAAACGCTATTAAGAGGTATCCCTTAGATAACGTGCCTATAAATATGGATAATATTTATAAAATGTGATGATATAGTAAAAATATGTGCATCCAATGTAATTTGGAAATTTTTCTAGGTTATTTGACACCATCTGTTAATGTTTAACCACAATGTAATGTTTTTATTACGTGAATCACTACAATTAATCTTAATTACATTCACGAATTATTTTGTCCAAACTATAAGTTTATATTAAGAAAACATATAAATACTTTTTCATTAAATTAAATAATACATTATTCAAAATTATAAATACAGAATATTAATAAATTAATTTAAAATTAATCACGTAAATGCGATGAGACAACATGATTTTAAAGAGAAAAAGATTAAAATATCGAAAAAAACATTATTCAAATAGTCAATGTGAAATTATTTATAATGAAATAGATTTTATTAATTTATCTATTATTGATTTATTTATTAATTAAATAAGAAATAAAATATAATTTATCGATATAAATAAATATGATTTAAAATCAATTTGTAATTAAAATTTAATGTTTGTCACTATTCATTACAAAATGAAACTCATCCAATAATTACTAAAAACATAACCAAACTAAATTTTCATATTTTAAAATAAAAATGAAGTTAATTTTTCATTAAAAAACATATAAGTGTCAATACATTTATTTTAAATTGTTGTTCAGTTAAAAGTTGGTAATGTTATTTAATCGAAAAATATATAACCTAATGTGTAAACATAGTTTTATGCTTATATCTTGCCTAATAAAAGACATAATACGAAAATTACATAATTGAATGAATATAATATATATATATATATATATATATCTAAAATAATCCAAAAAATATGTTTAATTTATTTATTTAGTTAAAAACTGCTTGATTACATAAATATATTTTTCTAGAAAAAGATTTCTTACCTTACATAAGGCTTTTTTTCATTTATATTTAATTAGTAAACAAATAATTCTTCTTATATACATGTGTAGAAAATATTCATAATTTAATTAAACTTATTCATAACAACAATTCCAATGGATATATGAAAAATATAATATGATTTCAATAATTTTATTAATTGTAAATTTTTGTTTTAAAAAACAATGTATGGCGTGTAACACAATCTATTACAGGAACTCACCATTGAGTATAACAAACCAAAAATGTTTTATTACATGTACCGATATCTAATATAACTATATAATGTAGTGGATGAGTGACATGGTGTTTCATTTAACATAATCTAGATTTTTTATTTATATAATGAAAGCTATATTCAGTTTCATGTCAATTTAAATACATAAAAAGGCTGAAATTAATTAAAAATCACAAAAATCGTGGGGTGTTACATTCTAATCCCATTTAAATGAATTTCAGTCTCAAAATTTGTTGGGTTATCGATTTTATAATAAAAAAAATTCCTTTCATCGAAACCCTCATCATAATATGAAATACTAAATCATCCTTTAAAAAGTCAAACTTGGAATCATAATAGTTACCCAAAGTAACTCATAACAAGGTTTCAACAATGATGAAAATCAGTGGAATGGGAAAACATGAACATGGAAGGAAAACATAACTATTAATTTCTAATTGACTATGATATAAAAGATGGTTAGTATAATGTTAAAAATCATGTATCCAAAACCTAAAGTGGCATTAAAATTTCATTTATATCATAAAAAATTGTTATAATGAGGACTATTTTTATTTCAGGACCCTTTTCATAATGTTATAGAATTATCATGAGAATATATACATGATATCAAAAAAATATCACACTCTTTTTTTCCTTTATAAATTTCCACTTCATCGCTTATTATAGTATAATTAGTGGTTTTTTTATTTTTAAATAATTTACAGATCATAAGATCTATACCAATAATGATAATTCATTCCACATGCCTTTATAAAAAAAATGGTTAAAAAATTTTATTAAATATGAATAGATCCACATATAGAGAGATAGTAATTTTATTTCTAAAACCTCATTCGTATTTTAACATGAACAATTTCCTATAATGTTACTATTATTACCCTTCAAAAATATGAAATTACAAAACATTATAAATAAGGTCACAAAATATCTCAAAAAAAGATTACCATTCATCCCCATTATATTAGAAACTATATCATGGTAGTCATATAACAAACATGTTAATACATTTATCATATACACTCTTGAAAAATGGTAATAACAAGCATTAACATAGTGTGTTATTAAATACATGCATACATCCTTATTCCAAATATTACCTGTTATATTCCTCAAATTGTAAAAATATATATACTATATTAATGAAATTAGGAACCACTATTTTGACAAATCCTTTATATATTATGAGTTCATAAATACTATCAAATATAATTCTTCCATATCAAACATCTATTTATACAATGTAAATAAAATCATCTCAACATTAAGAACACATTAAGGGATACCTTCTTTTAGACAACAGATAAATTTTCCATTAAATAAAATTTATAGTTCATAAGAACCATTCAATATATTTTTTTCAAATCCTCAGTTGAAAATATATACTCCATGATTCATATAACATAATTCTTGAAATCCAATGCATTTAAATTTAAATCATACAACTTTATTCATAATCCATTTCATAGGATTCATAATCATAATCTATAATACCCCCTTTGACACCATCCAAATTAGCATCAACATGATCACAAAGAAAGAAATACCTGAATATGCATATTATTTTCTCCACACATGCAAAGAAATAATAAGGTGTTTGTGATTTATAGATTGTGTTAGCCTTCAGAGGACTCAGTATTATGTGTGCAATGTAAGTTCATATGAGGACTCCTCACATAGGGCATAACCTAAAACATGACCTGTGAATCCCAAATTGGCATGTCCCTCTTCTCTTTAAAAGGAATATTGATTGAATAGTAAATTAATAGAAATATCCATGTTAGATATCACAAGCTACATGGTTTTCCATCATCAAACACATGGAAATAAAACCTGGAAAACATTTGAAAATAAGGAGGAAAATATCCAAATATTGGAGACCCCTAGTGGTAGAAATTTTCTTGTTATTTATCACTAATGGGATGGGTAATTATCAACAAAAACATTCAATTTATCTTGCATGACCGTTAAAATTTATATATAATAAAAAATTTAAGTAAAAATAGAGTATGTGATGGCTACTCATGGTCATATATATCACGTTACACACACTAATTATTCATAAGTCACCACAGGTCTCTAGAGACATACTTGCCTCATCTCATGAGATCCCTCTGGCTTGTCAACCTAATCACATGGAAACAAATTGTTATGTCCAATAAATCATGTGTTTCCATTTTACTCCCAACGTATAAAGATATAGATTTTCAACAAAATGATCACACACCTCTAAAGGATCCCTTTTCTTCATGTGACAAATTATTAAAAAAAATTGATTAATTATACTTGACATTACACATACATCATCGCTTAATTACTGACCTTAATAAAATAAAAAAATGAAAATAGGGAGGATGATAAAGAAATAACTATCATAAAACACATGTTAAATTCTACGAATGTACGCAATATGGTCCCATGAGACAATTGGTCAAGCAACCGTAATTTCATGAGACCCCCATACTATCCACTAATGCCCCAAAAAATGTTCCAGGAAACAAATGAACCATATATTGACCACATTTAAATGGGTAATTTATTCCAATTAAGGTTCATGGAAATTTCAATAGGACAATATATAAGTTCTTCCAGATCATCGAGTAATCAAACAATCCCTTATTAATTGCTGATAACCCAATAATTGAGGTATTGATGAGACGAACTCACAGTCATTAAAAATTAGGTGATTCCCTTCGAGGAATCCATAGAAATGGATGGTAATGACCCTTGTATCCAAATATCATTGCTGAATCATGCATGGATCCACACCAGATACAACATACAAAACAATGATCAATTGGGGTGGAAACGCATATAAATCACCCAACCATCCTTAGAGAAAGAGTTTGTCATTTTCACATCTAGGGGAATTAACACAAGGAATAACTAGATAGTATTTATCAGTGAAAATTATCTCATGATAGATTTTTTTCCACCATTTAATATACTAATGAATTTATAGACTGATCATGCTCCAGGTAAAAATCACTTCATGTGATCTTTAACAATCACGTGAAGGACTTATGGCCAGACATGTGAAGAACACACCGCAAGTTTGATTGATTCTATTATAGTTACATTAAGATTATATAGAATAAATCTAAAGTATTCATAACATAATAAATCTAGAAGAGATTAAAGGTGGAATAGCTAATGAAAAACCATATGTTAGCTCGCTATTATGGACAAATAATGAGTCATACAAAACATGTTACAACACCAGGACATGTTGCCTAGATCTTGAGAATATCTGTGAGCATGCAATTTGGGTCAAAAGAAATCCTATGTACAACAAAGAGAAAGTAACAAGGTCCCCCAAGGCATGCCACATTAGTATCATGAAACCCTCTAGGCGTATTGCTCAATCATCACAACATCATTCAAAAGCATCACAAGACTCATATAATGGTGAAATCACATTTCATCCAAGTATCATTGTTTTATATTTTTATGTCCACAAATATCTCATGATACCCTTATCTATAGTCATCCAAGACTTGTGGCACCCTCCCCTACATGTTAGATAAGTATCGTGATTCCCTCTAAGGATGTTAGTTAAAATATGAGACACCTTCTATGACTTGTTGTATTAACTATCAAGTCACCCTCCATATGTTTCAAGTCCACTATTGAAAATGACACAAGGGAAGGTAATTTAATTAGGTAAAAAACTCTAGACAATCCATCAAATCCATTAAATAGATTCTAGGATAGACAATATGGATCGTGAGATTTATTATATAAAATACATATAAGATCTTGTGGTAACCTTCAGATACAGAACTCGTGTTTCATTATTTCTTTAAATAGACCTACTTGACCATTTAGTGCCTTTTGAAATTCCTGGAAGATACTCTCCTATATATCAAGAAAAAAATGAATAAATCCATGTTTTGATGGAAAATAAGTCATAAGGGAACACCAAAATGTATGCCCACACTAGTGACATAATATGATACCTCCCAATATATAGGGAATCCTCATAGTGTTATCCTAACAAAGAAATAATATGATATGTATGAATTTCATGGGAACCCTCATAGTGTAATCCATTTCCAAAGGAACCATGGATACTATCATTCCTACAATATCCATGATATGGGGACCACTTATTCAATGTAAGAGCTCCAAAGGGATTTCTCAATATGTATGTCCCTAACTCTCTATGCAATGATAATTATAATTTTTCCTCCCATGATTCCCACAGTAATCATTTCTCACATGATCATAGGGAGTTTCAAAAATCATATCATTCAAATATAAGTCTCCACCAACCAGGAAACATATTAATATAAATCCCCAACAAGTGACATGACACATTTGTGTCAATAGAAGAGAATATACATTGGGGACAATAACTATGTTGTGATTGAACTATTAGAACATTGATTCCAACAATAAATCGGATACATCGAATTCCATCATTTATACTGAGCTCAAATAAACATCTATTTCAACGAAATCCACATATTGATGCATTTTCCACCACCAGAGACCAATCATTCACGTGGGATTATTAATCTACCTCATCCATCTGTGGATTGATAAATAAACCGATTTATAAAGTATATGATTCTAGCCGCATGAAGGATATGAAGGATATATCCCTGTGGCAGAGCTCCAAAATTAGTCATCTCAAGTAAGTCCCATCATATATGTCCCATACCATGTCCAATAGTAATTGATCATTTTCACCCCTTTTTTCTCAGACGGAGAAAAGATCCTATGGGAATAGGGGATTGAAATAATCATGACATCATCATAATAAGTTACTAAAATTAAACGGGAATCCAAAATGAGTATTACCCAATGAGATGAACTATGAAAATTATGATTCTTTTTATACCAGGGATATGTGGGACATCCCTTCTGGACTTGATATTGAACACGTGTTGTCCCAAAAGAACACATATATTCCATTATACATGACATAAAATTTCATGGGTAAAAAAATCTATGTGGAGTTTGATTCCTTCAATAACCAAGATATATAGGATACCATAATATGCATCAATCTCTTCATTATAATGTTAACCACATTTTTATTTGGATTAGAATGCTGAATCACATTGTTATTAGGCTTCAACACATAAATGGCCACCCATTTCTAGAAAATTATAGAGAACCTATGATACAAGTAGATGGATTCACTAAATAGCCACAGAGATATTTACACATAAATGGAATTCACCCATCATCATTTTGTTAAGGTAACCAATATTGTAGCCGGATTAGGAAGATATTCTTGAACATACCTTAAATATATAACCCAGAGTGGGAAATGATTCCCCCCAAAGGGTGTGATGTTCTTTAACTCCCATACTCTTCATCGAAGAGTGTCCCTGAGATTTATTGGGCATGAAAACCCAGTGATCACCTTCCATTTAAATTTATTTTTGTATCTAGATATGGATGAGGTAACCATTGGGAGTTTCTGATCATAAAAACGTTGATGGACCTATGTTCATCATGGTTCCTGACACAAAATCTCACAATCAAATAGTCTGGTGAATCACATCGACATATCTTCTAATATTCTACTAATGATACAAAAATGGTGAACCAGACAAAAATATATCTAACTAATAACTGATTGGTTATTATCCATCATACCAATTTTTTTTAATATAAAAAATCAATGTTAAACCTAACATGATGATCCCTAATACCAAAAAATTATGTTATAATCCATCATTACATTTTTTCTACATATCATACACAAACCCAAATGGAATATATGATATGATTTTATGAAATTAAATTATAATCATGCATTAGTTCAGATCATTTTTCATTCATACACAAAAAGAGGAATAATAATTTCATGGTCAACAATATGATCCTTTATAAATGTTGTTTCAACAAAATAGATGCATCCAAGCATTGACATATCCAAGTGTTAAAATTATCCGATTAATAATATGAATAGAATTATGTTAACCATGCATATATGATGATAACATCATGCCTAGTAAATTTTACTAATCAAAAACTGTGTTATTTTTTGTCTTCCTAACAATAGATACTGACAGTATCTCCATATAAGAGAATGTAAAAAATATCCAAAATTCCCTCTATTAAATCAATGGTGACAATTATTACCTTAGTTCAAAATAATCTCATAATGGAAAACTACAACTATAGGTGTAAAACATGATGGTTTGAGAGTACCACTAAAATGTTACAATCCTGAAAATGGATGTTACCATTGAGGGTTTCCATGAATCACAGTTGGAGTGTCGGAGTTTCCCAGGGAATGTTACTCTTACTCTAGTTTCCATTTTCTCTAACAAACCTCTTTTAGAACATATCCCTAGAGAATGAAAAATTTCACCGTCAGTCTCTAATGAATGTATAGAAAAATTCCAAATACAGATCCCATATGGTTTTGGGGCCTCTAATAAGGGAACCTATCGACTACCTTTTTATACACAATCATCCCAGTACCCACCGGTCACCTTTTGATGGTACTACCCAACACACTACTACATCGAACTCCAATGAACAAGAAAAATTAATTTCTTATTGAGGGAGGAAGGTTGTGGATATATAAGAGTGGGATAATATCCCATCTCTAGTTGATAATAACTACTCACATACATCAGTAATAACCAGTAAATATGATCATATATTTATCGACTCGAAACAAGTCTATGGTACTATTTCTCAAAAAATTGAAAGGGTAACTTTATATCTATTCCCTTGTGCATGATGAAAATTTTCATATTCTAGGAGAATAAAGAGGAAAATGTAGGCATGCATTCCCATATCAATCGAAGAAATATTCTAGTGTATAATGGAGATAGAAAATTTGATTGATTATACCCCCACACACAATTTCCTAAAATTCCAATAAATTTTAGAAAATAATGAAGAGCCTTGTTGGCATATTCTAGAACTACTGTATATAATGGGAAATTCATATATTCCTATCCCTACAGCCATGGAAGCTAAACATTTTGGTCATCCAGAATAGTTGGTAATACCAGAAAAAACTATCATTATTTCTTTTATCTAAGAAGATTTTCGAAATATTCCATTAAAGGATGGGTCATCGGGCTAGGCTCATAATCTCATTTGAACTAGAGAATACTATGTGAGAATGGAACATTTCATGGGATAAGGGAACATTCCTGTTGAAAATTTCTGGCGGCATATTCCAAATCCCTATGATCGAGCTCATATCCCTATTTTTAGGGGACCACCTTGTGAGAGGGGCACAAATCATGGTAAATTCACATATTTATGTCAAATAAGTCCAATGACATAATTTATATGCCTAGATTAATGTATATATCATCATTATATCTGGGGATGATTATGTGGAATGGAACAATCCTCATTATAGTCTCATATTCCTTTTAGTGAATTCTTTTGGCATATTCTGGCAGATCATGGAATCAAGGTGCAAATTTCTAAATCCACAGATTAATGATAGATCCAAAATCATTATACGAAAATTAAGAAGAATGTTAATATTCCTCCACCCATTATATAGGTTCTCCGACATATTCCTTTTTTGAATGAATATTCATACATGTCACATATTCCTTTTCCATCCAGTGTTCACCATGTGGGAGTGACACATCCCATGGTGTAGGCTGATACTCATTTTAATAAAGACCAACAAAATATCTCAAAGGTTCAAAATTGGGATCATATTTCCATCTTGTATGAGATTTATCATGTGATAATGAAACATTCTTTAGGAAAATCCCATATTTAAATCAATAACGATATATATTATTTTCATATTCCTATAGAATCTCAATAGTGGGAAAATATTCCCACGACACTAGATGGTTATATTAAAATTTCAGCAACCATCACATAGAATGATTATAAAAATGAACAACTCCAAAAGGAAGGCTGGAATATTAAGACCACAAAGAAGGAAATTACCCTTGTTCTTAATATACTAAATTCCATTGTCCTTGAGGTTTTTTGAGACCCATTCTCAACGCCATGAGGGTCTATCGACTCTTCTATAAATTTGTATGAATAATTAATTCATTGCCATGATATCCTTCTTCATGGTAGTGTGGAGATGGATCACATGTACTATACTCCTGAAATCCACCATAGTCATCCTCCCCATATATATAATTACCATGAATAAGGAAATCCTACACTTTCCCAAACACCTCTATATAGAGAGGTGTTCAATTCATTGAGTTCATTATTCACAGATGTTTTTGAAATATCTGGGTCCACTACATTTGGTTCCCCATCAACTTCACACAAAAGTCCAATCCCATTAGGAGGTGACCATCAGATCCATATTCTAGGGTCTGGCCAGATGGGTCCATATATGTCTATTAAGGAGGAGGTCATCATTGACATATCAAGATAATTAGCTAGAAACAAACTCCCCGTCATGTTATTTTTCCTCTCTACTTCTATCAATGATATCCAAAATGAAATATAATAGGAGTTCAATAATTAAATGTGCCAAAAATTTTGGGCTACTCATAAGAAACTAAATACTTGATATCTTCCTCACCTAGGATACGAGTGTCACTTTCATACAATCAAAATAATTATTTTTATCAAAACAATTCCATTACTTCAATGGCATGGGATCCAAAAACTGAAAATAATAGAAAAACTATATAGTATGCTTTCATGATTATGTTCTCATACCCTTATGATCAAAATTATATTTACGTATCTCCCTCATTTACCCTTACTGATCATCTGAGCTCAAGAAGTATTATGTTTCCTTTTCCCCCTGGTTATGAAGATACATATTATGTTGGTGGGTCTAAGAAGTTTTCTTGTAAAGAAAAACTTATTTCGAGATAATGTATCGTATTTATGCACCAGTATTCATGATTCCATGATTCCAAAAGCACTATAATAATACAGTCTTTAGGAATTTGTTTTTGTAATATATTATGTATTCTGAAAATGTGATGTAATTTTAATGTATTTAATGATTGTGTACTTGTAATAATGGCCCAAATTGAGTTGCAACAATTGAAAATGAACCTATAATAAAATGTTCATAATAAATTAATTTTTACATGTGAGTAACATTAGGGTGTAGCTGTTATTTATGTGAAAAAATAAAAATGAATAAATGTGAAACTACCTTGATTATCAAGATTTGAACAAGATCAAAATATAGAAAAGGTATCGATTTCCCCTTATTGAGGACATGTTAGATTAAATGCCTTGATCTCAATACATTCCCCAGATAGACCTTCATTATTGATATCATCATATGAGGATCAAGAATGAGGATATAAACAAAATGTATTCTGTACAATGTATTGAAATTATGAATATCTAGTAATTCCTTTTGGTCATACCAATTCCCTCCTATAATCATATATTTAATGAATGGAAAATTTTGGGATTACCTCAACCAATTGGTGGTGGTCCTTATAGAGGATATTCTTATCTATTAGGAGGGAATGGAAGTCCATGAATACCAATTTAGAAATGTACAAAATACCCTATAGAAGGATAACATATATGTAAAATTTACAAATTTTAAATTTGGATGAAAAATGATTCATTTTGGGGAACATAATCTCAGGAAAAGGTATAATAATAGCTCTATCAAAGTCGGAGGGTATTGAATGCTACCATAGACCAATCATTTTGACTAAGATCCATATAATTCAGGGTTTTTCAGGAAATTATGGATGGTTTTTGGTTATTTTTTTGATGATATATTATCCCTTGGACCAAGTTAACCAAGAAGGGCGTCATTAATTTTTTGGAATATTTATTTTGATTAAACATTTATGGAATAGAATAGATGGTTTGTCAATGAACCTATTAATACATTACCCTATAGTGGAAAATGGTTTATGATATTTAGTGGTCTATACAATAATGGATTGTGATGTTTTTTATGCCTAATAACATAGTTATTAGTTTTTTATTGTTTCCATTGAACATTCATGAAAAAATTATCAAACTAATTAATTTTAATTGGATGTGACAATTTTTTTATTAAATACACGGAGACACTACCATTAAGGAAAAAAAGAATGATATATATACTGATCGTAAAATATGAAATATATATTCATGCATAAGGAGGTGAACACAAACCAAGCAATACTGTTAGAGTTTGTAAGTTATTATGACCGATCAATACATTAACACTATAATAAAGTTAACAAGGTGGTTGATGCTTTGATTCAAAAATATCATTATAGCTAATCCTTGACGAGGATCACAAAAAATAAAATATTTATATATTTTAAAAGGATCTAGAAAGAAATTATGAAATATGGTGAAAAATCAAATCTTTCACAAATGAATGTTCATACCTCTATCCATGTGATTATTAAGGTGGTGTAGAAGGAATGTTTAGAGCTGAAAATGAATGTTAGAAATAGTCATGAGTATAACCGTGACCAAGAAGGAATGAAATTTTTTAGGAACCTTGTCTATATGATTTCAATGATGAATTGGAAGGATCTATTATAGGAATCTCCTAGTTCATCATTATCTATTCATCCTAGAAGTAAAAAACAAGAATAGGTATTTTTAAGAATACTTCTTGTCAGATGAAATAAAGAGAGATATCACAAGGTTTGTATCATGGGGTCGGGTATGCAAACAATTTAAGGTTGATAGAAAGAATTATAAAGAGATGTTTTACCCACTACCAATTCAAGAATTGTAATTGGATAACATCACTCTGGATTTGTTCATTGGACTACCCAAAACATATTATTGGTTTATTTTATATTAGTGGTAGTTGATCACCATAAAATTTCATCACACTTCATCACTATCATAGAATACTTCACTATATATCGACCTAAAATATATACATTAATGCAGTGGTAAGGTTTCGTGGAGTACCATATTAAATTTAATTGGATCGGGATCTGAGGTTTACCTATATGTTCTAGAAAATTATTCAGCAAGCACATGATAATGATTTCGGCATTAACATTGCTTATCGTCCTCATACATGTGGTCAGTCTAAAATAATAATTAAAACCCAAGTTGTTATGTTGAGATATTTTTCTCCAGATTTCAAAGGTGGTTGGTATCAACACATTCCTAATATTAATTTTTTATACAACAATAGATTACACTCCCGCATTCCCATGTTACCACATGAATCATTTTATGGGATTAAATGTAGAGCTCTAATGTGAATGGATGACCTGGGAGAAATAAAGCTATCAGGAGTAGATATTTCTGAATAAGTGGATGATAAGTTCATAGCCATACATCCCCATATCAAGGAATCTATAGGATCTAATAAATGATTTGTTTATACGATACAATAATATCATGAATTTGAAGATGGTGAAAAGGATTTTCTCTGAATCTCACACATCCATAAGGTTATGAAATTCACGAAGAAAGGAAAACCAATCCCTATGTATATCGACCCCTTTGAAACTATTGATCATATCAAGACAGTATCCTATCACATGGAAAATACTCCAAATCACTCCCATGTTCATGATATTTTTGATGTATCTCTCTTGAGGAAGTATATAAAGTACCCTAAAAATATACTGAACTCAGAGGGTATACTGTTGGAGAAAGATCATTCTAATGAGGAATAACCAGTTGAAATTATGGATGGTATAGAGAATGTTCTTCGAAACAAGACCACTAAAATAGTCAGATTTGTATGGATAAATAATCATTTAGAGGACGATATGGTTCAACTTGAAAATATTAAGAACAAGAATTAGCCACATTATTTTTTACAATAAATATGATTTTGAGGGGGAAATTCATATTATGGTTGGTAGAATCTACCACCCCTTTTATGGCCATTTCATTCGAATGAATTAATTTTCATTTATTTATCATATTAAAATAATTAAATTTTTTTTTCCAGTTTTTAGTTACATGACATGGGCTACATACAAAAAGGAATTGTCATACGTAACACACTACATTGTTTTTAGGAAACATCATTTTATCACATTAATTATTTAAATGATGTATTTAATATGGGGAAATTAAAAAATACTAATATAAATTGTAATAATTACTTTTAAAATAATTTTTATAATAGTTTTTTATAAATAGAATATATTTATAATGAAAAATAATATTTTGGTTAAATTCTTTATATGATTATAAAAACTATTTTCCAAAATTAAATTTTTTTCATGTCATTCTGTTAAAATAAAACTGATTTTTACATACTAAAAAATTTAATTTTATAAGATAATATTTATTTTTGAATTTATAGTATATAAAATATCTTATAGTGAAATTTAGGTATTTTTCTGAGAAACTTCTTTTTTGGATGAATAGTGAAAAAAACAGAATATTAATTCAAAACATATTTTTAATCTAAAATATATATAAATAGAATTTTAATTTTAATTTTAATTTTAATTAGATAATTTCATTATAAATTATTCAAATTTATGTCACTATAACCAATTTCAGAGTGAAATTGGATATAAAATAATTAGAAAACGTTTCATTATTCTTACATTTTTATACTACAACATCGTCATGTCTGTGGAATTAATTTTAAATTAATTTATTACAATTATGTTAATGAAAGGTGGAAAACTTGATACAATAATTTGAATCATAATAATTTATAATGTCTAATATGGTAAAATTGTTATTTTACAAAAACAAATTAGTAAATGTAGATAAAATTATTTATAGTTATTAAGGTAAAATTAATTTCCTAAAATGGAATAAATCATACAAATAACGGGCTGAATAACCTTGAATCATTTAATAAATATATTTTATGGACATATTTCTTCAATACACCATCTTTTATTGAGTTTGGTTTGTTTGGTATGAATATATTAGGTTAAAACAACTATACACATAACTTATTTTCAAAAATTACATGTGTGTACCCTCAATTCCCTATAATAGGACACCCACTGTACCCCTTATTAACACCTCCAAAACATCTTAGACTCATTAAATATTGGACCAAAACTCTTTCCATTATCCTTATATTCCACCCTGTGGCCTCATTTTGGGCAGAAACCCTTCCAATTATTCCATTTGGTGAAAACCAAAAGGATTTACAATATTATAAGCGAACACCCTCCTTTAAGCTCAATTTAATTAATTTCTTTCTATACTATTTTAATAGTCCTTATTTTATGATTATTTACCAAAAACCGTATCATAAATATAATTATTTTATATACTAAGGGTTCAGATTACACATACAAAAACATCCATCTAATGGGTAAAAAACATATTTTTTATGCGTACGGCAAACCACCACCTCACAAAATGATGATTGTTCGTTTTCTATTACCACCTCTAATTTTGGTAACTATGATTGAAAATACGTTTATATATGATATATATTATATGTATTATGTCTTTAATATTTTTTAATACTTATAAACCATTTATATTTCTACATTAAATTTAGTGTAAAGAATATATTCTTATTTTGGGAAATGTGGACTACCGCCCCCTCAAGGCGATGTGATTCATTAACACCCTACATGGAATATATTAATGATAGATTTATTGAAACTATATTATATATATTATTTAAAAATTATACTTTAATAAAGATATATAAATATATATATTTCACTTTCTTTTTTTTTCTTTTTAGGGTGATAATTAAACGGAATCAACTTTCATGCGTATGTACGGCAATCCTTCTCCATAAACGATGTATTCCATTTCATAATTATATATTCTACGGATTTTTCTGACACATATATACTGAATATAAATTATATTTATTTCTTTTTTTAAAATTTTTAAATCATTATATATGTATATGTACCAATGATATAACAAATTAAGACACATGCGATGAACAAAGAGGATATAACCCAAAATGAAACATCAACATAGAATTGTTTATAAGAGGGAAATATAAATTTATAATCAAAACATATATGGTATTATATTTAAGAATATGGTTCTTTAAAATAATTTATTATTATTATATAGGAGGATTGAATGAGTGTGATAAGAGTCAAGACAAAAGGTAAGGGTATCTCTAGTCACACTTATATTTCTATGAGATTTACACCATATTGACCACTCATCTACTTTATGAGGTTATTATACATCCCATGAAAATATTTTATAACTGTTACCATTAAAATTTTGGATATTTACATATACATTTTAATATATCTTTTTCATGGAGTTTATGTTTCCCAAGTTAAAAATTCAGAAAAGTAGTTTTGTCTCAATTTTCATTTATTGAGACTCATTCCATGAAGATCCAAAACAATTTTTTTAAAAATGTTTTAAAAATTGACCTTTTATAAAAATTTTAGATGAACAAGGATTATAAAAAGGGTTCATGGTTCTCAAGATTCATTTAAAATATTTCAAATTATTTTCATTGAAATTGTCTTCAAAATGTTTTCAATATTATTGTATATATTTTTTAGGAAACTAGTTTTCAATAATTTTTCAATATCTATTTATATTTCTTCCTGGATAAAGGATTAAAAAATGTTCTAAAATATATATTTTTGCGTTTTCATATTTATTTATAAGAAAATTGGTTTGAAAATGTTTTATTTTTTAAAGAGATTGTTTCAGTGATGACATGATATTTTCCACATTAAATGGATTAAAAATTTCATTCCATGTTTTTATCCATTTGATATGACATCCGATGATGTTACAATTATATTTGTAGGAAATTATAAAATGTTCCAATTAATATTATTTATTTAATGATTAATGTTTTGATAATATGAATCTTATGATACTTATTTCTATTAAATGAGTTATAAGCTTTTGAAACCCACTTCTTTTCACAGTTTAAAATTTGAAGAAATTATTATGAAACCAACCTCATTTCCCTAGGATATGATTTAATGAAATGTTATTTATACCCTTTAAATTTTGGGATTATGATAGAATGTAATAAATCCAATATATATTTTTGGATAATGATAAAATGAATGTTTTATTATCTTTTGGACCATGTATGAATTATTTTATTAGGATATGGTTGGAACCAATATATCCCTCCAATATATTGGGTAAATATTTACATATAATGAGATAATGATGATAATGAACTCCATAAGCTTGATATACTATGGGAATATGGGGAAATCTGATCTAATGCAATTATATGACAATGACTGGGGACGTAGGTGTGTCCAGGCCAGTAGGTGTAGTCATCAAGAAGATGGAAGATGGGGAAACTCGAACCATTATGGGAAGATAGGGAAACACAATCCCTTTAAAAAAGCGTAACAAAACTGGGGATACTGGTGTATCCAAAATTATATTTGTGGTCTCGATAATGTTCATTGAAAATTTCAAGCAATGTGTCTTGACTTATAGGGAATGATATCACATGTTTTTTTATTCCATAATTTCATGAATTATTCCAATGATATGTTTTAATTTATTATGTTCTTTCTTTCATTATGATTCGTTTTTATGAATTTCCAATCTTTTTTCAATGACTCATGTATCTTATATAATGATATGAATGGTATGATCATCTAAAATTATGGTAAAATTTTAATACCCATATGATCATGAATATTCTTACATGTCTCCCATGTTTATCTTAAATAAAAAATATAATCTCACCTGGTTTTATGTTTTCAACCCCATGTTATAAAGATATTTATTATCATTCATGTGTATATGAAGGGTTCTAGTCATGAAACATTTAGTGATAGATAATATAGCCCACTTATGTATTCGAGCTTATGTTTCTATGTTTCAAAATTCATTAGACAAGTACGGTCTTTTGGAGCCTGTATGTATTGTGTTTTAAGTATTCTAAAAAATTTATGTAATGTTAATATATTAATTGATAATGTCTCTATAATACTCGCACTGACACACTAGCTAATGAATTCACCATCCAAGCCAACCTAGATTAGGAAGATGAAATCATCCACATCACACATTGATGGATGGTCATGCTGATCAAAATATGCAATATATAAGAAAACAATCAGGTCAGCACAACCCCAGACCGTGATGATCCAATAACCACCCCTCTATGGAATGTTTCAACAATTAGATATCTAAAAACTAGGATTCTCCTAACATATCATGATGGAAGGGAACTGATTCTGTAAGAAAATAAAAATTCAACTCTCCAATATGGTCTAAATGATAAAATATCCTTATGAAAAAGATGCTATGATGGAATCCACATAAAATTTAAGGAAAAAGTACAAATTATCGCCATTATAGAAGAATTCAATGTAGGATCTTGCATCATCGAGAAATCTGGAACTAGTATCTCCACCAAATCAAGAGTTTGGTATATTACTATAAAACCAAGATACATAATTGTTTGGAATTCACCAATAAATGTCATGTGTGCCATATACCTGAAATATTAATCCACCAAACATTGAAATTGATACATAGATCTAAATATTCCTTGGTACATTAGATTTTTTGAATGGATTTCATGGGTCCATATCCCCCAGCCATAGTTATGTAGTCCAAGTACATCCTTACTACAACTGATTTATTTTTTAAATGGGATGAAGCATACACCTCATGGAAGTCAGGATGAAGAATGTTATCAAGTTCATGGTCTCCCATATCATCGCCATGTATAGGTTCCCTTATATAATATTTATATATAACAACACCATTTTGTATTCCACAAATTCGATGATGCTATAATAAGAGTACAATATCGAGTCCAATAACTCCTGTACATATCATGCAGCGATAAATGGAAATACATAGGCCTTCAAAAAGATTCTATCGAATATACTCCATTAGACGGTGAACAAGGATAATAAGTCTTGTTTTAAATAACTAATCCAGGCTTAATGCACCTACCCTACCACCATGCATAGTACCACACAAAAATACCCATACTCAATGATTTATGGGTCTAATGCAGTGTGACCCATATAGGTCAATCTACCTTCCCTCCGAATATCCAATTGCATAAAGCTATCAGAATATGATCAATCAATAAAGTAGATAGAAAAAGAGGAATTACTATATGATAATATAATTATCACACTAAAAAACCTATAGGTCCATCAAAATTGGATAGACATGGCTTTAATTAAAAGGTTTTTCTTTATTCATTCATCTAAGGATAAATGGTGGTGGCTCACAGAACCCTGATGATACCGATATTAAAGCCCCCAAATATGATTCCAAATGGGAAGGGCCTTATAAAATATATATAAAAGGTATATCACAATGGTTCTTAGCAATTTTCCAAAATTTATGGGGGGCATGTCACAGCCCCACTAATGTGTGTTTTTTCAAGAAATTCTTTTCATAGCCAACCACAAATTGGAATTCACATCAGTGTAAGACTCACCATTCATCCTGGCCTCGTGAAAGTATATTATATAGAGATTTTCTTTCATTCATGACGTTAAACTATAAAAAAATATACTAAAAGAAATATTTCAAACTAAATGGTATACCAAGTCATTTCCTAATGATGAAAATTTACATGTATCCACAACCTCTCTCCTTATTAACATTGGGTAACCAATGTCCTTACAGTAAGAGGATAACATGCATTTCTAATGTCCTTTCTGCATGATATAAAACTACATGACCAATATAGAACTATGTATGGATTTATTCCTACAATGAAATGATATTTAGTGATTCTCGAACCACAATTATTGGGATCAACTATAGGATTACATTCCATTCATGCCTGGTGATCCAATTTCCTTACCGCAGAATATTAAAATATCACGGAAAACATCCTTACCATATGACATTAAACTACATGGAAATTTTCTTTATCACATGATGTAGAACTACATGGATCCACAAAACACTTTTTTCTTCTCATAGGGTAATCTACATCTTTACCACATCATGTTAAACTACACATATCCATATTATCCATCTTCATTCACGTTGACTCACCCATGTCTTTACCACATGATGTTAAATTTCACTGGTTTGTTATAACAATGTATGGTTTGATTTTCATTTCCAATGAGATACGTAGGGACACCATCATCCTATATATTTTTATAGCAATTACATGATACAAATGGTCCCTTTCCTACTCTTAAATACCTCTTTATGGTGTGATTAACCCCTTCCATTCTTTTTTTCTACTAATTCACATTGCTCATGTGGTCTTTGGAGTCTCAATAAGGGATTCCCCACACCAAAAGATTAAAAATTTTTGATAGACCCGTCAAATTAATATGTAAAATACCACAAAAGGAATACTATGATTTCTTGCATCATGAATTTGAAACTAAATAGTTAATGTCCCCTGCATGACATGAAACTGCACACTCTAGTGAACCTTCCCTAAAAGGACCACTATAGTTTGTGTTGGTCTTCTAAAACACATCTAGCATTCAATCCTAGATCACATTAGGGATCCAAAGTACTTTTGATATGAAATTAAACTACACATTTCTTCAAGAACTATGTATGGATTGATTTTCATTTTCATGAGATCTTTCATGATGCCCAAACATCAATCCTTACGGCTAGCCACAACATCATGAATTCTTCACATCAATCCATATTCTTACAATTTGACTACTTCTAAAAAATATGGTTCATTATGAACTACATTTGGATTGATCCATATAATCACATGATACATTGTGACACAAGGGTCTTCAATCCTAGGCCCATCTATAATAATTAATGGAAATAATAACCACCTCTATGAATGGTCTATACTTGTAGAGAGTATTTCCACTTAAGAACTATTTGTGACATGATTACTATACTCACAGAATATATAGAGGCATACAGACGTCTGATACCCGACCATGTCACATCAAATCAATATAAATATTCCCCATATACATATATGGGTCATAACAACGCATGTACCATCCATTGGAACATCATATGGCTTGATTACCATCACCATCGGATACATAGTGACACCCATAATTAAATCCATGTGCTAATCCATAATACCACTAGTTCACGTCAGGTGATCCACAACCTCACTACATTACATTAAAATGAACATCACTTTGGAAATATTTGTGGATTGATTCTAATTTTCATTTGATACATATTGATGCATAGGACTGCACCATTAGGCCCAACCATGACATTTCCATCGATTCATGTTGGTTACCATGGCGTCACCACTTGATGATAAACTATATGGATATATATTCTTACAACATGATGATGAAATATAAGGAAAACATTATTGTTGTATGACATTAATAATGCATAAATAATATGACTTTACTAACTGATGATAAACTTCACAAAAAAGGCCATTATCACATGACGTTTAACATTATGAAAGAAGTCCAAACAACATAATGATAAACTATATAGGCTATCATCCATTTTTCATCCCCTATAAAGGTACCAAAAGAGCCCTATCCAAGTTTAATAGACTATGGGGTGCTTCTTCTATCTATTAATGTACTTCAATAAATATACTACACCTCATGATTTGATCCCCATAAGATTTCGAAAATCATTCATTACAATTTCAAAAGAAAAAAATATTAAATTTCAGTCATGTTATTGAAAACAAATGTCTTGAAACCCACCATTTAGTGAAATATTTCAACAATATAAAGGGATTTATAATTCTTATGATCATTCCATCATATTGGTAATCTCAACACCATAATATGACCTGAATATCTCCATTTATGACTATCCTATATCATTACTCTGGACCAATGAACATTGATCCCTCTTTTAAAACATTTTTTATCTCTCTCAAAAGGATGTTGCAGTTCCCATTACCCTAGGTGTCTGAATTATGATGGTGCGTAACCTCTCGCATATTTGGTCCATTTGTGAGATTACCATAAACTACCCACACTTTCCACAAAGTCATATAACCCATAATTATTACATATAATTTTATTTATCTCAATAACCTAAATTTATAGATATTGATACACAAAAACATTGGTTGAAAACTCACAAAGGGATATACAAGAGTAATGTCTTCACATGATCAATTAATCACCTCTAGAATTTAGGAATAAATCACTACACAAACGAATAAGAAATAAATCTCATAGGGTCCACTTATGTCCTTAACAATTTCCACACTAAGTCTCTAGACCACCTGGTCCAGAAAAAAAGTATGAGAAATGATTTTTCACGTCTCATCACTATGAGATTATTCTGACTAGGATATGAAAAATATTAAAGAGTGCACAAACACTTATTGGATATTTCATTTTTCACAAATCAAAAATCATCTTTTATATTCTTAGAATCACCATAATCCTTCCATGACCCTTGGAAATTATATTTGTCAACATGAGGCCATTTTATGACTATTCATGAATTCATATGTTTCATGAATATGTTCCCGTAGCCGTTAACAAATTAAAAAACTATAAAAACTTTAAAATTACAATCCTCATGATCCCTTAAATCATCTTAGAAGTACTCAACACCTAAGACTGTATGAACTCCTTATGGTATGACTACCATATATAATCCTCTCAATATGATCAGTTTGGACCATTATTTAAAATGCATATATCAAAATATCCAAGCATATCCGTCATTATTGATGTTATGTCATTGTAATTTATACCCTTTATAAAATTTTGGACGTGACATTGCATTTTAAAACATTTAATGTCCCAAACCTTGCTATTTGAAACCGTAGGGAAGAGGGCATGATCTTCATAACCAAGATCTTAACTGCTCTATAGTGCAAAAATGCTTCCTGGATATCCCTCCTCTCATACCCATCCTCATCATATAGATGTTTTAGTATCCATAAATCATTAATTTATATAATAATTAAATGGTGTAGATATTTTTCTTTTCCAGGATACCAGTGCTTAAGGGCCCCCACCCACCAACTAATGGAATCTCCTCGTGGTCATAAATTATATTTTATCATTATTATCCCAAGAAACACCATGGCAGAATTCGTACCACCATAGTATTACGAATCATCCCAGACATGACATCCTCATATCGTATTCATGGAATCAAACATTTGGGTTATGATTTACATCATCGACACTCCAACTATCTATGTGGGAATGAAATCCCTAGTTTTTCTCCCTCTACCGATATTACTTCCATAAATCATCCATATCCTGTGAGAATGATACCTGGACTCATGGACCATTTTATTAACAATAAATGCATGCCTATGGAACCTACATATTCAAGTTTTGTCATCAACTACATTTTTCACTCTATAAAAAGGAAATTCTGACCTTCATAAGCCTTAGAAACACCACAGCACAACCCACCACCTCAATGAGTTCTACATCATTCATGGAATGCCTACACCATATACCTTTATCATCTATTAGGGTAAGAGATAAAATACCCTAAACCAACAAAATAGTAGGTCAATGTTAAAGACCCTAATATTCAGTTCATCATGGTCTGAGATAAAAGGCCAAAAAAGTTGATTAATATTAGGTCTGAGATAAAATACCCTTGTCAAAATAAATATCAAGATAGAGACAATAAGACCAAAAAATTATGTTACATTATGTACAAGATAACATACATTAATCTAATGTGATATTTGGTATGAGCTAACTATCCTTAATCTAAAGAGATATTTACTCTAATCTAAATGATCAAAAAACTAATGTGATGTTAGGCTTGAGCTAAAAGACACTACAAAAAATTGAAATTAGGCCTGAGATAAAATAAAATAAACAAAATAGATAGAATGTCTAAGATAAAATTCTATAAACTAAAGCGATCGAATTTCCAAGATAAAATAGCCTAATATAATGTGATAGATGGTCTATCCTAAAAGACCATAAACTAAAGTGATTGAAGTCCGAGATAAAATACTGTAAATTATAAAACAATACAAATATAGTCTACAAGAATGAAAATATTGTACTTCATACTACAAGAACATAGAACAATATATATTCTCTAGTTAATCCTATCACATTGGTAAAATATAAAGAAATATCCCTTCAAGACATGCATCCTTCCCAGGTAATCATTTTGAAAATCAAAATATCTCAGGATAATTAGAACAGATCATTATAATATGGTTCCATATGATTTGACATTCTTAAGTAAATATCAATATGTCTCTATTAAGATTCATGTATTTAGATCCAAAAATTAATATTGGCATTATTTTATGTCAATGAGGAGTATAGTTCATTATTCCAATAATATTAGAACAATGAAGTATCATGTACAATGTGAATGAAGCAAAAATGTATAGTATAATTGAAAATTAATCGATTCATAGTTTGAAAAATGAGGAATATCAACATTTTAGATTTTTACAATGTATCATAAAAATGGAGTACACTACAATGTCTAATTATGATAAAAGTCAGACGATTTTGTTTATATGATCGGAAATAGTATAGAGAGTTGCATAAATTGAATATTGGAGTGCCCCTCTCCCAGATACATCAGAATATACCATGGGGAAGAGGGTCTCAACCAACGTTTTTAAAAATTAAAACTTCTTCTGAATAGTGGTCAATGAGGATTATGATGTAAAATGGTATACCTCATATAGGAAATTATCTCTTCAGATCTACATAGCTATACAGTATATGCACCCATCTGAGATTTTAGTTAAAATATGAACTGATGAAAATATCTAATGCACCCTAAATTTCCCTCATTTTCTTAGAAATAGTATCCTCATATACAAGGTCATGCAATTCACTTTCAATCATTTATAGATCATGTCTTATTAGAATCATTCTCTACATTATTTCATATATAGGTAGTCAGTCGAAACCACCTTCCCCCTGTCATGATATAAATATTAATGTCATTCCACATAGTTTAAAAATACTTCAAAAGGTGTATCATTAATCATGGAATGAATCTATTTCTAGATCAACCTATATTTATCTTGATCCTCTATAGCGGGTGAAGCTAGCATAACGAGGGGATGAAAACCAGTTGAACCGATGCGAAAATATGATATGAAGAACCACAAGACATTCACTCAAAGGGGTATCATCCATACCACATATTTGAGGATTAACTTCATCAACACTGTATGTATCCCCATCAAAATAATTATCACTCAAATGAAGTCAAATTCTCAACATCCTTCCCATATCTCTGATCAATTGTATTGTTTCCTCTAACAATGAGTTTGGTGTGAAAAAATTCATGTCCACATGATGAAACAACTTTTTTATCACACTACCCGGATAGGATAATAGCCATGATTTGGTATATTCCAAAGAAAGGATTGTTGAAGAATCATCAGTAAGATGTATCATGATCTCAACCTAAATATCATCACATTATAGAATCTTCTAGTATTTTAGAATGACTCAACGATAAAACTCCCCTTGAAAACCAGACAATTTAATTGGGGAGACCCATTTAATGCATCTAAAATGAGAAAACTAATAAGAGGAATATGTTTTCTAGATGACTAGTTCTTCAACTCATGCTACAAGAACTATATCCTAGAGAGATATCAAATATGACATTTCTTCTAGAGGAAAACTATCGTTATCTATATAGTATTGTTTCAGTGCATGAATAGGAATAAAATTGATGCCCTCAGACTGGATCAATGCATATTTAACCTAACAATGGCTTAGATACATGTCCCAAACCCTTGATATGCTCAATAGTCTGAGGTGGGTTAATGCATTAGGGATCCATGTGGGTGTTATAATATTCATCAAAATAAAATTGTTCCCATATCCCTCTAAAAAGAAACTATTTAGGAATAATGATCTTGTAAAGGGTTATACCATTCAGATTATAGCCCATGAATTGGTAAATGTGTACGAGGACTGGTTATACCAAAATGTTGAAATTTCCTTCCGTAAGTCATGGTTCTATTAACTATGTGATAACTCCGATCCCTAAGCACACACCTCTAGACAGGAAAAAAATCCACTAAAAATAATGCTATAAAACCAACGAACCTATTTTATGGTTAGATCTTAGAGTTTTCATGGTATACAAAAAAATAATAATCCATATATTTCAAGATATCTCAATACGGTCCTGTGTTGTTGCTGACTTTTTGGTAAGGGATCAGATGATGATGTATAATAGTTGGTATGTCTCTTTTATAGAAAAGAATGATATTGATCTAAAAAATGATGGAAATTAGTGAATATGTCTTCATATCCTTCTTCAATTTACCCTTTATGATAAAATTGATATCCATATCCAAGATTGGTTTCTGTAAATGATCATCACAATCATCCGTAGTATGGAGTAATTTATCTTAAATTTCTCCAAGGAGGGATTCCACCCAATTGGTAGATATCACATAAGTTGATACCCACATATCTATTCGAATGGCAGAATGTGTTGGTTCAAGGACACCAATGGATAATCATCTATAGAAAAAGGATAGGATAGAATTAAATGGTGAACTTGGAAATCCAAATAACTTCATAAATATTAACTCTTTATGGCTTATCTTCAAACTCTATAATGTTTTTCCAAACCCTAATGGGCCATTACAATTAATTTGATAAATAATCATTGGGATGGAGATCCCACTTTGAACACCATACATTAGAGGAATTGTTCATAGAGGAGGAAAATATATTTGAATAGTATTGAGTAATAGGTTAGTGAGGAATTTCATAACTATAAAGGCCTAAGTGGTCGTTTGAAAATATATAAGATAACTCTTAATAATAAGATCTAATCAGTCGACCTTCCTTGGTAATTTTAATTTGAAAACAATCAAGAGAATTCGACACCTAGTGACATTAAAAACTAATGTCTAAAGGAGGGACGATAGCATCATCTAGTAGGACAAGCCACTATAGAGGTAGTTGATTAGATAAAGGATAGTTCAAAAAATTAGATTAAAGAAACATCGTAAAAATCTCGTTATCAGTGTATACATGATTTTTAGGTTCGACGTTACAATTCCTTGAAATCATGGCCCTTTGAATGGCCTAAACTGGGGAAGATCAATGATAACATGATTTCATAAAAAAATAAGTATGTGGCATATGTCATAAAAAATTAATATAAAATCTTATAAAAAACAATTACATAATAATAATTATTATTCATATCACATGAATTAGTAAGGTATTCATGAATTTCATAGGGTTTTATGATTCACCAAATCCCAGTAGGACTTGCAGGTCACCTAACCCCTATTGGGAAGCACACAATAACATGACTCCTTTGGAGACTCAAGATCAAGTGACCTGGACAAGGTCACATGAATAAAATAATGTCCAATTTATCTTATTATAATACTATTGAATCTATGGAAACCCTCAATATAATAATTGTATCTAATGTTTGGAGATCAAACACTTATCAAAATATAGTTTATAGATTATTCAAACAAGATCCTAAGAAAAAGTATTCTTGCGGGTCAGATTTCATGACTAATGATTATGACGGGGTCTCATGATTGTAACTTGTGGAATGGTATTATGAACGAGATATATGTTAGAGGAATGATTAGAGAGATCAAGGGAAATTGTAGCTAGGGTATAAAAAAACCATCAATCCTTGTTTATATAGGTCTTTCCATAGAATAAAAAGAATCACTCAGTAGACCAAACATCACCCTAGACACCAGTTCATGACACCAAAAAAGTTTATTATAGTCATTTACTAACCAAATAACCAAGCCATTTTATTCCCAATTGTCGCACCTAAGGGGTTGGGATTTTTTGACACATTCCAAATGACTATTAACCAATTTTAAGAAATAATGGAATACATGGATTTGAGAATTATTTTCCATGAGAAATAAAAGGAAGAAGAAGGTGACTGAGACCTATTGATCATGTGATCCATTATTTGAATCATAATCTCATGACCATTATAAGGACATGTGAAAACTCCCCACGCAATGGATAACCTTCATCTAGACCCAAAATAACCCTTTTACAAGTAATTGTTCCCACAGAAAGGGGCTTTAGATGAACAATGGACATGTGGAAGATGTCTAGTAATCTCAATGAAGTCATAGGGGTTTTCAGTAATGAACGCATAATAATGAAACACAAAAATAATTTTAATATATGAAGGATAATATCCAAAGGATGGGGACCACATGAGATCATAATGTTCATATGATTTATCACAAATTAGATGAGCAGTTATCCTTGACTACATCCATGAAAACTCACATGACCCTTAACCTTTGTAGAAAATTAACACTCAAAATAAAAGGGTAGGTGGATGAAGCTGATCATAGTCTTAAATATCAAATGACATGCCCGCAGTGGTCCAAAAGACATTACAGGTACCTTGAGACATACCTGCCACATCTCGAGAGAGCCCATTGACTTGTCATCTTAATCATCTGGAAATTCATAGATATTTATTGGAAATGATTCACTTCCATTTGTAATCTCTGATGGCAATGGGATTTATTTTCCCATAATTTACACACAATCCTCCATAGGACCCATGTTGGTCACACAACTCAACATCAAAAAATAGAGAAATGTTCTTTAAAATTACTTACATAACCTCTTTTGACTCTAGAAATTTGTAAAATAATCAATGAAATTAATAGAGGGAGGATGAGGAAGCACTTGTAGTCACAAAACTAAATAAACACAATGTGTATGTCCATAGTATGGTTCCTCGAGACTCCTAGACCAGCTATACTGATTTCTTGAGACCCTAATACAAACAACCCTTACATCATGAAATGTCCCAGACCAGGTATTAAGAATCTTTCATATGCCTTTGAACATGTACTTTGATCCATTTACGACACTTGGACATGTCAATAGGATAATATATAATTTATTAAACATGTCTAAGAGATCATACAAGTACCAATTAATTTGAGATAATCCAATAATTGAGGTGTTAAAGATAGGGACTCATAACCACTGAAAATAAAGTGGCTCCCTTAAAGAAGTACACATTTAAGGATCATGAAGACCTGTGGCACAAGACCCCTTCACCGACTCCAACATATAACTATTTGATATACGTCATTCAAACTGAGGACAATTAAGGGTGTCATAGCCTATAACTACCCACCCCAACCTTATAGAAAGTGGTTCAATTTTCCGCATCATGCTACATCATCACACCCAAAAACCAGAGATGATTTATTGAAGTGCCTGATCCCACGACCAAAATGTCTTCTGTTGGGTATCATACAGTCAAATAGCTTGAGTGGTCAACCACGATGCATAGATCATTTCACATGATTATTTATAAATTCCCTGAGGAAATTTTTTCAATACACTATAGTAACATCCTAAAATTATCTTAGAATGTGTGAGACAATAAATAAGCTGATGTTGAAGAAAACAAAGGCAATCAGGACATCAGTAATTCAGAAAAGATTAAAGGTGAAAGAGTTAAACAAAAAAAGACATGTCTGTTGACCATCATGTGCCTAATGTGGGTTATTCGGGTCACATGATATCACTAGGACATGTCACCTAGATCTGTCAACTGTCCTTCAACATGCTATATTGGTTATGAGAAATTATCAAGACATTATAGGAATGTCACAAGGTCCCCATTGGCTCACCACTTATTCCTCGTGAAATAATATATGACTACTGAACATTCCTTGTGATATCCTTTAGAACCATCGCCTCACAAATATAATGGCACTAACCCATGTCATCCAAGTCTCTCGGTTGACTCTGTGATATTCATCCAAGATATCACAATACCCTCTATGAAAGTCAACTGAGATTCATCACACCCTCCAGACATTTCAACCAGGTCTCACAATGCCCCTAGGGATGATAGTCAAGATATTTGAAAACCATTAAAAAATGTAATATTGAATCTCACAAAACTCTCTATATGTTTCATGAAAAAACTCATGGTTGACAGAAGGGAAAGATAGCTAAATCATGAGACACCCTCTAGACAGGCCAGAAAGGTCATGTTGTGGTTTCCGAGAAATGCTATCTAGATCTTGTGATTCCCTCTAGAAATGTCAACATTGATCATGAAATAATAATAAGATATGCCAGTCGGTTGTGAAAAGATATTTGGAAAGACCTGCTGGATAATTTTTTCCCCATCAGATAGGACAATAAGAGACCCTCTTATATATCAGGACTAGCAGACAATCAAGGCATGTCCCACAAGAAAGAAGTCCTCAAGGGAATCCTCAGAGTGTAATCTACGACTAGTAACATAATATGATATTTCCCCATAGACATGGCATAAATAAATTGTAATCTCTAACCAGTGAAATAATATGATATGTTCTAATTATAAGTAAATCAATAGGGTGTAATCCTTGACCAAAAAAACTATAAGGACTCTGATTCCTGGCACACTCATGATACATTAGCCACATCTTGAATGTATAATCTCTATAGGGATATACCAATAGGTAAATCCCTTAATCCCCAAGTGATGAGATCGATCATTTCCCATCCCTAGTATCTCACACCAATCATTTCTCCTCTTATCATAGGGTGTTAAAATAATAATATAATTCACATCACGAGTAATCAAAAACCATGGAAACTTTTGTATGTTAACCCCCAATAAGTGTAATGACACATTATCCCCAACACAAGGAAATCTACCATGGGGAAAATCCAATGGGCGTGATTGAGCTATGATAACATGAATTCCTGTAATAACCAGGATACATATGATTCCTTCATGGGTCCCAATCTTATATAAATATCCATATTGATGTATTCCAAATTCCTATATTGTTTCAACCATTGAGACCAATCCATTCTCAGGGGATGCATAATCTTCTTATCCCATCAGTATACTAAGAATAATAATGAACTATGATTAATCTAATTCCTACCATAAAATGGATATATAGGATTTCCCAAAGACTTAGGTTCACAGAAATTCTCCTCCTAGGGTGGTAGCAGAACATATGTCCCATACCATGAGCAATGAAAAAATGATCATTTTCTATCCATTGTTTTTCACACAGTTCATTGGTGAGGTGGGGTTAGGGAACTACTATATTCATGCCATTTTCATTATAATTATGTAAAATGACAGTTGAAACCATAGAGTGCACTCCCCCCAAAAAATAATTATAGAAAATCTGATTCTCTATATACACGGGATCTGTATGACGTCCCTCTTGGACTCTTTATTTAACACATGGTGTCCCAAAGAACCCATATAAGTTGTTTTTTAATGGAATTAAACTAAATATTTCCCATAAAAATACGTGGTTTTGGAATCCTACAATAACTAGGATACATATTACACCTAATAAACTCAATCCTCAACACATAATACTGACCTCCTTCTTGTGTGGCATTGAATCCTGAATCACTTAGTTAAACAGTTTCGACACAAAGAATCTTCTTATTACTAGAAAATATTGGAGAACCTTAGATCAATATAGATTTATTTACTAAATATTACCCATGTCTTTTAAACATAATGATAATTAACACATGAATTTTTTGACATGGTATTCAGTCTCATATCCTGATTAGGAGGAGATTCATGAATATATCTTAAATATATAATAGAGGTCTAAAGTATGAAATAATTCCCCCCAAAATGGTGTGATGAGCCCGACCTCCTGTCCTCTCAACCAATGCGAGACCCTATGAGTCATTATGCATGAAAACCCAAGTGATATCCAACCTTTGGAATGAAATTATTTACATTGTTATGAACAAGGGAACCATTGGGGGTTTCTGTTGGGTATTATAGTGTTGTCTCAACATTCAATATTATTTACAATACAAATCCACAATAATAAAATCGTCAGGTAGATCCCATCCACACCTCTTATTATATTATTATCCTGATAAATACCATTTCCTATAATATAAAATATGAATCATGTCATATGTTTTATCAACCCCATTATAATCATGTTTAATATGTTTAATGTAAACAATACATACAAACATCTTAGACCTTTACAAAGTCATTTGTGGGTTATTTTTCTTCATGAGTATAAATGTTACATATACAAATTTTAAATCTATTAATGATATTTCCTTATAGAAAATTAATATGTATAATTCCTATATATTCCACATATAAATGAATCAATTATAACCCAATTACTACTAGTTCCCTCTATTAACTATGACTATATACAATAGATTATGCAACACTTTTCATATTTGAAAACAACATAATCATGAAGGAAATTTAGGATGAATAAATCATGACACCTTATTTAAATCAAAAAACACCAAAGAAATATACATAAATCTATTACTAGATATATCATTAGAAATATTCCTATATGCATAACTATTTTTAAAAAATAGATTCCAAATATGACTAAACATTTCCATTGGTATTAGTTATAGAGACCCATGATTAACATACAAGGGTGATACATCATTTTAGATTTATATTTATCATATTACAAACATAAAAGGTCAAGGAATATAATATTTTACTACCTTTTGAAACATGGAAACCATTCTTCTATTTTGGTGAAATATATCAAACATCTCCTATAATGATCCTTCCCTTATTATAATTTCATTGAAAACCTTCATTTATAACATAGGAAAATGATAAATAATTAAGGGTGAAATTAGATGCTCATGAACATCTTATTGGACAAAGTTCATTACATAATAGAGTTCACTCACATTCTAGCAATTTCTATCTCATGAGATATAAATTTATACATAATTAATTTGAGAGATATAATTGGCTCACATTGTTGAATCTCGGTTTCTCCATCATATATGTTTGAACTACAAAACATGCTTATATCTTGGATGCCCAATGGTATAAGAATTAATCGATGTACAAGACACATTATGAGCCGCACCGTAGTATAAGTTATAACAGACATACCAGGTGTTGAATGTGTTACCATATATATAAACTATGTTTATGAACAACACCATTAATAATGTAAAAAGATATTTTATATCATCATAGAACTAATAAAAAAAATTTCATATAATTATCATACCATGGAAATGAAAGGTGTTTAATGCTAATCTATTTGAAATGTTATTATCCCATTAAAAAGAAATGGGTTTAATAATAATATCATTGAACCGCGAATGAACCATGGAAAAGAAACTAGTTCCTTAAACATCATTCTATTGAAACATAAACAATTCAATTATATAATATTAATTTCATCCTTTGATTATATCCCATGTAATGTATAAACTATATTGAAGGTCATCATCTCAGATACAAAAGTATATTAAAAGATCACTTGAAACATAACCAATCATTCGAAAATAATTTTTTATATAATATAACATTTCCAATTCATCTTCATCAAATACCACATTTAAAAAAATAAAAGATGACATAAAATTATTTTAGAAATTTTTTGTGAAAATATTATTTCTGATTTGAAAAAATCTATTTTTAACATAAGATCTATTGAAAATATTTTTCATTGAAAATAAAAATTAAAAAAATCAAATAATGATTTAAAATATTTAAAAAACAATAAAACATAAAATAATTTTCAAATAATTTGCCTAGAAAATGATCTTAAGAGGAAATTTAAAACATTTAAAATACTTTTTTATAAAACACTATCTTGAAAGAACAAATATTTATAACAGAATAGAGAGAAGGGTTATTTTCTAAAACACATTCTTAATTATAAAATGTAACAAATAGTGGGATAATGGTACTGTTTATTTAAGATACAATTAATAATTAGTGGATATGAAAACTCATGAGGGTTATTTAGATAAGGATCGAATTATTTCATCATTCGAATCAAAATTGTAAAAACTCCAAATACCGATGAGATTTTAGCAATAAACTCTTATCACATTAGGCACTTTGAATATAAATACCCATGAGAGGATAAAATAACATGAATTTAAAAATATCATATATATAATTTAATTTATGGTGTAAAATTTCAAAGGGTATTATATATACCGTTTTAAAGATTATTGGTGAATAACAAAACATCTATCATAAATAATCCCAATGAAGACCATATTTCCTTATCGATTTCGTAACATTTAAAATATAAAAAGTCATAAAATATAGATCATAAAATTGATATGTAAATACCCATAAATTTTAATATAATAGTTATATAATACATTAATGGTATGTATATAAACCACAAAAAAATAAACGAGTAGTTTATATGACATTTATCTCACATATATAAAAAATGAGATGAAATTCCCTTTATATCTTGAGTAACTTCTGAATCATGATATATGTTCATTAAAAATGAAAATTTAAACATGTAATATAATGAAATAAAATATTTTAATTATAAAAAATGTCTATGTCAGTATATAAACCACACAAAACGAATAAGTAGTTAACACATCATATATCTCATAGAAATCAATGTGAGATAGGAAATCCATTACAATAATCTTTAATTTATAAATACATGTTCAAACATCCTAAAATTTTGTTATAAATTAATTATAAATAGTAAAAATAACCATATTATTATATATCATAACATATATTATTTTATTATACCATTATATTACATGTTTATTAATAATTTCATGTGAATTTAATTTAGGTTAATAACTACTTTGTTTTTCATATATGCTTTGACTTGTTATTCTTGATCAAATACTGATATCATGATTTACTAATTCAAAAAATGTATAAAATTATTTAAATATAATATATATATATATAATATTATTATTTGTTAAAATATTCAATATATAAATATATATTAAATGGAGTATCCTTTTCATTGTGACAGTAGGTTGTACGTATGCATAGGCATTATTTCTATTTTATTATCATATTGGTAGAAAAAACATAAATGGAATATATGTATATATATATATATTATAAATATATTATAATTTTTACATATTATATAACTTATTAATTTATTATACCATTCCTTAAATCCTTCTATGTAATGTGTGAATTAATCACATCACTTTCCGGATGCGGTAGTCCACACATTCAAAAAAAGAAGTTATCGTGTTCCTAAATATTGAAAGAATAAAGGATTGTGTATTATATTAATTAAATAAAAAATAAAACCTAAATATCATATATATAATAAAACAGCAGTGACAAAATCATTATTCTAATCATTGACAAGTGGTAATAGATGAAGGAACGACATCAGTTCGTGAGGTGCTAATCTCTTGTACAAACAAACATCGATTGCGTATCCCTTTTAACAGATGTGGGTGTTAGGTTATGTTTAGACCTCAATATAACAACATATATATATATATATTTAGTATAGTTATATTCTTACATAATCAATGTTAAATTATAATTTATTGTGTGGGGAATGAAATAATAAAAAAGTTCTTGAGAAATGATGCTACCTCATCTATCGGTAACTCCTTTTGGATTGAACCAAATGGATTCTTTGGTTGGATTTCATCCCAAAGTAATGTCTATAGGATGGTATAAGGGAATTTTAAAGTTCATATTGGGATGTTTTTTTAGACATACGACTCAATATGGGTGTAGAATTTTGGGGGGGTGAGTTCCCTTTTGTAGTGGAGGAGTGGTATTCGTGTAAATATAAAAATGTAAATGAAATTGAGAGGTATCCATTAAATAATTTTCCTAAAATAAAAGTTAATTTTCATAAAAATATACTCTATAGTAAAAATATGTAATAAAAATGTTTTTTGGACTACTTTCTAAGTTATTTTTTCCCTCAACATAATGTTTAACCACTATGAAAACTCGTTTTACCTTAATTTTTATAATTAAATTTTTTACATTCACAAATATTTTTTGTTATAAAATAATTTGACCTTACTATAATTAATAAATTATGATTATTATAATTATGGAATATATTTTTCAAATTATAAACACATATTTTGATGAAATTACTTTTAAATTAATCCCACATATGGGATGAGACAATGAGTTTTTATTGTTAAAAATTCAAAGTATTGAAATATTTTTATATCCAATTTCAATGTTAAAAATAATTTAGTGTACTATATTTTATTAATTGATTTGCAATTGATATATTTATAAATTAAAACATAACTAAAATAAGATTTAACTATATAAATTAGTTAAAAGAAAATTTTGTTTCCAAATAAAATTTAGTGTTTTTCACAATTCATCAAAAAATTAAACATCTTATAAAAATACACAAAACACTAAATGTAAATTATGTTATTACACTATCAATATTTAATTTTAATTCATTAACTAAAATTTATAAATATTTCAAAAAATATATTTAACATAGTTCTACCATTAAAATATTATAAAATTACCTTGTAGAAAAAATAAATATCGTTATAGAGAAAAATGGTTTCTATCTTATAACATGTCTTGAAAACAAAAAAGGTGAAAGTTAAATATTTTACTAAATAATATATATATATTTATATATTTCAATAATATCTTTTATCAAATTTTAATTATTTAATTTTTTAATGTTTGGGGCTAAAGCCTCTTTAATTAATAAAGCAAAGACCTCTTTTTTTATCTGGGTAGAGGGAGAACCATTACATAGAATGAAGGGAAGAGGACATGTGGCCTGAATACAAGGATTGAAATCCAATTTTTGGCATAAAGGGTCCATTTATGAATAGAACTGCTACAGTACCTAGGTTGCAGCAGTACCTGTTATAGTACCACCGCCGATAAAGATCATGTTATAGTACCGCCGCCTCTACAGTGTCTTCACTGCTACAGTACCTACTACAGTACTGCTATATTATCTCAAGAATTCCTCCCATACGTGGATTTGATCCTAGGTCATTTGGTTGTTAAGAAGGATCATCTACAACTTGGGAAAATGCTAGTCGGAATATGTTAATTAATTAATTTAGGTGAAATTTTTATATTGAATAAATTCAGTTTTCCATAAAAAAATCATATATTATAAAAATTGTTATTTTTTTCATTACATGTTAATTAGTTACAAAATAATTCTAATAATATACATGTGTAAGAAATCTTTTCATTATTTAATTAATTTTATTCATGGCCAGATTTTTGATTCTTTATAAGAACAAAAATAATATTTTAATAATAATATTAATTGTACATTGTGGTTTGGTCAAACTGGGATGTGCATATCGCATAGGCTATTGAATGTACATAGAAGTATATGTAACACAATAGAAGAATAGTATTTCTTGTATTGAAATATAAGAAAATTATTTCCAATTAGGGAAAAATTAACATGGTCTAAAATGAAATAAAAACCAACCATAGTGCTTTCATATAACAAATATTATATTAAATATATATCGAAATGAAAAATATCAATAAGATAAAAATAAATAAAATAGTTTTTCTGAAAATATAGTGTCATTATATTAGTTATTGGATAACAAACCATGTATACTAATTTTCTAACATGGTCTAACCACCAGTGTACCCTCTAATATAATTGAACATTTACCATTAAAAAATGCATTAGATGTAGATACAAGTCCCACCCCTCAAACCATTAAAATCATACATACACTTGAAATGTTATAAAAAATATTTATCATATCATATCCTATGAAAAGAAATAGGTTTAATTAAAATTTCAATCAATCAAAAAAAATTGAATATAAACATGTCTGATAATAATCATAGAATAACCCATGGAAAAACAAGAAGTCATTATAATAATATTATCATATCATAAGCCAGGGAAGTGAGAAAACATTCATTAAAATCATCCGATCATGAAAATAATCCACCATTAGAATGAATAAGAATTTTATCCTGGATCATATCACTAGTAAGGAATATCTATCATCCATGTATGTAATATTAGACTAAAAATGAATTTGTTTTATCATTTAATATATTTCAATTGGAATTTATCTTTTAAGATATTTAAAAAACATTATAAAATATAAAAAATTTATAAAATAAAATTTTTTGAAAAAATTCTATAATTCATAAAGTAATATTCAATTATAGTAATGGTAATGAGGATATGATGTTTAGGTCATGTTATACATGTTAATTCAAATATTCCTTTCACATTTTTTTAAAATAAAAATGATCATTTCTTAAAATGACATGATTAATAATTATTAAAATATAAAAATGTAACTAATGGGTAAAAATATCAGGAATAATTATTTTTAAAAATTGTTATAATGTTTCAAGAATAATTTTTATAAAACATTTTATTCGATGAAATATGTTTTTCAATTAAAAAGTTGTATTTTCATAAAAAAGTATTTTTGATCTTTTTAGTACATAAAAAGAAGAAAATGAAAAAAAAGTATTCACATGACATAAAAGTATTAGAGGAAAACACATGAGTTTTTTATGGGTGAAAGATAATGTTTTTTTATCAAAAAAATAATCATAAATAATATCAATAAATAATTTCCTTATAAAAATATTTTTTACCACATTAAGAACATTGAATCATTAGAAAAGTTATTATCATTTAATAATATATAAAATTTAATTTGGATAAATAAATTCAAGATATTACTTTTCAAAAGGTATTTATAAACTCCTTTTAAAATAACATAGCTTCATAGAATGAACATATTTCTCAAACAAGTTAAATTGAGACAAAAATCTGTTACGGCTTTGGTAACATTTAAAATGTAAACCAAATGAAGGGGAGATACTCAAATTTATATTTAAATAAAAATATTTTTTTTCATAATAATAATTAAATAAATTAATGTTATGTGTATACATGACCTAAAATAAATATGTGTTGAATATTACATGTGTCTCACATAAGTAAAAAGTCTGATAGAAATCCCTTACCTAAATTTTCCAAATCCATAAAAAGCATTAAAATAGACATTATAATAAATAAAATTTTGTTATAAATATTATTTAAAACCATATATATATATATATATTACCATATATGATTTATATATGATATTTTACTTTAATTTTATTCAATATTCCATTTTAACGTCACGTTTTGGGCAATAACTGCTTTTTTGTGTATTGTTTAATTAAATTTTTGTTTCTTCTAAGGATGAAATTTTTTCAATAATCTATATATTATTATAATTGATATAAATATCATATATATTCATTATATATGTAATTATATAAATCAATAAAATATAGAGATTGAAATGAAAATACATCGTTCGTGGAGACGATATATCATAAGCACACATAAATGTCATATCCATTTTATCGGTTGTATTGAATGAAGAGAAAGATAAATAATATATTATACGTATATAATAATATAATTTTCATATATATCACTTTTTTCATTAATCCCTCTCTATTTTCGTACATGTAATTTGTAAACAAATCACTTCGTTTTCTAGGCGGTAGCCTGACGTACAAACAAGATACTATATCATATCAGAAAAAAATTAAAAGCATAACCATATGATAGATATTATAATTAAATAATAATAATAATATAATAAATATCCTATGTAATCAATAAATATATAAATATTTTTATTATTGATATGTTGTAATGGGGAAACAAAAGACATCAGCTTGCGAGGTTCCAGTCTATCGTACTCAAGAATGATAATTTCGAAAGACATTTGAAGAATGTGGACATGGTTATAAGAAATTAAATTAACATAAAATAACTCAATATATATAAGATTTTAATTTTATTCTATCATAATATTTATATTATAATTAAATTTGGATGATGTACTGATAATATGTTAATGTTGTTGAGGAATGTTACCTCTTCATTTGGTAACTTCCTTAGGATTGATCGAGAATCCATCATATGGTGGATGTATACCCAATATAAAGATTCTCTGATGAGATTAAGGAACAAATAAAGTTTTTTTAAGAAATATTTGGAAATAAAATGGTTTTATTGTTCGATGAGTATACTAGAGGATGTGGAGTTTTATAAGCGTGGTGAGATGCACACTTGTTGTTTTTTGACATAATGAATTCTACAAATATTTCAAAGTAAAAAAGGATCTAATAATGCACCCTTGTTGATAATATAATATATAATGTTTATATATTACATTAAAAAAATTTTTTTGAAAACATTAGTGTTATTTTTAACATGTTTCTATTTAGTTTAACCACATAGTACATTTTTTAACCTTAGTTGTGGAAAAAAACATTTACTATTTTTACTTTTATTTTTGGTCAGAAATTATATAGAATTTATATTATGAAATAAATCGTCATTTAAAAAAAATATTGAATCCATTTTTCTAATTTCGATTCAAATAATTTGAAAATTTTAATCTATTATTAATCATGCATATGCAATAAATAAGATGGTTTTCAAGAAGTGTAATTTTCAAAACGATTAATATATTTTTACTCTATGAATAATTATAAAAATTACATGAATATAAATTTAAATTTTGGTATGAATAATATACACATTTATTTTAAATGATACTTCATAATGTATTATTTTAAACAAATAAAATAGTGAAAAATTATGGGCTTTAAATCGGTTTTCATAAAAAACCTATTTTAATCCCAAAAATAATAATATACTAAAATAAAATATAATATTTCATTAAATATAATTTATTAGATTATATATATATAATAATAATTATGTTACTTTAAAAAAAATTATTCATTTTAATTTCTTTATTAATTGGCAATAAATGATTGTTTTACAAAACTCAATATTTTTTTTACTAATCACTGAAAAATAACTTTTTTTCAAAAAAATGTCCAAAATTTATCCATAACTCAATTTATAAAATGTTTTTATAAAAATTACTTTCATTTTATAAAATGACTATTCTAAAAAACTATAAATTAATGATATTATTTACATAAAAATTAAAAAAGTAATTTTTGAAGAAAGAATAATTTGATTAATTTAATTACTCTACTACAAATCGATTGATTATTTACATTGAAATTATAACTAAATTTATATTTGAGAAATATATTCATTGTCATCTTTTTTAAATAATTTAATATTATTCATACCCACCTATTTAATTTCTTGGTTATAAAGGATATATTTAAAATAATATTATTTTCTGGTTTACTAAAGCTCGAAGCCATATGTCACACATGGTTTAAATTAAATACGTTGTTTCTTATAATACAAGGTAATATTTGTGTTGTGTATAATTCATGATATAAAATAATTATAATGTAAGAAAAAGTTATTTAAAATTTTAAATTCACATGAAAAAATATTTCTCAAAATCTATGGTGGTAACATTCTACCCCCATTAAAATGAATATTTCAAATGAAATTAATCAATTTGGCACCAAAAAATAATGACCATTATACATTATTACATCCTTAAAGTCCCATGTAACATCCCAAATCTATGGAATTGGGCACAAATGATTTACCATATGAGTGGTTTTTTATGAACATTTTTTGTAAGAACTATAATCTCTACTGGTTGATCCCAATAAGAACGATTATGATCCAGTAGTGTGACCTATGTGTTATCCTCATGTACTACTATATTTCGTCCTACATATTTTTTACAGTATATTGAAGTTGTAAATTTCTTTTAAAAATGATTTTTATATGTATAAATAAGAATTATTGAATGCATGTTATTATTTTGGGAAAAAACGTATTGGGGGAAGGTGTTGAACCATCCATATTTGAAATCCTTATAACCAAATCACTGAATATCCTCTGTGGTATATATTATATTATCATAGTGACAATCCATTTGAAGATGATTTGAAATGAAGAATCTTAACCTCGTATCAAGGTATTTTTTAATACATACCCAAAATATAAAATTAAACTCTACATTTCATTCAATTACAATTTAATGTTGAGCTTCATTTATCCTTTCCACATCCTCAATGTATGATATGATAGACTAATCCTAAGAGAACTATTATTTGATATAGACGATGTTTGATGATAAAATTCATCCCAAGGGGCATTATTTCTATTAGATTTTGTGGGGAGTGTAACTTCAAACACCATGATGATTCTTCATATTTCATTTCTAGTAATGACAATGGTCATAAAAACCTTTTATAACATTGTCTATTATCCTTTATTTGAATAATTACTAACCATTTAGATACTTACATATAAATATCTGTCTTTATGTTATCCCATTACAAATAATAATTCATTAAATATAGTGGTAGGAACAATACCATTATCATCCATTGGTAAAGGATTCACACCCTATAACCCTCCTAGATGTTAAAATATGTCTCCCAGATTGACAATTATCTTTTTTCCAAAACTATATTAATAAAATCATTATGAAATTTCATTAACTCATAATTACCATAACATAATAGATATGATAAACCATAATGTTTACCAATATCTTTTAACAATTTTCTATAAGAGGATTTATTCCTCAAAATGAAAGGTTTGTATTCCTATTAATGTCTCCGAAAAGATACATAATCATGATAAAATCCTAGGACGTAAAACCACATGAGTGGGGTCCAAGTAATTTCACTTATGATCAACCCTTAAATTATATACTCATTATGGAATCCATGATTTATATGTTAATAATATATGGGTACATACATTATTCCAAAAAATAACATAATTTGTTTATGTTTCATTATTCTTACAAACAAAATACATTTGAAAAAAAATACTTCTATAGAATAATCCCTAAATCAAAACCCATAAAAAATTTAATCAATCCACATATATTATTGAAATTTAATAATTAATTCCTTTGTTTAGAATTTAATTCCTAGCTTAGGGAATTTATTGGGATAATTCTCATGTTTCCCACACTGAGGATACTAAACATTTCAACAATGTTTCACACTTTGACATTCTATTCCACACAGATAAAATCTTACAATCCATTTGATATATTATTATAGGATATTCTTCCACCCTCTTTTCATGTATGAAGTTGAATATTCTTTCCAATATCTTTATTACAACAAGAGAATTCTAAAATTCTCATCTAATAATTATTTAACATTTTAGGAATATCTCATACGTTTACATTGCTAATCATATATTGAAATAGTTGGTTAACAAAAATCAAAATATCAATTTAATAGCCATCATCCAAAATATTTTCTCATAGTCACCGAGTTCTCCATCATATTCATTGTCAGCATGAATCAATACTATTCCATCCATGAAATATAATAAAAACTAATAGTGTGAGTGACTAAAATCATGATGAAAAAAAATATAATTATGAAAAACCAATTATATGATATCAAAATCATGTACAATTATTCAAATTTATCATCTATTTAAATACATCATTATTCTTGGTAAATATTTTGGAAATTTTGGAAGTGTGTACATCGAGAGTCTTGATGTGCATCACGGCCCCTTATTGTTCACTAGGTGATGATGATTCCCTACACAATGTTCTCATATTCAAGTTATTACACCAAGAACCCTCTATGGTAGAGTAGAATCAACTTGTTGTATCAAGTCAAGGATGCATGTTCTTGAAAACCAATCCCTATAACATTTACAAAAAATCCATTACATTTTTATTTATATTATGTTGTCATTAGACATATCCTTGGAGACATCCCATAATATATCCTTAACAAGATCCCTAGTGTTATCACTAAAATTTTCACTTATAAAATAATAATGGATGATAAACCATTACTATATACCAACTATATGAATACAGTCTTCTCATACTATTATATTACATCATTTCAGAAGAACATTCATTACATTACACAAACACACACTTTAGGTACATAATAGTTTAGTGACTATAGGAACCATTAAAACACAAAAATCTAGTTCATTGGTATATTACATAAACTTACACTATAATATTAAAACCTATAACCCTTCTTATAAATATCAAACATAATACATTTCATTATAACAATGGGAAACAAAATATAAAAAAGGGAGATATAATATGACTAGTAAGGGTAAATAAGTGAGATATGTAAGAATAATATGAGCACAAGGTTATAAGAACGTGATAATATCATTTTAAAACCATACAATGAATATCTATGATCATAACATAGATTCATTGAATAAATATTGGAAGTTCATAACACATGAATCCTAATTGAATCTAAGAAATTGAGTGACTGTAGAAAAAAATTTCAATAAGATAATGTTTTGTTATATACATATAAGCAGTTAAAATTCTATGACAAGGATACCCACCATGACAATCATAATAAGTTTTGCATGGTATAACAACAGATGTACCTACCTCAGTATTCATATGAACTCTCATGTAAACTATTTCTCTCTTGGGATTACTATACATGTACCATCCTTTTTGGAATTACGCTAACAACCCATGTACCTACTTTTTTTTGTGTTTTCAAACTACCCATGTACCCTTGGATATCATAGAACATTAATCATTACCCAATGCCTTGGAGGGAGATATATTTCCAACCCATAATATAATGAAAATACCAAAAATATGATCCAAAATTATCAAAACAAATTCATCATATAATAACCCATGAAAAAATGCGATTCAATTATATTTCACCATATCATAACATGTGTAAAAGAAACAAGTTTCATAGTACTCAAAAACTAACCCATTGAAAAAGAACTGATTTTCATAAGAATATTATCATTGTATAACTCATGGAAGATAAATGTGTTTAACAAACATCATTCAATCATAATCATAAAAAACTCGGAGAAAGTATAATACAACAAACCGTGGATCATATCACCAGTAATGAATAGTTTACCTCAATAGATGTAATATTCTATGGAAATTGATTTTGATCAATTATTTAATACATTTTTTTGGAAAATATCATCACTTATTTGAAATACATTTTATAAAACATAAAAAATTTGATTATATATTTCATTGAAAATAACATTGAAATCATATAATGTATGAACAAAATAAAATAATGGTCATGATGATGGGATGTTCTGTTCATGTTGTACATATTAAAATAACGATTCATTTAATAATTTTGGTTAATGTAAAACACACATTGTGTTTGAAAATGTCAATAAGATTTATTTTAAAAAAATTAAATCCACATTAAATGGTAAAAATGAAAATAATAATTCATTTTAAATGTTTTGGAAATATTTTTAGAAAACCTTGTTTTTTATGGAAAATTTTATCGACTAAAAAGTTGATTTTCATGACAACGTTTTTATTGAAATAATGATTTAATTAAAGGAGTAAAATTAAAGGAATAAAATTTATTTTCATTATTGAACCATAGATGAAAAATAGTAATTAGTAGTTAGATATATGGATAATAACACATTATCATCATGAATTTAATCATAATCAATCTTGATAAATGATGAGATTGTAACATAAAACCTTTTCCACCTTGGTATCATTGAATTATAATCTAGTTTCTAGATTACCATTAAATAATACTTGAAATATCATGAGGATATATTTATTTAGGATATTAAAAGTAAACTAGGTTTTTTTAAAAACTTTTAATAGAGGGTAGGTTCATAACATAATGGTTTGTCTCAATGAAAAAAATTGACACAAATATCCCTTACCACATTGGAAACATTTGAAATGTAAACCCCATGGAATCAAGATAATAAAATGTATATGTTGTACACAATAATTTTAAGGTTAATAATTAAAAATTACCTTCATGGGTAATATATATACTATATAAAATATATAAATGGTTAATACAGAATGTGTCTCACAATAGTATAAAGTGATTGGAAAATATCATAACATACATAATACACATTTGATCATCCTTTATTTTAAATAAAATTTTCTTATTAAACTTTTCAATAATTATATATATATATATATTTATATATATCATATATTATTTGATTTCATTATGACCATTTATTACCTATCTATTAACAATTCCATGATAATTTAACATTTCTAGAAATAACTACTTTGTTTTTCTTGTATATCTTGATTGATTATATTTTTTCATCATACATTGATCATGGTTAAATAATATGTGGAATTTTATGAATGATATAAATATCTTGTATATCCATTATATATTTATTTATATTTGTCTAAAACTGATAGATATAGAATAAGAAATACATCATTCATAGAGATAGTAGGTCCTACATGCACCAGAATGTTGTTTCCACATTCTCAATATATCAAAAAGAAAGAATGAAAGAATGATATATTATCATTAAGTAGTAATTTTTATTATATATATATAACATATTTTCATTAATACCATCTTTACTACCTTCCATATAATGATTGAATTAATCATATTGTTTTGTGAGGCAGTAGTCCATCGTACTAACAGGTGACATTTCAGTATTGTCAAAAAATGAAAAACGATGGAATGAATAATATAATAATTCAAGAATAATAATTATATCATTAATATCAAATATAAAAAATAAATCCATAATTAATTCCATCTATGATAGGTTGTAGTGGAAAAATAAATTACAGTAGTTTGAAAGGAGGTAGTCTATAATATACACAAAAGAAGATTTCATAATAAATGTAATGGAAGTGGAAGTTGTTTTATGTACTGAACATAACATAAAAACATCTCAGTTTATATAAGATATTGGGGTTATTAAATATTCATATATTAATAAGAGTATTTTTTGGTTTAGGAAAAAATAATAAAAATACACTCATTGATGATCGTTGCCTAATCTTCGGGTAACCTCCATAGGTTTGAACCAAAATGCCTTCTAGGATTGATTTATATAAAATCAAAGTATTATAGGATGAAAGGAGTGAGTTTAAGAAGTGATTTGGAAAGGTATTGGATTAACCAAAATGTTTTTATGATTTTAATAAGAGATTATAGTGGGTGGAAGTATATATGTGAGGTGAGTGGCCCACATATAATGTTTTGAATGAAATAATTCCACAAACAATTTTGTATGTCACATGGCTATAATAATTGAACACTACCGATTTTAGAAGATATAAGATCAAAAAAAGTTCAATCTAATGGGTTTTGGACAGGTTTTGGTTTATTTTTAACCCTTATCATTATAGTTTAACCACTCGGAAAAAAAAGTTTTAACTTAACTAGGACAAATAATTATCACTGATTATAATATTAATTTTGGTCAAAAATTATGTTAAACATATTAGAAAATATAAATTGTAATGATTCAAAATATGGAATCATCCTTTCTGAATACCAATTATTTCATTTAAAGTATTTAATTTGATATTAATCTCATAGATGCGATGAAAATGTTTGTTTTCAAGAAGTTTACTTTACAAGAAGAAAATTATTTTATATTAAATATATGTCTCAGATTCCTAATTTTGTGAATATAGTTTTATATTTATTGTTATATAATCTATAATTTTCCATTAAATAATACCTCATTAGTGATTACTTTAATGAATTATAAATTTTAAACACGAAACACTTTAAAATCATTTTTAGAGAATAATACTTTTTAAACAAAAAAAGGTATTTATACTAACAGACAGTATTCAGATAGTTAAAAATTAGTTAATTGGATTAAATATGATTAAATAATGTTTATACTAATTTTAAAAATAATGGTAATTTAAATTTATTTATTTATTTAATGGAAATCATATATTTACAAAAAATAGTGTTGTTATTATTAACTGAAAAATCAATGTCCACTGAAAAGACCCAAAATTTCACTAAAATTATATTTAGATATTATGGATCTAAAAATAATGTTCATTTTTAAAATATATTTTATAAAATCACTATAAATTAATTTTCATAGTATCTCATAAAAATAAAAAAATCATATTTTAAGAAAACATATTTTTGATTAATAACATTACTCTACTAAAATTTATTTTATATTTTCTAAGAATTTTTTTAAAAAATTTATATTGAATAAAATATTTATAATAATATTTCCTTAACTATTAAATACTATTCATACCTTCATATTTAAATTTGTGTTATTACAGAAATATTTAAAATAATATGATTTCACTTTTAAGAAAGTCCCACTATTGTGTGTCATAAAAAAATTCAAAAAAAATCATTTTAGAATTTTACTCTCTCAAAAATAAATGTTTCATTTCACGCAACATGAACACTGTATTGAATTTAACAAAAAATTTATTGAATAAAATATTCATTCAAAATAATATTTCACTATGTGTTTAGGGTGTTACATTAATACCATCATTGCAGATTGGAGATACTGGTGTTAATATAATGAAAATGATTATACAAAATTGTTTCTATAAAAATATAAAAGAAAACAAAATATCAGTTTCATGGAAATTGTTAATTATAAGAGAATAATATTTTTTATATCCTCTAAAGGACTCTGTGGTTGGAATTTTTAGATAACTATAATCACAATTATGAGGATAAGGATATTAGGGAAGGATTTTCATAGGGGATCGTTGATCCAAGGGGCTTGATAAGAGTGAAAAATGAAGGGAGGGAGCACTATTTAATAAAGGGGAAAGACAATAGTCTATCAAATTACATGGAAATTCCACATAATATTAAAAATGATAATGTAATTCCAATTAAAAAATTAAACAACCTGATTTTTCAATAATAATTATTTATTTTATTCTCATATTTATTTAAATATTAAATCATTACTATTAAAAATAATAATAAATTACAGTAAATATTAATAATAATCCAATGATAAATAAATGTTATAATTTAACCTGATAGTAATGAAATTAATAATTAAAAAACTGAATTGAATAATAATTATGTACCAATAAAATAAAATTAATAAATAAGAAAATTTTAATGAAAACAATTAATGAACTAGTTATTAATTAATAAATCATAAGTTAGTATTGATTTTTACTAGTTAATAAATTAATTTTAGGAAAAGAAATATCAACTAATAACTGTAATAATTTTAAAATATATCTATATGGGATGGTGATTATTTAACGATTTACTGAGAAATTTCTTAATTATTTTTATACAATGTTATACTATTAGTAAACAATTGGGAGAATGTAATATTTTTATTATTTGATAGAGGTAGTTAAAATAAAAATTAGAACTACGAATTTATAAATTATGAACATACTTTTTTATGGGGGGGAATCGTTAGTGGTTGTTCAATTTTCTGAAATTGTTTTAAATGTGGTTGGGTGTTTCGACTGTGAAGGGGCTTCTAATACAGTTGAGAAAAATCAAGTGCGTAAATTACATCATCTTACTTCTAAAAATCACTTTTCCGATTTATAAGAGTTATGTGTATTCATATATATTTTTGAGAGATAGAGTCTTCTTTTTAGCGACATCTCCTTTTTATTATCTTATCCATAAATGTTTTTTTCCTTCTTTTATGTTTATCAATGATTGAATTTGAGAGTGGTGATATTAAGAAATGTTTTAAATTAAAATAAGTTTTTTCAATTTTTCTCATTCGGATGTCTCTCATTTAATCAAGATTTGGAAAGATTATCTTATTAATATGAGTCATTCATGATAAATAATAAATATATTTCAATGGTTAATTAAATTTATATTCCTATTTTCACTATAAATGTGTATTGGTACTAGAATTTTAAAAAATTCATTTATGGATTTTTATTTCACCGGTATTGTTCATTGGAATTAGTATTTTTGATGGTTCTGGTTAATTTTTTACATAAAATCTATAATATTCATAAGGATCCATGAGTTTTTAATAATAATATATTCTATATTTAAAAATTATCCCATTTATGTGATGACCTCAATATATATTACTTTTGTCTGCTTGAATTTCTATTAATAGATAATTTGTTATTCATAACTAAATACTATTAAATGTATATATATATATATATATATAAAGTCAGTGTTTTATAGAAAAAATTAGCAGATGGTTTATAACTTTATGTGTTTATTTATCTCCATCTAAAAAAAATTTAAATGAGTTTTCTGATAATAGAGGAGAAAAATTAGAGCTTCTGTTATGTGTTTCCAAGATTTGTTAGTAGGCAGCCTAAAATAAACTCATTTTATTGGAAGGGATAATTTATATTAAAACATAATTGATTTTTATTTTTTTTGTTATGTGTAAAATAATTTAATATATTTATTTTAAAAAAATTTATTTTAAAAATTATGAATGAAAATTCATATTTTTTGTATTTATATGTACAAAAATTTCAAATTTTTAAACGGTTGTATTTTAACAACTTTTTTTATTAACGGATCCCTTACCATTGAATAATTATTTTATTTATTTTTATATATTATTAAAATTATATTAACGAGAATCAATATTTTTCAAATATTATAACTAAAAATATATATTATAATTTTATTTAAAATTTCATCACTCAAAAATTTTCTTTTATAATTGATTGGTATCTATCAATTCATTTTTAGGAATAATCGAATATTTTTTAAACCCCTACATTACAAAATATTATTACAAAATTAGATTTTAATATAATATTGATGTTTTATTTTTCTATTATATTATCTTAAACCCTTTTAAAATGGAATATGATTTTATATAAGAGTAATTATTTTTTCAGAAATTTTAAATGATAAATGTTATCTCATTATTTATAAAAATTCATTAAATTTGATTTTTTTTCTTAAACATATAGGTATCACTATGAACTATATCATTGAATATTTTGTTATGAAGGATTTTTTATCTGTTTATGTATTCAAATATTGAAGGAAAACTCTTATTTACATATGAATTTAAAGAATGTGTTTAATTATAATATTTTTTTATGGATGATATTTTTTTATCAATTTATATCTTTATAAATTAATATTATTAATTAATTCTATATTATATATTTATCCAAACCCTTAAAGTATTTTTTGAAAATCATATTTTGTAAAATAATTATCATTTTCTTATTTAGAAATTATCAAAGTAGTTTGGAAATGGTATTTTGTTGGTTGTGATTGAGAAAATAATATCATCACTAAAAATGCTTTCATAAAATTAAATTTAAAGCATGGGTATGAAATAAATTATTGATTAAAGTGGAGTGAAATTGTCACCTCAACAAGATACTTTATAGCTTGTGATAATTCTAGTGGGAACATGGTTTTTAGATGATCATCAATGCATCTTTTTTATCCATAAAATAAATATAATTTTCAAAAAAATTATGAGAAACTATTTTTATTTTTCAAAGGTTGATTTGTCAATGGATTTAAAAATTATAAGTTTTATGAAAAGGTATTTAATTGATTTTAATAATATATATAGGGGTTTTAAGTGTTTTTATTTAAATATTTTTATTGTGTTTTTCACGAGTTTTGAAAAACCTTAATGGGAAATTTTATACTTATCCCAGGTTTTAAAATATTTCTCAAACGTATCTATCATGTTCTAAATTTAATGGAATCGATCAAATCGTTACATTATATGAACCCAAGTAGTTATTTTATCGTTATTTATTTCTAAACACATATATTATGTAATGAATTTTTCTAAATATCTAACTCCTAGGCAGAAAACTAGGTCATGAAATGAATGAAGTACTCTGTATTTTTCAATTGTATTTAAAAAAATACACATCATGTATTGATCATACAATTCAGATCTGTGAGTTGGGATCATGATTGTTGGTGTCTGTGAAATTATCTAGGAAGATTTAGAGATTAAGTATTGTCCTTTGATGAATTATCTTTTAGTTGAAATTTTCTTGAATCATACCAATAATTATGTTCCTATAAGAGTATAAATGATATTTTTTTCTTAATTCATAAGATGGAAATTCATAATTTTCTTATGTGTGGAGAATGATTTGTGGGTGAGAAATTAATTTGGGGGTGGATGTAACAAACTTTGTTTTAATTTAGAGTTTTTTCCTTTATTTTCATATTTATTGTAATATTAACTCAATAGTATTAAAAACCATAATAAATGTTAATAAATTTTATAAAAAATAAAATTATAGATCAATGATACAATTTAAGCTGAAAATCACGAGAATATTAAATTTTCTAAAAAATATAAATGGGTAATAATTTAGCAGTAAAAAATTTATTTAAATTATTTTTGAAGTTATATTGAAAACATGTGGAAAATGTTAATGAATATCACATAAAATATTATTGCTTTTTATTTTTTAATAAATTAATTTATGACAAAACTATATTTTGTTCACAAAATATGTAAATAATCTACATTTAAACATGAATGAAATGATTATTTTTTTAATGATTGTGTAAAAAGTTTGTAAGGATTTCATAAAAAGTTTCTTCTAAATGTAAAACAAATTGTAGAATATAGTATTTTTGTTATTTGATATATTTTATTAATACTAAAATGATAATTATAAGTATAGAAATTATTAACATAATTATAATTTATTTATATATTATTAATGTAGTAAATTTTAAACATTATGTTAATATAATTTATTCAATGTAAATAAAATTTTACTATAAATGTAATTTAACAATTATAAATTTATTAAATTTTATGAAGATGTTATTATATGAATGAGTATTAACATTTCTAGGTTACGAATATATTTTTATAACATGAGTATTATTAATAATACGAATATATATATGTATGTATTATTAAAATTTAATTTATAAATCATGAAAACATGAATATAATTTCTTTTAAAAAAATATACATAATTTGATAAAATCAATTAGAAAGGGGGTCAGAGGGATCAGATGACTTCATATAGAAGAGGATGATAATTAGAGAAAGGGTTTGAACCGCAATTGGGGTTTGAGCATGGATAAAGGGCTCGAGTGCATATTCAATATGGGACAAAACTATGATGGGGGTTAGACTGTAGGTAATGCTTCGAGCGACGATGAGGATTATCCACATAGATGACGGAGATTAACCACCGATGTTGTTTCAATATACTATAAGAGTTTCAATCATGGATGGGGTTTTCAACCATTTATGAGTTTTAAATAGGGATAGGATGAAATCAATCATGGAGATCCCATCATCATCATTCTCTGAATCACTTTGTAGATCTTTCGGAGGTAGGTCTATGTGAATTTTTTTTGGGTGTCTCAATATTTCTAGGGTATTTAATTTATAAATATCTTATGTGTCAAGTTTGTTTTTTAATCTTTAATTGTTATGAGTGTCCCTATTTGATATTTGATGTATTAAAACATATTTTAAATGAAAATAATATTTCTCATCATTTTTAGTCCAATTCATCACATTTTAGAAATATTCATGTATAATATTTCAATAATTTGAATTAGAAAAATAATATATATTGTCGTTTTTCATTCAGTTTGTAAACTGAATTTTCAGTTTGGAGGTGGAATGGAACTAGAAAAAAACTCTATTCTTTTATTTTTATTTTTAATTTAGTTTTTTGGACATCAGTATTATGATAATTGATTTATATTGAGTAGATTGAGCACAAACCACATCTTCTTCTTGAGGTGGAAATAATCTTGAATAATAAATGCTTCATTTTTTTAAATGATCAAAATTATCTGTCGACCACAATAAATTATAGTTTCCATCACGTGATGTTTTCAGAATCAATAAATAAATTCCCATATTTAATTACACCCTAATGTATATATATTAATTCAAAGAGGAATATTTAAAAATTAGTAGCCTTTGGTTTCCACATTTATTTGTTTTATCTTCTATATATTCAACTTTTTTAATGGAGTGTTCTCCATACGAATGATAAATGACGGATTCTAAAATGATAGGCTATGATTTGGAAGTGTGTACCCTAACCAAAATTTCAACATATAGTATGTGACTAGATCTTTTAAAACATAAATTTTTTTATGATTTACGTCAGGATAAACGATTATATTTCAATATTTAAAAAACCATTTATTTTATTAATTATGAATGAATATTAATATATTTTTATTTATTTGTATGAAAATTTAAATTTAATTAAGGGTATTTTTAACATGTTTTTATTTTCATTAACAAAACCCCTATACAGGAATAAATTTGTATAGTATATATCATAAATTTTATAATTAGGGAAATCTTTATTTTTATAATTTATAACATCGAAATTTTATAACCATTTCATGGTAAATTTATATTTTGTTAAATAATATTTTTTACTGATTTGTACACTTTAATTTATTTTTATAGTGAAGTAAATATTTCCAAACCCCCTATTTTACAAAACACTACTCTAGAATGAACATTCATAATAATTATAATTTTTTGTTTTTCTATAGTTTTATTTTGACCCATGATTAAAAAAATTATTTTCTCAAACATTTATCATTTTATGTGAACACTTTAATTATATGTTTTATTATTTTATTCATAAAAATCCATTAGATATGTATGAATGTTGCATAATAATATACTTATGTTCATGAACTATATAATTCTTTGTATAACATTGAAACATTTTCGGTAGGTTTACTTATCAATGTCTTTAAAGGAAATTATTTTTTATGAAAGAATATTATGAATTTGTTTTGAATTATCAATGAATTTAGAATAAATTATTTTATGATTTTTTTCATTAGTTTTATGAATTATTGTAATTAATTTCCTTAAATTATGGATTTCATCAAAAACATAATGTATTTTCCAAAAATATTATTCTGTAAAAAAACTATTTTCTTCATTGGAAATAATAAATGTAGTTTTCTCTGCTATTTTAATGGGTTGTGAATTAGAAAAAAATTTCTTATGTAAAAAAATTTAATAAAATTATTTTCTATACATGGGTATCAATTGAGTTGAAGTTGAATGGGGAATAAACTGATGACCTGAATGGGATGTTGTCCTGCTAGTTGTACTTCTTGTAGAAATATTCCTTTTATAGCATCTAAAATGTACCATTTTAATCTATAATAAAAATATTAATTTTAAATTTTTTTTTATGATAAATCCCTAGTATTATTCAGTGGATAAAATTTCGATGGATTTCAAAATTTTAAGTACTTTTAAATGGTTTTGATTTGTATTTTATTTAACATATATATATATATATATATATATGTCTATTAGATATAAATTGTTATGAAACGGTTATTATATAAATATTTATCAACTAGTTTTTCACTGGATTTAAAACCAATTAAGGGTCTATATTATTCCTATCCCATTTTAAAAAAAATCACATGTATCTTAAATGATATAAATTGGATGACATCGATTTATGATTTTATGCTCAAGAAGACAAGTATTTATTTTTTTAGTATTATTGTTATTGTGAAATATAATTTTATTTAATGTATTTTCAAACTTCTGATGAACCTATATTGTAATAGTGTATAGGAATATGTAATGTTATTTTTATTTTGCATCTTTTTTATATATATATAATGTGCATAATGTTTTTATCACTGAATCTGAATGTACGGGTTTGATATGTCACAAAAATGATTTTAAATGACCATAAAATACAATTTTGGATTGATAAATAAAATATAAGTCTACATAATAATATTTTGAGAAGTTTTTGGTAAATTTTAACCCTTATCTTCTTAGTTTAACCTCATGGTAAACCAATTGTTACCTTAATTACGGTAATTAAATTTTATTTTTTTACTACACATTTTGGATATATATCTATTAGAAATTATTTAATAATATGATTTCATTAAAAATGAACTTAATATTATCAAATTTAATAAATATTTTTGGATTAATTCAATTTATAAATGTATCCACAGATGCAACAAAAAAGATAGTTTCCAATTAGAAAATTATCATCTGTAGAGAATGTTTTAATATCAAAATTAAATTTTATATTGATTCAAATTACCTTAATTATATTTATTATTACATAATTGAACTATTATAATATGACATCAAATGTAAATATTAATTTTACATTTTAATTAATTAAAACCATCAGTTGGTTTTCAATAAAAAAATTATACTTATTATTTATCAATAATTATTCATTTCTAAAATCCCAAAAACTCATTGTCATTTAATTTCAATACAATTATTTAATAAATTTTTTTATTCAAATAACTTTTCTACAAATCTGAAAAATTATTTATATATTATATATTCAAATCATGACTAAATCTCTTTTTAGTGAAATATATTTTTTCAACAAACAATACATTTTCATTCAAAATTTTCATACTTCATTTATAATATAGATATATATATATGTGATTTTAGAGATGTTTAACCATATAGTATTAAAAATTTATTTATTAATATTAATACCATAAAATTTAATGTCTATGTTATAATGGTCATGTTTAATTGATAACTACTTAAGAGTGTCAAGACTCGTTCAGACCTTGCATATGCCGAAGGGTTGGCCACCATGGTCCTCGCATGGGAAATGCGATGCACAGGTGGGGAGGCCACCCCAATACCTCGTTACCCAACAACACGTTTCCCACAGGGCATGGGTGTGTTTGTTAAATGTGGTGGTGTCCTGACCCCAAGGTTCAGGGTTCGAGTCCTCGCAAGTAAAAACACACTATATGCCAACAAACCTCTCTTGATCCCCTCTAACTTGTTGGGAAATGGTCATATGAAACGCCCTGACCCCAATTACCCAGAGTCGGTGTATTATTACGTAACATTGGAATGATCACAAAAGATAATGTCTCAAAAGGCCAATTAGTTTAGTAGCCTTGGAAACACTAGATGCATTCATAAATGTTATATTACATCATAAAGTGAAATAATACAGTAACATAGTCTCCATATTCCACACTCATATCCACTTCAATCTATCCCTGCAGGTAATTCATATAATATTTCTTCACATACTGGGAAAAATAAAACATAGAAAGGGGTGAGCTCAGATGCTCAGTAAGGAGAAAAATATAGCGGAAACATTCATAAATAAACATAAACATTTAAGGAAATGTATAACTAAATCAAAAGCCTTTTAAACTTGAACTTCAACATAATATGGAAAAAATAAAATTAAATAATTCCATTTACGTATTCACATGGATATTCTAGTAGTCGAATAATCACATGAAATATCAATAACAACTTTCATAATGACAACGTTCATAATTCTAGACTATCTTAACCACGTAGCCAATGCCTTTTTCTAAGACTACAAATAAGATTTTGTCAAGGCCTCGTGCCAAGACACTAGTTTGTCTCGTGAGACCTACCGATGCATCGAGGAGAAATAACGTGCTCCACCCATCACTTACTAAGTCCAATACATTCCTTATATGAAATGGTTTAAACATATCATAAACCATAACATAATCGTATCACATAAAACTTGCATAAAGGAAACATTACATTTCCACATTTCAATCACAAGATATCAATAAAACACATTTATATAATAAAACCATTTTCAATACTAAAATAAATGAAAAGTAAAACATGTTAATTATTTTTCATTTTAAAAAAATTTATGCCTTGTAGAGGAAGCCGAAACTCAAATAATGGTCACGGTGGCAGAGAAGTCGTTGTCTCCACATAAGTAAGACAAAACATTCATTTTGACATTTAGTAAAAAATCTTCATATAAAAATATTCCTTTTTAAAAAAAGTAAATGTCAAACAGGTTTATACACCACATAAAAGAAAGTTGTGTATAAAATAAAATATGCCTCAATGAAGGGAGATTGAGATGAAATCCCTTACCTCATGTCCGATTTGACTCGATCGTTCTTTAATCTCCAGAAATATAAACTATAGTTAATTTCTATTTTTTTAAGAACCTTTTTAATGTTCATTATTGTAACGCCCTGACCCCAGTTACCGAGAGTCGGTGCATTATTACATAACATTGGCATGATCACAAGAAAGATCAAATCTCTAAAGACCGATTGGTTTAGTAGCCTTGGAAGCACTAGATATATTCATAAGTCTTACATTACATCATAAAAATGAAAACTACAACAACATCTATTCTTTATATTCCACACTCATATCCCCACATACTATCCCTGCAGGTCATTCATAAATTACTTCTTCACATCCTAAGAAAAATAAAACATTGAATGGGGTGAGCTGAAATTCCCAGTAAGGATAACAATATAACGGAAACATTCATAAATAAGAATAAACATTTAAGGCAATGTATAACTAAAACAAAATCCATTTAAACTTGAACTTCAACATAGTATGGAAAAAATAAAATGAAATAATTCCATTTACTTATTCACAAGGATATTATACTAATCGATTAATCACATGCAATATCAATAACCACTTTCATAATGATGGAATGCATAATGCCAGACTATCATAACCACATAGCCAATTCCTCATGCCAAGACTAAAAATAATATTTTGTCAAGGCCTTGTGCCAAAACACTAGTTTTTCTCATGATACCTACTGATGCATCGAGGAGCTATAGCAGGCTCCACCCGTCATATATTAAGCCCAATGCATTCCCATATGAAAAGGTTTAAGCATAACATAAATATTCATAATTAAACTAGCATATGAAATGTAAATACTTCATCCATAAACATTGAATGGTATAAAAATAACACATCCACAGTCAAACCTATCAAAAAACCTTCAATACTATATAGAAGTTTTGATTCATAATAAATCAACTTCATATAATCATAAAATCCATCAAAAGATGTTGACATATATGAAATCAAAAGTCTTTATAGAGAAATATCTATTTCTATTTTGAAATCATTTAAGAGCCATATATTTATAAAATAAATCATTTTATTTTAAAATATTCTTTTATGATTTTAAGGGAATCTTCAACGATTTTATAACGGCGAAAAATAGCCACACCCACCGTATAAGTTAGAAAAAACATTCTTACCTTAATTTTGTCGAAAAGGTTAAAAGGCACCTTGTTTGGAAAATGATGGAAACATTCCTTTATAAACATATTATAAAAAGTCAAAAAAGGGTATATATGACATTAACCCATATTCTAGTAAATAGTTTAATTTTTTTGAAATTCATTTTTCAAAAGCATGGATGTGGATGATAAAGATATCCCAGTAGATTATTACATATAAACAACCTCGAATAATGAAGAGATTGCGAAATAAACCCTTACCTTGTAATTTTCTTTGGTTGGGGTAGGTTAAACTCTTATATAATGGTGAAAAAATTGTTATTAAATTATACAAGAATATGATATCATATATGATCTTTTAACATTGATTTGTTAATAATATCTTACTATTATCGTCGTTTCGGGTGTTAACTTACTCTTTTTCATGATATGTTTTGTTACGTAAGCCATGTCTGTTATGGATAGTATGTAACTTATTAATATCCATACTGATATAAAGTCCTTAAACATTATTTTTAAGTCATCAAATGATAATTATACTTGAATGGATACGATGGAGAATGAATCTCATCGCGTTTGTGGAGACTGTAGTCCGTACGTACGTACGAGCGACAATATCATTCTTTTGATATTAAAATAATATATAATTGGATGGTATAACATATATAAAGAATAATTATCATGTTATATTTATTATTTACATGAGTTACTAATCATTATTATACCCATCCAAATAATAATTTATTGAATAACAATTACACCACGACGTGGAGAAGGTAAGCCGTACGTACGCTCGTATGGTGACATGTTATTAAAAGGATGGATAGAATACTGAATATGGTTGTAACATATTTATAATGACATCATAGTATATATAATATACTGGAGTTATTATTTTATAATGGTAATAACAAAGAAGGAATAAGTGGAAGAAGAAATGAATTTGAAAAAGGGTGGTGAAAACATTACCTCTTCTTCGGGTTCTTCCTTTTGATTTTATCAAAAGGGCTCTTAGGTTGGATTTCTGACTAAAGTAAGGCCTCTGGGATGAAGTGACGGATGTTGAGAGAGTATTTGGTCAGAGTTTGGCCTATCCAAAAGGCTTTGATGGTGTGAGTTACTGAGAAGGGAGAGTGCCCTTTTAAAAGAGGGGTGAGGGGCACCATTGGAAAAGCTAGAAATATTTTCTTATAATAAATTCATATTAGGTTTATAATGTCTCCAAAGAGTATTATTTAAACGTTAAGGTGGGGATAGGACTAAAACCACTCATCCAATAGAATTTAGACAGGTTTGGGTTACTATATTAACCTTATCAGTAAGTATTAACTCTTAGTTAATTAGTTTCACTTTTACAATGTCTCTTTGTATTTTTATATTATATGGTTAATAAACATACAATATACATCCAACCGACCCCCAAGTGGTCCATTAATGATAAACCTATAATGATATAAGTCTCTTGGACGATCCTTATATTTTTAGGAAATTAATATCATTTAATAATATAATATTTGTTTTAAACATTCAATTATGTAAATTTTGACACTATTCAATAATTTATTTTTGTGAACCTCATAAAATAATTATTACTTCGAAAAAAGTTACTTAAGTCACTCCTAACAAATCATATTAACCTATAATATTAATTTAATTCATTAAAAGTCTCAAATTATATTTATTTGGGTATTTATAATATCAATTATTTTAATTTTTCACTATTATGGTAATTCCCGCTTCATAATTGTGTCATAAAAAAATTAAATTATATAATATCTAAAAATTATAAATAAAATTTCATTATGTAGGAAATATTTTTATCTTTCTAATGAATATTTACAATACAATTTTTCTTATTTATATCCCTATATTAAAAATGTTTTAGTAAATATTGATTGATTTTAACTCTTTCAACTCTTCTTTGAATTAAATAATAATAAATGTCCTAATCTAATCCAAGTGGACCTAAATGATAATATTTTATTCATAAGGTTATTTTTGGTCGAGATAAACTTTTACAATAGAATTAGGACATGTGTTAGGGTAATATTAATATCATTTTTACCCTAAATTACTCAATTTACTTTTAACCGTGGTAAACAAAAGTAAAAAGTTACTATTCACCAAAAATTATTTTCATCTCATTGAACCAAATTTTACTTCTTGATATTAACTGTGTCTCTAGAAATTTCTAAATTCTAATCACTGATGAGGTAAAATTAATTTTTATGAAAAATTCAGTTTTTTAACTACCACTTAGTAGTTTCACTATTCATCAAAAATTGATGTTTTTCAGAACAATGCCAAAATTTCACCCTAAGCTATAATTGATATTTTGAATTCTAAAATTATGCCTATTTTACAAAATTACAAACATAAATGTTGCATTAATTAATTTTATAATTAATTCCCACTATCACAACAAATAGCCTGTTTTTAAGAAACAATATATATCAAAATATTGACAATTGTTTATGTCCAATTTCAAAGTAAAATTAATTATAATGAACACCATTGGATAAAATGGTAAAAACATATTATAATTATACTTTAAAACCACTAAATAATATAATTTAACACTATAAATTATTTTGATTAAAAAATTTGTTTTTAAGTGTTTTTCACAATTCATAAACATTGGACGTTCTCAGAAAAATACCAAAAATACAACCTAGGATAATTTCGATAATCTAAATCAAAAAATGAAGTCCGTTTTGAAATATAAAATATATATAATTTCAAAAAGTAGGTATTACTATTAACAACGGCTAGTTTGATCAGTTGTGGTGTGTGTTAGAACTCGATGTAGCGTACAACACACGCTATTACATTATTCAAAGGGAAACGTACCGTAGAAGCTTGGGGTGTTAAATTATCCCCTCCTTCAAATAATTTTGTCCTCGAAATTTCTAGAATACTACCGCATGAAAAGACTCAGGTGGTTCTTCATGATATGTTCCTCGGGTTCCCACATTGCCTCTTCCATCTAATGGTTTCTCCACAAGACTTTTACCAGACACGTCGTTCGGTTTCTTAGTACTTGTTCTCTCGTATCAAGAATCTTGACAGGCTCTTCGCAATAAGACAGATCGGGTTCCAGTTCTAATTCCTCGTAGGTGAGTATATGCGTTGGGTCATGAATTTATTTCCTCAATAGAGATACGTGGAACACATCGTGAACTTTGGACAGACTTGGCGGCATTGCCAATCAGTAAGCTACAACCCCAATTTGTTCTAGAATTTCGAAAGGTCTGACGTACCTGGGACTCAATTTACCTTTCTTACCAAAACGTATGACTCCCTTCCAGGGAGATACCTTCAGGAAAACATGATCACCAACTTGAAATTCCAAATCCTTCCTTCGATTATCGACATACCTCTTCTACCTACTTTGAGATTCTTTGATGTGATTTTGGATTACCTTCACATTTTCTATCGTTTCCTCCACAAGTTCTGGGTCTACAAGTTTTCTTTCACCAACGTCATCCCTACAGGTTGGTGTACGACACTTCTTTCCGTATAAAGCTTCATATGGTTCCATCTAAATCCTCGAATGGAAATTATTGTTATAGGAAAATTCTAACAGAGGTAAATATTGATCCCACATACCCTGAAAGTCAAGTGAGCAGGATCTCAACATGTCTTCTATGGTTTGAATAGTTCGTTCTGATTTTCCATCTGTTTGAGGGTGGTAGGCAGTGCTCAAATGAAGTTCAGCATCCAGGGATTTCTAAAGACTCTTCCAGAATCTTCAAGTAAAACGGGGATCACGATCAGAAACAATCGATAGGGGTACTCCATGAAGTCTCACAACTTCATCAATGTATAGTCTTGCTAGACATTCCAGTGGTAGATCTTCTCTTATAGCAAGAAAATGTGTTGACTTGGTAAGACGATCAATAATAACCCATATTTCATCGTTCCTTATAAGATTCTTTGGTAGCCCCATGACAAAGTCCATCGTAATATTGTCCCATTTCCACTCCGGTATGGGAAGAGGTTGAAATACTCCACCAGGCTGTTGCCTTCCAGCTTTCACTTGTTGACAAACCATACATCTTGACACAAAATCATCAATCTCCCTCTTCATGTTGTCCCACCAAAAATGTTACTTCAAATCTCTATACATTTTGGTGCTTCCAGGGTGTATATAGAAATTGGAACTATGAGCATCATCCAACAATTCCCTTTTTAGATCAGGTATATTGGGAACACAAAGCCTCTTCCCAAATTTCATAATTCCTTCTTCATACACAAAGTCTCTCAATCTCCCATCATTCATAGCTTTAATCTTATTTTGAAATTCGTCATCATCGGTCTGGGAACTCTTAATCCTTTCTAGTAAAGATAGTTTGGAAACCATTTGAAAAAGAATTGATGTTTCACCTTCCCGGGTTATTCCCATGTCCATCTTCACTAGATCCATGAAAATTGGATCCCTTTCAATTCTCATATTGTTCAAAACTCCATGATATTTTCTGCTCAAAGAATCTTCCACCTTGTTTAATTTCCCCGTGTGGTAGTGTATCGTAAAATCATAATCCTTGAGTAATTCAAGCTATCTCCTTTGCCTCATGTTGAGTTATTTTTGTGATAAAATATACTTCCAAATCTTGTGATCAGTATAAATCTCACATTTTTCACCATAGAGGTAGTGCCTCCATATCATCAAAGCAAAGATCACAGCTGCTAACTCAAGATCATGAGTAGGATAGTTTTACTCATGAATTTTCAACTATCATGATGCATAGGAAATAACCCTATCATTCTGTATAATGACACAACCAAGTCATTTCTTTGATGCATCACTGTAAATAACGAACCCATCATCACCCGATGGTGGAGTCAATATAGGAGCATTGACTAATCTTCCCTTCAGTTCTTCGAAACATTTTCACACTCTTTTGTCCAAACAAATTTATCCCCTTTACGTGTGATCATCGTTAATGGGTTTTCCAATCGGGTAATATTCTAGACGAAACATTGATAATAACCTGCCAAACAAATAAAACTGCGTACCTCAGTTATACTCGTAGGTGCTGGACATTCTTGGATTGCCTAGGTCTTAGAAGGATCAACATAAATTCCATATTTAGAGACAATATGGCCAAGAAAAGAAATCTCATGAATCCAGAATTCACACTTGCTAAACTTCCCATATAATTCATGTCTTCTTAGAGTCTTTGGGATAGTGCGCAAGTGACTTTCATGATCCTCATAGCTTTTAGATTATACCAAGATATCATCAATAAATACAACCACAAATTCATCAATATATTCCTTGAAAACTCTATACATCAGATCCATGAATACAGATGGTGCATTAGTCAATCCAAAGGGCATTGCAGAAAACATGTAATGCCCATACGTGGTTCGAAATGCTGTCGTTGGAATGTCTTCCTTCTTTACACACAACTGATGGTATCCAGATCGAAGGTCAATGTTTGAAAATTTTTGAGCTCCATGCAGTTGGTCAAATAAATCATCAATGCGAGGTAGGGGATAATCGTTCATTATTGTTATGGCATTAATCTCCCTATAGTAGATACATAACCTCGTAGATCCATATTTATTTTTAACAAAAAGAAAAGGGGCTCCCCATGGAGAAACACTAGGGTGAATAAATCCCTTATTACTAAATTCTTATATTTGATTCTTTAGTTCAACTAATTATACAGTGGAAATTCTATAAGGGGTCTTCGATATAGGCCTTGATCAAGGAATTAAATCAATGGAAAACTCAACTTCTCGTTTTGGAGGATGTCCAGGTAAATCTTCGCAAACACATCTACATATTCTTTCACAACATGTAAATCCTTTATTTGAACATTCCTTTCCTCACCCATAGTAATTTAATTCTCTTTCACCCCAATAATTTAATTTAGTTGAGCTACGGGGGGTGGATGTAGATAATAATTAGGTGGTGACGATTCTGCCTTAAATATAAGGTGTTCCTTATCATCATCATCAAGAATCGTAACCTCTTTCTTCTTACAATAAATCTTTGCATCATAGTCCGAATACCAGTCCATACCATGGATTATATAAAACTCAATCATAGGTATGATGATGATATCAGCAGATAAAGAACATTTATGTGCTCTAATGGGGACTAATTCACAAAACATTGTTGCAATGATACTTCCCTTAGGAGTTTTAACTGACAACACCCTTGTAAAATAAAATTGAAAATATCTAATTTTCATAGAAAACTGGGAAGATATGAAACAATGCGATGATCCAGAATCAAATAATGCATTTTCTAAACTTGAGGAAACCATTAAATTACCTGCCACCATGTCTTTTGGAGCTTCTACCTCAGCAGTAGTGATAGGATAGGCTTGGACATGATCCCTTGGCCTTTTATGAGGTATGTTCCCCTGAAGATTAGGAAATTCATTTTCCTAATGTCCCATATCCCTGCAATTGTTGCATTGAACATTGGTTTCTTCATTCTTCCCTTTGCATTCACGAGCTTGGTGGCCTTTTTCACCACACTTGTAACAGACACCCATCCCCTTCAAGAAAGTACCAGGCTGTTTCTTCCCACATTTACCACAAGATGGATATTCAAACTTTCCCTTCTTCCCCTTATTTCCATTCCCAGATTGATCAACAGATCTCTTCTTCTCTTTCTTTACTTTAAAGTCATAAGAATTAGAGAATTCCTTTTCTGTTTTGATAGCACATGAGACAATGTCATCGTACGACGAGAAGGATTGTGAGACTAATTCTCGACAGAGAAATGGTTTTAACCCATCAAAGAAACAATCAATCTTACTTCTTGGGTTACGTATATAATCTCCAACATACCTTGCTAACCATGTAAAGTTAACCTCATACTCTGCATTATTCTCATCCTCCTTTTGTCTCAGACTCAGAAATTGCCTTTCCATATATGCTCGATGGTCACGAGGAATGTATTTTTCTACAACTAGATCTTTGAACTCTCTATATTCCATATTTGATAATTCATCATCTTCATTTTTGTTTTGAATCAACGACCACCATTGATCAGAATCTCCAGTGAGGCGGTAAACTTCCATGATAACTTTTTCCCTTTCACTACTCCCCAAAGCCTGAAATATTTTCTCTAGGGAACTTATCCATTGCTCAGCTACGAATGGATTTGTACTCCCATTGAATTTAGGTGGTTTCTGCCTCATGAAGCGATCTAACATTGATCCTCCACGCTGTGGATTAGGGTTCTCCATACGGGTAAGGTTATTATTCATAACCTAAGTGAGTTGTCCCAGTATGGTGATAAGTTGATCGCCACCAGTTTCATCACCAACAACACTATAATTATCTTGAGCAGGAGGGAAATCCCTACATGGAGTGTGTGCATTGATATGGTTTCCATTTATTCCACTAGGAGCCATTTCTAAACAATTGCATAAACTAGATCATTTTATGAATCAAAATACACAATTTCATAACACTTAACATAAATTGAACTATTTGTGGATATAATCCATAATCATAAAAATGTTTTCTTTGTGGAAGTATATACTCCTAAACCCTTCAAAATTATTTGTAAATAAAATTTGAGTTATCCTAAGAATATCCCTCGAGAGTGTCGTAACCAAGAGTGCAGCAAGGCCCGTTGTCGTTCACAAGTTCTCATTCGAGTCTAGCCCAAAGCGGTGTTTTTGGGTTTTACCCCTAGGTACATATGTGCCAGATCTGCCTCTACCTGCTCGTATCCAGACAGGGATGTATTGCTCGGAAAACTCGCGAAATCTCTACAATACCAAAATTCTAGGAAGTTCTTCTATACTAGTCCTCAATGACCATCTTAGGTCTATGTTCTCTAATCAGAGTTTATCTAAATCTAGATTCCAGGGTTTGTACTAAACTTACACTGATACCAAATGTAATGCCCCGACCCCGGTTACCCAGAGTCGGTGCATTATTACATAACATTGGCATGATCACAAGAAAGATCAAATATCGAAAGACTGATTGGTTTATTAGACTTTGAAACACTAGATATATTCATATGTCTTACATTACATAATAAAAATAAAAACTACAACAACATCTTTTCTTCATAGTCCACCCTCATATCCCCACATACTATCCTTGTAGATCATTCATAAATTACTTTTTCACATCATGGAAAAAATAAAACATTGAAAGGGGTGAGCTCAAATACCCAGTAAGGATAACAATATAGCGGAAAATTTTATAAATAAGAATAAACATTTAAGGAAATGTATAACTAAAAAAATCCTTTTAAACTTGAACTTAAACATAGTATGGAAAAAATAAAATTAAATAATTCCATTTACTTATTCACATGGATATTCTACTAATCGAATAATCACATGCAATATCAATAACCACTTTCATAATGATGGAATGCATAATTCCAAACTATCATAACCACATAGCCAAGGCCTCGTGCCAAGACTACAAATAATATTTTGTCAAGGCCTTGTGCCAAGACACTAGTTTGTCTCATGAGACCTACCAATTCATCGAGGAGCTATAGCGGGCTCCACCCATCACATATTAAGTCCAATGCATTCCCATATGAAAAGGTTTAAATATAACATAAACATTTGTATTAAAACTAGCATACGAAATGTAAATACTTCATCCATAAACCATGAATGTTATAAAAATAACTCATCCATAGTCAAACATATCAAAAAACTTTCAATACAATATAGAAGTTTTGTTTCATAATAAATCAACTTCAAATAAGCATAAAATCCATCAAATGATGTTGACATAGATGAAATCAAAAATCTTTTAAGAGAAATATCTCCTTCCATTTTGAAATCATTTAAGAGTCATATATTTATAAAATAAAAAAAATTAGTTGAAAATATTCTTATCAGCTTGTATGGGATGCTTCGACGATTTTATAATGGGAGAAAATAGCCGCACCCGCCGTATAAGTTAGAAAAAACATTCTTAACTTAATTTTGTAAAAAAGGTTAAAAAGCACCTTTTTTGGATAAAGAAGGAAAGATTCCTTTATAAAAATATTATAAAAAGTAAAACAAGGGTATAAATGACTTTAACCCATATTCTAGTAAATATTAAAAAATTTTTTAAATTAATTTTTAAGAAACATGGATGTGGATGATAAAGAGATCTCAGTAGATTATTACGTATAAACAACCTCGGATAATGAAGAGCTTGCGAAATAAACCCTTACCTTGTAATTTTCCTTGGATGGGGTAGTTTAACCTCCTGTATAATGGTGAAATAAATTTTATTAAATTATACAAGAATATGATATCATATATAATCTTTTAACATTGATTTGTTAATAATATCTTAGTATTATCGTCGTTTCGGATGTTAACATACTCATTTTATTTGATACATTTTGTTACATAAGACATGTTTGTTATGGATAGGATGTATCTTATTCTTATCCAGAATGATATCAAGTCCTTAAACATTATGTTTAAATCATAAAATGATAATTATACTTGAATGGATACGATGGATAATGAATCTCATCACGTTCGTGGAGACGGTAGTCCGTACGTACGCACAGGGGACAATATCATTCTTTTGATATTAAAATAATATATAATTGGATGGTATAACATATATAAAGAATAATTATCAGGTTATATTTATTATTTACATGAGTTACACATCATTATTATAGCCATCCTAATAATAATTTACTGAATAACAATTACACCACGACATGGAGACGGTAAGTCGTACGTAGGAACGTATGGTGACATGTTATTCAAAGGATGGATAGAATAATGAATATGGTTAGACTATATTTATAATAACATCACAGTATATATAAGATACTGGAGTTGTTATTATAGAATGGTAATTACAAAGAAGGAAGAAGTGGAAGAAGAAATGAATTTGAAAAAGGGTGGTGAAAACATCACCTCTTCTTCGGGTTCTTCCTTTTGATTTGATCAAAAGGGCTCTTAAGATGGATTTCTGACTAAAGGAATGGCTCTAGGATGAAGTGAATGATGTTGAGAGAGTATTTGGGCAGAGTTTGGTCGATCCAAATGGCTTTTATGGTGTGTGTTAATGAGAAGTGAGAGTGCCCTTTTATAAGAGGGGTGAGGGGCACCTTTGAAAAAGCTAGAAATAGTATTTTATAATAAATTAATATTCGGTTTCTAATTGATCCAAAGTGGATTATTTAAAGGTTAAGGTGGGGATAGGTCGAAAAACACTCAACCAATAGAATATCGATAGGTTTGGGTTACTATATTAACCTTATCATTAAGTATTAACTCTTAGTTAATTAGTTTCACTTTTACAATGGCTCTATGCAATTTTATATTATATGGCTAATAGACATTCTATAAACATCCAAGAGACCCCCAAGTGGTCCATTAATGATAAACCTATCATTATATAAGTCTTTTGAACGAACCATATATTTTTAAGAATTTAATATCAATTAATAACATAATATTTGTTTTAAACATTCTTTTATGTCAAATTTGACACTATTCAATAATTGATTTTTTGAACCTCATAACAGAATGATTACTTCGAAAACCGTTACTTAAGTCACTCCTAACATTTCATATTAACCTTTAAAAGTACTGTAATTCATTAAAAGTATCAAATTATATTTATTTGGGTATTTATAAGATCAATTATTTTAATTTTTCACTATTATGGTAATTCCTGCATCATCATTGTGTCATAAATAAATTAAATTATTTAATGTCTAAAAATTATAAATAAAATATCATTATGTAGGAAATATTTTTAGATTTCTATTGAATATTTACAATAGAATTAATCTTTTAATAACCCTATATTAATTTTTTTTAGTAAATAAACATTGATTTTAACTCTTTTAACTCTTCTTTGAATTAAAAAATAATAAATGTCCTAATCTAATCCAAGTGGACCTAAATGATAATATTTTATTCCTAAGGTTGTTTTTGGTCGATATACACTTGTCCAATAGAATTAGGACATGTGTTAGGGTAATATTAATATTATTTTATCCTTAATTACCCTATTTACTTTTAACTGTGGTAAATAAAAGTAAAAGGTTACTATTCACCAAAAATTATTTTCATCTCATTGAACCACATTTTACTCCTTGATATTAACCATGTCTCTAAGATTTTTGAAATTCCAACCACAGAAGCGGTAAAATTAAGTTTTATGAAAAATTCAGTTTTTTAACTACCACTTAGTAGTTTCACTATTCATCAAAAATTGAAGTTTTTCAGAACAATGCCAAAATTTCACCCTAAGATACAATTGATATTTTGAATTCTAAAATTATGTCTATTTTAAAAAATTCCAAACATAAATGTTGCATTAATTAATTTTATAATTAATTCCCGTTGTCACAACAAATAGCGTGTTTTTACGAAACAATATATATCAAAAGATTGACAATTGTTTATGTCCAATTTCAATGTGAAATTAATTATAATGAACACCATTGGATAAAATGGTAAAAATATATTCTAATTATACTTTAAAACAACTAAATAATATAATTTATCGCTATAAATTACTTTGATTAAAAAAGCTGTTTTTAAGTATTTTTCACTATTCATAAAAATTGGACGTTCTCAGAAAAATACCAATAATTCAACTTAGGATAATTTTGATATTCTATATCAAAAAATGAATTCAATTTTGAAATATAACATATATATAATTTTAAAAAGTAGGTATTACTATTCATAACGGCTAGTTTGATCTTTGTGGTGTGTGTTAGAACACGATGTTGCGTACAACACACGATATTACATTATTCAAAGGAAACGTACCATAGAAGCTTGGGGTGTTACAATTATTCCATTTAAATCACTTATTAACATGTTATGAACATTATGTAATCATTTAATTTAATAACGGTCGTTTTGTCGATCCTTGGTACTTGAGTAAAAAATAAACTTCTTATAATTACAAGTTGTTTTTATGGTAAAATGTCCATTGTCACTATAATTATATTCATGATGTAGATATCAGAGATATCATATTTATCCAGTATATACATGAATTTATAATATTACATAACATTTATAGGTAAGAAATGAAATCCACCATTCTTGGAGACGGTAAGCCATACGTTCGCATGAACACTGCCTTCATTTATATTTCATATATTAATAGAATGAAATCATAATGATATAAAGGTATATTATAATTCTATTATAATATCATATATTATATCATTAACTTCGTCCTTTATATGTCTTATATATGTCATTAACGATTGAAATCACTTTGAGGGGGCGGTAGTCCGCACTTCCTAAAATGAAATTATCGTGTTTACCGATAATGGAAATTATAAAGGTATTCCATAAATGAAAAATAAATAAGCATACGGAAATCATAAACATAATATATATCATATATAAATATATTGAAATGTTAATTGCCACCATGAAAGGTGTTAAATGAAGATTGAACAATCATCGTTTCGTGAGGCAGTAATTCGCCACCCACAGAAACAGTATGTTCATTAGTCATTAGACAGAGGTGTGTGGATGTTTAAATCAAATCCTTCTCATAACAACATCCCAATATATTCAATATAATTGTTTTGTTACAAAATAATGGGATAAAAAGGGTTTAAAGCGTTGGAGAAGAAAAATAAAACAAAAGAACATAAGAGAAGACATTACCTTAAAATCGGGAACTCTATTTGATTTGAGCCTAAGGCTTCCTTGGGAAGTCTTCTGCCCAATATGAAGCTTATATAAGTAATATAGGGATGTTGAGAGAGTACTTGGGTAGATTTTGGCCGAGCCAAATGGCTTTGAAGGTGTGAATAAGGTAGTATAGGTAGGGGCCTTTTATAAGTGGAGAGGAGGGGCTCTTTTGGAAAGATTGAAATTTACTTTATTATGAAATGATTTTTGGATTTTAAAGGTGCCACAATGATATATTTCGAGGTTAAGGTGATAAGGGTTCTAAATACACCAATTAAATACGCTTTAGACAAGTTTAGGTATTATATTTTATTTTATCTTTTCATTTTATTTAAATCGTTCATTAATGAGGCAATCACTGCATCATCATGGTGTCGTAAATAAATTTATTTATTTTAATGTCTAAAAATTGTATTAAAAAATACCATGATGTAGGAAATAGTTTTAGCTTTCGAATTAATATTTATATTCTAAGAGATAATTTATGTAGACAAAATTAAAATTGTTTTTCTTAGGTGTTACATACTTTTGTTATATTTTCCTTTTTTAAAAAAATTATAAAATGTCACTATCACAGAAAAGTTATTCCATGGGGTCCCTAAGATGGCACAAGGCATTCCATGGTCAGAAATGACACAACGAATAGCATTATGACACATGTTGGGGTACTTTTACATTATTATGATATTATTTCATTACCCTTAACTACCCGATTACTAATTAATCATGATAATTAAAGATAATTTTCATCGTTACTATTCATAATGTCCAGAAACAAAAGTCTTAATTACATAATTTAGACCTTATTATTCCAAATACGGAATCCATTTTACCAAAATCTAAACACAGAAATTAATTTAATTAATTTAGAAATTATTCCCGCTGTCAAAACAAATAGCGTGTTTTTAAGAAACAATATCAATCAAATGATTGAAAATTGTTTATGTCCAATTTCAAAGTGAGATTAATTCTAATTACCAACAATGGATAAAATGGTAAAAAAAAATTCTAATTATACTTCAAAACCACTAAATTTTATAATTTATCACTATAAACTATTTTGATTAAAAAGTTATTTTTAACTTATGTTTAGTATTTTTCAGTATTCATCAAAAATTGGAAGTTCCCAGAAAAATACCAAAATTTCAACATAGGCTAATTTTGATATTATGAATCCCAAAATTAATTCCAATTTGAAAAATCAAATTTATGAAATTTCAAAAAGTGGGTATTACTATTCATAATGGCTACTTTGATTGGTCACGGTGTGTTAGAACTCGAGGTTGTGTACAACACACACTACAGTATTATTCAAATATAAGCGTACCATGAAAGCTTGGGGTGTTACATTTTCCCCTTCTTAAAATAATTTCTTCCTCGATATATCTAGAATATTACTCCATAAAAATAATTGTGTGGTTCTTCATCATAAGTTCCTCATGTTCCCATGTTTCCTCTTCCATCTTATGGTTCCTCCATAGAACATTTACCAGAAGAGTCGTTTGGTTTCTCAGCACCTGTTCTCTCATATCCAGAATCCTGAATGGATCTTCGCAATAAGACATATCGGGTTATAGTTCTAATTCCTCATAGGTGAGTACATGAATTGGTTGAGGCATGTATTTTCTCAATAGTTATACATGGAACACATCTTGAACTTTAGAGAGACTTGGAGGTATTTCCAAATGGTAAGCTACAACCCCAATTCATTCTAGAATTTTGAATGGTCTGATGTACCTGAGACTTAATTTTCCCTTCTAACAGAATCGTATAACTCCCTTCCATGGAGATACCTTCACCAAAACATGATCTCTTACATGAAATTCCAAATCCTTCCTTCGGTTATCTGCATAGGACTTCTGCCTACATTGAGCTGCTTTGATGAGGTTTTCGATTACCTTTACCTTTTCCATCATTTCCTCCACCGGTTCTGGGCCTATGAGTTTTCTTTCACAAATGTCATCCCAACAGGTTGGTGTGCAACATCTCTTTTCATATAATTCTTCATATGGTGTCGTCCTAATACTAGAATGGAAGCTATTGTTATAGTAAAATTCCACCAAATGTAAATATTGATCCCACATACCCTAAAAGTCATGTGAGCATGATCATAACATGTCTTATAAGGTATGAATAGTCCATTCTGATTGTCCATCTATTTGAGGGTGGTAGGTAGTGCACAAACGATGTTCGCTCTCCAGGGCTTTCTGAATACTTTTCCAAAATCTTGATGTAAAACGGGGATCACGATCCGAAACAATTGATAGGGGTACTCCATGAAGTCTTACAACTTCGTTAATATATAGTCTTATTAAACGTTCAAGTGGTAAATCTTCTCTTATAGCATGAAAATGTACTGACTTGGTAAGACGATCAACAATGACCCACCTTACATCATTCCTTTTAGGATTCTTTGGTAGTCCCATGACAAATTCAATCGTTATATTATCCCATTTCCACTTAGATATGGGAAGAGGTTTCACAACTCCTCCAGGAAGTTGCCTCCCAGCTTTCCCTTGTTGACATACCATGCATGTTTACACAAAATAAGAAATATCCCTCTTCATGTTTACCCACCAAAAATGTTCCTTCATGTCCCTATATATCTTAGTGCTACCAGGATGTATAGAGAAATTGGAACTATGTGCATCATCCAATAATTCCCTTTTTAGACAAGCTATATCGGGAACACGAAGTCTCTTCCAAAATTTCAAAATTCCATCTTCATACACAAATTCACTCAATCTCCCATCATTCACAGCTTTAATATTCTTTTGAATCTCTTCATCAGCAGTCTGAGAACTCTTAATCTTTTCAAGTAAAGATGGTTTGGCAACCATTTGAAAAATCATTGATGTTTCTCCTTCCATAGTTATTCCCAATGTCCATCTTCACTAGATCCATGAAAATATGATCCCTTTCAATTCTCATATTGTTCAAAACTCCATGTTCTTTTTTGATCAAAGCATCTTCCACCTTATTTACCTTCCTCGGGTAGTAGTGTATCGTGCAATCATAATCCTTGAGTAATTCAAGTCATCTCCTTTGCCTCATGTTGAGTTATTTTTGTGAGAAAATATACTTCAAACTCTTGTGATCAGTACAAATCTCTCATTTTTTCACCATAGAGGTAGTGTCTCCATATCATAAAAGCAACGATCACAACTGCTAACTCAAGATCATGAGTAGGATAGTTTTGCACATGAATTTTCAACTATCGTGATTCATAGGCAATGACCCTATCATTCTGTATAAGGAAACAACCAAGTCCTTTCTTTGATGCATCACAATAAATAACGAACCAATCATTTCCGACGGTAGAGTCAATATTGGAGTATTGAATAATATTCCCTTTATTTATGTGATACATTCTTTACACTCTTTTATCCAAACTAATTTAACCCATTTGCGTGTGAGCTTTGTTAATGGGTTACCCAATCGTGCAAAATTCTGGATGAAACGTTGATAATTACCTGTTGAACCTTTAAAACTATGTACATCGGTTATACTCAGTGGTGTTCTCCATTCTTGGATTGCTCTTGTCTTAGAAGGATCAACCAAGATTCCATCCTTAGAGACTATATGGCCAAGAAAATAGGTCTCATGAAGCCAGAATTGAAACTTGCTAAATGTCCCATATAATTCGTGTCTTCTAAGACTCTTCAGGATAATGTGCTAGTTATTTTCATTATCTTCATAGATTTTTGAGTCTAACAAGATATCATCAATAAATACCACTAAAAAATCATCAAGTTATTCCATGAAAAATCTATCCATTAGATCAATGAAAACAGAGGGTGAATTAGTTAGCCCAAAAGGAATTATTGTAAACTCGTAATGCCCATACCTGTTTCGAAATGCTGTATTCAGAATGTATTCCTTCTTCACACACAACTGATGATATCCAGATCTAAGGTTAATCTTTGAAAATTATTGAGCTCCATGTAGTTGGTCAAATAAATCATCAATGCAAGGTAGGGTATACTTGTTATTTATTGTTATAACATTGATCTCCATGTAGTTCATACATAACCTCATAGATCTGTCTCTCTTTTTAACAAAAAGAACAGGGGCTCCCCATTGAAAAACACTAGGGTGAATAAATCCCTTATTACTCAATTCCTTTAGTTTTTTCTTTGGTTCAACTAATTCCACAGTGGCAATTCTATAAGGGGTCTTAGATATGGGACATGAACCTGACATTAGGTCAATAGAAAAAGTCAACTTTTCATTCTCGAGGATACCTACACATATCTTCTGGAAACACATCAACATATTCTCTCACAATAGGTACATCCTTTATTTGAACATTATATTCCTCACCCATAGTAATATAATTTTCTTCCTCCCCAATAAGTGGATTTAGTTGACCTACTGGGGTTGATCTAGATTAGAATTAGGTGGTGACAATTCTGCTCTAAAGATAAGGTGTTCTTTATCATCATCAAAAATCGTAACCTCTTTCTTCATAAAATAAATCTTCACATCATGGTCTGAAAGCCAATCCATACTAAGGATTATATAAAATTCAACCATGGGTATGATGATGAGATCAGCAGATAAAGAAAATTCATGTTCTCTAATGGGCACTGATTCAAAAAACTTTGTTGCAATGATACATCCCTTAGGAGTTTTGACTGACAACTCCCTCGTTAAATAAAATTGAAAATATCTAATTTTATTTGAAAATTGGGAAGATATGAAACAATTCCATGATCCATAACAAAATAGGTAATTTGATAAACTTGAGGAAACTATTAAATAACCTTCCACCGCGTCTTTCAGAGCTTCTACCTCAGCAGTAGTGATAGCATATTCTTTTCCTTGATCCCTTGGCCTTTTCATAGGTAATTTCCCATGACACTTAGGACATTCATTTGCATAATATCACATCTCTCTACAATTATAACATTCCAAATTGACAACAACTCTCTTTCCCTTGCAATCATGATCTTGGTGGCCTTTTTTACTGAACTTGTAACAGACTCACATTCCCTTCAAGCAAGTACCACGGTGTTTCTTCCCACATTTACTGCAGGATGTATAATCAACTATTACCTTCTTCCCTTTATTTCCATTTCCAGAGCCGTCAGCAGATATCTTCTTCTCTTATTTTTCCTTAATGTCGTAAGACTTAGAGAATTCCTTTTCTGTCTTGATAGCACATGAGACAATATCTTCGTACGATGAGAAAGATTGTGACACTAAGGCTCGATGGAGAAATGGTTTTAACCCATCAAAGAAATGACCAGTCTTACTTTTTGGGTTACGTATATAATACGCTGCTTGCCTTGCTATCTTTGTAAAGTTATCCTCATACTTTGCGACATTCTCATCCTACTTTTGCCTCATACTCAGAAATTGCCTTTCCATATCTGCTCGATGGTCACGAGGAACGTATTTTTCTATGAAAATCTCATTGAACTCCCTCAATTCCATATTTGATACTACATCATCTTCCTTCATGTTTTGTATAAATGACCACCAATGATCAGCATCTCTAGTGAGGTGATAAACTGCCATGAAAACATTGTCCCTTTCACTACTCCCCAAAGACTGAAATATTTTCTCTATGGAACTTATCCATTTCTCAGATACTAATAGATTTGTACTCCCATTGAATTATAGTGTTTTATGCCTTATGAAGAGATCAAAAATTGATCCTCCACCTTTCGGATCAGGTTTCTCCATACAAGTATGGTTATTATTCATAACCTGAGTGAGTTGTCCCAGTATGGTGAGGAGATGATCAAAACTAGTTGTATCACCAGCTCCACTATAATTATCTTGAGTAGGAGGGAAATCTGTACATGGAGTGCGTGAATTGATATAGTTTCCATTCCTTACACTAGGAACCATTTCTAAATAATTTCATAAACAGGATTAGTTTATGAATCGAAATACATAATAACAAACTTGGAAAAAACCTAACATAAATTAAACAGTTTATGGATATAATCTATAATCATAAATATGTTTTCTTAGAGAAAGTATATACTCATAAACACTTCATAATTGTCTATAAAGAAATATTGAATTATTCTATGAATATACCCTGGGTGTGTCGTAACCAAGAGTGCAGCAAGGCCCATTGTCGTGCACCATTTCCTGTTCGAATCTTGCTCAAAGAGGTGTTTTCAGGTTTTACCTCTAGGTACATCGGTGCTAGATCCACCTCTACCTGCTCGTATCTAGAAATGGATGTTTTTCTCAGAAAATACATAAAATCAATACTTTACCAAAATTCTAGGATGTTCTTCTATACTAATCCTCGAAGTATATCTTAGGGTTATGTGCTGTAATCAGGGTTTATCTTAATCCAGCTTCTGAGGTTAGTACTAAACTGCCTCTGATACCAACTGTAATGCCCCAACCCCAGTTACCCAGAGTTTGTGCATTATTACGTAACATTGGCATGGTCACAAAAGATCAAGTCTTGAAAGACCGATTAGTTTAGTATCCTTGGAAACACCAGATGAATTCATAAATGTTACATTACATAATAAAGTGAAAAACTACAATAACATAGTCTCCATAGTCCACACTCATATCCCCATCAGACTATCCCTGCATGTTAGTCATAAAATATTTCTTCACATCTTGGAAAAAATAATACAATGAAAGGGGTGAGCTCAGATGCTCAGTAAGGATAACAATATAGTGGAAACATTAATAAATAAACATAATCATTTAAGGCAATGTATAACTAAAAAAAGCCTATTAAACATGAACTTTAGCATAATATGGAAACAATAAAATGATATAATTCCATTTAGTTATTCACATGGATATTATATTAGTCGAATAATCACATGCAATATCAATAACCACTTTCATAATGATGGAATGCATAATGTCAGACTATCATAACCACTTAGCCAAGGCCTTGTGCCAATAATACTAATAAGATTTTTTCAAGTCCTCATGACAAGACACTAGTTTGTCTCATGAGACCTACTGATTCATCGATAATCTATTGCAGGATCCACCCGTCACTTACTATGTCCAATGCATTACTTATAGGAAAAGGATTAAACATATCATAAACGATAACATAATCATATCACAAAAAACATGCATAATGGAAACATAACATGTCCACATTTCAATCACAAGATATTAATATAACACATTGATATAATAAAACCATTTTCAATACCAAAATAAAAGAAAATTAAAACATTATATTAATTTTTCATTTTATAAAAAGTTATGGCTTGTCGAGGAAGCTGAAACTCAAATAATGTTCACGACGGTGGGGAAGTCGTTGTCACCGCATACATAAGACAAAACATTCCTTTTGTGGTTTAGTAAAAACACATTGTATAAAAAGATTCCTTTTTAATAAAATTAAAATTCAATCGGGTTTATACACCGCATACAAGAAATTTGTGTATAAAATAAAATATGCCTCAATGAAAGGAGATTGAGATGAAGTCCCTTACCTCGTGTCCGACATGACCCAATTATTATTTAATCTCCTGAATAATAAACTATAGTTAATTTATATTTGCTTAAGAACCTTTTTCAAGTTCATTATTCCTTTTACATCACTTATTACCATGTTATGAACATTATGTAATCATTTAATTTAATAACAATAGTTTTGTCGATCCTTGGTAATTGAGTCAATAATAAACTTCTTATAATTAAAAGTTGTTTATGTGTTAAAATATATACTATCTAAAGAATTATATTAATGATTTAGATATCATATATATCATATATATATCCAGTATATACGTGAATTTATAATATTACATAACATTTAGAGGTATGAAATGAAATGCACCGTTCTTGGAGACGGTAAGCCGTATGTACGCATGAACGCTGATTTAATTTATATTTCATATTTAATGGAATGAAATAATAATGATATAAATGTATATTATAATTCTAGTATAACAACATATATAATATTATTAACTCCATCCATTATACGTCCCACATATGGCATTAACTATTCAAATCACATTGAGGGGGCGGTAGTCCGCACTTCCTAAAATGAAATTATCGTGTTTACCCATAATGGAACCCGTAAAGGTATGCCATAAATGTATAATATATAAGAATAAAGAAAACCTAAAAATAATATCTATCATATATAAATATAGTCACATCTTATTGGCCACCCTGATAGGTGTTAAAAGAAGATAGAACAATCCTCATTTCGTGAGGCAGTAATTCTCCACCAATAGAAACAATATGCTCGTTAACCATTAGAAGGAGGTGTGTGTATGTGTAAATAAAATACATCACATAAAAGCATCCTACTATATTAAATATACTTATGTTGTTAATAAATAATGGAATAAAAAGGGTTTAAGGGGTTAAAGAAGAAAAATAAAACAAATGAACACAAGAGAAGACATTACCTTAAAATCGGGAAAATCTTTTTGATTTGAGCCAAAGGATTACTTGAAAAGACGTCTTCCCAAAGTGAGGCTTCTAGGAGTAAGAGAGGGATGTTGAGAGAGTATTGTTTCAGAGGGTGGAGGAGAAAAATGGCTTCGATGGTGTGAATAAGGTGGTAGAGGTGGGGGCCTTTTATAAGAGGAGAGGAGGGGCTCTTTTGGAAAGATTGAAATGCTACATTGTTATGAAATGCTTTTCGGATACTAAAGGTCCCACAATGATATATTTCGAGGATAAGGTGATAAGGGTCAGAAATACACCCATAAAATAGGCTTTAGAAAAGTGTAAGTCTTAGATTTTACCTTATATTTTCATTTTATTTAAATCATTCATTAATGAGGTAGTCAATGCATCATCATGGTGTCATGAAAAAATTTATTTATTTAATGTCTAATAATTATATAAAAAAAACCATGATGTAGGAAATATTTTTATATACCCAATGAATATTTAATTTCTAAGAGATCATTTATATAGACAAAATTAAATTTTTTTACTTAGTTGTTACATACTTTTGTTATATATTCCTTTAAAATAAAAATAAAATGACAAAATGTCACTATCACAGAAAAGTGATTCCATAGGGTCCCAAAGTTGCCATAAGGAATCCCATGTTTGGCCATGACACAATTAATAGAATTAGGACACACGTTGGGGTCATTTTATATTATTATGATATTATTTCATTACCCTAAACTACCCGATTACTAATTAATCATGATAATTAAAGATAATTGTCGTCGTTAGTATTCATAATGTCCAAAAACAAAAGAGTCTTAATTAAATAATTTTTACATTATGATTCCAAATATGGAATCCATTTTAATAAATTCTAAACACATAAATTGTAGTAATTAATTTAAAAAATATTCCTGCAGTCAAAACAAATAGCATTTTTTTAAGAAACAATATCAATCAAAAGATTGAAAATTGTTTATGTCCAATTTCAAAGTGAGATTAATTCTAATGACCAATATTGAATTAAATGGTTAAAATATATTCTAATTATAATTTAAAACCACTAAATAGTATACTTTAATACTATAAATTATTTTTATTAAAAAAGTTATTTTTAACTAAAGTTTAGTATTTTTCAGTATTAATTAATATTTAGAAGTTCTCAGAAAAATACCAAAAATTCAACTTAGGCTAATTTTGACATTATGAATCGAAAAAATAAGTCCAATTTTAAAAATAAAATTTATAAAATACCAAAGAGTGGCTATTACTATTCATAACAACTACTTTGGTTGGTCTCGGTGTGTTAGAACTCGAGGCTGCGTACAACACACGCTACTGTATTATTCAAAGAGAAGCGTACCATGGAAGCTTTGGGTGTTACACCAAAGCCCAAGGGTTGGCCACCTTAGGCCTCACTAGGGAAGTGCAGTGCGTAGGTGGGGAAGCCACCCCAATAACTCATTAAACAAAATAATTTTTCAGAAAAGAAATGGTGTAATTTCTACCGAGTATTCCTTGCCCAGAGGTTTTGTGTTCATGAAAAGGCCTTTATCTGATAGATTAAACTATTTTGACCGAAGGAATTGCTATAGAAATTTCCAGGACTCGAAATTTGTGAAAATTGTGTGAGAATCTACGGGGAACCATTTCTGGAAGAAAACAAGCTAGGGATGAAGTTTCAGTTCTGATCCCTTTGTTGTGGTTTCATGAATTCTGTTTATGGATATGTTTTATTTTATTAAAAATTGGATGAATTTATTCACTAAAAAAGAAGTATCATTCATACCTAATGTTAAATTAATCAGAACCTATCAAATAGATTGAATTTATATAAAATGTATTATTATGTATTATTATGTAATATTATTTGTTCATCATTGTGTTTCATTTCACACAGGCTATCAAACACGACGTTCCTATTTTGAAATCTTATGGTGTAACAGAATGCAGCCTATTTTAAATTATGTCCACACAATATAACCATGATCACAATAATAATGTGTTTGAAATTTTAAAATACCTTTTTAGATACCCCATATCATAGCAAGTGATAATAAAAATATTCTTCATTTGAGAGGATTGTCATTATAAAATTCTTCTGGAAATACACATATTGGGTTTTTGAATTGGAGAACTTTTGTAGGAAACAAAAACATGGACCTAGAAGAGAATAATAACACCTAGGGATTAGAATAGAGTAATATAGAAATTTGATATTAAGATGATGGGGGATCCAAATAATGTAAATGACCAAAAAACCATAAATACAAGATGATTTATCAGAAATGAAGGTACTAGGAAAACCTTTTTGTTTCTACGTCTGTTCCTTGGAGTTAAATAAATTCCTTACCATCTAGAATGAGAAAATAAGAAATTATCATGACTTTATATATTTACATATTAATAATCTTATGCTTTAGATGTGGTTCAATCAATTCATAATTCATATATTAAACTAACAAATGAATATAAAAATGATTTGTATCCCTGAAGCACTAAAATTAATAATTAATAGATCATTAACTCAATAAATGAATTGAATTACCTTCATCCTATCTATTCATATTTTTCAAGACCAATATGGTTTTCTAAATTTATCTCAAACACCCAATGTTCAACATAATATATCCCCGATACAGATAACCTTATTAAACATCGATAATATGTCTCTCCAGAACTACATCAATTTATTTTTGTTATAAGGCCACTAAATCAAAATTATATTACTCATAAAATATAAATTATCTCTTAATTTAACATTACAAAAATGTTAATAACATTATAATCATAAAACAATTACAAAATCATGAAAACATCAAAAAATAAAATAATTTGTTGTCAAATATATTACTTAGATCCAAATATGTATTAAGCACCAGAAAAGATAATAGAAACCATATAATCAATAAATGAATCTCATAATCACAACTACTATCATATATATATATATATATATGTGTGTCATTATTAACTAAAAATGATCATAAATTAATTTTTATATTCCCTCAATCATGTGTTTTCAAGTAAGTTCAACATTCCATTGTATCCCTTATATTGTTCATTGGTGCCACTTAACATATTCTCTCAAATCAATAATGAAATAATACTATATTACAATCGTAATAAATTTTATAATTATTATAACTATAATAAAATTAATTTAAATAATCTCATAACATAATTCATTAATCTAAAAAACTACATTAATCATTCCACTTCATCTGTAATAATATCATACGATTGACATTAACCCCTTAGCATAATTTTTGGTATATTCCCCTGACGCATTGGGAATCTATTTTCAGAGGACCCCATCATCTAATAGTGGAATATTTTAAAATTTTCATATACATTTTTACCTTTAAAATAATTAAAATGATATATTTTTTCAATAAAGTTAATGAAAAATCATTTTCCTTTTAAGAATGTACCAATGTGTTTCCTTCTATATGTACCACATGTTATAAATTAATTATTTTACTTCCATTGTATATCATTTATTCTTCCAAATACATCATCTTCCATATATTACCTTCAAATATTTAATAGATATTTAATTAATCCTCTTTATGGATAGCACATGATAATATTTTTTCATATGATGGTAATGTTTCTGATACTAGTTTCCTTTGGAATATGGTATTGATCAAATTAATAAAATGATCATTTATTCTCTTGGGATTATATGAATTAAAACAGATTCCATCCCTTTTACTAGGATCAATTTACAAACCAAATAATGCAATATATTAGATCATAACATTATGAAACACAATTTATATTCCCAAAACTTGTGAAACATTTTGATAAATTGATAAATTTATGAAAAACTAATATTATAATAATAAACATGGTTTCATGGTAGATATGTTTTATTTCAAATCCATCAATAAAATTTATAATGAAAATTTAAATTAAAAAAATCATATCCATTGGGAGTGTTAAAAGAGGTACCCAATTTAACTTGTATTCATGCACCATTTTTTGATTTGGTCAAGCATAGTGTTCCATTTTCAGAAAATTTAACACTTGGTACATCTGTTCCAAAACAAAATCTAGAGGTACTATCCATATTAAATGACATAGGGATGCCCTGAGTGGGGAGGGGTAAATCAAGGTGTCAAAATTTTATTTTAAAATATCTAATATTTTTCAAATTTTGGTAGTAATGTATTAAAAATGTATGATTGATTGGAGAAAAAATTAAACAATCACATGAAAAGAGACGGTACAACAGTTTTAATTGGTTCATCACAAAGGGATACGTAAAAGGAGTACACGCCGACATATATAAGTCATAAATAAATCCACTAATATTCACTAGTTGTGGATTACAAGAGTTTGAAAATAGTCACTCTATTATAGGCACACTTCCTTTAAAATAATTTAGAGATAGCTCACTTTTCCCTTTGAAAACATCCGTCGACTCCACCTTAATCACTTCCATGAGAGAAGCCTTTATTCGTTTATTGACATGAGGGTATCTTCAACATATTTTAATTGAATTATTAGTTTATGTTTATCATGATAAAGATGATGCATCAATGACCTAAATTTATACACTTGAAGCCACTAATCTGACAAACCAGATATTGAAAAGCATGTTGGAAGCATAAAACTACACTTTCACGCAATACCTCATCTTGCATGCATGATTTGGGAATTGTCACAAAATATGACAATGTCACAACCCATAAAATATGTACATCCCTTATCATTATCTCAAATACACAAAATGGTTCATGTGGTCTTTTCAGACTAGAGGAAAACCATGCGTGGAAGAATAACTCTATTTAATTCTTTCGTGTGCAAGTCTTTCTCATACTAGAGTGACTAGATTTTCATTGGAAAATTTCTCATATTTTTCATGGGGTTAGCAACCTATTTATGGGCCTTGATGACCCACAATTCATGTTTCAAACACTTATATGTCGTTGTGTACATGATTCATCATGAGCACACAAAACCCCAATTTGACATCGTATTAGGAGCATAAGCTTCATTAGTGCATCCTCGTTATATTGCACACAGTTTATGTTCTGAATGCAATTTTTTTCCTTCTCTATATTTTGAAGAACATATCCAGCACTAGGCCATGCACAAATGTTTCTAAACACCCCTCAATCACTGCAAAACTCCCTTTTTTGAAAACACTTTTCTCCATATTCAATTTATTGTACCCAATAATTTGTAAAAACACTAGGAAATGATGCCACCATCAACACCTATGTATGCCTGAACTCTATGATCAATTTTTTGGAAATCTTCTTGAACGTATAATGAGTAGTGACCATAAAAAAACATACTCCATTTATATCATATAACGACCATAGATCCAATAAATAGAGAAATGCTTTTCTTTTGAAACCCAATAATATTTTCCCTTCTAAAAAATTAGGATGTTATTTTATACTAATACATAATTTCTATTATAGGGTTATATTCCATAATCTATGATTTCCAAAATATAGTTCCCTATGATGATAAAAATTTATTCTAATACAGACTATTGATACCTCCACCCTAGTATCATGAATCAAATGTCTATATTATTATAGAGAAAAAAATTCAATGAATAAAATATCGAAGGGCCAAATATTTTTTTATTATTTGTTAACAAGATATATACCAGAAATTATCCTTACATATTATATCATAAAATACAAATGGTTTTTTATTTTAGGACACCCTTATTTCACATATTGTATCCACCTATATCAATAACCAAATACATCTCGATAACCCTGGGGAAAAAAATCATAATAAAGTGGTGATATCTTATTATAATTAAGGGTATGCGTATAACTGAGGAAATTAATAAATAAGAAATCATCAATATGGAAGGTTTAATAACTAAATCATATTCTATTTCATCAATATATTAATAATATTATTTTTTGAATAAATTATGATCGTGTATTTGTATATAAATAATTGCATGAGATTGAAAACATAAATATGGATATTATATAAAATACAATAATGACAAAGAATATTAACAAATAATTTCATAATTATGAAATGAATTAGGTCATAAATTAGAAACATAATGTTAAGGAATTTTTCCAAGACATCGAAATTCATGGGTACATCCTTGGCAAAAATACAAAATAAATTGTCTCAAGAGACCTACCGATGCATCAAGGGGATATAGGGGGCCTCACTGGTCACTTATTAAGTGTGATGCATTTATTATTTGAATGTTGGGAAAGACAATATACATAATAATTTTTATTGAAAACTAGAATGTTAAATGGTAATAATTTCCTAAATTCTTTACATAATCAGTTAACATCGAGAAAAATATGGCGAATGGTAGTAAAATTGTACATCCTCAGTAGAAATAATCATAAAACATCTCTATAATGAATAAGGATGATAAAAATATTGGAAAACCCTAATTTATTATAAGTAAGATAAAGGTTTGATATCAATTATGAATATAAATTCCATAATAATTTAATTAAAACAATTTTAATGAAAATTACATTTTTAATTTTAATGCATTTTGAAATAAATTCAATTAATAATTTAAAAATATTTCTCAATAAAAATAACCTATTAAAAAAATTAATATGATGTATAAAAAATTTATTGGTCATGATGGAATCTTTTTTCATGCCAGACAGATTAAAACAATTTATTCTATCTCATATTCGTTAAAATTTATATATGCCTTGTTTTTAAAATAACATTAAAACACCATTGAATTTTTTATAACAGCTAACAATTGTTAGAAATTTGATTAATAAATCATTTGGAAAATGTTAAAAATAATAATAATTTTTTTACGAATACATTTATTTTGATGAGAAAATATTTTTAACTAGAGAGGGAAATAATGCCTTCTTTTAATTAAAACATTTTCATAATCATTTAAACAACTAGAGAACAAATTTTTTTATTAAATGAAAATATTTAGGAATAATAGTATGATAAGAAAATTATATTATTTTTAGATAGCTATATTGTCACATCTATGATATCATTTTTAGGTATTTTCTTATTATTTTTTTGGTTAATATTTTTCCCATTATTTAGCAATGAATTCTAGAGAAAATTGGAGTTTTTTGGGTGAACAAGACCCTAGAAACGGTTGGCATATGGTTAGTAGTAAATGTGTCCCCACAAAGGAAACCATGTGGATAGAGACAAAACCTACCACATGGCTTCCACATGAAAATGTGTCTCGGTCCTAGTAATCTTATGGAGGTCTCTCTCCAGACAGAATATTTTGTATGGTTACCGAAGGGTTTCCCAAACCGTTCAGACTAACCATGTGGATCAACCAAAACATTAAAATATTTCTTTTTTTATCCCCTCATGTTTAACCCCCAATCACCTAATTTCCATCCTCCCTTGAGAATTCACACCCAACGTGCACCTCTACCTTATTCGACCTCCCATAGAGCTCCATTCTCTTACTGGATTTGGTGTGGTTCTTAATCAGTTCATCTTGTAAGTGTATAATCCATTGATTCCTGCCACCAATCTACTAATTTCTCACTTCCTATGGCGATTTTTTTTCTCGGGCCCTAGGGTTCTGATTTTAGGGCTGAGTTTCGATCATTACTGCTCGATCTCTTGACTTAGGGATTGATCATGATTCCTTGCATTTTGGTTGAGGTACGAGTGTTGTTTTTTACCAAATTTTGAGGATTTATACACTAAATGATGTTTATTCTGTTCATAAATGTTCTTGATTAATTTATTGCGATTTAATGTGTTCTTTAACTTGTTTTGTGAATTATGAATGTGGTGTGAGTGGATTTTTTGACGTTTTTTGTAATTCAATTTATTTTATAATTGAATTTTCATGTGGAAATAGTGTATTATTGAATTGAGTCCTTAATGTGAGCATTTTAAATGTTTTATAAATTTATTCAATATTTTATTAAGATTTCCGTCGAATGTGAATCATTGTTGGAATGGTTTTGGGATGAATTTTTTTTGAAAGGATTTTGGGGTGAATTTTGTGATTGTTGGGGTTTTTAATGACATTGTGGGATTCTCTGTATAATGGGGGTGTATATTTTGTCATGTGAAAATTAATTTAGCACTATGGGAATACATGGTAGCTAGTAGAGTTGACTAGGACGAGTATTCTAGTCATACAGAGGTGGATTAAACCTAGTTTCACATTATATGAATGACAATGAAAATACTAACTAAACACTGATAATGATTAGAGACCACTATAATATTTTATTATTCTCATCTCTGTGGCTCATTCACGTTAATAAGGATGGTTGCAGATACTATACTACTTTACACTTAGACAATAGGTTCTAATGCCTAGTTTTCCTGCTAATACAAATAGGGCCTATTCCATAAGGGTTAAAATTGACTATGATGTGCTTGTTGTTGTAATACAGTGTTTCTTTTGGTTATTAAAAGGGTATATTTATTTTTTTCATAATAATATTTTATTCCTTTAAATGTTATTTTACATTAATTATACTTTCTTTTATTTAGGTTATGATAACATTATCCATTTACTAAACTTGAATGTTTATTTTTCATTTAATGTTCAGAGCATGTCATAATTTTTGGGTGCCATCTTACATGGATGTAGATCACACTCTACATATACCATTTGGTGTAAGAACACTTTCTCATGTTTGATATGGTTAAGGGAAAATAATTTTTTTGGTGGTTTAGGATGCTTGTGATGCCCTTGGGTAGTATTGTTGTGATGGATTGAAAAAGATTATACCATTTCCTTATGATGGTTTTTGTAGATGGTTTTCAGTTCCATTTTTGTATTATCCCTCTTATGGTTTGGCTAAATTTGTAGACATATATGTTAAACATTGTGAATAAGTGTTTGTTTTGGTTTTCTAGATTATATTTATTTTATATTGATGATTGTTTTATATTTTTATAATGAGGTAAATAGTTCGAACTTTCTTCTGTTGGAACTGGGGCACTTGTACCAGCCTGTAGGGATCGAGAATATCCTTTGATACATATTTTGGATTTGGTCAGATGGATATTTGTCTTGGTTCGTGACCAGACTATATCTAAGTGGTTTTTATTTATATGGGTCATTTGAGTTGGGATAGGCCTTATTAGACATGATCTAGGATTTTGAGGGCTCAGAATTCTGGGTTTGAGTAGGGTACTTGGCTAGCACATCTCATGATGGACCACGAGTAGCCAAAAAATGAAGTGATGCTGGTTTGGATTATCATCCAGGTGGGGACATGCACACTATAGACTCCACATGGAAACTAGGTGGGGGTGAATTGTTTTTTTCATTATGTTTCATAGGCATATTTTATTAATTGGGTGTGTGTTTGTCACTTAAATTACTCAGATCTATTGTGTTAATGATTTTCTTATGTGATAGTTTCTTTTTTTAGAAACATGCCTCCTCAGAAGGTTCCCTGAAAACTGTAGTATGAATATGATGATAGTTCTCCCTCACCACATGATCCGAGGATAGAAGATTTTTTGGTTAAATTAATTTAGGCTATATGATACGGATTGGGTCCTTCTCCTACCCAGGTTAGGGAATCTGAGCATAAATCTCAGAAGGATAATTCCCAAGAAATCATAAAGAATAATCCACCTTCATTTAGATGTAGCTGAGAACCTCAAAAACCGGAGTGGATTTGAGAATATAGAGAATTTTTCAGTGTTCCTTGACTCCCCGAAATAGTTTGGGTGAAGTGTGTCTCATTTCTCCTAGAGGGTCTCTATCAATGGTCGTGGGCGTCAGTGATACTGTCTATGAAGAGTCAGAAAATTAGAATGAAATACTTCAACGTAGTATTCAATGACTAGTACTACTCGGAGGTCTTCACATATGTGGGATTTAAAGATTCCATGGATCTCGCCAGGGGGAATGAGTCAGTAATGGAGTATGCCAACTATTACATTGAGGTAGTTCGGTAAGCCCATAAGATAGTCGCTAGTGAAAAGATGATGGATAAGTGGTCTGCGAAAGGATTCCAACCATATATATTAAAACGTCTTCATGTTGAAGTTGAAGATTTATGATGATGTTGTTAACTAAGATTTTATATTAGAGATTGGTGGTAAGGGTAGGTCAAGTGTCTATGGGGCCATGTCAGTGATGGTATGTGGTAGTTCCTTGAAAAGGAAGAGGAAGCCTGAGGAGAAAAAAGGGAGGTAGAAGCTCAGGTTATCCATCCAAGAATCCTTCCTTAGTGGATTGAGATGAAGGGTATATTGTGTTCCACCATTGTGGGAAGGAGATCCATAATCCACAATCTTGTAAGTCTCCTCCAAAATCATGTCATTGATGTTGAGTTTTGGGGAACCTATAGTTATTCCACAAAGCTACATGTTTCTATGAAGGAGGTTTAAGATCATTGGATTCTAGGGGAAGTATAGCTCAATCAGGACTATCTATGATGGTTGTATTTCGGTTTGGATGTTGATGAGGAAAGACAGGATCATCGTCAGGTTAAATTCTGCATAGTATAGAACCGCATGCCGGCAGTCGTGGTCAGACTCAGATAAATACAAAGAATGTTCATGTTGTGGACAAGGCACTAGTGGGATTGAAAGCAGGGCCCTCAACTGTTTAATGTACCATTCCAATTGCATCTAATTTATTTATTGGTTTATTAAATATTAGTCCACGTGTTTCATTTATATATTTTTTTCTTTTGACACTATTGAATCATTCAACTATTTTGATGTATGTAGTGATTGATTTGTTGACGTTGTTTAGAATGAAGAAGGAGTAGGGCCTCAGGTACCCATAGTGTGTGCTTTTTATATCAAGATCTGAGATGGAATGGGATTTCATGGTCTGGGATATGGACCTGTTTGTTGTGATCCTTGGCATGGACATGAAGGTGTGTTCTCTGGTTCACATTTATTGTTATCGGTGGTGAGTTTCCTTGAACTCGATGGAAGTTATTACGTTTTACTTAGATAATGGGATCCTCAGTTAGGACGTGTTAGACCTCTACCCCTAGAGTTGGGTAATTAATCATTTAAATTATAATCTCTCATGTTAGAGGAAGATATTGGAGCTCTTATGCGAGGATTACCTCATATGGTGGATTAGTACCCGGAGGTATTTCTGGTTGATTATTTAGATTTACCAACAAAGTGAGATGTGGAGTTCCCAATTGATTTGGTGCCAGGAACACAACCATTATTTCATACCTTATATTGTATGGACCCCCACGAAATTATGTTAATTAAATATACAACTGGACAAATTGGAATCCAATGGAATCATTCGATTGAGAATATCTCGTTGGGACACCCCTATTTTGTTCACGGAGATGGTCGATGGATCTCTACGGTTGTGTGTCGGCAGTTAGAATCTTAATAATGTAACAGTCAAGAATAAATACACTTTTCCCATGATTGGTGACTTTTTTTATTAGTTGAGGGTGGAAAATTAGTTCTCTATTATTGATTTTCATTCGGGTTATCACTACATCATTGTGAATGTGGCAGATATCACAGAAACAGATTTTTGAAGTAGGTATAGAAACTTTGAGTATTTGGTAATGGGTTTTGGATTGAAAAATGATCCATCAGTCTTTGTGGAACTATGGAATACAGTTTTCCACCAGTATTTTGATTCTTTTGTTGTGTATTTTTGGATTATATCTTGTTCTACTCTAGAACTTATGAAGAGAATAAGAATCATTTTTGGATTGTGTTGGGAACATTGCGGGATCATCATCATTATGATAAGTCCTCAAAGTGAAATTTCACTATTAGGGATGTGAAGTTTATGGGCAATGTCATCTTAGATAAAGTGGTTTCAGTGGACACTAAGAAGATCTATGCAGTTATATATTGGTATCATTTGAATAATGTGTTTTATATCGGTCATTTCCTTGGCATAACGAAGTATTACAGTTAGTTTGTTTAGGATTTCACAGGGCTTTCCACCTATATGACCACACTCACCTAGAAGGTGGTGAAGTTTGAATGGATCCTAGAATTTTGAGAATCATTCGAGGAGTTGAAGTGGCGGTTGACTACCACACCTATTTTTTCATTCCTGAATTAGGAACAATATATGTGGTTTATTGCGACACATTAGGTTTGGGTCTTGGGTGTGTGATTTGGAAGGATGATCTTGTGGTGGCATATGGTTCTTGCTAACATTGACCACATGATACGAATTACCTAACCTACGAAATGGAGTTAATAGTGGTGATCCATGAATTGAAGACATGGGGTCACTACCTATTTGGGGATAATTTTTGGGTCTAATAATATCATAAGACCTTGTCTTACATCATCTCTCAGAAAGATCCCAATCTGATGTAGTGTCGATGGAACGAGTTACTACATGGGTTTTCTTTTTTATCAACAATACCCCAAGAAAGGGTTATGTGGGTTTGATTCCTTGAGTAGAAAATTTTGAGTCCTAGATTTGAGGATGACCAATGATGGGATTACTTTTATGTCACTCCTCTCCTAGATTCACTTAGTGTTGAACAAGAACTGTGGTGTTACGTTCCTCGGAATTGGGCAGTTTACCCCTTCTCTCCTGGTGCTTTTTCAATGGGAATATCCATGTGATGAGCATTTTTTGAATTATAAGCAGTTTTCTCTGGGTGGATAGATGTCATAAAATTTCTTGTTGTATCCCAATGGAATAATATGATTCAAGGTCCATTTTATGGTGACATTAGTTCCATATAATGTGGTGATGTAGGATAGACATCATTATTTGTGGATTGTTAGTCCAGGTGCTACTAAAATGTATTTTGATGTGTGTTGGCATATCTATTGGATAGGAATGAGACAAGACATATCTGATTTCATATCAAGATTCAATAAATTACAGTAGGTGAAGAAATATTATCAATGGAAAAATGGTTTGTTCTATTCATTACCAATTCCAATTTTTAAGTGGGATGAGGTCTCCACGGATATCATCATCATTTTTCAATGTAAAAATCTAGAAAAGAGTGATATATATTCATACTGATTGGACCTTTGTACAAATCCTCCCACATTATCCCAATCAAATATTCGACAATAGTGGATGAGCTGAGATGATTGTATGTTCAGGAATTGGTCAGAATTCTAGGTGTGTGGTTAGTGATTTTTAAGGACATATATCCCCATTTTTCCTCTTGGTTTTCGGAAGGCCTTGAAAGGGATTTTCATTCACATTACAAAAGGATCATAACATTCCCCCCTTAAATAAATGGTTAAAGGAAGAGAGAAAATCATATTCTGGATGAATTTCCATATGCATGTGTTTTGGAATTCATATGTTAGTCGGATAGACATTTGTGATTAGTTGAATTTTCTTATAATAAAAGTTACTAATCATCCATTTGAATGGATCCTTTGAGGTTCTCTATGGTTGGCCTTTTCAGTATCCTCTGTTTTGGGTTCAGGTTGGTGAGACCACAGTTTTGGGATAGAGCCTGGTGCAAGAGATGTCTGGGAATGTGAAGCTGGTTAGGCAGTCGTTATCGGCAGCTCAAAATCTCCATAAATATAATGACTATAAGAGGAATCATGACCTATAGTTCACAGTGGGTGATCGTGTATTCTAAAAAGTGACCCCTCATTTTGGTCACCAAAATTTTGGGGGGAAAGGGAAGCTTACTCTAATGTGTCAGACCCGTCGAGATCACTGAGTGTATTGGAAATATATAATATAGTTTAGATTTTACTTCTTAGTTGACATAGATTCACAATGTGTTTCATGTCTCTTAACTAAAGAATTATAATCCAATCTCATTTCATGTATTTAATTCGGAACAGTTTCAGATAAAGCCCTATTTATCAGTGTATGAACGGTCAGTTCTGATAGTGGAATCCAAACAAATGATTTTCATGGGAAGTCTATTTCACTGTTCTCTGACTTTTGGCAATAAGTAATTTCCACATATGATATGTGAGAATGAATGTTTTGGGTCAAGAAAGAGTTCCTGTTTTTCTTTCCTGATCATGGTTCAAGTTGAGTTTCTAAGAGTTGATTGTTTTTATGGTTGGTTGAATTTCCACATCCTTGATATCCTTTTAAGGATTTTCCTTTTTAATATTTCTCAATCTTTTCCTATTGATAACCCTTTGAATTTGTTGAAAAAATGGAGGATTTTGTTTGTTCAGGAACCTATGCACAGTTGCTGCATGGTTAGTAGTAATTGTGATCCTACTAAGGAAACCATGTGGTGGGAGATAAAACCAACCACATGACGTCTAAATTGTTGTGCATCCCAGCCCACGAAAACATGGAGAGGTCTCTATCAATGAATAATGGTCGATACATTTACCACATGGGTTACCAAACAATGTGGACTAACATTGTGAATCATCCAACACATTAAATTTTATCTTTATTTCTCTCACCTATGTGGTTTAACCACGAAGACACATAATTTCTCTCCTCCCTTGGGATTTATCAACATAGGTGTGCATATCCCTTCATCCACATCCCTTGGATCTCCATTCTCTTTCTGTATTTGGTGTGGTTCTTCCTTGGTTCATCTTGTATATGACTTCACCATTGATTCCTCCCTCTAATCAAGGGTTTTCTCTCAATATTTTGTGTTTTGCTTTTCTAATACACTAGGGTTATGATTTTAGAGTTTATTTTTTATCTTTTGGGGTGGATCTCTTGATTCATGGCTTGATCTTGCTTCATTTTTGTGTGGTTGATGTGCGGGTGGAGTTTTTCACCAGATTTTGGGGATTTCTACAGCAAAGGTATCTGATTCAATGCCTAAACATTTCTTGCTGAATTTATTGGTATTTATTTTATTCATTAACTTTTTTTATTAATTAAGAATTTGGTGGAAATGTTTTTTTGAATTTTTTTTATGAAATTGATTTTATTATTTATCTTTCATGTAAAATTGATATATTCTTGAAGTTGGGCCTTATTGTGTGCATTTGAAATGTTCTATGATTTGATTCATTGTTTTATTCAGTTGTGGTTGGAATGTTAATCATGGTAGGAATGGTTTGGGGGTGATTTAGATTTTTCAAAATGGTTTTGTGTGTGAAAATTGTGTTTTTTGGTTTGTGTAATGCCTTGTTGGGAAATGTGTTTGTGAATGCCGTTTATCTTTTTGCATGAGATAATTGATTTAGCACTAAGGGAATCCTGGGTAGAATGGATGGTAGAATAAGACTAGTGTTCTAGTGATAAGGAAATATTTGTGGCCCCTTTTCACTTAGCTTGATTAATGATGACAACAATAACCAAATATTGATAATGATCAGAGACCACTAGAATATTTTATTCACCTCCTCTCTAGTGGATCATGCTTGAGAACATGGATTGTTTGGTTTCCTATACTATTGTACATTGATACATGAGGATCAAGGGTTTCATTTTCTATCTAATACCCATAGGTCCTCATCCATGTTGGTTCTTATTGACTACAATTCCATCATCTTCAGCATGCATTATGGAAATGGGATATCCTAAGGGTAAAGGTGTTATTCATTTATAATTTCATTCCCTTAAAATTTATTTTCCATTATAACTATTTTCTATTAAAATTTTCTTGCAGCTTAGGTCATCTACTAAACCTTGAAGATTATTTTTTATTTAACATTTAGAGCATGGAATGTTTTCTTAGTGGAATCCTAAAGGGAAATAGATCAAACCATGATTACACCCTTTGGTGTAACCATACTTGGTCATGTTTTATACAGGTAAGGATAAATCATTTTATAAACATGGTATGTGATTCTTGTTATCCTCTTCTATGGTGTTGCATTGATGGATGGAGAGAGACGTTACCCCTGCGTTATACTGGTTTTTGGAGATGGTTTCTCATTACATTTTTTAGTATCTATCTTTTAGTTTTTAAAAATTGAAGAATAAAATATAAAACCTTTTGAAGACTTTTTGGTTTGGTTTTCTAGATTGGATTTATTTTCTATTTCTTATTGTTTTGTATTTGTATAATCAGGTAAATCATTCCCACTTGTTTATGTGGACACATGGGAACTTGTACCTGCCTGTGGGGATAAAAAATGCCCTTCGGTCCATACCATTGACCGAGTCTGGCACATGGTTTGATGGATATATGGATTGTTTTGTGACATATATCAAATAATTCCCATTGGGAATCTTATGTAATACACATCCCGAAAATGGTGAGATTGGGGACAAAACTCTTTCCACATTGGTAGCATTGGAAGCATAATCCACATGAAAGAAATATCATCACATTAAAATATTAATATCATGAATATTAATTTATTCATGATATAAAATATATAATGGCAAGTATATACACCACATAGAGAAACTATTATGTGAATACAACATATGTTCCATGGAAGTAAAAGTGAGATAAGAAACCCTTATTATAGATCAGATTACCTTCATAAATATTAATACATCATGTATTATAAATATAAACAAATTATATATAAATTAAATATTTATAATATTATATATTATTCAATATAATAATTTTTATAAAAATTTTACCGCAAATTTTTAATAATATTTCATTATGTTCACTATTTCTCATGATAATTTCCCTATTTTGTAAGTAGTGTTTTGTCATGAGGGTTCCAACTATATTACATAGGATATTGTCCCAACATCTACACAATTAAAGTAATGTTATAAATACAATTTTCTATTATTTACACAATTATAACCATTCGTCAAAATTGTAAATATAAAATTAATCGCATCACCTCTTAGAGTTGATACGCCGAAAATATGCATGAGTGATGGTATGATTTTCTTAAATGGTGAATGGTTAAGGATTTTAATTAAATACTAATTTCCTATAATTTATATAAGTTCACATACAAAACATACTCTAATCAAATTTAATATCACTAGATTCCATTAATCTTATGTGAGAAATGTGTCATGTCAATTTATGGGGCGGTATTCACCGTACACATGGGTAACATAATCATATCCTGACATAATGGAAATAAAGAATTTATATGAAATATAATAGCTATATTAGTATTATAATGTAATAAAATTAGTTTAAATATGTCAAATAGATCATTAAACCAATCCATTAACGGTGGTGAATGAAAATAAATGATAGTGGTTCAGAAGGCAGTAGTTTGACATATATACAAATAATAATTTCATAACCCATTTTATGGATCATGATAGGGATAAATAGTACCACATAAAAATACATACATCTTATTATATGGATGATTTTTTTTTATATTTTATGTATTTATACATAAAATAATGTGTAATGGAAGAAATATATTGAAATTTCATTGTGAAGACAATTAACTTCTCAAATAGAAGCCTCATTTGGATCTCCCCTTAAGGACCCTAAGGATGTTCATATGGGTGGACAAACTAATGCAGATTTTGGATAAGTATATTTGGAATATATTTTTTCTATTTTTGTTCTAGGAAAATGGATTGAGAAGTGTTAATAATGTATGGGAGGAGTTCCCTTATATAATTCCAGAAAGGGATCACTATTGGAAATTTGTTGGAAATTTCATTAATGAATCCAAAATGAAAAATTGATTCCGAAGAAAAATGCTTGAAAATAACTTTATATTACAATACTGGATGGTTAAGGTTGATTAATATCCATCCAATAAGATTTTTATAATTTGGATGGTCTTTTTGGACCATTATCATAGTTGTATAACCCCGAGAAAATCTCAATTTTCACTTAATTGTAGTAATTAATTTTAACTAATTTCACTATTAACAATGGTAAATAATTATATTGGGATTATTATATAATATAAATTTTTTTCATTAAAAATATGGAATCAAATTTTCTAAATTCAATGTATAGAACATATAGATTCAACAAAAATGTGGGTTTTCAGAGAGAAAATTTTAAGAATAATTGAATTTTTTAATTTAAAACAAAGATATTAAATTAATTAAAATTGTATAAATTAAATTTACTATAATATTATTTAAATAATCTATCTATTATAACAATTTAAAATATAATTTAAATATTTAAATAATTTAAAAACATATTTTTCAATAAAAATTAGTAATTTTTCATTATTCATAAAAAATTATTTATTTAAGAAAATATTAAAAATTGCCCTATGATAATTTTCAATTGATAAATTAAAAACTGATTTTTTTTGGGATGTAAGTATTTTGTAAATGGTCAAAATCAATTATAAATTATATACACATAGCACAACTAAACCGCCTATTAAAAAAATTCTATATTATAAAATATTTCTCATTATCTGAATTGGTTGATTGTTAATTTCTGTGGAATTGATATCAATATTATTTATTTTATATATTTTTAAAACATAAAGGATCCCTATTTTGTTCATACTATTCATATAATCCAACTTAATGAATACTTTATAATGGACATGTTTTAATAATAGCTTTCTAATGGAGTATAATTTTCGTCTAATCATGGTGTTTTGTACATCATAATCTATCAATGTTATTGAATTTATTTACAAAGAAATATTTTTTAATGTCTTGGGATGCTATATTATATTCTATGTTTGTTGTTTCTTGTCATAAAATATATCTATCATTATTTTCCTATATTAAAATCTAAGGGTGTCACATAAGTCATAATGGATTGTATTAGAAGAAAATATCAATTATGAATAAACTCACAATACAAAATGGGACTAGAAAAATACAGTAAAAACATATAAAAACTCTTTGGATATAATTTTATATCTTATTAGTTAATCTAGATACTATAGAAATCCTGAATTATAGGTGGTAGGAATAAATTTTAATAATGTTAACTTGTATAAGGGTTTATTATAGATGTCATGAATCATACACTGAAATATATATTTCAATAAAATATTCTAGTCATCATCATATTCATATTTCTTCTTCTCTTACTATCTTCATTACATGTTTCCCAATAAGTAACCCAATATTATTTTCATTATTGTGGATATATTCATCATCCATCTACGATAATACTTCATCCATTATCCTTTCTACCAATTAGTATATCAATTATAAACATGGTATAAAATAAGGAGATCTTGAATATCAATCTAACTCATATATTAAGGCTCACCAATAGAACCATACATTTTTAATATAAGTAAAAATATGACCTTCTATCCCATTAAGGGAGTATCTCTGCCATGAATTCTTAATCTAGAAATGGTTTCTCTAGTGAATTCTGTAGAGTAGGTTTTATATAAAAATGGACCTACATCTCAAAAAACCATCCAATAGTTACATTATACTAATTTATTTTCAATAAAAATCATCTATAATATATGTATAGGGAACACCTCACTTGGTTTGTGGGACTTGACCTGTACCAATACACTACTCGTATTCCATGAAGATGGTCTGACATCCATTAATAAATATCTATGTTGATTATGGGATAAGACTCCAAAAAATTTTGTAGAGACCCAAAGTTTGACATTCATAGTCATTACATTACTTTTTCAAAATACATAATACATGACAAAAACCGACGCCCAAAGACCGTATTAGTTTTAGTGTCTTTGGAAACTCAGAACATAATCTTCTAATCATGGTGAAGATCATCAATATCTCCCATAAAGATCTTCCCATTTAGTATTCTTACCTAAAACCTTATTTTATATCATGGGGAAAAGAGAACATAAAAAGGGTGAGCTCAAATGCTCAGTAAGGGTAAACATGGAGAACATAAAACAATCCCTAAACATTTGAACGTAAGAACATGAACATAAAACATCAAAATCAAGAGTAATGACATAAATCATGGTAGTGAATAAGGAATAGATATTAAAGGAACATTAACCATGATAAAATATCATGGTAGTAAAACATGTAATTGTGGAACCCATTAAGCACATGTTATTATTTCTATAGTAGCCCATGCATTTCTCCCAAGACCGTCATAGTGGAAAAAGTCCATTACTGAACCAGGTTTACTTGGCATTCCAGCCCTGTATTACTGAACTAGATTCACATTCCATTCTATCCACGTATATCTCATGAGATATTAATATTCACCCAATGCATTGGAGGGAGATATTGGTCCCACCCATCACATAATGTAATCATTCTTTCGTGTGCCACAAAATAAACATAAATCATTCATCATAACCCAATGAATAATATGGGTTTCATAAACACCATCCCATGATAACATAATCCATATAAAATAAATGGATATCATTTAATAATAAGAAAAATGAAACCATGTAAATAATAGATACATTATACTTAAAATATTAACATATTAAATAATGTCATCTTAGATGGAAAATGGTTTTGATAAAACACATGAAATGAAATCTTGAGGAAAATATCCTTTCTTCTTCAAAATCATTTTCCTTTCACAAAATTCATTCAATTTTAAAAGAAAAGTATTTTATTAAAAATAATCATGAAATATTGTAGAGTAGTATTAATGAAAATAAGGCATTATGAAACCGTAAAAATCCTTTCATGCCGTAGAAGTTAAAAAAACATTCTCCCTGTACCTTTAATGGAAATGTAAAAATGTTCCATGTGTGGTAAACAAAAGAAAGATTACTTCCATAAAAAAATTAAAATAAAATAGGGGTAAACATTAATTTAAATATACATGGGACAATATTAATCATTTTATGAAAAAAAATTATGGACGTGGATGAAAAATATAACCCTAGTAAATACTTACGTATATGCAATCTCGGATAAAAATGAGTTTGCAACATTATCCCTTACCTTATGTCCAATTTATTCACTATGTGTCCGAGACACCTCTATAGTGGGTTTAAACATATTATTAACTTGTTACAAAACCATAATAATATTTATGATATCATATATGATTCACTTACGACTTTATATTACCAGTTCACTTGTCAATTCCATGTTAAAGCAGTGTTTTTGGTAAGATCGTTTCATTTATCATCCGTATTTTGAATTTTAATTATTCATATGATTACATAGATCATGATTAAATACTTACATAATGTAAAACAATATTTATATGAAATATATATTCAGAATATTGATAAATATTATAGATCGATAAATGGAATGAAATACACCATTCATGGAGACAGTTAGTTGTACTATGCATGAACGCTGTTTTCGTTTCCTTATTAAATTGGGTGGATGTAAGTAAATAACATATACTTAAATCCAGTATCATTAATATTTCATATATTTCATGATTATTGTTTATATATACTTTATAATCATTCTTGAATGGTTAACTTGAGGAATGAATCTCATCGCGTCGTGGAGATGGTAATCTGTATGTACGCACGAGCAATGATATCATTCCCATAATTATTGAATGGAATTAGAGTGGATGATGTAATATCTTTGAATTAGTATCATGTTATAATTACAATATATAGTTATTCTTTACACCATTATACCAATCCTATTAGGGTGGTGGTGGAAAAAAACAGATTACACCACGTCGTGGAGACGGTATTCCGTACATTTGCACACACGGTGATTTCATTTTCCGTTGGATGGATAGAAGGTGAAATAAGGTTGGTTCATATTTATAATAACATATCAGTATATGAGTGATACTTATTTTATTACTTTATTATGAAAAAACAAAATAAGTGGACGTTGAAGAAGAAATGAATATGAATGAATCGGAAAAGGATATTACATCTTCTTCGACGCGCCTCTTGTAAACCTCCTCTTAGGGAAGTTAATTTGATCATTAACAAGACCAATACCTCTAGTATGTTTCTATGGAAGTGTAGAAGAGAAATTGGCAGGTATTGGCTGAGATTTAAGGCTGACAATGGCATGAGGAGGGGAGGGGAGAGGTTCCTTTTTATAAGAGAGAAGCGGGGCACTTTTGAAAACCTCTAAAATATTAATTTATTGTAAACTCAAAACCCACTTCAAAACATACAAAAATGACTCAAATCCGAATATTACATGATATAGGTTTTTAATAACATCAAAAATAATATTTAGACTTGTTGGTAATTTATTTTAAACATTATCTACTAGATTTATCCTTATTTAATATATTTAATTTTATTTGTGGTAATAATAATCCAATTTTTAATTGTTATAAATTATTAATTATGTGTTCTGAATTGTCCATAATTGGATACTTTATGACATTTTATACCATATAAATTACAATTTTTAATTTTTAAATAAATTTGTGCTTTTTAAACCATTTTATAGTATGTTATTTTCATAAAATAATAATAGTGTAAATTTTGACATTATTCATTTATTGGAATTTATATAAAATCCACACAGAGGATATATTCGAACAAAAATATTTAATAGATTCATAACATTTCATATTAAATTTGAAATGTTTTGGATAACATTAATTTGTTCATATAATATTTATTTTAATATTTATAAAACAATTTGATTAATATTTCAATCAATAAAATAATTTCATTATCACTTTTATGTCATCATTAATGATAATTATTTAATCCTAAAAATTATAAATAAATTCTCCTGAAGTATATAATTTCATTAGCTTTCTTTAGAATATTTATATTCGATGTTTTATGAGGTTTGTCACAAAATTAAAATTATTACACTTATAATATGTAAGAGAGTGACATGTTGTCACTTTCTTTGGTTTTTATAAAAATTAAATCATTTTCATGGTCAAATGTCCATGAAAAGAATCTATTCTTACCATTATGTGATATTGGTATACTTTAATTACTCCAATTGAATTTTGGTAGGTGTTAGTGAAATTTTATAATCTTATTTTTACCCTTATTTACCCGATTTACCTTTAACTGTTGTAAATAAAAATTACCGTAGTTACTATTCATAATGTCAAAAACATAAAAGTAACCTATTAACATAATTTTGACCCACTAAATCCAAATATGGAATAAATTTTTCAAAATTCAAAAAACAGAAGTAGCTGTAATTAATTTATAATTAATCCCACTATTAAGAAAACATGTTTTTAAAAGTTAAAACTTCCTCAAAGATTGAAATGTTTTTACCTATGAATTCAATGTAAAATTAATAATAATGACTTGAATTATATTAAATGGTAAAAATATATTCTATTTATACTTTAAAACCATTAAATATTATAATTTAACCATATAAATTATCTTGATGAAAAAGTTGTTTTTAATTAAAAATTATCGTATTTTTACTATTCATCAAAATATGAAAGTTTTCAGAAAAGTATAAAAAATTTATCCAATGTAAATTTATATATTTTCATTAAAAATAAGAAGTTAATTTTGTAAAATTTTACTTATAAACTTGTAAGAAATTATATTTAAAATGGGTGTGCCATCAAAATGCGGTAAAATCGCATTTTTTGAAAAATACTTCTTTTATCGAAAAAATGATTTTGATTTTATATCTCATTAGAGAAAATGTGTAAGATAAATTATATAGTTATAAAATTAAAAATTTAGTTAATAATATTCATAAAGGCTACTTCATAATATTATAATAATATATAATTGTTTAGTGAAACTCGGTATTGCGTACAACACACGCTATCGAGGAAGGTCACTCTTGCGTGAAATAGAAGCCAATAATAGGGTTTGAGTATACTAAAATATAATACAGTGTGATGTATAACACAAGCTAATATTGGTATAGCGTAAAACAAAAGACATTAAAGAAATTAAAAAAAAAATTATTTCTCATAAAATCTCAGGGTGTTACATTCAACCACCCTTAAAATGAATTTCTCCCTCAAAATTCATTGGGGTTGTAAATCTTTTACTACATGAAAGTTTCTTTAATAGAAATCCACATCTTAAAAAGTAATACTAAAACATTATTTTAAAAATTAATGTTAGAAACATAACATATACCCAAAGTAACTGATCATTGGGTTTCCACATAGGAGATCATAGGTGAAAACATGGATATGGAAGAGAAATATAACCATCATGTTCTGATGAAGAGTGGTAGAGAACATGACTATGAAAAATCTAACAATCACAAAGCCATAAATTTTTGATGATCTAAGGTGCCATCTGATTCATCGGATATGAGGGTACTAGGACAACATTTTCAGTTTTCAATATCATTTCCCTAAAGTTTTTTTTTTGAATTAGATGAAATACTGACATGATTTTGGTACAATCTAACCATTGGTCGTTCCATGAACAATTTCCACTTCATATCTTAACGAAATGAAGTTGAAATTGTCATTCGTGAAGTGTTAACAGATCATGTGATCAAATGATGGGTCATTCCATCTGTCTCAAACAAAAGGTTAGAAAAAGTTCTCAAATATACATAAGTCCATAATTGGTGAGGTTAATCGTATAAGATTCCAGAATATGTACATAGACTCCAACTATCAAACCGCTTAATAAAATAAAACTAATTTCAACTAACCAGGGTCTTCTTGTAGGCCAGTGGTAGGAGATAAAGGCATGTCGCACTTTGGTTGTTGGTTCGATTCCCACATCCTCGTCGGACGCGACGGGTTGTCACCCGTCCTACAGGGTTTCCATTTTCTAAAACTATACTATTACCACATTTCATAAATAATATAAAAAAATTCTAGCCTTAAACAATAATATCTGATGTCCAACATAATGCATTGCAACCTTTAGGCTTATCAAAAATACTTCTGTCTAATCTCATAGTATAATGAAAATGACTACTAGAAAGGTCATCTACAAAGCATGTGAATACCATCATTTATCCCCAATATATCATAAGATACATATTGTTAGTCACATTACGAACATTTGAATTCCATAATCATATATTCTCTTGAAACCTGAATTACCATAGAATCGTTGTGAAAACATCAATTCTATCAAAAGTCAACTCTTTCCACATACCAAAATGCCAAAATTTCTATATACTCAAACCATGATATAACTTTGTCCTTATATCTTTCATGAGCTCATTAATAATATCAAACATTTTGTTTTATATTTTTCCCTTCATTATGGGTATATCATCTGATTTCAAAAAATATATCTATCACTTTTCATGGTTACAAGTACCATACAATTATTGATAACCGTGATAATCTAATACATAGATATTCCAATATTCCACAATACTAAAATTGAGATTCCACAACACTTTTTTGGAATCCCATTACATAAACACATAATCATTCCACTACATTGTTTTCATATTCAATATCCCCAATAGTGATCGCATGTGACATCCCTTTGTCCTTTGCCTTAAAATGTTGTTGATGTCGATCATCGTTTGCCCTTGGATTTGGGAATTGGTTAGCATAATTCCCAATTTCCCTACACTTGTAGTATTGAAGTGTTGGTGGTGTGTTCTCTGTAGTTTTTTTCTCAATTCACATCATTAGCTACCTTTTCCCATTAATTTGGAACTCAACTGATCGATGACCTTATATTCCACACATAAAAGACTTTCTAGTACCTTTAAGACAATCTCCACCATTCTTCTTTACACACTTTGAGCATAAGGAATCATTTGCCTTCTTTTTTACCATAGTCTTTAGATTTTTCCTTGAACTCCATATTTTGATTCTCATAAAAACCATGAGATGGATATGTAACACCAACTTCTAGTTCTACCTTAATAGCACAACACACAATTTATTCGTAGCTATTAGTGTCTCTTATAGCTAATCCCTTAGAAGATGTGGTTTTAATCCACTGAATAATCGATCAACATTACTTTCAGGTTGGATGATAATGCAAGATGCATACCTTGAAATCCTTGTAAAATTCTCCATGTATATACCAACAGATTCGTTATCCTTTTTCTTATTCTCAAGGAACTCATTTTCCTTATTTTTCGAAGAATATGAGGGAAGTACATATTGAAAATAAATTTCTTGAACTAGTCCCATTCTATGGATTCAATTTCATCTTGGGGCCTTGAATTTTTAATTAGAGTTCACCACTGGTCTCCTTCACCTTCTATCTAGTAAACAATCAAAATTACTTTTTCATGCTCTGAACAAAGAAGTATGGAAAATATCTTTTCAATGGTACTGATCCATTTTTTTAGTAACAAGTGGATCAAAAGACCCACTGAAAGAAGGTGGCTGTTGCCTCATGAAGGACTCGATAAAATATTGTTCCATTCTCTGCTCATTTGGAATTCCAGAATGATTCATAGCTTGTGTATGTATTGAAATATGATTTTTCACTCCATCTCCCATAACAATGGCTTATTCAGGAGGTCAATCATTTCATAGTCCATTACATTTATCAACACGGTTCCTTTAGGATCCAACCATCATCTAAAACCCAAAAATAATACTATGAGAGGAAAAAATCATTCTAGGAAAAAAACATAATAAAGGGGGCGTACCTTCAATATATAACATCATAGGTTTAATTCTATGATCGTTACCGTAATTCTAGGACTATAACCTTTGCTTGAACCTAACCTTAGAGATATCCCTAGAAATACCTTAGAAATATCTCTAGGTATTTCACTAAAATTTTTGAATTCTAGTTTCCAAAGGTTAACTAAACCTTCACACTAATTCTAACTGTAGATATCCAAAGCTTGATGTACATAAACTTTACATTACTTTTGAGGAATACTTAAATCATGACAAAAACATATTCCAAATGACTGTATTAGTTTAGTGTATTTGGAAACTCGGAACATAATTATCTAATCAGGGTGAAATATCATCATCATCTCTAATAAAGATCTTCCCCTTTGGGTTTCTTACAAAAGACCTTTCTTTATATACTTGGGAAATGAAAACATAAAAATGGTGAGCTCAAATGCTCAGTAAGGGTAAACATGGAGAACATAAAACAATACCTAAATATTTGAACATAATTACATGAACATAATACATCAAAATCATGGGTAATGACATAAATCTTGGCAGTGCATAAGGCATAGATCATAAAAGAACATTAACAATGATAAAATAGCATGGGAATAAAACATGTAATAAACAGATTCAGTTTACATTCCTGCCATGACTATCTTATGAGATATAAATCTTTACCCAATGCATTGGTGGGAGATATAGGTCCCACCCATCTCATATTAAATCATTCTTTCATGTCCCATATAATAAACATAAATCATTCATCATAAACCAAATAATAATATGGTTTTCATAAACACCATCCCATTATAACATCATCCATATAAAATAAATGGATATCATCTCATCATAAGAAAAATTAAACCATATAGATAATAGAGACATTATACATTAAATATTAACATATTATATAATGTCACCTTAGATGGAAAATGGTTTTGATAAAACACATGAAATGAATTCTTGAGGAAAATACCCTTTCTTCTTCAAATTCATTTTCCTTTCACAAAATTCAATGAAATTTTAAAAGAAATGGATTTTGTTGAAAATAATGATCGAATATTTTTTAGTAATCTTCATGAAAATAAGGCATTTTGAAACCGTAAAAATCCATTCATTCCGTATAAGTTATAAAAGCATTCTCCTCACACTTTAAATGGAAAAGTAAAAAATTTCCACGCCTGGTAAACAAAAGACAGATTCCTTCCATAATAAAAAAATAAAGTCAAAGAGGGGTAAACATGACTTTAAACATACATGGAAGAATATAAAAAACATTATGATAAAAATTACAGGCATGGATGGAAAATATAACCCTAGTAAGTACTTACATATAAGAAATCTTAAATAAAAATGTGATTGAAAAATTATCCCTTACTTTATGTCCAATTTCATCCGTATGTGTCTGAGACTCTTGTATAGAGGGTTTAAACATATTTTTAACTTGTAACAGAACCATAATAATATTTATGATATCATATATGATTCAATTCTGACTTTATATTACCCGTTAATTTTTCACAGACTCAAATTTACTTTTTTATTAAGAAAGAAGAACCATACACCAAACAACAGGAACAAAGATCCCTACTGAGGTTTAAAATGATGCCAAATGAGGGCATCCCCTCTAATAAAATTGAACCCTTCGGGTTGAAAAGTGTAAATTTCTTGCACACACACTGACTAATGCCCAAGAACCTCCATAGAAGAAAGGTGTTCTGCCACTTGATTGCCCTTACGCCGGTTGTGACTGATTTTGTTACTGTTGGAGAGATTATTTTTTCACTTTTTTATAATGTAGGTAATGAAACATGGAGTAGAGAAAATATCCATCATATAATCATGCAATATTTTTTAATCTGTTTCAACATCAAATAACAGAAATCCCTTCTGCTGACATAGATTGACACCTGTGATCATGGCCTTGGCTTCGACCTGAAGAGAAGATCAATGTCCTAAACGGGAGGAGAAAGCAAGGAGGATTGATCCCCATGAGACCTGAAGAACCACACCCCCTTGCAACACTCCAATGGACCAGGATCCATTAGTATTAAGTTTCAGACTTTTGGATGGGGACTCCATCTAACCCATCGACCTCTGTCCATACTACCAATCAGCTGAACATAAGGAGAACTGGAAAACATCCAGCCGAAGGAAGGTGCATCCTACCAGTTGCTGAGTAGACAAGACAGATCAATAAGAATGATTTTTGACCTTTTGATGATAGACCTCCCCGTAGACTATATCCCCTCATATCTGAGCTTATTCCAGACATTCCATATGGACCAAAATCCAGCATAACGAATCAAAGAGAGTTATGACTTCTTCGGCCCTTTATCTCCCGACACATTAAACCATTTTTCCAAGAACGAATGATCCCCCAGGCTTGAATCCCAAAACCTTGTAAAGTCACTATAAAAAATCCACACTATACTCACCCACTAACCAGAGAAAAAGTGATGATCAGCTGTTTCCTCTTTGTCAACTATACAATAGGAACACCGAGAATCATGTTGCATACCCCATCATTTGATATTTTCATCCATAGGGATAGCGCGGTTCCTTATTCAACAAAGAAAGAATTTATATTTCGAGTGATCCACCTTTTTCTATAGCACCTTATTCCATGTGTCCTACAACCTTGAATTTCCCCTCGGGCGGTGAAAATCCCGAGCATAAAAAACCCCTGAAGCCGAAGGAGTGAAAACACAGCGATCATGATCCTGTGATAGAAAAATGTGGTCGAAAAGGGCCTGCTGCTCCTTGCCCAGCACTATTTTAATATGTACCATGTGTAAACTCGCATCCCTGAATGTGCTGGTAGGAGCAAGGCACCCCGGGAATGCCAGCACCTTCCCAGCCCAATTTTTTTGCCATATGGGAATTTCTCTCCTCCCTATAATCCATTGTGAGAGACTAGTGTGTTTAGAAATGAGGTGAATGAGATTCTGCCAAATCGAAGAGCCTCTTCCCGCTGCCGAGGACATCTGAAAAAATAGTGGGTTCATTGTTTTCCCCCATAATGTACTCTGATCCACAACTTCCCAACCCAACATAGCATGCTAACTACGTAGGGTGTCCTCCAAGCGACGAACATTAATACCACCCTCCCAAGCATGCCTAGACACTCTTCTCCAAGCATCCCAGTGTATTTTCCTTTCTTCCAAAGGATCCCATATGAAACTAGCCACAGGTTTTTCAATGTTGTTGATGACACCATTCAGAGGAATAACCGTAGAAAGAGAATGAACTGGAGTAGCCAACAACACACTATTAATGAAAACAATTTGACCACCAAAAGACAAGTAACTATTTTTTCAGATGTGGATGTGGTCCGTGATCTTGTTGATAAGGAAATCGAAGTCCCGAATCCAAAGTATAGTAGGGGAAGTAGGAGCCCCAATTTATTTCATTTGAAAACATCCCCTTTCCATGGGAAGATTGATTTGAATTTCAGCAATCCGACTAAGAGATCATGTGTTCGATATGAAAAATAAACTTTTCTATTTATTGATAAGTTGTCCACTCGAGTAGCTGTACACCTCTAAAATCCTTTTCAAATCACATATAGTCTTTTTTCCTTCATTCATAAAAACTGGAGTATCATCAGTGAACATAAGGTAAGAAATGGTCATATCCCTCATACTCTTCTGATAGCCCCGGATAGCTCCATTTTTGATGATCTTATTGATGATCTTACTCAAGACCCCCTGAGTGAGGATGAATATAATAGGGGACAAAGGATCTCCTTGACGGAGGCCATGTATGGATTTAAAGAATCCATAGTATTTCCCTAGGAACGAGGCCTCCATCCATTCAGAGATGAAACATCTAAAAATAAGATCAATATTCCAAGGAGAAAACCCATAATATCCACCACATTAATGATGAAGCTCCACTCCACATGGTCATAAAGATTTATTAATATCTAACTGGAGAGCCACAGTTGAACCAGCGGTTTAAAAGTTAATATCCCCTATCATCTCATGTGAATGGGAAACAACACCTTGTATGGACCGACCCTTCACAAATCCTTACTGCTCCTTGGAGATCCACCTCGGAAGATGGATAGACAATCTAGCATTAAGGACACCCGCGAGGAATTTATATGGGAAATTACACATACTAACCGGTCTAGAATTCATGATTAAAGAGGGAATCTTGTTTTTTGAAATAGGAACCATAGTGGTGGTGCAAGCAACCCATGGTAGACAACCTCCATTGATAAAATCATGGATGGATGAAATGATATCCTCCTTCACCACCTCCCACGAGCCTCATTTATCGTCTGTGTTTTGACATGTAATTATTAATATGATTACATAGATCATGATTAAGAACTTATAGAATCTAAAACATGACTTATGTATAATATATATTTAGAATATAGATATTTATAATAGATCAATAAATGTAATGAAATACACCATTCATGGAGACGGTAGGTCGTACGTATGCATGAACACTATTTTTGTTTCCATATTAAATTGAATGAAAGTAATTAAATAACATATAAGAAAATCCAGTATCATTAATATGTCTTATATTTCATGATTATTTTTTATATATAATTTATAATCATTCTTGAATGGTTAACTTGGAGAATGAATCTCATCGCATCGTGGAGACGGTAATCCATACGTACATACGAGCGATGATATCATTCCCATAATTATTGAATGGAATTAGAGTGGATGGTATAATATCTCAGAATTAGTATCATGTTATAATAACCATATGTAGTTATTCTTTTCGCTATTATACCCGTCCTAATATGGTGGTGGTGGAAATAACAGATTACACCACGGCATGGAGACGGTATTCCGTACGTACGCACGCATGGTGATTTCATTTTTCGTAGGATAGATAGAAGGTGAAATAGGGTTGGTTCATATTTATAATTAAATATTATTATATTAGTGATACTGATTTTATTACTATATTATGAAACAACAAAATAAGATTATGTGTAAGGAGAAATGAATTTGAATTAATCAGTAAAGGATATTACATCTTCTTCGACATGCCTCTTCTAAACTTCCTCTTAGGGAAACAAAGATGGTATTTGAAGAAGGCCAAGACCTCTAGTATGTTTCTATGGAAATGGAGAAGATAATTTTGAAGGTTTTGGATGAGCATGAAGGATCAAAATTGTGTGATGTGGAGAAGGAGGAGGTTCCTCTTTATAAGTGGGGAGAGGGGCACTTTTGGAATCCTCTAAAATATTAATTTATAATAAACTCAAACCCAACTTAAAAACCTCCAAAAATGACTCAAATCCAAATATTATATGATATAGGGTTTTAATATCATCATTTAATAAGATTTAGACCTGTTGTTAATTTAATTTAATCATTACCAACTTGATTTGTCTTTATTTAATCTATTTTATTTTATTTGTGGTAATAATAATCTAATTTTTAAATTGTTATAAATAATTACTTATGTGTTGTGAATTATCCAAAACCAGATACTTTATGAGATTTTAGACCATATAAATTACAATTTAGAATTTTTAAATATTTTTGTGATTTCTAAACTATTTTATAATATGTTATTTTTATAAAATAACAATAGTGTCCATTTTGACACAATTCATTTATATGAATTTAAATAAAATCCACAGAGAGGATATATTCAAACCAAAATATTTAATAGATTCCTAACATATCATATTAATCTAGAAAATTGTTGGAGAACATTAATTAGTAAAATATAATATTTATTTTAATATTTTTAAAACCATTTATTTGATATTTCAATCAACAAAATAATTTATACATCACTATTGTGTCATCATTAATGATAATTATTTAATCCCTAAAAACTATAAATAAATTTTCATGATGTAGATAATTTTATTATCTTTCTGTAGACTTTTTATATTATAAATTTTCTGGGGTTTATTACTAAATTAAAATGATTACACTTATAAAATATAAGAGAGTGACATGTTGTCACATTCTTTGGTTTTAATAATAAATATATCATTTTCACGGTCAAAAGTCCATGAAAAGAATCTATTATAACCCTTAAGTGATATGGGTATACATTTATTCATCCAATAAAATTTTTCCAGGTGTTATTCTAATTTTATAATCTTAATTTTACTCTTAATTTCCCGATTTACCTATAACCGTATTAAAAAAATTACCTTATTTAATATTCATAATTTCAAAAAAATAAAATTAACCTATTAATATAATTTTTACCCATTGAATCCAAATATGGAATAAATTTTTAAAAATTCAAAACACAGATGTTTCAGTAATTAATATAAAATTAATCTCATTGTTAAGAAAACTGGTTCTTAAAAATTTAAACATTGTCAAATATTAAAATGTTTTTACCTATGAATTCATTGTAAAATTAATGATAATGACTTGAATTTTATTAAATGGTAAAAATATATTCTATTTATACATTAAAACTAGTTAATATTATAATTTAACCAAATAAATTATCTTGTCGAAAAAATATTTTTTTAATTAAAATTTAGCATATTTTTACTATTCATCAAAATATAAAAGTTGTCAGAAAAGTATAAAAAAATATCCAATGTAAATTTTTATATAATGATTCAAAATAAGTAGTATATTTTAAAAAATTGAACTTATAAACTTGTCAAAAATTATATATAAAATGGGTGCGCCATCAAAATGCGGCAAAACTGCATTTTTTGAAAAATACTTCTTTATTCGAAAAATTGATTTAGTTTTCATATCATTGTTTAGTGAAACATGGTATTGAGTACAACACACGCTATCTAGGAAGGTCACTCTTGTGTGCAACACAAGCCAATAATAGTGTTTGCGTATACTACAAGATAATACGGTGTTGCGTATAACAAAAGATAATCTTGGTGTGTCCTAAAACCCAATACATCAAATAAATTAAAAAAATATATTATTTCTCATAAAATCTCTGGGTGTTACATTCTACCCCTTATAATTAATTTCTCCCTCAAAATGACTCAGGGTTATAAATCATTTACTACCTGAACGTTTATTTAATAGAAATCGACATCATAAAAAGGAATACAAAAACATTATTTTAAAAAGGGAACATTAGAAAAATAACGAATACCCAAAGTAACTCATCACTAGGTTTCCACATAGGAGAACATAGGTGAAGACATTGATATGGAAGGTAAATATAACCATCATGTTCTGATAAAGAGTGGTAGAGAACATGGCTATGAAAAATACAATAATCACAATGCCATAAATTTGTGATGATATAAGGTAAAATCTTATTCATCGGATATGAGGGTACTAGGACAAAATTTTTGGTTTTCAATTTCATTTCCCTAATGTTGAAAATTTTGAATTAGAAGAAATACTTACATGGTTTTGGTGAAATCTCACTTTTGGTCGTTCCATGAACAATATCCACTTCATATCTTCTATAAATGAAGTTTAATTCTTCATTCGTGGAGTATTATCAGATCATGTGATAGAATGATGGGTCATTCCTTCTGTCTCTAACAAAAGTTTAGAAAAAGTTATCAAATATACATAAGTCCATCTATGGTGAGGTTAATCGTATATGATTCCAAAAATGGACTTAGACTCCATATATCATACTTCTTAATAAAATAAAACTAATTTCGACTAACTAGGGACTTCATTTAGGGCAGTGTTAGGAGATAAAGGCATGTCGCACTTTGGTTGTGGATTCAATTCCCACATCCTTGTCTGACGCGATGGGTTGTCACCCATCCTACGGGTTGAACATTTTCTAAAACTATACTATTACAACATTCCAGAAATAATATCAAAAATTTCATGCCTTAAAAAATATTATCTGATGCCCAAAATAATTCATTCCAAACTTTAGGATTATCAAAAATACTTTTTTCCAATCTCATAGTATAAAGAAAATGAATACTAGAAAGGTCATCTACCCAGAATGTGAATACCATCATTTATCACCCATATATCATAAGATATATCTTGTTGGTCACATTACAAACATTTTAATTCCATAATCATGTATTCTCTTGAAACGTGAATTACCATATATTCATTGTGAAAACATCAATGCTTTCAAAATTCAACTCTTTCCACATACCAAAATCCCAAAATTTCTATACACTCAAACCATGATATCAAAATGTACTTATATCAATTAAGAGATCATTAATACTATCAAACATTTCATTATCTATTTATCCCTTCATTATGCACATATCATCTGCTTTCCAAAAATATTTAAATCACATTTCATGGTTACCTGTACCATATATTTATTGAAAACCAAAATAAACTAATACATGGATATTGTAAAATTCCACGATACAAAAATTGAGATTCTGAAACACTATTTTGGAATCTCATTACATAAACACATAATCATTCCACCACATCTTTTTTATATTCAAGATCACCAATAGTGATCACATGAGAGATCCCTTTTTCCTTTTCCTTAAGAGGTTGTTGATGTCGATCATCATTAACCCTTGGATTATTGACTTGGTTAGCATTATGCCCCATTTCCTGACACTTGTAGCATTGAAGTTTTTGTGGTTCATTCTCTGTAGTATTTTCTCTATTCACATCATTAGCTATCTTTTTCCCATTAATTCAGAATTCAAATACTCGGTGACCTTCTTTTACACACTTAAAACAATTTATAGTCCCTTTGGGACAATCTTCACCATGCTCCATTCCACACTTTGAAAATAAAGATACATTTGTCTACTTTTCACCATATTTTTGATATTTTTACTTGAACTGCATCTTTTGTTTCTTGTAAAAACCATTAGTTGATATGTAACAACAGCATCCAGTCCTACCTTGATATCACAACACACAATTTCATCATATCTACTGAAGTATTTTATAGCTAATGCACTTTGAATAATTGGTTTAAAGCCACAGAAGAATCGATCAAATTTACTTTTTGGTTAGATAATAAAGCAAGATGAATACCTTGCAAGCCTTGTAAAAATCACCTCATACATACCAACAGATTCATTATCCTTTTTCTATGCTCAAGTAACTCCTTTTCCATCTTTGTTCAAAAAATAAGATGGATGTACTTATTGAAAAACAAGTTCTTGAACTCGTCCCATTCCATGTATTCAATTTCATCTTGGGGACATGTATTTTTAACTAGAGACCACCACTGGTCTGCTTCACATTCTAATCAGTAAACTACAAAAATGACTTTTTCATGCTCTGATCAACGAATTATTGATAATATCTTTTCAATGGTAACAATCCATTGTTCAGCAATAAGTGGATCAAAAGACCCACTGAAAGATAGTGGACGTTACCTCATAAAGGATTCAATATAATATTGTTCCTTTCTATAATCATTTGGAAGTCCATAATGATTTATATCTTGTGTAAGTATAACAATATGATTTTTCCCTCCATCTCCCATAGTAGTGATTTTTTCAGGAGGACAATCATTTCATTGTCCATTACATGGATCAACACGGTTCATCCGGGTTCCAGCCATCGTCTAAACCCCAAAAATAATAGTGTGAGATGCTAAAATCATGCTTGGAAAAACACAAAATAAAGGGGGAGTACCTTCATTATATATCATCATAGGTTTAATTATATGATTGTTACCGTAATTCTCGGACTATAACCTCTACTTATACTTAACATTAGAGACATCCCTAGACATACCTTAGAAATATCTCTATGGATTTCGCAAATGTTTTTGCATCCTAGTTTCCAAAGGTTAACTAAACTTTGGTCTGATACCATTTTTAGAGGCCCAATGATTGACGTACATAGACATTACATTAATTTTTAGGAAAACATATTACATTCCAAAAAAGAGAAACCCAATGACCGTATTAGTTTTGTGTCTTTGGAAACTCGGAACACAATCTTCTAATCATTGTGTATGATCATCAACATCTCCCATAAAGATCTTCCCCTTTATTTTTCTTACCTAAAACGTTTTTTATATAATGGGGAAAAGAAAACTTAAAAAGGGTGATCTAAAATGCTCAGAAAGGGTAAACATGGAGAGAAAAAAACAATCCCTAAACATTTGAATATAAGAACATGAACATAAAACATCAAAATCATGAGTAATGAAATAAATCATGGCAGTACATAAGGCATAGATCGTAATGGAAAATTAACCATGATAAAATAGCATGGGAATAAAACAACTAATTGTGTCAACCATTAAGAACATGTTATTATTTCCGTAGTAGCCAAGGCATCGCTGCCAAGACCGTCATAGTGGACAAAGTCTATTACTGAACCGGTTTTACATTCCATTCCAGCCCTGTATTGCTGAACGAGATTCACTTTTCATTCCAGCCATTTCTATCTCATGAGATATAAATCTTTACCCAATGCATTAAAGGGATATATAGGTCAAACCCATCTCATAATTAAATCATTCTTTCGTCTTGCACAAAATAAACATAAATCATTCATCATAACCCAAATAATAACATAGGTTTCATAAACACCTTCCCATCATAACATAATCCATTTAAAATAAATGGATATCATTTCATCATAAGAAAAATGAAACCGTGTAAATAATAGAGAAATTATACTTCAAATATAAACATATTAAATAATGTCATCTTATATGGAAAATGGTTTTGATGAAACAATTGAAATGAATTCGTGAGGAAAATATCCTTTCTTCTTCAAAATCATTTTCTTTTCATAATATACCATGTAATTTTAAAAGAAAATGATTTTGTTGAAAATAATAATGAAATATTGTAGAGTATGATTTATGAAAATAAGGTGTTATGAAACCATAAAAATCTGTTCATTCCGTATAAGTTAAAAAAACATTCTCCTCATACTTTTAACGGAAAAGTCAAAAAGTTCCACATATGGTAATCAAAAAATGATTCATTTAATAATAAAAAGTAAAAGTCAAAGAGTGTAAAATTGACATTAAACATACATTGAAGAATATTAATCACTTTATGAAAAACATTTTATGTACATGGATGAAAATTATTACCCTATTAAATACTTACGTATAAGAAATCTCGGAAAAAATGAGATTGAAAAATTATCCATTACATTATGTCCAATTTCTTTTGTATGTGTCCGAGTCTCCTATATAGTGGTATTAAAATTATTATTAACTTGTAATATTACCATAAAAATATTTATTATATCATATATGATTCATTTACGACTTTATATTTCTCGTTCATTTCTCAATTCCATGCTCAAGTAGCTTTTTGCGTAAAATCATTTCATTTATCATCTGTGTTTTGAATTGTAATTATTTATATGATTACATAGATCATGATTAATTAATTACAGAATGAAAAACATTATTTATATATAATATATATTTAGAATTAAGATATATATAATAGATCTATTAATGGAATGAAATACACCGTTCAGGGAGAAGGTAGGTCGTACGTACGCATGAATGTTGTTTTCATTTCCTTATTAAATTGAATGGAAGTAAGTATATAACATATAAATAAATCTTGTATAATTAATATGTCCAATACTTCATGATTATTTATTATATATACTTTATAATGATTCTTTAATGGTTAACATGGAGAATGAATATCATCACGTCATGGAGACGGTAATCCGTACGTACGCAAGAGCGATGATATCGTTCCCAAAATTATTGAATAGAATTAGAGTGGATGATATAATATCTCATAATTAGTATTATGTTATAATAACCATATATAGTTATTCTTTACACCATTATACACATCCATGTAAGGTGGTGGTGGAAAAAACAGATTACACCACGGCGTGGAGACGGTATTCCGTACATACGCACGCGCAGCGATTTCATTTTCCGTAGGATGGATAGAAGGTGAAATAGTGCTGGTTAATATTTATAATAACATATTAGTATATTAGTGATAATTATGTTATTACTTTATTATTAAACAACAAAATAATAGGAAGTATAAGATGAAATGAATTTGAAGGAATCGTAAAAGGATATTACCTCTTCTTCGACGCGCCTCTTCTAAACCTCATCATAGGGAACTAATGATGGTCTTTGAAGAATACCTGGACCTCTAGTATATTTTTATAGAAGTGTAGAATATATTTTGTCAGGGTTTTTCTGAGAATGAAGGCTCAAAATGGTGTGAGGAGTAGAGGGAAGAAGTGCCTTTTTATATGAGAGGATAAAGGTACTTTTGGAAATCTCTAAAATATTAATTTATAATAAACTCAAAACCCAATTAAAAACCTCCAATAATGAATAAAATATAGATATTAGATGAGATAGTGTTGTAATATCATCATCCAATACTATTTAGACATGTTGTTAATTTATTTTAAACCTTATCCACTTGATTTATCCTTATTCAGTATATTTAATTTTATATGTGGTAATAATATTCAAATTTTTTAATTGTTATAAATTATTACTTATGTGTTGTGAATTTTACATAATTGGATAATTTATGTAATTTTATACCATATAAATTACAATTTATAATTTTTAAATTATTTTGTGATTTTTAAACCATTTTATAATATGTTATTTTTATAAAATAAAATAGTGTCAATTTTAACACTATTAATTAATTACAATTTAAATAAAATCCACACAGAGGGTATATTTGAATGAAAATATTTAATATATTCCTACCATGTCATATTCATATAGAAATTTTTTGGAGAACATTATTTAGTTCATATAATATTTATTTTAATATTTGTAAACCCATTTATTTGTTATTTAAATCAATAAAACAATTTTTACATCACTATTCTGTCATCATTAATGATAATTATATAATCCTTAAAACTTATAAATAAATTATCTTGATTTAGATAATTTTATTATATTTATTATACTATTTATATTATATGTTTTATGAGGTTTATCAATAAATTAAAATTTTTACAGTTATCAGATATAAAAGAGTGACATGTTTCCCCTTTCTTCGGTTTTAATAATAATTATATCATTTTCATGGTCAAATGACCATGAAATTAATCTATTACGACCCTTATGTGATATTTGTCGACATTTATTTGTCCAAAAGTATTTTGGCAGGTGTAAGTGTAATTTTATAATCTTATTTTTACCCTTAATTACCCGATTTACCTTTAACTGTAGTAAATAAAAATTACCTTAGTTACTATACATTGTGTCAAAAAAAACCTATTAACATAATTTTGACCCACTTAATACAAATATGTAATCCATCTTTCAAAATTCAAAACACAGATGTTGCAGTATTGAATTTAAAATCAATCATGTTGATAAGAAAAAGGGTTTTTAAATGCTAAAACATTATCAAAGATTGAAATGTTTGTAACTATGAATTCAATGTAAAATTAATGATAATGACTTGAATTATATTAAATGGTAAAAATATATTCTATTTATAGATTAAAACCATTCAATATTATAATTTATCCATATAAATTATCTTGATGAAAAAATATGTTTTTAATTAAAATTAGCGTATTTTTACTATTCATCAAAATACAAAAGTTAGCACAAAAGTATCAAAACTTTATCCTATGTAAATTTTTATATCCTTATTCAAAAGAAGAAGTTTTGTTTGAAAAATTTAACTTATAAACTTGTCAGAAATTATATTTAAAATGGGTGTGCTATCAAAAGGCTGTAAAACTACATTTTTTTAAAAATACTTCTTTTATCGAAAAATTGATTTTGTTTTCATATCTCATTATAGAAAATGTGTAAGATTAATTATAATGTTATAAAATTCAAAAATCAGTTAATATTATTCATAAATTCTAGTTCATAATATTATAATAATATATCATTGTTTAGTGAAACTCGGTATTGCGTACAACACACACTATCGAGGAAGGTCGCTATTGCGTGCAACTCAAGCCAAGAAAAGTGATTGCGTATACTAAAAGCTAATATGTTGTTGTGTATAACAAAATCTATTCTTGGTGTTGTGTAAAACACAAGATATCAATGAAATTAAAAAAAATTGTTTCTCATAAAATCTCGGGGTGTTACAATGGTATACTCGTCCCACCATGAATTTCTAAAAAAAATAATCCATTAATTATCATTGTTCCATGAATATATTTTTAATTATAATATATAATCCATTTAGAAAATTATATATGTCGACAAAAATGAGATTTTAATATTCCTACAAAATAGTTGTAATATGTGGATTTAGATCTCCTCACAGTCCTATGTGTCCTCTATCATTATAATTTGTTAACCATATTCAACATATAGGTAGCCCTCTCCCAATTATTGGGTTGCTAATATATTCTATGTATTAAATATGAAAACCAATGGAAAGGGGTGTAGAAAATACTTTTAATCATGGGGAATGAATTTCTCTAATCTAATCCTCAAAAAAACAACTCGTTACTCACTTATTGGCGGTAAGTGGCCCAAATAAAATCTTGTTCTCATCATGGAACATCCTATTCATATTGCCTTTTTATCAACTGGTAGGAACCTATAAGGTTTAAATAATTTCATAATGATAACACATAGGATGGGAATGAAGCATCATAGTTGACTATTATATATTGATTGTGCCAACATGTTGATATAAATAAATGTTGTCTTAGATGTACGGGGTGAAGGATATGTAATTTTTTTACATGAGAAAGTATAATTTAGTTACACACTTATACTACTCTCCATGGTGGGATAACCAAAATTTAAACATCCTTAAAATTTTTTCCTTGAATTCCGAAACTACCATTTAAATGACTGTAAACTCCATTCTCCATCAATGTCACAACACCACTTGGATACTAATATAAAAACAATTGAAACCGTATAGGACCCACATATGTTATAAATAAGCCATGTGTTCCATCTTATACCTACCTTTAACAGTCCAAATTCTAGTTACAAACATTGAGTAGGTATATCACACAATATAGAAACACATATAATATAAAAAGTAACAACAATTATGCATCTTTATTTCAAAAAATATCTTGTAACACCAGAGGAATATATACATACATATATAAATGAACTATATACAACACATTAAAATGCCATTAAATATGAGAAAAAAGATATATAGAATTACTAATGGAACTGTACATTTAAAAAACCTTCAAATAATATAGATAAAGAAGGTGGAAAGATTCTCCTCACAGTATTTTTTCTTGGATCCACCTAATACTATATTTATCACCACAAGTATGATAAACAGCCATGTTCCACAATTAATTTCAACGAATATCCAGCATCCATCTCGAAAAAATACACACTAGATTTACTTTGAACAATACCAACTCCAAACCCTATAATAATTACATTGACACATGCCTTGTGTTCACAAGGCCAACATATTCTATACAACTAGATTAACCAAATGTGTAGGTATCTTCCATATATTCTCATATCTAACACATTAAAGTATTACCATATGGCGAATTAGGAGAGAATGGACCATTGATGTTTCCATAAATCCTAAATTTAATATTTAATTTAATACCATACCTTGAGGTCAACCAATGGGGTCCCAATGAGTATTATTTTTTCAGTTATATATGTATTTATGAGACTTTAAAACCACCATTATAGTGAAATAATCAATGAGGGGAGACTTCTAATCGGCAATGAATCATCATCAGTATAAGGAGTACCACACTATCTAGTCCACATAAACCATACAACCTGTGAAGAATATAATTTACCAATGATAAAAAACCCATGAAACCTTATAATAACTATAGAATAGGAATCCACACACTGGGATAGTGGGTGAATAATTAATGTAATAAGGGATCCCATGCACCAATTAGTCTCATAGAGTTGGGAATACTAAAATGATATATTTAATTTCATACACCATGAGTTTTTTGGGGAAATGATTGACACTATTTGACCATTAGGTAGATGATCACACACGTTGATTGGGTGGTGGGAAAACCAAAACCTACTAGATGATAGTTGAGAAATGGCCCATTTTCTAACACAAAAAATTCACTGATGTAAAAAATTAAAACCTCATAAACTTTATGTTCATAACTACTGAATATAAGAATCGACTCTAATGATGTATACTAAGAATATAAAAATATCATCTTTTAAATGTATATAGTTGTCATTATTTAATATGGTAATGTTATTCATAAGGAAAAATTCATAGGATAGTCTATTCATATTCTTCAAATAGATATCCCATGAGAAAATAGTGAAAAACACCAAACACATGTTATTTAGATTATATGACAAACCCTATGCATAATCTAGAAGGTATTGTCATACCAATCTCAAAGTGAAGTATGCATTTAAATATATTCTATAAACATCATATTTATAATGCTTCCCCACACCCTCCCTAGGTGGGGTAAGAAAATCCGCACATAATCTTTCCACTATCCTGATTATGATATCACATCGATTTATGAAAAACAAAAAAATCTAGAGTTCATTCATTTTGTCATCCAATCCAAGAAATGTTTATCTAGTTTGGTAGGGATTCTAATTTATCCTGAGGGGTATTACATGGCTATGGTAGGGTGAAATACATATCACCCCTCCTATTCCCCTCCTCTTACATAGTAGAACAACTAGCATTGATGTAGAAAGCCTCATCCATTCATTAAGGTGTCCCATTGAAAGCACAACACACCCATCCATCGGTGAGCATCCAAACAAACATGATTCTTACTATCCCCATGCACCACCACTTTCTTCATCCATCATTATCCATTATTACAGCTCATTTTTATAATTTTAAAGTATTTCATCTATATGGGGGACTATTAGTATGATTCTTAATGAATGATTAATGATGAATATTTATATAAAAATAATTTTTCCCTCAAATATAATAACATTTGTTATTATAAAAAAATATTAAAAATGAAAAAAAATAATCTAACACTAAATGTGAATAAATTATTTAATTAATGATGGTATCATTATTTTCATAAACTATAAATATTAAATAAATTTCTTCATATAAAATATTTAGAAGTAGAATAAATTTTGCAAAAAATATATATAGTAATTTTTACAGTCATTCTAATTATAATATAAGTCTATACATTAAAGGTACCACATATTTAATAATTTAATTGAATCCTCTCAGTACGTGTGAGTGTATGAAAATTCATTCAGTAAAACTAATTAAATAATGATATGTATTTAATATAGCATTATATTATACTTATAAATATTTTGAAAAAATATATGAAAATATGTATGTGTCGGGTTCCACTAGTATTGGTGAAGATTCATTATATAATTTCATGGTTTCATCAAATTCTTCATAATATTATCTTATAAATTCTTATATTGTGACTTTCAATTCCAAATTTTCATTCTAAAACTCCATGTTATTATAGAATATAATGAATATATAATGTTTTTACATAATTAAAGAGGTATAAATCATCAATAAATCAATTAATTTGTCTCCTCTAAAATTCAATTATTTATTAATTAATGTTCATATATTGGAAAAACCAAAGGAACTCCAATTAAAATGAATGTATACCACCGATGTATTAAAACTCATATTTTTAATGAAAACATGACATTTGATTATAAATATTGTGAATAGTTTAGATGAAATGGAAAAATGACATCAATTTTGTGTTTTTATAGTCTTGAGAACATCCCATTACACCCAATATTATATGACGGTGTGAAAATGGTTTAAAAACCACACCTTGGAATCAAAAGAATCATAAAAAAAATTTCCCAGGGTATTTTAGATGCTAAATATTATATTTTTGACTTAGGGAAGGGGTCAGGGCTTTAATATTTCAAAATAATTTTTTTTTTCAATGAGGACTAATCGAGGTCACTAAATCCACTAATATTTATATATAGACATAGTTAATTGGATAACTGAATGAATGAAAAGAATATTGTATTTGTAAATTTTTTCAATATTATTAAAGTAAAAAATAATATTTATAGAAACATTTTCAATGAAATATTAGTATTTACTTTTTCTAAGTTATATAATTTCAATAAAACTTGTTATTCAAGAGTATTATATAATTAATATGATTATGGAATTTAGTTTTATGATCTACTAAATGATATCTCTGATGTTTGGGGTTCAATGGAACATTAATATTTCATGTAATATTCTGGGAAATAGACATTTACAAGGTTCAAAGATAATGGTGCTAATATAGATCTCATTAATATTTTGGTTTTCAGGAATTTGAAATGTGAGCTCTCAATCCATGAAAAATGATTTACATCTTGAATATTGATCCAAATAAAACTATATATGTAGTTTGAGGCATATTGGTGAGGATTGGAATGTTGAATCTACCTATGAAACTATTGGTGATTTATTTGTAGATGGATAAGGATGATCCAATGATAAATGGAAATAAATTTGTAGCATTGGATTTCTAAATTATTGATTTTAAATAGGGGTTCCAGACTATCTAAATTAGATTAAACAAATCATATCATGGTATTTTTCAAGGAATCATATAACTAAATCATATATGATATTATATAAATAATCGAGCCATAAAAAACTATATAGAATATATAAACCATCCCATGGTTTTTTATTATGTAAATATATTGAATTTTAAAATGAAAATATTGGGGATAAAATATTCTTATTTGAGGAAGGATCATCAGAATTCAATTTTTTGAATGTTGTTCAAGTGGTGAAGACACTGAAATGTCAAATAAAAATGCAATTTATTAATGATTCATGATGATTTTTGTTGAGTAAATTTAATCAACCATTATAATATCGATAAGTATATTTAATGTGTATAGATTAAGATAATAAAATTTTCAGTCTTAGTTGAAAATGCTATATTACATCTATTTTAATTATTAAATATTTTTTTATGAAATAATTGTCCACTTAATTTATAGTATCACTTAATTTATAGGGTATTCCCCTAATGATTATACTAGTTGAACATTAAAGGAAAATATAATCATACATCATGGAAAGAATAAAAAATAAGGGCTATATTGTTCTGTTGTATATATCATAATTATAATAATTTTTAAATACATTAATAAATCATAATTTTCACCTACAATATTGGGTTCATAATGAAAATATGGAAACAAAATTGTGAGGAGATTGTTTACTATTATTTGTTTGTTAGTAAAAACTATTTTTGGAAATGAATATGCCAAAAAAATTAATGTGATGTATATTTTAATGACGATTTTCTTTATATAACAATGTAGTAAACATTACCATAATAAAAGGATTTAGAATTTTTTTACCAAAGTATTATGGTATGCTAGTGATGTTGATACATTCATTATTCATATGGCAAAATGTTAAGGATTAATGATCAGATATCACTCTCACATATGAAATGATTAAAACTATTTATATGATAAAACATTTAATTGATCATATGAATAAGAGGAATACATAGAATAAGTTATTAAAAAGTTTTTTAAATATATTTAGTTAATATAAAAAAACAACAAGGAGCGTTATAGGGATCAATATAAACCCGAATACTATATTATGACACAAGGTAGTTCATGATGACTTCGGGTTGAAACTCTATAACCCTAATATCTCCGCTTTCTTATTTACATGATGTTATCACATCATAAAAGAGAGATAATTCCCATATATATGATATGATAATTGGGAAAATGTTATTGATATACCTAAAAATATTGGATGTGTTTTGGATTCCCTTTATTTATCTTTATAAAAAATATTAGATGGATATCATTATATAACAGAGCCATTATTTTCGTACGATAATTCTATTTAAATTGTTTTTCATCTCCAATTTTCATGTTTAGTTATTCATGAAAATGTGTTATTGGGTACACAAATTCTATATCACATATTATTTCATCATTTAGTGTTAATAAACCACTTATAAACCAAACATTGTTTTCAAATGAAATATGTTTTGGTTTCTTTTAATTCTGGATTTAAAAATGAGGAACATATATGTTTAAATTATGTTATATGTTAGGGTAATACCATATGATACCTCAAAATTACATTATAATATAATATAATATTATTATAAGTATATAAAAATTTGATATATGGTAACATAATTTTATGAACCCCTTATTAAAAATATGTTTTGTTAATAAATTCTCAATAAGTTCCCTAATACAACATATTGTGCTAACATATATTTCATCCGAAATTATGAAACTTGAATGTCATTTTTCCATTAACCTACAATATGTTGAATATAAAAGTAATGTGGGGTAGGATTAAAATTACATTTTGAGAATGTATAATTTTTAAATTTAAAAGAAACATAAATGGTTAAATTATTAATCGTTCCTACTCCTAGAAAATCCAACATGAAAATTTTATATTTATGGACACTACTTGAATACCCCGGAAATATATAGTTTTATAATTGAATTCCCAACTATATATCCCACTATAAGTAAATAGTCATTATGTCTCTTCCATGTTGGTGATTTTAGCAAAGTACATCCTTGAACTCTTATAAACATTACCGACTTATACCAAACATCTTAATTGAAAATGAAATTTTTTTGAGGGTGAACATATTTCTAGAGGAATGTTTATAAAAATAAAAAATATATATTCATTTAATATTGTATAAAATTAATAAATTGTTTATAAATGAGTGATTTTATTTTAAATTTTTAAATATTAATGATATTTTAAATTTCACATTTTTCAGAATAAATTAATTAAATTTTATTTGAAAATATTATAAAAAATTTAACTAATATTAGTAACATAATTTTAAATATTTTTTCAAATATTATATGGAATACTTATAATTTTTTAAGAAATTTTTTATATGGAATTTAAATTTCTTATTTTCATAGGGACTAAACATTAAAAATAATTCTTAAATATATATATATTTTATTTAATTATTATTTTTTTTAATATATATATATATATTAATTTCTAAAATGAATGTGTATTATTGAGAAATTGAATACTCATAATCATCTTTTTTATATATTTGACTTCGTTTTTAATGATATTGATATCATATCATTGTTATAAAATGTAAATTGAATTCATAATAGAAATTAGACTATAAATATTACATAGTTCATGAAATATTGTGGTTTAATATAAACTTCCATATAATGAAGAATATTAAAGAATTCGTATTGAAATAAATACAATGTGTTTATTTCAAAATTATGGATTTTAGTTAATTATAGATATAATTTTAATATGTTTTTAGTTATAAATATTTATAAATTTCTCTTAAATGGTTTTCTCAGGACAAAATATATAAAATTTAATTTATTGAAATTTTTATTCCTTGATTCATTTATAGTTATATTTTTTTGATATTATAAAAATGATTATTAATTATTTTATGATTCTAAATTACTTTATACATAATTGTTACACCTTTAATTACATGCTAGGACTTCCAAAAAAAGACTAGTTTTTTTTTAATTAGACAAAACAATTAATTTCATTAATTATCTAGTTTTTAGTTTTTGATTATAGTTTTTCCATAATAGGTTTTAGATTTATTATTATTTAATTATCTATGGAATAATATCTTAATTAATTGAGGTACTTATTGTTGGAATTCCCACTAGCGATGAGTTTTATTAAATATTCTAAAAAGATGGTGGTTAGAAATTTGACACTATGGTATTTCACAGGTGGATATTTTCAATATCAAATTTCTGTAATCCTATATATTAGGAGATAATGTACAAGATCCAAAAAATAATTATGGAAATGTAGGAATATATATGGCTCATTTATTTATCGATGTAACACAGACATTTGTGTTGTCTAATGATTTTCACATCAATATGAATTGAACATATTAATTTATTTAAGGAAATATGATTGAATAGATAAACTTTATTATGAATAAAATCATAAGTAAATTAACATGATGAAATATTGAGATAAAAATTCACATAAAAAAACTATGTGTGACATTTCATCAAATGTGTCACTTTTCATGACCAAGATTATCGAGTATGGGTGATCCTAAGAGACAGCTTCTCGTGAATTGTCCTCTATGAGGAAAGAAAGTAATTATGCTACCATAATGGTTATGGGCAGTGTTATTTGTTTTTAATTGAGCTACAGAAACTATGAAACATTACAGATTAGGGTAATAGGGATATAGTGTTATATTTATTCATATAATGGATTGTAAAAATTATACCCACTCAATTATCCAAGAATCATAACTTTTTGGATTTGTATAACTCCTTACCTAATAAATGAAGTATTATTTACTGAAGACATTATGTAACTCATACTAATATATGGATCTTAAACTAGTAATGGATGAGATCTATTTTAATTGGGACATCATATTAGTGGTATCATGATTAATAAAAAATCAAAAGAAAATCATTCAAAACATTAAAATTATATAAAAAAATCTTAAATTTTATATAAATTAATTTTTATTAATAGTGGTTATCATTGAAGTGAATATGTAAGTGGGAAAATCAAAAGGTATAAAACTATTTAGACTAGAAACTAAAGAAATGGTTATAAATGTAAGGGGAGGTAAATGAGTTTGAGAAACACATTTATAACTACAAAAGTGTATAAATTAACTAAATTGTGATTTTATATTTTAATTGATAAACTGATACATTTTTATGAAATATTTCTCTTTAAATAATTTTAATTCGTCAATAGCTTTCCTTTCTTTCAACCATGAGTTTAAATAAACCATGAGACACTTCCAAATGAGTATTACAACCTATTCATAAAATTTGAGCAAAAAATATTAATTAATAATTTATGAAACCAAATTAATGTTATATCTAAATATGAATGTATTGATATGTTCTTATAAATTAATCACACTATTTTAGTAAAATCACTTCATTCGTCAAAAGTGTATTTTCTTCAAAAAATTGTTTCTATTATTGTTATTAATGAACATTAATTTTTAGAATTTATATAAAATGTAATTCCCAAAATTAATTAAATTTTAGGAATTCATAATTAAATAATTATGAATTCAAATTTACTTGAGAAAAATTATTTTTTAAGGAATATTGAAAATAATATTTTTATAACATACTGTATTTTATTTTAAATTATTTACAAGGTAAGGTTATGTTTTAGAATAGTTTTAAACATTAATTAGTTCATAAAAATTTAAAATAATACATTAATGGGATTTTAAAAGGATTTATTACATTAATTTATTATAAATACATTATATATTTTAAAAGATATTTTATTTTAAAAACTATTTCTCATCTCCATTTACCAAATTTATTTCAATTAAATTATACAGATTCTATTCTTTTAATTTGGAGGAATTGATAAAAAATTATATCTATAAGGTAAAAATTTTATGAATATGATCCATTTATTATTTCCCATATGAATTGTAACCTTATTAAATTTGGTTACCATGGTAAAAAGTAAAGTGGGAAATTTATGTTAATGATTAGATGATAATGACTATAAAATTACTAAAAAATGCCAAATTTTTATCGGATGAAGATAATTCAACCCTTCACACATAAGGATATAAATTGAGTTATTTAATTGAAATGTTTTCATGAAAATGACTTATATAGTATTTAATTCAATGAAACTCAAAAAATGTCACTTTATATGTCTTAAATATTTCTTATGTTTCCACATGGGGAAAAAGATATGATATGAACATGTCTAAATGCAAATTTGTAACTTAATAAATATATTTTCATGATATAATATTTTATTAAAATTTTGGGGCCACATAGATGAGATTATGATATATATAATATATTATTTTATAAAAATTTAACCCTGTCACATTCATGTTTTAAATATTACGTCATTTTTAATATAGTATTACACAATATATAAATTCTAATATAAATATATTTTTGAATTCCATATAATTTTTCATCAAAATCATATTTTTATTTTTATTTTATTTGATAATAAAAATATATTAAATAATTAAAAAACATAATGTAGTAATTTTTTTAATATTGGAAATGTATAATAAATGATTAAAAGAAATTAAAAAAATATAATTTTAATTAATTAAATTTTTAATGAATTTATTAGATTACCTTTACCTTAGAGGGATATCAATTTTTTTTGAAGATAACTTCTTTTAATGATATTTTTAAAAGTAAAAGTAATGAATATTGTAAAAATTGACACTAAGGATATTTTATCAAAATGAAATTCTATTATAATAATTTAAAATGATAAAAAATATATAAAAATAAAAATAATTAAATCATGTCAAAAATATTGTAAATTGTTTATTTATAGTCTAATTTATAAAATATAATTCCAAATTATATCCTTTTATTTTTTATTTTTTTACATATGTTAAATGTTAAATGTGTTAACTTAATTTTAATAAAAATAATAAGTTTTAAAATAATACCAAATCATATCTAAACTCTATTGGATAATGAGATAAAAACATTACCTCATTTTGAATTTAATTATATTGACTTTTTTGTTGTTTTTATTTATAATTATATTATTATTAATTAATACTTTTTAAAATAAATAAAAATTTCCCCTCACCTCAATTATAAAAAGGAACCTCCTGCTACACTTCTATACATTACATTGAGCCTTCTCGTTCGAACATACCCTAAAAATTTCCCTTATAAACATCCAAATACACATTCTAGAGGTTTTATTCATAAAAAAAAACTTAGTTTCCCTGATAGGATATATAGAGGATTTACTCGAATAAATAGATAATCATATTTACCAGCTCTTTCAATATTGATTCTTCTTCTACAACCATCCAATGGAATACAAAATAACCACATATTAATACATACAGCTTACCATCTCCATGTTGTTGAGTAATCTATTTTTTCATCACCACATTATGTGCATGGGTGTAAAAATGTAAATGATATACATATATATATATATATATCATAAATTTATATTAATTATGGGAATGAATACAAAATCCTATTTCATATAATTTCACCATTAAAGGACGGATAACATTTCTCTAGTGTACGTACGACATACCATCTCCATGACATTATGTGATTCATTTTCCATGTTTATAAATCAATAATGATTATATAAATGTATATAATGATTAAATTTGTGATATACTACTTTAATATCATTCTGGAGATGATGGAACTATATCCTATTCATGGGAACATGGAGTTATATGAAAAAACATGAATATGAAAATGAAGTAGTTAAAACATGTGAGAGGGGTAATAATTAGATTTAATTATCAAGCTGGGGATTACATAAAAAAATAGGACCATATATAATTTCATAAATATTAATATTGATCTATTATATATTAATAATATCCATTAAACCATTATATATGACGATCAAATATGCACAATGGTAATTCATCCTATGGTAAGGGTTATTTATCATTCTCATTATTAATTGGTATTGTTTATAACTAATTATATACTGGGAAATATTTATCATCCACATCCATGTTTCTTAAATAAATTAAAACATATTTTTATTAATTTAATATAATTTTTTGAATAATTTTTTACCCATATATGATGTTTAACTTATCAGTTTAAATGGAATCTTTTTTACATTTTCCAAAAAATATGGTTTCTGACTATTCGAAAAAATGTACTAAATGACTATACTTTTCATCTTATATAGCATGAAATTTTTTTATTCTTTATTTTTTACATAATTACATGAATCTTCCCTTAATTTATTAAAATTTTAGTTTTAAACAAAATGTATTCTTTTAAAATTGTGTGGAATTTAATGAAAATAAAAAAATTTCAAATAAAGAAAGATGTATTCCACAAGAATTATTTTCAAGAGATCACCAAAATAATTTTCCATTTATAATGAAATAATTTAAAGTCACATATTCTTATTGGAAATATTTTTAAGGATATTATCCCAATTATTTATAATATTGTTTTTTGTTTATGTTGGAAGGAAATTTATGAAACAAATTTATTTTCCATCGGTTATTTTACTATGAACTATTGTATTTGAAACCATTTTATTTTTATGGGTTCTGATATAATGAGTATATTATGTCCTTATGGAATAAATATGAATAGTTTTCATTTAGTGATATGTGACACCTATATCTATCCCCAATTAATTTTTTAAAAATTTAAATCTCTAGAGTAAGATAAGACTAGAACAATAAGTGATCTTGGCATAGTAATATAGGGTTAGAATGGGGATTGAACGTGATGCAGTGAACGAATTTTTCCACTATGATGGTCTTGGAAATGTTCCTATATTGTTATTGGAATAATTTAACATTCTTATCTTCAATCCAAATGTCAATTTATTATTTTATGCTCTCATGTAATATATTCATTGATTCTTTATCAACATATATGATTTATCCAATGACATGATATCCAGATATTCGATATGAATGATTTAAATTTCAAAAGGTTTATTTATTTTCTATTGTCTTATTATTAATAAATGATTGAAATATCCATTTTTTACCCTTACAAATCATCTGACCTCAGCCTTTCATTTGTTTATTTTTCTTTGGATATGAAGAAATAGATTAATTAAAATTTTTCAAAAGGGGTTCTAGTTATAATGGAATTAGTGGGAGGTGATTTACGTGATTTATGTATTAGATGTTTATCTATTTATGTTTCTAAGCACTATAAACAAATATAGTTATGTAATGGTTTTGTTGTTTTAATAAATTCATATTATTCTATTTAGATAGAAAAAAAATTTATGAAATCGTTGGGCTATTAATGTATGTATAAGTGAAAGGCTTAATAACACTATAGATACTAGGATTATAATACCTTACTATAAACACAATCGATAAGTCTAAATATAGGATAAAATGGAAGAGATTGGTGATAATAATAAATAAGCAAGAAAGATACCTAAAGTGTGCTGAATCGATCTTTTATAAGTAATTTTAATGATTATATAGTTTTCCCTGTTTTATTAGTGTTTCTAAAATTATGAATATATGTTTTAATATGTGAATTGAACCTCAAAGAACAATTTTAATACTTAATGTGATAGGTAATGTAATTATTTTCATCATGAAAACCCTAATATTATGGAATATGGAATTAAAAATATTGATTATATGATCTCGAAAAACTCCCAATAATTAAATCACACTGGACATCCAAGTTATAAATGGAAGAAAATAAGTTCATTGGAGTCCATTATTAGGAGGTGTCAACATTCTATTAATGGTTCTTTTTATTCAGTAGTGACTGAATAACAGACCAGTACCATTGAAAAGATTGTATTCATTCTATAATGTCCTTAACATGATAACATAATTTTCTTTTTATAACATTTGTATGGTGAAGTGGATCAATGGTAGAATTATATCAGGAATTCATGTCATTGAGATGAAATTGACTCTGTGGAATGAGATGACATCAAAAAATTATTTTTTTAATAAGTACATTCCTCATATTCATCGAATGAAAATAGAGGGATTCCCTCGAGATTAAGAAAATGTACATTGTTTCTATTGGTACAAATAAGTAAATGTTGACAAGACATCCAAGGTATGCTTTAAGAATTATAATAAAACCTTATAGTTAGGTTGATTTAATCATTAGTGGATTAAAAACACGTTTTTTAGGGGAGTTTTCCATAAGGGACTTCAATATCTACAAGGAAAGCATTCAATGTACTCTTAAGGTTGACATGGATATTTGAGTTTACCATAAAAATTAAAGTTATTATAAGAAGTGGATATTGTAATTAAATGAAAAATATAAAATCCATAGTTAATCGATGATGATATTTACTTTATGATCATTGTGGAATGGAACATATAGGAAACAATCATAAGGGGAATGATAAATTTTTTTTGGTGGGAATGATGTCCATCTAGAAATATATAGCTAATGTGATTGGATAAATATAGATAATGATGTGGATAGAGAATAGGTTATACACAATTCACCTCCCACACTTCAATGCTTTATGTGAAAATAAAACTGGTAATTATGTTAACTAATTCCCAAAACTGAGGGTTATCTATGCTAATCAATGTTAGTAAATTATTTAGGATAAAGGTAATGAAAAATAATATGTAATCACAATTGGTGACATGGATGTACTAAAATGAATTGATTAATGGTATAATTACAATCATCTCTAAAAAAATTTATTATGGATCCACTAACTGTTTTATTTATAAATAATTTTCTAATTCTATTCCCATATTACTGTGATAATTTGATGTTTTGTTAGCTGTGAGAACTCTTAATGGTTAAATGACTGTATCACCAATTTATAATTTGTTTCTTGTTGACGTTTTTGGAAATGATCTTCATAAAATTCTTGTGATCCTTCCTTTACTTGAATTCAATTAAATTTTTGGCCTATAGTGGATTTCACTCTATATGTCCCATGTGAATTGATGGGAACAGGAAGCTAAATTTTATATTCTCAATAAATCCATGATCAACTTTCTAAGGAAGGAGTAATATGACATTATAATGGAAATGAATTCAATTTTGTGGGTATTAATTATTATAAATAAATGTTATCTATCATAGAAGGTCGGGGAGGAAGTTTCCATTAAAGATACACCTATTTTATAGATGAATTTCAATTCATTTCAAAATTAATATTAAGGTCTTCCTATGAATCATGATGTTCTGTTTTCAATAGAAATCATACCATACCCAATTCATATTTCAGTGAACCTATAAAGAATTTTCCTTATTTAGTTACATTATTTGATGAAAAAACTCCATGAGAATCATGAGATAGAATTTTTCAACCCAAGTGTGTCACCATGTTATGCACTTATTATGCTAGTTAAGAAAAAATATGGATAAATGGGACTCTAGATTAATTATTGAGAATATAACAAATCACATTCTTGAAAAATATCATCTTCCCATATTGATGACTTATTTGATCCACTATGTGGAGGTCAATATTTTTCTAAGATGGGTCTTCATTCTGGATATCATAAATTATCGGTGACCAGGGAGGATATACCCAATATATAAATCCATCCATGGTATGAACATTGTGAATTTGTATTTATGAATTTTGGTTTTAGAATATACCCAACTATATTAAATGATTTATGTAATTGAGTGTTTTGAGACTATCATTATTAGTTTTTTGTAGTATGTAGATATTATATTTTTGTAAATTAAATGGTAAAGGAATCGAATGATGTTCAATAAAGGATTCTACTAAATATATATACACAGGAGTTGTTTAATTATAAACTTAAACAACTATTAATTTGGGCTTTAGATTTTTTACATGTGGGTTCACATAATCTCACTATAGTGGAAATCTATGGATCCAGTGAAGATGGAAGTTATTGAAAATTTTCCTTGTATATAATTTATCACAATGATCTGATGATTTATTTGTTTGTCTATATATTTTTGATATTTTGTGAAATATTTCTCAAAATTATCTAATCCACTCACCATTTGGATTCAGAAAGGAGTTATGTTCTTATGGATGATGGAATTCAATTTAATTTAAAGAGATTAAATGAAGGTTAGTCAGCGATCCTATTATCACACTAACCTATTGTGGATAATTCTTTATAGCATACAATTATGCATCAATGATGGATTTTGGATGCTTTCTCCTAAAAATGATATGTTGATATATTATTCCTCATGAAAATTAAAAATCCATTAGAAATATTTAACAACTCATGATTTGAAGTTATCTAAGGTAAGTTTTGAATTTAATATATGGAGGAATTATGTTAATATAGAATTTTGTGACTTATATAATGTTAAAATATGTTTTGAGTATTATTTCACAACAAATTATATTAATATTTGCCAAATATTTTTGTTGTGGTTGATTAAATATTATGAATTCTCAATACATTACTTCCCTTGGAATGACAACAAGGTTTTAAGACATTTGATTCGAAAGGAACATGATATACTATCTATGATGAGAAAAAAAAGATATCCAATTTTTATGAATTATTAATGTGTGGATCTAAAAATCATAGTGCAAGGGGATAAATCTTATCTAGCTCAAATGAAAGTTCTACCTCAAATAAAAAACATGATTAAGGAGGCACATAAGGAAGATATAGGCCACCCAAAGATTGTGAGAAATAATTATAAGTTGAACATTGATTTTGATGGAATATTATAGTTCTAGAACCCTGTTTGGGTCCCTACCATTCCAATTTTAATGAAGGAGATTTTGGATGAGGCTCATAATTCATTATTCACTATTCATCTCAGGAGCACTATGATGTATAGAGACCCGAAAGTGTATTTTTCTTGGGTAAGCCTAAGTAAATATAGTGTAAAGTATGATATTTGGTGCTTGGGTTTTCATCATGTTAGGTCTAGGAGACAGAATACTAAGGAAATTTTACATCCATTACCCAAACCAGAATGGATATGGGAAAACATAACTATGGATTTGTTTATCATACTTCCCGGAACATCTAATGTCCATAATACTATATGGGTTATCTTTTATGGGACTATGAAGAAGAAGAACATCATTTCCATCATAAATGTTTTATATCATGATTCTATTTACAAAATATATATTAAGGAAGTAATGATATTTCATAGATTACCACATTCCATTTTATCTTATGGAGATCCAATGATTAACATTATGTAATAGAAAAGTCTTCATAATTCTCTAGTTATAGTGTTTTGTTTCAACTGTGTGTATCATTCTAATACAGATTGTAGGTTTGAGAGAAAAATTCACACATCTGAAGATAGGTTGAGATATTTTTACATGGATTGTAATGGTGTTTTGTATCAACACCGACCTTTTGTACAATTATATTACATCAATAGATTTTACTACAATATTTGGATGGATCCATTTGAATTACTCTATTGTAAGACATGTGGAGCTGCATTATACTGAAAGGGAGTTGGGAAAAGAAATCTACTAGTATATTATCTAGTGAAGGAAATAAAATAAAATTTCATATCTATCAAGAGAACATAATATTAACTCGGAGTCTAAGAAAATGATATGCTAATAGTAAATGAAAATATATAGATTCTGTAGTGATAGAAAATTTACTTCTATGAATATCTCATGTTAGGAGATTAATGTTATTTAAAAATAATTTAATATTAATCCCTAGAAACATCTATCCTTTTATCTAATGACTTTACTTTTAATGATTTTTTATAAAATATTTGAAAAAAAACATGAGACTAAGAGATGATAAAGCGTGAGATTCCAAGGCACGGTGTGCCCAGAATAGTCCATCAATAAATGATAAAATTTTAAATAGTTTTTATATGTGATTTTTTGTAAAATGTGGAATAACTCTTAAATAGTTACCTAGAGAAGAAATATAAGGGAAATATTCCCTTTAGGATGGTAGGTTCGACAAAACATTAGTCAGTGCGGGCCTCTATTGTGAAAACCTCAAAATGGGGAAACCATAAAAGAAATTTAAATAAATTAATTTTAATTTTCAAATCCTTGTAACTCATGAATGGTGACTCAGATTGAAAATATGATACTACAGTTGAGTTCATGAGGAAGTTCTTTCCTTAGGTAGATCCAAAAATTGGTCATGGTGGGCCAAGTGTGGAATGTAGTGTTTCATACATAACCAAAAATAAAATAATTAAATAAAGATTATATTATTTTCAAATCCTAATAACTCATAAAAGGTAACTTGGCCTAGAAATTATAGTGTACCATTGAGGTTGTGATGGTGTTATTTTCTTAGGTGGGGCCAAACCTCGTTCAGCACGGGTTGAAGGTAAATGTTATCTTTTCGAATTTTGAAGAAATATAAAATATTATTATGAAATATTATTTTATCCAAACAAAATTTTTGGCTACAATGCAATGTTGAGCCCACTATTAAATTTCATAAATGAAATAGTGAAATGAAGTTGTTACTCAAGATTAATAAGAAAGATATTTATTGGTGTAAATTAAATAGTGTAACAACGCAGTGACTCAGCATAGTATAAAAGCTAAAAAGAATTTCCCACATTTAATTGTTTAATAGAGAGATGATATTTTTGGAATAATATTTGATTTTCTCTAAGCCTCTAGAAGAATGGCATTGACTAGTAGAAAATGACGACGACTAAAAAAGGAGAACAAGTTCCTTCTTTCCCTTAGAAGGATCCCAACACCAATGATAGATCAAGGAATGATGCACAAAAGTGGTGTAATCATTCATAACGAATGATCCAATATTTAGTTAGGGGATTTATTAAATTTTGATCTGGTTTCCCCATTCACTCTTTCCAAACGATGAATGAAGATCAACATACTAACTGGTTGATCCAAATATCATTCATTCTTGTTGGATGGGTTGAATATTGTGGTACATGAACTGTATGAACCTGGTAATTACTCCCATCCCAGTTTACATCTAATGGGACAAACAATGGGCGAACGAACAAAGCCATCATCTATTCCCCATGTTTTCTTAGAGCACTTCCTACCCCCTCTTGTCGTAATTTGCTGACAGACCCCCATGGTCACATTGGAATTCTCTGAGAGGTTCTGAATGCCACCAGACCCCCAAATTGATAGCGATAAGACATGGAAAACATAGTAGTTGTGGAAAAGACCCGAGGATCCTGAAGATGCATGAATATCAATGGTCGATGCACCCGTGCAGGTCTGGTGGCCCATAGAAGAATCTTCCAATGGGAAAGCACCTAAAAATGTAAATTTTTGGAGGTCACACACAACAACAGCACACTATGGTTGTGGAGGACACCAAAACCTATGTTGTGGTATGGCAGAAAAGGGTCACCATCAACATCCAGTAGCAGGGTCTTCGGTGTATGCAGAATCAAGTCATGTCACGCGGCCAGAGACCTGTAGTCTAGAAAGACCATGCTAAGAGGGTCCTGCAGAATCCCATGGGGTAGTAATGTAGAGATCTCACTGCATTGACTAAGAGCTGAAATGGTGATTTCCCCAACATTTGGGTGTGGTATGTTGGCCCACACCCAGTGGGCCGATCTGGAGATGGTGGGTCGGACCTGGGATACATCTAGCTGAACCCACTGCCCAACAAGGAATACCCCTGACCCAGCCAGTAAGAGTCGGGACTGGATGTTGTCGAATCCATCATGGGCCCATATTGTGTGGGATCTGAGTCGGGTAGGATCCAATGGGTCGGCCCAACTAGGTCAAACCAAACCCGTACCCAAGTGGCCCCTTTTTAGTAAAATGACTATAACTTCCAACATGTGTGTTCGATTGACAATCCATTTGTAGTTATGGAACACTCACGAAGATAAGGTTGCATTGTCATAATGCATTTGAGTTTCAATGAGGTTGGAATATTTCTTATTTCTTGAGGAATTGATTCTCCTAGAATCAAGAGCGCTATAAGGGGGAATCATGCGACTAGCCGTGATGAGAAGGAAGTGGTGAGTGGATCTTACTGTCCTAGAATACTGGGGGACCATAATGGCATGTATGTTGAGTGGACCTTTATGGATCGACAGACAAACATAGAGGACCACAGTGGCCTAAATGATGGCCGAAACTCAGTGGATCGTTAGATGAGTGGACCTTAATGGCCTAGTAGATGAACTGACTTCAGTGGCCTAACAGGCGAGGGGACATCAGTGGCCTGGTAAACCTGAGTGAAGAATGGACCTCTGAGGTCTGGTAAAAGATAGAAACATAGGGGCCTTCCAGACCTCATGGACTCATCAGGGGTGAGTCCCTCAACAGAACCAAATGTTCATATTTTCGACTTATAATCGTTCTTTTTATACATTAGGGTATTCTTGTGTGATAAGACACTAGTAACTCTCATGAAAATACTTATTATATGTTACAAATTTGGTACCTATTTGGGATTTTTCCTTTTGTATTCAACTGTGGTATACCTTTGTGGGTTGGGTTCCCTACTGAGTGTTGTTTTACTCACCCCTGTATGGGATTTTCTCGCACGTATCTTGTCTTGTACTTATGTTCGACACTTTTATGGAGTCCTTGGTGGATGAGGCCCAGATGTTCCTTAGAGTGACTCGAAAGACTAGATGTGATTCTGTGACTTCATATAATTGATTTTGTACCTAAATTTCAGGTAGGTATTTCTTCAAAGGAGTTCCATTGATTTGCAAATTTACTTTTATGTTTCATTTGGGCTTGTCATCTGGCCCCATTTACCATAATTTTTTTATTTTATAAACATTTATATGATTACATTGTGTGTTTTCCTTCCAGAATCTATGATTTGGAGTTCTTTGTGAATGTACCAATAATTTGGAAAATGACTCCCATTTATTTTGGATATTCCTACTTGGGGTTAGTCTCCAACCACTAGCATATGAGATGCGGGCACGGGGTAGTCACGACATGGGCCACAGGGGACGAGTCATGAAATATTGGTAAAAAAGGAGGCCAGTTCAACCTTAATAACCCATATTGCTTGATGTTTATTTGGGGAAATAGTGTTATGTTATTAGAGTTCATCATTTAGTCAATGGAATCTAGTGTTGGTGCAACGGGTGACATATTCATACACCAAGACCCTAAATTATGGTTTTTGACATGGTAAAGTAAAATTCTAGTTGTAGGAAAACATTATGGTACATGCATCATATAGGAATGGGTTTAGTTTTATATTTCATTCTTATGTCATATTACCAAGTATATTCTATTAATCATGGTACATCTTGTTTTGTTTCTAGAGGTTATCACACAAACATTTAGCCAAGATTCCACTATATGATTATGATAATGATATGCCAGGTGGTGAGATTGGTATAAGGGTATGTACCAAATACAGCACCACCAGGTTGTGTTCTATCTATACCACAACCAGTGGATTATCACATTGTATTCATAGTACCACTGGATGAGATGCACGAGATGAGCGGACATCACATGTTTCAGCAATACAGACCCCACAGGTTCCTAGGAGAGCCTGATGTATATGCATTTAAGGACTTGCATGAGGTGGTGACCATGTTTTTCATCATGTAAAGACACTATTAAATCAAATGGTTGTCTTGGAACTGAACCATCATAATGGCTCAGTAGGGCGATGGTGGGGTTTAGATTACCCGATCGTATGATGTGGTGACTCTTTCATGGGAAGAGAAAGAGAACCTTTCACCTATAAGGGTCTCATTTTATAACAGATAAGTGTTATGTGTGCCTAAGTTCTTCTTTTTCTTTGGAATGATGACATGTCAGTACATGACTATTCATTTAGGCATACAGAACATTCAATGTACTCGATGAATATGATACGACTAATGCTTTAGGGATTTTAAATCCAAGTGATATGTTTTTATGGATATTCATGATAGAACTATTCCTATGTGCATTACACCTTATTATATAGTTCTATAAAGAATGCATGTGGTTGAAAGTCCCTTGGCATAGTAGATGATACTAGTGGATGTCATCCTTGGGAAAGAAAGAAGTAGATATCAATCTCAGAGACATGGATGTGTGAGACATTCGGAGAAGGTGTCACAAGATAGGGGGTCTATAGCTCAGGTCTCCTAGAATGATTCTAGTCATCCTAGAAAGAGGTAATTCTTATCAAAATACGGTAGGAGACATCTAACTAGTGATTTTCCCTCTTATTGTGATGATAGTGGAATAGTGGATGGGCCACTAGGGAGGAGATAGTGACATGAATAGTTTGATTTGTACGGTGGAAGATGTAGAAATGAATAGAGGGGATCAAAATTATTTGGTGTAAATTTAGACATGTTACATCCACAACCTCAATATAGTCCATACTAGGCTCACGGAGCTGGAGGACAGGGGAAGGGTGTAGCTGCATGCAGTCAAGGAATATGACCCAAGGTCTCCCTTAATGATTCGATGTACGGTCTATGCCTTCTATTATCAACCATATTAATAGACATGGGTTCAATTAAATCATTCATTTCATGAATCATTTTCAAGACTGAGAGTTTATGATTAAACTATTGACTTGACCCTTACATCAGGAGATACCTTTGGAAAGAGATTCGATAATAACACTTATATAGACCATGTGATCTGACCCTTGAGGCAAGTGTTTCAGTGGGAACCTCTTGGTGGAAGTTTGAGGTGTTACGATGTCAGCATGGGTATGGACTAGTCATCCATAGTGCATGCTCATATTGAGTATTTTAGGAAAAATGATATAGTATGTCCACGACATTGGAATGGTGTTTTCCTTGTTCGGAGAAAAAAGGAACTCATGGAGTACATGATAAACTCATGCATTGGCACATGTATCCAGTCATGCTTGAGATTACGATCCTTACCGATGTTTTATTTTATGTTTTTTATTTTCATTTCCCAAACATGGGGGAAGAGTACGGGGACGTATTTCAAGAAGATGTTTCCATGATTACCTCCCAGAAGGGAGATGGAGTTCTGCATTATTATACACCCTTAGATGGAACTGATTTCAATATCAGTATATCAGATAGATTTCAAAGTTGTTCAAATGATGATGTTTTAGGTGGGGGGGATTGCAGAGGAAGGTCTTAGTAAGACCCAGTGTTCAATGTTATGTGTGGAATACTGAAACTTTAACCATGTGTACGAGGAGTATGAGTACCCACTACCAAAGGGAGGATGAACACATTAATCAGATTAAAATGGAAACCTATCAAATGGATAGAAATGTTCCAGTAAGATTTTTAGCAGCTAGGATAGATTTTAAAGGGTCCACTGATCATGTGTTGGCAGTGGTAGTCTTCGCATTGAATACATGTAGGCACTACCTTTTGGGTAGAAAGATTACCATAAAATCTAACCAGAAGAGTATCACGTATATATCATCTCAAAAGGATTTGGACTTGAGACATAGTCACTGGTGGTGGTTCCTCCAAGACTTTGAATTCAATGGATTCTATACTCTTGTTAAGTGGGTACATGGTATAGGATGCACTCAGTAGGAGATCCAGTTCGATGTTTGTGAATATGAAAACAGAGTAGTTGGCTTGGTTACAGTTATCCTACATGGATAAAGACGTTGCATTTTACCTCCAATTGGAAGTTGTTACCCATCTACTATTAAATTGAGTCAGGGATGCACAACACAATAATAACATCTGTGGTTCATTAAGTGCCCATTTTTTCATGGGGAATACCCTTGATGGATATTAAAAATGTTGGGAAAATGTTGTTCTTTTTAGAGGATTCAAATTAGTAGAAGTGGATTCCTAGTGTGACGAGATGCAATAAGATATTGATGTGGGTGTCATAGAGGATTCTGAAGATGATAGAATAGGTTAAAGGTGGGATTAACTATTGATATAAAGGATGATAGATTGTTTAATCAGTTTTATTATTTGTCAAAACACCGTGTAGAGCCCCATCACTTATAAAAGTTTTCTATTTTCAATCTTATTGCTCCAAGAAGGGGGTGAGGAAGGATATTTGTAGGCTTTGTGATCATTTTATCACGTACGTTTTGGGGACACGGTACTATCTGGATGATCGTTGACCAACTAATCGTGTCAATCACTTCATTCCTTTTTGTAACAGAGTCCCATAAAGATCATGGGATTCCTCTACATGTATGAGATAATTCAAATCCACATAGTCCTAAAAATTATACTCTCTATTCGAGGTGCATTAATACATCCCGATTGTGGAATGGATTGTAGGAGGCTTTTTAGACTCAGCTACACTTGAAAAAAGATTTCCACCCATAGATAGACGACCTAATGGAGAAGACCATTCAAGTCCTAGTGAACATTCAACATGATACATCCTCGATTTTGGATACAATTGGGAGAATCACCAATATCTAGTGGATATTGCGTACAAAAACAGCTACCAATCCACCATCAATATGGCACCGCTTGAAATCTTGTACAGGTGACCATGTAGGTATCAACTTTTTTGAACTGACCTCGGGGTGCCAGTGATCATGGTAACATAGTTGGTGAATGCTACTACAGAGTAGGTAAAGCTTATCTAAGAGTGGATGAAGATAGAACAGAGTTCTCATAATTCCATTACTAATGTGAAATAGATACCCTTGGTGTTCGAGGAGGATGACCAATTGTTTGTTCGGGTCTCTCATCGATGTGGTATACATAGTTTTGGTCGGGGCGAGTACGACATTGACAAAAGGGATATTTTTTCAATTTGTCTGATGTTGATGGAGGACTGAAAGGATATTACCCTCTATGGGTGATATATTCCCCTAGTATCTGTTTATTGGTACAACAAAAATCCCTAGGAGAGCACCTGGGAGTATGAGGATTAGGTTCATGCTTGTACCCTCATCTATTTAGGACACCCTTACTCTGGATTTTGGGGATATAAATGAATAAGTTGGGGAATAATTAAGGAATCTAATATTCTTAGTTTTATTTTTATAAAATTTCTAGAAAAATTATTTGGCATGGTGCTAAGACGGCATACGATTATGAGGCCTGATGTGATTGTAAAAGTTGGTTGAAAAATGTTATGTTATTAAAGAACACACATGTGATGTTTTCCAGAAAATATGGAATCACTCTTTATGGGTTCTTGGACCAATAATTTGAAGGAACCATTTTTTTCAGGTTAGATGGTATACTGTAGGCATGACTTAAAATAAGTTGGTGTGGGACTTCAATGAGAAAACATGAAAATAGTATAACCATAAATAATATAATTAAATAAAATTATTTTATATTAAAATTCCATTTAACTCACAAATGGTGACTCAGATTGAAAATACTAGACAAACATTGATCTTGTGAGGAAATTCATTCCTTACGAATTGTCTAACATTGGCTGGCACATGACAACTGTGAGAAGTAGTTTTTGAGAAATGACTACAAATAAAGTAATAAAATAAATTTTATTTTATTTTCAAATAGTTATAAATCATAAATGGTAACTCAGATTAGAAATCAGTGATTACCAATGTGCTCGGTAGGGTGTGATTTCCTTATGTAGGGCCCCACATAGACCAACACAGGGCATGAGTATAAGTTAATTTCTAGGTTTTAAAAAAAATTAAACCTCATTAATTTATTTCTATGGAAATTTTTTTTCAATGAAATGAAATATCAAGAAAACTTTTTCATTTCATAAGTGAAATAGCATAATGATGTTGCGACTAAATAATTACAGAAATCCTATTTCATTTCACAAATAAAAGATCATAAAAACATGCTGAATCTACGTAACAAAACGCAAAAATGTATTTCCACCATTAGATTGTATAACAGATATACATAATCATTTTCTTGATCTTTTATTTTCTCTGAGTCTCTAGATGAATGTAATTGGTAAGTGGTGAATGGTGATGAATGGTGAGTCTCTACAAGTTACTTCCTTCCCCATCGAAGGATCCCTCCACCAATAGTGGATTGTGGAATGATGAATGAATGTGGTGCAATATTAATCAAGGACCAATTCAACCTTGCAGTAGGGGTTTTATTTAATTTTGACCTAGTATCCCTGTTATATTTTTTTTTCAAATGACAAGCACCGATCAACACACTAACTGGTTGATCTTCAGATCTTTCGTTCCTGTATAATGTGTTAAATATTGTGGGACATGATTGGTAGGAACTTGGTAATTAAACCCTTAATTTTATAATTCTTTCAATATTAACAACGGCCAAATGAAAAAGGTCAACGTCGGTACCTGGTGTGTTGTAGGGGCTCTTTCTACCCCAGTCCTTTCGTTCTTCACTAACAGACCTACGTGGCCGCGTCAGACTTAGTAAGGAGCTTCCAAACATGACCAAAAGCACATATCAAGGATGAGATGACTTAGTATACGTAGTAATGAAAAAAACCATCATGAGGATCCTAGAGATGATAGAATATTGAATAATGGTCCAATGGTGCATGTCTTGGGGCTCGTAGAAGAAACAATCGGCACGTCGGAAGAGGGGGCGCGCCACGGTAGTAGAGGTTCCCATGACATCGGCCACGAGGCTTCCAAAAAGGGTCACTGAAAATGGCTGATGATAGGGTATTTAGTGGAAGAGGCCTTGAGCCATGTCATGTGACTTGAGGGTCAGGTTCCAGTGGGACCGCGACAGGAGGGCCCCACAGTAACCCACAGTAAACCCACCGAATTGTCTGGGAGTAGAGGCGGTGACCGCCGCTGCGTCTAGGTGTGGAATGTTGCACCACTCATATAGGGTCAGGAAGTTGAGGGCGGGCTGGACCCACAGTCCAGCGGGCCATACCTGCTACCCAACCGGTATGGCTTAGGCCTAAACTGTGTCAGACCCGCACCCAACCGACCCCTTTTCAATAAAATTAGCATAACTTCCAAATCATGCGTCTAATTGATGCGTATTTTTTTTGGATTTGGGAACATCAAAAAGAGACGGTCCCTTTCACATAATCCATGTGATTTTTCATGGATGTTGATATAATATTTATTGATTGAAGTGTTCATTCTATTGGAATCATGTGTGCCAGGAGTAGAAATCCTACAACTGTTCGTGATAAAAAATGAGTTCAAGAGCAGACCTCCGTGGCCCGGTAAATGAGTGGACATATGTTGGCCAACAGACAAGAAGTGTGGTGCTCAGTGGCCCTGTAGATGAGCAGACCATAGTTTCCTAAAAGAAGAACAAACCTTAGTGGCTGACATATGAGTGGACCTCAGTGGCCGCATAGATGAGCAGACCTCAGTGGTGTCACGATCCATCCCCCGAGGCTCGTATCGTGACTACCCCATGCCCACCTTCCATAGGCCAGGGTCTGGAGACTAGAACCAAAGGCTTAAATACCTAAAAATGGGAAGGATTTGCATTTAGAAATGAAAACAAACACAACCAGAGTACAAGCAGAAGAAAAAACTAAGTAAAAACTGTATAAAAATTATGCTCAATGTAAAGGGGGCCCAGAATACAAGCCCAACTATAATGTAAAAGTACAACTGAAAGCAAGTACAATTGAAAAAGGGACAAACAATTGGATGGTCAAAGAATATCATGGTTTGTCCTCTAGGGTTCCTACCTGAAGGGTAGGTAAACATGGCCTCCTCAGCATTCCATGTCTGTTAGACTCCACCATGAACCGATATGTTGTAAGGTCCTCCTATGAGTACCAACCAGTCCTAGTGCTCTCGGCCTCTGTCAGCTTTGTCGATCATCTACATCCAACACAACGAGGTGCGGGCATAGCCCGTGCAGGGTTGAGTATAACGATACTCAGTAGGGACCCCGAGACCCTCATGGCCTCAAAAAATTCAACAAGGATAGACCAAAATGTATTATTTCAATAGAGAACCATTAATTAGGTATATTCCCATACATATACCTATGTTATCATGTAACCCATCTCAATAATGAGGTAAACAAAAATGTCAAGATGCGGCTCAAATTGGGATTTTCATTAACGAAACCATAGCTGCTGGAGAACTCCTCCTTTGTCGAGAATAGTGGTACTGTCGCGGCACCAAAGGCGCTTCTCACTAATCATGGACTGCAGAGGTACCCCTCTTATCATGTACCGCGTGTCTACTTCCAACTACCAGGTGCTACTCTGATGTGGGTATACCACCAAATACCAGGCGCTCCCCCTAATCGCCTGCTGAGGTACACCTCTTGTCAGGTACCATTGGTCTGCCACCATCTACCAGGTGCTACTCCGACATGGGTATTCCTCCAAGTACCAGGTGCTCCCCACTGGGATACTCAAATCACTCCGAGTCGAATAGGTCAAACAGTCATCAGGTCGGTCACCTACTAGGTCACTCCACACTACATGCTAATTTCCGGGAGGATCCGCTCCACGAGCTACTGGTCGATACATCATGTGTCACGAAGTCTAAAATGGAATTATCTCAAAGGACGTCAACATCATAGGGGTCTCAACACAATAGACGGCCCATAAATCAGACGCCTGGTCTGTGAGTTATTGTCATTTCCGTTCGAGGGGCCCAGTAGGAATTTAGGTTCAATCCAACCCGACTGTACCCCAACTGTGTCCAAAAATCAAGTGAGTTATGCCAAATGAAGTATCTCGTTATAATATTTCCATCCACACAGACGGTTTTCAATAGGACACCCATAGACTGAGTTATGGTAAAATAGGTGTATTCCGGTGTGACGACTCCATGTCCAGTCCGACCTAGTCAGACCGACCAGACCTGAACCTGGTCTGGACCAGGGTCCAACCTAGTCTGTGAGTCCGACCCAGTTTGAAGGGGTGTCCCTAACCAAATGTGAGGCCCGAACCGAAGGGGTGGCCTGAACCGAAGGCGTGGCCCTACCCAAAGGCGTGGCCCGGCTAGCCTGCCGCATGGCCCAAATGGTGGGCCTCGTGCTGCCTTGTGGCCCGGCTGGCGGGCCACGTGCGGTCCGGTCGTTTGGCTCGGCCGGCGTAACGTATGTTGGCCAGCCAGGCGGCCTGGCTTGTGGGCTGCATGCGGGCCGACCGTGGGGCCTGGTTGGCTGGCCGTGTGTTGGCTGGCCATGTGGCCCGACGAGCTGGTTGCATGGCACGGATGGCCACACTGTGGGGGGGGGGGGTGTCGTGCCCCCAGCTGTCCATAACAGAACCGACGCCTAGTGCCGGTTGAGGTAACAGTAGGACCCTTTGGGTCCTGCCTGTAGCGCGCACCAGCGGTCGGCTCAGCCGACCGCCCTCCCCAGTCCGTCGTGGCCTAAGGCCGCGCTCCTTCTCTGGCGCAGCACGACGGCACCGCGCCCAGCTTCTCTACCGCATCCTGACCTGGCCGCAGCTCATCTCTACCGTGTGGCGCAATGACACCGCACCACGTCCACCGCGGCCTAGCCTGGCTATGTCCCAGCTTTCATCCAGGCGGCACGACAATGTCGTGCCCTTCCGATGACCCGACGGTCTTGTGCTGCTAGTTTCTTGGCGGCCGACCTGACGCCGACCGTTGTTCTCTGCTTCCTTCATCAACAACAAACAAGATCAAAGGGGGGTTGGGTTGGGCTATGTTCGAGCAGTCTGAACCCTCCTTGTTCTGTTATTAAAAATTGGCATAATGTATTCCAAAATATTGTAAGACGTACAACAGGAAAAAAAAATAAAACCCCTACCTCGCTTGTCAATCATCGTCGATGAAGTCGCGGGATGGAGGCATAGATTCGTCAACGTCGGGAAGCGTCCAGGTTAGGAGTCTGAGGACGAATCATCATCGGTGTTCTTCAAGGTCAGCTCCCTCCTTTAATCCGGTTAGAGAAGGAAGAAGATTTTCGATGACGTTCTTCGTGTTCTTCACGATCTTGATTGGAAGAATGGTTCTCTGTTGAGAGCTTTCACCAAGGGTTCTCCATGCTCTACCAAGATTCAAACCAAAAATAATAGAAGAAAAGTGTAATATTTGTTAGCGGAACAACACAAAGAGGTGTGTTTAATTAAATGAGACAACTGATTTAATTAATTGGGGTGGAATGGATTTAAATTTCAAATAGGGGAGGGGGAGAGTTATAAAGAAATAAAAAGTGGGTTGGCACAATTATGGGGGAAGTCCAAGAGTTACAAGGCGTTAAAGCCCGTGTGGTCCCCATGTTAATTAACCTCCCAACGGAGGCTATGTGGGGGTGGCCCCACCTCAATAACCTCTCATGGGTGGTTATGGTGTGGTGGCCCCCACCTCCAACCTCCACATGGAGTTTTTTATCCACCAAAATAAAAATTATCCAAAATTATTTTTATTTAACTTTATTTTTTAAAACATCCAAAACTAACTTTCATTCTTGCTAGAACGCAACTATTGTGAAGGTCTCAATAAGAAATTACCAATGCTGCAATCTCAATGGTGCCCTTGAATTTCAATTCTGAGCACCAGTTCAAATGTTAAAAAATCCCACACACACGTTCACTGAACGTACCTGTGAAAAAATTCAGAAATTGTTTTTCGGTATACTGGGCCTCAGAATCACGTTCCATAGAGTTTCACCAACTCATAAAAAATCCCATGAATTTAAGAAAAAAAATCCATGGAATTTACGGGTCTTTACAAGGGTCCCATCAAACAAGTGGACCTCGGTGGTCTAGAGGACATCATCGACTAATGAAACTCAGAGGCCTAGTAAACAAGTGGACCTCAGTGCCCTGGAAGTCCTTAGTGACTCATTAGTGATGATTCCATTAGCAGTACTAGATGTTCATATTTTCAACAAATAATATTACATTCTATACTTTATGATATACCTATGTGGGATGACTCATGTAACTCTCTTGATTTTACTTCATAAATGTTACAATTCCTGTACCTCCTTCATATTTGGCTATGCGTATTACTCTGTGGTATACCAATGTGTTTTGGGGTCCCTACTAAGTATTATTTTACTAATACCTGCACGGTCTTTTTCCGTATGTGTTGCGTCTTTGGAATACAATTGATGTTTTGATAAATTCCATTGTGAACCTGGTCTAATGGGTTCTTAGAGTGAACTAATAGACAAGATGTACTTCTGCAACATCATATAGTTGTTTCCGTACATAACCATTAGGTAGCTTTTTCTATGGACGAGTTCCAGATATTTTTGCATTAACGTTTTTGTTTCATTTGGGCTTCTTTTTACCTTTAGTTTTCTGTTTTTTGTACTTTTTGTTTTTTAACTAGTGTATTCACCTTCCGACATATATGGCTTGGAATCTTGTTTGATTGTACATGTATTTAAGAAAATGCCTCTAATTTGATTGTGATGTGCCTACTCGGTGCTAGTCACCTGCCCCTAGCATATGCGAGGTGGGATTGGGGTCATCACGACATGGGCCCCAGGGGATGGGTGATGAAATTTTAATGTTCTTCATCATGTTGGTAAGGTATCATATATATTGGGGACTTCACCGAATCTCTATCAAGTTTAAGATATGTTCCATGAATCTCTCATGAGAATGAACTTTCATAATTTATTATATTTACTAAACATAGTCGTCATACCATTAGAGGAAGATATTAAATGTGAAGAACAGAAAATATATATTTAGTTTCACAATGAAAAAGTTATACAAATTGATACCTCTCTCTTGGTTAATGTATTATGGGGGAACAATGAATTTGATGAAGTTACATGGGAATATGAGGATGTGATAAGGTAGAGGTATCCTCGACTTTTTATATCCATGTGATGAATTTCATGGGTTAAATTCAATTTAAGGGGGTTGTAACTTAACATGTCAATATTTAAATGAATTATTTCTCTATAGAGAAATTTAAATATTCTATTACTTCCATTACAGACATCGACGAGTTTAAATTAGCCATGTGAGACTTGAAAATGATAGATATAACCTTGCAATTAAATTTATTGGAATAAATATTAATGACTAATTTAGGAAATAAAAGTAAATGTCTAAATAAATATTCAAATATTTTTATGTTCATAGAAAATAATCACTTAATTTTTGTAAAATCACTTTATACTTCTAAAATTATTTTTCTGAAAAATTGAGATTTTCTTCTTTTTATCAACGGATATTAATGTTTATAAGATATAGAAAAATTATTTGAAAAAATTAATTTATTTTTTTTAATTAATTATTTGAAAATTATGTATATATGATTTTATGAAAAAAAATTGTTTTTAAAGGTATAATAAAAAATATGATTTTATTATAAAGTGTATTTTCATTTAATGTATATACAAGGTCAAATTTTGTTTTGTATTAGTTTCAAATTTTATTTAGTTAATTAAAATTTAAAATATTTCATTTATGGTATATGAAAATTATTTAATAGAATAAATTATTTTAAAAAAAATTATGTATTAAAATGTCATTTTTCAAAAGAAAAAAGTTTTCCAGTGTGTTTTATTTGTTTTATTTTATGCTAAATTTTTGGACTAATATTTTTCGAATTCTAAAAAATTGATTTAAAATTTCAATTTATAATTTCAAAATCGGATGAATGGGTCCCATTTATTTTGTTCAATATGAATAGTATCCTTCTTCAAATTTTTTCCCATGGTAAAGAGTGAATTGGTAAACTTATGTTTACAATAAAATGATAGAAACTATAAAATGACTCTAACACATTCCTAAATTTTATAGGGTGAATATAATTATACCCTTAAAATATAAGGATCGAAAATTAGTTTTTTAATTGAAAATTTTCCATGATTAAGAATTATATAAAATTTAAATTAAAGAATGTCACAAAATGTAACTTTCAATATCCTAAATATCCACTATGTATTCACATGGGGACCAAGATATTTTATGAGAGAATATGAATTTAAGTTTTTTGCACAATACAAATATTTTTTGATATATATATATATATATTTGACCTTTTCAGCCATGTAGATGAATTTTTGATAATTATAATATTTTATTTCATAACAATTTCATGATTTGTCATTACTGGTTTAATTGAAATATAATTTTTAACATATGGTTAGCCAAATTATATATTCTAATATAAGAATTATTCTAAAATCTATAATCCTTTACATTATCAAGTAGTTTTTTTAATTTTTGGTTAGAAAATATTTGTTTTTAATAATTACACAACATTGTGGTAGTAGATATTTTATTAATAGAAATATAAAATAAATTCATTTAAAAAAATTAAAATAAATATAATTTGTTTTAATTAATGTTTAAATGTTAAATTTTTTATCTTGAAATTTTTAAATGTATGTGTAATGAATATTTTTTAAATTGATAGTAATGATAATTTTTAATAATAATATTTTTTTAAATTGTTTACAAATATTAAAACATTTATGAAAATTCAAAATATTTATAATATGGTCTAAAGTATAATAAATTTTTCATTTAGGGGCTAATTGATATATCGTAAATAAAAATTATGACCTCCTAATGTTGACTTTTGATGACCTTAATTAAAATTAATATACGTTAAATAAAAGTTAATAAAAATAGTAAGGTTTAAAATAATACCAATACATGTTTTAAATATTTATATTGAGGATATTACAACCATATCTGATTTTATATTTGAATTTAAGGCATATTGGAGCCCTTATTATTGAGATTAATTTTATTATAAATTAATATTTTGAGAAAATTTCAAAAGTATCCCTCCCCTCAATTAAAAAAGGTAACCTCCTCCTTTAGTTCTGCACAACACTATGATCCTTCATGCTCTACCACCCACTATTAATATCTCTTATAAACATACATATTCAGATTATATAGGCTGTTTTCTTCAAAAAAAATACCATCCTAAGTGTCCCTAATAAGAAATATAAATGAAATTCTACATATAAGAGGTAATCATCATTATAGACTCTTAAAATTATTTTTCTTCGACTTCAATTACATGTGTTTTTTTCCACTAAAAAGTAATTTATTAATTATAAAATATTTTAAAAGATATTATTATTAAAATTGAATAACCATATTCAACCTTTTATCCATTCTAAAATAATGTATCGTGAATGCGTACGTACTACATACCGTCACCACATATTGGTGTAATTTATTTTTCATCACTAGATTATTTGGATGGGTATAACGATGGAAATAATATATATATATATCTATCTATGTGTGTGAGGTAATTAATTTTTTTATTTATTATGTAAATATATATACCATCTTCTTCGTTACCATTTTACCATTAAGGGAATGATACGATAACTCCTATGTAAGTATGAACTACCATCCCCACAATGTGATATGATTCATTTTCTATATTCACCGCTAAAAATAATTATATAAATGTATATAATAATTAAAAACTATAAATATTTCCTAAATATAATGATGAAGATTAAAGAACATTATCCTATTCATAATAACTGATACTTATATGTGTAACCATGCATAAGAAAATGAAGTTGTTAACAACCAAGAGAATGGTAATAATGAAATTATAATAAAAAATGGGAGATAATATGATGTAATAGGGTGATATATAATAAAATAAATATAAATATGGTTATGATGTAAATTAATAACATTATTTAAACAAATATATAGTAATATTGGATACTTATTATGGAAATCAGACCTACTATGAGGGTTAATTTTATAATTTTCTTATTGTTCTGGATAGATTATACCTAGGTATTTATTGGGAATATTTATATCCCACGTCCATGTATCATAAAAATGTTTTCCCAAATATGTTTTCTATTATTATATAATTTTTTGAATCAATTTTTCCCTTTTTTGAATATTTACTAAATGGTTGGAAATAAATCTTGTTGTAATTTTCCAAATGATGCACTTTGTGACTTTTCTAGAAAAATTATGAGAGTAATGTTTTTAACTAAAATAGAAATAATATATTTTTATTCTTTAATTATGCCGTAATTTCATAAATATTATCTTACAATCATAAAATTTTATTTTCAAAAGATGTTATTAAATTTAAATATTCACACCATTTTATAAAAAGCAAATATTTTGAAAGGATGAAATATGATTTTGTCAATAAGTAATATCATGTGATCACTCAAAATTAAATTCCATTTTTATAACACTATATGATTTTATTAATAATTTATTCGTAATATTTTTAAATAATACTACACATATGCATTCAATAGTTTGTCTATGTTTGTGATTGAATGATATTTATGAAACCCATTTTTTCTTGAGTTATGTTATAATGGATTGATTTTTATGAAACCCATTTATTTCTATGGTTTTAGAGATGATTAATGACTTATGATCATGTAGAACACATATATATGGTTTTCACTATGCGATTGGTGGGTCCTAAATCTACATCCATTGTATTGGATAAATATTTATATCACATGAGATATTTAGGTCCACAATGTGAATTGAAATTAGTTTAGTAACACCATATTTGACTGGGGAGTGAACCTGGTTCAGAAAAGGAATTTTTCCACTATGATAGTCTTGGAAATGAGCCTTGAAGATTATGAAAATACTTTTATTTCTTTATGTGTATGCCACAATTACAAATGTTTTTTATTATATCATGGAATATGTTCTTCTATTGTCTATGAACATCTAATATTTATCCATTGACATGATTTCATGATATTTTATATGAAGGATATAATTTTCACGTGTTTATTTTTTGTCCATATTTCTTATGACTGTTATAGGATTGAAATTTCTCTTGTTTACCATTTCTCGGCATATGAGCTCACCCTTTATTATGATTATATTCTAATATATATGAATAATTGTATTAAGTATTATGTTTCAAAAAGGGGATCTAGTTATGAAGGAATATATGGGAGATGATTTAGATGTTTTAGTAATTATTTTTTTATATTTCCAAATTAAAAAATTCACTAATCTTATATGTTTATGGTTTATTTTTATTATGTTATTTAATTATTAATAATCTATTTAAAAATAATAAAATTTAATAAAAAAATATTGTTCATTATAGTTGGTATGAGAGAAAGGTTAAGTTATCTTTTTAAAATAGGATTGTAATCCCATAGTAATAACCCCATGGATATGTCTAATTATAAGATATAATGATATTGTTTTGGTTATGATCATAAGTCACCTCGGAGAAAACATAGGGTGTTCTGAATCAAAACTGTTTGGGTAATTTCCCTTAATTATGTGGTTTTCCCACTAGGATTAATGTTTCTCATGATATTATTTCTTGTTTTATTCAATATATGGAATCAAAAGCAACCATGTAACTGCAGAATGTGATGTGAAATGATATGTTTTTACTCTAGAGAAATTGAATGTTACAGGATCATGAATGAAAAATCGTTTTTTTATTTCCATACAAATATCTCGAGCAATGAATCATGTAGTACTTAAAAATTACCAATGTAGGGGAAAAAGTTATTTTCAGTCTTTCAGGTGGTATAATACACCTTTTTTAGGGGGTATTATGATCCACTTGTCTTTAAACATTTCACCATTTCCACTAAAAAGCAATTTTTTTTCTCTAATGATTAGAAGAAAATAAATAAATTCTTCGTATATATCATTTGGAATGAGAAGTGGATAAATGTTTTAATCTTATAAAGAATAGGATTAACTGATATTAAATCGACAATATGGAATTGAATGAGATCCATAAATTATTTTTCAATAATTAATTTCCTCATGTTCTTTAAACAAATATAGTTAATGAGTTCCTCGAGTAAATGGTAATGGATGATGAATTCATTGTTACATAAAAATAATAATTTTCAAGACCTGCAAGGTGTGCTTCTAGATTAATAATCAAATATCAAGGACTGGTTGATTTATTCTTAAGTGGATTAAAAAAAAGTATCAAAGGGGATTTAGCCGTATAGGACATGATTTTTTTTGAGGAAATCATTTGACATGATTTTAAGGTTGATTGGGATATTTGAGTTACCCAATACTCTTATGGGTTCGATAAGGAGAGAAAAATTGAAGTTAATAGAAAATATAAATACCATAGTGAATAGAATATGAGGTTTTATTTATTCTCAAATTATATAATGAGACATGGAGGAATCTACCTTAAGGGTACTATTAACTGTTTTATGTGTGATAACAAATATGATCGGAAAATGGACTCTCTATGTGATTGGAAAAATATAGAAAATTATATGAATAGGTAAAAGGATATACAAAATGAATGTACCACAAATCAATTCTTTATTTTCAAGGAAATTTATAATTATTCTAAACAATTTCCTAACACGAGGGTTATCAATGATGATCATGGTCAGTAAAAAATTATGCCCAAAGTCAATGTAAAATCACTTGTGATCATTATTTTCGTTGTGGATTACAACATTTTAGTAGTGAATGGTACACATACCATCCAATATAAAAAATTTAATGTTTTATTTGATTCTATATCCAATCACTATTTTATTTCTATTGAATTTTATATGGGTATTTCCAGATTACCTCAACAAATTAGATTCTGATTTAGATATGAAAACACTTAATGGAACAATGGTAGTATGAAAAGGTTATAATTACTCTTTGGTTGATGTTTGTGGGATAGTTCTTCCTAACAAAAATTTCAACCATCCTATTGTTGAATTAGATGTGATTATTATCATGGATTGGATTTCTATATATGGATCTAATATTAATTTTTGGGGAAATAATTCCATGTATTATATTCTGAAGGAAACCATTTTAATCCTTGGATACAAGGAAGAATAGGAAATTCCAATTGAAATTAATTCTATATATTGGTCTTAATTATTATAAATTAAGGTTTTATATCTCTAATGGTTTGTTTGAAACACTACATGAAAGAGATACCTATTGTATGGGAATTTGTGTAATTTTTTTGGAAGAATATTCATGTCTTCCACTAAATCGTGATGTTGGGTTTTCAATTGAACTCAAAGTAGTTACCATGACAATATCATATACCCAATATAGAATGGCCCCAACCGAGTTTTATGAATTGAATAAGATAATCCATGAAAATATTCATCGGTGATTAATATTCCCTAGTGTGTCACCTTAGGGTGAACCTATTATGTTTGTTTAGAAGTAAGATGAATCAATGAGAATCTTAATTTATTATTGACAACATACAAAGTTAAATATCATGAAAAAATATAATATACCCTTATTAAGGTCATATTTGATCAACTGAATGGTTCTCAATAAATTTTTAACATTTATATTCATTATTTATATGTTTACTGGTGGATCAATAAGGATGATATACAAAACATGGACTTCCATACAAGGTATGGACACAATGAATTTATAGTGAATCCTTTTGGGTTTACAAATAACCTAGTCAAAATCATTTATTTAACGAATTAGGTCTTTATATACTATAGTCATTAGATTGTGGATGTTTTGATAGAAGACCATAATTTATATACAAATATCAAATAAGAACATAGATATCACTTAATGATTTTACTAAAGACCCTAATAAAAGAGTTGATTTTTGAAACAATTCACATGTGTGAATTTTTTATTTACAATGATTAATTTTTTTGACATATAATATCTACAAAGGGGATATCTGTGGATCTAGAAAATATAGACCTTATTGAACTTGGTAATAGAACAACATCAATAACTGAGATCTGATGTTTACTTTGTTTGGATGGATCTTATTGGTAGTTTTTGATAGATTTCTCAAAATTGCCTCATAAACAAAAATGTTGACTCAGAAAAGAGTAAACTTAAATTATAATGTAGAATGGGAAGATAATTTCAAGGAGATTAAAAGAATATTTGTCAATTAAACTATTCTCACACTACAAAGTAGTGGAGAAAGATTTGTTGTCTAAAATGATGATTCCAAAAAGGTGTTATGATATATTCTCCAATAAAACGATATATTGATGGATTATGATTCAAGACAATTAAAAATCTATGAGAATAGTTAACCAACTCATGATTTGGAGTTATTTGTGGTAATTTTTTGTATTGAAGATATTGAGGTATTATCTTTATGATTAAAATTGAAAAGTTTATACTTATCATAATGGTTTAAATAATATTTTCACTCATTTGACGATGTATATGAACTAAATATTATACTTATATGTGAATAATTATTATGAATACTCTAGAGATTTACACCCTATGAAATAGAACACGGTGGAAGATTCATTTAGTTTAAAAGACATTGCTATCCTATCTATGATGAGGATAAAAAAATCTACAATATTTAGGGATTTTATAACAATGTATCTTGAAATATTAATGGATGTGAATATATCTTATCTATATGAAATAAATTTTTAAATACCTAAAGAAAGGAACATTAAGGATGGATAGAAGGAAGATGTATAGATAAAAAGGAAGGGGATATTGTTCTTGAGTTAAAAATTGATTGTTATAGAATAATAAGGTTTTAGAATCATATTTTATTCCATCCCATATTAGATTTAAATAATGATATGTTGTATGTATCTCATAGTTCATCATCCATTGTTCATCATAAAAGAATGATGATATATAGAGACTTGAAATAGTATATCAGGTGGGATAGAATGAACGATGAAATTTCAGTGTATGTTACTTTGTAATTGGTTTTATAGAAAGTTATGTCCAAGTGATATAACTAAATTCGATGTTACACCCATTACCATATGCCCAATTGAGTTGGGAAAACACCACCGTGGAATTTTCGGTCATATTTCCCAAAACATCAGAAGGAAATAATGAAATATAGTTGATAGCCTTAATATATTTGACACACTTCATTATTATCAGTTGAAATTTATATTTTGACCCTCATTCTAGAATATATACTAATAACGTGTTTATATTTTATGGAGTACCACATTCCATTATATCTCATCCGGATCTATGGTTTATCCTGACATTCTGGAGAAGACTTCAACATGATTTGAATACAAAGATAGGTGTTAGTACTGCATATCCTCATCATTTATATTTGAAGTTTGAGAGGAAATTTTTAAATCTATAATTTATTTAAATACCATTCTCTATTTATTTCAATGGTTGTTGGTATCAGCACTTACCAAAGAGAAATTTATCTTACAAAAATAGATTTCCCTCCAGTAATAGGTTGAATCCTTATCATTCCCTATATGTTAAAAAGTGTAAAACTCCAACATACTAGGATGAAGTTAGAGAAAGAGAGATAATGGGACCAGATATAGTTAAGGAAATTGAAGAGAACATAACATCTTGTCGACGGAACATAAGAGAAGAATATAGTCGAAACAAAGATTATGCTGAAAATCGATGAAAAGTGGTAGTGTTTGAAGTGGATGTAAAGTTATATTTAAAAATTTATAATTTGGAGATAGTGATGTGATTTATAAATTAGGACAATCAATTCAAAATTTATATTGCTATTTTTGAAATTATTCATCATGTTATAATGGTATATTATTGATTGACACTACCATTGAATCTTACTATTGTTTAGGATATGCTCCATGTATCTCTCATTCTAGAGTAAATACATGAACCTTCAAATGTACTAAACTCATAATCTATAATTCTTAAAAAAGATAAGTATTATATAGAACTACTGATTGTGATATTGGATAATAGAGAATAAGTTCTACAAAAATAGACAACACCCTTGGTTAATTGTTAATAGAGGAACCCTAAATTTCAGAAAGTTGTGTGGTAACCTAAGGACTTGATGATGAATATGTATAAACATAATTTTTTACCCATGTGAATAATTTTGATGTAGATATTCATTTGATGGGAGGAAAATCCAACTCCTAGATATTTTATTGAAACATTTCTCTTTCAATTATTTTAAATCTTAAATATCTTTCATTTCATGAAACTATGAGTGTAAATGAAGCGTGAGACTTTATAAAATGACCGTTAAAACCATTATTTTAAATAATTGGGTATAAATATTAAAAAATAATTTTATAAAATAAAAACAATTTTCAAAATCAATATGAATGTATTAGTATGTTCATAGAAAATAATCCCTCAACATTGGTAAAATTGAATTATTCTTTAAAATATTGTTTTTATAAAAATTGATTTTTCCTGTTTTTATGAATTAATATAAATTATAAAATGTATAGAAATTAGTATAGGAAAAATTAATTCCATGTTTTTAATTTATCATCTCAAAATTATCTTTTTATTATTTTCTAATCGTTTTATGGAATAGTGAAAATTATGATATTGAAAACTCTATTTTCAATAAAATAATTTACGAGGTAAGATTATGTTTTGGATTAGATTTAAATTTTAATTAATTTATTTTAATACTAAATTATCAAATTATACTTTTTAAAAATTAATTAAAAAAAGAAATTAATGTGAAAAAATTTATGTTTCAAAATGTCATTTTAATGAAAAAATGTTTCTCGTGGAGTTTACCAATTTTATATTAAATTGAATTATACAATTTAGGTATTTAGAATTTATAAAAAAGGATTAAAAATTTTGGTTCAGAGTTTCAAAATTATTGAATAGTACACTTTTCTTTTTTCAAATATGAATATTAAATTTGGATAATTTTGTTACCATTGTAATGATTAAATTCAGTAAATTAGGATTAAAATAAAATGATAAAGACTATATAATGAATCTAAAAAATAAAAAAAATTATTGGATTCATTTAATTTTACCATTAATATATTAGGATAAAAAATTAATTTGTTTAATAGAAACATTCCCTTAAAAATTACTTATAAATAATTATATCATTGATAGTCAGAAAATTTTGCGTTCCTTATCTTTAATATCCCTTTTTAGTCATAATGGGGACACATAAATATTAGGAATGAATATAAATGTAAATTTCTATTTTTATAAATATATTTTAATGATATCAATTTATTTGTTAATTTTTTGGCAACTTAGATACGATTATGGTATTTATTGTATTTCAATTAATAAAAAATGTAAATATGTCACTTTGATGATTTAAATTCTATAAAAATTTTCAATATAGGTTTACCAAAAATCCCTTTTTTATTATAATTGTTATTATAAAATCATGATAATTTATCTTCAACATGGTATTTTATTTTTTATTTATAGTTATCCAAAACATTTATCAAATATTTAAATAATTCTGATGAAGTAATTATTTTATTAATATGAATATAAAATAAATTATATTAAAAAATTTAAAATAATTATTATTTGAGATAATTAATTTGATTAATGAATTTTCTAGATTATATTGTCCTCTTATGGATATAATAAAATTTTGTTTTGAAGTTCAATTTTTTATCATGATATTTTTAATTGTACAATTAATTAATAATTTCAAAATTTACAATAATGACATTATATCAAGATTATATTTCATTTAATTATTAACATCCCAAAAAAATATGTAAATAATAAATAATAAAAATTTCTTTTAAAATGTTATAACTTATTCTTTTATTGTATTCATTACATAAAATAAGTAAAAATTGTGTACTTTTAAAATTGAAAATCTTTTACCTTAGTTAAATTAAATTAGATTAACCAAGTTTTAATCAAAATGATATGTTTAAATACAATACTAAAATCTATCGAAAATATAATGGTTGATGGGATTAAAAATTATGTCATCTTTTATTTGAATCCATATACATATTGAGCTATTTTTATAGAAATTTAATTTATTATAAATTAATATTTTGAGAAAATTTCAAAATGGGAACTCAAATTAATTATTAAATGAAACCTTGTAATTCCCCAACCCTAGTTTCCCATAGTCGGTGCATTATTACATAACATTGGCATGATCACAAAAGATCAAGTCTCGAAATACCAATTAGTTTAGTAGCCTTGGAAACACTAGATACATTCATAAGTCTTACATTACATCATAAAGTAAAAAACTACAACAACATAGTCTCCATAGTCCACACTCATATCCCCTCATACAATCCCTGTAGGTCAGTCATAAAATAATTTTCACATCCTGGGAAAAATAAAACATAGAAAAGGGTGAGCTCAGATGCTCAGTAAGGATAACAATATAGTGGAAACATTCATAAATAAACATAAACATTTAAAGAAATATATAACTAAAACAAAATCCTTTTAATCATGAACTTCAGTATAATAGGGAAAAGATAAAATGAAATAATTCCATTTAATTATTAACTTTGATATTCTATTAGTCGAATAATCACATGCAATATCAATAACCACTTTCATAATGATGGAATGCATAATGCCAGACTATCATAACAACATAGTGAGGGCCTTGTGCCAATACTACAAATAAGATTTTGTCAAGGCCTTGTTCCAAGACACCATTTTGTATCAGGAGACATACCGATTCATTGAGGAGCTATAGTGGGCTCCACCCGTCAGTTATTAAGTCCAATGCATTCCTCATTTGAACAAGTTTAAACATTACATAAACATTCATATTAAAACTAGCATATGAAATGCCAATACTTTCTCCATAAACCATGAATGGTATAAAAATAACACATCCATAGTAAAAAATATCAAGAAACCTTCAATACAATATGGAAGCTTTGTATCATAATAAATCAACTTCAAATATCCTTAAAATCCATCAAAGGGTGTTGACATAGATGAAATCAAAACTATTTGAGAGGAAGATCAATTTTTTAAAATCATTTAAAAGTCAAATAATTTTAAGATAAAACATTAAATTTGGAAATATTCTAATATGAATTTAAGGGAAGCTTCAATGATTTTCTAATGGCGGAAAATAGCCTCACCCACCATATAAGTTAAAAAGACATTCTTACCTTAATTTTGTGGAAAAGGTTAAAAACGACCTTGTTTGGAAAATGACAGAATGATTCCATTATAAACATCTTATAAAAAGTAAAACAAGGGTATAAATGACATTAACCCATATTCTGTAAATTAGTATGTATGTTTTGAAATACATTTTTAAGAAACATGGATGTTGATGACAAAGAGGTCCCAGTAGATAATTACATATAAACAACCTTGAATAATGAAGAGGTTGTAGAATTAAGTCTTACCTCATGTCTGACTTGACTCGATCGTTCTATAATCACCGGAATAATAAACTAGAGGTAATATCTACTTTCTTAACAACCTTTTTCAAGTTCATAATTCCTTTTATATCAATTATTACCATGTTATTAACATTATGTAGTCATTTATGTTAATAACGGTCGTTTTGTCGATCTTCGGTACTTGAGTCAACAATAAACTTCTTATAATTACAAGTTGTTCTTGTGAAAAAATATACATTATCACTATAATTATATTCATGAGACAGATATCATATATATCATATATATACAGTATATACATGCATTTATTATATTACATTGCATGTAGAGGTAAGAAATGAAATGCACCATTCATGGAGACGGTAAGCCGTACGTACGCATGAAAGCTACTTTCATTTATATTTAATATTTAATGAAATGAAATAATAATTATATAAAGGTATATTATAATTTCAATATAATATGATATATAATATCATTTAACTCCTTCATTTATACGTCCCACATATGGCATTAACGATTCAAATCCCATTGATGGGGCGGTAGTCCGCCCTTCCTGAAATGCAATTATTGTGTTTAACCATAAAGGAAACCAAAAATATATTTCATAAATAAAAAATACAGAATCATAAGGAAAACATAAACATAATATATATCATATAAAAATATGGTGACATCTTAATGACCACCATGAAAACTGTTAAAAGAAGATTGAACAATCATCGTTTCGTGAGACAGTAATTCGCCACCCACAGAAACAGTATGTTCTTTAACCATTAGATCGAGGTGTGTGTAAGTGTAAATAAAATCCTTCTCATAAAAAAATCCTAGTATATTGAATATATAGTTTTTTTTACAAAATAAATGAATAAAAATAGTTTAAGGGGTTGGAGAAGCATAATAAAACAAAAGAACTGAAGATAAGACATTACCTTTAAATCAGGTAACTATTTTTCATCTGAGCCAAAGGGTTTCTTGAAGAGATTTATGCCTAAGTTAAGGCTACTAGACTGAAGGGAGGAAAGTTGATAGGGTATTTGGGCCGAGTTTGTCCTATCCAAATGGCTTTGATGGTTTGAATAAGGTGGTAGATATGGGGGCCTTTTATAAGAGGGAGGAGGGGCACTCTTGGAATGTCATGAAATGTTACTTTATTATAAAATGCTTTTCCGATTTTAAAAGACCCACAAAGATATTTTTCGAGGATAAGGTGATAAGGGTTCTAAATCCACCCATCCAATAGGCTTTATACATGTGTATGTCTTAAATTTTACCTTATCATTTCATTTTATTTAAATCGTTCATTAATGAGGTAATCACTGCATCATCATGGTGTCATAAATAAATAAATTTATTTAATTTATAAAAATTGTAAAAGATATAAAATGATGTAGGAAATATTTTTTTATTTCCAGTGAATATTTATTGTCTAATAGATAATTTATGTAGACAAAATTAATTTTTTTTACTTAGATGTTACATACTTTTGTTATATTTTCCTTTCTTTAAAAATAAAATGATAAAATGTCACTATCACAGAAAAGTGATTCCATGGGGTCCATATATTGGTACAAGGCATCCCATGGTCTCCCATGACACAACCAATAGCATTATGTCACATTTTGGGGTCATTTTTTATTATTATGATATTATTTTATTACCCTTAACTACCAGATTACTAATTAATCATGATAAATAAAGATAATTTTCGTCGTTACTATTCATAACGTACACAAACAAAAGAGTATTATTTACATAATTTGGACCATATGATTTCAAATATGGAATCCATTTTACCAAATTCTAAACACATAAATTGCAGTAATTAATTTAAAAATTATTCCCGCTGTCGAAACAAATAGCCTGTTTTTAAGAAATAATATCTATCAAAAGATTGACAATTGTTTATGTCCAATTTCAAAGTAAAATTAATTCTATTGACCACCATTGGAATAAATGTTAAAAATATATTCTAATTATACTTTAAAACCACTCAATAGTATAATTTATCACTATAAATTATTTTGATTAAAAAAGATGTTTTTAAGTATTTTTTTTAATATTCATCGAAAATTGGATGTTCTCAGAAAAATACCAGAAATCCAACGTAGGATAATTTCGATATAAAAAATACAAAAATGAAGTCTATTTTGAAATATACAATTTATATAATTTAAAAAATTGGGTATTACTATTCATAACAGCTACATTGATTGGTCTCGGTGTGTTAGAATCTCAAACTTGCATACAATGCAAACTATTGCATCATTGAAAGGGATGTGTACCATTGAAACATGGGGTGTTACATTCTCCCATCATTCAATAAATTGCATCCTCGAATTTTGAAATTGTTCTTCAAAATTAAAAGGTGGAAAATAGAAAAAACTTTTGTGGAAAACCCATATCGGAAATAGGGTTAATAAAATGTAGCCTTAATAAGAGGGAAAGGGAAATGAAAATGTTACCACCAAATTAGGGTTTCGAATAGGAGAACATTGGTGGAAATTATAGACATGCAATTAGAGGAAAAACATATATATTTACTGGGAGTGATTGAGGTCATCAATCACAAACAAGTGTAAAATTGATGGCCTCAAAGCCATCAATTTATGATAAATATCACCAGTTCAACAAAACATAAGGTATTAAGATAACACAATTTTATTTTAATATCCCTTCCCTAAATTTTAAGAATGTATTTCTTCATAGAATAAGATATATATATATATATATATATATATACTAGACAAGTAGAATTTCATCTTTTAACTAATTTATACCACAAAATCATCTTTCACTAAAAAATACAACAGAACTCAAAAATATTATATTTATCCTAATCGTATAAGGTTCCAAATATTAACACATACCATGGTGAAAAATATTTTGTAATAACCAGGGACTTCCTATTGTCTAGTGGTAGGTAATAAAGGCTTGTCACACTATGGTTGTGGGTTCGATTCCTGCATATTTGTTCGATGCGAAGGGTTATCTCCTGACCCGCAGGTTTTCCTTTTCCTATAATTATAGTATTATAAGATTTGAAAAATAATCATAAAAAATGTTTTAACCTTAAATAATACTGTTCAATGTTCATCTTAATCCATTTCAAACATTATTGTTATCCAAAATACATCTGTCCAAACTCCTAGTCCAAATTTTATAAGGATGGTAAACACAATGAAGAACCTTTTTGTCGCGTAATAACATGTGAATACCTTAATCATGTATTCTTCTCAAACAATGCAACATCCTGAATTACCATAAATCCTTATTGATTACATTCATGATCGGTTATTCCAAATATAATACTAGATATTCTCCTTCTATCAAAAAATGTATACAAATCCTTAATCAGCTTCAAGGAAGTCAAGAATATCCAATATATTTTATCCAAATCAATCATGTATTATTCCAAAATCAATATCTCGGTATCAGAACCATATTATGGTTTATCTTTCTCTTAACTATATATTTTCCAAAAATTTAACCTGTTATTGAGTCACTTTTATTGGTTCCACACAGTCTCAAGTCTTTAATGAAATAGTACTGCAGTAAAATCCTTGTATCCTCCATAATTATTATAACCAGTACATCCTTGATACAACACTAAAATGAAATAATTATTTAATAAAAACAAAAGAACTCTAATCAGTCCTCCTCATATATGGTAGTATCATACATTTATTATTATCCAATAGAATCATTTGGGGCATACTCTAATTATTTTGAAATTGGTTTTCATAGTGTCCCCACTCATTGCCGATGTAGCATTGTACCTTTGAAACATTTTTCTTACCCTTACTGTCACACACTTGGTGTCCTTTTTGTCCACACACATAACAAAATCCCATTCCCTTCAGGAATGTTCCAGGGTGTTTCTTCCCACACCTATCACATGTTGGATAAATCTTCTTTTCCCTCTTCCCTTTATCCATATTTCACTTTTACATCCTTTTCTTCTCATGCTTCCATTAAAAGCCATAGGATTCAGAGAATTCTATACTAATCTTATTAACACATGATACTATTTCTTCATATGTTGAGAATACAAGGGAGACTATTTCCCTTCTGAATGTTGTCTTAATACTTTTAAATATGTGATCCTTCTTACTCTTTGGATCATATTTATTGATGGAGTTTACATTCCTTCTACTTGGCGCAATATATATACAATGAAATAAAATAGGTCAGTTTATGAATTGCAATGAATAATTCCAACCTTATAAAATACTTAATGTAAATTGAACAGTTTATGGATATAATCCAAAATCATAAAGATGTTTTCTTTGAGGAAGTATATACGCATAAATCCTTCATAATTATTTGTGAAGAAAATGAGAATTATCCTAAGCATATCCCATGGGAGTGTCGTAACCAAGAGTGCAGCAAGCCTCGTTGTCATGCACGAGGATACCCCGGTCAAGCCTGAAATTCCTTGTATGAGTTTTCACTCCTAGGTACATCTGTGCCGGAGCCGGCTCATCCTTCTCGTATCCACACAGGAATTTATTTCTCAGAAAATACACAAGATCTCTACATTACCTATATTCTAGGATGTTATTCTATACTAATATCCAAAGACTCTTAGGGATATGTGCTCTAATCAGAGTTTACCTAAATCTAGCTTCCAAGGTTAGTACTAAACTGCCTCTGATACCAACTGTAACACCCCAACCCTAGTTACCTAGAGTTGGTGCATTATTACATAACATTGGCATGATAAAAAAAGATCAAGTCTCGAAAGATCGATTAGTTTAGTAGCCTTGGAAACACTAGATACATTCATAAGTCTTACATTACATCATAAAGTGAAAAACTAAAACAACATAGTATCCATAGTCCACACTCTTATCCCCTCAGACTATCCCTGTAGGTCAGTCATAAAATACTTCTTCACATCCTGGAAAAAATAAAACATAGAAAGGGGTGAGCTCAAATACTCAGTAAGGATAACAATATAGAAGAAACCTTCATAAATAAATATAAAAAATTAAGGCAACATATAACTAACACAAAAGCCTTTTTAACATGAACATTATTATAATAGAGAAAAGATAAAATTAAATAATTATATTTAATTATTCACATGGATATTCTACTAGTAAAATAATTACATGTAATATCAATAACCACATACACAATGATGAAATGCATAATGCCAGACTATCATAACCACATAGTCAAGGCCTTGTGCCAAGACTACAAATAATATTTTGTCAAGGACTTGTGCCAAGACACTAGTTTGTCTCATGAGACCTACTGATGAATCAAGGAGCTATAGCGGGCTCTACCCGTCACTTATTAAGTCCAATGCATTCCTCATATGAAAAAGTTTAAACCTAACATAAACATTCGTATTGAAACTTGCATATGAAACGTCAATACTTTCTCCACAAACCATGAATGGTATAAAAATAACACATCCATAGTCCAAAATATCACAAAACCTTCAATAATATATGGAAGTTTTGTATCATAATAAATCAACTTCAAATAAGCTTAAAATCCATCAAAGGATGTTGACATAGATGAAATCAAAACTATTTGAAAGGAATATCTCTTTTTTGAAATCATTTAATAGTCACATAATTGTAAAAGAAAACATTTAATTTGAAAATATTCTTATAATATTTTAAGGGAATATTCAACGATTTTATAATGGCAGAAAATATCCTCACCTTCCATATAAGTAAAAAAAGACATTCTTACCTTAATTATGTCGAAAAGGTTAAAAAGGACCTTGTTTGGAAATCGACATAAATATTCTTTTATAAACCTCTTATAAAAAGTCAAAAAGGGTATAAATGACATTAACCCATATTATTTAAAATAGTATGATTTTTTTTAAATAAATTTTTAAGAAACAAGGATGTGGATGATAAAGGGGTCCCAGTAGATAATTACATATAAACAACCTTGACTAATGAAGAGGTTTTAGAATTAACCATTACCTCGTGTCTGACATGACTCGATCGTTCTTTAATCTCATGAATAATAAAATAGATTTAATATATAATTTTATAAGAACCTTTTTCATGTTCATTATTCCTTTTATATCACTTATTACCATGTTATGAACATTATGTAGTCATTTCAGTTAATAACGATCGTTTTTTCGATCTTTGGTACTAGAGTCAACAATAAACTTATTATAATAACATGTTGTTCATGAGGTAAAATATCCATTATCTCCAGAATTATATTCAAGATCTAGATATCATATATATCATATATATAGAGTATATACATGAATTTATAATATTACATAACATTTAGAGGTAAGAAATGAAATGAACCGTTCATAGAGACGGTAAGCCGTACGTATGCATGAACGCTAATTTCATTATATGTCATATTTAATGGAATGAAATCATAATGATATAAAGGTATATTATAATTACAATACAATATTATATATAATATCATTTAACTCTTTCCTTTATACGTCTCACATATGGCATTAACGATTTAAATAACTTCGAGGGGCGGTTGTCCGCACTTCATAAAATGAATTTACCGTGTTTACCCATAATGGAAACGATAGAGGTATGACCTAAATGAAAAATAAAGAATCATAATAAAATAATATACATAATATATATCATATATTAATATGGTGACATCTTAATGGCCACCATGAAATCTGTTAAAAGAAGATTGAACAATCATCGTTTCGTGAGGCAGTAATTCGCCACCCACAGAAATAGTATGTTCTTTAACCATTAGGCGGAGGTGTGTAAGTGTAAATCAAATAATTCTAATAAAAACATCCAAGTATATTGAATATACTGGTTTTGTTAGAAAATAAAGGAACAAAAAGAGTTTAAGGGCTTGGAGAATCAAAATAAATCAAAAGAACATAAGAGAAGACATTACCTTTAAATCGGTTAACTCTTTTTGATTTGAGCCAAAGGGTTTCTTGAAGAGCTTTCTGCCTAAGGTAAGGCTTCTAGGATGAAGGGAGGAAATTTTATATGGTATTTGTGTAGAGTTTGGACGACAAAAATTGCTTTGATGGTGTAAATAAGGTGGTAGAGTTGGGGGCCTTTTATAAGAGGGAGAAGGGGCACTCTTGGAAAGTCATGAAATGATACTTTGTTATAAAATGATTTTCGGATTTTAAAGGTCCCACAATGAAATATTTCGATGATAAGGTGATCAGGGTTTTAAATCCACCCATCCAATAGGCTTTAGACAAGTTTAATTCTTATATTTTACTTTATCTTTTCATTTTATTTAAACCATTCATTAATGAGGTTATCACTGCATCATCATGGTCTCATAAATAAATTTATTTATTTAATGTCTAATAATTATAAATAAAAATAAAATGATGTAATAAATCTTATTATATTTCCAATTACTATTTATAGTCTAATAGATTATTTATTTAGACAAAATAAAAATTGTTTTACCTAGGTGTTACATACTTTTGTTATATTTTCCTTTCTTTAAAAATAAAATGATAAAATGTCACTATCACAAAAAAGTGATTCCATGGGTTCCCCAAGATGGCACACGGCATCCCATGGTCGGCCATGACACAAAAAAAGAATTATGACACATTATGGGGTCATTTTATATCATTTTGATATTATTTCATTACCCTTAACTACCCGATTACTAATTAATCATTATAATTAAAGATAATTGTCATCGTTACTATTCATAATGTCCAAAAACCAAAGTGTCTTAATTAAATAATTTAGATATTATGATTGAAAATGTGGAATCCATTTTTCCAAATTATAAACCCATAAATTTCTGTAATTAATTTAAAAATTATCCCAGCTGTCAAAAAAAATAGCGTGTTTTTAAGAAACAATATCTATCAAAATATTGACAGTTGTTTCTGTCCAATTTAAAATTAAAATTAATTATAATTACCACCATTGGAATAAATGGTAAAAATATATTCTAATTATACTTTTAAACCACTCAATAGTATAATTTATCAGTATAAATTATTTTTATTAAAAATGTTGTTTTTAAGTATTTTTTTACTATTCATCGAAAATTGGATGTTCTCAGAAAAATACCAAAAATTCAACATAGGATAATTTTGATATTCCAAATCCAAAAATGAAGTCCATTTTGAAATATAAAATTTATAAAATTTCAAAAATTGGGTATTATTATTCATAACGGCTACTTTGATTGGTCTCGGTGTGTTAGAATCTCAAACCTGCGTACAATACAAACTATTGCATTATTTAAAGGGAAGCATACTATGGAAGCTTGAGGTGTTACAAACCTCCTACCTCACTTTTAAACAACAAATTTTCCCTTTAACCTCTACCATGACAAAAAAATTATCTTATTAACTTCACTAGACATATTCTTGAGGTACTAGTCTTCTCTAAATACCATCCCTAGTTTCCCTAAGAGAATATCAAATTCATTTTCTCCAATGAAAAGTTAATAATATTTATTGACTCTTTAAAGATTATTTCTTCTTCTACTTCCAATAAAATGTTTCATTGAATTATAAATTAATGGAAAAATTATCAACTATATTATGATATTTTGATATTATTATGGAACAACTACATTCCACAATTTATCCATCCTATGAAAATGAAAAGAACAACATGTGGGTATATATGACCTACGGTCTCCTCGACATTTTGTTATATAATTTCCATCACCACATAATTTTAATGGGTTTAACGAAGGAAATAATATATATATATATATATAATACAATTATATTAATTATAGATATTAATATACCATCGTATTCATAACAATTTCACCGTTAAGGGAATGATACCATCGCTCATGAGTGTATACAACCTACAATCTCCACAATGAGATCCGATTCATTTAACATGTTCATCATTAGAGAATGATTATATAAATATATATAATGAAAAAATATATATCACTTTATCATCAATCTAGACATGTAAGAACTATATCCTATGTCTATGAACTTTGACTTATACGACAAAACAATCATAGAAAAATAATACAGTCAACACCCAAGAAATGGGTAATAATGAAATGTTATTAACAAACATGTAATAATATGATATAATATGATCATATTTAATGTCATAAATATGAATATTGTTATGTTATAAATTAATAAAATTCTATAAACCATTATACAATATGTTCAAATACTTATAAAGGAAATCATATTTAATGTGTGGGTTAATTTTACAATCTCATTATCATTTAGGTTTCATTATATATAAATATCTACTATGGAATATTAATCTTCCATGTCCATGTTTCATAAATATATTTTCAGTTTTTTAATATTCATATAAAAAAATTTAATGATAATTTTAGTCAAGTGTGAATTCTTACGAAACGGTTTGAAATGAATCTTTTTTTCAAAATAAAGTACTTTGTGACTTTTCTGGAAAAAATTAAAAATGAATTTTTTTAAAATATTCCACATAAATTGATTCTCATGATTTCATGATTCCTTAATTACATAAACCTTCCCTTATAATTGTGAAATGAATTTTTCAAATTAAAAACTTTCTCTTAAAATTTCAGATCAATTTCAAAAACATTTTTCCTCAAAGAAGAAAGGATACATCCATAAATAAATACTTTCATGTGATATATAAAAATAATTTTCAATTAGTGATATCATTATTTGAAGTTACTTATGATTTATTTGGGATAATTTTCAAGGAGATTATCCCAATTATCTCTATAGTTGGATTAGGTTTATGATGGAATGATATTTTTGAAACCCATTTTGTGTGCATGGATTATGTTATGATAAAATGAAGTTTATTAAACCCATATAATTTTATAAGTTATAATATGATGAATGAATTGTGATCATGTGTGGAACATCTGTACGGTTTTCATTATGTGATCAGTGGGTCCTAAATCTTCCTATAATGCACTGGGTAATGATTTATATCTCATGATATAGATATGATTACAAAGAGGAGTGAAATCAGTTTAGTAATATCCTGCTTGAATATGGAGTGAGAAAATTCAGTAATATACATTGATCACTATGTTTCTCTTGTAAATGATCATTCACTAATTTGGAAATGATTGAATATTATTAGGTGCATGAAAAAATTCCATGCCTTATATTATGCTCTAATAGAATATATTATGTTATTCTTTATGAACATATATGATTTAACTAATGAAATGATATCAATATCTCTTAATGCATTATATACCTACCTACAATACATTTTTTTCCATTATTAAAACCACATTATGGGTAAGTAAGAACCACAAAAAAATTCCACAATGTCACTGGAACATGCCCCATAAAGACTTTCAAACAACATACCAAAATCAAACCACCACATTCACCGACCAAACAACATTCCACATTGCCGCCACAAAAGAACCAATTCAAAATTTGAAATCAAAATATAGATAAACCATTTACCGCCATTGGACCAAACCACTTTGAACAGCCCTCCAAAACCACCATACACATCACCAACCTAATCACCTCGAACCATTCTCCATCATCATGAACATCTCGTCACCTATGACACTACTATCAACGCCCGATCCACCATCCACGCTGGTGAGACCCACCCGAAATCGTCGAATTCTAACCCTCATCATCTCTTTTGTGTGACTCCCATCATCAAAAATTCAAGGCCACCATTCCTCCGACACTCCAAAAATATCCGACAACACAATCGCCTCAACGTTGCTAAATGGTCATCATCACCGTCACCTCCCAAAACCCCCCGTTCAAACTCACTTCCCAAAGAACCTTGAACACCGCTACGCATCTCCACCTCAGAGAGAACGGTGGAAGACTGGTTTTAGAGCAGAGAAAAAATGGGCTTCTATAGGATGAGATAGCGGAAAGACCGTCACCAACTGGGAGACCTCAAACCAGGGCCTTCTCCACTTCCCTCCACATCGCAACACGAAAACCACCCTATGTTGGCACCACATCTAATGACGAACCAGCAATAGAAAAACAAAAATCCCCAACAGAGGACAACCTTAAATCACAGAGATCATGGAATAAAGAATGGGAAATGAACCCGAGGATGAAATAGGGAAAAGAATACAATGAGATGAAACCCTAGAAGGATACCGAGGGATAAAAAATTAAATGAATAATATAGTAAGAACCGAGAGGAACCTCAATCGCCACACTGTATCCCAAAACCTCATTGTTCCCTCCACTCCAGATCCGGCTTGGATAAGAGTGGTGGATCTCAAGGCTAGAGTATAGAAATGCACCTGAGAAAGGCCATAGAGGATCCGTGATAGGATAAATAGGGAGAGGATACCAGGAACCATCGAAAGGAAAAAGGGAGAGGACCTTGAGAAAGTGAAGCCCAACAAAAAGAGCGCTGGGAGCACTGTGTGAAAGTAGTGGAGCTGGAGAAAACCATAGGATGAAGGGGAAGAAGGCGGAGTTCTGAGAGATCTAGGAACACCAGGGGGAATGCGGAGCCATTTCCCATACATGATATAAATTTAAAATGGTTTATTTATGTTCATATTTCTTATGGTTATAATATGATCGATATCTCCTTTTTTACCCTGACTGAGAATCTAATCTCACCCTTTATTATGATTGTTTCTCCCAAGATTTGAAGAAACACATTAAGTAAGATGATAAAAAGGGTTCTAGTTACAGAAGAATAAGTGAGATACAATTTATATATTTTATCAATCATTTATTTAAGTTACAATGTTACCAATGTCATTAATCATGAACAAATCATGTTTTTTATTATGTTTTGTAATTAATATTTTACTATTTATATTTAATATAATTTATGAAAATTATGGGATAGTATACTAATTAAGTATTATATTCTTCACTTATTTTTCCAATGGAATTAAATTTATGATTTCCAAAGTAATTTTAGACTCTCCAAAAATATTAAATATGTTTTTGTAGGTTAATTGTATTCAATATGATTGGATATGATATTATCTTGTGGGGACTAAATATTTCTCATAGTACTTTTTATGGATCAGGAATTAATATTATTTTCATTTTTAGATATGTTCTTACCAATATAATGAGTTTAGGAAATGTTATTGGATATTTTCAATTGCCTATCATTGACAAGGTCGTCAGATAATGTGGGGTTTAATTGCTCTGGAGACAATAAAAGCTGGAGAATGGTCAAAGTTACTAAATAAAGTATATATCTAAGATACAATGATGTTTATTCTAGTATCAATTCATGGTAATTTAAATATGTGGTAAAATTCAAAATTTCATTGAGATAATTCTATACTGTGGGACTTTTAATGATACCTAAAGGTATTTTTGAAACTCCTTGGAATGTTAATTTCATGTATTTGTGAAATAGAATTTGAATATTCAGTTTTGAAGGGAATGTGATTATAACATTATATTTTAAATGTTTTTTAAATAAATAGATTTTCAATATATATTGAGTAATATATTGAGAAATAAATTTCATTAATGCAATGAACAAAATGGGTTCTACATCCCAAAAGTTGATGTAACGGAGTATATGAAGCTCAGATATATCTTAAAATGATGTATATCATTTCCCCATTTCACTTATATGATAAGTGTGACTATTTATTAATAAATATTTATTGTGAATTAATTGATAATAAATTTAATATTTAATATTTTTTATTTTTTTGATAGTGAAATATTTTTTGAAATGGAGACAATGGTAGAAATGTTTTATTCATGAAAAATAATTTGTCCATTTTTTGTTAAAAATGAGGGGATATTTTCCCAAAACCGTCATATGATATATTTTAACAATCAATTCATTTCTTAATAAATATATTCTAACACATATAATACCACATGTGTAATACAAAAAATAGTATCATTATAAAATATTGATAAGAAATGGAAAATAATGTTATTTAATAATATTCCATTAATCTATATAAAAAATTAAATTTTGAACACTAGAAAATACCATACACTATACAGTTTCTATATAATATCACTCATAATATAATATTATTTATAAATATGACATCTTTTTATATCATATACAATAACTTCTAAAATCATAACGAAAACTATTTTGTATATCTTCCAAATCACTTTTTTAAATATATATATTAACATCACATTGAATAACATCATATAAAATACCTTATGTAATCATATTCAAAAAATATATTCATTAACTCATAAAAATAGATCCTCTCAATTTGTTGAAATCAATCAAAATTACTTTATCCATAATTTTCACCCCTATAGAAATTTATAGTGTTGAAAAAATATGATCCATTGGGATCATACATATATTAAAATATAATTATCTAGAAAGACTCAATCGTACCCAGGATATATTGGTATGTGGTGTAATATTAATAAAAAATCTATATTTGTATATATATAACCAACAATATTCATCATATGAATACCTGCATCTCGATATTTTCCATTAGTCGAAGGAATAGAGTGACATTGTGAGCATGAGTAGGTCAATACCATATATCCAACACATACATTCTCTATTCTCGGATTATATACTGATATATGAAATAAATCCATCACATGTCATTCATCCTTTTGGATAATTTCATAAAATATAACCTACTATGATTTATTTATAATATCAAGGTGCAACTTTACAATCTCTCAATCAATCTAAATCAAGGGCCCAGATGAAATACACATCATATGACAGTAAAAATCATTTATTGGATAAGCTCATATTGAATAAATATTATAAATAGACCAAACCATTATTATGTTATTTAATTAAATTTTAATACTAGTATAAGAATGGTATCAATGTATGAAAGGTCACAATCTTGGTATCTCTCCATCCTTAAGAAATGTAGTATCCAATATGATCCATAAACCTCTAGAATACAACATTCTTTTACATAACAATACTTTTATTATACTTAGTAGATCATCTATCACATATCAATAATCTTGTTTTTTTGTTTCTTTTGAGCATATTCTATTTCTCGATGAAATAATCATACTCTATATAACCATAAAATATTGTTATATCCTATAATACTCTATGGTGAATATCACGTAGGGATAACTCAATTTCATATAATGAGGGGAAAATTATCATTGTAATTCTCAAAATGAATATATATATATACACTAAAAAATGTACTATGAAATACTAATAACTTGAAAATTTCCTCAGTTATGAAACATTTTAATATTCATAAACATTTTTTAAATATTTAACAAACCCAACATAAGAACAAGTTTAATGTTTCATATATGATAATCGACAATACTAGACATTTGTTTGTTATACATTCGTGGTTTTATTAACATATTATATCATATGTAATCCATGTTATATCACTATATGTTCATATAATAAATCCTTTAGAGTAAACATTTTGGTGATACACATTTATAATTTAACCTAGTTTACAAAATAGTGAGACTTACAGATAAAATTCCAAATTACTCAACTACATTATCATATTCACACCACTTAACATAAAAAATTAATTTTTTTTCATTTGAACGTATAATGGCCTCATAGATTCTTAAAATTTAATAATCAACATCCTTAGAATTATATCCTATAAAACATTTTTTTGGAAATAATGCAGTATTTTACATTATTTTTTACTAATATATCCTAAACTATTTTAGGGTAAGGTAATCCACATATTGATATGGTAATTGATGTTACTTTTCCCTTTCCCTACTACATCATATCTAAAATAATTCATTTTATTATGTGAAGTCTCATTAACATAAAATTGTTCTAATGATATATTGTTAAAAAGCGCATGTATATAAGTCTAAATATACTCCCACTAGACTCATAGAAACAATATTGCATTTAAAATATAATTATAAGATGAAAATATCCTTTTATATTTCAAAAATAAAAAAATACTATTGATTAGAATATATAACAAATAAACTATTGTTTCCATGTTATATGTGTTTTTCAATGTGTATGTATGAAATTACAAAAAAATGATTTTATTCGTCAAAATACGTTATTGATTGGTGGAAATCACATAATATTATATTTTGATAAATATCTTGATAACACTATATCTAGGATAACTCCATTTATCAATTTATTTTTCTCAAAACATGTTATATAACATGAAAAATACTAAAAAAATGGGTAAAAAATTAATCATCTCATTCTTATTCACAAAATATATTTGATCTTGAACAAATAATATTTTCATATATGTAAAATTAATTGAAGAGACACATCCTTTTTATTTTTTATTCATTTGATCTTAATGAAATAATTTATTTTTAAATAATAAATGTTTTAATTATTCATGTTATCAGAATAATATATATAATAGACTCAATCAACTTAATATTTTATTTTCGACTCTAGTATATTGAAAAGACAATTCAAAATATACCTTGGTTATAAAAATTCATTCAAAATTGAAAAATTACATTCCATAACATATATACATGTTATGAACCTTCCAATGTGATTCCAAATTTTTTCATTATTCTTGATAATCCCATATTATGGAGTTATTACTACTTGTAAATCATTGTTATAAATTACAATGACTATCTTCTGGAAGAAACATTATTGAACTTTAAGAAAACATTTATTCTTTTATATTGAATTTTCACCAACAAGAAATTACCACACTCGACATAGATCTTAGTAATCATATTACCAATTGAATTATTCTCATCAGTTTGATAAATGTTTTTCGAACCAGTTAATCTTTTAAGAATATTTACATAAATTAAATATGAGAAATTTCAAAACCAAAAAACTAATATTTAGTTTTCAATAATGCATTTTATAGTATAGAACATATCACAAAGATCTTTATCAATAAAACCTATCTCATTTATAAAATTGTTAAATTTTTATTCCCATGATTAAAATGTGAATAGATACACATATTATGACTTGTTTATCATTAATTGATTCATATAAGTTATTAATAAGGATACTTTTTTTGTCTATTACATGAAATAATTCATGAAGAATCTACAAAAAATTATTTTCTCTTTCTAATCGAAGGTATATTTTGGAAACTTATAAATAATACATTAAATATCATATCTATGTCATAAAAATAGAATTTAAATCAAAAACAAATAAATCATTAAAAAAATCTTATTATTTTCCAATTCTTATATTATATTCTATAATTTTGAATATTTTTAACTATATCCAATCATATTGAGTATATAAGACTAAAAATACATGAATCATTACTGTACCAAATGATATTGTGCACATGAGTATAGACTAATTTTTTTAATATAATGTATTTAAAACCATAAATTACTTACAATATGATACCTTTAGAATATATATGAAATTTTATAATAATATCTATTGGTGATTACTAAGGAAGGAAGTGATCTATCAAATAGAATTTCACTCAATAACAGTTCATAAATAACCAATATAATTATATAATTTTCATTTGACACTATTCTTAAGTGTATTTTTATATTTTGATTCTCCATTCAAGTAAAATTATCAAATTTCAGATAGATTGTGATTATACCAAAAGTTTATTCAGAGGCAAACATCCGACCATTTATTTAAAATAAAATAAAAAGAGAAGTATATCAGACAAGAGCAACAAGTCGAGAACACCAATTACATATCATAAAAGTCAGACCCATCTCCACATCCCCGATACACCATTTCCTCCGCAGTAGCCGATTCCCACTCCGAACTTTCATAATGTTTCAGAATCATGGAATACTTCCTTCTAAGATTGAGCTTCTCCAAAGAAAGGAGCTCCTTATAAGTGTTTGCAATCCATCCAACCTTCCAAATATAAGCTCTCGTAGTCATAGGCGTTGGCAAGTGAGAATAATCTTTCCGAGGCCTTCTTCGTGGTGGGTTAGTCTTCAATTTCTCCACCACAGACACTATATTTTTGCACCCCTGTACCATATCACTGTAGGAGGGCTGGACCATACCACCATCATTTTCTTTCTCACTATCAGAGCAGTCCCCCCATTTACCAGAAATGTGCACCACCCTATACCCGTCACCGCCACCATGCATGCCTTTTTTCACATTACAATCTCCAGCTAAGCTGTCCAACAGTGAACCATTGTCTGTATTTGCTTCAGAGCCCTTCTCATCACTATATGTCCTCTCATTCCCCAGATCTTGATCACAAGTTCCAACACTAGAAACCCTTGACTCAACATTAGCACCTAAGGAGACAGAATTTTGATCCTCATGAGTCCTTTCGGCATCCTGCTCATGATCCAGGACCAAATCAATATCCACCAGGCATGCAAACCGATTGTCGAGCTCAATGTTGTTCGCCTGCCTCCCAGGTGTTTCCTGCATCCCATCCACATTCATCACAACACCAATGGAATTAGATAGATTATGATAATAATATTCATCTAAAAATGAGTTTTAATCTAATGAGTATCGTGTTTGATGACAATTAAAGAAGTAATTATATTTAATGGTCTATAATAAAATGTTTTTCCATTTTTTGACATAATATATATTAGTTGTAAATTATCAATATTTAACTTTGTATTTATTCCTCATTGGAACTCCTCTCACCATATAACTAATTTTTATGTAATCATCCCATTAATAACATATTCAACTCATCAAAATTAACAAATACAAATCATTGTGAAATCCATCATATGGATAAACTCAATTATACTCTACATGTAACTTAATCCTATATGGATATCCCAACTAGTGTTACCCAAAAAAAACACCAAAAATAATCTAAAAATTGCAAATCCAAGAACATATGTATTTGGAATGACCTACCCAAGGATTTTCCAGTATCACTTTTTAATTTTTTTCCTTCCATAATTAGATAATAGGGAACACTACTCTTGTGTGACCTACCTGGTTTGATGATTGATCTCTTAACAAGTTTCTATTTTGAAGCAATCCAACAAGTAGTATTTTATGTTAATTTAAATTTCAAACACATCTCTCATTTTATTACCTATTATATGTGTATAATTATAGAAATTTACTTTTGAAAATTATTTCCTCTACCAAAGAAATATATTCAAAACGTATTAAAATGTACTTCAACACACAATACATATGTTTTTACTAATCACCATAAAATATAAGTGAATAATATTTGTACATATTATATTTCAACATATTCATAAGGTACATAAACACTTAATTTAAATGTGTATAATATTATGAAATTAGTAATACCCACATCTGTGAGTTGGGAAAGATATATTTCCAACCAAATTTTCAGTACAACATATAGAATAGGCCTCCATGTATTTAGGTAGTTAAAAACAATGTACCTCTCTTAGGGGGTTCACTAGTGATGAAAAAATTGAATTCACTATAAATCAAAAACCTAATTTTTATAAACAATAATGGAAAACTAAATTATTTCTAATAACATTAATTAAACTCCTGAGGATAAGGTATATTAAAACTATATTCTATATAGAGGCATTCCTAAAATTTGATAAACATTTTAAACTAAATAATACCATATTAACTTTTTAAAAAGTCTATAACATAAAATTATATAGGGAATAAAATTTATATAAAAAAAATTTAAATTATTGAGAAATTGGAATATAATTTAACAAAATTCATTAATTAAAGCTAACTATAAATCCTTTTATAATTTCTAATTCTATATTATGGACCATGCATAATTTTTTAATATAGAGATTTAAAATTTATTCAAATATAAAATCATGAATTTTTTTAAGTATTTGGGATAGAATTTTTAAATATACTATATTATATGAATTATAAACAATTTATAATAAAATTTTCTTTTATGAAAATATTTTTCAATATTCCAAATATCATAGAATTTATCATTATTTTAACCTTCAATAGATCATTCCTCAAAATAACATTTTTATATCACATAAATAATATCCAAATAATAAACCCACTAACTTCTAAAAATTAAAAAATGTTAATTATAAAAAATTAAAAATGTCAATAAAAACAATTTGAATTTTATCAAATTTTATAATTTATAACCACTTATTCATAATCAATGATTATATGAAATTAAGAACTTTTATTTCTATATAATGATTTATGATATATAATTTATTAATATGTTTTACAATATATTAAAGTGTATGATTTTTGGAAAAAATGATTCATAAAATTTTATTTAATTATAAACCATTTATTCTTTATTAATTAATTATTTTCTTATATATTAAATATTAGTATCATAACTTGTAGTATAGATTAAAAATAATTTATAAACCATTAAAAATCATTATGAGAAAAAAGAATAAAAAACATTTCTAGTTACAGTTACGCAGAATCCATATTTTATATAAGGGAACACTACTTATAAAATTATTTTTATGGTCAATTTACGACCATATATCATGGATCCTTACGTAGAAAAAACATCACTATGGTACATTTGTTCTGTAATTTACATAATCTCTTCATAAAAATGTATGTACTGATCATCCTTTATGAAATACCATAAAATAGTTCATTAACCTTATATAAATAAGTAAATTCTTCATTACATTAAGGTTTCTCATTATAACATTTATAAAATATATTAAAACATCATATTACCTTTACATAAACCCATTTACAAGATTGTAAGTACTTTTATACATTTTCATATAGCATTTCATTCAGTGGTAAGATAATGATTTCCTTTACTGAACCATTTTTAAACCACAACTAAATTTACACCGTAAAATGAAAATCATTGTCATCAATATGTGTATCCCTTCATGTAATGTATTTTGATTGGTTAAATTTACATGATCAACAAAATAAACATAACACCTAGGATACCATTACAAAATAGATATACATAATGGTAATGTTTTTTTACCCTATAAGTAACATATTTATATAATGGTAAACCATTTATAAAACAAAATTATTTACAAACATGAAATAATTTTTTTCAGATCCTTCTCCATCATTTCAAGAAATAATTCATAAATTTAAATCATGGGATCACTGTTATACCACTAAAGGGTTTCAATAGAGTCGATCAAATATTATTCAAGTATACATAAGTCATTTAATCTTAATTCCATCTATCTCCTACAGAATATAAATGAAACTAAATGTAAAACTAAAATTTATAAAACATTATGAATATACAATTTACAAAATAGAATCACCAATCTTTCAATGCTGTTCAAATATTTATAAAAATGATCACTAATGGAATCCAAATGTGTTCCCATTTATGAGGTTAATCCATGGTTTGATCTAAATCAATCAATCTACTAGTGGGAACCTATATTCATCCATGGCTCGATAAATCTAATTTACAAAGAGAGGAGATGAAAAGAAATTCTGGTGATGGATATTTTTTACCAAGATTCATGTGATTGTCTATATATAAAGAAACTAAATGGTTGTATAATTAATATACCTCATGGATAATCCATGGGTTGTTGAATTTACACGTGAAATATAAATACATGATTAAATGCATCTATTGATATTTCATGTGTCATTCAAATTAGTTCTATATATCCAAATTGTTTTATCTCATTAAATGTTTAATTAAATGGTAGTTACATAGATGAATGACTTGAATGTTAAATATTTATAATTAACCTCAAAAATAATATTCATAAAATGAAATACCCATTCAGAATTAAAATTATAACTTTATCTACAATTTAAGATAGATTTTATTAAAAAAAATATATAAAAATAATTAAGGAATATCATATTCAATGGATCACTGAAAACTATATCCACACATTTCATAATACATGATATACCGAACTACATTATATTACTATACTCATAAAATATAATGGAGTATATCACACTTTTTTACATGACAACATGAATTGAGGATATAGAAGTTGTTACTTGGACATATTTTTTTTTATGCATGAAATCGTTACTATAATAAACATATATTATGAAAGGTGGATATAAATATTATGTAGAATATGGGTTTTCATTAAATGTGAGAGGGGACGTTTCTAGTCCCGATTTAGTCATTGCTTGAGAGATGGGTACATCTCAATGGGTCTGCAGTTCACTGTTTTTTTGAGGGGGTGATAATCCATGTAATCCCGCAAAAAAAATTTATTATTTATATTCATTCAATTAATGGATGTATATTAATCATGTTTTGAGAAATAATTTTATAAAGTATTTTTTTCAAAATAATGAATTGTTTTATATACATAGTCATTGTGTTTCATTATTGATCACCAAATCATATGTCAAAAATAACTGATTTAATAAAAATGAATATATATGATTTTTTTAAAATAATATTAATCCCATGAATGCAAATTATTACTTACATTATAACCATTATAGTTAGAAATTGATAACATATCTCACTTGCCCATGTTGAGTACCACCACCATGAAGCGACGTGATTCAATTTTCATTTCCACAATTTTATGATGGACATAGGTGTTGAAATAATTAATAAATAATAAATTTATAATGATATTTTTATTCATTAAAACTAAAATTTTATCTAATTTATTTCACTTCCCTCTATTATAAAACTGAAGACGTTATTCATGCATATGTATGGACTAACATCTCAATAAAATGACATTGTTCATTTTTTTGACCTCATTAGAAGGATGGTTTTAAAATATAATCAAATTTAAACATATGACTAATATAACATGATTATTATTACTAAGTTAAATATGAGACATTCCATTTCACCATTGTTAAGGAATAATTGATGGTTTGAGGGAATAAAATATAATACCAAAAAACATCCAATGTGGACCTAGAACATTTTGAAACTAAATTCCAAATGAGAATAAATGAAATTAATAATAATAATAGTAATTAAATGAACAAGAAAACTATTATTAAGAATATATAAAACTAGTATAATTATATTATTTATTATTTAGAGAATATTGGAAGATATATGGGGATCAATGTATGATATATTCTTTTAAAATGTTATTATAAATTTGTTAATATATTAATCATTTATATCATTTTAATTTAACTATTTCATGAATTTTTTTATGTTATAATGATTTATAAAGGTAAATTTTTTACTATATTAAACATTCATTATATGTGGTTAAAATGAATCTATTTAGTATTTTTGTTGAGGTAAATTTTAGAATTTAAAAAAAATGAAAAAATGTTCCATTTACATATATTTATGGAAAAAATTTCCCACTATCTTATTCAGTATTCATTATCACTATTCCTAAATCATTATATATGTATATTTTCTATGAATTTAATTTTCTAAATATTAAGGATACTAATATTTTTATAAATGTTTTTATAAGGATATTTTTTCTCATCATTACTATATTATTGATTATATTTTTATTACATGTTCAAATGAGTTAGTTATGGGGTTTCTGATGAAAAATTAAAATCATATAAATAATATCCCAATAAAATAAATGAAAAGAATAGATGATGATCCATGACTCTAGAATAGCTCATGTAAAAGGGTGATATCAATATACCATTCTAATACATTAGGTAATGAATAGTCATATGAGGAAAAAATTGAGCATTCTAAATGGGTATGTTACTTTATTAGAATTATATGGGGCATAGTATTAATGATATCGATAGAACAACTGTGAAAACATGGATTTTATGATTCTTTAGTTGGTGCACATATCTCATGCTTCGGATCAATGACCTTTTATGGGTTTCCATCCTTATCAACCACATTCATGTTCGCTAATGGAAATAGATCTTAACCACCATTGAATATAATTTTAACACCATTGTTGGAGTGGGTTGATGGGTTTTTGGTTCTCCTTTCCATAGATTCATTTTTGTAATTCATTTCTTAGTCTAGTACACTCTTATAAATACAAGACATGTTAGTGAATATCATTCCTGACATCATCTTCATGTGGACTCTATTTAATTATTTCACTTTCTTCCATTATATGGATGCTATTTATATCATTATATGTTAGGGATGTAGATAATGTTGGGGATATAAGATATTATTACCCATTGGAGGTTGTGAGGGTATATTATACTTATGGAATTATGATTATTAGGCGGAAAACCTGAGACATATCATGATCAACATGATGTAACATATGTTTAGTGTGAATTGAATCCAAGGTTCATCACCTTATTAATCCCATTGTCATCAAACAATGAATCTCACATTCAACATGTGAGGCATATAACCCAGAAGAAGCTAGTAAAATTATTCTCCTCACATCAATATTTCTATAATTTTCAACATGGCCATCGTTTTCTCATCACTCCTTGTAAAAAAATAGTCTCAACCCCAATTCAAATGTGGATATATCCTATATTAATCTCATAATGTCTTCTTAGGATCCTCACCTATGGAATCTCATGCTTGTCCCCTAAAGTAAAATTCTTGTTCGTCACATGTGTGTATAAGTTGATATAATATCATCATTGCCCAAGGAATCTCATGTTCATCACATAAAGAATAAATTCAGTCCTATCTTTTGAGTGGGGAATAAGAGATCATATGAACATGAAATATGTTTCATAGGATCATCACCCAGTACACACATAGTTAATCAATAAGGGATGAGAATTTGATGCACTGTGAGGGTATTTATGTTTATAGCCTAGTAAATGTGACTAAAAATATATTTTTTAGTGGAGGTAAAGTCCCAGTCTACTCGTCACATTATAAGATAAGCTTATGTTACTATAAAAGTGAGTTAATTAAAGTATTAAAGTACAATTGTGGCTTATCATAGATTTAATGTTTAGTTGAAAATATTTTTAAATATATAATCATCTTGTAATGGGTCAGGAGATGTTAAAATTCAATAATGATGAAATATTTTATTCAGACATAAATTTAAAAGATGTTAGGGATTATACATAAAGGTGATAAGGTTTAAAATATGTCATCTCCCATGGGTGTGTTGAGATGGGATGAAGATTATATCATTAGAGATGGTCAATCCACCTATGACTCACCACCTATGAGTTATTGGATAAATAGATTGGACACCAATATTGGACCTCAGATAGGTTTATTATGTACCATGTTAGGAAATTATGATCAATAAAAATTTATTTAGATTCAATAATTTATGGTCATGTTATTTGACCATACGATGTAGTTGGAAATCATATGGTATGGAAACTTGTGTCATGAATGATGGGATAGGAGAGGATAACTTGGTTTGTATGAATAGAATCATTCCAAAAGATGGTGGTATTAACTCTTAATTATCACATAGGTAATCTCAAGTTCATCACACGAGGCATCATGTTATTGTTACAAGAATAATTTATAGTTATTCATGTAGGGTAAGGATATAGGTTTATTTCACATTTAGTTAATGTTTTCTTATAGATTAATATCATATGACCAAGATATTGTGAAATTGGATTTAATGTATTGCAACATATACGTGGTTGGGCCTTATATGTCCTAATGATCAAGTGATATCAAGGAGAAATGAGGATATATGTGTGGATTACATGAGTGTGCTTCCCTATTGTTGTTAAAGTGTAGTAATTGTATGTGTAGGGATTACATGAATCTGAAGACTAGTTGATATTATTATTTTTAATGATATATATAGGTCTTATGTTAATTTTCTACTCAATTCCTTCTGAGGATCTGAAATGTTATGTGTGTAGGGATTACAAGACTATGGTACTAAGGGGATTCCAAATAGAGATAATGGTATGTGTTGGGATTACATGAGTGATAATCCCATATAGATATGAATATATCATTTTCACCCTATGAGCTATATTATGAAAGGCACACCATGTTTTTGAGAAAAAGAGTCTCATGGTTTTCACTCAATGGGTTATATGATAATAATATAGAGTAAGTCATAGATTAACTTTGTTTACGGAGGATTTAATGTTACATAGTTTAATGTCATGTATTTAGGTCATTGTGTTGGAGGGGGATTATGCATTGAAATTCCCATTAATTTTTATCCTGTTATAACATGATATATTTTTGAACTAATGAATGTCAATGGAATATTAGTGGGGATTACATCTCATCAAGGGGCCCATGGGTGATGCAAAAATCTAATGGTATATATGTAGGGATTTCATTCTCATGTTTTGCATTATTTCGTCCACATTATGAGTCATGATGGCATCTCAACCCACTAATGGGTCCGAGAATATTATCTAGACTTACACATGTGGAGGATGTCCATAAGAAGGCAACATGTAGTCATTTTCTATCTACTGTTGTTCAAGTTACAAAATTATTGTGATTAGACCCATTAGAGAGGCTTCCTACATAAAATTATCAAGGAAATAAAAAACCATGTAGTTTGAGGCCACTAAATGAGAAATTTCCTAACATTTTAAAACATGTTATAAGGATAATTTTGACCCTTTTAATGGTATAAAACCATGACAATAATAATATCCATTTAATTTTTATTTGTCCATCACCTATTTTATGTGCAATTTATACTCGTACAATGAGGAATATGGGGGTTACCTCATACTAATCACATAAGTCATATTCTTCTAAAAATATAATGCATCACACAATATCCTCTTGACTCATACTATTAGCATCATATAAGTTATACTACAATTCAAAATCATATAGAAAAGTATAAAATGGGGATGATTCAAAATAATGGCCGGTCTAGAACATATGTTTAAGAATCCCATTATACTTTAACCTAGAATACTTGTTAGGTGAGATGATTTATGGAATATTTTAAGGATTATATTCACTGAATTTAATCAAGGAGACCAAGATGAGAATCTTGAATCATGTAATAATGAATCGATAATGAGTAATGAGTCAAATCAAGGTGATCTAGGGATCTAAGGAGATTATGTTAGATAATTTTATTACATGGTATGGAGGGTGGGGTTGTTGATGTAAATACTCATTATATCCTGGACCATACACAATAATATGATGGGTATAGTCATAATTTTTCAATAAGGGTCAATGGAGGTAGTAATGGGGACATGTTATATGCCTAGGGAAGCATCCCAACACTGAGACCCATGGGTTGTGTATGAGAATAACTACCATGGTATTAAAAAGTGGGCTATGAAATAGGTGACGTGGGTGATGTGTTATATGAAATTATTAGTTTTCATTACAATCATATTTATTAAAAGTGTTTCTTTGTGAAATAAGAGAAAAAATGATTATCAATAAAAATTATCCATGAATCAGTAGAGTTTACAAACAATTCAGTTTTCATGAGTCCTGTATAACATACACTTACAATGTTATTCCCGTATTAATTTTTCATGAAAAATTATTTAGAACATCCCATACATTAAAGGGATCATGTAAGAGAATTCATGAAACATTACTGTATGAGGGAAATTATTTACATGAATTCAAGAATTATTTTTAATTAAGAGTGTGATATCATATCCACCTTGTTCATGGAATTGAAATGGTGACATATTTAGTTTATATAGGTTCTTAGGAAATAAGAATATATGTTTCAAAATGGATTACTATATTCTTTAATGGTTGAGGTTTAGTGTGCTTTGAAATTCCTTTACAAAGAATTTAGTTTTTTAAAAATTTACAGAATTGTTCCAGAATTGCCTATGATATTCACTTTATGATTTTAAACATAAAAAATAGTGTCATATTATTTATATGTATTTCTATGTTTGATGGAATATATAATTGAAAAAAAAACAATGACTTGGATAAATATTTTTTAGAATTCAATCTTTCCCTAACATGATTTACAATGTTATATTCACCCCATATCACAATAGATTCCTAAAAGAATTTCAATTGTCTAGTGAAATTTATTAGGAGGAAAGTGATAAAAATTCCATATGATGATGCTCACTAAGTATCAATCACAATAATTAAATTATAAACTAAAACCTCTATTTCAACATTAGTTTTGATAGGTGTGAGAAAAAAAATATAATAGAATATAATTCATATACATTATTGTCGTAGAAAATGGTTGATGGCTTGAGATTACATTGTTTCATTGATAATAATTTGTACCAATGGTTATTGTGAACTGAGTTGGAATAATTCTATGAGTTTTGATCCTTATCAATGGGAATGTTTTAAAAGATAGTGAAATGTAGGGTGTTTGAATTTCACCACACCAAAGAGAAAGTGAGTGATCTAAATAGTGATTTCAAGAATCTATATCGATTATTTTAGGATGTTTGTAAGTTATGTATTAACATTGACTATGTTTGTAACATGGGTTCCATGACTAATTTTATGAAGTTGTCTCCCCAAGAATGTGTTCAATGTATAGTTTGTTAGACTATTTTGCCTATTTTCCATCATATATGGGATTTTTTAGTGGTGATATAGATGGATCCTGTTGGGAGTGGTCTCTAAACCAGAAGGTGTCCAATATTTTACATTCATAATCACTGTAGGGGATCAAATTAAGACATGAAATACGAATATAAATCCAAAAAGGGGATATAAAGTGTATTGGTGATGTAATATTATCAAGAGGAGTTAAAACTCACTTTAGTATGCATCATTGTGCTCCAATATTATTGATGATAGGGAACCAATCCATTATAAATCATTAAATCCAAAAGGTTGAACTCAAATGTGAACTAGGTTTAATATATAAATGTGGGGAAATAATATTTCTAAAATGGGATATTATAAGACTCAAATGATTCTTTTTTATGGTTGTAATCATTGACCAAGAAAATTCTATTTGAGGTCACATATTATGTACTAGTATTGAAACTATAACCCAAAACAATAAATTTTACACCATATAGTATTGGGATTTTTTTATAGAACACAGGCTATGATGGTATAATGCATTATGTAGAGGAAACGAAAACCATATGTGAATGGAATTGACCAAGTTTATCCAATGTCAATAAAAGAAACCTCACTAGTGTGGTTGAATTTTATAACTACTCTTGAGCTATATAGTTTAGCGATTACTCCATACCCCAAGCATGTGAATAATATCACACATGGTTCTAGAAGAGGTGTTGAAGATGACTATAAATAAAGGTGGAAAGTGGCTGATAGCCAATATCATGTTGAGGATTACCACATGATTTAGGATCTCGAAATCAAATTTATTAAATTATTGTGATGGGGACATAAACAATTTAGTTTAATGTTGTGTTTCATGTATTTTGGACACATAGATTAACATCACATGGCGATGATAAAAAAGGGGAATGGGGTGATGGTTAGACTATAACTATTTTCAAAACATGTGGGTGTAGTGACTTTATAATGGTTTTTTGGGCCCAATGACGAGTCCCATCAGCCTTGTACCATTTCAAATTTCACATTTACTTGTTCCTGGTAAATATGGTAAATTTGATGGGAGAACTCCTAATTTTTCTCAATATTACATGGATATGTTCTCTTATAGATAGTTATTTTTGCCTCTTTCCAAAATTAGTTTCTAGCCATTCCCATTACACCATACAGGGTGGTGTATATGTCGTAATAAATTGGACCACATAATTCATTAATTAAATGACTCATGACATTGACATAACACATTGTAGAGATAGTCCATAAGTGAATGATAACGGGATAACCTTATGTGTGTGGAGGATCTGATTCAAATTATATCCTATCCCATCAAAATTAGCTTAATTGGTTTATAACATGGCATGAATCATATGTTCATGTGATTCAAAATGGAAAATTAGGAGGTTACATTTAATGATAAGGTACATGGGTAAGAATATTACTGATGGGATTAAGTGGCATGAAAGGTTATATAAATCAAATGTGTTTGGGGAAAAGATAATTCTAGTTCTATACAAATACCACACCTAAAATGGGACGAATATCGTTTAATTTCAAAATATTACACAAATTCTATATTTTCACCACAACATATTGGTATTTAAAAAGGGACTAATGATTGAAAATGAAAGGGCATGTTTCACAAAAAGGCATGCTGGATGAGAGAATTTGTAGATATGATTTATATATGTGATATAGGAGTCATTCCATATCCTATTAAATTAAAATCAATAAATTCAATGCTTTATAAGGAAATATGGTGGAGTAAAAATAAAAATAGGAGAATAGTCATATCATGTTATAGAATAAGGTGTTATATCATTTTTAGACAGATTATGGGGACTATGCCATTTATTTTAATGTGTTTTCGTTATGACAAGGAAAATGAGAGGAAATAGTCTATGCATTACAAAATATAATTCCAACCAAGATTCAATATAGGGGGATCTTCCCCACTGTTATTTTTTCCAAGGTAGTTAATCACACGGTTTTTGGGGAACATATTTTAGGGTTATGATGAATAGACAATTCCATATACTTTATTATATTGTTTCATAAAACAATGTTTGTGGCTGATAGTTTAAGTTCATTGAGCTTTGAAAAAAGTTTGTTCTTCTTAGGTTTTTTTGGATCTTTGATTAGTGGGTTTTCTAAAAAAGTTCATGTGGAACAAAAGACAGTGTGAACTAGACACGAATAGAGGTTTAATTGTGTGGGAGAAAGTTATTTTTCCACCTAATGAGATTCACAAAATTCATTGTGAAAATAATTCTACCTAGGGGGTGTCCTACTAAGGGAAATGTTTTCATCTTGGTCTTGATTAGGGATCACCCAATGATATTACTAAATTCATTCATGTCATGACTATTGTTGGATATATGAAGTGGTGTAATAAAAACCTTGTCACGTTAGAGTTAATTAATGGGGTAGTGAGTAGTCGACACTACAATGATGACTTCCTTAGTCAATGTGCATTTATTTATTAATGTTTCAAAGAGAGTGTAAATATTATAATTCATAAAGTTGAGGTGAAGATGTACTAAGTCAAGGATTATGGGATATAAACTACAATAGGGGTCATAAATGGGTTAGAGTTGACACTAACCAAGTAGTTAGAAAAAGTTTCCTAAAATTATATCATCATGTATGGGGATATAAAATATCAGATGGATCATTGACCATGTTTGAATATTGGGAACCTCCACATATTACAATAATTCATTCTAGAAATGTTTCCTAGATGGGATAAATGATTATTTTTTCAATGTGTCAACACCATAGGGGATCCCATTCAGATGTGTAGGATAATGAGAATCCAAATTGAGGAAGGAAAATCGTGTAAAGGTTATCATTAAAGAATATTTAGGGATAGTTATATAATATAGAACTATTTCACTTTGAATTTGAGAACATTTAATCGGAATACTGGTTTGGAATAGTTTTACATGTTCATAAGGGGGTATTATTATTATAGGTCACTAGTTATGCTTTAAATGTGACATCCAAGAATCTAGATATAACCCATGAAATGGGAAACAATCCAGGAATAGTTCATATAAGGTGGTATGGTACGTGATCAATAATAAAGGTGGATGTCCTCACATTAGATATAAAAGATTCATAAATTACTACATCATGTAAGGAGTATGTGGAATAAATTTATTTACATCTAATTATGTTTATGTTAAACACATAGTTTATTGTCATATAGTGAGAATGAACCATCATAAAATTTAATTTTTTTACTAGGTTTTTGTACCGAACTGTAAACATCATGTGAACCTGATTTTATGTCATTAAGTTTAATTTAATTATAAAATGACCTTTTCCAGCAATTTTTATACATGAAACTAGGAAGGTAACCATGCATGTTATCAATTTTTTGACAGCCCACAATACATTAATTTTAATTTCATATAGTGAAGATGATGTGTTTTAATGTTTAAAAAATTCATCCTAGGTTGTTTTCATGTAGTTTAACTTCATGTGAACTAGATGTAGTGGTTTACTGTAATCATTCTAGTGAGATAATTAATCCAAACTCCTAATTACCACATTGATCCTACCTAGTGTGAGGTATTTGGGATAATGGATTGATGGATGTTTCACCTGGGAGTTCCTCAATGTGTTATGGATGGAATTATGTGATGACATAAATTACCAAAAGGAACTGGGAACGGAGTTGATTGGTTATGCACGACATCATATGGATGATTCGACATATCAACAGACATATGGGTGAAAAAATGTAACACTGAGGGAGAAAAACACCACCTGGGTATTGGGAAGTGAGTGGAGATAAAATGAACCTTCATTAATATTAATTTCATTGATGTTTACGAGGAGTCCAAGTGTTTATGATGAATGAATTATATACATGGATTTCATTACCACATTATTTGGAAGAGTGTAAGAAATATGAGGGTAAACCATTATACATGTTATTGAAATAGATGAACCATAATGTTTCAATCAAATTTCCTCCAATGTCTATTCCCTGTATGTGAGGTGATCCTATTTAGGCAATGTCATTCACCATAGTGGTTCAGACTCAAAAATGGAGTATTAAAAAGGAAATTCAAACTCTAAGGACACAATGTGGGGAGATGAATTGAGATGTTCTGAGGAAGATTTGATAACACTATGGTTATACTATATTTCATTTGTGAATATTTATGTGTTCAAACATGACTCAATGGATTTAAAAACTCATGAGGGGACAAATATAGTTTTGACACATCACAAAAAGTAACCATGTATATCCCAAATGGTATTTATTTTATAGTGATTAAGCTACAAATTAAAAGTTTTGTGGTCACACACTCATGTTCTAATACATTTATATTATGGTAACTCAATTAAGACCAATACTCTATATAATTTAACAACATAAAACATAAACAATTCCAATATGAGTTGGTATAACCTTTTTGGAATTGTCGAAAAGGAAAATCATCAATAGTATGTTGAGTACCATTATATAGAGATATTGATGGGAGATCCATGGAAATGAACAAGATACAATTTCTATGTGTCACTAAAAATAACATTATATATGATTCATTTTATACAATTTTTTGTAAAGTGGTGTGGTTGGATACTGGAAGCAGAGGAAGAGGTCCTCTCAGGTGAGGTCCAAAATATCATTCTCATTTATGTCATGAAATAGGGTTTGCTCTATGAAATTTACCATCATATTAAATTGATGTTGATCTCATATTTTATCATCATATGATTATGATGATGAACATTTTGTTCAATAATGTGTGGAAATTATTTGATGGAGAGGCAGTTTCATTCCTCACACCTCAGACTATACGATGCACCTTTTATGGTCACTCACATTTGACTAGTGATATTTTTATGTATAAAATCAGGTAGAATTGATTGAGGATGTACCGTTTATATTCATGCATACAGTAATAGGGATACTATCTAGTTTAACATTTTGTATTATGGATGATCCCATGTAGTGTTACATCATTCTGGGATGATGTTTTCTTGTTTTGTGTTTTGTGAATAAAAAATTTTGACATTTTTTTACCTCAAATAGGATGATGGTGGGTAATTATTCCAATAAATGTCCCCCACTGTCGGGGAGGTTCCTTGATGAGTTGATTTAGGCTTCAATATCATTATTTCTTAGGATCCTCTAGAATGATCCCACTAGATTAGACTATTTTTCAACTCCAAACTGTTGTGGTCATAGAAGCATGTTCATCTCCATAAAATCTTATGAGTTTGGGATTTTAGAGGATCTACGGGGATCTTTTCATGGTTTTCCCTAATAATTATTATAATTAGTAAGTTTACGTTCTCCATTTGTGAGATGTTAATCATTATGGGGCAATTTTCCATGTGTTTTTTTGTTTGTGTATTAGGGTGGACCCTAACTGTTGTAATTCATCAAGGGGAGGACTTCCATTTTTACTACTGATGGTGCCAACAATAGTCAAAGAAGAACCAACATTCCATGTGGATGGTTTCTATCTTAATCCATGTAAGATTCATACACCTACATATATAATTTTCAGGATTATTTGGTGTGTGCGAAGAGTGGTAGGAGCCACATGAGATATTGGAGTAACGTAACATTGAGAAGTGATGATGGCCTTCACCCGATGTGAGAACATCCACATGGAAAATTTCAATAAAAGTAGCTCTTTAATGATAAGTGTTGATCACGTACCCCAACAGTGTGGAATTATTCGTACAGTGGATTTACATTGATGGTTCAATAGATTTCAGAGGCATCAGTTTGATTTGCTTAAGTGAAATACCTGCCAAGACATCAAATAGGGAGGAAAGATGGTTGTATTCCTCTAATGATTTATGAGGTTTTTTATTTTCCATCACCAGAAAATCATCATTTAAAATGTTTGTTAATGTAACCCTAGTTCATTGGAAGCCAATTTATCCCAAGGAATGAGTAGTGGGTGTTAATGAGACATTGAAGCATGGTGGACTAGCATATCATGTAGAAGGACCAGTGTATAACCATATTTATGGAGCTTTGGTGATTGAATCAAATAAATTGGAGTATGAAAATACCAATACTATCATTTTATATGGGTTATTTGGCCATGTTATTTTGAAAATTATGTGGTTTTTGTACCTACCTTGGATACTCTTAGGTTGAAGTGGGGGAATATATGGCCTGAATATACCCTACCTCCTCAGTATAGGGGGAGTTTTTATGGACTATTATTGGGAAATTCCCCAACGTTGTTTCATTGTGGTAGTTAGGGGGGGTGGGGGATTTCCCCAATATGTTTTTGTGAATGAGTGGTGTAGATGAAATAAAATGGATTCCTAGTAATCCCACACATAATGTTACTCATCCTCTAGTTTTCACTGTAATGAAGATTAATACTAATGATTCCTAGATTGGTTGATTCCTACAATTTTTTATCTTCTCACAGTTAATGGGGAAGTGACTCACACTGGGTTTACCTTTATTATTTATGACGCGTCTACTGGGTGTTCATCATAGGCTTATGATCATTGTCATTGATCTTTCCATGGTTTTTGTGCCCGACAATGCTTCCTTCCAAAGGTATGTAACCTTCACCACCAATGTTGATGACGATGGATGCTTAATATAAATTGGATAATCGGATTTGATCTCTTGAACCAATGAATTCATCATTGGAGGACATCACCTAGTACATGTATCCCCTAAAGAATATTGATATGTTCATGGATATCATTTGTTTCCCTATGATCATGTGGAAACTAGTAATCTACAACATCTACTACAATAAAAAGGTGTATACATACTTTTTGAGTTGATTAATAAATTGGGTATGTTGGGAAACATTGATAGTCTTCTCCATTTGTGTTTCTGAGGGTATACTATACACATGACCAAAGGCATATTAGGGGAAAACCCGAAAGAATAAAGAAATAACAATAATGAATCTTATGATTAGTGTGTAAGGTATTAAAGGATCCTCACATTAGGAAACCTATTCTAATCATAACATGTAGATATCATTCATTCCGTAAGGAAACATGTGTTAACCATGCTTGGAAAAATTAAGATCATCACATAATACATTCTTGGAACACCACCTAAGGATAATTGTAATCATTAAACTGAGTAAGAACACATGCTCATCATCTATATAGTGGGGTAAAGTGCTCAATGGATCATGCAGGAACAGAGAGAGGGTGTCAATGAATAAGTGTACATAAGTTTTTTTTTTCAAATTTTCTTTTCTTTTCTCATAACCATTTTTAATATTTATCCTATGACATTGGTAGAATAAATGAATCTTACTTGTTATATAATATAACTGTAAAATAATTTTTGGGGTAAATAACTGAATATAAACATCCAATGTTTTTACAAAATTCTCCCTCGATGTGGGTGACTACATAATTGTAGTGTTCGGAATGACCTGAGACACACAAACTCCATTGTGAATGAATCACTAATTACAAGTTTGTTGGTCAGGTTCCATCTTGAAACCATTGGGGGTAGGTATGAAACATTTCATGAATTATAATGGTATCCCACCAGTGTTTCTTATACTAGAATCCCACTAGTGGTTCAAAATTACAACACTAAACACAATGTGAATGATCATAAGGACTTCATGATGCAATTGATACCAAAAAAATCCTCCTCTTCATAGAATTGAAAATAAACCAATCACTACTTTCTCACATCAACTTAAAATCGATGACTATCATAGAACATTGTCAGCAATTCTCTTTTCAATATGGTTCATTATACACTCTTAAATTATCGAAGATATCACTTTCAATTATTCTCGATGTAGTAATATAATGATAAACTGAATATATATCAATAAACTGCATGTTTTCTTTTTCTATATTTAGTCAAATATATTATTTCATCTCAACTAAATTACTACACACATAAAAATCAAGTTTTATTCAATCATTTAATTATCCATATCAAATTAGAAATACATATTTGACGTAATTTCCCCCATATTATTATATATTCTTTGAGAAAGTAAAAAATTGTGGAAATGTAAATTCTTTTAATAATATTTGTGAAAGTAATAAATTCCAGTACACAAAAAAAATATGGTCTCACTTTAGTAGTCACCATACGCAATGTTTCTCATGCATACATATGAACATTTGAATCATATATTTTCTGGAATGTATCTTTTATGCATGTAAATAGGGTATTCACATCCTAGGTTTAATATGTAAAAATTAATTGAAAATACACACTTAGTTTCTCCTTTACAGTTTATGCATGATGTCACTTTATTTTATAAAATCATGTTCCATGAAAATTCATCACACAATAACATGTGCACCACACTATTTTACCTCTTTCATAAAACCCAAAAACTCTATAAAAATGTAAGAACATGGCTTATTTTTCAAAACCAGATGAGTTCACTCTACTATTATACATATATATATGCAAGAACAAGATAACATGAAATACGATCCATATGGGGAGATCTATTCTAAAGGGGATACATTTTCTTAATGGATAATCTATTCTACGAATCCATATTATCTACAATTGTATTTAGAAGACTCAAAAAATCAGGTAGAGTTACGGATTAATGAATATCCTTTAATATGATGCCCATAAAAGAATAATTGGTTTTATTTTTATCAATTTTACTTTTCATTTATTATTTGGATTTTTTCATTCTTAAAGGGTGATATTATTGATTTAGAAGTTATACTTTGTACATTTTGATTCATTTAGTTTTTTAAATTAAAAACACTTACATAAAACATTTTTACAAATGTTTTTTTGTCCTAAGTGTTTTATAATATTTTAATATAAAAATTGAAATTCTATCATGCATACAAAAAGTACCAATGTTTTGAAAAAAGAAAAATTTCATTTTCTATAATGATCATCGTAATGAGAATGTGTCTGATAAATTACAGTCACCTTGGTCAACCAAAAGTCAAATATTAGTCAGGTCTCCCATATAGACAAAATTCATGAAAATCATATTGATATTTGGTATCAATAAAAATTTGGATGATACTTATAAAGGTAATTATAATGAATTTTATATGTCTTTACATCATCCTAAATTAAGATTAGATTGTATTCAAAAGATATTTCCTTAATGTATAAAAAAATATTGAAACTATGATGGAGTATTTCATTTTTAAATTAGACAATCGGTATCTATGAGCTGTCAAGTGTAAGGTGTCTAAAGACATTACGAAAAACTCATAAAATATAGTAGTTTAGATATCAATATGATCATTCAGAGGATGCCTATAATTACAAAATATTTCAAAGAGTTTAAAGATAATTCATTTTCCTTTCACATTTTTTGACATCTATGATTATTTTATAGCATGAACATCTTGTTCATAGTCTTTTTTTAATTATTTGTATTTATTTAGTTCTATATAATGCTTTTCACGGATGTTTCCTCAAGAAAATTTTCATTTTTAATAGGTGTCTGATCGGTATAATGATCATTGGATTCCATGGCTTGGAATATTGATAATTTAATATATATATATTCTTAGACTTATGGGGATATTATGATAGATAATATAGTCATAGTATTGAGGGCCTCTAGGGATATGAATATTGGTCCAATTTGATCATTATATCGAGGGATTCACAATAAAGGGATGATAACCATTCATGTATGTATATAACATGGGATACCTTTATTATGGGTTGTAGACATCCTTACGCTAGAAGAAAAAATGGGTTGATAATTAATTCCATGAATTTTACTCATTTTAATATCAATTGTATTACTTATTATTAAAAAAATTATATTATTCTGAACATATTATAAAAATTGATATATTATATTTCTATTTCTATTCTATTTTTTATGTTTAACATTTTTATTATATTAAAAAAACTATGTTTCATTGGATCTGTATTGATTCCGTCATTTTACACTCTCATTTAATTATGTTGATTCTAATAAAAATTATGTGACATTATTCATTAGATTTAGGTCCATGTTAGACAAACCAACTATAATAGGATAGGGTTTGTTTATATTAATTTTTCAAACTGTGTTTTTAAAATACAATGCACTAAAAAATATATGCAATTCTATATGAGAATATTATAATGATCCAAATAATTATTATAGATATGTCTATCCACCATGATTGATGTGGAAAAATCTATAGACCTCATCATAATTTAATTATTTATTAATCTCCGTATGTGGTACCATACAAGTGTAATAATGTAATAATGTTACGGTGTTCCTTTTGATTAAGAATATACGACCAGGATTTCTATGATGTATAGATTTTACCTATTACTAGTGAGGAGTTGTGAACATAAAGAATAATTTTTGAGATAGGAAAATAGATATATGTAATGAATTTCAATATTATTGTGAAACATATTTTTAGTAGCCTAAGAGGCGTCCCATCTAGTTTTGTGAGTGTGCCCACTTCAACTACTAAGAAATATATATATTTCAAGTTTCAACAAGGTGGTGACTAGTATATAGTTTAGGGTATCATTTTTTATTTTACTCTAAAAAATAGGGATCTGGTAGTATGTCATTGATGTTGGAGGATTGACTAATTTCATTCCATATGGTTAAAACAACTTATGTGAAATCAATTATGAGTATGGATGGGTAAATAATAGGTTTAATATTTTATATTATACCAATTACAAACAATGTGTGTCTTATTATAGTCCCTTGTTTTGTGATCATGCTTATGAGTTTGGAAATGTATAATAAATAGGGCCTCATCAATTAGGGTATAGCACATATATGTTTGAATGATTTGTAGGTAATCACTAGATCGTACCATAGGGGATGTTTACACAATGTAGTCAGGGATTACATGTTTAAAAAACAAACAAAATATAGGATATATGATTTTATTGAATTATGTTTCAACTAATATAGTTGAGGGACAACTAATAGTCAGATGTACAGTTTTTAATTAACACTAATTTTTTAGAATAATTATTTTATATAAGGGAACCCAATTATTTTATTTTTTCATTTTTTCAATTTTCGGGATTATATTATAGTAATATTATAATAATTTATACTATATGAAATCCCACAACAATGAATTTATAGTGGGGTTTAGGGTTATTTTGGTCTGCCATAGTGGTCAGTGGATATAATCATTGAGATGACATAATGAAATACTATTGGGACTAAATTTATTTTCAACAATATTGTGTAAGATTAACATATCTCAATGTGCCATAAAATAAATTTAAAAATATGATATTTACATATAGAAAAATAAATATATAACAATATTGGGTTTGGATCTAAAATTAAAATATCACTCTGATTGTTTTTTTATCTTAGTATTTAATGGTTTCTTATACTCTTCCACTAATATAATATCATTTACATGATGTATTCCCTAAATATTTTATATATTTTCATCCTTATTAAGAGATTTATTAAGTATTATCTCATTCTAATTGTTTTTCCTATATTAATATATCAATAATATAATTTTAGATTAGTGGGGAGGAATAATGGTTAAACATAATGATCCTAAGGAAAATGTTTATATATGTTTTAGTACCTCACATTGGAGTGATCCATTACTTTTAAAAATTAGATTAATTGGTAGTTTTAATAAAAATTATTTTTTTAATTTTTTAGTTTTAGTTGTGATATTGACATTTTCTGTTAATTCTTTATTATGTTGTTTTGAAGAGGATAGATGCAATGTGAAATAAACATGTTTGAATTGAGGTGTACGTACTATAAATGTAACATGTATGTAGATATGGTTTTATTATGGTAATTCATTATAAGTAGTTATGGGTACCTCCTTTTTTTACAAATATCCTAATGGAAAACCTAAGGATTTTTATAAAATAATAAAAATAAATACATTTAAAAATAAAATTATGTCCTTATTTACGATTGGATATACAATTTTGTAAGAACATCATATATTTAGCCTTTGTTGATTATTAATATATATTATTCTCATCTATAAATAAATCCAAAACTAATAAATGTTTTCATTGGCTATTATTATTTTAAGAGGCATATTTTTGTTAATGGACATGAAGGTATGTTAGTCCTTATTAATTTCCTTAAAATTACTATTGTAGTGGATGGATACCTAATTATCATCATTCTCTGTCAAGTGATGTGATCCTAAAATTTTTTAATTTATAATTCTAATAATAATGAGAATTGAGAAATTGTGAATTTTATGATACAAAATTTTTATCTTGTTGAGTTTTCAACTATTTTATTGAATGGCGTTTTTTCTTTATTTTTGGATATATTAGTTTTATTAAATATTAAATTATTACAATCAGCATACTTCTATGTGTTCAGACATCCAGTGATACACAATTTCAGTAGATGGTACCTTCAACACCATTATATTTTTATTTTGTATATGGAATAAATAAAATAGGTTAGAGTGATTATTAATAGGAAAATATTTCAATGTTATAATATATATTCTCTAAAATGAGTCATTTTGGGGTTTTTTTTTGAAAATTACTATGATGTGGTTTTTTTGTTATTACATTTATTTTCATTAATGATTTTTGTAACATAATTTTAATATTGTGAGATATTTCTTTAAAATGGTAAAATAATCGAGTGGGTAATGATATTCATGTTGTAGTAATGGTTTTACGACCATGTTGATTGGTATTACCGTGTATTAAGTCTAATTTAGGACTAACGTGATCATATAGAAATTGATTTTGGGTATTTATTTAGGATTTATTTTAGGATCCTGCTGATGAAAAAAGGGTAAGTAGTGGGTACTCTATCAACCCATATAAATGTGTGCACAGAAATAATATTATATATTATGTACTATGTAGTGATATATTTATTTTTTATTTCAAATAAAAACATGTTTATTCTCCTAAAAATTATTAGATTTATTGAATGTTTCATGTTTGGATTATAATTCACTACTAAACATCTAATAATTTATTATAATGATTTCCTTTTGTCATGAATATTCTTTGGTCAATCAAATATATATATCAATTGGTTTTCGCTAATGTATAGTTTTTATGATATGGATTATAAGTAGGGTTAAAGATATCTATTTTTATGATCATTAGTAGCTATCTTAAAAAAATTAATTCAACCTTCATAGTTTATTATCATGTTAATTACAAAATATATGTTATAAAATTTTTATTTATGTTTTTAGTTTCCTTTTCCTTTCCAACATATCATATATTTTCTATATAAGAACTCATATTTATAATGTATTTTATGTTTATGTACATATTAGGTATGATTCAATCACACCATGCACATTTCCCTTTAGCATATATAAAGACACCATTTATGGTTATATACAAAAGTGGAAGGAATCTATGTATGGTGGAATATAGGATATAGTTCTTGGAATTATGTGGATAATTTTCGGATAGTTTTTTGGGAGATTGGATATGAATTTTTTAGGGATTTCCATATTACTCCATTTTGTGATACCTCTAATTGTGATTTACACATGAAATATTTTACTATATTTTTTTACCTCACATAGTTAATGTCTATGTCTATGAATTTTATTTAAATTTGTTGATGGTATTTATAAAAATTCTTGGAAAATATGTTTTCTGAGTTACATTAAATACATTTTTCTTCATCAATAAAACATACTAGATATCCTACACACAAAAAAAATTCATTAATGAACAATATATATTTTTCTTATTTTTTGATGAATTAATAAATAATGAATGATTTTTTGTTATTATGAATGTATTTTCACTTAAATATTTATGAGTTCAATCAACTTCATTGATATTTTTCACATCCCTCACTATTTGTGTTAGCCATGGGAGTTTATTAAGTGTTCCTAAAGAGTTATAGTGACATTGTTCATATATTTTCTATGTGTAATTATCATGATTTTTATAAAATGGTATGAAAACATACAATTAGCTATCCAATTATTGATAACAAAAAGGTGTTAAAATTGTAATATATTATATAATCTATAAATATTGATGGTTAAAATAATTATATTAGTTGTTTGATTTATCAAGGGTAATGTGGATTTAGTTTTCAATTTTCCTTCAATCATTGTTATTTCCCTTAGTAATATGCATCGTGATTAACATGTCAATATCTAGGTACATATTATATAGTATTAAAAGAAATATTATTTCCTAAATTATTTTCATTTACTATGGTAATAAATTTTTGATATATTTAAATTGAAATATTAATTATAAACAAATAATGTATCCTAGCATATTTCTTAAGAGTTAATAGATTAATATAAATAATGCTATTCATTAATTTTATTTGGTAATATTTCTTGTTATTATATTGATTTAAAAAATTAAGTCATAATTTTAATGTTTTATTAAAATATAATAACCTGTAGTTTTGGAAATTATATGATTTGATAAAAATGTGTAGAATGAGAGCGGTACCTAAATTATGAGCCGAATATTCTTATTCTAATAAATTAATAATTTATTTTCCATTAAAAGGTAATATAATACTATAATTAAAAAAATATAGGATTCTTATACACTAATATAAGACTTCACTATAACAAATAGATGATGAACAATTTCAACCTATCATAAATATTATCAATGTTCATGTTCTAGACTATTTATATCAGTAGGTACTTGTCATTACATACGAAATTTCCTAGTGGGAACCATTGGGTATAGATGTTATGAGATATTTTTTTCTATATAATACTCGAATCATTGAGGGGGATATATCTCCTCAATAATTAGAGTATATGTTTTATTGTATTTGATAAATATTTGAGACTATAAAGACTCTAGAATACTATATGCATCACATTGAATGATGGTATGTGATCTTTGAGAAAATAAAAGATCATATTATTACATGTAAGCGTTTTGTTAGATGTTTTCTATATATAGATCTATCAGTGTACACAATTTCATTTTAAATATAATGAATTTTTGGTGTCTAATAATCATAATTTTTTGATGGATTATTATCCATGATTCAATGTTCATTTGTTCTTATATGAGTGTAGATGAGGAAGCTAATGTTTGGTGATTTGAGGTAGGATTATATATATTTTTTCAAACACATTTGACTATGTTCAAAATCAATAAATTTTACATATTTTCTATGAAAAAAATATTTTCCATAATATGTACTAAATGTTATTGAGGAATATATTTTTTTCCATGTAACATCACAAGTAATTGATATTTAAGTCATGAAAATGTTACTTAGAAGAAAAGATACAATGATGTTGTTTTTATGGTAAACTACAGTGATGAAAACATTCTAATATGTGTTTATATAGAATTATAAATTTTTTTTGTTTTGTATGTTAGGTGTATAATATTAATATATAAATATGATGAAATTTTATTCAACTTATCAGACTGTTTTTTGTTATCAATTTTTTTTCTAAAGTAAAATCTTGTAATGTTTCTAAAACTGACCAATAAAACCCAAGAATATCGGAATAATTAAATATTATATATTTAATCCATTATAGTTAGGTTACATTCATAGTTGGTAGTGATAATTATCGACTAAAAATTAATCCACATACATCATTCATCCTTAGAGATAGTAAAAGGTACTTGGTTATATTTTTATAGTTAGGAATTCATTGACCATTATTTGGTAGGATATATAGAGAGTGTGAAGTAAAATTCACTAATTATCCAATATTTCTTGTTAATTATATGATACATGGGATTATTTAATTTATATTTGATCATCATGTATTCCTTCAAGATTGATTTTTTGATATGTATTTTTTTCACATAGGAATGTGCATTCCATTCGTAAATCTAATAAAAAAGATGATTATTTCTATAAATGATTTTTTGAAGATTGCCTATATATGAATTATTGATATTTCTCTATTGATAATACATGGTCTCTTTAAAATATCTTTAGAATGGGTTGGTTTATAGATTTCTGATATCACAATTAAATATTTCAAATGATGGACTATTTCACTTCCTTAATTTTTTTTGTAAACATTTATTAGGTTTTTTGAATTCCAAAATTGAAATATTAGGTCATATCAAGAGCACCGTTAGTCCATTTATGTAATTAAATAGAATAGGATACCACCAAACCATTACCCAACCAATATCACCATATGGAATAATGGGGGATATTTATACCATAATTATCATAGCAAGCATAAAGTGTATCAAAATAAAAAAATGTGAATGATTTCACACTCCAATAATAATAATAAGTGGAATCTATATAAAATATGGTATAAATTATTCAATTTTTTGATATCCATTCAATTATATAAGAGGAATAAAAAATTATCACATCATATAGGTCATAATATAAATATATATATAGTTGAACAAAATACAATATAATTTCATAAATCACCTAGAATAAAATTCTTTTAGGATTAAAATGATAAATATATCTAAATTAGGGATACAAAACCCCTAACCCCAGAACAGAATCCATAATTCACTTAAAGAACACCATGTGACCAACAGTAACATTCTATGTCATACCAGGTTTTGAAATAGACTTGAAGAATAATCTTTGAATGAGAATGAAAAATATAAAAATGAGATAAAACATAGGTTATGCATATATATTAAATCCATGTTGTATATATAAGTTTTGGTTTCCAACAAGCCAATACACTTGTGTGAAAGGATCTTTCATGACATCCAGAATGTCCTGGGTTTAATCCCATTTGGATGAAGGAAAAATTTTAGTACAATGAAGGTGGTGACATTGATGATGATGTAGGAAGTCGGTGGTGCATACATGTTGTAAGAAGGAGGTGACAGAGGTAGGATGCAAGCCAGTTGACGTAGGCAACATGATTCCTGCATGATGTTGAAGACGTATTTCAATCCATATAATGGGCTTCATTCCCACAAGGCCTATGGGCCATGAGCTAGATATATAAGGTCTAAGGGTTGGGATATCCCCTTTAGGGTTTTATGTCATGCCTTTCAGGATTTTGTGTCTGTGTTTGATTGAATGTAATTAAACCCCCTTGTACATAATAAATATAATACATGGTTCAAACAAGCTAAGTATATTTTCAACAATGATTCTTTTCAATTCCTTTCATAATGATGTCAATAAATTATACTTTAAAATTTTTATTAAATATAATATCCATAAGAATCAAAAAAATTAAAAAATATATCAAACTTCATCTATTTATTTACATATATATGGAGAATATTTTTAAGAATAAATATTTTTATATAGCCTCTGGACATATTATTAAAAATAATCAATAAATTAAAAATATTAAATTAAAATATAAATCAAACTATGAAAGGAGGACCATTAATTATATAAAAAAATTATTCATTTTTCATAAAAAATGATTAAAATTAATTTTTCAATTAAAATACAATTTTTTTAAATAATACACACTTTCCAAACCCTTTATAAATAAATATATATTTTAACTAGAATCATAATCAATCTTGTGAAAAAAAATTAGTAGCACTCTGATATCGATGGAGGGAAATAAAAAAACAAATAAAAATTATATTCCATTGTTAAATGAATCCAAATTATTCTTGGAGATACATATTATGTATATGTAATATGATCCCCTAAATCATCCTCATTTGGATATAGTCATCATTGGTAAATCACTGGGTGAATATATAGATTATATTTGACATGATTTCCTTAGGTAACATGTAATGCCCCGACCATAGATTCCTAGATTCGGAGCTTTATTTTAATACATCGGCATGATTACAAGGAATCATGTCCCGAAAGATAGATTAGTATAAGAGTCTTGGAAAATAGATTACATACATGAATGATACATATCAATTTCCAACATACAATACAAAAAAATTAATCCTTTGAGATTGTCATAGTTCCCTTAGCTTAACCCTGCATCTCAAACATAAAACAATTCATAGAATCCTGGGAAAATAAAACAAATGAAAGGAGTGAGCTCTGATGCTCAGAAAGGGTAAATAATTTAGCGGAAGCTATAAACTTTTAAGGCAAGACATATAATAAAAACAATAGCCTTTTAAACATAATCATGAACATAATATGGAAAAAATAAATAAAACATTACCTTATAAACATGCACATGGATATTATACTAATCGAATAATCACATGTAATAACAAATTTCATAATGAGGGAATGTATAGTACCAGACTTTAATTTCTGTGTCAAGGCCTCTTTCCAGGACTTAGGTGCTAACTGTAACCTGAACCCAACCAGGAGAGCCTCTGTAACCAAAATCCTCTCCCGAGAGCCTCTATAACTGAACTCTAACCTGGAGAGCCTCTATAACCGAACTCCAACCCAGAGATCCTCTGTAACTGGAATCCAATTGGGAACATCCTAGTCCAATACATTCATCTTTTGAAAAGGTTGTAATATAACATAATAATTCGTATTAAAACTAGCATACGAAATGTCAATACCTCAAATTACTAATTTTACTATTCATAATGTCATAATAGAACAATGAAATTACTATAAAATTTGGACCAATTGATTCAAAATTAGGATTCCATTTTTCCAAATTAAAAACCATAGAATAGAAATAATTTAATTTTAAATTTAATCAAACCAACAGTATGACCAAAATGTTATAAAAAATTATATTTCAAAATATAAAATGTCTTTATAATAAGTTCAAGTATAAAACTCAATACTGCCAATATATTTGTTAGGTTATGATGAAAAAATCAATATAATATTTTTCTGTTATTGATTCGTGTTTCTTATATTTTTCTCTATCAGAGATAGTATTTTATTTAAAAATCTCACGATATTAAATAATATTTATTATAAAAATAATATTTCTTATGGATTGTACCAAATCCTTTGATTTTGTTCATGATTCAACACAATATGTTTCTAAATATTTTTTCAACATAATATTGGATTTTAGAAAAATATAAACCCTAGAAAACATTTTATATGTGGTATTTCATAAATTTAACTTGATTTTTAGGGTTGATATAGTCACTTGTAGTGTCGCATGGGGTGTCAATTCCTGAGATACCTAAAAAGACACTTAAAGACATGTAAATTATATTATGGATATTTGGATATCATGAGGAAAATTTGGATTGGTTGCAGATGGGTTTAAGGGGTCACTATGAGTTCCAATTGGAACTAAAATTATGATAATGGTTTATAATTTGATATTGCAAATGGTTTATTGGATTAATTTTGACTTATGTTATTTCAATTTAATTAACATAGGATGGATTTATTCAGTGAATTAAAAAACATCTTAACATATAAATTAAACCCCAAAAAACATAATGATAACCTATACACTCAAAGGATCATTTTCCTGGAAACTCTAATGTAATGGATCTTATTATCACATGAAAATTGTTTAAAAAAATTCAATAAGAAAGAGGATAAGAGAAAATCACTAAATAAAAAATCAAATTAAAACAAATTATTAGATATTAATAGAGTGAAAAATTACATTGAATCAATACCCTTTTTACTCCATTAGATCAACCCATTATATGTTTATCCATAATTTAATTTTATGCTCTTAATGGAAGAGATAAGTAGAGTCATGATGGAATAATTGAAGAAGTAAAAAACAATGAAATAATGAACACTCCACCTTTGTTTGAAGGATCTATCTCTTCACTTTGTAAACAATTTTACACCTTAACAAAATAATAACAAAATATAAATATGAATGATAGATAATGATAATAATGAGATGATTTATATATAGTCTTTGGTTATTAGAATAACGTGTAAATGAATGAAGAAAATTACAAAGACAAGGCGGTGAAAAAACATTATAATGAATCAAAACATAATGAATAAATGAACTCTTTTAACACCACTTCCACGAATAGGAGGTTTTCAAGTATTAGGTCAAGACTGCAATATTACTTATCTTACCACTCTATTATGGTAGGCCTATGGTGGTTGAATGTTTGTGGAATGTGTAATTTTCTACCCTCGACCAAAAAATGAGATCCATCTTGAATTCCTCAAAATTTTGTATCCCAACAAGCCTCTAGATGGTTGAATTTGAGTAGGTAATAGAAATATAAAATGGAATTTATATATTTATGATAACACTCTCTATATATTTTTCACAATTTGTTTTCGGTTTTTGAGGATATCATTGAAATGGTGGGCAATCATTCTGGGTAACAAAATATTGACCATTTTTTATCCTTAACATGGACCATAAGGAACTCACTTCAAACCCCAGAATTAGATTTGGAATCCATTTAATGAAATATTCGCCATTAATTCAACTATTAGAATATAAATTTTCATCCTTATTTTGATTATATAATGTCATATACATTTGTTTTAGTGGAATTATATATAGTTCACTTTACCCACCATGTCCTAGGATCAAGGACCACTTTGGTCATCTTCAAAAATTAATTTCAAATTTCCACAGAAGGAATAAATTTAAAAAATTGATGGGGAATCATGGAAATTAAATATGAATGAAATTGACTAGTGGGTGGGCTTGGATTTCTCTAAAAATGTACCATGTAATTTTTCATTTTACGATGTAATTAGAAACAAGTTAAGAATACAAGTTTAGATTGTTCAATGAACATTCAAAAGTGTTTATAAACCTTGATTGACCTAGAAATTATAAAATAAAAATGAATATTAGTAACTTTTAGTGTCTAATCACACCCCAACGCATTAGCATTACTAGTCCTGAGAAGAAAATATCTCAAAAATATGAAAATTTAATTCTTTATTACATGAATATTTAAAAAAAATTCATACCATCTCAATGTTACATCAATAAATAATCAACGATAATAAATAATTTAATAAATATCTAGTTTAATAAAATATCACAAACCAAAATTCATCACTTTTTGGAATCCATCTCCACATTCAATCCAATTTCAATTAAGTAGGATGATGTGTTGTTCATACCAATAGATATTGGCATTAATTTTTTTCATGGGGGAAAATCTAGAAATTCTAGGTGGAAGAACATTGTAACCATTATATTTTTTTAATTTTCTTTCTCTCTATTTTATTTATTTATTTATTTATTTTTCAGTTTTTTCATGGTAATTGAAATTTCAATCAATAAATTCAACCCATATAGTTTTTCATTTCCATTGACTCTCATGCTCAAATATTATAGGGAACCAATATAATCACACAATCTCAAAAAAAATATAGAGTTAACTCAATGGACAACAAATTTAAAAACAAATTGGGATATAATCTTAATCTATGAGGTAGAAAACTATGGTTTCAAAATTCCCATGTGTCCAAATCCAAGAAATATGTCATTCCAATGTTCTACATGAAAATGTATTTTTTCTTATTTTTAAATTTTTAAGACTCTTTATTACATTAATTTATTTACCAAAACTATTATATTTATTCTCCAAACCCACATTCTCAAACAAATAACATAGAATCTAAAGGAAGTGAATTGTGATATTTTTAAAATTAATAAATTTGTAATCGGTGAAAACGTAGTTATACATAAACACCTTTAAAAATATTATCTCTGGAACATTGACATGGTTTAAAATCAAAATACTCTAATGAATTATTATTTGATATTTAGTTTCGTATTTTTTAATATATTTTATCATCTTCATGGTTTATGAAATATTTCCTTCCATTTTCACAACTTCTAAACATTTACTTTTTTATAAAAATTGTTCTTTAATTGTTTTTTATCCACTAAACAATAAATTTTAAATTTCCTGAACAATGTAAAATAGATTTTTATCTTGTGATTAAATAAATAAAAATTTACATGGGTGTAGTAGAAAAGGAGAGTCGTTCGAAAATGATATTTTCAAATTATAATCATGGAATGAAGTTATATAGTGTTTGAAGATAAGGTTTATGCTCTATCCATTTATTCTATTTATATTCCTATTAAACATAAAAGCCTCATCAATGAAGAATTGTTTTGTTTATACACCTAGTTGAAATGTGATTTTCCTAAAAATTCATGATTCTGAGTAACCCCTAAATCTTGATCACCAACCTAATTAGAACATAATGGAAACACAAGGAGTCACTCTTGAAATAAAAAACAAAGTGAAATAGAAAGGAAAAAACATACCTATTTATTTTGGAAGATTAAAAAATAAGTCAATATAAATGAAGTCAGTTTTCCTCTTGAAAAAGATCTTTATTTAATGTTGATAGATCGACATGGACCATAAATCTATTAGCATTTTATGGTTCATATGGTGGATATGTTAACTAATTATCAATTCTTGTTTAATTAATGATTGACATAGTGGTTTTAACATATGACCACAGACATTGAATACATGGCCACTAGTGGGATCCTAAATCTCTACTTCACCATGGGGTTATAAATGTTGAACTTCTTATGGCCTTGGTCATCTAGAAAATTACATTCCAATGTGTAAATGTAGTTTCGAGCAATAAAAGTGCATGAATTTTCCTAATAAAATGTTTCTTACTTCTATATTCATATATAGGTATTCCAGAACAATAGAGTTATTAATATACTAATATTCATAATCTTCTATCGAAATTTCCTTGTGTTTATTAAGGTCTAATTTCCTTTTTTTTCAATGAAATGTCAATGATTATTTTTTCATTCTCTAAAAGGACATATATTTAATCCCAACATGTAAATGGATTGAAATTTCATAGACCAACATATACGGTTACGAGCCTATTATTTTTTTGAATATTGAATTATATGTTCAAATTGAATCAAAGAGTATCGAATAAGAATATTTATAAAAGAGATTAACTATTTTGTCATGATTTTTTTAATTTACCTATTTTCTTACATAGATTTAACATTGAATTTATGATATTAGGTAGTAGAAACGTTTTTGAGAATCCTATAGAATTTTATGAATGAAAAGAAGTGCTGATTGATTGAATAGGTTCCATGATCACTAGTGATAACCATGGGATTTCAAAATCTAAAAAATGTGATCTTTCAAGAATCATATCACAACATAATGGTCATTTTTACTGGTGGGAGAGGCCTAATCACATTTTGATATTTAATATATTTCTAAGAGGATGTATTGATATCCCCAAGAGTATGGGATGTGTCCTAAGAATGCAATTCCCCATTAATCGAGGATTTTGACAACTAGAATTGGAGTATGGGGAATTTTATTCCGTTTATATATATATATATATTAATTATTTACATTACAACCATCTTTGGAATAATTTGAATCAATATTTAATGAGGTTTGAAAAAAAGGAACCACATAGAAGGACTATTGGAGTTATTTTGTTTATAAAAGAGTGGAATCTACATTCCTCCCCATGACATAGTTTTAGAATGGACTCTTTCATGGACATGGGAACAAATCTCATAATGACATCATCAAGAAATAACATGATTAGTTATGGATCATCAAACACATAGTTCATTACATTTTTTAATAATTTCTACTTATACTGTTCTAAAATACTTTTGGAATGTCCCCATGATTCGAATTAAACCCCTCATGTATCATGAAACCCCTCATGTATCATGAAATACCATTATGGGAAATATTTAGTGAAACAATGAGGGGTTTAATTGATAAAACAACTAGGATTTGAAAATACTAGATTTAACTATTAATAGTGAATTGGTGAGGTACATAGTTTGGAAAACTGTGGATGTACCATGTGCCAATCGCTACCTCTAAACACCCTTCGCATGGTTGGCTCACACATCTAGAAAACCAATCTTACTATTTTGATATGCCACACTGTTCAACGTCACATGGTTTCACCTAGGTTGTTTCTCAAGTTTTCCAAACTCTGTGATATATGTGCACCTTTCTAGTGACCTTTTTTCTCCTATCATTGTTTTCTAGAAAAGATTCATAGTTACTACTTACTGTAGTCAAACCGTGCACCTCTAAAAAAGCCTAAAAACATGTCAAAACTCCACTAAAACTTCCCAACATTTCCGAAATACTCTACATTCATAAAATAAATAAAATAATGGCTTATTCACTTAAAAAATCTTCATTACATTTTTTCTAGTTAGTAATTTCCAATTTTATTTTCATTATTGTATAATTTTTTTAAGCTAAATATGAATAATATAGATTTTTTGTGGAATAAACATGGAGAAACTTATGTGGAAGATAAAATAAAGTAATAACTACATGGGGGTGACGGTGTTATACTATGTTGTTATATAAATATCTTAAGGTACCTAGTTTCTTGTACCTTGTTTCTGGTGGAAATCATATATTCATTTTTTGAAAATGAAAATTTTTTATTTCAATAAAATAATTTTAACAAAAAAATTTATTGCTTTATGGATTTTTTTTAAAATTATGATATGTAAAATTTTATTGGGAACTTATAATATCTTATTCTAATCTATATAAAAATACACTTATAATATATGTCAAATTGGTTGTATTGGGTTTTTTATAATATCATACTATGGATATTATTTCTTGTTAGTATTCCTAAAACTCATATTGTAGTGGAAAAATCCCTATTTAATTATTTCATGGTCATATAACACCATAATTTATTTTTGGAATTCATTAATCTAGTTATCACAATAAATGGGAAATTGTTCAGTTAAGGTGTTACCCTATTTTTGTTTTATTATTTTCATCCAATTGATTTAATAAACATTTACCCTTGTTTTTGGATATGAATGGTAAACAAAATATTAAATTAGTTAAATTCACAATCTTCACAATGATTAGATATCATGTTCTACACTATTTTTGGTAGATCATGTGTTTTGAACCCTCATATTGTTGTGTGTATGCGCAAGAAATAAGATATTTTAGAGTTTGGATAAATATAAAACCATTTCTACCTTTTAATTTTAAATTTTTCACAGGGTACTATGTTCAAAAATTGTTTTGAAATTTAAAATGAATTTTATTTTGTTATTAGATATTTTTTAATTAATTATTTGGTTAAAAAAATTATCAAGTGAGACATGTCTTTAAAAGCATGTAACTATGGAGTGGTATATGATATTATTAGAGTACCTATGATTTTAAAATAATTTTTATTCGGATTACCCTGTGTCAAGTGTAAATTTTTATAAACAAGATCATATATAAATGGATTTTGGATATTCTATAAGTTATTATTTTAAGACTGTGGGGAGGAGATAAGGGTTGGGTGTTGTTACTATATCCACCCAAAGGAAAGTTCCCATTAGCTAAATTTTATATCTTATGAATTATATATTAGAATATGTCCATAGAATAATATTACAGACTATGTCACACCATTCAAAATTATTATATTCAGTGTAGCTTTTCCGTTTGGGTTAGGTAATTTCTAATGATTTTTACAACATATTTCTTAGGTCATGACTATTAATTAGCATGTTAATTATATGTATATATATAATGAAATTTTCACTAATTTTTAGTTTGGGAGATAAGGTTTTCAGGCGGGCTCATCATATATTTTGTTCAGATCATAACAAGCTTCTTTAAACAATGGAATTTAAATTTCATAGTTTGTTAAATTATGTACTAAAAATTTTATATTAGACATTTTTTTACCTTCTATTTTAATTTTTATTTGTATAAAATAATATGATTTATTTACATGAGGTTAGTTTTGTAATATATTTTAGTGGTATGGTGTTAGCCACACACTAGGGATGAGTAACTAACACATTTCACATTTCACAAAAAAAATAAGTGTAGACCTAATTTTGTGTGGACTATGAAAGGATGATGAATACAAATATTTTTTTTAGATTTAGTTCATGGTGTTATGTTTTCAATTTTTTCAATTGTTGTTAGATTAATAGATATGGATTTAGAGGGACATACATATTACTCTATAGTGGTCTACCATACAAAGTGATCTCCACATTACAAATATTACATTCTTTTTCATATACATAGTTAATATATATTTTTAATGATTCTATTTATATTTTTGGATGGTATATATATATTTTTTTGGATAATATGATTATGGATTATGATTACATATATATTCAAACAGCTATAGAACATTCGAGATGTCATGTACAGACATGTACTTCATTTTTTAACATGTCATATTTCCATTTATTTCTAATATATGAAAACAAATGATTCATTTTTACTTATAATTGTTGTAGTTATAATATAATATTTATTATTATAGAAAAAATTATATATATATAAATATTATCCATAAATTTATACATTATACAGTAGATATTAATTGGTGTTCCTAACGAGTTATAGTGATCTAGTTTAGGTATTATTTTGTTATTAGATAATTATTTTTTTAAAATGGAATCAAAACCTGGTTCATTCTAGAATAATTTATAGAAACATGGTGATTTTACTATTTTTAAATAATATATAATATGTAAATATGGATGGTTAACATAATTATATTTAATTTTTTATTTATGAATGCAAATACATTTTAAATATTTCTTTCTTCCACAAACATGTGTATTTCCATGATTAAAATGCATCATGATTATGGTTTTATAGGTATTCATATTTTATTCAGTGTGATGTGACATATTCATTCCTATAATAGTTTCATTTACAATTGTAATCAATTTATGATGTCTATTAATTGAATTATTAATAATAGGAAATTATTGATTTCAAATATATTCATTTGTATTGAACACATTAATATAAAATATTTTTTGATTCATTTTGTTTTTATCATTATTATAATATATAATTAATATTATTAAACTCAATCGTTAATATCTTTTTAAAAAATAAAAAACAATGTGTTAGGAAATTATAAGATATTTTTAAAATGTATAGAATGATAGTGGTAACTCGCTTATGACCAGAGTATTCATGAAACATATAAATTCATATTTCAATGTACATAAAAAGGAAATATATAATGATATTTTCGTACTTATGTAGGATTCCTTGAAATTGAACCCTTATATCTCGATAATAAATATTCCATAAACATTCTAAACATAGCATACCTTTTTTTATCCACAATTTCAAGATACATTATCTCCTTTGATTCATGTGATGGGATATGGGATATCATGTTGGAAAATCCTGGCTATAGATGTAATTAATTACATTATGCTTCATAACCCTCCAATGATTTAGGGGATAAATCTCCATATGAATTACAATAGATGGTTGATAATATTTTTTATAAATTTGAATGTAACACGAAAATATAGTAGCATCATGTTAACCTTGAATGAATTTTTTTTCAAGGTGTAACGTACATGAACTAGCATCCCGTAAACTAGTGTCCCGAGTCAGGTCACCAAAATAGCTCAGGCACTCTCCCCATATGCCAGAGGCTGCCGACTAGCAGTGAGGGTCTAAGAGTCTAGTGGGGAGAAAATACACTCATTTCCATGTAAGTCATGGTAGGAAAATAGATACAATAGAGAAATCAATATAACTAAACTGATGAACATTCATAAATAGCCCCATCCAAAAATGGTTACAACCCACATCTAATAGTAAATATGTTATGCCATGCTACAATTCCAAGTGAAAAAACCCAAAAGTAAATATAAACTATTGAATCCCAAATGGTCTTGGTACAAATTCCGAGATGTCATCCATGCACATTCTAAATGTGATTCACTTCCCAAGCATAAGGCACTTTCCACTTTCTTAATCAGCAACCATGAAATCTACTTGACTACCAAATAGAGGCCCAGTAAAGGTGTGGGTACATCACAGTAGTACAATAGAAATGGTGTCTAAAAAAATCAAGTCAAATATACTGTGATTGAAATCAATAAATAATGGAATGTAACAAAAATAATGTTCATGAAAATATTCTAAATTATTTTCCTCTATTTTATACATCCATTAAATCTAGGTTTACTACTTAATCATTCCATGGTATAGTTATCTCTTTTCATGTGTTCAATGGATTAGGCATGATCAATGTTATAAAATCATATATAAATAAATAAATTCTTCTATAACTAGGTAATCACATCATAATATCCTTATTATCCTCACCCGATGCCTCAGTTTGGTTGGAATCCAACTATTAGGGTAAAAGAACATCATCTAATTTCCTGACCCATGAATATAGAGGGTGGATCTTAGATCCTCGATCCAACTCGACCAGTGGGAATAGTACCTCTTGTATATACCCCACTCAACCAAGCATTGTGCACACAATTATATAATCTTTTACCATACACATACCATAACAAAAAAATAAAAATTGAATGAAAATTCTATAACCAACATCCTGGGAATTAATATTGTTCCATAACCCATTAATACATCTATCATTTATTCCAAAAAACCATTTTAACCCAAATATTATTTCCCCATGCCTATCTCACTAATCATATTTTAGTATAAACATAATTCTTTATAATTTTTCCAATAATCCCATTTAACCAACTTACATGGAATCAAATCAAATCCCTTAACTTTTAACCGCCCTAGACACATCTACCCACAATTAGTTATAACTAATTACATACACCACTAAAAATATACATCAACGATCTATGTCATAATTATTCAATTTCATGCCTTACATTTTAGTAAGCCACATTCATGAGTGTCGGGACACCCCATGGGGGCCCTAAATTGGACAAGTCATCCTCCATGCATCCCATAGTGATAATGATGATTTCAATTAGTAATTTCAAAACCCATTATTAATAGTCTATAAAACAAAACCAAGGACACTATGAATTGAGAGAAAAACCATAACCCCACAAGCTCGAATCATTGTAAAACCTAGTGGATATAACTTATAGGCTACCTAAATCAAATATGTTTGTGAACACACTCCAAATAGTTGCCTAATATTCCTATCAACCACCTTTCCAAGAATCATCATATATTTCACCATAAAAGAAGGATTTTAGAGCATTCGAAGGAGAAGATAGAAAGATACAACATCTAATAAATAAAATTAAGCAAAGAGAAGATTGTACTTACATGGATCTTCAATCTAGAAATGAAGGCACGCTAAACAACCTAGTAATGAAAGTGAAACACCATTGGATTATCGTGGGAGTGTTTTCATCAAAAGGGTTCAAAGGGTTTAAATTGTGGAAATCCCAAATGACATTTTAAGATTCCCGTAGTGGATTTTTTTTTAAATTTCACAACTTTATTGTGCTGCATGGTTTACCTGCATGGTTTTCCAAACCATGCACAAAAACTGAAGAAGCAGTTGTACGAAAAAACCCACTTGCATGGATATGTTGGGACCTCCACACAGTTATTTTGAAAATTCAACAAATCCATGTATGACTCTCTCCACGGTTACATAAATTCTTGGTATTATCCGTATGGTTTGAACTAAACGTGCGCAAAATGTGAAACATGCCCAAGAAACACTGTTCTCTTTCTCTTTTATGTTCTGAACACCAAGTACACCCCCAAGACTCATCATTAACTTGGTAAACATTATTTAGCCAAAATATGAGTCGTAAACTAAAAAATAAATAAAGCAGTACCTTAAGGGAAATACGAGATCTTACAACCTCTTCAACTTATGATGGCTCATCTTCGAGCTGCTCCTTCCGAGAATCATTGTGTTCCTAAAAAAAAGAATCGGGCTACTAGGCCCGAATATCTGATTCCCTCTCCCATGTTTCATATTGAATGTTTCTATATACCATAGAATATGTAATAATGTAACAGCCTTTCCCCTCAATACAATCTAACTATGATGCACAACATGAACCAGATGCTCCTCAAAGGACACATCAACCGCAAGCATGAAATCATAAACATTTGTCACCTGATATGGATCAGGATGTTACAAACTAAGCTATGAAACAAGGAAAATATCTTGTATCCCACTATATATCTATAGAAGTGCTAATCGCTATGCCACTTGTCTGATCCTCTCCACAATTTCAAAAGGTTCCACATTCCTAGGTGCCAAATTACCCTGTTTCCAAATTCGATGGTGACCCAACCACTGCAACACATGAAGAAACACACTATCCCCAACCATGAATTCGAGGGGTCTATGATGCTAATGTAAATATGAAATCTGCCAATTCTATGCTATTTCCATACAAATTTGAATTAACCAAACCTTTCCTGATGTCTCTTGCATGAGACTCGGTATTAACAGGTCAAACTCCCTAGCCATTAACCAATACAACAGAGATCTACATGGTATCATGTAGAGTGCATCAAAGGGATTCATCTGAGCTGAAGACAAAAAAATATTGTTGTATGAAAATACAATGAGCTGCATATTTTTCCCACGAACCACTGAAATTATGAGCACAAACTATAAAAAAACATTTAATACCTAAATTGAACATTCTGACTACCCATCCTTTTGTAGGTGATATGTCGTACTAAAAAACACTTAGGTATCAAGTGCCTTATATAACCCCTACTAGAAGTATGAGGTGAATAGTGGATCTTGATTTGAAACTGGGGTTCTCAGCACACCATGAAACCACACTATCTCTTGAACATATAACTCACCCAACTGATCCACTTTTTATATCTGCTGTATCAAAATGAAATTAGGCACATTAGTCCGCCAATCCTCAACAACACATATTTCGTCATTTTTCCAATTCATCCTTAAAAGACCCATTATGATGTCCACTGTTATGTCCTTCCACATACACTCCAAAATAGGCATCAACTACAACAACCCACCTGGATACTAATTTTCACCCATCACATGCTGGTAGGTATGGAATCATTCCAAAAACCCATATCTTATTTCTTAATTCCCAAACACCAATATTTCCTATGAAAGACATAGTACAACATTGTCAATCCTGGATACACATACCACTTCATTGTGTGGAAGTCGAGCATCAACTTACCCCATTCACATGTTGGCACGTCAACATATCCATGAATATAAGAAACTCAATCTTATCATAATCCCATCAATAAGGTGAAGCCAAACATTTAAGAATTTCTTTCATAGAAAATATTCATGATCTACCAGTTGACACTCCTTGACCCCGCTCAAAATCATAGAATAAAATACTATTGATGAATGGGTCCTCAGCACGTACCTGTCATGTACCTCCAAACACATCTCAGTAAATAAGGTCATCATAATCCACTCTGATCTAGAATAAAAAACAACCTAATTCTATGTATTTTGGCTCATAGAATCAACACCACTATTCCATTTTCCTAACTTGTAGACTTACTCAAAATCGATGTATTGTACGTACATAACCCACCTTCAGTATTGATGGTTCAAATCCCTCTATGAGAACATGTACTTGAGATTTTATTATCGGTAAAAACCTTGATGCATTATCCCAAAAGGATTTACATTAATAATTCAAGGAATAAACCGCAACTGCTAGCTCAAGTTCACGAGTTGGACAATTTCTTTCTTGTGGTCTCAACTATGTCGACCCGTAACCAACAATCTAATCATTTAGAACTAAAAATTCCCCAATTCAACATCTGGATAAATAACATAACAAGGTTTACCTATTACATGGTGTGATTAATATCAAAATTCATGTATTAGTCAATCAATTATTGAGCTCCCAAAATATATTATTACAATACTCTCACCAATCAAACATAACATCTTTATTGATTAAACATTTTAATTGAACATCCAAATGATAGAAATATCTAATGAAACTGCGATAATAAATGACCATACACAAAAAAACATAAAACATTAGATATTTTACTAGGCTACACCTAAGGCACCACAACCAGTACATTTTTAGATCCACGAAAAACATGACCCATGAATTATGTGTCCCAAAAAGTGCACCTTATCAATCCAAAAAAAATTAATAGCTTATCATAAAGTATATGTCCTTGTAGTTTACTATGGATGATGTCACGATGAATGGAATGATATTAATGAGTCATGGAATACACAGAGTTGTCATCAATGAATAAAACTAGGAACTAATCTTGGTATGGGTGTAATATACAATTCATCAAGGAAATGAACACTACTAGTGCATTGGTTAATCATAAGGGAATCACCAAAAATTCATATAACATGTTCCTACATTGGAAAATAGTTTCGGGTACATCAAAAGGCCTCCTCCCCAACTGATGGTAACCTGACATCAAATCCATCATTGAAAACACTACAGCACCTTGGAGATGGCCAAATAGGTCATCAATTCTAGGAAGTGGGTATCAATTCTGATCCCTCATTTGACTCAACTTCTTTTAGTCCACACATAGACTCAATGACCCATTTTCCTTCTTATCATACATAATGGGAGATCCCCAATGTCATTTACTAGGTCAAAGAAACCCCTTACACATTAACTCCTCCAGGTAGGAATTGTGTTCTTAAAGTTATACTAGTGACATTCAATATGGGAAAATGGAAAATGGCTCTTCCCCTAGGAGAATTTTCAATCGTAAACTCAATGTATCTCTCAAGTGGTAGCCCTATGATGTCCTCGTGGAAAACATCTTAAAATCAATCCTCCAAAAGAGGAAATAAATTTTGTTCCCATCCTCTTTCATCTAATTAAATTCAAGCCATATGGGCTATGATTTCTCCCAATTACCAACAAATTGTCCTTGTATGGACCACTCAGATGTCCCAGTCACCATGAAGGATATGAGTGTCTCCATTGAGAGATGTGATCATTTCCCAACATAAGTATCAATCATTATGGTCTTGATAAAACACAATCAAATCCATTACAAAAAATTGATCAAAACATGAAATCTCTAGGATAAACATGTTCCATATAATATGATACCCACAAACCACTGGATTACAAACCTCACAGTATCTAATATTATTCCTCATGCACATTCCATGGTTAAGCCCATTAAAACAAAAAACTGCGATAAAATAGACAAACGTTTTTCTCCTGTATCAAATAAATAACTAAAGAGCGTGGAATATACAAGAATTATATCTCAAACAATAGACGTCCAAGCCTCACTACATTCATATGTAGTCTAAACTATATGGAGATTACATGCCCCTCTCCATTAGGCTCTACCCTGAGTACCCTGTACTGCACTATATTGTAGTTATGGATGATCTCACCACAAAGTTCCACATTTTCCACACCTATCGTTATGACCCATGGAGTTCAAACTACCTACCTAGTATGGTGTAACTAAACACTACAAATACTCAGAATATTACTCTAAATTCCACTATATCCCTCATTCAGTGGGTTCCTTCAAAACCTATGCACATGGCCCAGCCTTCTGCATGCTTGAAATTCGACCGGGGGTTTTCCCTAGCACACTAGTAAAGAACACATGGATGCCACCCTAAGAGGATATCCCCCTGTTTTGAGTAGTTTTTGCACATACACATTGACGGAAAAATCCCAAATGCCTCTTCCTACTCTTAGAATCCCCACTAATTGTCCACCTAGATGGAACAACAAGTTCCCTAACCCATGATCCCTTCAGGTATCCCTTTGAAATAAGGGCTTCATCCACTACCTTATAAAATATTATAAAATGAAATATGTTTACCTGATACCTAATCTCAAGTCTCAAACCATCCTTTAAATGCATCGCCACAACTTCTTTGTCTCGTACCCATGTCATAATGATGTGTCCCAAAACATGGAAATGACTAGAATAGTCTATTACCAAAATTTCCCCTTGGGTCAAGAGAATAAAATCTATTGGCTTCCCCTACATCATGATTTCTGGGTAGAAATATTTGAAAAATTTCTCTTCAACTTCATTCCACATCATTACTTCATCGTGCTCTGTTTGGACCATGATGTCCCACCAAGGATTTGGTTGACATCTAAGTATATAGGCCACCAACTTGACTCGATTCTAAAGTTGATTCTTAGGATGGTCAAGAATATTCTGGATGGACTCTATCAAGTACTTTGGGGCCTCTATCACACCATCTCTGATAATGTTTGGAGGTTGATATAGATTAAACTCTCTAGTCATCTCAAACATACTCAGTGCGACCCGCCCTGGGTCCCATTCAATCATCTACATAGAAAAAGAAAATTTCTCATGGATCATTTATTTTGTATTACCTTGAACCACAAGACACCCTTGGTCCAATACTGGGGGAGAATTCTGAGCAATGTCCTACTATTTCCCAACCAACACATGTCATTGTGGTGGAATTTCTCTGTAATTCCAAACACGTGATTTTGAATTCAAACCATAAATATTTCAAGAAAATATATATGATGGTTCATCACTATATATAAGAACACCATTTCTCATGCACTAACAAAATGAGCCCGATCACAACCAGAACACTACCCCTATCCACCCCACCATTTTTTGGATGACATAGTAACTAACTCACACAGTTATGAGCCTTAAATTTTACAGTATTCCATATAATTTCAATATCACTACACACATAGACTAATTTAATCATCTTACTACCACTTATAATCCATGAATATTTATTTCATATTCATTATTTTATTTTATTTAACCTTTTATACCATCTTATTTGAACCAATTTTCATCATTTACATGAAATCAAATGCATTCTCCTCTCCATGTCCCACACACCTGTCTCATGTGTGTGTCTACTATTATGAATGCCACTTATCTACAAAGGTTCATAGAATGATAATTGAATGAAAAATCATGTCCCATTCTGACCATGGGAAAAAAAATTATAAATATATCAAATCACACATCAAGTGAATCACCTTATAGTGAAATATAATCTAATGTAGCAAAAAAATATAAAAAAAGAACAATTCACACCCGGGGTGACGTGGATTTTCCCACGTAAATGGGTTAGATACTCCCATGAAAGTTCTAATTACCAATGTAGGAACCCTTCCTAACATCTTTTCTACCCTCCCAAATAACATGGACATTGAAACAATCCTTGATCGTATAAAACTTTGTAATGTCCCTGAACATGGAGACACTAAACCGGTGATCAAAGCCAAGTCACCACATGACCACAGGCATTCCTCTGTATACACCAGAGGTTTCTAACTAGATGTGAGGGTCTAATAGACATGTGGAGAGACTATAAAAAAAATTTTAGAGAATGAAATATTATGAAACTCATATAATAGAGGAAGATATATAACAATGCTGATGAACATGGATTAATAACCATCTACAAAACTGGGAATAAACAATATCCAACTGTAAATATGATATTCCATGCTATTATGCTCTATGAGAAAACCTCCAAATTAATGAAAAACGACAGAATCAAAAAATAAGATTGTGGTTCCAATTCCAAAATGCAATCCATGCAAATATTGAACCCGACTCACTTCCCAACCATAAAGCCCTTTCCTCATTCTTGACATGGAACCATGAAATCTTATTGGGTACCTAACAGAGGCTTGTTCAGGGTGTGAGTACAACTCAGTAGGCCACAAACAATTTAGACTATAAAACATATTGTCAAATAGAAAGTTCCATTATGTGATATGTAATGTAGAGTAAATAAATGATTGTTCAACAACCCATTTTAAATATTTCTTCTCTAAGTTATAATACCCTAAAATCTAGGTTTAATACTTAAGGATTCCATGGATTAATTATCTGTATTATTTTGTTCAATGGATAATGAATGGTCAATGTTCTCGAAAAAATGTAAATAAATCATTTCCTATCTCAATAAGTCATCACATCATAATAACCTCATTATCCGCATCCTACCTAGAATGAAATCGTTGTTGGAATAGAACTTCGTCCCCTACCCTAACACATGCATTTAGAGAGAGGATCGTAGAACCCCAATCCCAATTGACTTGTGGGAATAGAACCTCATGTCTATATTACACTCTACCAAGCCATGTTCACATTAATATTTAATCAGTCACCATACACATACCATAACATAACCAATTATGATAGAAATAATTTTCCATAAACTTCGACATGGGAATTAATAATATTCCACAATCTATTAAGACAAATACCATTTATATCAGCCCCACTGTTGGTGGTGGGGTGGTAAGGGCTTGGGGTGAGGGGCAGATCGTGGGGCCAATACCCCATTTTTAGAATTTACATGTAATTTTATTCCTTGTTGGTGTGCCGCTTTTCCGGTTGTACCCAAATTTTTAAATACCATTTATATCACATAAACATTTAATACCAAATTCCATTTCCCTAAGACTTTCTCACTAATAAAATTTCAATATAAACATAATTTTTTATCATATTTCAAATAATTCCATTTTACACATTTTCATGCCAACCAAAAAATCACTTATCCTTTAACCACATTATACACATCTACAAAAAATCCCTTCCCAACTCAATACAAAATCAATTTAATACATACAACATGGATATATATAATAATGAGACAATTTCATGTCATATGATTCAATTATCCCTATTCAGGAGGGTGGGAACACATCAGGGGTGGCCCTAAATCAGTCAAGTCATCGCCCATGAATTCCATGAGGATCAAGATTTTTTGTATAATTCAATTAAACATCCATTATTTCATGTCTTACAAATGAATCCAAGGACACTAACAAGATTGAGAAAGAACATAACTATACATGAAAAAATCTATGTATTACCCAATGGAAATTACTTGTAGACCACCTACATATAAAACAACTGAGAACACACTTCTAATAGAGTATATATATTTAGATTTAATAACCCCTAGAACCCTCAACTGACATCACACCACAAAAGAATGGTTTTAGATATTTGGAAGGAGATCATAGATAAATACAAACATTATTCAAGAAAAGTATGATGGAAGTTGATTAGGATAACCCAGATGATCAATCCCCAAAATAAAACACATAGAATGACCTTGGAATGATGGAGAATCACTCTTGTATGCTCTTTGGAAAATTGGTCCTTCATTAGGTTTCAATGAGGTTTAAATGTGCGAAATATCGAGTCCGACATAAAAATCTAGAAAAGGAATTATTGTAAATTTCATAACATTACTGGGTTTCATAGTTCACCCATATCATTTTCCAAATTGTGTGGAAGCTGCTAACCAAAAACAAACCCACACATGTTTACTTGTGGAGATCCTAATGGTTAGCTTAACCTTGCGCCAACTATGAAAAATCTTTTGTCCAAGGCTTCACAGTTTCCTTGGATTCTCCACCTAGTTTTATCTAACTATTTATAAACAATGAAAATTCTAATAAAACCCATTTTTATTCATCTTTAATGACCTGAAACCTCATGACACCCCAATCCTCTTTGATTAATTTTTAAACACTTATATTACCAAAATAAGAGATGTAATTTTAAATGTCATCAAAAAAATACCTTACGTGAAATTCAGGATCAAACAAAAGAGTTTATTACTAATTGTGGGGCATGAAAATTGAGACAAAAATGGATAATTTTCTAATATGTAAGGTTTTCATGGAATTTTTATATGATTATTTTTATCCCAATATTATTTTTCCATTAAATTTCATGAGTTTATGGAGTTAGAGAATAAAAAATATTCTATGATGAAATGATATACAGTATTAAGAGTTCAAATTTTTTTAGCCTTATATGAATAGTGATGTATAAGCTAATGTTCGGTTAATTTAGGTTGGTCCACAAGAACCACTGTGGTTAGATGTGACGATGTTGAAAATCTATTTTTTCTCTATTTTTACTATGAATGATATATTAAAAATAATATGTTCAAAAATATATGTAGGTGTACTTAGATTATTTCATTGAAATATCTTATGTTGTTAAAATTTTGAGATATTTAAAAGTTTCATGGTAGTGAAGATAATGGGTGGATATTGTACGTTTTTTCTATGATGAAGAATTAATTTTAATCTTTTTTTGTTTAGAATATTGATATTATGTTATGGGAGGGAAATTAGGGAGTATGTAGCCAAACTATACATATAATGAAATATAATTCCTCATTTTATGTATGATTTTTATATTCAATAATTTTAATAAAATAAATTATTATTATATTTTGATTAGGGATAAAAAACTAAAATAATCAAAATATCATTTAATATTTTATTTTAACAACATTTTGGTGAGGTGAAAGACTTATTAGATATTGGTAATAGTTTTCAAAAAATTCTTCCTGGTAGGACAATCATCTATAGAGATTGTATAAGGGAGTGGCCTATATATATATAGTTTAGGTGTCTATGATAAATTATTGAAATTTAATTTAGATAGAATGAGGTATAATTATAGCATCATGTACACTGAATTTCACAGTATATGTTAAATGGAATTCTTATTTATTATATTTCATCATTTTATGTTCGTTCTAGATTTATGTATGGATATTTCCTTTATAATAATAATAATGGAAACCCTTTTGGGAATTATTGTCAAAAATATTATGGTATATTTAAATGGGGTTATTATGGTTGGCTCCTAGAGGAATTATTGAAATTTTACTATTTTTAATACATAGACTTTTTATTATTTCATTAACATGGATTTCATTACATTATTATGATCTTAGTTGACTACTATCAGAGGATGAGTTTTTTCACTTCTTTTTTTACATAAAAAGTACGTAAAGAATTATGTATTTTCATATCTATTTCTATTTATGAATTAGATAGTGTTTTAAAGACTTAAAATGAGTATAAATCCAATCATAAGCATATAATTCTCTATTATTTTTAAAAGATTGTGTTGCCGTCTTTTGATGGAAACCCATTTTCAAATAAAACATTTGGAAATTTTATAAGCACTATTTGTCAAAATAAACTTATTATTTATGATTGGGACATTTTAATTAACTTTTTATAAATTTATGGTATTTTTCTGACAATGTTCATTTTTTCATGAATAGTGAAAAATACTGCATTTTACATCAAAACTACATTTTCATCTAATTTAATTATATGGTCCAGTTATATTTTTAATTTATTTTAATGTGTAATTAGAATATATTTTTAACATTTAATCCAATGGGGTTCATTATAATTAATTTTACTTTGGAATTGTGCATAAACAAGTGCCAAAATTTTCAAAGATATTTTTTTAAAAAAACCCGCTATTTGTTTTGACAACGGGAATAATTTTTAAATTAATTATTGCAATTTCTTTGTTTATAATTTGGTAAAATTTATTCCGTATTTGGAATCAGATGTTCCAAATTATGTAATTAGGACTCTTTTGTTTTTGGACATTATGAATACTAACAACGGTAATTATCATTAATTATCTTGATTAATTAGTAATCGGGTAGTTAAGGATAATAAAATAATTTCATAATAATAAAAAATGACCCCATCATGTGTCCTAATTCTACTGGCTGTGTCATTTACGACCATGGTATGCCTTGTTCCAAACTTAGGGACCCCATGGATTCACTTTTGGGTAATAGTGACACTTTATCATTTTATTTTTAAAGAAAGAAGAATATCACTAAAGAATGTATCACTAGAGTGGATCATTTTTATTTTTGTTTGTGTAAATTATCTCTCAGACAATAAATATTCATTGGAAAGATAAAAATATTTCCTACATCATACTATTTTGTTTATAATTTTTAGACATTAAATTAATTAATTTATTTATGACATCATGATGATGCAGCGATTATCTCATTAATGAACGATTTACATAAAATGAAACGATAATGTAAAATCTAAGACTTATATTTGTCAACAACCTATTGGATGAGTATATTTAGAACCCTTATCACCTTATCCTCGAAATATATCATGGTGGGACCTTTTAAATCTGAAACTCATTTTAAAATAAAGTAACATTTTTTGGCATTCAAAGAGTTCCCCTCCTCCCTCTTATAGAAGGCCCCCACCTCTACCTCCTTGAACACACTTCTCAAGCCATTGGCTCGGCCAAAATCTTCTCATTTTATCTATCTGAATCCCTCTCTTCATTATAGAAGCCTTACTTTAGGCAGAAAGCTCTTCAAGAAACATGTTTGGTTCAAACGAAGAGGAGTTACCCGATTTAAAGGTAAAGTCTTCTCTAATGTTCTTTTGTTTTATTTTTCTTTTCCAACCATATAAACTATTTTTATTCATTTTTTTTGTTACAACACCAGTATCTTCAATATACTAAGATGTTGTTATAAGACATATTGGAGCAACACTTACACACACCTACATCTAATGGTTAAAGAACATAATGTTTACGTGGATAGAGAATTTCTGCCTCACGAAACGATGATTGTTCAATATTATTATAACACATTCAAGTGAGGCCATTAAGATGTCACTATATTTATATATGATATATAATATGTTTATGTTTTCCTTATACTTCTCTATTTTTCATTTATGGAATACCTTTATGGTTTCCATTATGGGTAAACGTGATATCTTCATTTTAGGAAGTGTGGATTACCACCCCCTCAAAGTGATGTGATTCATTAAAGCCATATGTGGGACATATAAAGGATGGATTTCATGATATTATATACGATATTATACTGTAATTATAATATACATGTATATCATTATGATTCCATTCCATAAAATACGAAATAGAAATGAAAGTATTGTTAATGCGTACGTACGGATTACAGTCTCCATGAACAGTGCATTTCATTTCTTACCTCTAAATGTTATGTAATATTATAAATGAATGTATATACTGGTTATTAATGACATATATGATATCTACATCATGAATATAATTCTTGTATATAATGGATATTTTACAACATGGACAACTTGTAATTATAAAGAGTTTATTTTTGACTCAAGTACTAATGATCAAAAAAAAGACCATTATTAACATAAATAATTACATAGTGTTCATAACATGGTAATAAGTGATATAAATAGAATAATGAACTTGAAAAATGTTCGTAAGAATGTAGAAATTATCTAAGCTTTATTATTCTGGAGGTTAAAGAACAATCGAGTAAAGTCGGACCCGAGGTATGGGACTTCGTCTCAATCTCCTTTCATTGAGGCATATTTTGTGTTATACACAACTTTATCTTATATGGTGTATAACCCCCTTTTACATTTACTTATATTAAAAAGGAATATTTTTAATACGAATCATTTTACTAAATGACAAAAGGAATGTTTTTTTGTCGTACGTATGCCGTGAAAACGACTTCTCCGCCACCATGACCAATATTTGAGTTTAGGCTTCCTCTACAAGCCATAACATTTTTTAAAATGAATAATATATACCATGTTTTAATTTTCTTTTATTTTGGTATTGAAAATGGTTTTCATAATGTTTTTATTATATCAATGTGTTGTATTGATATCATGTGATTGAAATGTGGAAATGTTATATTTCCTTTATACATGTTTTATGTGATGCGATTATGTTATGGTTCTTGGGAATTGTTATAAAGATGGGTGGTTCCACGATATACTAATGGCAGGTGAGCCTGATATAGCTCTCCAATGCATTGGTTAATGTAAAGGGTTTAAACGTTAATGTTTCTCCAATGAGATTTAGGGAATATAATATGATGGGTATTCCAAACATAACCATGAGGGTTACTCCCTACGTAAGAATGTTATGAATGCCTCATGTTACTATGTCTTATGATTTCTATGATTTATTCATGATTTGATGAGGTATGTTAAAATGATTATGTTTTATGAGTAATGTATGATTTCATACATGGACTAATGTTTTCATTTCATACCTTTATATCCCTTACTGATATTTTTATGCTCATCCCATGTTTTTGAAATGTTTTTCATAGGTTAAGGGAAAGGTACATGATGTGATGATAGTGTCAAGGAAGTGTCATGAAAGAATCCATGTTATGTTTTAAATATGATTCCTTTGATGGGAAAAGTGAATATTGTCTTTAATGTAACCACCTTGTTTAAATGTGGAATGTAATGCATGATTTATGATCTAAATCCCTAAAACTATAAACCTGAAAAGATCCTCAATGTGTAATCTTGTAATCACTCAAGATTAAGTAATGTTTAAGGCTGGGGCCTTATAGTTGGTATCAAATGTATGTTTAGATAACTTTAGGAGTTATGATTCTATTAAATGATTATCCAAAAAATTTTTTGGTCAAATTGAAATGATAAAGTATTTGAAGATTACAATGTTGCTTCATCTAAGAGAATTTTGTTCATAATGGTTTTCCGTAATGGAAACAGAGAAGTAGTGCTAGGAAGGCATACAGAAGGAAACGACCTTCCGAATCAGCATCCTGAGATGGTTTGAATTGGAACTGAACAGCTTTTTGCAGTAGGGGAGCAGTTGACTCAAGCGATAAATGGTGGTTTTATCCATTCACAAGATCAACTAGATCAACTGCAGAGGAACATGTCAGTCATGGAACATTTCACGAGGCAACATCCCCCCTCATTTAGAAGATCATATGACCCTGTGATAGCTGAAGGGTGGATTAAATAACTGGAGAAGACTTTCGATGTCATGGGGTGTTCAAACAATCAAAAGGTTAGTCTTTCAATTTACCGTTTGGGGGGTGAAGTAGATCAGTGGTGGTAGATGGTTAAAAATATCAGGGTCGCTGATGACATTTATGATCTCTACTAGGATGAATTCAAAGGTATGTTTCTTGAGAAAAATTTTCCTAAGGATGTTCACCTTAGGATGGAAAAACAATTCTTGGAATTGAGGCAAGAGGATGACTCTATGGATGCTTATGAAGAAAGGTTCACTCGATTGGGAAGGTATGCTTCATATTTTATCCGAGACCTTGAAAGTAAAATCAATTGTTTTCACTCAGGATTAATGCTAAAATATCGAATGTCATTTGATTCTCGTGAGTTCAAGAGTTACGAAAATCTTTTTTGATGTGTTGAGAAGGTGGAAATGGAGTTTTCCAATAATCAAGTGTTCTAGAACATCCAACCGAAGAAGTGACCGAGGTGGCAGGAGAAAGGGCAGAATTCTTCAAAAAGGTCTGATGGTAAGAAAACTATGTTTCCAATTTGTGATAAATGTGGTAAAAAGCATGTTGGGGAATGACTTTTGACTTCTAGAAAGTGTTAATGATGTGGTAATATGGGACATAAGGGTCATGATTGCACTGGAAAAGATCAAGGTGATGGTAAGACCAAATTTGATATACTATTAGTGAAATGTTTCAAGTGAAATGAGATGGGTCATTATGCATACGAGTGTCCGACAAAGAGCTCGAGTAATGGGAGGTAATTAGACTACAATCAGAAAGGGGTGGTGAAATCATTTGAAACTAGTTCAGCAGATGTTGGGCCATCAAATGTTGTGGTATCAGGTACAATGTTTGTTTTTTCAGATTATGCTAGTGTGTGGTTTGATTTAGGGTCTACCCATTCTTTCATCTATAAAAACTTTTCTAGTAATTTGGGAATACCATATCAAGAAATTACTCCTGAATTTTTGGTAAAAAAACCAATGGGAAATGTTGAGGAAAAATGAATTTATAAGAATCTTCCAATCCTTATCCGTGGAAAGAACCTACTTTCTAAACTTTTTGTTTTACCTCTAGTAGATTTTGATGTTATCCTGGGTATGGATTGGCTCTCTATTTACCATGATAAGATTGACTGTATATCTAAAGAATTTTCTTTTCAGAATGACATTCAGTTTGTATACAAGAATGAACCCTTACAGTTGATAACATATCAAGAGGATGAGAAACTTGTAAAAGATGGAAATTAATTCTACCTTGCATATATTGTTGAAAACAACGGAACTTCTCAGATTAACGATATTCCAGTGTTAAATGAGTATCCTGATGTTTTTCCTGGTGAGTTTCTTGTAATAATACCAAATCGGGAAGTTGAATTTTCTGTTGACTTAGTTCATGATTCTAATCCAATTTCAAAACCCCCTTATCGAATGGCTCAAATTGAACTTTTAGTGTTGAAGGAGACATTGAAATATTTATTAGAGGATGGTTTCATTCGACCCAACACATCACCATCAGGTGCTCCTATTTTATTTGTTAAAATGAAAGATGGTTTAATGAGACTTTGAATTGATTATAGAGCCTTAAATAACATCACTCTTATGAACAAATATCCTTTGCCTCATATCGATGATTTGTTTGAACATATCCAGGGAGCTAAGTTTTTTTTCAAAGATTGACCTAATATCGGGGTACTATCAGTTGAATGTAAAGGAAGAAGATGTTCAGAAGACCGCATTTCGTACAAGATATGGCCATTATGAATTTGTAGTTATGCTTTTTGGGCTAACCAATACACCTGCTGTATTCATGGACCTTATGAAAAGAATTTTCAATGAGTTCTTGGATATGTTTGTAGTTGTTTTCATTGATGATATTTTTGTGTTTTCTAAATGTAAAGAGGAGTATGAAAGTCATTTAAGGGTTTTTTTGAAAACCCTAAAATATAAGAAATTGTATGGGAAATTAACCATGTGTGATTTTTTGTTGCAACAAATTTCTTTCCTTAGTCACATTGTTTCTAACGATGGGATAACTACTGATCCTGCAAAAAAAAAGGTTGTTGAAGAATGGCCAAGATCCACAAATGTTACTGAGATTCGTAACTTCCTTGGTTTGGCAGGCTATTATCGAAGGTTTGTTAGAAATGATTCTCAGTTATCTAGTCCAATGACTATGCTAACTCGGAAGGGTGTTAAGTTTATCTCGACAAAATAATGTGATGATTGTTTTTAGGAACTAAAAAGAAGATTGGTGAATGCTCCAATTTTGGAACTACCTTCCAGGAATGGGGAATTTTTTATCTACAGTGATGTTTAATTGAAAGGACATGGTTACATCATAATGCAGAATGATTAGGTAATTGCTTATGCTTCACGTCAGTTGAAAAATATTGAGGTAAATTACCCTACATATGATTTGGAATTAGCTGCTATTGTTTTTCCTTTAAAAATTTGGTGGCATCATTTATATGGTGTAAACTGTGAAATATATAGTGATCACAAAAGTTTAAAGTATATATTCACTCAGAAAGAATTGAACATGAGACAGAGGAGATGGCTAGAATTAATCAAGGATTATGATTGTATAATTCATTACCATCCGGGAAAAGCAAATAAAGTGGTTGATGGTTTGAGTCGAAAAATTAATGCTTCATTAACAATGTTGTGTTTAGAATGTGATCCTTTGGTTAAGGATTTGATTAACTTTGGAAAAGAAGTTGTTTCTGCAGGATGTCCTTCTATTTTGTTTCATGTATCAGTGAAATCTTCTCTATCATACAGAATTAAGTAAGCACAGAAGCAAGACAGTGAGTTGCAGAAAAGGGTAGAGGTGGTACAGAAAGTTATGTTTCCTGAATTAGAAATTGATAATTATTGTGTTTTGAGACTTGGGAAGAGATTGTGTGTTCTTTTTGATTCATAGTTGATGAGAGAGTTTTTATATGAATATCATAGTTCTCCGTTTTCAGTTTATCCAGCCAGTACTAAGATGTATAGAGATCTTCTGGAATATTACTGGTGGGATAGAATGAAAAGAGATATTGCTGATTTTACTGTGAAGTGTTTGACTTGTCAACATGTTAAAGCATAGTGGCAGTTACCGAAAGGGATGATTTAGCCTTTACCAGTTCCATAGTGGAAATTGGAGAATATATCCATGGACTTAATTGTGTGATTGCTGAAAACACCTCTACATAATAATGCAATCTGGGTTATTGTTGATCGCTTGAGATAATCTTCTCATTTCCTTTCTATACGAGATTCTTTTTCTCTAGATCAACTTTCTCATTTGTATCTTAAAGTGATAGTCATGTTACATGGAGTTACCCTCTCCATTGTATCTGATCGTGATCCCAGGTTTACTTCTAACATTTGAAAAGTCCTTCAGAAGTAGTTGGGTACTAAATTAAATTTTGGAAAACTTTTCATCCTCAATCAGATGGACAGTCAGAACGAACAATTCAGACTTTGGAATATATGTTATGTACTTGTTCGATGAATTTCTAGGGAAGTTGGGACCAACATATTTCATTGGTTGAGTTTTCTTATAATAACAATTTTTATTCCAGTATACATATGGCACCATTTGAGACATTATATGGGAAGCGATGTCGAACTCCAGCTTTTTCGGATGAAGTAGGTGAAAGGAAGTTGATGGGACAAGAATTGCTAGAAGAGTTGGTAGAAACAGTTTAGCTGATACAGAAACACATGAGAATAGCTCAGAGCAGGCAGGAAAGTTATGCGGACAACATGATGAAGGATCTCTATTTTGAGGTAGGCAATCATTTTTTCTCAAAGTATCACCATGGAAAAGTGTGATGCGATTTGGTAAGAAAGGAAATTTGAGTCCATGTTTCATTGGACCATATGAAATTCCAGAGTGAATTGGATCATTTTCATACCAACTAGCTTTACCTCTGTGTTTATCTCAGGTACACAATGTTATTCATGTCTCAATGTTAAGGAAGTACATGCCAGATCCATCACATGTTTTGAGTCCAGAGATAGTTCAGCTGGAAGAGAATCTATATTATGAAGAACAATCGGTCCATATTTTTTTACCACAAGGAGAATGTGTTTCAGAATAAGGTGATTCATCAAGTAAAAGTTTTGTATAAAAACCACATGAGTGAAGAGGCAACGTGAGAATCTGAAAATACAATGAGGGATAAATACCCCCACTTATTCAATAACTAAATAAATTGCTGAGACGCAATTTTATAATGGGGGAAGGATGTAACATCCCAAGTATGTAAAAAATTATGTATTTTCATATCTACATATATTTATGAAATAGATAGTTTTTAAAATACTTAATATTAGAATAAATCCAATCATAAGCATATAATTCTCTAATATTTTTAAAAGATTGTTTTACCGCCTATTGTTGGAAAACCTTTTTTAAATCAAACATATAACAATTTTAGAAGATCTATATGTCAAAATAAACTTATTCATTATGATTGGGACATTGAAATTTACTTGGTATGAGGTTTTGGTATTTTTCTGATAATGTACATTTTTAATGAATAGTGAAAAATACTGCATTTTACATCAAAACGTCTTTTTCATATAATTTAATTACATGGTTAGATTATATTTTTAATTGATTATAATGTGTAATTAGAATATATTTTTACCTTTTAATCCAATTGTGTTCATTATATTTATTTTCACTTTGGAATTGGGCCTAAACAAGTGCCAACCTTTTCATAGATATTGTATCAAAAAAACCCTCTATTTGATTTGACAACGGGAATGATTTTTAAATTAATTATTGGAATTTTTATGTTTGAATTTAGTAAAATGGATTCCATATTTGGAATCAGAAGATCCAAATTATGTAATTAATACTCTTTTGTTTTTGGACATTATGAATAGTAACGACGATAATTATCTTTAATTATCTGGATTAATTTGTAATCGGGTAGTTAAAGATAATAAAATAATATCATAATAATAACAAATGACCCCAAAATCTGTCCTAATGCTACTGGTTGTGTCATGGCCGGCCATGGGATGCCTTGTGCCAAACTTAGGGACCCCATGGAATAACTTTTGGGAAATAATGACACTTTATCATTTTATTTCTAAAGAAAGGAGAATATCACTAAAGAATGTATCACCCATGTAAAACATTTTTATTTTTTCTGTGTAAATTATTTCTTAGATTATAAATATTCATTGGAAATCTATAAATATTTCATACATCATAGTTTTTTTTTATAATTTTTATACATAAATAACATAATTTATTTATGACATCATGATGATGCAACGATTATCTCATTAATGAACGATTTAAATAAAATGAAAAGATAATGTAAACTCTAAGACATATACTTGTAAAAAAACTATGGGATGAGTATATTTCAAACCCTTATCACCTTATCCTCGAAATATATCAACTTGGGACCTTTTAAATCCGAATCTCATTTAAAAATAAAGTAACATTTCTTGGGTTTCCAAGAGTGCCCCTCCTCCCTCTTATAAAAGGCCCCCACCTCTACCTCCTTACATACATTTCTCAAGCCATTATCACGACCAAAATCTGCATATTGTATCTCTCCACATACCTATATTCATCATAGATGCCTTATAATTGGCATAAAACTCTTCAAGAAACCCTTTTGGTTCAAACCAAGAGGAGTTACCTGATTTAATGGTAAAGTCTTCTCTAATGTTCTTTTGTTTTATTTTGATTATCCAACCCACTAAACTCTTTTTATTAATTTCATTTGTACAAAACCGGTATCACCATTATACTAGGATATTGTTATAAGAAGTATTCGAGCTACACTTACACACACCTACATCTAATGGTTAAAGAACATTCTATTTCCGTGGATGGCGAATTTCTACCTCACGAAACGATGATTGTTCAATATTCTTAATAACACCTTCAAAGGTGGCCATTAAGATGTCACTATATTTATACAAGATTTATAATATGTTTATTTTTCCCTTAAGCTTATGTATTTATAATTTATGGCATACCTTTATGGTTTCCATTATGGGTAAACGTGATATCTTCATTTTAGGAAGTGCGGACTACCACCCCCTCAAAGTGATGTGATTCGTTAATGCCATATGTGGAACATATAAAGGATGGATTTAATGATATTATATATTATATTATACTGGAATTATAATATACCTTTATATCATTATGATTTCATTCCATAAAATATGAAATAGAAATGAAAGTAGCGTTCAAGCGTAAGTATGACTTACCGTCTCCATGAACGGTGCATTTAATTTCTTACCTCTAAATGTTATGTAATATTATAAATGCATGCATATACTGGTTATATATGAAATATATGATATCTACATCATGAATATAACTCTGGATATAATGTATATTTTACCATAAGAAAAACTTGTAATTATAAAGATATTATTTTTGACTCAAGTACCAATGATTGACAAAACGACCATTATTAACTTAAATAATTACATACTATTCATGACATGGTAATAAGTGATATAAAAGGAATAATGAACTTGAAAAAGGTTATTAAGAATGTATAAATTAACTCAAGTTTATTATTCATGAGGTTAATAAATGATCGAATCAAGTCGGACCCGAGTTATGGGACTTCGTCTCAATATCCATTCATTGAGGCATATTTTGTTTTATACACAACTTTCTATTATACGGTGTATAAACCCCGTTGAATTTTATGGCTATTCAAAAGGAATATTTTTTATACGAATCCTTTTACTAAATGACAAAAGGAATGATTTTTTGTCTTACGTATGCGGCGACAACGACTTCTCCACCGCTATAACCATTATTTGAGTTTCGACTTCCTCTATAAGCCACAACTTTTTTTTTAAAATGAATAATAAATACCATGTTTTACTTTTCTTTTATTTTGGTATTGGAAATGGTTTTCATAATGGTTTTAATATATTAATGTGTTGTAGTGATATCTTGTGATTGAAATGTTGAAATGTTATGTTTCCTTTATGGATGTTTTATGTGATATGATTATGTAATGGTTCTTGGGCATTGTTATGAAGATGGGTGGTTCTGTGAAAAACTAAGGGTGGGTAAGACCGATATAGCTCTCCAATGAATTGGGTAACATGATGGGGTTAAATATAAAGGTTTCTACGAAGATATTTAGGGAATATACTGTGATGGGTATTCCAAACGTAACCATGAGGGTTACTCCCTATGTAAGAATGTTATCAATGCCTCAAGTCACCTTTATGTCTTATTATTTCTATGATTTGTTCATTATTTGATGAGGTATGTTAAAATGATTATGTTTTATGAGTAATGTAAGATTTAATACATAGACTAATGTTTTCATTTCATACTTTTATATCCCTTACTGAGTTTTTATGCTCATCCCATGTTTTTGAAATGTTTTTCACATGTGAAGGGAAAGGTACATGATGTCATGATAGCGTCAAGGAAGTGTAATGAAAGAATACATGTTTTTTTTAAATATGTTTCCTTTGATGGGAAAATTTAAAATTGTCTTAAATGTAACCACCTTGTTTAAATGTGGAATTTTTTGCATGATTTATGATCTAATTATATAAAACTCTAAACCTGAAAAGATCCTCAATGTGTAATCTTGTAATAACTCATCATTATGTAAAGTTTATGGCTGGTGACTTATTTCACTAATGGGTACTCAATATGAATTTATATGGGATTTTGAATTCCTAAATTTGTATATTTGGTCGGATCAAGAGATGATGGGGGACGTATTGATAATGAACTATAATCATCCATTAATAAACCAATACACTATTGATCCCATCGAAAATTATAATGAATGATATTGATCTACATGTTATAAAAAATCATTAATGGTATAAATATAGACCAATAGAAATTATTTCACCCTAAAATAATAATAAAAAGGTAGAAAATATTGAGAATCTGAAATGACTTATCCAAAAGTTGGAAATATATTTAACCAAATATGAACAATCCAAAAAATAGCACTCAAAATAGGAAGTAAAAAACATCAATCCAAAATATTAACTAAATCATATAAAATTCATGTTCTTAAATATTACTCATTGAAAATAGGGGAGGATTAAAAATGTACATCTAGTTGAATTCACTATACAGATCCTCAAAATAGAATCACAAAAGCTATAATGAATCCTCTATGTTACTATGGGTCACTCTCTATATCCTACCACGTGAATTAACTACATGATGAATTGAGTGTCATCCAAAATAAACAATTAATATATAATAAAAAATATAACAACTACATATATCATCACACACCAGATTATATATATTTTTGAATTGAAACAAGCCCAGTAGGATTTGAAAAACCAATATTTGATGTTCATTTCATATCACATTACATAATATTAATAATAATGAGAGTTTATTAAATTGATATTTCTCAATAATGATAATAAGGGAAAAATATATTAATCTTTATCTATTTATTTTAAAAACAATGTATAAAACCTCTATGAACAAGGAGGATTATATATCCTCAACACATTCAATAAATAAAAACATTTCATTAATTATCTATCAAACCATTAAAATAATACCTCTCATATAAAAAACCGCAAAATAAATCATATTTTTCCTAAAAAAATTCATAATTTCAATTTCATAGAAAAAGAACTTTTTTCATTTTAAATAAACCACACATTCCTATATATTTATATATAAATATATATGTGAACTGAAATCATGATCAATCATTTGAAATAAATGCAACAATACCATGATATAAGCATAGGAAAATAAAATAACAAATCAAAAATACCAAAACCTAGTTTCCTAAAACCAAATTATACTTGTGGATAAATAATAGGATTCATTTCATTAATCACCTTAATCATCCTCATATGGATCCGCAATTCATGGGTAACTCACTACTCTCTATCATGAATGGTATTAGACCTAGGTTCATCAGGTTACATCCTTCTAGTGGCCCCCTATATGAAAATATAAAATCCATCATTGAATATGTTAGGGTCACTACGTATATTTGTAAATTCATGGAAGAGAATACAATTATAAGGTAAATAGATATATTATTCCCAACAATATTTTGTATTATTCTTCATTTAAATTTTAGATCTCTAACTACGGATCTAATGATAACCTTATAAATTGACAATGAAAAAAAATCACATAAATCGTTATTTTAAAACTATTGAAGTAAATCTCATATCACCTTCAATAGAATCATATGAAAAAAACCAGTTATAAACAAGAATAAGAATAATTAACAAATAATATACAATAAATAGTTTGGTAACATATTCCATAACTGACTCAATATTCTCATACATGCTCAAAAAATTAGGCAACCACAATTTTAAATCAACATTTGTGGAAAACATGTATATTGAGACTCTAAAATAATTATTTGGAGGCCAGTACACTCTCTATTAAATGGTATTGTGAAATTTTAAACATTACTTGAATGTTCTATGAAATAAAACAATTCCAATCTAAACATTTTAAATATCAAACATGACTCAAAAATCATAAAACAACTAAAGAAGGACCAATAACAATTTTTATTAAAAAAAATTGGATTAAAAAAAACACACCATTAAAAATAAATCAATTTTCAATAATCACATTAAATAATATTAATATATTTAAAATAGAAAAATTAGAATTTTTTCTAACAACTAGCATGAAAAAACTCTATTCTATGTGAAAAAAATCTATTGGAAACAATTTTAGTCCCTTCATATGTAAAAAATTAAGATATAATTTTGAATGAAAATAAAATTCAATCAATAAATCATTTATTTAATAGAATATAATTTTAAAAATAAAAATTACATCATATTTCATGTGAAAACTGATTACACGTCATTACATTTGTTAGATAATTCCCTTCCAAACACAGTGATGTAAACTTTGTAAAGAATTTAAAATTTATGTCATCTTAAATAGTAGAAAACATGATATGGAAAATATCAAACCAATTTCCATGTTAAACATATATGAAAATAAATAAATCAAAACTAGTATATAAATTCATGGTGAAAATATAAGAGAAACCCCATAAAAAAACTAAATCGATAAATAGGTTAAAATAAGAAGACTATGAATAAAAATATAAAGAGAATTTCTATAGGCATCAAACATTTAACACTATGAGAAGCATCCACCAACTAAAATAAAAAATATATATTACCAATACCTCCCATGAAAACTACCCACTACTTTTCTCCAAAACCAAAAGTTACAACCACATGTTGAAAACCCTATCCCATATATTGTGTAAGAACATAGAAGCCATAGAATCCATCGACATCTGTCCTATGAAATGTATGAAAACCATGACTAATTATGAATGATTAATAACTACCTATAGAATTGTGTAATATAAAACTAGGTCCATGAAGACCAAACTCATGTCTCAAAATTTCTTATTTTCACTAAATGAGTAGGTTTGCTAGAAAATTATTCTAAAATCTATAAACAATATCACAATGAAGAATTATATTAACAACAATAAGTGTAATGATTAATATTCCATTCCCATTTTCTATTAAATTGTATTTATTTTTCATAGTAATCCAATCTTGTTACATATTGAATAGAAAATTCAGCTCATTTTATAAACAAAAAACCTCATGTTTATGATTATGGTAGAATATTTTTTTATAATAATTTTTTTAACATGGTACAATTATACATTGTTAAAAATATGAACACCAAGTTAACAACATAGAATGATTCCCACGTGGTTAAAAATGTTCCAGAAAACAGTTTTTCTACCTAGATGAATATGAGGAAATATGTACTATCTATTTCAACTTAAATATAAATTTTGTAATATAGAGGGAAAAGATTTTTTTTATAATAGAATAATGAATCTAAAAATTGAAACAACTTATATAGGTAGACAATCTATATTTATCCAACCTTTACATTAATATTTTTTTTTTGTTATGTAACATCCTAGTAAAAAATTAAAATTTAGGAATTTTTAAATATACATAAGGAACACAGTAAAACCTATAGAGGGTGTCATAACTTCCACACCATATCCAGTCTATGTATTACAATTATTAGAATCAACAAAAATATTTTCTTTATTTCTAAATATTATTAAACAAGTAAGCACCTATTAGAAGGATTTTCTAAATGGTACACTCTTAAAATAGGAATTATTTATATAATAATGATTCACAAAAATAACACATTGATATTCATTAAAAAATATAACATCCAATTTTATTGAAATGGAAAAGCAATGCTATTTTTTAAATTATTTTTTTACCTAAACCACCGTAATTTACAAGAATGGATAATTTTCTCCCCATAAATATGATCCTTCCATGAAATATCAATACTAACTATATAATGAATCAATGATATGAATTAATAATTTTGAGAATGGTTCTATGATGAATAAATAATTTCATCCAATATAAAAGAAATAAACACATAACAATAATAAAAGTAAACTAATCTTCTAGTACAACTGAAATAACTAGAGGACAAGGAGATGATGTAGTATGTGACCATCTCCTCTAATGGTATTCGTCCTATTATAGATATAATCATATAAGACTATGAAATTTGAAGATATATCAAATAAATATTTATGTCCATAGAGATAAGATTAATAATCATTTCCCTCCAAACCTCTTGATATAATCATCCAAATAAAATATTACTTTAATTTAAATTAATAGTGGGGATAGACCATAACACGATGAGAGTTTTAATTTTTTTTATTAATTTACTATTTTCGATATTGTGCATTCCACAAAACACTGAAAATAGATATAAAAACTATTTTTTTCATACATTAAAAAAAATCTGGTTAATAATGCACTAAATGAATCATAAAGTTTATATTTCTCTACACCGAACAAGACGTTTATCATACATTACATGATATGTTGAAAATATTTGGTGGATTTTGTAACACGCAATACCAAGTTTCGAGGCTGACCATTGTTCGAGGTGTTCCAAGAATTGAGGGATCCCGTGCTTCGAGGGCGCGGCGTGGGATCGTGGCTCGAGGTGGAGTCTGCGGTTTTTCTAGATTGTTGAATTTTAATTTGATAGTTTGATGTCGTGGCTGTTTGGACTGTTTGGTTTGGATTCATGTATTGGGGTACCAGAAACCCTTAAACCAGCTCTTAGAAAATTAAAAAGATGGTTTGGCTGGATAATTATATAAATAATAATATAAAAATAAATGTTTTAATTAAATTTTTATAATTAATTAGAAATTAACATAATAACCAATTGAATATAAGAGAGTTTTTTTAAAAACAACTTTTAAGTTCAAAAATGAATTTCATCTTCAAAATTAAAATAATTAAAAAATTTAATCATAATAGTGAAAAATATATTTTATATTTTCAATATCATAATTTTTACAATCATCGAAAATATATGATTGGCATAAAATATGAACAAACTCAATAATAATATAAAAAACATTATATTAATAAATTTTGCATTACCGCCTTTTAATAGGGACACAATTTTAAATCACAATTTTAGAACTTTTATAAATTTTATTTATAAAAATAGTATTTATTTATGAAATATAAATATAAAAATTAATTTAGGGTGAATTTTAGATATATTTATGTGATGGTTAATTTTTGATGATAAGTGAAAAATACAGAATTTTAGTTAAAATGTTTCTTTTTTATCGAATTTATTTAGAAGGATATATTTTAATTATAGTTTGGTTTAATGTATCATTACATTAATAGTGTCTACATTAATACACAATGTTATTGTAATCAATTTCACTTTGAAATTCGATATAATAGTTAGACATCTTTAAATCATTTTTTATTTATAAACATGTATTGTCATACCATGTGTTAGATTAATTTTATATGAATTTACACCAATTATGTTATTGGAAGTTGAAAAAATTGATTCCAAATTTGAAATCAGATTAATTTGTAATATATAATAGAGTCATCCTAGTTTTTACCAAAATTATTTGTGAATGTAATTATGGATAAATACAATGATCATGAGGAAAATTCGATTAACAAGGGACAACGCCGTAAACATTATTGTAAAAATATCGCAGAAACATATCCTAAATCCATTGTATCACCATATTTATAACCTATCTTCACATTTATAAAACTGGGTCCACAATGGGATCAATTTTTTTGGGCAACCATCTGTGGAATTTCATTAAATAATTCCACTTCTCCACTAAAAAACCACTCACCCATCCCAATTACTCTAATCTATAAATCCATTTGGCTCACCTTTCCTCTACTAAAATAATATACCAAAATCCCTCCCATATTCTTAAAAGCCCAGATTTGGGAAAAAATACTTTTATGTAATCATTTTGGGGAGATAAAAAATTAGTCCCCTAAATAAGAGGGGGTTTGAATGTGTACAAAGAATGTGATGACTTAAGGTAAGGGAATTTCATTTGAATTTTTATTTTCGTGTGATACATTCCATATTCACCAATCAATTATTTTGTGTTGTGTATATATGTAACTATGTCTTGTTATATCATTAATTTTATCTTATTAATAGATATTAAAATATCTAAATGATGTTATTCTTTCATGGGGATCGTAATTATAATGTTACTCATTTAGTATGGGTTTTCACATTTCAATTTTATTTTTTGGAGACTTATTCTTTATTCACAACTCATTAATGATATATACTTTATATTCATCACATGAAAGTGTTCTATGAATCTTATAATTATGTTTATGGTTATTTACAAAAACATTTCATGAAAATACTTTTTTATGATTATGGACCAAAAGTTATTGAATCCGTAAAGTAATTTTGTCTCAATTTTCCATCATTGAGATATATTCCACATTACGCACCTATATTATTCAATTAGGTGTATATAATTTCTTTAACATTTTTTGCCTATAATATCTTTGTTTTCATTATTTCATATATTTTATGTAATGTAATTATTTCTATTATATTATGATTCAACTTTACCAAATTAATAACTATTTATTGTAACAAGCTCATCATTAATCGAGATTGTCCTTGAATATTATTATATTAATTAAATCATGTGATCTATCTATCAATAATTCTGATTAATTTTATTCCTTCAGGTAATATACCATATTCCTAGATAGTTCAAAAAACATTCCTTTAATTTATATTTAAGTTAATTAAGATACATTTTTAGGAAAATACTATATTCATTCTCCCTTAATTTGAAAATATATGTTCTTTAAAAACAATTTTTTATAAAAAAAATTCCAAAAATATTTTAATATTTTCATATAATATTTAAATTATATATTTACCCATGTTATTTATTTAATTAAAAATAACAGGAATCTTCTTCTCATTTTCTGATATTTTCACCATTCTAAGGATTGAAGTTGAAAAATTATTGTTAAACATGTAGGGACATACTCACCATCAGGACTATAAATTCCTTGAATCTTCATTTGTATGTTTAAAATGATTTTTTTGGAAGAAAAGTTTTTCCAAATTTTTTTAGAAATATCATGATTTTATATTAGTTTACAAAGAAACAAAATTCCAAAATGCTTTACATTTTAACAAGTGTTTTTTGATTGGAATTTTTTCCCAAAGAACTATTTTAAATGAAATTTTATTTCCAAATTTATAAGAAATTGTTTTTTGAAATGGTTCTATGAAAATAATTTAAATTGAAAGTATATTTTAATTAATAAATATTTCATTTTTTCTTTCAAATAAATTCTCCATCTAAGATGTCATAAATTGTTATATTTTATGAATACCATTCATATTCTTTTTTGATTAGTTTTTTTGGATATAATTTTGTTTATGATACTTTTCTCCCTTTAATGGGTTATAATATTTTCAATTCGGCTACTTTTCATGGGCCATTCTCTGATGAAATTATTATGAATAATATCCCTTTTTTATTTTTTATAATATGTTGAATCATTAGTGATACCCCTTTAATTTCATGGGTCATGAAAAGAAGAATGTTTTTTATCATGTGGAAAATGAATGTTTGATTTCATTATGTGTTCAATGCGACCTATATACTCCTTTAAGTAGTTGGGTAATAATAAATGTTTTATGATATCAGGAGGGTACATTGGTGGGAATCCCAAGAACAAAACAAGAAGGAATATAAAGACCAAAACAAGAGGGTATATGGGTGGGGATCCAAAGACCGAAATAAGAGGATATCAAAATCTAAAAATAAGAGGGTAGATAGGATGGAATGAAATTCCTAAAACAATAGTGAATAATAATAATAAAACAACAGGGTTAATGAGAGGATATCATACGCCAAAAATAAGAGGGTATGATAGAGAGAATACCATCCCCAAATTAAGAGTGTATACAAGAAGACATCCCATGCCTAGAACATGATGGTAAAAATGATGGAATGCCCATCCAAAAGAAGTAATACAAGAGGTTAGCCCAGAGCTAACTTGTTATGTAGTTCTTGGATCGTATCCTGGACATAATATTCTCTATACATATATGTATGCCATAATTCCATGTCAATACCCATGTTATCCTTTTTGGCCTTATTTTATGGATTACTTATTATTATTATCTCATGAACTACAAATGTTTATGTCCTGATTCAAGTTTTTATCATTTTTATGAAGTGTATGATCTATCAATGTTATCATCACTTGATCATACCATTATATAAATAATAATTCTTATATAACTTATTTGTTTACCCCAATATAGAATGTTATATAACACCCTATTACCATTCACTTCTCTAGGTTATGAAGAGTGTTTTTAAGTAGAATTACTAAAGGGGGATATCATAGTGTAAAAAATTTGAGATCATTCACCATGTTAGAATATTTTTTCCATGATTCCAAATTTCTAAAACTATTACTATCCGCATGCATTGCCTTTTTCAATTTTTTGAATATTCATCTAAATTGATGTAATATCAATGTATGTTATGCCTGGGTCACTATATATGGCATCAAATGAATGGTTTAATAAATATTTTTAAATATGGATGATGAAATTTCAAAATTATTTGGAGGAATATTTATAAGGAGATGTCTAGGGATGTCTATAATGATTAGTATATGGATGTGTTAATGTTTAGGAAACTTTTTTGGAATTTTTTTATATGATATAGTGAGTGGTTTCCAAGAAGTAAATATCTATCTATATAAAATAGTGTAAATTTTTCTACAATAGTTGTACCATGGATTAAAAACACAAACAATTTGTGCAATGCCTGACTTGAGCGTAACCTGGTATATGACAACGTGCTTTTCTATGACCCCAGTTTAACAATGATGGGGGATATTCTTTGGGAATTCAAAAAATCCTCATAACCCATCATGTATAATTTAATTATATAATTAATATGAATAACCAATTATAATCATATTGGGTCATAGATTAAATATGTATGTATCATTATTTAGACATTATATAAGTGTTTATTTCATGATATGAGTCGTTCAGCTATGATTACTATTTATGACAGAATGATATATAGTGTTAGTGAAAATAATAAACTATATGGAACTATGGTATCATTTAATGATTCATATGTGGAATGTATATGAGTTATACAAACCAATGTCCAAAGCGTATATCCCATGAAGAGAATCGGGAAGGGGAACAAATATTGGTTATACTTCATAAGATAAAGAGAGTAAAAATAAAAAGGTGAATAGTATGGGATGTTCTTTGATTATTCCATAAATTAAAACTAAAAAGTTTTATTGGATTTAGGTTTAGGAACTTAAAAACATGATTCTTATTTCATATTTTATGAATGGGTTATTAAAGGATAAACTGGTGACTCTTGAGTAATGGTTTAAGGATAAAGTTTAGGGATTGATGTGTATATGTTATGGAATTCAATGATTTTTTCTACATGAATCATGAAATATAATATTATTTTCATATAACATTTAAATTAATGAAATAAATCGACATATTGAATGGTAATGGATTTTAAGAAATGTGATTTTACTGAGAGGCTATTTTTTAGTGATGATAACCATTAATATGTTCCTAATGATGAGATAATATTTTTTTAGATAAAGATGTGTTTGTTATGAATAAATAAATTAGATGATTCTATTTACCATAAATATGATACCATATTTTTAAAAATGATGGTATATGGTATCAAGGATGGAGATAATAACTTCTTGTATTTATGGAATATATCCAGTACTCATTGAAATAAAGAAAAATGCATGTTTTCCAAAATGATTTATAGTAATTCATGTAATTACATCATTCATGAGAACATACAAGAGCGTAATAACATGTTTAGAATGTGAAAACCATGATCTACTTCATGATATATTGGGGGATCAATGTTTTTTTGATTTTGTAATATTCATTTTGATGTTTTGGTTTTTTATCATTCAGTAGGGTTGTAAGGAAAACCATTTATGGAATACTGAAGTATAAAATTGATTTTGATAGCGAGATTAATGTATTATCTCACAACATAATGATGTTTGTATATTGGAAAACATTTAATTAAAAATTTTATTTGATAAAGAATGATGGAATGACCTAACATTCAATTTATGGATCTCATGATATTCTAGTTCTTCAAGAATGATATATTCACCTTCATTACCCAGTATAAAAAATTAAGTGGTAATTAATCAAGACACAACAAAAGGGTGATATTGTGGATATTTAATGAAATAAAATAAACTCATTATATCTTCTTTTTATAGTTAATCATCTTTAGTAAATATGATCTGGAAGCCAAAAAACATTATCTTAGTATCGTCATTTTCGATTAATCAAATGGCCCATTATACCATCTCATATTATATAATTTTATAGTTAAATTTACTTTAACCATGGTTTCTATCACATTCCATCATAAATTTAAAGTAATATTTCTCCTCTCTATTGATTTTTTTACTTCAAACCTATTCTCTCATGTGTGGAAACATTTTTATATGTAACATTGAGTAACTGTTATGTTTTCTACAACACTTTTTTATAGAATATATCAGTATCCATTTTTAAAATGTTTGTTTTGAATAAATTAACATCCTATTATTAATCCTTTTATATATTATAGGAATTTCATTGGATAAAATCATTTTATGTTGGTAGAATTTAACACCATGCAATTTTGTGAAATATTAATGTTTGACTAATTTAATCATTTTGATATTGTGCCTTTCACACAACACTGCAAAATATTTTTTTATCTCAATTTTTGGGGTACATTATGCGATATAACAAATTAATCATAAAATATGAAAAAATAGTATATACATATCAATAAATGGGATACTAAAGTTATATTATTCTACTCACAAGGCTGACTATCCTTGATATCTTTCATAACACACATAACTATGATTTACAGATTAACAACATATTAATAAAAATACTATTATTTAATATAATAGTATATAACCTAGCCATGATATTTATGGTTATAAAAATAATAAAATATCATATATAATTAAAACGTTTTAATTAATTGGATACCACTTCAATTTGATATGAATATAAGAAACAATAAAATAGAAATGTAATGTTTTTATAAAAAATACTATTATTTCCATGAAGGAATTTCAAATTAGTAAGCTAAATTAATATCTATTTATTAGTTATATTAATTAATGATATATTTTTAAAATAAATTCACGTTTTTTTTTACATTTATCACATATATTAGATACATCATATATAGGATCAAACCCGATATTATCCAAAAAACCATATTTTTTTTTAAAAGTTTACAACCTATTAATAGCGAGCCTTTTTTAAATAAAAATATTGGAAGTTCAATAAATATTATATTTCAAAACAATATTTTTTTAAATAGAAACATAAATATTATGATAGGATGATTTTTTGGTATTTTTCTATGATGCTTAATTTATTTATGAATAGTTAAAATCGTGATATTTTTTTCAAAACACCTTTTTAATCAAATTTACTTTTAGGTGTAATTATTTTTCCAGTTTTTTAGTGTATAATTATTTTAATTATACATATATTAATCCAATTTAGTTAATTGGGATCAATATTATGGGAAAAATATATATATAAACTTAGTAAACTTTTGACCATTTTCACTTTAAAAACTCACACTGTCATCTCGTCTATGGGATTATTTTAAAACATATGTCTTTGACTTCTATGATTGGTATTTGAAAAAAAAGTTATTTCATATATGTAATAATTATAGTTTAAAATTTCAAATAGGTTAACCTGTGTTCCTGACAAAAAAATGTTAGCGAATGTATTTAAAAATATTTATAATGAATAAGAGGATAATTAGTTTAAAAGGGACTAAACCTTAAAAAGGGTCAAAATGACCTAGAAACTTCGTAAAATCCATTGGGTGGACATATTTTTATCCAATTCTCCCGTATACATTATTGGGTCATTATTGGTTCCATATTTCATAGGAAAATCTTTGGTGAAATTCCCTTTAAAAAATTTAACAAGAATGCCACTATTTGTCCACTTCAAAAAGTTACTGAACCCTCTCCCTTATTAACACCTCTTAAGTACATTGGCACACCACAAATATACTAAAATAATCTTCCAAAATCCCTCCAATAAAACTAGAATCCAAAATATTATAATAAATGCATACAATAAATCAAGTTGGTTAAAAACAAAAGCTGTTAGCTAGAGAAGTGGATTTTTCACCTTGTAGAAAGAAAATCAATTCTTACGGTAAGGGAATTTCATCGAACTTTTTATTTCCATGACATAAATTCCATATTCACGAATCTCTTATTTTTTTAGTGAATATAATTCCATATGAAATTATATATCATTTATTTTATGATATTACAAAATTTAAATGATATTATTCCTTAATGGGGATCATGATTCTAATGTGACACAAGTAGTAAGTGTTTTCTCATATCACTTTTCTTTGTATGAGCTTTACGATTATTCAGCACTAAATTATTTTTTGTGGTTTATATAAATCCCATATTTCTATTATATGATTATTATAAAAGAATTAATGGGTATTTACATATCCATTTCATGATCATTCATTCATTAGGATTATGTTTCAAATTTTTCCAAATTGGTAAATTATTTTTTCCTCAATTTATATTTTTCAACATACATGCCATGTAATGCAACTATATTTTTCTATCATGTGTATATAAATAATTTAAAATTTTAAATAATTAATATAATTATATTTTTGTTATTTTAATCATCCTCTAATGTTATTATTTTCATTGTATAATGATTCAATGATACCAAAGTAATAATGAATTATTTTCATTTTTCATGATTATTTACAAATATACTTCCATTGATGAAATTTTATGATTAAAATATCATGAAAAATCATGAATTTTGTTAACCGTCTTTTATTAAAGTTAAATCCATGTAATTGTGATTGTATTTCTACTGTTTGATTTATAAGATTATTAGAAAATTATTAATATGAAAATTTAACATTATTTCTCCACTAGAACAAAAATCTATATTCACTCAAAATCGAATTGTTTGAAAATGTCTTAAATTTTTTACTGTTATCCAATAATGAATAAAGAAAATTTTTCCCACAGTATTCCTTTATACAAAATCATTTTAAAATTAATCTTATTGTCATTTTCTAGTCAAGGTACTTTTCAAAATTTAATAATTAAAAAGTAATTTTCTTCATGTTTAAAAATACCAAGGATCATGAATGTCATTTCCATTAACATTATTTTATATGTATACATGGTTATTTTTTAGAGAAATTTCATTCCTAATATTTTATAATGTTTTTATAATTTTAGTGGATTTCTAATAAAATGTATTTTAAAATGATTTATGTTTTAAAAAAATTCTAGGAAAAGATATATTCCTCATAAAGTTTTGTAAATTAAATATAAAATTTTTATTTAAAGTAAATGAAATTTTCAAATGGTTTTTTAAATATGAATATATAAGAAAGAAAATTTTCCTTAATAAATATTCCATGTGATCATTGAAAATCCTTCTCCATCTATGATAACATACATCATTTTAGTTTATCAATAACATTCATATTCATTCATGAATAGATTATGTTTTTATTGAATTATGTTTATGATACTTGTTTCTATTTAGTGTGTAATATGTTTTCAAACCCACTTCTCTTTAGGGGGTATTATTTTATGTAATGATTAATATATCAATCCATTTTCTAATGGTTATGATGTGATGAAACGTTAATTATGCGAATTTATTTTAAAAGGTTCTGATATAATGTATGTTTTTCATCTTGTCGAAAATGTTTTTATGATTTCCTTATGTTATTGGTTGGATCTATATCTTCCATTTATTAATTAATGAATGATAAATGTTTCATGAGCACAAAAGGGTACACGACAGGGAATCCCAATCCCGAATGAAGAGGGAATATTAAGCCAAAAATAATAGGATACACATGAGGGAATCCCAATCCCAAAACAAGAGGGAATATTAATCTCAAAACAAGAAGGTACATGGGAGGGTATCTTATACCCGCCAAAAATAGTGAATCTTAATCCCAAAATAAGAGGTTATATTGGAGAGCATCCAATACCCGAAGTAGTAACACATGTGAATATTATAGGTATAACATGTTACGGTTGTCTAGGTAGGGAGCCTTGATAATGGATTTTATATACTCATGTGTACGAAAACATTAATTGTCTTATTCAAATATTATGCTTTCATGTCTTATAATAATTTTCCCATATTGATTCATATCTTATAAACATCCAATATTTATTTCATGAATCATGTTTCAGATCCTTATTATTTGGAGAATGATATTCTAATTTAATGATCACAATCACTAACCCTTAATTTTAGGTTTGTGATTACATATCAACTTTGATTACATATACTGAAAATCTGAGCTCACCCCATTTTATGTTTACTTTCCCCTAGTTATGAAGATATCATTTAATTATAAGTAATAAATGGGGTGTTCAATATGGGAATAATTTATGATCTTTAACCATGTTAGAGTATTTTGTTCAATGTTTCTGTTGAAATTAAACTATTTCGGTCCTCGAGTATGTACTTTTTTACTATGATGAATATTTATCAAAATTGTAATAATATCCATATATGGTATGCCTATGTAACTATATAGAAATACAAATAAACAATTTTATGGATATAGAAAATAAATTAGTGTACTAAGATCATGATCTAAATATAAAAATTTAAAACACAAAAATATCACATGAGGGATTCTTATTATGTGTAATTTTAGATGAAATCGAAAACCATTCATGAAGGTGGTATCTCCAAGAACAATATAATGGTACTCTATCACTAGTAATAAGTGAAAGGGTGATACTAGATATCCTTTTATCCACACATTCCTTGATGGTAAATTATTAAATTTCTCACCAATGATCATTATTGAGTATCGATCAGAGGTGACACAATGGATAAGAAAATTCATATGTATAAAATCAAAATTTAAAGCCTGAAATATATTTTCATGGAAATTCAGGGAAATTGATTCCTGGTAATTATAATTATAAAAACCCATATCAAATATTGTAATAATATTATCTATATTATACTAAATCCCCAATTATTTAACATGTAATATTTTATTAAAGATGTATTTAATTGATAAAAAATGACCCATATTAATCCTTGATAGGGTTCGAGAAATATTTTTATAATAACCTATTTATTCATCAAGTTATAAAACATGTTAATTTTAGATGAATCTTTACATATATCCTATTAAAGTTTTCCTATGGTTTAATCATATGTTTCAGAGTATATGGGGATTTTTTTTAGCTCGAATATATTGATTTTGTTGGAAACAAAATGGTATCATGGTTAGTAAGATCTTTGTTTCCCATTCTTCATGGATTTAAAAATTTGGATGGATACTATAGTGCTCGACAATGTTGATCACATGGGAGGTGCATAGTTTTTTTAACCATGTTTTTTAGGATGTTTGGTTTGTGCACCCTGTTTATATGGGGACAAACATGTGGAGTATAATGCAAAGAACCATTCTCCCACAACTATGTGGGCCATTTTCCATGGATTGTAGTTGGCACATGGTTGGTCCACATTTTGTCCAACCATGAGGCCATGTAGTGAAACTATTAAAATTATTATGATTCTAATATCTTCCCCTTATCCATTTTCAGAAATCAACCTATCCTTAATTCATTGTTTCTAGCTTGAAAAAGTCTTATCCTACTCCCATTATCTCCCTCTCATGCGTAACCTAGGACTGGGAAGGTCACCTTCACATGATATCAGATTGTGCCACAATTTTTCTCAGTTGATTCCTCTCATTAAATGATTTGATAGAATCCCTTATTTCTATCATTTATTCCATTATCATTGATAGTATTTCTGTGTGATCTAATATGAAATCATTTCTGATAGTTCATATATTCTTCCATTTTTAATCACACCATATGAAACTGAAGACTGATATATGGAGAGAAATATAATAAATACCTAATTTATGTGGTTATGACTATGACCTCAACGTATCGACTTTTATAAACTATGTTTCTTGTGTGAAAACTAGTTTTATCAGGTGTTTCTCTTACAAATTAATCTTATTAATTTTATGTTTTCAAGGTTATATTTTATGGAACTATTTAAAAATATTCAATTAATTATATTTTGACACCTCTATTATTATCATGAAAATTAGGTTGACCACATTGTTATGCCTTTAGTGACCAATGTTTTGATTTCCCGAAACTCCATTAAAGTGATTTTTGGTTGATATATGGTAAGGTAGATGTGCTATCATAATAATTTGATCATTAAACTATTAAATAGATCATATATATGTATGTATTACATGGACCTTGAATTATTTTTTTGAATTTAATTTTTTTGGGCCCTTATTTAACATTATAACGTGTGATGAAAGGAAATTGTGGGTACCTAATTAATTCTAATTAACATGTTTTTTACAGGGACTAAAAGGAATTATGATATATATATTACATTTATATGGATCCAATTGTATGTATAAATTTATCATCATTATACGAGTTTTCATACTTGAGATCACCATAGATTCCTCATAGAACACCTTGAGAACTCATAAGACAGAGCTACCTGATTCATTGAGCTAATTGTCATGGTTGATTCCCACCATGGAACACAATCATAGTATTATTATGAGAACTCATCAATGATAAAAAATGATCCACTTTACCCCTTTCTGGATAGTATAATTACTTGGATACACTTTTTGGATTCATCTTGATGTCTTAAGACACATGGTACCTTTGATTCACCTAATTAGGACCAATCATGTATACCCTAATATTATGGTAGATGAGCATAATGGAATCAAATAGACTATTTTATGGAGTATTTCCTTGGGTTTACCCACTGGATTACACATTGAACCTTACTGCTATACTCTATGAAATATTAATATGAGTTTGTTTGACCCCCGAGTTCAAGGATTCCTTTGTTTCCCCATGGATACTATGTTATTATCATAATAAATATTAATAAATATTTAAAAAATATGTTAATATTCTAAGAAACTATTTAATAACTCAATTAATATATTTTAAGATACATCTCCAGCTTAGGTTGAAGTAAGTGTGGGTTATTTATTTCCAAGCTGCATTTCTTTTATATACCTATACTCAATTATATTATATATTCATAGTCTGGATTTATATAGACACAATTAGTTGTGGCTAAATATTTTTATCCCTCACCCCATCTGGGTTTTATTAGGTATATGATCATAATATATGATCAATATTGTGGAAAATGGAAAGCATATCACTTTGGGAACATGACTCCATTACAAATATGGGATACTAGTAGTATATGGATGAACAAGTACTCGGGAAGCATGAATTCTTTTTTATTCATTTGTTATTATCTTATTTCAAATATATTCTATAGTATTATTTATTCTATTTGTGGATATATATACTTTTTAAATACAAGTCATAATATTTTTCAAATGATATAGTCTACCACTGTTGATGGTTATTTATTACTTTAATTAATATGCATGTTACTCTAACTTATTTAATATTATCAAACATCCATCAATTATTTATCATTTTTTTGTTCTTCACTTTTTTATAATGGGACTGTCTTCCCATGAACAAACCCTAGTCCCTTAATGATAGTTGATAGCCTCTACAATAAATGGAGGTGCTCTTAATGATGTGTATGAAACTAGGATCAGTTACTTAGGAGTGAAATAGGTCCAACACATCACAAAGTGGTTTCATAAAAGGTTTCTTTTATTTTATTATCATATATTTTGGGAAATTTTTAGTATTTATTAGGAACATATTTGAACATTGTCATTATCCATGCATAGGATTAGGTAACCCTTGTCCAAGTGAAACTCCATGTTTTTTGAGAATGGGAAATTCATGTTTTATATTATGCCTATTATAGTTGATAAAATTTTAATTAGGGGTGATTCAAATCTATTTTAATATTTTTGGTGCCTTATGGAGAATCTACTATATCATGGCATGAGGATGAGAATTTTCACATGCATCATTATAGGAACCTAAGATTCACATGTCATTCATATTTCTTTCAATATATGTGAATTTTTTTGTCTGTATTTCATGTATTTCATGTGATTATTGAGTAGAACTTGGTTGTTATAAATGTATGTAACACTAAATTATTGTATAAGGAAGAGAAAATAATATTATTTAATATGTGTGAATTAACCTAAATGGCGTTTTTCAATGTAGATTGATGGTGCATCTTTAATAGACAATTTAAACACATGTAATCTAAGAATCTCTATTTACAATAGTTGATCATTGGATGTGGTTAGAAAAGTACCAATTGAATTTTATAAAGAGAAAGGCCCATTATATAATATATTGGTCAATTAATCAAATTAACCAATTATATGCAACCCATTACATTCTGATACTGAATAAAAGGGGGTTTTTTAAAAATATAATGTTGTTGATCTCAGTTATAAAGTGCACGTGCCTTTATAATTTGGGTATGTTAATTTATTTAATTACCTGTTTTATTATGGTTAAAATAAATAAAAAATTTATGATAATAATTATGTCATATATGGGAATTTTCTTCTTATAAATGATTATGTCAGGAGAAAAATAAAATTTTTTTTCCTTATAAACATTCAATTGAACCTCAATGTACTTGAATCCGTATAAATAAGAACATTAACACTTACAGATACCACGACATTCGATGTGGGTAGTTGGGGTTGAATAATCATCAGTGATCCATTTTCCTTTTAATCAGATTCTATTAGTGATTATATCAACCTTGTTATGTTTTTATGAGGCATGTTATGGGAATTATTAGATGTATAACACCATGATGTTTAACTATTAAGATCAAGGAGGGAGGGTAAAATAATTTACTAGTAGTGGTGGAACCTAATAAAATTGTGGTACCTCTAGTAATTCCACCTATGGAACCACTATCAATTCCCTAATTGAGAATTTCTACTCAGCTTTGGTAGATTTTCACATTCTAGATAAAGTTTATACATAGTTATTCACACCCAGAACCTATGATGTCTGATCATACTCATGACATAAAACTATAACATTCTACTATATTCTCAGTGGTTGGAAGTATACATGATACTGAGTCATGGATTGAAGAAATTATATTTATTATTATAAATCTGTAGAGGCATCCAATAAAGAGTGGCATTCTCCCCTCTAACAAGATTCGTGATTCGTAGATTTGTTGGTGGGATGTGATTACCCTGGCTTGTTGTGATCAGGGAATTTTCTATAAATACATCCAAATTTCCTTCTATAATTTTCTTTTTCATTAGAAACCATGAGATGACTCATCCAATGATTTTTTGAACCTATATAATGGTTTTCTATCCATCGTGTACTAATAATTTGGTTTCATTGAGCTTCAATGGTTTTCACTACTTATTACCAATAATGAACTATCATGAGTGTGATTATTTCAGTATTGTAACATGTACACTATTTTTTCATATAGGCATGTCTTCATCCTATCTTCTATTTATGAGATCTCCAAAATATCTCATATAATTGAGGGATAACTATGGGAAAAAATTATATAGGTAAACTAGTGTCAGTTCTGAGGAGGATTCATAGTTCATATAGTTGCAGGAAGGATATATTTGAGTTTTACTTTCAGAATTATGGTGTCCATAATATCCACATTGATAACTCTACAATATTCTATGATTTATCAAGGAAGGGGAATGTGGTGAAATACTATGATAGAGGGTGTATTTTTCTGAATTCTTGTTGATATAAGGTTCATTCATAGAGATCCACAAACAGTTCCTCCTATATATAGTGGAAGGGTACCCTCTCCATTTAAAAATTGAGGAGTACGATCAGTGAATCCACAATATACATGAAGCTGGTATAGAACTGGATAATCATTTTTAGTAGGGTGTCATGGATGAGTTATCTAGACTTCTAATTTTAAACATCAGTAGAAAGGAACTTCTATAGGATGTCTAGCTATAGCTCATGGTTTCAGATCTGGCCAAATGTACACATTATAGAAGATACCTGAGGAGAAGTGTACCAAATAATCTGCATTATAAGGAACTATTCTTATAGTCTATACTATCTTATTTTCAATGTTTGATATAGGTTTTTCCTACTCAATTATATCTATATCAATTTGGGAAAATCATGGCATTGAAATTATATAATATCGTGTGGTGATGTCCTTGGACACACCATTGGGATTGTGGTAACAGGGTACAAGTTAATTCAAGGACATTCCTCCTATGAATGGTGGTTTTTTCTTCTTGTGGAATTATATTATCCATGATACTAGGGGGTTTCATTTCATCCATGCGATGGTTTGTCTCGTACAATATCATGACAACATTGACTATTATCACGTAATGGTGATTTTCACAGCACCTGTGTTTGGTAGATATATGCATATCGGTGATTGGGATGCCTTGGATGATCACCCTAGATGATATATTCATCTGTAAAGAGGAGTGAAAACCCATATTTCTAGCCATTTCATGGATGATTGGTAATTTTCTTTGATAATTGTTCCTCCAGTAGTCAATCATTTTTTGGTTGTTTTCCGAGATTTAATATTTGGAATACCGCCCAACTGAGAGGTGGTATTTTTAATTGAGGTCATTTCTGGATCAGCTCATGTATCAATACCTCCATAAATGACTATATCTAATGAGAGCCATGATATCAAGAGATTGTTAGAGGATTTTAAATAATAGGGTTTTCTATGAACTAAAACATATCCATTGGGTTCACCTATCATATTTAACAAGATATTGGATGGAACCCTCCGACATTGAATGTATTATGAATTATTAAAATATAATATAATTAAGAATCAATATCATGTCCTCAAATAGATGATCTCGTTTACCATATTCAGTGATCTAGTGCGTTCATGAATATGAAACTAATAGTAGGCTTTCAACAGGTGTGATTTTGGGCTATAGACATGTCACACACAACATTTCAAAGATTTTATGGATTGTATTTTTATAATTTTATGCCATTAGGACTTACCAATGCATATAGTGTTTTCATTTCCATGATGGATTTGGTTTTACACCTCTAACAATATTCATTCAGTGTTGTTTTTTATGACATCACGGTGTATTAAAAAACTCAAAGAGGCTATGAAAAATAATTTGAGATCACTCTAAGTACACATTGAGATAATATGTTAAATTCTATTCTCACAAGGTTCCACTTCTGGATATAAGAGTTTAACTTCATAGCTTATATTATGTCAAATTCACGAGTATTAATTGTCCCAAACAAGGAGGGTTTTGTTTCTTCTTGAAGAAACCAATGAACATATTTAATAAAAAAATTATTATGGCCAGATGGATATTAATATCATTTACTATATCAATTTTCATTATGTGAGGAACCTCTAACCAGTATCACTATGAAGTGTGTGATGTTATCGTAGTTTTAATCATGTGATAAGGGCTCTAATTAGATGAAAAGAAGACATATATCATTATAGATCATTATTCTACCAGAATGTGGAAGTGGTTATATAGTTTTTTCGGATTCACGATGCTTTGGGTTGGGTGAATTATCGATGATGGAGGTTTAATTCATTACATAAGACTCTTAGATGTTAACACCACACATGAATCATTATAGGTCACATGACCTTAAGAGTACAATATTCATTTAGGACTTATGTTGTTTGAGGAGTTTTTTGATTGGAATGTGAATTGTGGTTTATACGGGCCACATGATCCACAAATACATAATTACAATGCATGGAATGAATTTTAGATAGTGAAAATGGGTCAAATTCAATCAATAATTTGAAATTGAGCCAGACTATACACCATGAAAGGCCAAATAGGAAACTAATTCAATAATCCATAAAAGATAGGAAAAATACATTCAAAATTTTAAGGTTGAATTTAAGTTGATGAAGTATTTTTCAGAATGTAATAAATAGTTTCAAAAGAGTCATGAGTGAACTTTTCATACATCTTTAGAATATTCATATTCACTCTTGGATAGGGGGAAGAGAATGTAGTTTCTGAACACATAAAAATTGTTAATAAGGGATGGTATTTTTGGTTAGTTCCCACCTTTATATTGGACTATAAATAGAGAATGAAGAATGTTTTTACATGTGTATATCTGGGTTCCAACATACATGAAGGAGGAACTACTAAACAATTTCCATTCTTCCTAGTTGGGTGTTCTCCATGGAATATCCAATATGTAAAATGATATTAAATTCATGAATTAGTGGCATAGGATAAAACTTCATAATTCAATTTCTATGACTAGGTGATCCACCATTTACTAAGTGAAGAGTAAATCCTAGTAAAATGGTGTATAGATTCATCCATTACTAGTCCCATAGTGGAAATGGGAAGATATCATGATGAATTTTATGACTAGTTTACTTAGACCACCATGATGTAGTTACACAATTTGGATAGTTGTGGATCAACTAATGAGGTTTTCCTACTTCATTCATAAATGGGATACATTCACAGTTCCTGGGCATAGAATATATGTCATTGCGATAATACGCCTACATAGATTTACTCATATTTTAATTTCTGATATGAGTTATAATTTCACATAGTGTTTTTTGAAATGGATACAAAATTATTTGTAATATAGGTTCTTCTGAGCACATATTTACCCCCTCATAAGCAATCCAGTCAAAATGGACTATACAGGTGTTAGAGGAATTCCCTTAGAATAAATCCATGTAATTAGGGGTTAATGGGAGAAAAAAGAACATATAATTTAGTTTTATAATAACATTATCTATTATAAATTCATTAAAATGGCTTTGTTTGAGGCCTCATGTGGATGTCCACGCCACACACCTCTTTACCGAATAGGGGTAGCGTAGGTAGTGCTACTATTTCCTCATATCATATTAAAAACGTTAGAGTATGTGTATTTAATCAGGAAGAGGCTCAATACTATTCAATATAGATATTAATTGAATTTATATCACCATATATGACTTCTATAGTATTAGTTTTGGAATCATATTTTCCAGTGAGTATTACACAGGATAGGGAATTGGTGCATATGAAAGAATGGGAAGTTATCACCACATTTTTTGGACATTTAATATCATTGATAGATTCATGATGATATTCTCTGAGTTTCTGTTAACTCAATGGTGTTATTCCATACACAATGTATTCCAAATTTCATAAAATCATGTTTCCATAATACCATGTCTCATAATTTTGATCTTGAGGATTTTCAATTGGTCGTCGATAACTCTTTTGAGGAGTATCACATTCACATCATTAATTTAATTTTGAAGGATCTTAGAGGATGATTTTTTCCCTTTATAAAGAGTAGTATGTTATTAAAATCATGTATAAGATGACACATTATTATTATAATGTGACCAACATTCTTAGTATATGGAGTTATTCTCATATTATGTGTCACCACACTAGGAAGGGGATCTTGGTTATGGGATCCTTTAAGGGGGAATAACTGTATAAACCCATTTTTTTTCTTTTAGTTATGGGAACTTTTAATTTCATTATAATCCATATATTTATCATTTTATAGGTTCCATGTGGGTTAAGGCAGTGTTTGGGAGAATCTGGGGGACTTTTGAGATACCATACGTCCGGATTTTGTATGGTAGAAATGAACCACTAGTTAGTATAAACCCAATATCACAATCACCATGGTTAGAAGATCCATGAATTCTGCTATAGACAACCACATATAATATTACATGAGATACACATGGTTTTTCTAAATATGTTATTCTGGTGATGAGGGTTGTGTACCCTTGGAAGAGGGTGATACAAAAGTAGATCACAGTTTGGAAAATCATGTCCTCCAAACCATACATCAACTACCATTACATAGTGTCAGGGTGTAGTGGAAACATAATTCGGAAAACCGTGTGACCAATCTATGCCCCTTAATAATATTGGGAGATTTTTATATTTTATCCTTCTCCATTTAAAGACCTAACTCATTCATTTTTATTTATTTTAAGATGATATACATATTCTCCTCCTCCTATGAGCTCTCTCTCATGCCTGATTTTGTACTTGAAAGATCTAAATTATCTGATGTTTATTTGTACTAAAATTATCTTCATAGGATCCCACATTGTAAGTTCTTTTATTCACATTATTCGTTCTCTTTTTTATATTGTTATCATCAAAAATATTTTGTTTCTACCTCATATGCCCTATTTTAATATTATTAATCTATTCATCTATTTTAATCCAATACTATTCAAAATAAGGAAATATACTTGATGGAACATCTTCTATAGGATTAATTTAGGTGGTCTATTAATTTTACTTCAATATCACACATTTTATACCCTCGAGTCATTATTTTGATGGATGTTTTACTTCGTGTTCTTATTAATATTTCATCTCATTATCTTGTGTTTTCTCTTTCATATTATATGTCCTTATCCACTTGATGTCATTAGATCATGGGACCTTATTGTTATGCACCCTTGGTGGGGTGTGTTATTTGTTATTCCATCAGTGATCCAGGTAGGAATTTTATAGGACACCATTAATGTGTGTTTGTCATTACCTTTAGTAAAGAAATACTTCCATTATAATAAATTTTTATTCAATCTATTAAATGGAATTTATTTTTATATATACATCACATGGACTTCAAAAATGTATTTGAATTTAAAATTTGTTTCATGTAAATATTTAAACATTTCATGTTCGATGAAAGGAAATGGAAGGAACATAATGAATTATAATTCATATGAGTATAAAATAGACTAAAATAAATTTTCATATACTTATTAAATATATAACATTCCAATTTCAAATGAATATTTTTCATATTTAAAGTAGTGGTTTGACATGAGATTGCCTTGGATTCATGTGGGGTTTCATTGATCACTCAGAGGACATCAAAAAAATCATTAATCCAATTTCCATGTTACATACTCATAATGGAATCTACTCCTTGTCTCAATATGTGAATTCGTTGATGATTCACTAATAATTCACATAAATATTTACAAGATATTAGTGTTTCATAGATACACTCATTTCATTCTTCTTGATTTCCTCAGACATGGGGTGCAATGGATTCACCCCAATGGCCCTATACATGTTTATCATGGGATTACTATATATTATCTCCATTGAATCCTTTAGAACATTATTCACTAGAATTACATTATTGATCCCTTGGATTATAGACATACCCTTATAGCTGAAAAAAATGATTTACAAATATGAGTTGGCTCAACCCCTATAGTCGGGGATTTATGGTTTTCTTCTTGAACACTCCATTATTATCATCATCATTATGACTCCATGATGACCATTATATTCTAATTCTAGTCCCATTTTTAATAAATTAATTATAAAATACTTATGGGAATTTCCATCTTAGGCTATGTTGGTATGAGTTATTTGTTTCCACATAGGTTTAATTTTATATAACTACACACTAGAACAATTTATATAAATAGATTTAATTTTTAAAAACACCATTGGTGGTGGCCTATTGAATTTATCTCATGCTATGCAGGATTTTTTTGGTACCCAGATTGAATATATGATACATTTGGGGAAAAAATAATCTTGTATTGGAAACAAGACTCCATACATCGGATGGGTGACTTGTATAAGATGGCTGAGATAGTTCTCATGGTGCAAGGAATGATTTTTCCTTTTATGAATCCTTTTCATTTCATTTATTATACATTATTTAGGATTCCATGTATTCTTATTTTTAATTAATTTTAAACATGATATACTATTTTTTATATGATATAGTCCACAACATTTTTTTACTATATATTTAATTAATTATTATTCTTATTTTGCTAATGTATTCATCATTATTACACATTAATTGTTTATCTATTATTATATCCATTGTGATATTCTCTTACCTGAGGGCATAGTCTCCCCACATTCACATCCATAGCTCTGGATTCTAGTTGATGGCCTATGGAATACCAGGATGAACTCTCTAGTCCATGTGGAGAACAATTTTTCGTAACCTAAGAGTTACCCAGGACCATGAAGCCATAATGTTAAAATAATTATTTAATGACATGACCTCCTCAGGTTGTAAACAAAGTCATCTCAAATCAGGGGTATCTAGTAATTCCTTTTTCTCATTTTGAACAAAAAACATTATATTACTCACAATGGTCACCTATAAAAATAATTAATATCCCCACTATCTAGTATATGTTCTTTTAGTTTTCTTTTTCCAAACTCACACATATCCTAGGAAACATACCATGTAGCATCTCGCTGTGATTTTACTGAATGAAATGCCTCACATAACTATGGGGATAAAATCTATTAGGCTCTCTAATGGAAAGGATCATCTTGTTGACATTGGTAGTAATATTTAGATTTTTACATTTCAATTTTAAAGGGTTTTTACAGTCCCCCACCCCCATTAAGTCGAAACACCCATATTGGGGAATCCACACCATAACCCCTGACATGCCTATTCAGTTCAGGATTGGTATTGTCTCTGATACCATTTGTCAGAACATGAAAACCTTGAGTCATTAATCTATTCATCTTCCCACATTGGTAAAAAATAATGGTGTGGTCTCCTTCCAATCACACTATATTCTGTTACTCACTACTATAACATATTATTATAATGATTTTCCACAAAAGTTAACACATTCTATTTTTAATGCTTTTCCATCGCTCAAACACAAAATGGTTGACATATATGGAGGATAAAAATCCTGAAAGTACTATTGGATAAGGATCTATTAACAATGGATATCTAATTAGGTGGTTTATAAAAATAAAAGGTTCTCATTATTAACATGGTTAGTGAAATTATGTATTTTATGAATCACTTTTATAGGGCTTTATAGTCATTCATTGAAAATAGATATTCTTATCTATAAAGAATCAAAACATGTTATCAGAATGAAATTTGATAAATGATTATGATTCTATACCATTTGAATAAGGGATATGAATGTGTAATTAAATTTTTAATGGAAAATAAGGATTCCTAATAAAATTCCTCACATCATCAACAATAATATATTCAACCATGTCCTTTGAATCCATAATGAATTAAGATAATAAAAATGATAACCCATAAATCCATGTGGCTTCTTCATTAATAGTGAAATTTGAGGAATCTCTAATTTCATAGTTATATAAGGGTATATAATAGTTAAGGAATTTTGGTACCATCATCAACATATTGTTCTCAAATATTTAAAACATTATACCATTACTAGGTGATATGGATAATAGTTTATTATTAAAATATTTCAGGATAATGTTTTAAATATCTCAAGGTGAGTCTAAACATTATCCAGAGTTATTCATGATCATAAAAATAATATTACTCTCTATTTTTACTTTTTTATAATCATGAAAGAAGATAGTATTAGTGTCCAATTCATCAATATGGTAGATTTTATATCTCAATGTAAGGAATATGATATAAATATAATAAAGATATACACTCTATGAAGTAAAGATGAAATCCCACAAAATATTGAGAGAAAAACATTCTCTAAAATTATCATTGGAAATATAAAATGCATGGTTCAATGAAAATATTTTTTATGATAGTAGTAAATTAATTTCATTTCCAAAATGATAAAAATAAAAATGCATATGAAACATTTGTTAAGATTTTACGATGTTAACCATGATAAAAATGTTAAGAAATTTCTAATTAAAAACATTGAATCATATTTCAATGTTCATGGAAAAAACCATATGATATCATTTATATTATAAAAAATGAATCATAGGAAAAAATGATAAAATATGATATTAAAATAAATTTATTTATTTATTTTGACATAGAAACCTAGGACATCTATATAAATAACATGTTATGGCTGAGTCCTAGGGTCAAATGCACAACCTTGGATTCCATTAGAGGTTTACTATAATTGTAATTTTAAGATGTCATCAAATCAAGGGATCACACTATTATAGAAGGGATCACTAATGATACAGAAGTTCAAGGATCTCACAAATGAATTCGCCAAAAGAATATTCTCCATCAATGATCGATACAAACACATATTGGGATGTTGTTATGTATATTTATTATCGTTTTAATTTCATACGATGAATTCATGTTAATCAACAAACATATTTATTCACATATCAATCATATTGAAGGTATTGGATTATTTTTCATAGAATTTCAGGATTTCTCTTGTGGTTTAATTTTTATCTCTTCTTTCACCATTTTAATAGCATTAAATAAAGGTCAACATGAAAATTGGATAATATGTATTCCTCATTTTTTGTGTTCATTTAACATAATTCATCATTATTTCCTCCCCAAACATTGTTTTTTGTTGATGTTTGGAAAAATACCTAGTAATTGATCTATGTAGACCCATTTCATGGAATAATAGATTCATACCATGTATAGAAGTTCATTATTTTGGTACGATCATGTTGAATTGTTTGTGATGATGGATTATGAACATATCAATGGTCCCATAACTGATGATTTGGTGAATTGCAATAGTATGAGAGATAGTGGATTTTCTTAATCAAATCAGGTGGTCAGATTTTAGTGGGAAATGAGGACAATTCTCATCTAGAACTAATCAAAATTTATCATAATGGTTCAAAGTGTTAGTGGATTTTATATTATCTATCTGTTACACGTAATTGAATCTATAGTTTCTAGAGAATCATGAACTACATGACATATAATCTGTAGAAACATTCCATGTCAGTACCTAGATGCGATGTTAGGGTTTCCATCAGGGAGAAATGTATGAAATGACATGTGAAACAAGTCATGTGATATTTTACACATGCCACAGACCATGGGAAACAAGTCACATTCTTTGTGACCTCTATAGGGAGTCCTGGCGTGTTTTCTATAACATACATAGCCCCAGAAAAATCTATGTAAAATGAAAATGGAGGAGTACATTGGCATGATTCCAAACTCTAACATGACCGGATGTAAATGGGAATGAAAAATGAAGGTCATGGAATAGTGGTACACAATGTGTACCCTGCGTATAAATCATCTAATTATTTAAAGATGAAATGAGTGATTTTTTTCCTCATCATGGACTAATTTTATTAAGGGTGTGTTTCTTTTATTAATCTCATTGAGGTTATAGTTTTTAATTACCGATTGACCAGAGGATCGTGGTCCTCTATAAGTGATTAGTTTTCAATAGTTATTTATGAATCTCTCCAAAAGGACCAGATGATATACTCTATTGTCTTATTCATAATGTAGGTATTTCATAATTCTCAGGACCAACTATACATAGGTGTAAACCCCAAGGAAACAGGATATTCCATATTGGGTTATTTATATACCCATGGTCTTAGGTTTGATTCACATATATCTATAAATATCTTTATACATCAAGAGTGTTTGTTCCTATTGGAAGACCCAACTACCTTGAATTCTCAAATAGACACCATCAGCACTATTAGATGTGCAGAGCGAGTTCTTCTGGGTGATTGGTGTTATATTATTTGGAGCTTAATCTTTGGATGGAAATGTTTTTTGAAGATACCTTAGGTCTTACTGTCAACCATGGGTATATATAGATTATTTATGTTATGTATCCCACTATAATTATCATATAATATTATAAGATTAGAACTCATTATTCATTATGCAAAACAATTTTGAGGTGTCCTATTGGTTATTGTTATACTCACCCCTTGAAGTTATTTTCCAACACATGCCATTTATTATGTTAGAAAAATGGTATTCAATAGGCTGATCAGTGAAATATGAGAAAATAAATCATAGTTTTGGGATATAAAATATTATTTATGTACTATTAGTAACTTATTACTATTTTCACCTCTTTCTAGAAGTGTGTAATCATTTACATTTTTTGTGGAGGTGTATTTGGCTCTTTATGCCATATAGTATTGTTATTTGTACACTTATGTTGGGATATAGATGTGTTCATTTATTGTTATCAGTTTTATTTAACATATCAACATTATATGGGATTGGAAATGTCTGTCTATGTGTATATGTATTGTAGACTATGTCCTCTGAGGTGAGTGTTATGACAACATAAAACGGATGTCATACCCCTAGTCTTTTGGAGGTGATCCTGGGGTAGTCACACTCAACATGTCACTGTCCAAAAATTTCCTAGTAGATTGGTTAGTCAGAGTGTGATATCAATGGGGAGTTCCATCTTTGGAAAAAAATTATATTTTTTATAGGTGTTACATTGTTTTGGGTTTTATAGAAACATTTTAAAGAGTTTGAGTTCAGTATTAATTCTAGGGGCTCTAGTTTTGGTGTGGTAGCTGATGTATGTATACACTATGTCTCTCACCACCATAATTTTTTGTAAAAACTTATAGAAATATCATTTATGAAAAAAAACATTGGAACATGAGTCATATAATAATGGGTTGTGTTTCTATGAAAACATTGATTCATTTCTACAGATATACCAAATGACCATTGTACATATTTTCTATTTTATGATTTATTTAAGATGATTTCTGTAATGATCAAGTAGCTAGATTATGAGGAATATCCCCAAAGTGAGAGGCTTCGACAGAGGGACTTGTATTCGAGGAACTCCTTCTAGTTGGGTTTCTTTTCATATCTCTACCCATAAAACAATAGATGGTACACATAGTACTATAGGATTTAGTGTGTAGATTGAGTGTGGTCAATGAGAATTTTGGAGTCTCCAAGACTATGGGTTGATTCAAGGGCTGAACTGGAACATGTAGGTCTCATATAAGGGACGAAGAAAGAAAATAGTTCCCATTACTATGTCAATAAAAAATGAATTTCAGCTATAAATGAAAAGGATAATACATAAAGTCATCTATAAGGCCTCTAAATAGTGGTAATATATGGCCTATGACTTCATTAACTCTTCTCTATTAGCTCCATGATCTTATAGGAGACTACTATGTGATTGTGGTGGAAACAAAATCAAATCATCTACCACCTCTCACTTCTCTCCCTTCTCCTCTACACATCTTCAATCCTATAAAACTTATTTCTCCTACTTCTTCCTCTACCATGGTGTCACATCCACTATATCACCTTAACCAATCATATGGGTAGACAATCTCATGAACGATATCCCTTGTTTTCTAAAGAGTTACACTACTTATCCCTAAGAAAACTAAACCATTATAAGAGACCTTTGATGATAAAGGTTCTCATGAGAAATACTTGGGTAATAAATGAGGCCATACAATGTAATATAAGGAATTGGATTTCTATACATAATTCGTGAATATATTAGAGAATTTAGGATGGGGATGTGTTATTTATATATTGATGTGATGAGATTTTTCGTCATAGTAAATACATAGAATTGGGTAGTGCATGATTTAGTCATACATTTGAGGGTGTAGCTGATTACTCACTAGTTAGATAGAATGATTCTTAGCGAAGTGGATTCTATGGGATATTAGTTTCTTAATGTGATGTTTGAGTATGAGAACACCATCCTGGATGACGTTTCAAGACAACATATATGGAGAGAGAGAGACAAACCATCCTTAACTTACACCTAGTGGTGACCAAGATATCTGCTATAGTGAAACATATGTTTGCTATAAATATTCATGAGATATGATTGAAATTGAAGGACATGAAAATAAAGGGATTCTGAAGACCAAGTGTTCCTATTGGATCCCCTAATATAGTTTTCTTACATGGAGGATTAAACATTGTGGTTAGAAATGGATTATAGATACCTAATCCAAGTGACTGTAATGAATAAGTGTCCACTACTAAGGATATATGACATATTCGATAAGTTAATAGGGGCATCATGGTATACACAGATTAATAATAGATTAGAGTATCACCAGTTGTTTGTACAGGATGAGGATGTACCATAGAATAAATTATGAAAAAGTTATGGTCACTATGTGTACATTGTAATGTAATTTGACATAAAGAACTACCAAACTTTATATATGGGAATCCCAAATATGATCTTAAATTCAATGTTAATCTAGTTTTTGGTGGGATTCATTGATGATATCCTAGTGTACTTAGCATCCGATATAGGATATACGAGACTGTTTTGGATGGTTCTAAACACACTTCAATAGTGCCATTATTATCTGAATATTTAAATGTTCTAGTTATAGATTAAGGAGGGATGATTTAATGGATATTTTATCTCAGATGATTTTGTAGAAGTTGACCTAGCAAAATGTAAAGGAAATTATTATATTGGGACCCACCTAAGACCATGATGAAGGTGTAGTGATTACATGGGTAGGAAGGAAACTACTGATTATTTGTACCAAATTCTCAAAGGATATAATTATATTTTAATTATTTTACGCATAGAGACATCCTTCCATGTACAACGATAAGTTATAGTATGAATTTCATATGTTTAGGAAGAGGTTGCTGAGCACACCCATCTATAGATTTCAGAAGGTGGGTGTTGAGTACATAGTGTAATGTGATGCTTCAACGACCAGAAATTGTGGTTTTTTGATGAAGAGGCTAGAAATTATAGTCTATGAGTCTAGGATATATATAGATCTAGTGAATAACTACAAAATACATGATCTTAAGTTTGAAGTTATGGTCTTCATCTTCAATATGTTTCGACAATACCTTATGGGTTATAGGTTTATCAACTAATCTAACCAGAAGAGACTCTTGTTTTGATTCTCCGAAAATGATTTTATCTTGAGAAAGAATTTACAGATATATTTCCTCTAGGACTATGAGTAAGATGTAATCTATACATGTTAATACTAGAATGTGGTGGCACACTAACTCATTATGAGATCTTGTTACCAGCTGTTTCCTAAGGCATTGGAGGGGTGAGCTTCATTTGGGTTGTCCATAGAGGAAAAGAGTGGTTATTAACATCATTTGTAGATTGTTATCACCCAATCACATTTACATTGCATTAGGAAATCTATGCATATATATTTTAAATGATAGAACATTCATACTCAAATATGCATTGGACCTTATTGTGATGTATTTTCTAAATGTGGGGACAAGTTTATTATTTCTATAGGATGAATATTGGTAACAAAGATTTTTCCAGATTAGGTTACTAGGGAGTTTCATACATCCACCTCATTGGAACACCAAGGTGGGGAAAATATGTACCACGATATATAAACTCATTTTTTAGGGGAATTCAGAAATAATTTTTTGTGGAGTTATTCTCTAAATTAATCACTTTCAAGTAGGTGATTAATGAGATCCAAAATTTAGATTGTTTATCTCATCCCCTTGAAGATCTAGAGTAAATCTGAGATAGAATATTTTTTGATTTTTTGATTGGTATACTAGGTGTATCCATTGGATATGATTTTATCTAGGTGATCATAGACTAACTCTCCATGTTGACCTACATCGTTGTTATTCAAGAGGGGAGGTCATTTGAGATAATGAGGGGAAGTTATATATAGGAGATATATTGGCTCTGAAGTGTTCCCCAGATTATTGTTTCAAACTATGATACATGATAAAAATAGTTATTGTGATGTGGATTTTAGGAGGCCTTTGGTGATCAGTTTCAATGAGAACGATATTTTAACCCTAAATAAGTTCAAGACTGATTAGACAATTAGGAAACTATTAGACATGTTACAAGACATCATAATTTTCATAATAAATAGTTTATATGATCATATTACCTTATTAGATTTACATATAAACACATAAAAAATTCCCCCAATGTTGTGTCCGCATTCAAGGCCATATATGGGAAGCCTAATGGGTAACCACATTATTGGACTCATATTCATGGTTTAACACTCATGGAATTGGAGATGGTGGGAGATACATAATAGGTTAATAAAATAATCTATGAGGGAATGAGAATAGTACAAATATGTGAGAGGTACTTTTAATATTATCAATAGAGACATTTGTAGTATGTGGAGGGAGACCATTTGTTTTTTATGTTCTCACCACAATTTGGTTACCCAGATATGATTAGTGATGAAAAATATCTTTGCGATGAATTGGTTCTTTTTGGATATTATGTGTAGTCAGGGGAGTGGTATACTAATAGGATAAACCACTACAGTTTATACCAGGTTCATGATGTATTCTACTTGTCGCATGTGAGGAGATATGTGCAAGACCAATTTCATGTTATCAAAGGGTTGAGCTGGATATAAATGTGGGATATATCATGTCAAAGTGCAGATTATAAATTGAGTATTGGAAGAATAAGAACCTCCATTGGTGAAAAATTTCATTGGTGCACGTCTGGTGGAAGCATGATTATCTTAAGGAGAGAACCCGGGGGAGGGACACTCTTATGTGAGCTCAATACACACATCATTTTTAGTATTCAATTTTTTTTGGGAAAAACTTTGGTGGGATGAAATTAATGCACTATTTTATCCATGTAATCATAATTTTGGTTTCATCCTGTACACAATATAACATTTTTTGTTGTTCGATGTTTGGGAAAAATTCATTGAGAATGGAAATAATAAAATAAAGTAGTCAAGTAAATTTATTTAATAACATTTACATAATTAACTATGATTCTTATATAAATAACCTATTATGGGAGAGTCCTTAGGTTTGATTCATAACTCTAGATACAATGATAAGTGTTCATAGAGAGGCATTGTCAGATGAAATTTTATGAGAGGATTGAACTGTTATCACAAGGATCACCAACGACATCGCATTTTCTAGATATGACCAAAAACTATGACACATGATCATTATTCACCATTGATAGATCTAAAAATGTTTTATGATAATTTTTTGTGGTCATTATCCCCATTTTTAAATAATATAATGAATATAATTCAATAAATAATGGATTGATTCATTTATCAATCATATTAATGGAATGTGTTTATTTTGATTATAATTTCGGTATTTAACATTCTATTTAATTAATATATATTATTTTAATTTTATCCAAAATAAATTTAGTCCAATATAAAAAAATTCAAGGTTATTTCCTTATTTTTTTTTTCATTTCTCCATGATGATGGATCAGGATTGGTTCAGAGGTCCATCATTCCCCAGTTTGGAGCATGGAGACAACATAGATTACGATGGCATTTCCTAATCAAATGAGATGGTCAGATTCCATTGTGTGGTGATGAAAAGTGTTGGTAAGAAATGATCCATGTTCTCTATTGTGATTCATGGTGGGTTCAATTATTTTATTAGTGATTAGTAACATGTGAAGGATTTATAAATTTTATTGGAATATCATGTATATCACAAAATGAAATCTAGAGATACACATCATGTTGTTCCTTAAAAGCGACGCAATGCAATCTATGGAGAGGAAAAGTATCACATGATATGTGACTTGTGTCACAATACATATGGATTATACCTAGATACTAGAAGTATATAAGAGTGGATACACAACATATAAATTCCCAATTACATTGATATATCTAGAGTATATATGTATGACCTGATACTCAAGCGTGGAAAGATATACATTGTCATAGACTAGGTAAGAAATATGATTATTTCTACACAATTTCTACCCTACATACATGTCATGAAATACAATAAAGAGGTATTTTAGACCTTGTTACCATCTCTGTGGACTAGTTTACATAATGGTCCATTCCCCCAATCCTTCCATATTAGCATATTTTGTTGAATTATGTCATGAGAATAAGATTGTGATCCTCACTCTAGGATTAGATTCAGATGGAGATATAAGAATCCATTTTTTAGGTTAGTTTTGGATCCTCAATCATGTTCCAACCATTGTTTTTTTCATGGAATTGGCATGAACAACTATACAAGGGCACAGATCCCTTTCATATCATGTTAATCCAAATTGGATTGTTGTCATACCCCTTGGACCTGTGTGAGATCCCCATTTATGTAATTATTTATTTAGACTTCAGGCATGTACATCCTTATGGGGAGTCCCAATGAAGAAGATACAAGAGATATTATATCATCATCATTAAATAATATATCATTATATGAAATATACATGTGATATTATATTAGCATGGCTAAATATTATTATAATGATGTGGATTAAAAAAACAAAAACACTGATTTATGAATAATACCACTTTTCGAGACATCAACTTATGTTTTGAACAGATATAATTTTTAAGATGGATTTATTAACATAATATATAATGTATTATGTGAGTAGGGATGTATATAATGTATTATAGAAGGTAACTATCCAAAATCTTTTTTTATTGTAGAGAAATGATTAGAATATGATGGCATTTATAAGAGAGGGGAGGTGCAGTCTTGTATGTTTTTTTTAAAATTAAATTAATGAATAATTATTTTGATATTAAAATTGATAAAAATTGAAAAAATTTGAATATATGATGCGGAGGAGTTGAAATAACCAAAAAAAATATGGAAATATTTATATCACATGTTTATTCTTTTAATTTCAGTAAGCCTTCAATAAAAGTTTTGGGGGATTACTTATATAAATAAATTCTCACTCTTCAAGGGTTAATATAGTAAAAATAATATGAAATTTGGGACATAAATTTACCATTTGTTATATTTTCACCCATATCCTAATCACATTGCAAAATATTGTATTTTTAGTCATTTTAGTTCATTTAATGAAACATTATTTTCATAAAATACCAATAATGTAAATATGATAAAAAATTATTTACGTTGAAATTAGTAACATAAAGATAGGAAAATAAATTTGAATCAACAATTTTATTAAAAAAAATTTATATAACTGAAAATTTAATATATGTAATTAATTATTTCAAATTAGAATACGTTTAATTTTTTTAAATATCATTTAATTTAATTTTCCATTAATTAAATAAATACTATATTTTGGTTGTGTAAAAATGTGACGTAATTATTATTAAATAAAAAATATATATATATTACCATGAAAAAGATGAATAGTTTATATTTAAAATTTATTTTTATAAATTAACATAACTTCTTTTTATCCCCATGTTGATAATATTTGATTTACTAAAAACAAGAACGTGGGATTTTTTAAATTTTTACGTAAATAATAATAATGTTCATGATATATACAAATAAAAATAAAATTTAATATAACATAATATTATTTTATTACATATGAAATTGACACATCTAATAAAATAAAGATGAGTGGTATCGTCATTTTCTAGTCCTTGCCATATTATTTTTGAACACTATATATTTGATTTACCCTTACCTTGGTAATAGAAAATACATATGTTACTAATCATAATGGAAACAAATAAATGTAAACTATTTATAAAATTTGAACCCATTGATTCAAAATTTTGAATACATTTCTCTGAATTTACAAAATATAATTGGTATAATTTAATTTTAAATTAAATAAAAAAATGAAAAAAATCATGTTTAAAAAAATCAATTTAAAATATAAAATGTCTCTATAATAAGATAATGTATAAAACACAATAATGAAAATATAATTATTATGTTATAATACAAACATTTAAATAATAATATTTTATATTTATGATTGGTGTAGTGTGTCATTTATTCTATCCAGTATAGTATTTTGTTTAAAAATATCAAGATGTTAAAAAATATTTATTACAAACATTATATTTTATTAGGGGTAGAACAAATTAAATTTCTATTGTTTATTATTGATCACAATATGATTCCAGTTCTATTTTTGCATAAAATTATCTTTTTAAGTAATATACATCCACCAAAACGAGTTATACATTGTATTTCCAAAATTTATCATGAATTTTATTGTTAAAGTAGTCATATGTAGTGTAACATGGGTTTTCCAATCCTCAGATACCTAATAAGACACCTTAAGGCCTATAAAATCCTTGAGGGAAATTTTGATTTGATTTGGAATAATTGTATTGGTTTTATATTATATTAACTAATAATTATGGGTCCAATGTGAATACAAATTATGAGAATGGGTTGATGCTAGGATATTTTAAATGCTTTGTTGGATTAATTTAATTTGAAATTATTTCAATTTCATTAACATAGAAAGGATTCATTCACTGAATTATAACTAACCACATAACTTCCTAGTTACACACCATAAAAAAATATTGATAATATCTGAAACAATTATAGGATAATTTTGATTGTACTCTATTATATAAGATCATATAATCATGTGAAAAATGTTACAAAAAAATGAAAAATGGAAGTGGAAGAGAGAAAATCATTCAATAAAAAAATCAATTACAAGAAATTGTTAGAAATTTATAGGGTGATAAATAAAATTCAATCAATCCCATTTTTAGACTATTTGAAATGACACATTAATTTATTATCCTTCCATTATTTTTCCCCTTAATTAAAGTGGAAATTGGAGTCATGGAGAAAGAATTGGATAAGTGAAAAATATTGAAATAATGAACCATCCACCATTATGTGAAGGATCTATCTCTTCAATATGTGAAAAAGATTCAATCCATATTGAAATAGTATCAATATTTAAACTTGAATAATAGATATGGATAAGAGTAATAAGTTTAACTAAGATACTAAGGGTATTAGTATAATATAAAATTGAATGAAGAATGTTACAAAGACATGGCGGTAGCAAAACATTTCAATGAATCAAAACACAAAGAATACTCAAATAAATTACCACAACTTATTTAAATAAAAATTTACTATAGACTGGGTAATGAATGAAATATTCCATGTCTTCCCACATGATTATTTATGGACTGGGATGGTGGAATGTTTGTGGAATATGGACTTTTCCTCCCATGAAAATAACTGGGATCCATCTTTCATGCCTCTAAATGATCTATCCAAATGAGCCTCTAGATGGATGAATTTGAATAGGTAGTAGAAAAATAAAACGGAATCTAAAATATTATCATAAAAATAACTGAATTTTTTCCCAATTGTATTTATGATTTTGATGATATCCTCGACATGGTGGCCAGGAATTCTTGAAAATAGACTCTATCCCATAATATCATCTTCAACATGGGCAACATAGAATATGCTTCAAACCCCAATATTAGATTTTGAAACTACTCAATGAAAAATTACCAATCAATTCCTCTATCTTAGTATAAAATAACATGTTTATATGGATTATATAATGGAATCTATAGTTGTTTTACTGGGCCTATTTTCGGTTTACCTTTCCCAAAATGTCCTAGGATCAAAGAACCACATTAGTCATCTTCCCAAATAAGTTTCAAATTTCTCTAAAGGGAATAAAAATAAAAAATTGAATGGGAAACCTAAAAATGATATATAGAAAACATAATTAATAGTTGGTGTCTTATGAGGAGTTAAAAAATATACCATGTAATTGTGAATTCAAAAGGAAATAGAATCTTCTAACGAAAATAAGATAAAATTATAGAATGAACATGTAAACGTATTATTGATCATTGAATAACATGATAATTATATTATAAAAATTAATATCAGACACATTTAGTGGTTAATCAGACCCCACCACTTTTTTTACTAGTACCAAGAAAATTATATCTCAAAAAATATGAAAATTTAATTCCTTCTTCAAACAATATTTTAACACGAAATTCTTACCATATCTACATCACATCAAAAAATAACAAATGATGTCCAAATAATTTTCAAAAAACATTTTAGAAAAGTATATCATATTCCCAATCACATTTTTTTCAAATAAATCATCAAATTTCATCCAATATCGTTTATGTATGATAATGTTGTGTGCATCCCCATAGATATGGGAATTAATTTTTATTAAAGGGTTGAAATTATTGAAATACTATGTAGAATCACATTTTAACCTTATGTTGAGTAATCACATTTTTTATTTTTTCTATTTTATTATAGATATAATTTTTAATTTTTACTTGGTAATTTAAAATTCACTAAGTCATTTTGATCCATCTAAAGTGACTTTGCAGATGAGTCCCATGCTCAGAGACCATAGGGAACCAACCTAATCTCATAATATCAGTAACAATATCAACTTCACTCAATAGATTAAAAATTCAATACACATAAAAATAGAGATATACATTCCCACATTGGTCCAGAGAACTATGATTTCTTGATCCACATGTGCCTATATCAATGAATTATGTTAATTATAATTTCTACATGAAAATTTAATTTTTCCTAATTTTTTTAATACTCAGGAAAAAATTAATTAACAAAAAAACTAATAAATTTATTATCATACCCTAAACTCTAAAGAAAATAATACACAATCCAAAGTATGTAAATAGTGATTATTTTAAAATTGTCGAATATTTAAATCATGAAAACCAAATTACCCAACCACACATTCAAAAATAAATGCTCATGAACATTGACATGGATTTAAATCAAAATCATGGTATGAAAATTTAATTGATACCAAGTTAGTATGATTTCAATTTATATTATCATGTTAGATGTTAAACAAAATTTTCCTTCCATTATCATCCATTTTTTACATTGAATTTTGGTTTTTAAAGAATTTTTTTTTTCACGAAAGTATAATTTTTAAATCCCTCTATAATATTAAATAATATTTTACCTTGTTTTTAAATAAATGAACATTTATATGGTACTATAGGAAAAGTAGAGTAGTTCAAAAATGATATTTTCAAATAAGAATCATAGAATTAAGTCACCTGGTGTATTATGTTAAGGATCAAACTCATAACATTTAATACATTGATCTCTATGTTATATATATAAGCCTCATAAATGAATAATGTTTTTGTTTATACACCAGGAAGAAGTGTGATTTTCCTATAACTTCCTCCATCTTAGTATAGCTGGAATCTTTGATAACAACACAATTATAACACAATGGAAACACTATAAGTATTCCTTGAATAAAAAATAGTGAAAATGGAATTGAAAAACATAAGTATTTATTGTTGAACATCAAAAAATGTTTCAATTTTAAGGTGAAATTCATTTTTCCTCCCAGAAATGATCTATATTTAAGGTCGATACCATGACCTGGACCATAAAACTATTATATTTTTATATTTAATAGGATGGGTTAGTTAAGAAGTTCTATGTTTCCTGTTTACTAAATTATTCAGTTAGTGGTTTTTACATATTAACATTGAATTTGAATACATGACCATTAGGGGGATCTTGAATCTCTAATTCCCCATGCGGGTAAACATAATGCTTTGTGTGTGGCCCTGATCATCTAGAACATTACTTCTATGGGTGTAATTGTACATTATAACAATACATGAACATTAATTTTCCCCATCCCAAGAGTTATACAATCAAATTTTTATATTGTTATTCTATAAATTATTATTTATTAATCTTTTAATTTTTATAATCCTCTATTCAAATTTCCTCATATTTGGTAAGGTGAAATTTCATATTATTTAGATGAAATGTCTATATTATTTTTTATTACCCGAAGGGCCTTTTAATAAATCACAATATGTAAATGGAAGGATTTTTCATTGGGCAACATATATGGGGAAATGATTTTAATGGTTTTGAAAATATAAATATCTACCCAATGGTCATTAAATCATTTCATATACCAATATTTCATAGTGTGAATAAATGGGTTTTCATGAAATTTTTTAAATTGGCCTATTTTCCTTCATAGATTGGCCATTGGTTTGATTATTGTAGGTCGTTGAAGCATTCTGAAAAAATAATACACATTTACTTGAATTCTATGAATGAATAGTTTTATAAATGCATTCCATGATCATTGGGGAAAACCCTAGTATTTCCAATTCTAGAAAATAATTATCATTCATGAATCATATCAAAAAATGATGATCATTAGACATGGTGGGAAAGGCTCAACCCATTTTGAGATTTAATGAACAACTGAGTGGATGTATAAATATCCCTTAGTGTTTGATAATGGTCCAATGAAATCAATTGGACAATAATAAATGATTTTGATGACCAGAAAGGGAGTAAGGGGAATTTTATTCCTTTTAGTTCTATATATTAATTTTTTTACATCAAAAACCACATTGTAAAAATTTGAATGAATATTTAGTTATTGAAGGATAAAAGGAACCATGATGGAGGACCATTGTTGTTTTTTTATAGATGAGTGGGCACCACATGCCTCCCTATGAGAATGTTTTACAATGGACAATTTCTTAGACTTAGGAACACATCTCATAATGACATGAGCAGGAATGAACATTTAGATGTAGGGATCATTAAGCACATAGTTGATGACATCAGAAAATAATTTCATTTTGGATATGGTCTGGATGAATTTTGGTATGACACCAGTAACCAATTTGATAGCTATGTCATCATAGCAAGTGTAATCACTCACGACATAGAGGGTCTCATCAAGAAATGAATAAAACAAAGAAAGGTAATTTGTTTGGTCATTGAATTCCAAGATATAGAGGTGATCAACTAAATTTGTTTCTATAGACTTGTCATCCAAAATAGTAAATACCAATTCCTTAAGTGGAAATGAACCCCTTAACAATGTATCCTCCGCATCGTGTTTTTGGAAAACTTATTTCAATGGTGAGTGATATTAGAAGATGAAAATGAGGATCCTAAGATATATAAACGGAATTTTTGAAAGGAAAATACATCAAAAATATACACTCTATCAATGGTTGTGTTGTATATTTTTTCATCATTTACTGATACACAATAATAATAAATGACACACTGAGTTTTTTCACAATTTTTTCATAAGATAGATCCTACAAATAATTTACTAAAATCACACATGATTTGGAATTAATGTTTCCAATGGGGATATTTCTTGATATATTGAGAGATAAGATATGAATTTTTTATTTATAATGATTGTATACAAAAAAAACAATATAAATGGAGAATATTTCCTGGGAAGATAAAAATGATGTCATGAAATAGAGATATTATTTATTAATGAACCTTATATATATAAAATAATGTACTAAGAATGACCTCAGTCACATAATTTTTTTTGGATAAGGACTATGATGAATGATATAAACCTTATATTTATCAACTTCAATCGTTATACCAGAAACTAGAAAGTGCAGAACTACTCCAACCATTACCATAAACTGTATTTTTCCTAGTATTGGATGAAATTATTATCCAAAAAAGTTGATAAATCCATTTCCACATATGAATGGTATCCTACATATTTACGTGTGATGATGGAAATTTAATCCATATAGATCTCTAATCAATCCCATGCAATGTCGTAAAAAATTCCCATTATGTAGTATTAGAAGGTAGCAAGGTCTTTAAATAACCAAAATGAAATTCAATTAAAGGTAAGTACACCGAATGGATAAGTGAAGGTTGATTCTTCATGATGGTATATAGAGTAATCAATTTTAATGTTCCTTGAGTATCTATCTAAGAAATAGAAAAACTAATGAACTGTCGATATATGATGTAATTGAACAATGAATAGAAAAGGGAAATAGTCTTTCCGGGAACATGATTTCATATTTCTATAGTCAATGTAAACTCTCCATCCACCACTCACCAGTGTGTAGAGAGGTTCACAATGCTCATTGGTATTTAAAATGACTCCAGTATTCTTTGGAATAACATTAATTCTTCATACCCTCTCATTCTCTACAATAGTGTATAAAATACCATCATTCAAAAAACATAAGAAGTTAATTTCATACGACAATAATATTGTTGGGATAGATTATCCAATATGTATGATGACCTAGTTTGGAGTTAGATTATTGAATTGTATTATGATTTCCAATGAGTATTCTATTCATATGTATATCAAATAAGGTCCATCAAATTGGTTTAATGTTATTTCCCCTTATATCTAGAAGAATATTCTATTGATTAGAATTAATAGAAGAATAATTGAAAAATAATAATTTCCCCCTAAGAATAAAGAATTTACTAATGACAGTAAGAAATTAAGTTCATCATAAGGTTAGATAACAACTTCAATAGAATAATGGGACTATTCATTTAACTTGGGTTATTTTTTCAAATTTCATAATACAATTTGATCCTTTTGAATAGATATTTTAGCAACCTCAATTTCCAGTTTAGTGTTATAAATGTGTATAAACTCGATAGTTTTTATTTATATAATAGTTCATGTATTTTTTATCTTGAGAAATAATCAATTGAGTAATTTTAACCATATTCAACACATAGAGACAAATTTTCCTTATATTAACAAAAGGAAGAAAATCACATCTTGAAGTAGACATAATAATATGAATCCTCAATGTTCCTCTGGTTCAAAATCATCCCTACCTATCTAATAGAAATCATGGATCTCTTCACCATAACCAATTTTAGAGTTTTCATGATCAGATTGATGATCATGTTTTTTAAGGTTATATGAATGTTCACATTCCAAAATCAGATGATTAAGAATTTTTTTTTCAAATAAGGTATGACCAATGGTGATGGGGTTATTTGAAATAGGAGATAAGATTGATTTATTTATAATGATAATGAAATATTTTTGGTAAATTAAATTTTCAACCATCCCCAAAAAATATTTTTTTATCACCATAAGAACATGAATAATAAAATATAAAATATGAATAAAAATAGTTGTGGGTTGGAGTTCCTCAATCCATAAATATAAATATATTGAATTTGGAATAAGGTATAAAATAGCTCTTAAATATCAAAGGTAATTGATATTTTTTTCTCTCTTAACTAAACATTGATGTAAGGATATCCTGGGCCATTCATCTTTGGAGGTATGGTCCCTTGAATTTTTGTACCCACATTAGATTCCAAAATGATTTTTTCTGTCAAATTTTCCATTTAAAAGTGAAAAATCCCATAAGTTACATTAATTAGGGAATACTTTTGTGGATTATATCAAGAAGGGAAATGATTAACTTATCTGGATAGAGTATGTCCCAAAATATTTCACTTAGTTTTGTTTATATTTTCCTCTCATGTATTCATGGAATTGAAAATATTTTTTGAATGGTTTGTGTGGTTGTAGTTCCATCAAATTATAATTTAAATTTTAATAATCTATTGGATTTTTATCCTCATTTTAATGTGATGATGATTTTATAATGGTACTGGACATGGATGATCTGGTTTTTCATGGGTTTTACCACTTCATAAGACATTAAATTCTTTTAGTTGTTCTTGAGAGATTGTGTATAAATGAAGATTCCCCTTATGGTTGGTGATGGGACAGACTGATTAGACATGGGTTCCTTGACAATATTGATGGTTCATAATTCATGTTTCTATTATGAGAAGTATATATTCATTTTATCCATATGATTAAATGTATATTCAATTCATTATAGAGGTACATATTAGTAAGGGGTCTATGATGGTTGATATAACTCACGAGGTTCATTAGTTGTTGTATTTTCTATTGTATGGGTTGTTGTATGGGTTTTTGGTATTGTATATCTGGTTGTTGGTATTGTAACTGTTTTTATTGGAGATGATTGTAGTTTTTAAAATTCTATGGATGATATGAATTTGGTCCTTGTGGCTGTCGAGGTTATTGAATTGGTTTCTAGTTACCCTTCCAATGAAAAATAGGGTGGTAATTTTAGCTTGGATTAAAATTGTTTTTGTATTATTTATTTTGAATGTCCAAATAGTTGACCTCCCCTAGTGGTTATAATAATAGAACATCTTTTATTGATTGTATTTTGGGTTATATATCAATATTATGGTCATGTTTGCCAATAAATTGGAAAATAAAGTCCACATTTTGTATTTTTGGGACCTTCTTATGATCTCATCCTCAGAATTCATAGTGAGTGTAATGATTTGTTCCCTAAGGATTTATTCTTCCCTAGGGGTGTTCATTCAAAAAAAATTATGTGTCTTATCATTGTATGTTTATTTTAAACACATTTTATTTTATTTATTCATACCATCAAGATACTCATAATAATCATTTGGGGATTAGTTTTTATGTTCCACTACACATCATGTCAATGAATTGTTTATTTCATCCACTCAACCCATCATAATAGACTCAAAATTGTTATGGGATTGAAAATAAATGGAGTGGTACCATGATGAGTGTGTCTTTTATACTTTAGGATGTTTAATATAATTACTCCCCATATTTGTGAAAAACTTTTTTTATACTCTTATTAAGTGCAATTGTTTTGATTTAGGGGTTGTATGTACTGTATAATTATCTTTTAAATTGTTCCCAAGAGTTTATTGATTTTGGTATCATATTATTTAACCAATTATATTCTCTATCCATTTGTGAGAAAGGAAAGGGCCCCATATTAGAAAACTCATATAGTTTTTGTATGAACATGTTTTAAATAATTCCAATGCACACCTCGACATGAAGGTATGACATTTCTAAACCCCTCCCATTGAAGGTCATAAATATGTTCAAAACATGATGTTTGAATAAATAGTTAACTTATCATTGGTTTCAATTTCGAATGAATATGTTGGACCAGGTATATTTTTGGTAGTCATTCATGGTTTGATCGACTAGATTCCCTATGTTTGGGGCTTCATCATTTGTATTTCCATTTTGGTTCTTACCTGATTTTATGAGTTGTTTTCATTGAAGACCCTCCATTAGAATGGGGTGAATTTTTAAATCTGAATTACTTTGAATATTATAATATATAGAAAATAGACCCTAATGTGTACTTGAATGCCCGAACCTAGTACAATTCACCCTTATAAGTCAGTTATATTGGTCACATGTATTGGAGGACATGAACACCAAAATGTGAAAGAATGAAACGATAAATTTAACAGAAATTATAGTGAGAAAAGATAAATTTAGGTGAATATAATGAGTACCATGAAAATTTTATTGGGTCCTTCAATGTGGTTACAAAATGTTGTCTCACCGATATATTCCCATGCCTTTATAGTCAAATTAGTAACTAGTAGTGTAGCTTCAGTTGTTAAAACCTAAAATACATTAGATGACAACCAATGACCCATAAATTCAAATAGGAAGATTTGAATATGAATTTAAAAAAGTTTAGTTGATTTTAGATGGGTATAAATGAGAGCTCAGAGTCCTATATGAATTTAAAATATGTGAAATGTTTGATCCTAGTATATTGAAAATGGTTGATAGGATGAATTTTCATTTTAAATTATTTCAATATCATTAACATTAGAAGGATTCATTCAATGAATTAATACTTAAAACATCACTTACTGCATAAAAAAATCTAAAACAAACATGATAATCACTGATAAACCTATATGATCACATTCATGATCACTCAATGATGTATGATTTTATTAGAACATGAAATGTTTGATGAAAAAATTAAATAAGGATTAGGAAGATATAAATTCCTTGATTGAAATACTCATATACTAGAAATTATATAAACAAATTATCATTAGAAATAACATCCAATTAGACCCATTAATTATCCATTATATCAACCCATAAATGGATTATCCCTCCATTTATGATATGATATATATTGATTTTGGATGTATTGTAACACCCCAAGATTTTATGAAAAATATTATTTTAATTTCATTAATGTCTTGTGTTGTATTCTACACCAAGATTACCTTGCGCTATACGCAACACCGTATTAGCTTGCAGTATACGCAACACTATTCTTGGATCGTGTTACACACAATTTTGATAATAGTTATTCTACGCAACATTGAGTATATATATATATATATTCAATGTATAAATGAAATATTTTTGGATTCTGTTATACGAAACAACGAGGGATTCATTCACAACACGCAATCCTGACTTGTCTTGCATTACACACAATCGGGACCTTCCTCGATAGCATGTGTTGTACGAAATACCGAGTATTAATAAACAAAAATATATTATTATAATATTGTCATGAACTAGCCGTTATGAATAGTATTAACTAAATTTTGAATTTTATAACATTATTATTCATCTTACACATTTTCTAGAACATGGTATAAGAACAAAATAAGTTTTTCGGGTAAAATAAGTATTTTAAAAAAAAATGCAGTTTTGCCGCCTTTTGATGGCGCACCCACATTAAATCTAGTTTTTGAAATGTTTATATGTTCAATTTGACAAAATAAAATTTTTCTTTTGAACAAGGATATAAAAATTTACATTAGATAATGTTATGATATTTTTCCGACAACTTTCATATTTTAATGAATAGTAAAAACACGATATATTTTAATTAAAAACAACTTTTTTCATCGTCATATCTTATGTGGTTAAATTATAATATTGAATGGATTTAAAGTATAAATAGAATATATTTTTTCCATTTAATATAATTTATGTCATTAGCATTAATTCTACCTTGAATTCATAGGATAAGTCAATTCAATCTTTTGCAATGTTTTAAAGAAAAACCAGTTTTCTTTCGACAACGAGATTAATTTTAATTTAATTTCCGAAACTTTTTTGTATTGAATTTAGAAAAATGGATTCCATATTTGGAATCAGTGGATCCAAATTATGTTAATAAGCTACTTTTTATTTTTGGGAATTATGAATAGTAACTACGGTAAATTTTATTTACCATAGTTAAGGGTAAATTGGGTAATGAAGGGTAAATATAACATTATAAAATTACCCTAACACATGTAAAAATACTATTGGATGACTAAAAGTCGACCAATATCACCTAAGGGTCGGATTAGATTCATTTAATGGACTTTTTTCTATGAAAATAATTTAATTATTATTAAAACCAAAGAATGTGACAACATGTCACTTTCTTAAATCTTATAAGTATAATAATTTTAATCTAGTGATAAACTTCATGAAACTTCGTGAATGAATAGTATCCAAGAAATCTAATACAATTATATACATCATAGGAATTTATTTAGAATTTTTAGGGACAAAATAAGTATCATTTATTATGACACAAAGATGATGGAGTAATTGTCTTATTAATGAAATATTGACATAATTGATGTTATAAATACCCAAATAAATGTAATTTGATACTTTTTATGACATATATTAATTTTATAAGTTAATATGACTTGTTATTTTTCATATAAGTAACTTGGTTCTAAATTATTATTCTTTTATGAATTTCATAAAAATCATGTACCAAATAGTGTCAAAATTGAGATAAATTTGTTTTTAAAACAAATATTATATTATTAATTGTTATTTAATTCATAAAAATCTAATATTCGGCCAAATGCCATAGATAAGGATATATATATTAATAATAAACAACTTGGGGTTCGTTTGGCTTATTATGGTATGTTTATTAACCATATAGTGTATGAAAACAAAAAGACGTGGTAAAAGTTAAATTATTTAACTTAGAGTTAAATCTAATTGATAAGGTTAAAATAAAAACCTAAACTTGTCTAAATCCTATTGTATGAGAGGATTTCAACCCATCCCCACTTTATCGTCGAAATAAGACCCATTGGAGCCATTATAAACCGAATTTGACCTTAATATAAAATAATATTTTGAGATTTTCCTAAGGTGCCCCTCTCCTCCATTATAAAAGGGAACTTCCTCCCTCTCCTCCTCGCACCAATTTGAGCATTAAAGCTCGGACAACCCCTGCCAAAATCTCTTCTCCACTTCCCTTGTATCATCCTAGAGGTCCTGGTCTTCTTCAAAGACCATCCTTAGTTCTTTAAGTGGAGGTTAAGTGAAGGCGCGTCAAAAAGAGGTAATATCCATTACCGATCTTTTTCAATTACTTTCTTCTTCAACTTATTCTTCTTTAGTTTTTTCATGATAAAGTAATAACATAAGTATTTCTTATATACTGATATGTTATTATAAATATTAAACAACTCTAATTAACCATCTATCCATCCTACGGAAAAAGGAAATCACCGGGCGTGCGTACATACGGAATACCGTCTCCACGCCGTGGTGTAATCTATTTTCCACCACCACCTTACTTGGATGGGTATAATGGTGTAAATAATGACTGTATATGAATATTATAAAGTGATATTGATTCTGAATTAGTATAAATACACTCCAATACAATTCCACGATCATAGGAACGATATCATCACTCGTGCGTACGTACGGAATACCTTCTCCACGATGTGATGCGACTCGTTACACATGATCTTCATTTCATAATGATTATATAAATGAATTGAATGAATTAATATGATATATGTTACACTAATACCATTCTGGAAATGAGGTATCTATAACCTAAAGATAATAATAAGAATTTATTCGACAAACACGCATAAGAACAAAAAGTAATAAACACCCGAATAACAAGTAGTAATGAAATATTACTAAAAAGAATATGGCCATATATGATATCATAACAATATGTTTGATTCTGGAATAAGTCAATAACATTATTTAAATCATTATACAGGAGGTTCGGACACTTAAGAAGCATATCAGACCTAAGGTAAGGGAAATATCACAATCTCATTTTTATCCAAGATTGTTTATACTTTAGTATTTACTGGGGTGTATTTTATCATCCACATCCATGTTTCCTAAATATGTAATATTATTTACATTCACCAAAAACTGTTTAAATCCTATTTTACCCTTCGTCAAGTTTTTAGTAAAAGATATGAAAGGAACCTTTTGTCGTTTTTTGTACGAGGTAATTTTTTGTCATTTCCGACAAAAGTACGAGAAGAATGTTTTTTTAACTTATACGGCATGAATGGATTTTTAAAACATTATTTCCAAGAAGATTCCTTTACCAGTTTTCAAGTTTATTTTTAATCAACTTCTTTTAGTTTAGAATTGTATGACATGTTATGAAAGGAAAAGTGTTTTTGAAGAAGAAAGGATATTTTCCTCAAGAATGGAGTTCAAGCGTTTTATCAAAATTATTTTCCATATAAGATAATTAAGGGTTCTGTTTCTATCCCTATTATTACATTTATTTGAGTATGTTGTGATGGAATTTTATTTATGAATTCCTTTATCTTATATGAATTGTTTTATGATGTCACGATGTTTATGATTCCCATTTTTATTACATGGGTTATGCAGTGATGTATGATTTATGATTTTGTGGAAAACATAAGAATGGTATCATTATGAGATGGGTGGGACCTATATCTCTCTCCAATGAATTGGGTAAATATTTTATATCTCATGAGATAGACATGGCTGGAACAGTAGGTTATACCGGTTCAGTGAAACAGGACTGAAACGAGGAGTGAACTCGGTTCAGAAAGGGACTTTGTCCACTAAGATAGTGGAAATGAGTCTTGACTAATAAGAAATTATTCTCTATGATTATGTGTGTATGCCACAAATTTTCATGTTTTATGTTATGATTATTGGGAGTACATTTCACTACTATGATTTATCCCATGTTATGAAATTATGATCCCTTTTGCAGGTTAAGATTTTCAAAAGATATGTTCTTATGAATATTACGTGATTAATATTTCTTTTGTTTACCCTTACTGAGAATTTTAGCTCATCCTTTTATGTTTTCTTTTCCCCAGGACATAAAGAAAGGATTTAGGTTTTAAAAAAAAGAAGATCTTTATGGGAGATGTTGAAGATCTTTCACCACGATTAGAAGATTATATTCCGAGTTTCCAAAGACACTAAACTATTACAGTCCTTGTGTGTGTGTTTTTGTTATGTACTAATTATTCCCCAAAAGTAATGTAATGTCCATGTACGTCAAGCTTCGGGTCTCTACAGTTGGTATCAGAGGAAAGGATTAGTCAACCTTTGGAAACTAGGATGCGAAAACGTTAGTGAGATCCCTAGAGATATTTATAAGGTATGTCTAGGGATGCCCCTAAGGATAAGTATACTTATAGGATATAATCCTTGAACTATGTTAAAGATCTTAGAGTTTAACCTAAGATGTTAGATATTGAAGTTTCTCCCCCTTTATTATGATTTTTTCCTCTAACACTATTCTTTTTGGGTTTTATAAAATGGATGGAAACAAGATGATTCACGATAATGGAGGATATTATGGACAATGGAATGATATACTTCATGAGAAACCAAATGAAATGGGATTTGGAAGTCCAACCATCATTATTATGCTGAATCAGCAATCTCATAATATGATCAATAAACTCAAATTTGGTAAGTTTCCTGACTCGGCTAATAAGAGATAGATGGAGTTTCATGATGATCATAGAGGAAAGAAAGATCAATTTCCCATATGTAAATCATGTGGGAAGAGGCATCAAGGAGAATGTTTCAAAGGAACTGGAAGATGCTTTTGGGTGTGGAAAAGAAGGACACAAAGCCAGTAAGTGCAAAGGAAACAGTTCAGTTAACACCAGGGATGAGGATAATTGTATTTCTACGACATCAACAATGGTTAAATGTTTTAAATGTGGAATGTATGGGCATTATGCAAACCAATGCCCTAAGGTAATGTCTCATGAAGAGAATCTGTATGGTCGTACGGGTAGTATTTATGTTGATGATGATGAAGAGACTACAGATGATATGTGAGATGAAAGAATTGTTGAAGCTTGGTCAATGGTTTAAGAATGTAGTGGAATGATTACATGTTTATCATGTGTAATGTTGTATAAGTAATCTCGTGGTACTATGGAATAAAGAGACATATAAGGATTGTTACACTATTGTCTTTCCTTGAGTTTTGAAAGTGTATGATTAATGGTACCAGTATCCATGAAAGGTTATTCAGATATTTTTAGAATGTAGATGATATGCGCATAATGAAGGGATAATGAGAAAATTAAATGTTTGATAGTATTCATGAGCTGATGACTGATATAAGGAAATAGTTATATCATGGTTCGTGTATATAGAATTTTGGGTTTTTGGTATGTGAAATGCGTTAACTTTTGACATCACTCATGTTTTTCCTAAGATTCAATGGCTATTCATTTTTCAAGAGATTACATGATTATGGTATTCACATGACTGGAATGTGACGAACAAGATATATGAGGGATAAATGATGGCATTCACATGATCATTTTCTATATACTATGAGCTTGGACGGAAGTATTTTGGATAAGCCTAAAGATTGGAATGGATTATGTTGGACATAAGTTATTTTAAGGATAGAATTTTTTCGATATTATTGATGGGATGATATAGTAATATAGTTTTAGAAAAAGGACGAGATGCAGGACGGGCGACAGCCCATCGCGTCGGAGAAGGCTGTGGGAATCGAACCCACAACTGAAGTGAGACTGACCTTTATCGCCTACCACTGGCCTACAAGAAGTCCCTGTTTAGTAGAAACTAGTTTTATTATATTAAGAAGTATGATATATGAAGTATACGTCCATTTTAGGAACCATATATGATTAATCTCACTATTGATGGACTTATGTATTTTTTGATAACTTTTCTAACCTTTTGTTGGAGACAGATGGAATGACCCATCATTCTATCACATGATCTGTTAACACTTCGGGAATAACAAATTCAACATCATTTCTTTAAGAGATGAAGTGGAAATTGTTCAAAGCACGAACAACATTGAGATTATACCAAAATGAAGTAAGTATTTCTTCTAATTCAAAATTTTCAACATTAGGGAAATGATATTGAAAACCAAAAATGTTGTCCTAGTGATCTTATATCTGATGAATCAGATTGTAGCCTATATCATCACAAATTTATGGCTTTGTGGTTGTTGGATTTTTCATAGCCTTGTTCTCTACCACTCTCCATCAGAACCTGATGGTTTTATTTTTCGTCCATATCAATATTTTCACCTATGTTCTCCTACGTGGAAACCCAGTGATGAGTTAATTCGGGTAACTATTATATTTCATACTTTAGTTTTTAAAGCCATTTTTTGGTATTCCTTTTTATCATGTGGGTTTCTATTAAAAAAACTTTCGAGTAGTAAACCATTTATAACCCCGATGAATTTCGAGGTCGAAATTAATTTTAAGGGGGGTAGAATATAACACCCCGAGATTTTATGAAAAATATTATTTTAATTTCATTAATGTCTTTTGTTGTATTCTACACCAAAATTACCTTGCGCTATACGCAACACCGTATTAGCTTGCAGTATATGCAACACTATTCTTGGATCATGTTATACACAATTTTGATAATAGTTATTCTACACAACATTGAGTATATATATATATATTCAATGTATAAATGAAATATGGTTGGATTATGTTATATGAAACAACGAATGATTCTTTCACAACACGCAACCCAGACTTGCCTTGTATTACACCCAATAGCGACCTTCCTCGATAGCGTGTGTTGTACGCAATACTAGGTTTTAATAAAAAACGATATATTTTTATAATATTGTCATGAACTAGCCTTTATGAATAGTATCAGCTAAAATTTTAATTTTATAACATTATTATTCATCTTACACATTTTCTAGAACATGTTATAAGAACAAAATAAATTTTTCGGGTAAAATAAGTATTTTTCAAAAAAATACAGTTTTGCCGCCTTTTGATGGCGCACCAACATTAAATATAGTTTTTGACATGTTTATATGTTCAATTTGACAAAATAAAATTCTTCTTTTGAATCAGGATATAAAAATTTACATTAGATAAAGTTTTGATATTTTCTGATAACTTTCATATTTTAATGAATAGTAAAAACATGCTATATTTTAATTAAAAACAACTTTTTCCCTCATAATATATTATGTTGTTAAATTATAATATTTAATGGTTTTAAATTATAAATAGAATATATTTTTACCATTTAATATAATGTATGTCATTAGAATTAATTCTACCTTGAATTCGTAGGATAAATCAATTCAATCTTTTGCAATGTTTTAAAGAAAAACCTTTTTTCTTTCGACAACAGGATTAATTTTAATTTAATTTCTGAAACTTTCGTGTTTTGAATTTGGAAAAATGGATTCCATATTTGGAATCAGTGGATCCAAATTATGTTAATAAGCTACTTTTTATTTTTGGGAATTATGAATAGTAACTACGGTACATTTTATTTACCATAGTTAAAGGTAAATCAGGTATTTAAGGGTAAATATAATATTATAAAATTACCCTAACACATGTCAAAATCCAATTGGATGACTAAAAGTAGACCCATATCACCTAAGGGTCGGATTAGATTCATTTAATGGACTTTGTTCCATGAAAATAATTTAATTATTATTAAAACCAACGAATGTGACAACATATCACTTTCTTAAATCTTATAAGTATAATAATTTTAATCTAGTAATAAACTTCATGAAACTTCAAACATGAATAGTCTCTAGAAATCTAATACAATTATATACATCATAGGAATTTATTTAGAATTTTTAGGGATTAAATAAGTATCATTTATTATGACACAAAGATGATGTAGTAATTGTCTTATTAATGAAATATTGACATAATTGATGTTATAAATACCCAAATAAATGTAATTTGAGACTTTTTATGACTTAAATTAATTTTATAGGTTAATAGGAGACGTTATTGTTGATATAAGTAACTTGGTTCGAACTTATCATTCTGTTATGAATTTCATAAAAATCATGTACCAAATAGTGTCAAAATTGAAATAAATTTGTTTTTAAAACAAATATAATATTATTAATTGTTATTTAATTTATAAAAATATAAGGATCGGCCAAATGACTTATATAAGGATATATATATTAATAATAAACAAATTGGGGTTCCTTTGGCTTGTTATGGTAAGTTTATTAACCATATAGTGTAAGAAAAAAAAGACACGTTAAAAGTTAAATTATTTAACTTAGAGTTAAGTCTAATTGATAAGGTTACAATAATAAACTAAACTTTTCTAAATCCTATTGTATTAGAGGATTTAGACCCATACCCACTTTATCTTCTAAATAAGACACATTGGAACCATTATAAACCGAATTTGACCTTAATATAAAATAATATTTTGAGATTTTCCTAAGGTGCCCCTCTCCTCCCTTATAAAAGGGAACCTCCTCCCTCTCCTCCTCACACCAATTTGAGAATTCAAGCTCGACCAAACCCTGAAAAAATCTCTTCTCCACTTCCCTAGTATCATCCTAGAGGTCCTGGTCTTCTTCAAAGACCATCCTTAGTTATTTAAGTGGAGGTTACGTGAAGGCGCGTCGAAAAGAGGTAATATCCATTACCGATCTTTTTCAATTTCTTTCTTCTTCAACTTCTTTTCTTTAGTTGTTTCATGATAAAGTAATAACATCAGTATTTATTATATACTGATATGTTATTATAAATATGAAACAACTCTAATTAACCTTCTATCCATCCTACGGAAAAAGAAAATCACCGCGCGTGAGTACGTACGGAATACCATCTCCACGCCGTGGTGTAATCTATTTTCCACCACCACCTTACTTGGATGGGTATAATGGTGTAAATAATGACTATATATGACTATTATAAATTGATATTGATTCTGAAATAGTATACATACACTCCAATACAATTCCACGATCATAGGAACGATATCATCATTCGTGCGTACGTACGGATTACCGTCTCCACGATGTGATGCGACTCGTTCTACATGATCATCATTTCATAATGATTATATAAATGAATTGAATGAATGAATATGATATATGTTACACTAATACCATTCTGGAAATGAGGTATCTATAACATAAAGAGAAGAATAAGAATTTATTCGACAATCACGCATAAGAACAAAAAGTAATACACACCCGAATAACAAGTAGTAATGAAATATTACTAATAAGAATATGACCATATACGATATCATAACAATAAGTATGATTATGGAATAAGTCAATAACATTATTTAAATCATTATACAGGAGGTTCGGACACTTACGAAGCATATCGGACCTAAGGTAAGGGAAATATCACAATCTCATTTTTATCCGAGATTGTTTATACTTTAGTATTTACTGGGGTGTATTTTATCATCCACATCCATGTTTCCTCAATATGTAATATTATTTCCATTCACCTACAATTGTTTAAATCCTATTTTACCCTTCGGTGAGTTTTTAGTAAAAGATATGAAAGGAATCTTTTGTCGTTTTTCGTACGAGTTACTTTTTTGACTTTTCCAACAAAAGTACGAGAAGAATGTTTTTTTAACTTATACGGCATGAATGGATTTTTAAAACATTATTTCCAAGAAGATTCCTTTACAAGTTTTCAAGTTTATTTTTAATTAACTTCTTTTATTTTAGAATTGTATGACATGTTATGAAAGGAAAAGTGTTTTTGAAGAAGAAAGGATATTTTCCTCAAGAATGGAGTTCAAGCGTTTTATCAAAATTATTTTCCATCTAAGATAAGTAAGGGTTCTGTTTCTATCCCTATTATTACATTGATTTGAGTATGTTGTGATGGAAATATATTTATGAATTCCTTTATCTTATATGAATTGTTTTATGATGTCACGATGTTTAAGATTCCCATTTTTATTACATGGGTTATGCAATGATGTATGATTTATGATTTTGGGGCACATATAAGAATGGTATCATTATGATATGGGTGGGACCTATATCTCCCTCCAATGCATTGGGTAAAGATTTTATATCTCATGAGATAGACATGGCTGGAATGGTAGGTTATACCGGTTCAGTGAAACAGGACTGAAACGAGAGTGAACACTGTTCAGAAAGGGACTTTGTCCACTAAGATAGTGGCAATGAGTCTTGACTGATAAGAATTGATTCTCTATGATTATGTGTGTATGCCACAACGTTTTATGTTTTAATTTATGATTATTGATATTACATTTCACTACTATGATTTGTCCCATGTTATGAAATTATGATCTCTTTTGCAGGTTAAGATTTTCAAAAGATATGTTCTTATGAATATAACGTGATTGATATTTCTTTTGTTTATCCTTACTGAGAATTTGATCTCACCCTTTTATGTTTTCTTTTTCCCAGGACATAAAGAAAGGATTTAGGTTTTTAAAAAAAGAATATCTTTATGGGAGATGTTGAAGATCTTTCACCACAATTAGAAGATTATATTCCGAGTTTCCAAAGACACTAAACTATTACGGTCCTTGTGTGTGTTTTTTTGTTATGTACTAAGTATTCCGCAAAATTAATGTAATGTCCATGTACATTAGGCTTCGGGTCTCTACATGTATACTCATGAGGGAATAATTGAGGAATGTAAAAATAGTGAAATACTGAATAATATACTACTGTTTGAAGTATTTTTATCTTCACTATGTGAATTTATTCACACCATAATTAAATGATATCAACATGTTAAAAAAATATTATAAAATTTTAAGATGAAAATGTTTTATTAGTATAAAATGATGATTTGAACAAAAAACAATTTAATGAATAAAGTTACAAATACAGAGTGGATTCATAACACTACAGTGTAACAAAACATAATGAATACTCAAATACATCACCACCACTTCCATTATTATAAAAAATGTATTCATTTGGTTGATACCCCAATATATAATCTAGTATCACATGATTATGTTTGTCCTTGTGTTGTGGAATTTTTTTAATCTCGAATTTTCTACCTTCTATCGAAAATGGGAGCCATCTTTCCTACCTCTGATAAATATGTCTAGAAATTATTCTAGATTGATAAATTTTATATGGTAATATAATAATAAAATGAATAACAATAATTCCCAAAAAATTATGTTAAATCTCAATGAAATTAGATTTTTTGTTTCATAGATGTCCTAAAATTGGTCGGTTGTCATTTTGTGACATAAAATATATCACAAAATATCATCTTCAACATAGGCAACCTAGAAATCCCTTACAACCAAGAATTACCTATTATATATTTTTAAATAAAATTTCCCCATGATGTATTCACTATCTATCTGAAATCACACATTTTTTGGGCATATATTGTGGTCTCTATATTCATTTTAGTGTGTTGTAATCTAATTTATTTCTCACAAAATATTATTCTTTCAAGGCCAGCATTGGATATTTCCACAAATAAATCTCGAAAATAAAAATAATTCTGAGTTAATAAAAATGGATTGGGAAACATGATAATTATTTATTATAAATAAATAAATAATAAAAGGTTATTTAAGAGGTGTTCCAAAATGTACCAAGAAATAGTTCATTTTATGAAGGAATTAAAAACATTTAACGAAAATTTGTTCAAACTATAAAATGTACATGAAGTAGTGTTTTTGAACATTGAATGAAATGAATATTTTAATATAAATAATTAATACAATAATAATATAGTGAATTTTAAATACATCATCATGTTTACCACATATAATTTTGAAATCATGGTTTCTAATGTTTTCATATTTTCTATCCAGACCTCAAGCTCAAGGAGCTATGAATTTATAATGACATTGTCTTCCTATAATGACCATTTTTTTCCTTTTCCTTTTTATTGGTTCTTAAAAATATAGAATCATTAATTTATTCTTCCCTTTCATAGAAATATTATTTCATTATATATTTTTACCGTTTATTTCATGCTTGGTGTTTTTTAATATCAATGATTGTCATGTGATTTACCCCATATACCTGGATTTTCTCTTCCAGAGTCTTCTTGAATTATTATTTCCCATTAATTTAACTAAATGATATGTTGTTAAATCTAAAATTTCTCACTACCTGATCTTAATTTAGATAATTTATTTTCCCACCTTTTTTAATGATACTTCCCCTTGTCAATTTTTATTAATTCAATGATTTATCTACGTTAGTGGAATCCTCTTCAAGATGATATATTTTTTACATTTTGATTTCAATTATCCCAAAAATAAATGTTACCCTTTCTATATGGAAAAAATTTAGCATAAATTTTTATACAAATACTAATATAAAATGTGATTATATATATAATTTATCACTCTCACTGATTCTCAGTAGTTCTTGAGGATAGTTTTGATCATAATTTTATCTTACCAATTGATTATGATATTTAATTAATTATTTTGAGTTAAATATACTATAAATCACCATAGTGGAATATTAAACTACCATTTCATCTCAATACTAGTAAAATAATTCTTCTATAGTATTTCTGAATAGAGAAACTAAAATATTTTTCACTTTGGATATGATATTTGAATTCATTATCATTTTCTTTTATTTCTTTTTAAAGGTAAAAACGTTCTGGAAAATAAGGGATTCTAATCAGAAGTGGATTTATCATCTCATAAAATAAAATTCATTATAAATACCAAATGTTAATTTTGAATTATAATAAATTATTATGATAGAATAAAATAATTGGTTGATATTTATATATTAAAAATTACATGATAACATTTGGATCTGATCGACACTAAGAGGGGGTAAAATAGTGTTTTGTTATATTAAATTAATTTATTTTTTCAAATTTATTTACATCGGAACTATTAGTTTAATAGATATCTCATAATATTTTATTATTTTAATATATTCATCACATATGTGTACACATATAATAAAGGAATTTAAGATTAAAAATACCACCATTAAATAATAATTGGCAATGCTTCATGCGGTCGAGAAAACACCAAAATCACACATTCCACTAGTGAAAAACTATGAACAAGAAACATGAATCACGGTAAAAAATAATGTTTTTTCACCATTAGTGAATATTGTAACCATCACATTGGCTCATCATGAAAATTATATTTATATGAATCTGGGAAAAAATTGAAGTGTTTTTCACCATATTAGACTATAATCTATCTTTGATGTCTGGGATATTTATTCTTCATTTTCTTTTATATAGAAAGGTCTATTTAACATATTATATTTATATTAATAAAACAAAGTATTCTACAATATAGATTAAATCTTAGGTGAAAATAATTTTTTTATCCCCAAAATAAAAATATATGGTAAACTACATTATAATATTCTTGTTTTTCCCACATAAATTAATGAATCTTCTTCTCTCAATGCAATATTGTTTCTTCAATACATCATATTTTTCCATATTATTTATTTTCCATTATATTATTCTTCTTTCATTAGTGTTGTATAATTGAACTTTTTATTATTTATTATTTTATTCTTCATAATTTCATAGGAATAACATTATTGCTCAATTTATCATTGAATCAGATAAATATACATCATTTACTACTTTTAGGGATTGTTATTTTATTACATATTATTTATCAATTATTTGTAATTTATGTCACAAAACACTCGGTTCTATGATATTCATTGATACAAATGATATTCCATATGGATAGAGTATTACATCCCCACACACACTATTCATTGAATTCTAGAGTCTATATATATATAGAATACATGATTGATTAATTCTTAACTAGTACCTACACATTGAATCTCCATCAATAATAGTCAAAATTTATCCTCAAATATCAATTTATTTTTAAAAAATCATATCTATTAATGAACACTCAATTACACTATGATATTTTGAATTATCTTTCATTCCTCCTTGATTTTATTCCGGAAAAAATATGGATCTTTCTTATTTTCAAAATCTCTATGAATACCCTATTTATATATATTCCAAGTATGTATGAAAAAATATTATTTCTAGGATTTTACCATGTATTCATAGTGTAATTCTAATAGATCTCCTATATTAATCGTTTCTAGAAAAATTATTTAATTTATTATGATATTTGAATTTAAATTTTGGCTTAGAACTCTCATATAAAAAACTCAATCATATATGAATAACATTACTATTTTTTTCTCATATATATCCACTCGTACAAAAAGATCCATATTAAAATTTTGAACATCCTTATGTCGATATTGTATTTCGTAATTCCCAAGTTTTTTGATTAAATAGATTTATAAATTATATGATTTCGTTGATATCTTGTGTTTCACACAATAGAATGTTCAGGAAATATTTGAAATATTATTAAACTACTATATGTACAATAAAACTAAACAACTAAATTAGATGGAATGAAAAATAATAACTAATTTGGGAAATACATATTCAACTGAACATTAATTTATTAGTATATTTTTTTAAAAATATCACATAATTATTTTTTTCATAATGTTATTATATTCTTCAAAAATATTGTTTTTTAGAAATGATTATTTTAAATTTAAATGAGTGAATATTATTTTGTAGAATTAAAAAAATTATTATAAAAATTATGTTAATTTATTAATTCATAATTTCATAATTATCATGAAATTATTATTTGATAAATTTTAGAAAATAGTTCTTTTTAAGGAATAGTGGGAAATAATTATTTTTATTAAAAATTTTATTTTATTTTATTATTTTTAAAATTTAAAATTATATTTTATATTTTTTAATATTTCATTAGTTAATTTTGAAATAAAAATATAAAATTATAATTTTGAATTTGATTTTATACATTAATTTAGTATGAAATCATATTATATTTAATATGGGAGTTTTTCCAAAATACTATTTTTCATTACTTTTTTAAGATTAAATTTGATGTAAAATTCTAAAACATATGTGTTTTGAATTATGAAAAATTTATTCTATATTTAGAATCAATATTTTTAAATTTTTAAATTAAAGATAATTTATTTAAATCAATGTGCATAGTAACTCTGGCAAATTTTTTTAACTCATTAAATTTAAAAAAGGTTAATAAGGAATAAAAATTTGTGATAAGGCCATGATTTTTATTCCTATTTCAGATTTGGTGAATTTACTTAGAACCATTAAACTTTTTTTTATAAACTTTGTTTTTTAATGGACATTTTTCCCTCAAAAAGTCTAATAATTTTTTTAAATCAAATAATGTTACCAAATTTATGTTTCGTTGTCTTTAATATATCTTATGTGTCCACAATGGGATAAAAGCCGCTTTTAGATGAATATAAGTGTAAATTATGAACATAATAAACCATATATCATGATTTAAATTTATTATTAACTTTTTTGTGCCACATGGATTAGATTATAACTTTAAAACAAACTATATAACGAAATTTCATAAATCCAACGTTCATTTTTTAATTCAAATAACTTTTTTAATATGGGCTTATCTATATGATATGTTCTATAGTAAATATTAAATTTAAATCTATAATATTTATCTTCATCATGGTAATCTAAAAATAATTTTTAAGAATTAAATACACAAAGTAAATGCCAACATAATGATGATGCATTAATTATTCGATTAATAGAAAAATCAAATAAGTTATATTAAAAATATTAAATTTAAAATAATTTGAGAGAGTAATGGTGATCCAAAAAATATCCAGATTCCAATATTATATTATGGTTATAATAAAATACTTTTAAAAAAAATTAATGCTTTTATGACATTATATAATATCAATGTATTCAATAGTATCAAAATTGTTAATAATGATATTCCATGTCAATAAATATTATGAAATTATTTTAAATTAATGAAGATAATTTTTTTAAAAATTTGTTAAATGGTATACGATTTCATTAATGTTCCACTTTGGACCAAGTTACAACATATAAATAAAAATTACAACCTTTTAATATTGAAATGTTTATTATGGTACATAAAGTTAAAACAATTTAACTAAGGGTTAATCATAATGATAGTTTTTAAATATGAAAAAATTATGTAATATATATTTAATTATGATGTGAAAAAAAATATTATATTATCATCTCATCTAGGGTTCTTTAATTTTATTTTGATAGATAACAAATTTATAATCATTGAATATTTTCATAAATTTCGAAAGTTTTCAAAAAATCAAATTGGAAATATCACTTCCTCCCTATTTTATTTACACCACGTTGATCCTTATATCTTAGCCATACCATAAAAATTTCTATTAACAAAATCCTTAGATAAATTATATTGGTACTTTTATTCTCAATATTACTACTATATAGCCCTTTTGAAAAAATATTAAGGGGTTGTTTTGAACAAGATTTCATCACTCTAACCAAACATATTTTTTTGTATTCATTCTTACCTCATCTAAATAATTGTTTAAAAAAAATTATGGTATAATAAATATCATTAAAAAATTTTATGATAATAAAAAACCCATTATAAATCCACATTCTGATCAAATAAGAGGTGAATGTATCACTCATTCGTAAGTACGACTTACCTCTCCACGTGAAGAAAAAATTAATATTTCATAACCGTCTTTGATAGATGGGTAATAGGATGTGTTTAATGATTATATAATATAAATATGATATAAAAATAATTTTTTAAATATTAATTACAACTTACCTCTAATTCATTCCATCAATTCGAAAATTAAAACAACGTTCATTCATACGTATGACCTAACATCTCCCTAAACATTGTAATGCATATTTTAATCTCAAATTTAAATAAATGAATATAAATATTCATAAAATTTTTATATATTATGTTAATTAAATTATTAATATTTTTAAAATATTGATACCATAATCTATTTATAAGTACCACGACTTCTGAACCAAAATCTGCTTGGAAAACGAAACAGTTACCACTACAAACAGTGGTTTTCTTAATAAATTAATAATATACAGGTGCTAATTTCTTATAAATAAATAATAAATTTTATTAAATAATTAATTTTATTTAATAAATATATAATATGTATATATTTATAATAAGTTAATTTTTTATTTTAATTTATTACATAAAGACTTGATGTTTGTTTTTATTTAAAAATATCACCCTTATTTGAGATTGTTTACATTTAAGTGTCCACTTGGAAATATTTATCATAAATATTTCTATTTTATAAAACAAATCAAAATATTATTTACTATTACCTTATGAATTTTTAAATATATTTTTAAAAATTTATGATGTTTTTACAAAAATATTTGAACTGATTTTTTTATCATTTCTCAATCAAAGAAATCAATATTTTTTCTGATAAAAAATACAGAAGTAATGTTTTATAAAATCTTATGTCATGATATTTTTCCCATATTCATGAAACATTAATTATTTTATTCTTCCTATAAAATATTATTGGTATATTTTAAAATAAATTTGATTCCTTTTAATTATTCATCATTTTCAATGAATGTTTTTCGAAATGGAAATACTATTTTTTATAAGAATAATTCTATGTTATTTTTAAAATACATTTTCATTATAAGAAAATAGTATTTGATGATTCACATTATTTATTATGGAAATGATATTTTTATTCCATCCTTTTTAATTCTTTGGATTGTTTATATTTTTGATGGAATGATTTTTATTAATCTAGTTCATTTTCCACGAGTTATGCTATAATGAATTTTTTTTGAAATACATTTTTGTTACACAGGTTATTAATGGAGAAAATGTTAATGAACTCCAATTTATTTTTATGTAGTTTGATATTCTGAATTATTTTTGATCCTATGGGACACATAATTATTTTAAAAATGGTACATATATCTCCCACCAATTCATTTGGTAAATCTTAATATCTCATTAGATAAAAATGGGAAACAAGTTGATAGATTTGATCCAAAATTGGAAGCATGTTTATCGTAATATACTATAGGAAAAGGTGTGTTCGTATATAATATGGGAAACATGTGTTTCTTATCCACTATGAAGATATTAATAATTGTTAACCTTAACATATAAAATGATTTTCTATATATATTATGGAGTTACACTTTTATGAAATGATCTCATGGTTAAAGATTGATTTGGGATGATTTATCACTCTTATTGTGAAAATTTTCTAATATGATTATTTTTATTAGTTGAATGAGGTTTATAACCTATGAAAATGTGCGTATGAACATCAAAATATAGGTTTATGATCACATAACCATATTCTTTTATTATTATTTCATATGATTATTAATTGATATGTCATATTCTTTCCCTTACTATGATAATATTATCACCCTTTCTAGTGTTTTTATTATGAGGGATGGATAATGGTTTAGGTATATAAATCCTAAAAATATTACTATGTTATATGGGCCTTGTGGGAGATATTAAAGATCATTCATAAAATTAGAAGATTGTATATCTAATTTATAATGAATATAATACTTTAGGTTTATATCATGTAGTGTGTTGTAATATAGTAAATATTAATATGGATAGATTAAATATTTGATTATGATAGTCTCTAATTATTATATTTTTAAATATATTCAGGTTTTGACAATAATTAGATATTAGGGTTATAAATATTTTATGAAATACCTAGGAATTAGAGAACTTAAAGGATAAAATAAAAATGTATTGACAATGATCATGAGTGAACTAGATTAAACCAAATGTGTCCTTAATTAATAATACGGTGTAATGATTCCGAAATCAACTCTCACGATAATCATATTTCCCACTATGATTATTTTTTATACCACTATACTTTTTGGGTTTTAGACAGTGGCCGGAACAATAAGGATTCTAGTTATTGATCAACATGTTGGACAATTGAATAATATTTCTTCTAGGAAAATATATTAAATGGGAGTCAAAAAGATGAATCCTTGTAATTATTGTAAATCACCAATCATATAATATGGTCAATACTATCATCTTTAATGAGTTTCCATACCTATTTAATAATATAATGATGGATGTTATTTGAGAAGACATAGAAAATAATGATCAATTTTCTTCATGTAAATCATGTGGGTAGAGGAAACAAAAATATTATATCAAATTATCTATAAAGTTATATTTTTTTATAGTAAATAATGACAGAAATAATGTAATTAAAGGAATAGTGAAATGTTTAGTTAATGTAATGGATGAGACTAATGGTATTGGGATGATGTTTAAGAGTCCACATACATTTTATTGAGTTATACAATGGGAAAATTATTTTTAGTGGCGGTTATTTTGAAAGGGTTATGCTATGATGGAATGGTTTGGAAACCCATTATTCCAGGTTTTTGGATTTGATAAATGATATACGATCATGTTGAACACATAATTATATTTTTTATTATGAGATGGGTAGGACCTATTTCCCCTACAATGCATTGTGTAATACTTATTACCGCAAGAGATAAAAATAGGAAACTAGAGAATGTGATAGATCCACTATGGGAAAAAGTGTGTCCTAATCTTCAATGGATAAAAGTGTATCCCGGTCTACTAAGGAAAATGGTGTGTCATGATCCACATATTGATGGTCATCATATATAAAATTTAAATACGAAAAGGTTTTCTATATTTAGGATAGTTCCACAGTTTTATGACATGATCATATATATCATGATTGATTTGTGACGATTTATCATATTTATGGTCCATATTTTATGAAATGATGGTGTTTATTCCATGAATCGTTTTTTGATCTATGAAAAGTTGGGTATGAAAGTCGTTATTTTGTTTCATGATCTCATAAAATTTTATTAACATATTAATTCCTATGTTCATTGATTGAAATCTCATATGTTTACTCTTTATGAAAATCATACAAAACTCTTTCTTAAGTTTCCATCACTATGTGATGTAAAAATATTTAGACAAGGTATGCATTAGAGCATTACTAGGTGGAATGACATATGTGGGAGATATTGAATATAACAAAAAAATAATAATATTGAATCTATAATATCCAAATACACAATACTAATATGATTATATCATGGATTGTTTTGTTGTGTATTTAATATTATGCGAAAAAGATGTTATATTTTAGTAAAAAAATCTAGGGATGTTGTATATTGGGAGTACAATAAATATATTCCTAATATATATCGATTCATTTACCCCATGAAATTTCATCAACATTTATCTTAATCTTGTTATAATGGACATAAAATGTAAAAAACTGCCCAAAATCAATGTAAAATGACTTCTAATGAAATCATATTGTGTTGGATTCCCATCATTTGTGCACATTGTACATGATGAAGTATATGATGTTATTTTCTCAAGCATTGTGGATCACTAAACATTTGTATAAATCAAAAATTTGTTGTATGGTGCTTCATGATCTATGATATATCATGAAGTTGTAGATAATGTTGTATAACATAACATTTCATAACATCCATTCTCCCCATGTATTTAGTGAGGAAAATATCTAAATAGGTATTGATATAAATAAAAAAATTAGAAGGTTGGTCACATTTTTATTAACTTTTGAACTCTATATTATTCTAGTAAAATCCATTAGGATCCCTACCAGATTAATGGTTCTATCATACATCCATATACTGTACATTAAAGAGTTATTTATCTTATTCCACTATAAGTAGGGGATATTCCTCCTCAATTCCAGCTCCATTGGTTTTTGAGTCAATATTTATCCTTTCATGAAATTCTAATTTTCCTTATGATTCATCCACATCATGGGTAGTTGGGTTTTCTATGATTTGGCTAATGTTTTCACATTATATATATATATATATATACATTTTTAAGATCTCCATAAAGTGTCACTTGTACAGATACAATTTCAATAACATAACCCATATGTTTAATCAAGAATGAATCATAATTATAACATTATTTTCAAAATAATATTAAGAAACATGTTGGTAATGATAAAGTTCCAAACTTCTTTTTCAACCTCCTCCACATCAACCCTAGTATTTACCATAAAATCAAAAACTTATTGAACACGAGGAAAACATTATTCAGACATCATCATCAAATATATTATGAATTTTTCATTATAAATTCTCAATGGAAATTATAGGATTTATCGACTTTTCCATAAATTGAAATAATTATATAAAAATTCAAAATGTAAAATTTTCGACTCTCATTTATGTAAAGAAGAAAAACAGAAAATATACCATTCAAGATGTGTACTAAAATTATCATATAAAAAATAAAATTTGAAACAATATTTGGAATAATTCTTCTACGAATTATTAGGTTCTTCAGAAAACCACAATTCTCTTATTCTTCACTCAAATTCATATTCTTTATAATGATCCAATATCTTTGGTTCTCCATAACAATTGAAAAAAATTAAAACACACGCAATTTTGGATCAAAAAAATTTGTATTATTATGACGCATAATCTAATTTTTAGATGTGTATAGTATATAAACCTCATATTTATATATAGTTAAAAATAAAAAACTATCATTTTTTCAATAAAACAAGGGTAAATTGATAAAATATTTCTGTTTTGGAGGAATATTTGTGGGCATGATTATTGGAGTTCATAGTTCTTTTTGATGAATATGCACTAAAATAATTAATTGATTTTTTAACATCTATTCATTAATCATCCACATAGTTTTATTAATAATAATATATTATGAATGGATTAAATGGATTGAATATTCATTGATTTATATTCAACAAATTAATAAAAATAAAAATAAATGTATATAGAATAGTTAAATATCGACAACATCTTTAATTTAATGGTCCATGCCCTGGTTGATTATATTAAAGCATGTGATTCCATATATAGTAAAAATTGATTTTTTAATACTATCTAACATATATTTCATCCTATATCAATAATTTTTTCCCCTTTCTAGGAAGACTATATATACTGAGAATTTTCACTCCTGGACCCCATTCTCAAATAAAAATCGTCACATTCCCAGATTCGTTGAAGATAATTATTACCCAAAAAATTAATTTAAACCATAAAAAATCAATGGGAAAATGTTCACCAATTACATAATGGAGTACCTTTTTTGTTTGTATTATTATAGAAGTAATAAAATGTACAATATAAATAATTGACATCAACATGGACAAAAAATAACTAGTTTATAAAGTTTAAAATCACTTTCCATTATACTTATTTTTTGTTATTTCAAATTATGTGGTGATCTTCATCATAGTGAAATCCATTATATAAATTTACCATTTAACATCATTCTATTGAACTTGTGCAAAGGGATACATAATAAGGGTGAGTTAATATTCATAATAAGATTAAACATTTTCTTAACAATTTAATTTCATGAATTGGCATAATAGTGCATATGAATATAATGAAAAAAGAAATGTTTATGAGTGAATCAAAAAAAAACTCATACCCATCAATACCTGGACCATAAAATATGAGAAAATGTAAAAGTGAAAAGTTATTAGAATAAAAAATTATTAGCCATATGATATCAATCTAGATAATTAAAAACATTATCAACATATAGGAAGCATAAATAAACACATAAATGTATTCCGGGACATCATTATACTTCTAATTATAAAAAATTGAATAACCATGCTACCAACATCCATATACTCCACTCTAATAAATAGAATATCCATATGGACAACATTCATACCCAATGAATTATAGGGATATCACGGATCCATCCAACCTTGTTCTATTATGGAACCACCCATTATTCGATTATAATTTAACCACCCATCAAATATAAAAGTACAATTGGAAAAACAACAAAACATAAAATCTTTCCTAAACACATTATACCATCCAATAACCACTTTCATTACATGATTAACCCTTGTAAAATAACTGATTTCAATAATGGTATATTTTAAACATTTATAACCCATGAAAATGAAATGGTATCTTTAACAGTATCATTGAAACATTAATAACCCATTAAAATTACGTGAGTTATAAAACAATCAGATTGAAACATGAATAACCCATGGAAATTAAATGTGTTTCATAACAATATCTTTGAAACGTGAAAAACCCATGTAATTAAATTGGTTTCCATAAAAATCTATTAGAAACATGATTAACCCATTTAAAATATATTGGTTATATAATAATATATTTGAAACATGATTAATCATGTTAGATAAATGGGTTACTTAATAATCTACTCAGAACATGAGTAACCTATTTAAAATAAATTGATCTTATACCAATATATTTGAAAAATGATTAACTACTAGAAAGGTATTGGGTTTCATAATAATATCCTTGAAACATGAATGTCACATTTAAAGGAAATGGGTTCCCCTACTATAACATTGATAAAAGTATAATTGATAGAAAGAAAACAGGTTCCATAAAAATATCATTGAACCCTGATTAACCCATGGAAAATAAATGGATTTCATAAAAATATTTTTTAAATAATAATAATACATCCAAATAAAAAACTTGGATGGAATTAATAAAAAATATCCCAAATGGAGTATAATTAGAAATAGTGTTTTTTAATGAAAACAAATTCCCTTAAAATTTCATTAAAAACATTATTGTGAAAAATAATCTTTGAACATTCAATACATTAATGAATCTTTTGAATTCAAATCCCCATGAGGGAATAGAAATAAATGAAACCTATAATATCACGAAATTAAGTATATTAATGATTTATTCATTTCAATGTATAATTATATACTACTAATTAAGTAAAATAGGTGTATAATATAATAAACATCTCAAAGATGGTATATTTCGATAAGAGTACATTAACACATTTATTACACTAAAACTGTAAACCCTATGAAAGAGTGATCCTAATATGGACATCTAATACTAAAAAAATAAAATTATAACAATCATAAAATAAATTAATTTGATTTATATACATGAATGAATAGATATAATTGTGGAAAACGGCATAAGTCTGGTAGAAATAAAAAGTGAAACTACAAATCCTCTTACAAATGTGGTAACATCTGAACACTAAACCCAAAAATTAATAATAATAACCTGAAAATAAAAATACCATGAATAAAAAATAAATCATGATTAAATATATCAAATGGTTATTAAGATATACCACACAGAATGTGTATGTTTTGAATATCACATTTATCTCATAGATGTAAAAAGTGAGATGAAAATCAATTTTAAAGATTGTATCATTAGACTGAGAATAAATAAATGAAATGATGATCTGTAAATATATTAACACATAAAATAATAGTGGAAATAAAATATAATATAGTAATAGGTCATTTCACACATAATCTAATCATAAAAACAAAATGAAATAGAAGCTTAACTTAATGAATGGAAAATGAGTAAAGAAATCCCCTACAAATATTGCTAACATCTGATTTAAAAATACAAAAAGTAATAATATAAAAATTAAAAATTTCGATAAAAATAATATAAAATAATTTATGATATTATATATCAAAAGAGAATGTATATAAACAACAAAAAATATGTCATTGGGAATATGACATTTCTCTCATAGATGTAAAAAGTTAGATGAAAACCCCTTACCCTAAGAATGATTTTTCATGATTGTCCCCTATCATCCGGAATAATAAACTTTTGTAAATTATTCACTTTTTTAATATCCTATAACATGTTTATTGATAAATTTATTTCCGTTATATATATTTTATATTAAATTTTGTAATCAATACTGCTTAAATCATGTGTTTTGGCAATATACATATTATGTTTCAAAACTATCTTTGATAGGTCGACTATGGACAATGAAATATTAATAAAAATATATATAGAATAATTAAAATGGAATAATTATCACTTTTATACATCAATTATTATGTTAAAATTATACTAGAATTATGGTTATGAAAATTGAACCATCGTTGCGATCATGGAGATGGTTTGTCATATGTACACATTAGAAACAATCCCATTTTTCAATGATCATTATGAAAAGAAAAAATGTTAATATAATCTATAAAAATTTATCATTATATCATAAATAGAATATTAATTATTTATATTAAAGTGTATATATATCTTATTCTTGTGATTTTGTGATGAAAGAAGGAAAAATCACATCACTTCGAGGGGCAGAAGTGCATACTTGCATGAATTATGTGATCACTTTTTTAGTGTGTTAAATAGAAGGAAGAAATTTACATTTCATATGTAAATATAGATAATTATTTCATTAGTGTTATTAATATTAAATTTATAAAAAATATTATTATTTAAAAAATCCTTAATTAATTCAATATAACTATTGAATTTATCACACCACATTGAGGAGGCGGTTGTCCATATATCCATAAACAATGTTATCAAGTTCCCACAAAATAAAAGGAATGATTGTATGCATTATATTATAATTAAGGATGTATTACTATTTTATAAATATCATATATATCATATAAAATTACAATTTTTATCCTAATTCCCATCCATAAGAGATGGTAGTCTTAAAATGAACAACATCATTTCACAAGGCGGTAGTTCACTGTACACATGAATGGTGATTTCATTTCCAATTTGATGTAATTGGGGGTAGGATAAGGTAAAAAACATAACATAAAAACATATTGGTATATTTATTATACAAAGGTTATTATATAACATTGTAAAAATAATAAATTATGTGGTGGAGAAATAAGTTAAACAAAACTGACAGTTCAGGAATGTGACCTCTTTTGTGGGAATGTCCATTTGGTTTAAACCAAAAGACTTACATGGATTTAATTATATCTAAATTTAGGCTTATACGATGAGAGGGGAAATGTTTTTATATTATTTTATCATTTTTTTCGAAAATACAAAATAGCATGATAGGTGTGATGATAGCGGGATGGTGAGTTCCTTTTATAGTGGGAGAGGAGTGCAATTATTTTTAATATAAAAAGGTTAAAAATATTTTCAGGTCTCCCATAAATAATGAGAATTATATAATTTACCAAATTCTAATAAATTTGGTATTTTTCCATAAAATTTAAATAAAAAATATTTTTGGACCCTTTTCATGGTCATTTGGACACTTATGATTAATGTTTATCAAATATGTACACACATTATTTTATCGTAATAAATGAAATTAATTTTATTTTTTTCTATATTATTTTTTGTAAAAAAAATAAATTCAATATAAATTATAAAATAGTTATATTAAAAATATGGTATTAGTTTTTTCAAGATCTAATAGCCTTCGTGTAAGAAATTAAGTTAAAATTATTCTAGATGACGGGGCGAGACACTGTGTTTTTCAATAGAAATGTTTGAATATTGGAAATATTTTTATATTCAATATCAATGTGAAACTATTTAAAACTATCTAAATTTGGTTCAAATGATATAAAAATAATCTAATTATGCATAATAAATAATTAAAAATATAATTTAACGATATATATTATTTATATGAAAAATAAAATTTCAACTAACATTCGATTTCTTTTAATATTCAGTAAAATATGAATTTTCTCATAGAAATACAAAAAAATCACCCAATATTAATTTTTCTATTTCAAATTTGAAAAAATATTTCTTTTAAAATAAAAATATTTAATGTTTTGATTTTTATTTTTAAATATTTTCATTCATTTTAAGGTCGAATAACTTCCTGTATGAAAAAATACAACCCTTTAATGATTAAAATTGGATTTTTTCTTACTGTTTTATATAAAACATTAATAATGAAATAAATAAAAAACATTTCATTAAATATATAAAAAATAAATTTTGTTAATATAATTTAGTAATAGTGATTAATTTAATATATTATGATAAAATTCATTTGTGGACACAAAAATATAATTTATAGAAACACATCCTTTATATTCAATTTTTATTTATTTTCATTTCTATATAATTGGTCTAAAAATGAATTATTATAAAAATGTGTTTAAGAGATATATTAAAAATATCTCTAATAATATTTATTATTTCCTTTCCAACATCTTGGTGAAAATTATAACTAGTATATTGTGTTCCAGGTAAGTCTCGATGTTGTGTGTGACACAAATTATCATAGAATCTCACTGTTATGTGCAATGCGAGATAAACATGAAGTTGAATATAAAGCAAGATAAAATATGAATTTATCGTAACACATTTTATAATATAATATAAACTAATTTTAAATCAGATATTACTTAAAATATTCGGATATTACACCATACCCACATAAAATGAATATCTTCATTGAAGTTTATCTTGGCTATCAATGGATTAACAAATTTATAATTACTTTATTAAAACCCAATTAATAAAAATTCTCATTAAAACAACCTATTAAAAAATATATTTTATATATAGGGGTCACCTGATGATACCTATTACTAGGATTCCATATAGGGTTTCCATTGGTTGGAAATTAAAATATATATTTTGAATTAAAATGTAATTCACATGTAATAACATATAGTCATAAATAAATAGATATAGTAAATCAATGATAAAAACCCAAATAGAAAATATATTTAGAAAAGATAATTTATATCATCAAGAAATATGATAATAAGGTTGAAATTTATTTTATAATCCTTTTTATAATGTTTAAGGATTTAATCGTCAATATCGACTAAGAGAATATGGAAATATACTTACTTGATGAGAGGAATTTCATCCTTCAATAAATTTCACCCAAAATCTGACCATTTCCTCCAAAAAATGAGTATTCAAGAAAACTCATTCATCAATGAACCACACAAATAAAATTTTAAAAACATTGTAAATATAAATATGATCACATATTATTACTCAAGTCATTAAACAATAAAATTTCAATAATTTTTTCAACATTGTGAGATAATTATGAAAGTGATTAAAACATCATATGATAAATTAATCATAAATGTTAATACTAAATGTTCAAACTACATTATTACATAAACAATTATACATAAAATTTGTCCAACATTTCCTAACTATATTGGAAAACTATCGATCTTAAGGATTTGATCATATATACCTCTATGATAAATCAACCATCTTTCCTCACATAAAATACTTTTTTATTTTGAAATAATCTTCATCGTAAACTATATATATATTCATACTAACACAGAAATCATGTCGGCCCTTTGTAGGCACTACACCCTAATCACCATTCAACCATGGGTTTATGTCCTTTGGTTTTTCCATATGTGATGGTTTTCACCCATCTTATGGGTTGACAAATTATTTCATTGATAATGAATCACAATGATCATATAAAATATATATTTTTTATCGTAGGGGTTAAAAATACATCATCATATAAAAATTCCTCATAAATCATCATTATCACATTAAAACATAATCAATTAAAACTCATTTTGGTGTTTAACAATTTTAACATATGATCATCCATAAGCCTATAGATTGATGATGGTATCCCAAACTCAGAAGATAACCTCACATTAAAAAATTATATATTCCAATGTTATCTAAACCAACCATTGCTACCATATCTATGATCCAAAAACCCTAAATCCTTGATCATATTATGAAATACATATATTTACATTATTTTATTTGGTTCCAATAATTTTGGCCCAATTTATTAATCTAAACCTTACAATATCAAAGGAGATCATGGATCCTTTATATATTAGTGGTCCTTTTAAGTTTATTGTTTTATATAATTAGGAAAACTCCAATATAAAAAAATAAAAACAATTAGTTCATAAATGTAAGTATCATCTCCCATTCTACCCATATTTTATAATCTCACATTAGGTCATCAACATAATCCCTGTCAAATTCATTATAGACATAAATTATTCAACATCCTTATTTAAACCCTTGGGATATAGAAACATTATAAGGGTGAGATTAGATATTTAGTAAGGCTAAAAAAATAATTAAAAATTGAATTTCATCAATGATCATAAATGTGAATAATGCTGTAATGAAAAAATAAATTTGTATAATAAGATATTAAAAAACTCATACCCATCAATTACAAGACCTACAGATATGAAAAAATGGAAAATTAAATAGTCATTAGAATCTATCATCACAAGCCATGTGATATCAATCTCGATAATTTGATATATTATAATAAAATAGAAATAATAATGAGAATAATTATGTTATCTTGGGAAATAATTAAAATTTTCATACATACAAATGGGATGACCTTGTGGTCGATTTCTATACCTTTCACTATTATAAATGGAATATTTATACCACCAAATTCCATACCTAATAAATTGGAAGGTTATTATGTACCCACCTATCCTTGGTCAATAAAGGAACCATTAGTTATTAGATTATCACATACCTACTATTAAAATAATTATACACCATTTTTGGATCATTAAATATAAAATATTTCCTGTACTAATTAGAGAAACCAAAAACCCCATTCCTAACATTATTAACCCATAGAAATGAAATGATTTTTATAAAAATATTTTTTAAAATAAATATCCACTACAAAGGATATAAGTTCTATGGAAATCACATTTAAACATTAATAAACCATATAAATGAAATGGGTTCCATAAAAATATCCTTGAAAATTGAATAACCCATGGAAGGTTAATGGATTCCATAACAATATCATTGAAGCATGAATAACCCTAGAAATGAAATGGGTTCCATAAAATATATATGAAACATTATTAACCAATTGGAAATGAACAGATTAATAATATTCTCATTAAAACATGATTAAACTATATAAAATAAATGGTATCCATAATTATCTCTTCAGAATATGTTTAACCCATGGAAAATGAATGTCGTAAATAAAAATCTCTTTGAAACGGGAATAAACCATTGAATGGAAATGGGTTCCAAAAATATATATTTGAAACATGAATATCCATTGGAAAGGAAGTGTGATATATAAAAATCTATTTTAATCATGAATAACCCAAGGAATGGAAATAAGTTCTATAAAAATTTATTTGAAACATGATTTTCCCATGTAATGATAATTGGGTATCATAAAAATATTTTTGGAATAATAATAATCAAGTAATAAAATAATTATTATGGTATCAATAAAATATATTCCCAGTTGAAGAAATGTAACAAAAATTATTTTTATGTAAATTATTATAAAATGCCTTAAATTATCTTTAAAAAAAATCATGAGGAAAATAATCACTAAAAATTCCAATGTGGCCCATACCACCATAAAAAATTTGAAAATTATTCTACATGATTAAATTACCTAAAATGAAAATGAAAATATAATAACAATAATGATATTCATGAGGTATCATGTCAATGTATAAGTATACAGACATCATTAATTATGATAGTTGTATAATATAAAAAATGTCTCAAATAAGGTAAATTATGAATAAATTTTTTTTACCCCTATGGAAAAATTGATAGCATAAACTACATGAAAGAGAGATAATTAAATAGATATGTAATAACCAAAAAATTTAACCACAATAATCATCCAATACATTCAAGGTAATTATGTACACCACAAAAAAATAATCAATGAATATGGAATAATATGACATATATTAGTGAGAGACTAGAAATCCATTTAAAAATATGGTAACATCTGAACTGGAAACTTAAAAAGTAAAAATTATAAAATAAAACATTTATATATTATTAAGTTAAATAATTAATGACATTAAATATGAAAATGGTCTATATATACCCCAAAAAAAATAATTAAGTGTCGAACACGGTATATATATCACAAATGAATAAAGTGAGATGAAATTACCTTGGAAATATCATATAATTAGAGTGAGAATAAATCGATGAACAGATTATCTGCGAAAATTTTAAATCCTCCATATCAAATTTTAAAAATATAATAATAAAATAATATGTAATTACACACATATTATTGGCCTATCATACCTTATAAAAAAATTTAACACAATGAATGGAAATAGTATTATGAAATCTGTTCTAAATATGGTAATTTATGAATGGGAAACATAAAAAGTGATAATAATAAAAAGTGACATTAAAAAAAGTTAATATAAAATAATTCATGAAATAATATATCATAAGGGTTAATATATATATGCTCAAAAATACTGAACTACTGAATATGAAATTTTTCTCACATATCAGAAATGTTTGAGGTAATTCTCGTACGATGAGTCTAATTTGTCCGGATTTCCGTATATCATATTGAATCATAAATTTATGTAAATTATATACATTTTTTCATAACTTCTAGAAAGTTAATTATTAATTTTATTTCACATATAAACATGTAATATACAACTAGTTTATAAATAATTTTTATGTTTGGTGCATTGACCATTATCAGCTTATGTGTCCAAACAGACTTTAATAGGTCAAATATGCTAACTGGGGTCAATGCAAAGATATATAAATAACAATAACCATGAAATAATTATTGGATTAATAAATGAATTTTAATTTTAAATTCAATTTTGTAATGTTGTAATGAAAAATTAACCAACGTAATGATCATAGGGATGGTAAGCCGATACATTCAAAAGAGTAACATTCCCATTTTTCAGTGATCATTAGAGAAAAAATCTAGGTAACATTTATCATCACAGAATTACCAATATATCGTAAATAAAATATTATCCATATCCATATATATATATATATATACATATATAAAATTCTAGATAGGGGGTGATGAAAAAGGAAGAATCATGTCACTTCAAGGAGACAATAGTACAGACGTCCACGAATGACATTATCTCATTTTCAGTGTGTGAAATAGAAACAATAAAATTATGTGTTATATATCTATATAGATTATTATTTTATTAATATCAAAAAAAATTCATTTATATAATATATTATTAAAAAACCATCTTTAATACATTCCATTTAATTGGTGAACGTATCTCATCTCTTCGAAGAGGCAGTAGTCCACACGTCCAGAAACGATGTTATATTATTCACAAAAAATGGAAATCATGAAGGAATGTGTTAAATAATAATTAAATATATTTTAGGAAATTATTAATATCATATATAAAATATATAAATATTATGACCGTTATAGTTCTGAACCACAAGAGGGGGTAATAGAAAAATGAACGACATCATTTGGAAATGTGGTTGTTTGTGGTATACAAGAAGGGTGATTTCATTACACATTTGATAGATGTTTGTGTAGGTATATATAAAAACCTTTACATATAAAATTTTTATTATATTGATTATAATATTATTGTCATTTAATCATGTAAGAAAAAAAATTTATGGGGTGGTTAATTAAAAAAAACAAAAGTGATCGTTAATGATTAGGTCCAGTTTTTCGGTAACTCCTATCGGTTCACACAAAAGGATTTTCTTGGACATATTTATATGAAAAATAGGCTTCTAGAATGAATTAAGGAATTATAGAGATTATTTTATCATATTTATGTTGAATGAAAATCAAATTAGATGTGTAAAGGGAGGGGAGGGTTAGTTTCATTTCATATTGAATGAGGACTAGTATTCTTGTAAATATAAGAAGCTAAACACTATATTGATGTCTCCCACACATAAGGATAATCCAATAATGAAATAAAATTAGATAAAAGCAAGGATATGGTCTAATAATGTATATCTAATTGGTATTGGGGAGCTTTTTAAGTCATTTGGCCACATAAGATTAATGTTAACAACTATGTACAAACATTTGTTACATTAATCATAGTAATTAATTTTAATGGATTTCACTAATATTGAATAATTGTGGGAATCTGATGATGAATGTTCTAGTTAAAATATTCTTTAAATCCAATAATTTTGGTCAATTAAATGTTGATTGTGTATATGAGTAATCGTGGTGATTCTCCATGGGATTGGAAAACCTAAAAACGGAAAATGGTCATCCAATGTATGCTATATGGTTGGCATAGAGTTGGAAATAACTCTTCACCAAAAAAATTCTACCAACGAGGAGGGGATCATGCATACGAAAACCATTCAGTGGGGAAGGCCATGCAAGGTGGTCTTGGACCGATCCATTCAACACAGTTGGTACATGGTTTGAAAACCCATGTGAAATCCCCTGACAACTAGGGATACTAGCCCTTCTATGACATAGGCTGGAAATTTGTTGGAACAAGGTTTTGATAACAATGTGTCCAAACCATGCATGTCACTAAAATTGTAATATTACCATTATTACCCTTCACTATTTATGTGTTTTACACAATTTATCCCTTCATTTATTATCCACCAACCCTAATTATGAAACAAAACGCCCATGGATTCCCAATGATCAATCTCCTTTATTTTTAGTTAGTTTTGAGTGCAATTTGGTGTAGATAGAAGCCCTGGTTGATTCTAACACTCCTATTCATTTTTATTTTCATCTTATGGTTTGTTTATTCTTCCTCATTTTTCTAAATACCTAAATCTCTATTTCTCTATCATATCATTGGTTAATGATTTCAAGGGAGTCTGAATTTTAAAAATCTATATGATTGAGCATGAAGCTCCTTTTATAATATAGACAGATTGTCCATAAGATATATCTCATAGTCTTGATGTCTGTTTATGTGTATTTTGTTGTGCTATTGGTTATTTATTATTATAAATTTCATTATTTTAGTAGTATTTGTTAAATTGGTTTTAAGAGTGAGGAAGTGAACACCTCAAGATCCATTTGGTAAACATTATGGTTGATTAGATAGGTTATAATGGAAGCTAATGGGTGAACCATCCTTCGGATCATGATTACTTATGATTAGTTGTATATAATTAATTTTTTATTAATTATATCACATGATAAATATGAATATATTGTAACATGAATTGTAAAATTTAACAATGGATATTGTGTATAGTTATTAATATATAATAAAAGGGCTGATTAGAATATTGTGAATGGGATAAATGATCTAAGGTGAATGTGATAAATATCATATGGGACATAATGGGAACTAGTTAGTGAGTGAAGGAATATAGATGGGAATATTTAAATGATATAATTCTTAATGATGGTTTATGTACTTAATCAACTATGAATTGTGAATGATATATACATTTCATGATTAGGGTTTATTAGAATATTTTATTTAATATATGGTTATTAAGGTATTTCAAAATCTCTTCACAGAGTGGGATAATAGACTAAGGAACTTCCCCCAGGTTGGGTGAGAATGAGGCTCTAAACTCAATCACTAGAATGCATAGGTTAGGTAGTAAGACTGACTCTATAAGCCCCTAATGTCTGTGTTAGATAAAACTACCAAGAATGTTTCTCCTAGATAAGTGTGATGTAATTATTATGAAATCTTTTCCCTAGTGAGATAGGTAACCTTATTTATCCCCTTATTCGTAGTTGTTGACCATCATAGGTCATTGGGTTAAAAATTAATTTCCTAACACATGGAATATATAATTAAATGGATTAAGTGAATAATATTAATTAATATCTCCTTATTAATATTTGGCTCACATTTTCAATTTTCTATACATACATACACTATCTGTATAGACTAGAAATTTTTTGGAAATAATTTATGGTTCGATACTATGTTCTTATCACACTTTTCTATGGCCACAATTTGGAACCCAATTAGATTTCACGATTCTATATCTTTACATAAAAAAGGACCTATTCAATATGGTTTACATGGGCATGTGATGTGTATTTACGAGGTATCCGAATGTGAGTGTCCTTTCTTTTAGAGGATTCCTTATTTTTTTGTTTTTTGGTTTTCCATACACTTGACAGTGTATTGACATTGTATATCATGCTTAGTTTTGGTTGTGGGATTATACAAAGTTTTGGGAAATGTATTCAGATTCCTAGTTAATGGTTATTTTATGTTTCATTGTTTCTATTTGTTATATGTGGTGATAAAGAGGGTATAATCTCCCAACAAATTATATTAGGCCATCAATACTAGTTTCCATCCCCCTTATCATATGGGGAGGTGCACCTAAGGTCATGTCGTGACTCAGCTCGAGGCACCAGTATATTGACCTCCAGGCATGGGACATTACAAAGTCGTATCAGAGGGCTTTTCTTGTGTTGTATTACTATTTATGGGTGGTATATGGGTGATTATGATGTGTTAGGGACTTTTTTATTTTTATCATTCTTAGGAGTAAATATCCCATGTATGGTGTAAAAACAAGTGTCTGGGGTAAAATTTTTGTTCATAATGTGCATTGTTACAGTTGAATTACATTTCACCCTTGTGTGATGAATGTCTTATGAGGTGTGAATATTTTATGATATTTTTGATGTGGATTTAATGGAATGTGAATAATAATTCATGCATAGTTTTAGTAACCTAGGGATATAGGTTACAAGAATCACTGTATGATCAAATGGTGTATATGTGTGAGACTTTAGTGATGAAATGCATTTCATTTTCATGGAAAATTTAAAATATGTGGTAAATGAATATTCTAAAAAAATGTAACGAACGGATTAAAACTTGGTTGAGGAAATTTTTGAAGAGGGTAATGTTAAAATATTAGAATTATTTGTTTTTAATGGAAAAATGGTTCACAAGTGGTGTTTAATGAACAATTAGTCATTAATTATGTTCGTTTACCCCCCCCCACCAATGTTGATCATGAATATGGTAGGGATAATGAGATTATTCAAAGAGGTATGTCGGTATCCTTTATGATAGTTTATGTGTAATGTTTGTGTTTGGTAGTATAAAATCTTATTTTATTCAACCACCGGGGTTTTATGTAATCTGTTATAAGATGTGGGTTTGGCATTATAGAGGTACTCCCCCACGATGATGTGTTTTAGCGTGATAACAATTTGATATCCTAGAGAATGATCGATCATAGAAAGAGTAAGGAAATCTCGTGATACAGGGTAATGGAGAGAATAACAGTTCTATGAGATCATCACTTGTTTTACAAAAATGATGGAATGTGACCAGGGCTAGTTTTTCTGAGCTTGTTTGAGCTAACAAGGGAGTTTTAGCTAAAACACCATATGAATGTTTCCATTGAGGGTAGATTTATGTAGGTGAATTTGGGCTAGAGTCCATTCAAATTATTCTTTTTCACATAGACACTCGTATTATTAGGAGTCTAAAGCTGGAAGCTTACATGATGCATGGTCAGGTGAATCACTGGTAGGATGTTCTGGTTCATGCCCAGTAGGCGGACTATATGATATGGAATGATTTCCGGGAAATGTTTCTAGAATATTTATGTATGGTGAGCTGTAGGTAGGATGAGGATGTAGATTTTATGAGGTTTAACCAGTGGGAATTTAATTATTGATGCATTATGATGGTTACTTCATTGACTTGAAATGAATCGTTCCAGAACTGGTGGGGTGAGATATCTATGGAAATACGGTTCAAGGATGATCTTAGACATGGAATGTTTCTCCAAGTGAATATATTCCATTTGAATAGGGTTGATGAAGTAGTCGATGAAGCCCTAATTTCGAAAGGGAATATCAAAGAGGCATTCATTGGTGGATAAAAATTTACAATTGGGTGTCCCTGTGTTGCACCTTCTGATAATAAGAAGTGTTGCATCCAGAGTATACTCAAGGGAGATTGGAAAAGGGTGGTCATAAAAGGGAACCATCTTCCAGGGGTAGTGATATATTGTTTTCAATCAGTGTGGTCATCCATGACACATGTGTAGTTTGTGTACCCAACTACTTATTGAGTTCTATATATTTATCAGGTTATGGAATATGTAGAGGTTATAGAGGAACACTTTATATATGGGTGTTTATGGAAGATCAAAGACGATGCTAAGTACATGTAGTGGGTCAGTTACCGCATATCAAGAAGGCAGTTAGAGCTCTACTGTTTTTACTAGTTAGGTAAATTGATGGGGTAATCCTTGACTAGACTCTCCATTTCAACATATCAGTGCATCATGAGGAGCATTGACCCGAACATAGGGTACTATAAATAGATAGCCTCACATAGTTCATCCCCCACCTAGAAGTGGAGAGGTCAGGAAATCAACACTTCGAGGTACATTTTTTTAGCTTCCATAATTTCTAGTAGATTATTATATATTGGTTCTTCACATCATTTTATATCTTCATAGTTTTTGAGATTTTTTAGCTAATTGGATAACATGTTCATTGGGTCATATCTATTGACATAGCATTAGGGGTGCAAGAATAAAACATTTGTTATTGTAATGTGTGTTCAATCATGCTCAGTGGGAATTGTTTCATCTAGAACTTGTTTTTTCCTTCAAATGTTTTGTTTTTATATAATTTTTAAGATGAATTAGATGGTGTTATACAAGTAAAAAGTAATTTTTTTTTCATTTCATGGTAAGATATATGTCCCCTGAGAGGAATACTATTATTTATTGTGGGGAGTGTGATATCTAATAAGGCCATGTAGTTCTATTCCTTCATCAGTCTGGTAGAATCATATCCCAGGTGGATTGTATTATTATTGATGATGGGAGAGTAGAGGAGCTTGTATTATTTCCTAGGGGGGGTCAGTTATAGGACATGTTACTTCGGGAATTCTTTGGGAAACCACCCAATAGATATGTTCAGTTCATGATATAATTGTTTCTGGGAGTAGAACTAGTTACCATTTCATCATACCAAATGGTAGAAAATATATTTGGTACACAGAATATAGTTAGATTAATTTTTGAAAAGAGAGTTTGCAGGTATATGTACATCACCATGTATATTTCCATTTCTATTTTCCAAGTAGGATTATAGATCATTGATGTTTTTTTCCAATTATAGAATGATTAATAAGATGAAAAGTATGAATCGATACCATCTTATTTGTATCAATTATATTTTCATCTAGTTGATAGGTGCTTCAGTAATCCCAAATATTTATTTTAGATTGAGGTATCACCAGGTGATCATAAGAACTTTTGATGTACCACATAATACTTTCAGGGAAAGGATCAAGTTATTTATATGTTTTTTAATTTTTTTTAGGTTTCCTAGTGTGATGATAGTGTATTTGGCCCTAATGAAAAGAATATTTAACCAATACATTATTCAGGTTTTAGAATTATTTGTGGTAGAAATAATTGTGTACTATAAGAATCAGAATGATCATTCCAAAAACCGTGACTTCATCTTGAGTTCAATAAGAGACCATAGGTTATACACCAAGATATCAAAGTTTCATTTCTAGAACTACAAATTACATTTTCTGGGAAATATTATATCTGAGGAAGTTATGTCTATGAAACCAGAGAAAGGTATATCTATTGTTTTTAAGGAATACACAAAGAATGTTTTCAATGTTTTATGTTATTTAGGTTTGGGTTGTTATTATCAAAGGGTTTTCATGGATTTATCTAACATAGCATCACTACTATTGTTTCTGAGCAAGAATGGAATCATGTTTGAGTGGTCTGAATCTTGTGAGAATTCAATTCTAGAGTTAAATAAGTGGATATAAACTACACCATTCTTAATCCTATCCCGGACAAATAAAGTCCATACCACATTTTTTGAGTCATATGGTGTATTTCATGGGGTAGTGATAATCCATAATAAATTGGTGGTTATGAATTGGTCACTTATTTTGAGGCAACATGAAGAAAATTATCCAACACAAGACCTTCAATTGGCAGTGGTTATTTATTTCTTTATGTGTGGGATACACTACATGTTGGTATAGAGGTTTACCATGTATACCAATAATATAAGACTTAATTATATTTTATCCCATCATTATTTGATCTCTTAGAAGTGGACATGGCTTCAGTACTAATATTCCATTTACATTGAATTGGTTTACACACTCATAAAGTGAATAATTTTGTGGAAAATTTTAGTCAAAGGACACAAAATCAGATAGTTGATGAACCAGACATCGAATAGAAGATGAAAATTTTTTTTACTAAGATCTATTAGGGGTGCGAGATTGGAATGGAAATATTAGCCATGTTTCCAGGGCAGTTTATTCCATTACTTTGAGTTTGATTCAAGATAGTATGTTAGAAGATAATCTCTATTTGGCCCTGAGGGAAGGTCTTGAATGTGAGGAGTCACCTTCCATTTACATTGTTTGTGAAGGAGTTTTTACTTTTGTTTTTGGGAACCCATTAATTCCTACATGAATATGGGAAGGGATGATGCATGAGTTCAATGACACAATGTGGGAGGAACATCATGGTCTAGCCAAATTGTATTGTGATCTTTGCAGAGAGTATTATTGGGAAAGGATAAGAAACTGGGTTTCATGTTTCATGATTTGATGATATATTTTTTATTAGGTAGTCAAAGAGAATTAGTGACCAGGATATCTGTTTTTATCCATTTCCGATTTCGTAATGTATATGGCAGGATGTGATGATGGATTTGTTTTGGGTATTCTATGAATGCATAAGAATAATGATGCTATATGTGGAGTTTTATATATGTTGACCTCGGAGGGAATTATCTTGCCAATTCGGGAAAACACCACTGTCAATTTGTTGGGTGAGATATATGTTAATGAGATATTATAGTTTCAAGGGGTTACATGAACCATATTTTTATATCATGACCCACCGTTTACTCTTCACTTTAGGATGGTGTTATAGAAATCTCTTGTTACATAGGTATTTGAGTATGATGTTCCATTGAAAAACATTTGCAATGTTAGAGAATACTAGTTAGGTGTTTGATGATATCTTAATGGAATGTATTCAATATTTTGGAGGATCATGGTAGAGGAACATAAATTTTTTTAGTTCTCCTATAAAAACTGTTACCTAAATAAACTTCATATGGCATTGTATGAGCATATCTACATGAGGATATATTGATCCCAATTATGTTGTATATAGGTAGGGGAGGTGAGTTTTTAGTGCCATGTCTGGTTAAGAAGACATCATAGTTGGTTTAGATGATTTAGACAAGGATTGAGAAGGCTCCATGTAATAAAAAGTCATATGTGGGAATTTATTGTTGACCTATTCAATTTTTTGTGTATAATAATTTGTCTCTTCTAACGTTTTCATGCTTGGGTCAAGATATGATTTAGAAATATTGTATGTTGGCACCGTGGAATGTGGGACCATTTGAGATCATGGAGACGATCAGATCGGTGGCGTACCCATTGGATATTCCACAATGGTATAGTGGTATGCATGATGTCATTAATCTATCAACACTTTAGTAGTATCCCCCAAACCCACCTCATGTGATTAATGTTGATGCTGTTGATCAAGATGTTGATGATTCATTTGAGGAGAATTCGTTTTGTATTATGGATACTTGTGAGAATGTCTTGCGGGGAAAGACAATGCATATGTTTTGATTGTCATGGTAGCATGGTAATGTTCAGGATAAAAAAAGTTACATAGAAATAAATATGTGGCCCTAGTGTCCCAACCCCTTTCTCTTTGGGATATTAATGATGAATATAAAGAGTGGTTTAGGGAAAATTTGATATATGGGGGGAGGTTATAGGATCCAATACTCCAGGTTATGTATGTTCCCCTTTTAATCATTGTTAAATAACATATGGATTAATAGTGAAATGTTGACATGGTGTGTGAAGAATTTCTAGGTGTCATGGTCTATTTGGACACAAAATATGAAACAAATGTTCATCCTAGAAATGATGCCTTCTTAGAAAAGGGTTATAAGTATTCGTGTTCTCAAACCATGATATCTATGATGACAAGTTCATGGTTAAGAAACCCATGAAATGGGGGAAGGCATACTTTACAATATTGGATATACCCATTCCACTCTATTGGTGAATGGTTTCTTAAATAATGAATAATACCTAGGTAACTATACAATCTATACCCTCTTAGATTGAGGATGGTGCATGGTTTGGAATACTATTTGGAATTCCTTGTTTCCATACCATGTGCCTCATTAAATATGGTATTATAATCATTTCCTCCTTCATGATTTATGTGTTCAACCCAATGTTTTTCATATTTTCTTCTCTATCAACCCAAGTAACAAACCAAAATACCAATATCCTCCAAAGGATGGATCTCCGTAATTTCTAAGTGGTTTAGACTATAGTTAGGTGTGTATCGAAGATATATGATGAGGCTAACACTATTATTTCAATCCATTTTTTTATATATGTCTTTTGAATTTATTCTTATTATTTTTATGAATCCATAAAACAATCATTTTTCTAGTGGATCCAAGATTGGTGATTTAAAAGGTGATGGATTCAGTAACCAAAGCTACAGTAGAGCACATGGTTTCATTCTAAATCGAGGTTGGTTATCTACAAGTTATATATCATAGACTTGATGTGGGTTTATGTTTATGTGGTTTTTATATTGGTTCCTTCTTGATATTAATTTTATGATTTTAGTATTATTTGTAAATTGTTTAGTTGAGTGAGGTATTGATCCCCTTGTGATCCTCAAGGGGTGAATTGTGGTTGATTAGACTAGTTATAGGGCCACAGAAGGTGTGCGCTATCATCCCGATCATGGTTAATTGTGGTAATAATTGTTGAATTAATTTTTAATAAATTAGATCCCTTGGTAAATGTGGTGTAATTTTAACTAGAATTATGAAATTTAATGAAGGTAATTATATCCATTTTTAACAGGTCATATGGGGTTGTTGGAAGTGTTGTGAATGGGTTAAATGATGTAAGGTGAATGTGTTTAATAAATTAAACGTCATCAAGGAACATGTATGTGAGTTAAGGCATACAAATGGGAATGAATAAATGTGAAAAAGCAAAATGATGGTTTAAGATTTGAATTAACTATGAATTATGAATAATATTTTTATGTATTGATTGTGTTTTATTTGAAAGGTGTATGTAATGAATGGTTATTATAGAATGAGAAACAGAATTGTGAAGTGGGATATTTGACTAAGGTTCATTCCATGTGTTTGGATACGCTAATCTTCTAAAACCCACCCATACAATGCATGGGTTTGGGAGTCTGACTGAGGCTCTAGGCCCTTAATGGTTGCATTGGATGAAACTTCCTAGACTGAGTCTCCAAGGTATGTGTGATGCGATTGTTATGAAATTTTTTCCCTAGTGACATAGGTAATATTTTTTATCCCATTACCCATAGTAGTTTACTATAATATTCCATTGTGTTATAACCCAATTTCTAACCCAATGAATAATTAATGATATTGTTTAGTTGAATAGTGTGAATTAATAGAACCCGATTTATATTTTAGACAACATGTCATTATTTTATTATATACCTAAAGTATCTGATTAGACTAGAATTTTGTAGAAAGTATTTTTGGAGGCCTACTGAGTTGAAATCACAACATAATTAGGCTGTAATTGAGTACTTGAGTAGATTTCATGGTTGGAGGTCAGGATAAGGGAAAAGGAACTATGATAGAGGGTTCACTTAAGAATGGGATGTGCATGGATGAGGGATCTAAAAAAGGATTTGGGAACTATTTTGGGGCTTCAAAGATATGAAATTGTTTTGTTTCTTACTGTATTTACATTAAAAAACATGTTTTCTTTTGGTTTTAGAACTGTACCCAGTTTGGGGAAATTTATTCAGATGCATGGTTATCGGTTATTCTATTTTCCCAAATTTATATTTGTTATATGAAATCAATTGGTATGATAAATATGGAATAGTATCTCAAAATATTACATTATACGCTCACTGCTGGTCAGTACCCTCTAGACTAATTGGAAGTGCACATAAGGTCCTATTGTTCCTCGGGTCAAGGCAATGATTCAGTGGCCTCTAAGATGGGGACATTCCAAATAATTTTGGTCAAAAAATATGATAACATTACTAGAAATTATAAATTACCCTGATTTAAAATATTAAATAAAATTTTCCAAATTATAATCACATAATTTACATATATTAATTTAATATCATTCTTGTAGATAGTACAAGACATTTGGTTTTAAAAAGATAATTACTAATATTTAAAAAAAATTATATTCAAATTCAATGTGAAATTGATTAAAGTTACCTAAATTGGTTTAAATGATATAAAATTTATCTAATTATACATTAAAACCAATTAAAAATATAAGTTAGTGCTATAAAATATATAGACAGTAAATAATTTTTCAAATAACATTCGATGGCATTTAATATTAATCAAAATATGAATGGTCTTAGAAAAATACAAAAAATCACTAAAATTAAGCTTTTATGATCCCATTAAAATAAATATTTTCATTTTGTCCAATAAAATTTTTCATATTTTCAAAATACAGTTGTAATGTATGTCTTTAATTAAAAGGTAGAAAAAAACATGTCATAAAAATAAACAATTTTAATGTATAAATTTAGATTGCTTAATTCATTATGAAAATAAAACATATACGATGAACATAATAATTTTTTTTAGAATATATGACATATAAATCTCTTTAATATCATTCACTAACAGTGATTAATTTAACTTATTAACATAAAATGACATTGTGTGAATGAAAATAGTTTTTCATTCAGACACGTCCTTTATATTCAATTGGTTTTTATTTTTATTTATAGATAAAGTTTCACCTATGGATTAAATATATAAACATGTGTAAACCATATATTCATAAACTATTTAATAATATTCATTCGTCCCATTCCGACATATTGGTGATAACCATTATGTTATATACCTATTATTAACAGTCTATTGTTTTCTAGTAAGACATTCCCTTTTCAGTTACTCATGTTATCAAGGAAATATAATGTTATATGCAACCCAAAATAAATTTCATTTCACATATTAAGAATGGGAAACTATGAAATTATTGGTACACAAGCTATCAAATAATTTCAATTATTTTGAATGTATAGGTTTCTTAAATTCTTAAGATGATACCAATGAAGTAGAGTCTCCTCAAGTGTACCAAATCCCTTTTATTTAGATCTTGATCTACATTATGGTGTAATCCTTTTGTGGTAGGAATAATTTATTTGTTGTAAAACTGATAATACTTTTGAAAAATCATTTTATATTATTTCATTGGTGTTCCAAGTATACACCTTTTGGTTTTCATTTATTACACCAGGATTCCACACATTATAGATCAAATATTTTTGGATTTTAAATCCACTACTATGTTTATATGATCTATAATTAAAAATAAAATTTGTTATAAGAGGATATGTTTCTTTAAAAAATAAAAAATTTATTATTATAAGTTTATGAGTAACATTAATAATCTATTTTTAATAAAATAAACCATATTATTCTTTATTAATTAAGAAAATTTAATATTAATTATAATTATTAATGAATTTATATACAATATTCATTTTAATCTAAAAATATTAAATTTTTAGTTATATTATTTTATTTATAATTTATTTATAATTACATAATTTTTATGTAATTTATGTAAAATTTATAAAGGGGTTCTATATACTAATTAACAATAAAATGTTTATGTTTATCCAATTAAATATTCTTCAAATTGTTTTTAAAAATAATCATGTAATACTAATGAGATTACATGAATAATATTAATTTCAAATTAATAAGATTTATAAAATATACAAATAAAAATAAATTATAAAAAACAATTTTTATATCTAAAATTATATATAATTTTTTATATCATCAAAAGGAAGATTTTAGTTGAGTAAGAATAAATTATTTATGGAAGGGTTTATAAATCTCATAAATATGGTGAATATATAAATTGTTTTTATATTAATAATTATGAATTGATCATAATTACTTTATTTGAAATTAATGAAACTAATAGTAGACCTTATATAATGTAAATATTTAAACAGCATCAAAATAGTTTGGATTAATAACTTGATTAGAGTTTTAAATAATTATTTGAAATATCATGAAATAAATAATATGAAAGAGTTCATATTTTATTATGTAAAAAAATCATGTTTCGAAAATTAAGGAATGTTTATTATGTTAGAAAATTTATGTAATGGTTTAATAATTAGATTCTATTTATGAGTTTTTAATAAATGGATATCTCAATTTTAAATTTTTTAATTGTACATTTATTTATAGTTGATTCCCCATTTTATTCATAGTTATAAATTTTTTATATTTAAAATGTATATGTATTAGTTTAACTATTAATCCTTATATTACATTCAAGGTATGCCTCCATTGAACATTAGTTTTTATCAACAATGACCTATATTTTTAATTGAAGGTATTATATTGAATTTCTTTGTTAAGAATAGTATTATAAAATTAGATTGTCGAGATATCATAAATTCAAATCACTATTTGGTAAGTATCCATGGGTATAAGGACTTGGGATCATACAACCTAATTTCTTGGAGGAAAATTTGGAATCCAATTAAATGTAAAAGGGGTTTCAAACCGTTATCATTAAGATGAAACATTTAAAGACCTTGAAATTTCAAGGAAATTTTTTTCTTAAATACATTGGAATTTTACGAGTCTGTGGCTTCTGAAGACACTTTATTCTGAGTCCCGGTGTACCCGGAATCAATTTCCAAAGTTTAGCTCGGGCACGTTCAGTAAAAAAACGAGTGGGTTTTTCTATATTATAAACCGGTGCTCGGAATTGAAATCTAAGGGCACCGATGAACTCACAGCGCCTGTAATTGCTTAGGGGATTTTTACCACAGTTGCGTTTTAAGCGGGTTGAGAATTAATATTTGGGGAATTGGTTTAAAATAAATAATATTGATGTAGCGGAATTTTATTTTAAGGATGGTTGTTATATCCTCCCAAGGGGAGTCAGAGGTGGGGCACACACCCACATAACCTCCCATGAGAGTATATTTGTAGGGTGAGGCCCACACATGACCTAAACCCTTAAACTTCCCATAACACTCATAAACCCCCATTATACTCCCTTGTTTAATGTTAACAACTCTCCCAATATTAATGAGATCTCTACATATTCTCCTCTCCCATTAATTCATCACGACGCCTTAATTAATAAATTTAATACTCTAATTTATTAATTAAGTGTTTGAATGTTTGAATTTTAAATGGCTTGTGTTAATAAAATAATATGAGTAACTTATTATTTTGATTTTGGCGGAAGCATTCGTTGTGTGAAGGGAGAGAGATCTTGAGAGTATAATTTTTCTTCTCTGATGAAGAATGGAAACTTCTTCTATGAAGACCACCGCTTCCACAAATAACAATGATAGACCTTCCTTTCTCTTCTCCACGACAAGTGAGGAGACGTCATTTCCACCTTGAACACACTTCGAAGTCGTCTATGAATCCTCTCCCGGCGACGCCATCATCTGCGATGCCTGACGTACGACATCAATTAACGAGGTAGGAGGGATTATGTTAAATTTTTAATGTATTAAAATTACGCCTCATTCATCGTTGAATATCATTGTTTTTCTCCGGACTATTACAATCGCCTAACGTGGAGGGCCCAGACCGAACGAACATGGCTCGATGACCCTCCGCTGGATCTTGATTAATTCTTTTGGAATTGGAGACCAGAGGTGGAAGGCAGAAGAGGACGGTGGTAGAAGGGACGCCATCGCACACGCAAAGAAAAGCCTCATCCAAGCGAGCCAAGGAGGAGGAAGCATGACGCTGTCATGCTATGCCGGGGATGAGGAGTCGCGGCCAGGGCAGGCCATGGTGGAGGAAGCCGTTGCCATCACGCCAGCTGTGCGGAAGGAACCACGACCACTTCGCGGGCCAATTTCATAGGAGAACCGGCCGGCTCGTCGGCCAGCTAGATGGAGGAAATCTACGGCGTCAGGAGGGCGCCGCACTGGAGAACCTAGGGCCTGCCTGAGCGGGCCGCTTGAGCCCAGAAGGTCGGCTGGTTCGGCCAGCCGGTTTGGGGGGGGGGGGGGGCTCCGCTTGTCGCTGCTAGATCAGGCAGCCAGGGGGCTGTGCTCCCTCGTCATGGAACTCTCGTCCCCTTATGGCTAATCCACAGTGGACAGGGATGCGCCCTGCTGTGTCGTGCCACGCCGCTCCAGGTCGGGTCGTGCCCATCTGGGTTGGGTCACGCCCCACTAGGTTGGGCCACGCCACTGGGTCGGGCCTTGCCCTCTCAGGCCGGGTTGTGCCCCTTTGTGTCGGGCCACGCCAGACATCGGGCCGGGCCACACCCGCCACCAGTCCAGGTCACGTTTATTTGATCTGGGTCGACACCCAATGCCGGGTTGGACCTGCCGAACTGGGTCGGACCGAACCTCCAGCCCACTGGGCCTAAGGGGCCGGACCCATATTCTTAAATGCGAATATCTTCACGACCGTGCATCTATTCAACACACCGTCTACGGAAATGGGACCCTCACAATAAGGCAATCCTTTTACGATACTCTAAGTGAGTTTTGGATGACTTTGGAGAAAACATCAAGGTTGGTTCAAAACCGAAACCAACCGGGCCCTCCAAGCGGAAATGCTTATAACATAAGGGTCAGACGTCTGATTGAGGTGCCATCGACTATGATGGATTCCTCTAGATGAGACAGAATTTTTTGCATACTACTCACAGGATACGGATGTGGTTTGAGTATGGCCGGGTTGGATTGTACCCGAAATCCAACCGGGCCCCTGGAATGGAAATGCTAATAACTCATAGACCGGGCCTCCGATTGACGATCTGTCTATTGCGTTGAGACCCATATGACAAGGAGGTCCCATGAGATACTTCCACGTGATACTACGTGACACTTGGAAGTATCGGCCAATAGCTCGTGGAGTGGATCCTCCTGAAGACGAGCGTACGGAGTACAGAGACCTTGTAGCTGGCTGAGACCTGATGACTTCTTTTCCGATTCGTTTCGGAGTGACTTGACTAGCCCAGTGGGGAGTGCTACTATGTAGGGGCGGCGGACCCATGGCGGGTAATTCTACTGTGTAGGGGCGGCATACTCGTGGTACTCGACAGAAGGAGTACCTCTGTAGGCTATCAGGGGGAGCACTATTTTGTAGGGGCAATAGATCCATAGCGGGGATCACTATTGTGTTGGGGCGACAGACTCGCGATACTCGATAGAGGAGGAGTACCTCAGCAGTCTAAGGTTAGTGAGTAGCACCTTAGAGTTGTGACATGAATACTATGATCGATAGAGGAGGAGTTCTCCAGAATCCGTGTTTTCGACATCATGAATAAAAATCCTGGTTTGAGCCGATTCAATGACCTTTGTGTTTTCCTCATGATTGAGATGGGTTACTTCATAACATAGGTATATGTATGGGAATATACCTATGTAAAGGTTATATGTTGAGATATTTCTTTGTGGTTTATCCATTTTGGATTTTGTGAGACCTTGAGGGTCTCGGGGACCCTAATGAGTATCGTTATACTCACCCCTGCACGGGCTATGCATGCACCTCGTTTTGTTTGATGCAGACGAAGAACATCGCTGACTGAGGTAGAGTGTACGAGGACTGGATGGTACCCATGGGTGGAAACCCAGCGTGATGACACACAGACCGGACCGATAGACGTGGAGTGCGGAGGTGAAAATCTATACCTACACTTTAGGTAGGAACCTAGAGGGCGATCCCGGAGCTGCTTCACTATTCAACTGTAGTCTTTCTAGTTGTATTTTTTAGTTGTAGCTATACCTTTCTGTTGGGCATGTATTTCTGGCCCCTTTGTACTTTCAGCACTCTTGTTAAACTGCTTTACTTAGTGTTTTATTCCTCTTATTCTCTGGTTGTGTGAGTTTACATTTTATAAAGGCAATGCATTCCCAGTTGTAGGGATTTATGCCTTTGGTCCTAGTCGCCAGCCTCTGGCCTATGGAAGGCAAGCTTGGGGTATTGACGACACGGGCCTTAGGGGATGGGTCATGACAAATTGGTATTATAGGAGTCAGTTTTACAGCAGAACATAGGACTCTGATATTTTCTTTTCTACGAATAAATAGTGTTAAGCATACAGAGTGTGGTTTTCCATTCATGGAGTCCAATGTTGGTGTGGCGGCCGACATATCCATACACCAGGCCCATGACTACTAATTTCCGACTCAGTGCACAAAAACACTGATTGTGTGTGTTTTTTCAGAAGTTTTCTTTAAGTAAGCTCAAACCAAGTCAGCTTATTATTTTGATTTTGGGGGAAGCTTTCGTTGTGTGAAGGGAGAGAGCTCTTGAGAGTATAATTTTTCTTCTCTGATGAAGAACGGCGACTTCTTCGATGAAGACCACCGCTTCCACCAAGAACGATGATAGAACTTCTTTTCTCTTCTCCACGACAAGTGAGGAGACGTCGTTTCCACCTTGAACACACTTCGACGTCATCTATGAATCCTCACCCCACGACGCCATCATCTGCGATGCCTGACGTACGACATCAATTAACGAGGTAGGAGGGATTATGTTCAATTTTTAATGGATTAAAATTATGCCTCGTTCATCGTTGAATATCATTGTTTTTCTCCGGACTATTGCAATCGCCTAACGCGGAGGTCCCAGACCGAACGAACATGGCCCGATGACCCTCCGCTGGATCTTGATTAATTCTTTTGGAATTGGAGACCAGAGGTGGAACGCAGAAGAGGCCGGTGGCAGAAGGGACGCCATCGCACACGCAAAGAAAATCCCCATATAAGAGAGCCAAGGAGGAGGAAGCATGATGCTGTCATGTTGTGCCTGGGATGAGGAGTCGCGGCCAGGGCAGGCCATGGTGGAGGAAGTCGGTGCCATCGCGCCAGTTGTGCGGAAGGAACCACGACCACTTTGTGGGCCGCTTTCACAGGAGAACCGGCCGGCCTGTCGGCCAGCTAGACGGAGGAAATCTGCGGCGTCAGGAGAGCGCCGTGCTAGAGAACCCGGGGCCTACCCGAGCGGGCCGCTTGATCCCAAGAAGGTCGGCCGGTTCGGCCGGCCGGTTTGGGGGGGGGGGGGCTGCTTGGCGCCGCTAGATCGGGCAGCCAGGGGGCCGTGCTCCCTCTCCATGTAACGCTCGTCCCCTTATGGCTAATCCACGGTGGACCAGGACGTGCCCTGCTGTGTCGTGCCACGCCGCGCTAGGTCGGGTCGTGCCCTTCTGGGTTGGGTCGCGCCCCACTGGGCCGGGCCACGCCACTGGGCTGGGACGTGCCCTCTCGGGCCGGGTCGTGCCCCTTTATGTCGGGCCATGCCAGACTTCGGGCCGGGCCACACCCGCCACCAGTCCAGGTCACGTTTATTTGATCCTGGTCGACACCCCATGCCGGGTTGGACCCCCCGAACTGGGCCGGACCGACCCTCCAGCCCATTGGGCCTAAGGGGCCAGACCCATATGCTTAAATGCGAATATCTTCACGACCGTGCATCTTATCACCACACCGTCTACGGAAATGGGACCCTCGCAATAAGGCGATCCTTTTACGATATTCTAAGTGAGTTTTCGACGACTTTGGAAAAAACGTCCAGGTTGGTTCAAAACCGAAACCAACCAGGCCCTCCAAGCGGAAATGCTTATTACATAAGGATCAGATGTCTGATTGAAGTTCCATTGACTACGATGGATTCCTCTATATGAGACAGGCTTTTTTGCATACTCCACTCAGGATACGGATGTATTTTGAGTATGGCCAGGTTGGATTGTACCCGAAATCCAACCGGGCCCCTGGAATGGAAATGCTAATAACTCATAGAACGAGCCTCCGATTGACAAGCCGTCTATTGAGTTGAGACACCTATGACAAGGAGGTCCCATGAGATACTTCCATGTGATACTACGTGACACTTGGAAGTATCGACCAGTAGCTCATGGAGTGGATCCTCCTGAAGACGAGTGTACGGAGTATGGAGACCTTGTAGCTGGCTGAGACCTGACGACTGCTTTTCCGATTCGTTTCGGAGTGACTTGACTAGCCCAGTGGGGAGCGCTACTATGTAGGGGCGGTGGACCCATGGCAGGTAATGCTACTATGTAGGGGCAGCATACTCGTGGTACTCGACAGAAGGAGTACCTCTGTAGGCTATCAGGGGGAGCGCTATTTTGTAGGGGCAACAGATCCATATCGGGGATCACTATTGTGTTAGGGCAACAGACTCGCGATACTCGATAGAGGAGGAGTACCTCAGCAGTCTAAGGATAGTGAGTAGCACCTTAAAGTTGTGACAGGACTACTATGATCGATAGAGGAGGAGTTCTCCAGAATCTGTGTTTTCGATATCGTGAATAAAAATCCTGGTTTGAGCCGATTCAAGGACCTTTGTGTTTTCCTCACGATTGAGATGGGTTACTTCATAACATAGGTATATGTATGGGCATATACCTAATTAAAGGTTATCTTTTGAGATATTTCTTTGTGGTTTATCCATGTTGGATTTTGTGAGACCTTGAGGGTCTCGGGGTCCCTACTGAGTATCGTTATACTCACCCCTGCACGGGCTATGCCTGTACCTCGTTTTGTTTGATGCAGACGACGAACATCGCTGATTGAGGTAGAGTGTACGAGGACTGGACGGTACCTAGGGGTGGAAACCCAGCGTGATGACACACGGACCAGACCAATAGACATGGAGTGAGGAGGAGATAATCTATACCTACACTTTAGGTAGGAACCTGGAGGGCGATCCCGGAGCTGCTTCGCTATTCAACTGTAGTCTTTTTAGTTGTATTTTTTAGTTGTAGATATACATTTCTGTTGGGCTTGTATTTCCGGCCCCTTTGTACTTTTAGCACACTTGTTAAACTGCTTTACTTAGTGTTTGCTTCCTCTTGTTCTGTAGTTGTGTGAGTTTACATTTTATAAAGGCAATGCATTCCCAGTTATAGAGATTTACGCCTTTGGTCCTAGTCGCCAGCCTCTGGCCTATGGAAGGCGGGCTTGGGGTATTGACGACACGGGCCTTAGGGGATGGGTCATGACAAATTGGTATTAGAGGAGTCAGTTTTACAGCAGAACATAGGACTCTGATATTTTCTTTTCTACGAATAAATAGTGTTAAGCGTACAGAGTGTGGTTTTCCATTCAAGGAGTCCAATGTTGGTGTGGCGGCCGACGTATCCATACACCAGGCCCATGACTACTAATTTCTGACTCAGTGCACAAAAACACTGATTGTGTGTGTGTTTTCAGAAGTTTTCTTAAAGTCAGCTCAAACCAAGTCAGCTCACCAGGTATAGTATTTTACCGTGTCACATATGTTTCATTTAGGATGCCTCCCCAGAGACGACTAGCTAGAGCCCCGAGAGTTGTACGTACTGATAGGCCACCGAGGAACGAGGCCTCATTACATGGCCCTCATCTAGTTGAGGAACTAGTTGAGTCACAAGTGGTACTACCGCCCGTTGGGTCACCGATGCCACCAGCCCTAGTAGTAGGTGATGTACCCAACATGAGCGTGTTGCACAAGTACCAACACTAGAGGCCACCCAGGTTCAAGGGAGAGATGGAACCACAGGCAGCTGAGGATTGGATGGAGGCTATGGTGATATTCTTTAGGATATTAGGGATGCCAGCAGACTTTATGGTGATCCTTGCTGCCAGCCTCCTTCAGGCAGCAGCAGACAGATGGTGGAGCATGATGCTCAAGATCCATGAAGAGGCGACACTTCTATGGGCAGACATCGTGAGAATGTTCTGGGAAGAGTTTTACTAGCCACCCTTCGAGTAGTGCACATACAGGAGGTACTACATCTTCAGCAGGGTATAATGATGGTGGTGAAATAATCAACGAGGTTCACCGACCTCTAGCGCTACTCCACAAACATGGTACGAGACCCATTCTTCCAGGACAGGACCTTTGACCAGGAACTCAGGTGAGATATTAGAGCTTCAGTTGTCTCCCACAGCATCCCGATGCAGATGGGGGTGCTGGAGTGAGCCCTCTTTGTGGATATTTTCCTTGATGATTAATCTCCAATAGCGGGACCTAGCACTAGTCGGCATGCCGCAGAGTCTTCTACATCTAGCAATAGTCAGATGATGCAGAGGACCATGCGGACCAGACCTACAGTTGGTCGACTGCACAACTCAGGTTAGATAGTGCGAGGCACCCAGAGTGGAGACAGATCTAGACTGGAGATGCTGTGTTACTCATGAGGCGGACAGGGTCACATGGGTCATGACAATCTGACCCGCCATGCAGATGATCAACAGATAGATGAAGGACCTCCCAAGTAGAGGAAGAGGTTCGATCGAGGTGTACTGCAAGAAGCCGTAGACTGAGGCAGAGAAGCTGGTACTATAACTGGTGGTGGACGACGCTTCGAGGTGTTTCCACCACCACAAACAAGGAGGTCCTCCCCGACTGCAGGGAATAGGTGGACATGGGAGAGCACATCTTCAAGCAGCTGAAGCATACGACTATGGAGCTCCGGAAGCAGGTGGACAAGAGCGGGACTAGTTCCAGACATGGAGGCTTTTGTTCTTGGTGCTTTTATCTTCCTTGTTGTTGCTATTCGTGGTTGTTATGTGTCTTTGTACCTTGGGCTACAGTGATAAAAGAAACTTTTCATTGTGATGTTTTCATTCCTGCCATTTGTGTGGTTAATTCTATGTGGTTCAGGTTTAAAACCCTTTACATGACCCTCGCATTCGAGATTCCTACTGGAGGAGACCTATTTACCACACACTGATGCCAATAGTGTGACTCGACCCTCGGAGGCGAGAGTAACGGTTGGATCTCTTGGTAGTAGCGTTGAGGCCTTACGGCGTCATCCATGACATGAATTGTACCATTCATTATAGGATTGACTGTAATAGGCAAATGACGTGGTTCATCTAGGGGATGGGACCAGATTACTCTTTTTGGAAAAGGGGAGATCTTAGTAGCTCTTGTAGGACCAGAGATGGATCAAGTTATGATAGAGAAGGTGTAGATCATCTAGGAGCGGATGAAGACTGCATGGAGAAGACAGAAGTCCAATGCTGATAGGAGACGGATACCACTGGAGTTCGTGGATGGTGACCATGTTTTCTTACGTGCCTCATCTCGAAGTGGTTTACAGAGATTTGGTCGGTGCGGAAAGTTATCTCCGCGCTTCATCGGGCTGTTCCGGGTCCTTAGTAGAGTATTCATGGTGTCTTACCGCCAGCCACTTCCACCTCAGTTTCACCAGGTGCATGACGTCTTCCTCGTATCTCATCTGAGAAGACACATGCAAGACCAGTCACACATCATCGACCACGGGGAGCTGGACATCGATGACGGGGCGGCTGTCACAGAGGTTCGAGTGGAGATTGAGGGTCGAAAAGAGCGGGTCCTACATGGATGGTCGATTCCTCTAGTGCACATTCTCTAGCAACACATAAATATCTAGGAGAGCACAAGGGAGTGGGAGGATCATATGCGTGCTCAGTACCTCCTCATTTGTTCCCCTAGTGTGTGTTGTAACATTACGGAGATGTAAATACCAGAAGTGGGAGTAATGTAAAGACCCAGAAAGTTCATGTAATTTTTTTCATAAATAATATGGAATTTTATGAGTCTGTGGCTTCTGACATAACTTGATTCCGAGGCCCGGTGTTCCCGGAATCAATTTCCGATGTTTAGCTCGGGTACGTTCAGTAAACAAACGACTGGGTTTTTCTATCTTTTGAACCGGTGCTGGGAATTGAAATATGAGGGCACCAATTAACTCGCATGGATGATAATTGCTTAAGGGGACCTTTACTGCAATTGTGTTTTAAGAGGGTTGAGAAATAATATTTGTGGAATTAGATTAAAATAAATAAAATTGTTGTAGCACAATTATATTATAAGGATTGTGGTTATATCCTCACAAAGGGTGTGAGAGGTGGGTCCCCCACACACATAACATCCAATGAGAAGATATTATTTTGGTGGGGCCCACATGTGACCTAAACCCTTGAACGTCCCACAACTCTCATAACCTTGCATTAAACTCCCTTGTTTAATGTTGACAACTCTTCCAATATTTATGAGATCTCTACACATTCTCCTCTCAAATTAATTCATCTCAACACCTTAATTAATAAATTTAATCCTCCAATTTATTAATTAAGTGTTTTAATGTTTGAATTTTAAATGTCTTGTGTTAATAAAATAATAGGAGTATCTTTTTATTTTGATTTTGGGGGAATCAATCATTGTTTGAAGGGAGAGAGCTCTTGAGAGAATAGTGTTTCTTCTCCGACGAAGAACTGTGACTTCATTGACAAGGAATGTCGGTTGTAAGAATACAGTTCTTATTTTCGAGGTAAGGGTTTCTTCTTTTAGTTTTTCCTTAAAGTATTTTTGAGAAAATAAGGAAAATGGTGAAAAATCCAAAATTTGGGAAAGTACACGCCGTGTACTTTGGGCCGTGTTGGATGAGTACATGGGGCGTGTGGCCATGTCAGTGATGATTGGTGTAGGGGAAAAATAAACACCGTGTAGTGGTCACCTACACGCCGTGTAGTCATTTGGCAGGCAAATAGTAAGGTGGTGGCCAGTTGTGTGACAGGACACACCGTGTACTTAAGGAGAGATGCCATGTATTCATGTCGGTAGGTGAATAGTGTCACGCTGGCGGGAAGCAGCCAGAGGAACAGTTTAACAATGAAAAGTACAGACTGTGTAATTGGAAGTACACGCCGTGTACATTGTTTTTTCACTTAAAATGGGTAGTAGACTCCACTGTTCACCGGGAAGGCTTAGAATGGGAAGAGTGCTCTGGTGAGGAAGACCGGAGCTTCGGATATCCGCCGAGCGCACGTGAGGAATCCGTTTCTGCCTCAGACGATCTCGTTGGAACCAGACGGGTAAGATATTCCTTCTCCTGGTGTGTCTCTTGTCAATTATTCATCCAGTGGATTTTATTTTCATTTAAGAGAGGTTTTCTTTAACCTTAGATCTACTTCGTTCATGGACAAATCAAGGATCGTCTTTCACGTATCTCGTTCATGGGTGTTTAACGTAGGTGGCTTGGTGTTTATTTTTCGAACTGTTGTGTGTTTGGTGTATTTTAGTGCCATGAACCCATGTTGGGGTGTTGTGTGGCTGAGGTCGTGGCTATTTTCACTACCTATAACTGTATAGGAAAATAAATTAATTTTTAAAATTGTTGTTTGGGGTTAGTGCTTGGATCCAGGACCACCCCAGAGGTGTGTTCCTCTGTTTAGCCGTTTGGCCAGGATACCCGAGGGTATTCCTTTAAAGTAATGATTGTAGAATTGCCTTTAGAGGAATAGATTGTGAATATTTATTTACATTTTGTGCATACCTCGGTTACTTGCGCCTGAGGGTAGTATTTTACTTAGTCGTGGGCGTTGTTTTTCTTACCTCGAGGGCAGTTGTTATCCTATCCTATTGGTAACTTCTTCCATGCCTGTGGGAAGATGATTATGTGCATATGGGAAACACTTCTTACACATGTGGTCAATATCCGTATGCCTATGGAAAGATTCTTGTGTTTGATACTCTTTCCCCGAGGGTGGGGGTTTACGTGTCTGAGGACATTAGCTGTTTACTTAGAATATTCATTGTGGTGATATTTTAAATTTAATTATTAAAAGATATTAAAAATGGAAATATAAATGGTTAAGTTAGTTAATTTTCAGTATTAATTAATTTATTTCATTTTACTACTGCACACTGTTGTTGCGTGCTTTCACACAGTTGGGCACTGTCCTATGGTGGGTGCCTACTAGGAATTTATTTCTCACACCCTGTTTGGGTCAAGATTTTTGTCCCAAACTGATTACGTTTTTTGCAGGTGTAGATTAGGGAAAGGGTCCCTATATAGACACATAATTGCTGTTGGGGTGTCGGAGAGCATGGGGTCGAGCAATAGTTCGCGATGCCGCTGGCTGTTCTATTTTTATTTTCTATACTTTTACTTCAGTTGTAATGTATTGTATTGCAGTGTAACATGTTCTGGATATTTTATAGAATAGTAACATGCTGCATCTTCATATATATATAACTGCTGGATTCCATTTTTGTTTTCAGTTATCCATATTAGTTTCATATACTTTTGCTGCTTCCACGGTGTTTTATGTTTTATTCTTTCTGTTGCGCTACACTTTGACAAGTTAGAGCATAGTTTCCCCACAATCAGACCTGGGCCCCCACTTCTTGTTGGCAGCCTCTGGAGTTTGGGGAAATGCCGTTGAGGTGACGTGGCGAACCGGGTTCGGGGCACCCACTAAGTGGCACCTGGAACCGGGACATTACAATGTGGTATCAGAGGGGTTTCTTTTCTTTAACATAATATTTGGAGCCTTAGTCAGGGATATGAAAGACCGATAATTGGTAATAAGATGTGCTCGGGCATAGCAAACCTGTGTACAGGGAAAATCCAATTTACCTCGTACTGCATTTTTTCTGATTTTTCAATTTACAGTTGATTTGATTTTCACCGAAGGGTGAGACACTTGTAATTGGGATGTTGATATTTTATATATTTGTTCTATTTAGTTTCAACCATATGAGATGAGGGTATGCCATCTCATATATCATTTAGTCACATTATAGAAATCACATGCCATGCATAGTTCAATTCCATGTAGGTTCATTAGAAATTTCATGTTGTTGTGATAGTTGTTGTGCTAGAAAAGAATTTTGTTGTGATATCTACTTGATAAATACCTGCTATGTGATAGGATATTTTTGTATAATCATGTTTATAGAATGAATTCCAAAATTTGGTCTTTGGGGAGTGTGGGCCCTAATTGACCATAATTTGGTGTCTCATTGACTGTTTATTTTGTTATAACATAGATAAGATGTGAAACTTTGATTCGTGGGGAGTATAGGCCCTCACAGATTGGAATTTGACACTTAGGTGTTGTTTTGCAGTGTATTCTGGGTTCCGTGGAAGTTTTGGAGGCATACTGTCCAGAAACCCCAGCATACACACCGTGTAGTACCTTCAACACGTCGTGTATGGTCTTCTGTTTGGGAAGAAAAATAAACTTTTTAAGTACAGGGCGTGTACTCTGAGTACACGCCGTGTAGTCTCTTCCCGTGTCACAGACCGTGTGGGAAGCAACATGTGGTAGGGAAAGACGTGGGGAAAACACGCCATGTAGCTTATGTACACGTCGTGTAGTGTTGACCCGGTGTCCACCGTGTAACTAACTACACGGGCGAAGAAGACCTTAAGACATACACGCCATGTCTACTATAGAACACACCGTGTAGTCTGACCTGGGGACCCGGTCGTGTAACTTACAACACAGGTCATTGTAATCCCTTCGAGTACACATCGTGTGTATATCGAACACACCATGTAGTGTGAGCCGTGTGTCCGGCCATGTAACAAACAACACGGGTCAGAAAAACTCGTCTAGTGCACGCCGTGTACCTGTGGAACACGCTGTGTACCTGTGGAACACGCCGTGTAGTCATGTCCGAGGACCGACTATGTGGAGTTAGCCATGTGGCTAGGGAAAATGGGGTGGTGTACACACTGTGTGCGGGTGTAACACACCGTGTGGTATCAATCCGAGTAGTCGGCCGTGTCACAAGTGACAGGGGCAGTTGGAAAATTACACCATACATGCCATGTAGATGATATACACTCTGTGTACTTTTGTTCAAATGGGATCCATGTGGCTTAGTCATGTAGAAGGACAGGGGTAGGGGAAGGGATGTTCAGTACACGTAGTGTAGTCATTATACACGTCGTGTATTATTGTTTTGAAAATTTTTAATTCCTTCTTCCTCTTGTTCCCTTTTGGGTTTCTTCATTTTCTATCGTTATTAATCTTGAATCTAAGGATTGTTTTTGACCTTGTAGTGTCATGCCGCCTAGAAGACTGCACGTTGTTCGCCAGGATATCGACAACAAGTATACTCTAGAGATGGTGGGCCATGGGATACTAGTGGATCCTTCAGCAGATCCAGATACGACACCAGCTGTTATAACAGACACAGGCACGAAGGCGTATTTCTGTGAAGGCATTATGCGGTTTATGAAAACCTTTTAGGGAGCACCGCCGACTTCCACATCTATGGCCGAGCTGATACGTATCTTCAAGCAGCAGCATCCGCCTAGGTTTTCAAGGGATGGCAGACCGCAGGCTGCAGAGTCTTGGCTGGGGTCGGTGCATACTATTTTCAAGCACCTAAAGACACCTCTCGGGAGGAGGGTCAATCTCGTGACGTATATGGTGCGTGATTATGCCAAGAGGTGGTGGGATGTTACCACCCAGTCAGAGCATCACATGGACATGGTGTGGGAATATTTTCATGTAGTCTTCTATGACAACTTCTTCCTGGAGACGCTGAGGGTAGATTGAGCTCGAGAGTTCATGGACATGCAGCAGGGTGCTATGTCGATGATGGATTATTTTGTTCGCTTTACAGAGCTTCAGCGTATTGCACCCGTTCTGAGGGGTGATGAGACGTTGAGAGCCAGTCGCTTCGAGGATGGTCATCAGTATGACATTCAAGTACTGTTGAATGTTTTCAGGTTTCCTATTGTTCATGCTATTGTGAACTAGGAAATGATTACATAGAGGAACCTGCGGGAATCTAGTGGTGTGGGCCAGGGCGGTTTGGCACTAGTTACTGGTACTATTTTTTCTAGCATGAGGAAGAGACAGATGGACTTCTTTCAGGGTGGCAGTACCAGTTAGAAGAATGCTTCAGGTGGCCAGGTCATGTGCAACCAGTGTGGTAGAGAGGGGCACAAGTGGCCACAGTGTCCACGAGACCCAGTGGAGTGCCGAACATGCGGTAGGATGGGTCATCTACAATGCTTCTATAGGGTGTTTCCAATAGTGGCCAGTGAGAGGTGTTATGTGTAGACTCCACACGCGGGAGTAGGACAAGTGGCTTCTTACCAGTCGGGGAACTGGAATATGTCAGGGCACGTAGGCAGAGATGGTGGTCATGGTTGTGGTAGCCAGACACCAGGATCTCAGAGATAGCTTAGGGTAGCCACGCTGTGTCGTAGGGCCGTGACACTGGTCAGGAATATGTAGTACAATAGACCTAACACGAGCAGGATTCTGAACCTTCTAGAGTCAGAGATACTATTATAGTATCTTCTTTCTTATCTTCAGTACTTTTCGATACGGGTGCTACACATAGTTTCATATTTACGCCCGTTGTGGAGAGCCTTGGGCTCTATGTTTCTACTTCTTCTGATATTATGATTCTAGAAACTCTGTTGGGGACTAGAACGGATATTGTACGTCAGTGCACAGAGTGACCCCTTGAGGTTGGTGTTGGGGAGAATCCTGATTCCTGACCGAAAATTGCTTTCCAAAAATATCATGAGAAACCCGTCGAAATATGGAAGCGATATAAGCAGAATAAATAAATCAACATGCAGGATTTATTAACATGGAAAAACCCTCCCATGTGGAGGATTAAAAAACCACAGGGCAATTCCCAAAATATCTACTATGAATCAGAGAGTACAAAGAATCCAAGTAATGCCCGAGATTGAATTTGTAATAAGAGAGCGTAGAAATATAGTTTAAAAACCACACACCGATATGCCTCTGCCTTCTCTCTGATAAACATCCTACTAACTCCATGTATCCAAAGATCAATCTATGGAAAATTGTCACCCTTCTGTCGACAAAACGTCACTACCTCGAAGATCTTCACCCGAACATGCGTCATCCTCGCACCAGCTTGCGACACCCGAATGATCTCGCCATTATGATGTACCATCGATCTTCAATCGGGACACGCCACCTGGTCACCACTATTAGGACGACTTTCAATACGTTACCCCAATCATCAATTGCGTCGTCGCTGAACTGAACCTATCAAACGCTGACGTGCCATCGTCGTCGTGCCACATGGACCACTGCAAACGCGGCGACCCCTTCCTGGGTCTTTCTTGCCAGCTACATCTTACTGGCACACCCTCTCACTCTAAAATATGTTTCTGATCCTCCTTATATAGACACCAAGTCCATAATCATCAATTAATGTAGTCAATATTTATTATTCCATCCATTAATATCGAGAATTAAATATCCATTAATATTAAGAGAAAATCCTAAATTAATGGTGATATAAATCTCTCCATTAATAATTTTCCTCTCTCGTCAATAAATGTGATAAATCTCAACAATCTCCCCCTTCATAACATTAATGAATGGAATCATCCAACAAACCCAGTTGGAAAGAAAAATGTCAGTATCACACAAACCATCGTCAACTATAGAAAATATGATGACGTCCTTTTTCAATTCTGATAAAAAAATATCAGCTCCCCTTGATAAAAAGAAAATCAAACACCAAAATTTTCCTCACATTTGTATCTTCACCATCCTGATCATCCTGATGAAAAAGACAAGAACCAGAAACATTTGGCTCCCTCGTAATCATGATCGCCAAATAATCTGGATAACCTCCAAGAAAAACTTGCTCCCCCATGCTCAACATCCCCTGAGCCAACATGTGCATCTCCTCTCTCTACCTGCATTAATTTTAAAACTTTATTCTTCTCCATGCATGCATCTGTGATCCTCTTTGAGGCTTCTAAAATCCTCACGTTAAACTGCAAGCACAAACAAACCTCCTCTGATACCACTTGTTGGGGAGAATCCTGATTCCGGACCGAAAATTACATGCCAAAAATATCATGAGAAACCCGTCGACATATGGAAGCGATATAAATAGAATAAATAAATCAGCATTCATGATTTATTTATGTGAAAAAACCCTCCCATGTGAAGGATTAAAAAACCAAGGGGCAATTCCCAAAATATCCACTATGAATCAGAGAGTACAAAGAATCCAGGTAATGCCCGAACATGAATTAGCAATAAGAGAGCATAGAAACCTGTGAGAAAACCACACCCCGATATGCCTCTGCCTTCTCTCTAATAAACATCCTGCTGACGCCATGTATCGGAAGATCAATCTGTGACAAAATATCACCCTTCTGTCGAGAAAACGTCACTACCTCAGAGATCTTCACCCGAACATGCGTCAGCCTCGCACCAGCTTGCGACACCCGAATGATCTCGTAATTATGATGTACCACCAATCTTCAATCAGTAAATGCCACCTGATCACCACTATCAGGAGGACTTTCCATACATGGCCTCGATCATCAATTACGCCGTCGCTGCACCACACCTGCCAAATGCTGACATGCCATCGTCGTCGTGCCACATGGGCCACCGCAAACGTGGCAACCCCTTCCCAGATCTTTCTTGTCAGCTACATCTTACAGGCACACCCTCTAACTCTCAAATATGTTTCTGCATCCTCCTTATATAGACACCAAGTCCATAATCATCAATTAATGCAGTCAAAATTCATTATTCCATCCATTAATATCAAGAATTAAATATCCATTAATGTTGGGAGAAAATCCTCAACTAATGGTGATATAAATCTCTCCATTTATAATTTTCCTCTCTCATCAATAAATGTGATGAATCTCAATAGTTGGTTGGTGTCACGTTCTTTGGGACCTCAATGTCTTAGAGATGACATCTTATGACATCATTCTTGGGATGGACTGGTTGGTTCCCTTTCGAGCCTTTGTGGACTGCTATCATCGCAGGGTGAGTTTCACGTCACCAGAGGGCAGAGAGTTTCTATATAAGGGCGAATGGGATGTTTACGCAAGTCTAGGTGGACTGAAGCATCATGGGAGAGGTGGAGTCACAACCCAGATTGCGAGCTTAAATCTGGATTATCAGGGGACATGTTAGACAGATTTCCCACTAGTGGTTGATCGTTTTAGGTATGTTTTCCCAGATGACTTTTCAGGTCTACCTCTGAAGCGAGAGGTGTATTTCCTTATTGAGCTTGTGCCAGGAGCATCACCGGTGACCATTCCTCCTTATTGGATGGCTACACCTAAGCTTCAAGAGCTCAAGAGATAGTTAGAGGAGTTACATGGAAAGTGTTTTATCCAACCTAGTACTTCTTCGTGGGGTTCTCCCGTCCTTTTTGCGAAGATGTCAGACGGTACCCTCAGACTCTGCGTGGATTATCGGAAGCTAAACCAGTTGACAGTCCAGAACCAATATCCCTTTCCGAGGATAGATGATCCTTTTGATCAACTTCAAGGAGCATGAGTGTTCTCGAATATTGACATGATATCAAGATATCATTAGTTGTGTGTGAGACCATCAGATATACCGCTTACAGCTTTTCGGAGCAGATATGGTCTGTATGAGTACTTGGTTATGCCGTTTGGACTCATGAGTGCACTAGTAGTTTTCATGGATCTGATGAATCGTGTGTTACATCCTTATCTAGATTCTTTGGTGGTAGTATTCTTGGACAACATCTTCATGTACTCTCACACTCGTCCCGACCATTCCACCCATCTTGAGATCGTATTGAGTACACTAAGAGAGCATCGCCTATATGCTAAGCTCTAAAAGTGCCTCTTTTGGATGGACTAGATTCACATCCTGGATCATATCATCTCAGAGGAAACAGTTGCAGTAGACCCAGAGAAGGTTAGTGCAGTAGTTTTCTAGGAGTAGCCTAAGAATGTGTTTGAGAAATGAAGTTTCTTAGGGCTGACTGGTTACTACAGATGCTTCATAAAGGGCTTCTCCTGCATAGCAAATCCCTTGATGAGTTTGACTAAGAAGTGTGTGAATTTTTTTGGTTTGAAGCTTGTGAGATAGCCTTTCAGGACCTGAAAGGAAGGTTGACATCAGCATTAGTCCTAATAATACCAGAGCAAGGTAAAATCTATACAGTTTACTATGATGCATCAGGTATTGGGATGGGAGCAGTGTTGATGCAGGGCGATCGAGTTGTTGCGTATGGGTCTCGGCAGTTGAGGCCACATGAAAGGAATTACCCGATGCATGATCTCGAGATGGCTATAGTTGTATATGTGTTGCGTTGTTGGAGACACTATCTATTGGGGGAACGATTTGTGGTTTTCCCTGACCACAAAATCATCAAGTATATCTTTAATTTGTGTGACATAAATCTGAGGCAGCAAAGGTGGGTCGAATACCTTCATTCCTCCGACTTTTAGCTTACCTACACACCTGGTAAGGGTAATGCAGTAGCTGATGCATTGAGCAAGAAGACTTAGATACAGGATGTGCAGGAGGCCAGGGATGAGTGGCAGCTCATGGCTTTGTTCTCTGAGATTAATTTAGAGGTGCACGACAGTCAGGGGAAAAATTATATTTTTTCTTTACTTGTGACTTCTACCCTCCTGGATAGAGTGACGATGAGATAGCTATCTGATGTAGATGGCCTAGTTCTACGGGAGTCGGTGGAAAGTGAGGACCCTCCTCCTAGTTGGACGATAGGCAGTGACGTGATTCTACGTTTCCATGGACGAGAATGGGTTCCAGGGGATACACGTGAGGAGCTGATGTGGGAGTTTCATTCTTCAGCTTGGGGAGTTCATCCCAGAGTTAAAAAGATGTTCCGTGAATTGAGACGTCAGTACTGGTGGTCGAGTATGATGAGTGATGTAGCTGGTTTTGTGACGAGGTGTTCCACCTGTCAGCAGGTGAAGGTAGAGCATCAGAGGCCAGGCAGACTATTACAGTAGTTACCCATCTCGGAGTTGAAATGGGATGACATCGTGATGGACTTCGTGACGGGGTTTCCGAGGTCACCTAGAGGCAATGATTCCATGTGGGTTGTTGTGGAAAGACTCACGAAGGTATCTCACTTTTTGCCCATCAAGGAGACCTTCAGAGTTGACGAGATCGGGAAGTTGTATATCCGAGAGATTGTACGTATTCATGGGGTCCCTCGTTCTATCGTTTTAGATAGGGACACCCATTTTACGTCTCGATTCTGGCATAGTTTTCAGAGTGCACTGGGTACATAGGTGTTTCTGAGCACAACATACCACCCTCAGACAGATGGTCAGTTAGAGCGTACGATACAGGTGCTAGAGGACATGTTGTGTACTTGTGTCCTAGAGTTTGGGGGATCTTGGGAGAAGCATATACCCCTAGTCGAGTTTTCCTACAATAAATGTTTTCAGGAAACTATTGAGATGCCACCATATGAGGCTTTATATGGTAGGCCATGTCGATCACCATTGTGCTGGTTAGAGGTAGGTGAGGCAACTTTACTGGGACCATGTCTCATGTAGGTGACTTCTGAGAAGGCCCAGTGGATTCAAAAACGGATGGCTACCGCGCAGTATCTTCAGAAGTCTTATGCTGATCACCGCAGACGACCCTTAATGTTCGTGGTCGGGGATCAGGTTTTCTTGCGTGCCTCGCTGAGGCTGGGACACAGGCAGATCAGGAGACATGCTAAACTTTCACTGAGTTTTGTGGGGCCATTTGAGATTCTGGAGAGAGTCGGGCCGGTTTCCTATTGGTTTTAGTTACAACAGCAGTACCGAGCCATGCATGATGTGTTACATGTATCTTCGTTGTGCCACTATCATTCAGACTCGTCATACATCCTTCAGCCCAAGGAGTTTGAGCTTCAGTTAGATGCATCCTTTGAGGAGAATCTGATTTGTATCGTTGATAGGAGCACAAAGGTTCTCTATGGTCATTCAGTTCCACTCGTACGGGTGCTATGGCAACATGGCCATGTACAGGATGAAACCTGGGAGAGGGATACTGACATACGTGCTCAGTGGCTAGAGCTGTTCTAAGCATTATCTTCCCCACCCTTGGGAGGGCAATTCGAAGACAAATCTCTTTAAGGGGGGGAGTTTGTAAGAACTTGGTTCTAATTTTTGAGGTACATGTTTCTTATTTTCATTTTTCGTTAAATTAATTTTGAGAAAACAAAGAAAATGGGGAAAAATCCCAAATTTTGGAATGTACACTCGGTGTACTTTTCCACATGCCGAGTACTTTTGGCCATGTGGGATGAGTACACAGAGCGTGTGACCATGTCGGCAATGAAGGGTGTAGGGGACAAATACATGCCGTGTAGTGGTACCTTACATGCCATGTAGTCAGTCGGCAGGAAAATAGTAAGGTGGCGGCCATCTGTGCGACAGGACATGCCGTGTACTCAAGGAGACACATCGTAGAGTCATGTCGGCAGGTGAACAGTGCCGCGCTGGCGGGAAGCCTCCAGAGGAAGAATTTACAAATGGGAAGTACACGCCTTGTACATGGAATTACACACCATGTACATTGTTTTCTTCGCATAAAATGGGCAGTAGCCTCCCCTATTCATAGGGAAGGCTTAGAATGGGAAGAGGGCTCAGGAGAGGAAGGCTGGAGCTTCAGATATCCGTAAAGCGCACGTCAGGAATCTGTTTCCACCTCGGACAATCTCTTTGGAACCACACGGGTAAGAGATTCATTCTCCTTATGTGTCTATTGTCAATTCTTCCTCTAATGGAAGTTATTTTAGTGTAATTGAGGTTTTCTTTCAAGTCAGATCTACCTTGTTCTTGGACGAATCAAGATCAGCTTTCGCGTATCTCATTCATGGGTGTTTAAGGTAGGTGTCTTGGTGATTATTTTTCCAACCGTTGTGTGTTTTGTGTACTTTAGTGGCCCAAAGCCATTTTGGGGTGTCGTGTGGCTGAGGTCGTGGATATTTTAACTAGCTAGAAATATATAGGTAATTAAATTAAATTGTAAAATTGTTGCTTGGGATCAGTTCTTGGATCCAGGACCACCCCGGGGGTGTGTTCCTATGTTTATCCATTTGGCCAGGATACCCGAGGGTATGCCTTGAAAGATATGATTGTAGCATTTCCTTGAGAGGAATTTCTTGTGAATTATTTTTAGCATGTTGGGCATGGACCTGTTACATGCACCTTAGGGCAGTCTTTTACTTAGTCGTGGGCGTTGTTTTGCTTAGCCCAAGGGCAGTTGTTATCCAAGCCTGTGGGAAACTTCTTCCATGCTTGTGGGTTGATGATTCTGTGCATGTGGGCGTCACTTCTTATGCCTGTGGGAAATATCCATATGCCTATGGGAAGATTCTTTTGTTGGATACTCTTTACCTGAGGGTAGGGGTTTACATGTCTGAGGACATTAGTTGTTTAATTAGAATATTCAATGTGGTGATATTTTAAATTAAAATTTTAAAATATATTAAAAATGGAAATATAAATGGTTAAGTTAGTTACTTTTCAGTACATCTTACTTTATTTCATTTTAATATTTCACACTGTTGTTTAATTTTTTCACATAGTCGGGCACGGTCCTTTGGTGGGTGACTACTGGGAATTTATTTCTCACACCCAGTTTGGGTCATGCTTTTTGGCCCAAAAAGATTACGTTTTTGTAGGTTTAGATGAGGTAAAGGGTCCCTATACAGGTACCTAATTTCTACTAGGGTGTAGGAGAGCATGGGACCGAGGATTGGCTCATGATGCTACTGGCTATTCTATTTTTCTTTTCTGTACTTGTACTTCAGTTGTAATGTATTGTATTGCAGTGTGACATGTTCAGGCTATTTTATAGAATTGTGACATGCTGCATCTTCATATATATAAATGACTGCAGGATTCCATTTTTGTTTTCAGTTATCCATTTCATATTCATATGTTGTTGCTGCTTCCGTTGTGTTTTATTCTTTCCGCTACGCTACACTTTGACAAATGAGGGCATAGTTTCCCCACTATCAGACCTATGCACTCGCTACTAGTCGGCAGCCTCCGCTATTTCAGGAAATGTGTTTGAGGTCACGTGGAGAACTGGGTTCAGGGCACCATTTGAGTGGCACCTAGTACCGGGACGTTACACTGGTTCCATGAAAAACGATGATGCACCTTCCTTTCTCTTCCCCGCGACAAGTGAGAGGATGCCACTTCCTCCTCAGACGCACTCCGACGTCGTCTACGAATCCTCACCCTGCAACTCTGTCTTCCACAATGCCCGACGTATGACATCAATTAACGAGGTAGCTTGGATTATGTTCATTTTTTCATGGATTAAAATTGTGCCTCGTTCATCATTGATAATCTTTGTCTGACTCCGGCCTATTTCAATCACCTAACGCAGAGGGCGCGGGCCAAACGAACATGGCCCGATGACCCTCCGTTGGATGTTTATTAATTCTTTTGGAATCGGCGACCAGAGGGGGAATGCAGAAGAGGCAGGTGGCGCAAGTTCTGCTATCGCACTGGCAAAGAAAATCTGTGTCTAGTGGGTCGCGGTGAAGAAAGCACGACATCATCATGCTATACCGGGGACGAGGAGCCGTGGCTAGGGAAGGTCGTGGCAGAGGAAGTCGGCGTCGTCATGTCGGTTGTGCAGAAGGAACCGCGGCCACTTCGCAGGCCGCTTCGTTAGTAGAATCGGCCGGCTCATCGGTTGGCCGAGCGGAGGAATGTCACGACGCCCGGATGGTGCTGCACTGGAGAACCAGCGACCCGCCCGAGCGGGCCTGTTGCACCTTGAAGTTCGGTTGGTTTGGCCGGCCAGTTAGGGAGGGAGGCATTGCTTGGCGCCGTCGGGTGGCCGCTCCTCCCGACCCCGAACTGGTCGGCCCCTTCCTGCCGAGCTGCCCGGCCGGCCGGCTGGGTAGCTCGGCCGGACGGGCTGCGCTCTGCATGGCCGCATCGCGCCGCGCCAGGTCGGGCCGCGTCATGCTGGGCCGGGTCACGCCCCACTGGGCAGGGTCGCGCCACCGGCCCGGGCCGCACCTGCCTTTGGGCCGGTTTGTGCCTACCACCATGCCAGGTCGTGTTTCATTGTGGTGGGTAGGACCCGCCGTATCGGGTCAGACCGGCCCGCCAGCCCACTGGGCCTAACGGGCCGAGCCCGTATGCTTAAATGCGAATATCATCATGACCGTGTGTCTGATCGACAGACCTTCTATGGCACTGGGACCCTCGTGATGAGGTGGTCCCTTTGCGATACACTATGTGAGTTTTGGATGAATTTGAAAAAATGGATGGGTTGGTTCGAAACCGAAACCAACCGGGCTCTCGGAGCGGAAACAATTATAACCTAAGGACCGGACGTCCGATTGACGTGCCGTCAACTACGATGGATTCCTCTTGATAAGATGGACCTTTTTCATACACCACTAAGGATACAAGTGTCTTTTGAGTATGGATGGTTTTAATTGTACCTGAAATCCAATCGGGACCCTCGAACAGAAATACTAACAACTCACAGACCAGGCATCTGATTGACGCGCCGTCTGTTGCATTGATACCCCTATGACGAGGCAATCCCATGAGATAATTCCACGTTAGACTAAGTGACACTTGGAAGTATCGACCAATAGTTCATGGATCGGATCCTCCCGGAGATGAGCATGTGGAGTACGGAGACCTTGTAGCTGGCTTAGACCTGACGACTGCTTATCCGATTTATTTTAGAGTGACTTGGGTAGCCCAGTGGAGAGCACTAATATGTAGGGAGGCATACCCATGGTGGGGAGCTCTACTGAGTAGGGGTGGAAGACCCTCGGTACTTGACAGAAAGAGTGACTCTGTAGGCTATCAAGGGGAGTGCTACTGTGTAGGGGCGGTAGACCCATGGCGGGGATCACTACTGTGTTGAGGCGATAGACCTGCAGTACTCGATAGAGGAGAAGTACCTCAACTGTCTAAGGTTAGTGAGTATAAACTCAGAGTCGTGACAGGACTACTGCGCTTGACATAGGAGGAGTTCTGTAGAATCCATGTATTCGACATCGTGAATAAAAATCCTAGTTTGAGCTGATTCAATTAACTTTGTGTTTTTCTCATGATTGATATGGGTTACTTGATAAGTTAGGTATATGTATGGGAATATATCTATGTAAAGTTAATCTTTTGAGATCTTCCTTTGAGGTTTATCCTTGTTGGATTTTGTGAGACATTGAGGGTCTCGGTGTCCCTACTGAGTATCGTTATACTCAACCCTACACATGCTATGCCCACACCTCATTGTGTTGGATGTAGACAACGGACATCTCTGACCGAGGTAGAGTGTACGAGGATTGGATGGTACTCGGGGGTGGAAACTTGGCCTAAAGACACATGGAGCGGACCGATAGACGCGAAGTGCTGAGGGGGACATCTGTACCTACCCTTCAGGTAGGAACCTGGAGGACGATCTAGGAGCAGCTTCACTATTCAGCTGTTGTCTTTTCAGTTGTACTTTTCTTTTAGTTGTAGTTGTACCTTTCTGTTGGGCTTCAATTTCCATCCCCTTTGTACATTCATCACACTTGTTAAACTTCTTGAATTAGTGTTTTATTCCACATGTTCTCTGGTTGTGTGAATTTATGTTTTTTGAAGGCAATGCCTTCCCAGTTATAGGGATTTACGCCTTTGTTGGTAGTCTTCAGCCCCTGGCCTATGGATGGCGGGCTTGGGGTAGTTACGACATGGGCCCTGGGGGACGGGTCGTGACAGAACATGTGGAGTTTATCAATATAACACGACTCTAGGTATTTTCATGATGATTTCATATAAATTTTTAATATAATGCATTCAAATATATATAAATATGATTAGAATCAATTTTGGGGGGATTAACACAAACATGATGGTTATAAAAAAGATATAAATTAATGTTGATTGAGTACATTAATTGTTTGGTTGAAATATGGATTCCCAAAAAATGGACTTATGCATACTCATAGTGGAATACACCATGAGAGGACTATTATTACATAATATATAATAATTATAAATTTTATGAGTCTGTTATGTATATAAAAAATTGGTGATAATTTTAATGAAAATATCACAAATACTACATGTGAGATTCTATCCAAACAAACACGTCTTAATATCTTAATTTTTAAAACATATAGTATCACGTAAAAGTATGGTTCCCCTTAATATATTGTGTAAATAAAGTTATTAATATGAGAAATAATATTATTTATCAATTAGCTTCAGAAAAAAGTTTGGTTCCCATGTATTTCCTTATGTTAACAAGTTTTCAATGTTTTCTGTGGGTTACACATACTTGGGATTCCCCAAGGGTTGGTATTCCAGAGGAATGAGTTGATATAAGCCATATGATTAATAAATAGTTATCAACTCGGTCATAAATGAATTATAACTATTTTAATTGGGATAAATACTACACTAAATAACTAATGTAATTATTTCCATTCCAATGTGGGGTCATTTCATAGTTATATGTTGATCATGACCCACTAAAATGATATAAAGTTGTCGTCATCATTTTTAGTGGGATCACATTCATTAAATGTCATTAATGTATAGATATAAGAACATGAAAATCCTTTTATAAAAACAATGTTTATAGTTAATTTCATCATCACTATCAGAATAAAAATATAATTTAATCCTTAAAATTTGATGAATAGTATAAAAACATCGTAAGACATGAATATTACGAAAGAGGAATCTTATATGTGTTATAATTGTTCATTCTTGAGTATTCAAAAGATAGAGATTTTGGAAATGTGATCCAATATTCATATGTAAACATTGAATGATTAATTTAATGGTTTAATGATAGTTTTTTATAATTGAACTAATGAATTTTATAGTACCATGTCCTCAATAATATTCGGTATTAAAATAATTGTCAATTTGATTTAATATTATAAGGATGTGGAGAGATGGAAGAAATACTATAAATAATGTTCTGGTAATGAAATTTATCATATTGTAATTGACCAAAATGAAATGGAAATATGATTGAGTTGAAGAAATTATTACACCAATTTATAATAAATATGATAATAAATGAACTAGGAAAATGAAGAATATATTTTGGGACTACATAGATAATATAACGTGGTATATATTCAATACTAGAAGTGTAAATCAATCAAAGTACAATAATATTTCACCAAGAAAAAATTTATGCAAATTTTAAAGCTAAAGGTATTATCTAATGGGGGTAATGATTCCATTTGTTGGGATTATCTTGAATACCATAAGGGGTATGTGAACGACATTATTTATTCATGATAGGAATTAATTTTATAAAATTTTATCCTTTGATGTTTAAGGGTATGTGATACTATATAATTTTTTTACAATTATTGTAAATATACATGAGTAAAAAACCATTACTGATTTTAAAAGATATTATAGTTTTAAACCACATGATGAGAATAATTATTTCCATAATATAAATTAGAATGAAAAGAAATTATTCATGCTTGGATGTATCACAATAAATGATATTTATCTTCATATCACATCTATTTAATGATAATAACTATTAAGATAAATTTTTTATGAAAAATATAAAATGATTAATTTACATTATTTTTTTATGATTCATTTGTTTTTGTAACATGTTTGTTGAATAAAATGTTTATTAATGTGTTTTATGTAGTATAAATGCTTTATCCTATTATTATTTAAAAAATGCAAGAATTTTATTCCACTCAATATATTTGTATTATAATTAATAAAATCTTTTTTTTCAATAAGATACTATAAAAACATACAATTCCATATAATATATAGAACAATAATTTAACTATTATATTTTCATACTAAAAGGAAATTTGTATTATTTTATAAAACAGAAATTATTTTGTGTTGTGTCGTAGAATGATATATCAAGGATAATATAATTTGTAAGAAAATAGTGGGATTATGTTTTAACACAGATATATTTAGTGTTAAAAAATAAAAAATTGGTTAGACTTTTGTTTAAGGTATTATTCACATAATATCAAAAAATTTAGGAAATATTATAGTAAATAAAATGTAAATAGTTATATTTTGTTACTATGATAATGTGACTATCACTATTATCTAAAGGATTATACTAGGCATTTTTAATAATTAATTTTTCACATAATATCAAAAATTAATAGGATATGTGATGATAAATATTTATATAGAGTTATATTTTTTATCCTGTGAATGTGAATTTAACATTATGTCCTAAAATATTTTGTACGATATGAATGTAATGGAAATGTAAATATTTTTATTTAGCTACAGTAATAATATGAATATCATAGTTACCCCATATCATTTACAAATTTGACTTCACTTTATTTCTTGAATGGTTGATAGAACAATGATATGTATAGATTTAAATGGTTACATTTCTTCACTATAATCAATTGAAAGTGAATTTATCCTAAATGATTCTGGGATATTATCCAAAAACATATAAAGGGTTACGTTGACCTTTTGGAGAATGATTTAGGGAATAATTTCACTATCAAAGATGATGTTAATAATAGAAAGGGATCTATACACACACAAAAATATAAAATTATAATTATTGATTTAAGGGTGTTATGAAGATTGAATATAGGTTAAATGTGATGAACATAAAAAATATTATTATATAAGTATAACCAATATTCAGATGAGATTACTTCGCAAATTTTACTCACTAAGAGGTTAAGGTGATATTTTATCAGATTATCACATGAGGATGTGGCTGGAATAAAATATGGTTGTAATGTTCAAAAATAACTATTTCAATAACAACATAAGATATATTTTTTGTCCCTATGTATTTAATACTTGGTATATTTATGTAACACCAATTAATCTATCATTTGTTTATAATAATGGAAAACTCAATTTATCATTTATTTTTGTGGGATGCATCTTTACATTACAAGATTTTTCAGCTGATATATATCATCAAAAAGTAAACAAAAATTGGTCCCTAATCAATGATCATAATCATGTATTATATTTTGTGATGATATGATAATATTAATTTGAATGGATTCATATACCCTGTATTAAGGGTTTTATACGAGATGGAAAGAAAAACTTCATGACATAATAAATAGATACTTATTACATTGAATAATCTATGAACATTTATAACATTTAATTTCAATAGTAAAAGATATACATAGGGGTGTATGTGTATTATAAACCCTTCTTAACTAATACTGGTGAGTTAAATATCATGGGAACCGTTAAACATTAATATCCTATAGAAAAAAGTCAACATTTGAACCAAGCCAATAAGGTGGGTGTAATGTAGGTAATTGATCCTATTGTCTGTTAGTGTGAAACCAATTTGGTATTTTTTTTCAAATGTATGAATAGGTAAGATATATGTATCAAAATATAATTAGAATGAGGAAATAGAATTATATTATTAGTTGAAACACTAGGGGTGTGTTTGGCTATTCGGATGAGGGAAATGTGGAATACTAATCTATTAAATGAAATAAATTATTCTTATTCAATGTGTTGGCCTATTTATTCATAATGATTATGAAAATATGTGCTGGATATAATAGATTAAAATTTTACATGTCATTACATCACTCAATGTCAGGGAAAAAATAATGTATATGTATTATTATTATTCATATGATTCATCTTGTGGTGGATATGTTCATTTTGAGAGATAGGTATGATTGATGGAATTCAAACTAGACCCCTTAGCAGCGTGAGTTGAACTGTCTGTTTACATGATGCTAGTCTTTGTATGAAATTGTGAAATATAGATTTCATATTTCTAATATGCTTATAAGGCATGTACGGTTTCACAATTAGGCATATGTTCAAGGATTATGTTTTTGTGAAAAAATGTATTTCAAAATGAAGGGAGAATGATGAAATTCTATAGAAAAGGTTTTTTGGATGGATACACAAAGAGGTGAGATGTTTTCACTTTATCCATAATGATTTTAGGGTATATGGGTGTTTTTTTAATACACATATAAATAATATATGGAATATTTAAAATATGACGATTAATCATATATGAATTATTGTTAATAATAATATATTATGAGTGAATGAAATTGATTGAATAGTCATTTAATAAGATTAAATAAATTAATTAGAAATGGAATAAACATATATGAAGACATTAAAAATGGAAGATGTGTTCCATTAAATGAAACACATCATGGGTAGTTATATAAAGGGTTGTGATCCCTCCAATTTTCAATAACTTATTATCTACAAGACCCTCAAAAATATATTCCATATTACAGGCTATTCATCTTCAATGTTTAAGAATATTGAACCTCTTCACGTCTACGAGAGTTATCCAATTGAGATTTGGATCTATAGGTTGATGATATTTGTTGGTGGATGTAAGAAGTTTCTTCCTACTCCATTGATATTCGTCATTAAAACTCATTCAAAATTATTTTATTGGTTCTCCATGTATGTTAATTATATTTTTCATTTATTATGATTTGATTCCATCAATGATAGGTCATTTATTTTTTTCAACCAATTCCATTTCTATATGATGGATAATGAATCACAATCACTTGCACTTACTTCTTATCTTTGATAGTTTTTTATAGAATAATAATTTATAATTTTAAAGTCTTATGAATACATAAAACAATTTTAAATATATCTAGTTTTGATCATCATTATACCATGTGTATATTTGAGATACAATAGTTACATATCCTAATTTCTTGTAGATTATTTCTAAGATTCCATGATTAATATAATAAAAGTTCAAGATAACTCCATGTAGTAAAAAATAATTGTGGATTAGAGGAATAAATCAATTAATTTTTTGATAATAGGTATCTTTTGTTTTTTTTCATTATGGTATATGAAAATTAGTTTTACATATACTAGTAAGATATAATGAGGTTAATTTAGCCACTTGATATGGTCTATTAGGTTGGAAATGGGTAATATATGTTAAAACATCATCTTTGTTTGAGAGTGTCAATGGAATATTCATTATTATTATTTGATAATGTATGTGTATGATCTATATCATGGGATCATTTGAGAAATATTTTTTTAGGTCAATATAAAATCATTATTTCAAATATATTCAAAAAATATATATAATCATGATAAGGTTTATCATTGGAATTAAATTTCATTAGTGAATATTATTGGTATATATGGTGGTGTAGTTGTGTGTACCTTTGAGAATAATTCCAACACAATAATAAAATTTCTTGAGTTTTTTAATTTTTTGACAAATATTTTAATTTATAATTACTAATAATAGTTGGGGTGATGATGGTGATGATGTTAGTGATGTAATAAATGAATTGTTTATGCAATTTTGAGTTTATTTTTTTTATTAATATAAGGTTTTTATGGTATGCGTAATATAAAGTTAATAGTGTAATTACCTTGGTGTTTTTTTAGATTTATATGTAGTTATTTTCATTTCATATATTTTGATCAATCAGGTAATCCTTATAATATAACGGACGCCATATTTATATCATTCCCAGGAAGTAGAATATGTAATGTGGTTTTTACCACCGCATATTTTTATTATTATTATCATAGTAGTTTTATTAATATATTTCATGAAGCCTCCCAATTAGTTATTATATAGAGTGACATTCTCCAACTTCATTTTCCATCATTTACGAGACTTATGGGGTGATGTTTGAAGAGACTCTAAAAATTATTTACTTTAACGGGGTGGTGTATAATGAAATGAATTTATCAAGATTTAGACTTTTGGTGTTTATTTTTATTTCTAGGTTTTATATTTTGGATTCCTTCCTTCTAAATTTCATCTTTGAGATTGAAAATATTATTTTAGTGATTTTATAGATTTTGAAAGGGATACCAGTAATTCATCTAATCGGATATTAACATTGAGTGTTTTATGTCATATATTTTTTGGAAGGGATAAGCTTCATTGACATTATTTTAATATAAATTATATACCATTTATGGTTCCAGTATGATCTTTCCCATTTAATTCATATTGAATTTTTCAATTCTAAATGTTTTCTTGTAAATGGTATATTTTTGGAAAGTTGAAAGCTAGTTAATTAGAATATATTACATGTAGATATGATATAGATGTGTTCAAAAGATATCATTTATTAATTTGGTTCATGGATGTTTTCTATTATTTTATCATATTTGTGATTAAATATTCCAAAAATATCTAGTTTATAGTTGTTTTGTATGCCAGAATTTGATGATCAAATTTTCATAATCAAATACATTTGGACCATTCTCCAAAATTTTATTCATTCCTCTAGACATGAATGATGTAATATTCATATATATAGGAAATATATTATTCATATGGTATGATTATAAAGGATTATTTATGACAGGATATATTGATCTAGATGATTATTGTATGATGAAACTTTGCATATGTCCTGTTATTTGCGATATAAAAAACCCAACATTCGTGTTCTAGTCGTCGTGATTTCAATAGATAATTTTATTGGGAATTTGGTTTTCAATTATGTATATCAAATTTAAAGAGAGTATAATCCCAATATATACATTTTATAATGTTTCAGGTAAGAGGATTCTGGTTGGTATTTCAAATGGTGGGAAATGGAATGTTAGGTTTTATTTACTATATAGAGTGTATATTGATATGTTATTCCAAGTACATATTGATTATCATATTTAAACATATTATTTTAGAGATTCTTTTTTAATGATTAATGTGATGGGATAATTATATATTATGAGATAATGAATGTTCAATTTTATTTTAGTATTAGGGGTATAACAAAATTTATTGTCTGATTTTACTCATAAAATCCCTATGGCTGGAGTAGTGGATGATTTTGTGTTATTTGTTTTTTATATTAATATTTTTTAATTTATTTTTTTATTTATTGAATTGAATAATTAACAACAAGAATAACCAGAATTATATGGGAAGTGTATGAGTTTCCAAATATCAAGGTACTATGTGTCCTATTATAAAATCATTGATGTTAGCTAATCTCCTCATCCCAGTTGAAAATATGGATAGTTTAATTTGGAGAAAATATTAATATAATAATATTTTAAGCTATAATATACCTTGATGTTTTATATTGGTAGTTGGCTACTAATGTGGAATGAATAATTTATTATTATCCTTATTTTAAAATTGTTTGTTTCGTGAGTCCTATATATTTTATAACTATATGACTGATGGATTGTTCTGTGGTGAATTATAAGTTTGCTTAATAGAATATGAACTCGCTCAATATTGGGTCAATTTTCAATTTATCTTTTGTAATCATGGATATATTAGTATTATTTGATCACATTTGCAGAGATAAAGATGTGTCTTGGATCATAAATGGTCTGTTAAAATTTAATAATAGGTTTCCCCCAATTTATAGACAATTATGAGTTTTTTTGGTGGGGATGATTTATTTTAGTATAGATTTGGTGGAAATTATATTAATATTAGATTATAAGAAAACATTTTTTGAGGTATAATACATATATTACATTTCTATATATTTTTGGTTTATTTTAAATCATTATTATAAGAAAGGATATTTTTTATAGTTTGAGTGGTATGGAATTAATTGATAAATATTAAATGAATTTTCATGATATATTTCATAACATGGTATAGTTTTCCAAACTCATTCCAAATATACATCTCATTTTGATATTATTTATATATGTTCTTTTGAATTATGAGTATAATATACCCTTGGTCTCTACTGCAATCCCCTAGTATATTTGATATAGGATTATTGTGTACATTTTATAATGTCATTGATCAAGGGTTGAATCACATCCTGGTAATGTTTGGAAATTTTTTACTTTTGTTGAAATATATATGATTCACATCATTCCAATGATCCTCATTGGATCAAATGTTAAATATATTTATGTACTATTTCAATTTTTGTTTTTAAAAACATTCCCTTGAATTCACAATAAAACATGTTACATCCTAGGTAAATAAAGAAATATTACATTTTCATATGTGTTAATATTTTTGAATTAAATATTATGTTTACTTTTAAGGGGTTTCTATGTTTGATGGTGTACCCAATACGCATCAACAGGCTTCATTGAAATCTTTTGTTGCCCAGTAATAATATAATAATATTTTTTTAAATAGTATTTAACGCCTAGCCGTTATATTTTAATTTATGTACAGAACTAACTAAAATATTATTATACATGTTTTTTAAATGTTATTACATTTATCCAATAAAATTTAGAGGCTTAAAATGTGAATGAATATAAATTGAAGCATAATTTACATTAAAAGTTTGACTTACTGCCTTTTGATGGTGAACAACCATTAAATCTAATTTTGGACACATTTATATGTTCTATTTGACCAAATATAAATCTTAGTTATAATTGTGAAATCAAAATTCACTTTGGGTAATGTTTTGGTATTTTTTGAAAAAATTCATTTCTTAATGAATATTGAAGAATACTGTATTTTAATTCAGAACTGCTTTTTAATCTTAGTTATTTATATGGTTAGATTATCTTTTTAATTATTCCAAAAGTATAATTAGATTATATTTCTACTATTTAATCTTATTTTGTACATTTTATGTACTTTCACTTTGAAATTGGACTTAAATATGTAACTTTTATCTTTAGACATTATGAATATTAATTTTAGTAAATATTTTATTTATCATTGTTAATACGGTTAATGTGGTAAGTAAGGGTAAAAAAATTTTATTATAATAATATAAAATTACCCTAACATGTTTCTTAATACTATATTTTGATACATATACAACCATGGGTATCCTTGGGACGATTTTGGGTCCCCATAGAGCCCCTTAGGAGTGATAATGACACTTTATATAAATTAATTTACAATAAAGAACCAAATGACATAATGAAATTTCTTTTAGTAAATTAATTTTTACATAGGGTTGTATAATTTATCATTTCGACTAAAAATATTATTTGGAAAGATAAAAATATTTCATACATCATGGTAATTTTTTTATAATTTTTAGACATCATATAAATAAAATGTTTTATGACACTATAATGATGCAGTATTTACCGCATTAATAAATTATTAAAATAAATAAGGTTATAATGATTAAAATATTCTTGAAACTTGTCCAATTCCTATGGGATGAATTTATTTCGACCATAAGTCATATTATCATCAACATTAATATGTTTTGGACCTTCAGAAACCGAAAATAATTATATAATAAAATAATATTTTCACACTTTCTTAATGATATATTCTTCCTCCTTATAATAATCCCTCACCTCTATCCCATTCCTCACAACTCTCAGGCCCCATTGATCGTCCAAAATATTCCAAAATTAGCACTCAAGTTCCATATCCTTCATCTAGAATCCTTACCTTCGGTAGAAGGCACTTCCATAAGTCCTTTGGGTTCAAACCAAATGGATTTTCCCAAATTAAATGTAAGGGTTTATCTTAAATAATTTTCTTTTATTTTACATCTCCAAACCCTAAAATCTTATTATTCAGTTATTTTATAACAACACCAATATCCTAAATATACTAGGTTGTTTTTATGAGATTTATATTTACTACACTTTCACACACCTTCATCTAATGGGTAAAGAACATACTATTTCTGTTGATGGAAAACTACCGCCTCACGAAAGGATGTTTGTTCAATTATCTTATACTGCCTCTCATGGTTGCCATTATGATACAAATATATATATATATGATATATATTATGTTTCTATTTTATTTATGTTTTGGTATTTTCCAATTATATCATTCCTTTATTGTTTCCATTATGTGTAAACACGATAATTTAATTCGAGGTAGTACAGACAATCGCCCCTTCAAAGTGACATGACTCATTAATGCCATATGTGGGTCAAATAAAGGATGAATTTAATGATATTATATATTATTAAATACTATATTTTTAATATACCTTTGTATAATTATGTTTTAATTCCATTAAAATATGAAATATAAATGGAAGTAGCATTCATGCGTACATACGACTTACCGTCTCCATAAACGGGGCATTTTAGTTCTTACCTCTAAATGTTATGTACAATTATAAATACATGAATATACTGGATATATATTATATATATATGGTATTTAAATCCTGAATATCATTCTAGATATAATTTAATTTTGACCACATAAAAAACTTGTAAATATAAGATGTTCATTTTTGACTCAAGTAACAAATATCGACCAAACGACCGTTATTAACATAAATAATTACATAATATTTATAACGTTGTAATAATTTATATAAAAGGAATAATAAACTTGAAAATGTTCTTATGAAAGTATAAGTTAACTTTAGTTTATTATTCAGGATATTAATGAACAAACGGGTCCAGTCGGACATGAGGTAAGGAACTTTTTCTCAATATCCTATCATTGAGGCATTTTTTTATACTGATATTTATTTTATATGGTGTATAAACCCCATTTACATTTACATCTATTCAAAACTAATATTTCTTCTAATAATAGATTTACTAAACAACAAAAAATAATGTTTCTTTTAACATACACGGTGACAACTACCTTTCTGCTGCCACAGGTATCATTTGATCTTTGTCTTCCCTAAGAAGATGTAATGTTTTAAACAGGAATTAAAATACCATTTATTATTTTTAGGTATTTTTGTATTGAAAATGGTTTTTTGATTTATTATTTTAATATCTTGTTCAATATCTTGAAAAGATATATTGGGATTACAATTTGGGGATGTTATCTTTCATTTATGATTATGTTATGTGTTATGATTATATTATAGTCCTTGGGAATTTTTTATATATACGAGTGGTTCCATGATAAACCTAGGTCGGGTGAGCCCATGAAAGATCACTTATGCATTGGGTAACATGACCGAGTTAACCGTGAATGTTTCTCCTAAGAGATTAAGGGAATATACTATGATGGGTATTCCAAAATTAACTCCCTACGAAGTTATGATAGCTACAATGTAAGTATGATATGGATTCCACATGTTACCTTTATGATTTATGTTTTCTAGGTGTTATTCATATATATTATTATTTCATGAGGTATGTTAAAGAGATTTTGTTTGGTATATAATGGTGAAATGTTGTTTTTATTCTTTTTTTTATAAGTCTTACAGATTTTTTATGTTCATACCATGTTTTGAAATGTTTTTCACAGGACCTAAAGATGAATAGGGTCACAGATGGGATCATGGAAATGTCATGCTTTCTAAAACATGGGACTATACATGAGTTTTTTTCAAGAGTTTATTATTTATGAAAAAATGGAAACAAAGTAGAAGTGTCTACATTGTAATTTTTGAGATGTAATGTAATAGTAGTGGCCTAATTCTCTTAAACTCTAAACCTAAAAAGATCATCATTTTGAATTATTAATTTAATTTTAGATTATGAAATGTATAATGTTGGGTCCTTATAGTTGGGATCAGAGGTCAGTTTTTGTTACGTTAGGAGTAAGGGTGTTGTTAAATTAATATCCATTAATTAATTTATGTTAATATTGGAATTATAGAATTTATAGTTTTCAATGTTGCGTCACCTAAGAAATATCTGTGTTCATAATGGTTTTCCGCAGATGAAACAAGGTAGCTATGTTAGGATGACATCAGGAGGGGAACAATCATCCAAATTAGCAAGCTGATATGGTTGGAATCACAACTAAATAGTTTTTTGTAGAGATGGAATAGTTGAATCGGGCTATAAATAGTTCTGGTATCCATGCACAAAAACAGAGAAATCATCCACATAGTAACATGTCAGTAGTTGATAATTTTATGAGGCAACATCCCCCATCATTTAGAGGATCATCTGACCATGTGCTAGCTGAAGGGTGAATTAAATCACTAGTTAAGATTTTTGATGTTATGGGGTGTTCAAAACATCAAAAGGTTAGTATCGCAGTTTACTATTTTGAAAGTTAATTTGAACCGTGGTGGTCAATGGTGAAAAATATCAGGGAAAGTGAAGAGATTTATGCTCTTGATTGAGATGAATTCAATGGTTTGTTTCTTGAGAGATAGTTTCCTATGGTGGTTTGTCTTAGGATTGTAAAACAATTCCTGGAATTGAGGCAGGTGGTTGACACAGTGGCTGCTTATGAAGTCAAATTCACTCGAATGGAAAGGTTTTCTCCAAATTTCATACGATATATTCATAGTAAAATAAACCATTTTAACTTAGGATTAAATCCATAGTATTGAAGGGATTTTTCTTCTCATGAGTTAAAAAGTTATGAAAATATTCTTTAATGTGAGGAGAAGGTGGTAATGGGGTTTTCTGATCATCAAGTCTTCTTTGAAAAAAAAACAGAATAAGTGGTCGAGGAGGTAGGGAAAAGGGTTGAACTCTTCCGAAAAGTCTGATGTTAGGAAACCTAAGTTTACAGTTTGTGAAAATTGTGGTAAAAATCATCCTAGTAATTCCTTTTGAATTATGTTAAGTGCTACAGATGTAGTAAAATGGGACATAAATCTCATAATTGCACTGAAAATGATCATGGTAACGGTAAGAAAAAATCGGATTTATAGTCTATAAAATTTTTTAAGTGTAATGAAATTGGTCATTATGAAACTGAGTGTACAACCAAGAACTCAACTAATTGAAAGCATCCAAACTATAAGTAGAAAGGGGTGGTGAAATCCTTTGAAACTATATCAGTAGATGCTGGGACATCGAATGATGTAGTATCGGGTACACTATTTGTTTGTTTTGATTATGCCAACGTGTTGTTCGATTCAGGGTCTACACATTCATTCATTTCTGAGAAGTTATCTATTAAATTGGGAATTCCATATCAAGATATGAATACTAAACTTACGGTAAAAACCCATAGAGGAAATGATGAGACAAAAAAATTAAAAGAACCTTATATTCCTTGTGTGTGGAAATAATCTACCTAGAAACCATATTGTTTTTCCTCTAGTATATTTTGATATTATTTTGGGAATCGATTGGATTTCAGTTTATCATTCTAATAATGACTGTAGAGCTAATTTGGTTTCTTTTCAGAAATATTTTCAGTTTTTGTACAAGAACAATCCCTTAATTTTTATAACATTCTAGGAGGCTGAGAAAATAGTAAAAGATTGAAATGAATATTACCTTGCACATATTGTTGAAATCAAATGAACCGTTCAGTTTAATGATGTCCTAGTGGTAAATGAGTACCTTGAGGTTTTTTCTAATGAGGTTCCTGGTATTATACCTCATCTGGAAGTTGAATTTTCTGTTTACTTAGTTCTTGATGCTAATCCAATTTCAAAACCCCCTTATCTAATGACTCAAATTTAACTTTTAGAGGTAATGATTCAATTAGAGGATTTATTAGATAATGTTTTCATGTGACCTAGCACATCACAATGGAGACCTCCTATCTTATTTCTTAAAAAGAAAGATGGTTCAATGAGACTTTTCATTGATTATATAGAATTAAATAACATCATTGTTAAGAAAAAGTATCATTTTCCTCATATCGATGATTTTTTTGATCAGCTCAAGAGAGCTCAGTATTTTTTCAGAGATTGAATTGAGTTCGGGGTACCATTAGTTAAAAGTAAAGGAACCAGACATTCTGAAGACTGTGATTCGTACTAGATATGGCCAATATGAATTTTTTATGCCTTTTGGTTTAACCAATTGAACCTACTATATTCATGGATCTTATGAATATAATTTTCCATGAGATTGTGGATAATTTTTTGGTGGTCTTCATTGATAATATTTGGTTTATTCTAATAGTATAGGGGAGCATGAAAGTCATTTAAGGGTTTTCTGGAAAACATTAAATGAAAAGAAACTATATGGGAAATTCAGAATGTTTGATTTTTGGTTACAGAAGGTTCCTTTCCTTGGTCACATTTTTTCCAAAAATGGCATAACTGTTGATCATGTTAAAAAAATTTGTTGTATAATTACCATGACGCACCAATATAGTAGTGATTCATAGTTTTCTTGGTTTGGTAGGTTATTACTGGGAGATTGTTGAAAATGTTGTATAGTTATCCATTCCAATGACTATGTTTACTCGAAAAGGTGTTATGTTAATTTGGACAAAAGAATGTGATGATTGTTTTCAAAATTAAAAAGAAGATTGGTGAATGCTCTAGTTTTGGAAGTACCTTCCTAAAATGGTTAGTTTATTATCTACAGTGATGCTTTTTTGAAAGGAACTGGTTGTTTCTTTATTAATAATAATAATATAATTTCTTATGCTTCACGTCATTTGATACATCATGAGTTAAAGTTCCCTACACATGATTTGGAATTTTCTACCATTGTTTTTGCTTTAAAATTTTGGAGGCATCATTTGTAAGGAGTAAAATTTGAAATATATATTGACCACAAAAGTATGAAGTATATATTAACTCAGAAAGAATTGAAAATGAGATAGAGTAGATGGTTGGAATTAATCACAGATTATGATTTCATGATCCATTACCATCTGGGAAAAAAAATAAAGTGGGTGATGGTTTGGGTCGAAAAAGTAATGCTTCATTAACCCGGAAAATTTGGACCAAGATATTTGGTTTTTGATTTGATGAACATTAGCATTGAAGTTAGTGGTGCAGTAAATTATTAAGTTTTTTTAGGTGTCAGTGAGATCATCTCAATCAGGTAGAATTAAGGAAGCGCATAAGGAATACACTATGTTGCAAAAAATAGTAGAGTTCGTTCTGAAGGGTTTGTTGACTTAATATAATACTAATAATTATTGTGTTTTTAGATTTTGGATGGTATTATGTTGGCCTTATGATTCACAGTTGAAGAATTAGTTGTTATGTGATGCTCATAATTCTCCATTTTTAGTTCATCATGGAAGTACTAAGATGGAAAAAGATCTGTGAATGTATTACTAGTGGGATTGAATTCAAACAGATATTGCTTACTTTACTATGAGGTGTTTGACTTGTCAGCATATTAATGCATAGCTGTAGTTAATAAAAAGGGATGCTTCAGTCTTTACCGGTACCAGCGTAGAAATGGGAAAATATATCAATGGATTTTGTTATGGGATTACCGAAGACATCTCAAGGTAATAATGAAATATGGGTTGTTGTTGATCGATTAAATAAATATTCTAATTTCCTTTTTATTATATAAACATTGTCTCTAGATCAACATTATCGGTTTTATATTAAATAGATATTTTGGTTACATGGTTTTTCCCTCTCCATTGTATCTGATCGTGATCCTAGGTATGCTTCTAACTTTTGGAAAGGCCTTCAGAAGTTGGTGAGTACTGAATTAAATTTTAGTACAGCTTTTTATCCACAATCAAATGGGCAGTTATAACGAAAAAATCATTCCACAAAGGATATTCTACATGCTTGTTCACTATATTACCATGGATGTTTGGACCAACTTCATTCTTTGGTTTAATTTTCATATAATAAATTTTTTCATACCAGTATACAGATGGCTTCATTTGAGGCATTTTATGGAAAGAATTGTCGAACTCCAGCTTTTTGGGATGAAGTTAGAGAAAGGAAGTTGATGGGACTAGAATTGGTAGAAGAGATGACAACAAAGGTCCAGTTGATTCAAAAACACATGAGAAAAGCTCATAGCAGGCAAAAAAGTTATGCAAATAGTCGGAGGAAGGATCATTCCTTTGAAATAGGTTATCATGTCTTTCTCGATGTTTCTCCAGGGAAAAGTGTCATGAGTTTTGGTAAGAAGAGAATGTCGAGTCTAAGGATCATTGGAAATTAAGAAATCATGGATAATTTTTGATCAATTGCATATATAGCGGCATTAACTCCCATTTTTCACAGGTATACAATGTTTTTCATGTTTCAATGTTATTAAAGTATATGACTCTTACATCTCATGTTTTATGTCCAGAGGTATTTCAGTTGGAAGAGAATCTCTCTTATGAAGAACATCCAGTCCAGATTCATGACCATAGAGAGTAAGTGTTGAGGAATATGGTACTTCACCAACTAATGTTTTTGTTGAAAAACCATATTTTAGAATAGGCAATGAAGGAATCTGAAACTTTTATGAGGGATAAATACAACCATTTATTTGATAACTGAATAAAATTGTGAGGATGAAATTTCCAAAAGGGGGGAAGGATGTAACATCCTTGGTAAATAAAGATATATGACATTTTCATATTTATTAATATTTGTGTATTAAATATTTATTTTACATTAAATGGGTTTCTATGTTTGATGGCGTACTCGATAAGCAACAACATGTTTCTTTGAAATCTTACATTTCACAATAATAATATAATATTATTATTTTAAATGATTGTTAATTCATAGCCATTATATTGTAAGTAATGATCCAAACTTACTACAATATTTTTATACATGTTTTATAAATGTTTTAACATTTATCCAATAAAATTTAGTGGCTTAATATGTAAATGAATCTAATTTTAAACATAATTTACTTTAAAAGGTTGATTTACCACCTTTTAATGGAGAAACCTCTTTAAATATAGGTTTGGTGACTTTTAAATTTTCAATTTGACTAAATAAAATTCTTCTTTAGAATCGGGAGATCAAAATTCACTTTGGGTTAAATTTTGGTATTTGTCTTATATAATTCATTTCACAATGAATAATGAAAATATTTTATTGTAATTCAAAAAATCCATTTTATATAATTTACTAATGTGGTTAGATTATATTTTTAATTGATTTTAAAGTATAATTTGATTATATTTCTACGATTTATTTAAATTTTGGTCATTGTATGTAATTTTACTTTGAAATTGAACATAAATAAGTTTCAATCTTTTGATAATTATTATTTCATAAAAACACTCCTATTGTTTTTACTACAAGAATTAATTTTAATTCCATTTCTGCCACTTCAGAGTTTTGAATTTGGAAAAATAGATTCTATATTTGGAATTAGGAGGTCCAAATTGTGTAAATAGATAATGTTTATGTTTAGTCATTATGAATATTTACATCAGTAAATATTTTATTTTCCGTGGTTAAAGTGTAAATTTGGTAAAAAAAGGAAAAAAAATATTATTATAATAATATTAAATTACCATAAAATGTGTCCTAATCCTATTGGTTGATACATATCCGAGCATGGGCATCGTTGGAACAATTTTGGGTCCCCATATAGCTACTTTGGATTGATAATGACACATTATATTAATTAATTTAAAGTAATGACAAAAATGACATAAACAAATATATTTTAGTAAATTAATCTTTTAATAGGGTTATATAAGTTATCATTTAGACTATAAATATCCATTGGAAATATAAAAATATTTCCTACATCATGGTATATTTTTATAATTTTAATTCATCATATAAATAAAATTATATAAGGCAAAATAATGATGCAGTGTTAACCTCATTAATAAATGATTTAAATAAATAAGATTATAATGATTACAATAATATCAAACGGCTACACAATTCATATTGGATGATTTTATTTAGATAGTGAGTAATTTTATCTTCTACTTTAATATGTTTTGAACCTTTAGAACCGAAATTCATTATATAATGAAATAATATTTTCACATTTTCATAAAGAACCCGTCCCCCCCCCCCCCTTATAAAAATCAATCAACTCTATCGAATTCCTCACACCTCTAAAGCCCATTGGATTGTTGTAACAACTTCCCTAATAAAATATAAAGATCCCTCTATTCCACCAAGAAGCCACAACTTAGGTATAAGGCACTTCAATAATTCTTTTTGGTTCAAACCCAAGGGTGTTGCACAAATTAAAGGTAATCGTTCCTCTTAAATTATTTTCTCTTATTTTACTTATCCAACCCCTGAACTCTTTTTATATCTTTATTTTATAAAAAAACCAGTATCCTCAATATATATATATTTTTTGAGAATTATTCAAACTACACTTTCCAAAATCTCCATATAATGAGTAAAAAACATAATGCTTCTATGGATGGAAAACTAACGCCTCACGAAACAATGATTGTTCAATTACCTTATATCACCCCTCATGGTGGCCATTCTAACGGAACTATATTTATATATGATATATATTATCTTTATGTTTTCTTTGTGATTTTTTATTTTCCATTTATAGCATACCATTATGGTTTCCATTATGGGTAAATGCGAGAATTTCATTTGTGGAACTGCAAACTACTGCCCCCATAAAGTGATATGACTCGTTAATGTCGTATGTGGGACATATAAAGGATAGAGTTATTGATATTATATATTATATTATACTGGAATTATAATATATATATTTATAATTTTGTTTTAATTCCACAAAAATACAAAATATTAATGGATGTAGTGTTTATGCGTACATACGACTTACCGTCTCCATGAATGGTGCATTTCATTTCTTACTTATAAATGTTATTTAATATTAACAATACATGTATATACTGGATATATTTGATATATTTGATATCTAAATTATTAATATCATTCTAGATATAATCGAATTTTGACCACATAGATAACTTGAAAATATAAGAGGATCATTTTTGACTCAAATTCCAAATATTGGAAGAATGATAGTTATTAACTTAAATGATTACATAATGTTTATAACATGGTAATAATTGATATAAATGGAATAATAATCATGAAAAAGGTTCTTAATAAAGTATAAATTATATTTAGTTTATTATTCATGAGATTGAATAAGGAACGGATCAAGTCGGACATGAGGTGAGGGACTTCGTCTCAATCCCCCTTCATTGAGGCATATTTTGTATTATAAACAACATTCTTTTATAAGGAGTATAAACACATTTTAATTTTAATTTTATTCAAAAATAAATATTTTCCCTACTTAGAGTTTTACTAAATGAAAAAAAAAAAATTTCTTTTAACTTATGTTGTGACAACGACCTTTCCGACACCGTGAGTATTATTTGATCTTTGGCTTCCTTAACAAGCCATAATGTATTTAAAAGAAATGTAAATGCCACTTAATCTTTTTATGTATATTTCAATTGAAAATGGTTTTTGGATTTATTATTTTAATATCTTGTTCATTATCTTGAAAAGATATATTTTGATTGAAATTTGGGAATGTTATTTTTCATTTATGATTATGTTATGTGTTGTGATTATATTATGGTCCTTGGGCATTGTTTACGTATATAGGTGGTTTCGTGATAATCATAAGCTAGGAGATCCCGAGATAGCTATCCAATGAATTGTGTAACATGACAGAGTTAATAGTTAATTTTTATCTAAGAGATTTTGTTAATATACTAGGATGGGTATTGCAAATGTAACTCCCATCGTAGTTGTGATACTACAATGTAAGTATGATATGGATTCCACAAGTTACCATTATGATTCATGTTTTCTATGTGTTATTAATATATCTTATGATTTCATCTGGTATGTTAAAGAGATTATGTATTGTATGTAATGATAAACTAATTTTTTCTCTCATTGTTTTATAACCTTTACTAATCTTTTTATGCTCATCCCAATTTTAGAAATATTTTTCACAGGGCCTTTAGAAAAATATGGTCGAGGATGGGATCTAGGTAAATTCTTGCTATCTAAAACATGGGACTAGACATGAATCATTTTTTTCAAGAGTTTTTAATTTAATAAAAATTAAAACCAAGTAGAAGTGTCTACCTTGTAATTTTTGAGATGTAATTTAATAGTTATGGACTAATTCTCTAAAACGGTAAACATGATAATATCCTCAATGTGAATTATTCATATAATTGATGATTATGTAATGTATAAGACTGGGTCCTTATAAAACACTTCAAAAAAAATTATAGACTATTTTTACTAATAAATATGGAAGTGATATCAAACATATCATATTTTTATGAAATATTAAATGTCTATATAAAAACACAAGGAATGTATACGAATTTTTTTATTAAAAATAATCACTAAATTTTTAAATGATTATAATAAATATAAATATTTTTAAAATATTTCTTTATTATTTTGAAATGAAATAATTTTTTATAAATTCATAAAATATCATAATTTTTTTTAAAATGTTTCTATGGTTATTTAGCATTAAATGTTAGGGGAACATCTTAACAACTTCATTTGAACATAATATTTTATATTTTTGAAAAATAATAATATTTGAATGATTCATTTTCAACCCACCATCATAAGTGAGATATTAAATTCTTAATTATAGTTTAAATAAGGAAATTATTCTATTTATAATATTTTGTTTTTAAATTTATAACAAAAATTTGAAGGAATTGGAAAAAACATCACTTCTATTTTCAAAAAACATATCATAAGTGGTTAGTTGTCCCTATGGATTAAATATTTATTAATTGAAATTTTCTCATTCCAAAAAACAAATTCCCTTATTTTAGATTATTTATTAAGGCTTATATTTATCAAATATTTTTTAAATACAACTTAAAAACATATATGTTTTATAGGATATATGTAATAATTGTTTAAAACACATTACAAAAAACTCCATCGAAATAAAACTATTATTTAAAAAAATGTTAAACAAACTATATTTTCTTAAGAAATTTCAAATAAATGATGAGGGGTATTTAATGTATCTAATATGTATGAAAAACATATACTTATCGAAAATTTATGATTCATTCATCTATTAGACATTATATTTTTTAAAATGGGAATCTAATTGTTTTTTAAATAGATGATAGATAACATATTATATTAAAAAATGTATATTATATCTAATAACTCCTCTAAATGATCAAATATTATGCCTTGAATGAGTAATTTAAAAAATAATATATAATTTATATTCATCTACAATTAATCATGAATTGGATTTTATACAAAAATTTATATATATAAGGTATTGTCTCAGTATAATTATCATTAGTTTCAAGTTTAATTACTGTTTCACGATTAAATTATGAAAAATTTTCTGACATCTACTTTATATAAATAAATTTTAGAATAATTATTTCAAAAATTGTAACAACATAATTTTCGATTTTAGGAAATGATTTTAATAACTAAGTGGTGGTTATGTTTCCATATTACTATTAGAAATGTGTTTATTATATATTTAATTTATCACATTCTGTTAGGTTATTTAATGGATCAATTATAGAGAAATTATTATAAATTTTGGATAAAAAATATCAGTAATGAAAATTATATAAAAAAATAATATAATTATTGTTTTGTGTTATAAAATTTGGCATACTATTGAATATATAAAATCATGTCTTAAAATTTACTAAGAAATATTTTCTATAATGAATCATTATCTGTAGTAAAAACATATTCTATAATAAAATTTAGGAATTTCATCCAAAAATGATATGTATGATAATTTTTTTCAAATAAAATAAAAAAACCTTAAATTTTTTAATTGTTTAATACATGAAACATGTTATATATATATATATATAATATTTATAATGTTTCATTAATGTTATCCTAATATTTTTTTGAAAAAATTGATATTTATTTTTAAAAACTATTTGTTAATAGGGGTATGTTATAAGTGATGGATTTTGTTTCTTGAATTTTTATTAAATGTTGTGGTAAAAAACTCATTAAAAAAAGATACCATTTATAATTTAATATGTAATTAATAGAATACATTAACTATTTTGACAAGTATTGTTTTAATGTTTTTATAATGATTTCATAGAAACAGACCAAATAATTCGTCCTTTGAAGGTATCCACAGTTTGTTGGAAATTCTAAATGCTTTGTAATTATCTATATTAAATTAATGACAAGTTATATCTTTATAAACAAATGAATATAATAATGGACTATATTCTAACCCTTTTACAATATGAAAATGATTGGAATAAAAAATGCTTCTTATTAGATTGATATAATATATATATATATATGATTATTATTCCTATTATCTGCATGTTAAATAACATGAAAAATATATTATATAAATCATATGAAAAAATAAATACCAAACATTTAAATAATAGTAATTTTACAGTGTAACTTCCCATAGTCATTAACTAATGTTTTTAAACAAAATGATTGATAGAATATGATGAGATTTAATTGTAGTAGTATGTGATATATAATATTTCATTCCATTTCAATTATATCTTTATGGGAAATATACATCTAAAGCACCATATCATATATGGTTATATTGACCATATTAAAGGCTATGATATCTATTTATTTCATATAATTATTCATATATCCCACTGATACTAAAACATCTCAAAAAGTTCATTTACATCACATTTTATCATATCATATAAAATTATTTTATAAAATCATACCAATGACTATTTTTCATATAACTATAAAACTATTTTTTATAATCATTCAAATAAATCTCATAATAATGTAAAACAATTTGTATAAAAATCCGCATTGATAAAATATTATAAGTAACACTATATGCCTTTGGAAAAAATCCTCAAGATGTTATGCTTTAATCCATGAACATCAGATTTATCGGTTAAATTATATAATTGAACTAATATTTTATTGACTTATAATAGAATATATATTAGCATTTTATTTTTTAACATGAAATAAATAATCTTTTTTCATAAAATATAATCATAAATATTGATTTTATAGTAATACAAATAAAATATATATTGATTAATAAAATAACCATTCCTCCTGTAATCATGACATGGTAATATTCTATAATTAATCAAATTATCCTGTCCCTATTAATATAATGAAGATCTAAATAACTTTTCTGAATATTTTATAATATTCCTTGTTTTTTATGGATTCTTTTTTCAACAATTACAAAATTAAAATATTTTCCCTATTATTCTTCAGAATTACCCTAAATACAAAATAATTGTTTTTTTACTTTACCAACATGTAGATTAAAGGATAAAGTATCCAAATTTAATTTCTATTAGTTTTCCATGTTAATATTAATGTTAAATCATAAAATACTTAGAGGTATAATAGACATAATGGGACATATTGATAACTAATTATTGAACATAAATCCTAATTATTCCAAATACCAAATATATTCTCTTATCATTAGTAAATATAGTCTACAATAGGCTCCACCATAAAATTTACATGAATAGTTATTCATAGATCTCGTATATTAATAATTTAAATATTAATGGTAGAACCCATAAATAATTTAATAAATGCAGTACATATATTTTATTCACAATAATTTTGTAACATATATGATATTTATGATGGAAAACACATTTTATATCCATTATCATAAATGTGTCTCTATAAGTCAAAATTTTCATCAATGGTGTATTTTTATGTGGTATTGTTGTGTAGGGGTGATTGATGTGAAAATTATTTCATTTATTGTGTTAGTCCTATGAAAAAATCACCATTATCACATACAAAATCACTCAAACCTAGTTATAATGATCAATTCAAAGAAGGGGTGAACCATATGACATTAATTGAGCCTCCCATATTTGATAAAGACTACCAATTTCTGGAGAGGTACTATCTCTGCATCATTAAAACTATACCTCAATCTGAAAACCATTAATAAAATTTGAAATATAAAAAAACACATCATCAAAAACAAAAAAGGAGGTATTATAGTGGAACATTGTCACTTTATTTTATAGAATTTTTAAAAATTTCAAATTTAATATTATTTTGGATAAATTTATTTTATGAATATATTTTTTATTTATTTCATTAAATTAGATGAATAATGATTAATTAAATTTAAATATTAATATTGTGAAATCTTATATATTTTCTAGTTTTATTAGTTTTAATTTTTTTATCATATCCATCCATAAAGTACACATAATTTTAATGATCTAATTTCCTTAAAAATATATTAAATAAATCAATATTTAATTTGACAACAGTTAACGTTGATTCAATTTTTTATTCACAATTTTTCTACAAAATTGATGAAATGTTTTGTAGTTTCCCGAAAATTTCATCTAACGTTTTTAAATTATAATATCCCAACAATTTCTAGAGTTATCTCATGCTCATTGTAGGTACCTGTTTCATTTTTTTCGATTAATTTTCATTTAGTGTTCACCTTGGGGTGTGTTTGGGTAAAAATTTGTGAAACATTGACGAAATAGGGATGCACATATTTAGCGGATAGTTTTCCCAAACCATGAACCATGGCCTAGGAAACATTGTAGCTTTGGATAGTGGGTATTTTCATGGATGGCATATTATTTTTCAAACTGTGTTCCCTATTAGGATAAACCATTCAATCCCTCTAATAAGAACCTGGTTAAGGAACATTATAAAAAGAAACCATTCATCAAAAGAATCAAAATGTGTGTATCATATTTTAATCCCGTAAAAATTAGATTTTAAATTCCCCAAACACATGAAACTCACAGAAAATGCCCCAAAATCCGAAAAATCTATCTCTCTCCATTATTATGCCTCCTAGATGTTTTATTATCCATCTTTACCACTATTATTTGGGATTCAAAACCCCTTTCAATGATCGAAAACCCTCCATGTAAGTCAATCAAGTCATGTTTGGTTTTCCAATTCTTATTTCATTCTTCTTCCCTCTATTAAGGGCTATTCTTCTTGTTTTGAATATATTAGATCTTGGAATATATATATATATATATATATCCAAAATTGAATAATCATGATTTATTCAACCATTATTTTTTGTTTCCGTTTCAGATCACATTCTACATCATTATGCTTCCCAAATGTTAGGGATTTATATTGGAATGAGTTCTTCTTCAATCATAAGGTAGGTGGTCTATTATTCAACTCTCATAATCATGATTTCAATTATGATTTTCTAATTTTAGAATTTATAGAGTTTATAGAAATTATAATTCTGAAAGTAATTACTTAGTTAAGTTAATTATTTAATTAAGTAATCATGAATTGTATAAATTATTCGTTGAACTAATTTATGAGAATTATTAATGAATAGAAATTATACGATTTGAGGAATTGTTAACTATTGAATTAATTATGAAATATTGATTCTAATTAATTTCATAAATTAATCTTATAATTAATTATCTCATTTTTATATTAATAAATTATATAAATTAATTTTTGATTTAATTTAGCAGAATTGTTGATTTGGTAAATTGTTGATTAAGGATAACTAATTATGGAATTAATTATTTAAATTTGTAATTACAAAATAATTAAAATTAATTGGTGAATTATTTGTCAGAATATTGAGTTGATGTAATGGGATTAATTATTTGGTGAATTAATTAATTGAGTTTTTATGACCAATTAACTAATAGATTAATTGATTGGATTATCATGGTTAATTAATTGTTGAATTAATTAATGTAGTTATTAGGATTAATTATTTATCAAATTAATTAATGTTATATATGTGATATATATGATTTATGTGAGACATGTGATATGTGTTATTGATTGAGAAAATGTGATATGGGATATGAAATAATACTCTAAATATTCACGGGGTCATTTACAAGCGGTTATAGACACATGGAATGCACCCAAATTGTATGGGATATGGAATAATGCTCTAAAAAACCATGATGTGTCACGTAGGGGCAGATGATCCATATACTAATGGGGATCTAAACATAATGATGTATGCCATAAAAATTGGCATTATTATTGGTTCCAAGTAGCAAAATTATGATTTGAAATGAAATTGATAATAAAACCCAATTTTTTAAATGAATTGTGATTTGATAATGTTAAATGGTTTAGAATTTGACATGGGCCAAAATAGGTATTGAGGTTTGGGTGTCCTTTGGAACTCAGGGGGATTGTGTGCTTAAAAAAGAATAAATGACAATGTGATAACTATTTACTTATGCATTCTACTTATTTTTCTATAAAACATCATACACTACATTTGATAGATATTATTATAGACACCATTGGTGGTGGATTACTATGTTGTACGGACACCCTAAAAGGGTTTTTAGTTTGGTACCCGAATATATTTCATTTTCTTATTATATGATAAAGGAAATGTACGTATGTAATATGGATGAGTGGGGAAGGAGAATGGTTTAGGGAACAACACATGGTTTGGGACCCTCTTGGGAGTCATCAATATATTTAATTTTATATATTCATTTTGACACATGGAACATATATCAACATTTCATATTTAAAGGTCATTTTTTGATATTGTATCTCTAATTTTGTTTCATATAATGATATTGGTACTTTTATGTTTTCGGTTATATGTTATTCCGTTATTGTTTATTATGTTTTTCTTTATTTAATTATTTAAAAAATTTGGGTATTTCCTCCCCATAATTGATATTAGACGGTCACTACTAGTTGACAGCCACTGGAATACGAGGATATGTTCCTGAGGTCACATAGTAGTCCGGCTCGGGGAATCAGCTCATGGAACCTTGGTCAAGATGTTACAAAGTGGTAATAGAGTCCATGTTAACATTATTTATTTTATATTACTATTTGGGAAATGTTTATAGGACACTAGAAAGTTTCATTCCTTGGTTATAAGCTCATGTGTGGGAGTTTATAACCCATGTATGGGGTAAATAGAAAGTACCTAGGATGGTATTATTATTATTATTGTTCTCTATTATGGTGGAATATTATTTCACCTTTTGTGATGCATTTTTTTGTGATGTGATTTTGGTTTCTAAAAATAATTGAGATTTTAATCATGGCTTAATAAGGCATAAGAGTTGAGTATTCATGCATCATTATAGGCACATAAGATTATTATGAGTTGCATCATTTGAGAATTTGAAATGGAACATATTTTGGTAATGTTGTTTAACAGGAATTTGTTTTTATATGGTTGTGTTTTTTAAATTAAAATGGTTCCTAGCGTGTCATTGAGAATGTTAAATGATGCAAAGAATTTTCAAAAAAGATATCAAATATAATGTGAGTAATTACACATTATATATCGTTGTCAACTGGTACCTTAGTGTAGGATGGTTAAGGGTAGTGTAAGGACATATGTTTTGTCCATGTGGAGAGGATTAGATTAATGACTAGTTATGACTTATTGTTTTCTACATTATCATAAACATGTCAATTTGTGAACTGTTACCTAAAGTTTGTGTTTGGAATTGTAGAGAAATCCCTATATGATAATTCTTTCTAAGGGGAGGACAAGAGATAATTGTAAGGGATTATCCTAAAGTAGTGGAACTCAAGGCACATATGGAGATTTTTGAGGATGCAAGGGTGAATTTATCAAATAACATCACCAACTGAATGAAATTCATTGAAAGAGACACATGAAAAGTTATGAAAATAATGTCTGATCGGATGATGGTGTTTTAGTTGATGCACCCTCCATATTTTACAAGAGATGGTGGATATAAGGGAGTTGTGTTTGGGATTGAGTCTATCCAGACTATACATTACCACTTGGAAACATATTATGATAAGACAATAAAATTGGATATCTATTTGTAATGTGGTTAGATGTAGTGATGGTGAGACATCTAGACTAGGGATGTACATTTGGAAGAAATGGAGTAAAAGTAAATTCAAAGAAGTTCTTGGAACAGTTTTATCTAGAAACACTAAAATAGGAGAGAGAAGGTGAGTTCATGATATTGACTCAGGGGAATATTTCCATAATGGACTATTCATGATTCTTGACATTTTTGTAGTGTGTTTCTCCAGCATTGGATGGAAATGTTACTATTGAGGAAAAAGGTTTCAAGATGGAATTATATATAAAATTAACTTCTAAGTGATCATCTATAAAGAGACTAATTTTTCATATGTTTTAAATTAGGCTCTCATTTTAGAGGGGAAACTGTAGGAGGATTCTTATGGTGGACATGTGGTTTATTTTAGATGATTTGTATATACATCTTCTTAGGGAAGGAATCATTGTTATGAAAACATTAGCCATAATAGTGGGATGAAAAGTGGCCAGTCATGGGGATAAATTATGCATGACCTTCCCTAAGTTATTTTCCACTATTGTAGTAGGTGGGGACCCATTAATAATGATTTCCTGGACCACTGGCAGAGTAATGAGTTTGAGTAAATATGGGGAATCAACATAAAATCTATAGTAACCTGCAATTGATGGTAAGTGATGGAGGAGCATGATAGAACCGGTGTGAAGGAATGGGGTCTTCCAAAATATATCAGTATGCTATCGTGAGTTAAATTGTCCATGGTTATAGAGGAAGTGAATGTTGTGCTTCCTTTAAATAGGTCCTATATCAGTAGAGTGGTGTATCTTAGGGGTGTTATAGTGCATCACCAGGAAGTGGGGTAGTATATTTACATGACATTCATCATGTACTTGTGGATAGAGTGGCTGGACAATCTACTATGGTACAATTATTGGATCATCTTCATTATCTAGTTCCTTATTTGATTCTAATGCATATGATTACATTATATAAGAAAAAAATGTGAATGTTTTGAGATTGGTAGTTTATTTCATGAATGGTGTGTTTACGATTGATACATATATGGGACTATGATCTAGATACAACTTTTAGTCCGAGGGGTGTTCTCTCAATATCACGAAGTATAATTTTTTATTGGATCTTTATATCCTTGATAAGATATGATCTTACTTGATTTTGGGTAATAAATGTCCAGTCTTATATTGAGAACTCATTGATTTTTACCTTTGGAGAGTTACATTTACTTCTCCTAAGGGTCACTGTTACATTAAATATGGAGAGTTGGATATCCAGGAAGGTCGATCTATGCCAATTTCTAATAAATTGGGAGATCTCATAGCGTAGGAATCAATTATATTGTGGGATGATTGAGATATTGAACCTGATGTCTTCCCACCTATAGTGGACATATTTTGAGTTGTGTTTTTCTGGTTTGACACCTATGAGAGACATGTAGATTACAATTGAACACAATCTAGGTGCTGAGCCAGTTCCCATTCAATGATACATAATGAAAAAAAAAAGAAAAACCATATATTATTAATAATCATGATGAGTTGTATGATAAGGGGATTAGTTGTCCATGTACATCTCCTTGATGTTCACTTATGTTTTTTCCAAAGATGGAAGATGGGTCTCTATAATTGTGTGTTGATGACTGTCTGTTGAACTGGATGATTTTCAAGAACCGGTATCATGTTCTCCATATGAAAATTCTTTTCGACTAGTTAAGAAGAACTTGTGTATAATCCAATATCGACATGAGATCATGGTATTATCAACTATGATTTTGAACATTTGATTTGTTGAGGACATCATTTAGTTGTAGTAATGGAAAACATGAATTTTTATTAATGTTGTTTTGATTGACAAAGGCACATGCGGGGTATATGGAAATGATGAACATTATCTCCCCTCTTTACCTAGATCAATTTTTGGAAGTGTTTGTGGATTATATATTGGTTTACTCTAAGACTTGTAATGACCATTCCAAGAAACTTTACATCATCATACGTAAATTGAGAGAGACTTTTCTATACAATATTCTATCTGTGATTTAGTATTTTATTCATCTGGTAGACATCATGGGTCACATCATCATGGGGGAAGGTGTTTTATTGGACTTAGAAAACATGTTTAGAGTTTTCTTGGGATCGGCATAATAATGTTTTCAATATTCGAATATTTCTATGTTTTGATGGATATTATCATAGGTTTATCCAAGACATTTCGTTATTATCATAACTACGTTCGAGGTTAACCAAATACTTCATAAATCTTGTATGTTTGGAAGCGTGAGAAGAGGCATTCCATAAAATGAAAAATCACATGAAATTAGCATTGACCATGATATTAGACAATACATTTGATAAGCATTCAATGCATTTTTGTACTTCTAATATCTAAATCATATCAATGTTGTTGTTGAAGGATTGATTTTTGGTATATAGGTCTCCAAAAATGGGGCCTCGTGAACTGATGTACCCTATGAATTACATCATGTTTTCTATACAGATTTATGATTTAAATTGTGTGAAACATTATCCACTAGGTTATATGTTTATAGTGTATATAGACCCTAATATATTAACGTATATCTTCTCTCAAGGAGATTTAAATCTCCATCAAAAAAGTTTGGTTAAGTATATTGATTCATTCGATTTTAATCTAAAATATATTCATAGGAAAGTTAATAGTGTGTCTGATTCATTGTTATGGAAAACGTACACTCAAGAAGGTTGGGAGTCTAGTTATTGGTGAAATATGATGGAATTACTAGCTAAAATTAATGTTTTGGTTTTAAAGAATCACTAGTATATGACTGTAATTTAAGTTTCATCATTTTTGGAACATTTGAGATTGATCCATGAAAGTAAGTATGGGGATCCAGAGTTTTTTCCATTGATGTAAATCCTTGATGGCTGGGAGTCTCTATTAGACATGAACATAAATGGAGATCTGATCATATATATCAAGAATATGGTTTTTGTTCTATTTAGCATGCAAGATGATTTGAAATGGAAATTTCATGACTCGAAGTGGGCGGTACATACTTATGTAAAAAATATTTATGATAAAAATGGAAGAATATATGAAGGCTCAGTGGACCAGTCACATTGAATTAGAATCAAACAGATACATGTGAGTGTATCTCCATTACAAGATTTTATAAGGTCGAGATATTATAAGATCCCCAACTTTTCTATATTTTTTCTCAAGCTCATAAGGTACCCCTTTTTACATATATTCACTAATTTTAATTTATTAAATTAGGTTTTGTATGGGTGAAAACTTGAGTAAACTGGAAGAAATAGGGAATTGTATAGTTCATGCACAACTTTTCTAACCAAGCTCTCTGGCCTAGCAGACCATGCAACCCATGATAGTGGGGATTTAAAAAAAATATGCCCAGTTTTTCAAACCATGTACAATTGGTATAAATTTACTCTTAAAGCACATAATTAGGAGAAATTATACACCACAAGAAGCAAATAGTTTCTATGAGATTTTAATACCTTAGAAATTAGATTTTAATTTCTCTAACCTACAGAAGTCACCCTCTTAGACCAAAAAATAAGAAAAATCATTTTCTATATATCATAGATACACCATATAGGATTAAAAGACTTCCCAACCTCCGTTATTCTGTGTTTCCAATCCCATATCAAAGATTGTCACCCCTCCTTGTATGTCAATCCAATCTTTTTTGGTTTTATCATACCTCTTTCTTTCTTCATCCACCATTTTATTGTTGATCATTTTGGATATGTTAGATCTAGATCTTGTATTATAGATATATATCTAAAATTTATTAATCTAAATTTATTATATCTTTATTCAGGGTGTAATATTAGGATTTAATACTACATCATTGTGCGACACAAATATTTGGAATTTTTGTTTATGAGAGTTCTTCATCCAACATGAGGTAGGTGGTCGAATATTGAAATTATATAGTCCTAATTTCAGTTATGTGTATATAATTTAATAATATCTATAGTTTTTTTAATAATTATATTTCCAAATTGAGTTGATTAATTTTTTGATTTAATTATAATGAATAATGGAGTTAATAAATAAAATTTTATTTAATTTATGATGATTATTTACATATTGAAATCACGGAATTTGTGGAATAATTACATGATGAATTATTTATGAAATATTAAGGTTATTTAATTTTATAAATTAATTATTTTATTATTTTTGAAAATTGAAATTATTCAATTAGATATATTAATAATTTAATTATTATGGCATACTGAGAGTTTGTTATCATTAAATTAGAATAATTAATTAATGAATTAATATTTCGTATATTGAATATAAGTAAAGGGATTCACTAATTGGGGAATTAATTAATGGAATTTATGTGACCGATTAATTGATGAATTAATTAAAGGGTTTCATGATTAATTAATTTTTTAATTAATAAAATATGTTTCAATGATTAAATAATTTTTTAATTAATTAATTTGACCTATAGGATAAATGTTATATATGTGAGACATGTGAAGTGTGTTATTGATTTAGAAAAAGAGGTGTGGGACACATATTGATAGTATAAATTCCCATAGGGTCATAGACATGTTATTTAGACCCATGAAATGCACACAAATTATAAGGAATGTGGATAAATTCACCAAATACCAATGATGTGTGAGAAATGGAATAATTGTCCAAAATATAAAGGGCTACTAGAAATGGATATATAAGCCATAAATACTAGCATTGGATTTTGGTTCCAATTTTCCATATTTTTAATTGCAATTAATATATTATTAAGGCATGTTTTTTAAATGGATTTTGAATTGATAATGTGAAATGGTTCAAATTATGACATGGTTAGAAGCCTTTATTTTGGTTTATGTGTCCTAAGGATCTTGTGGGTTTATGTTTTAATATAAAGAATAAATTATAATGTGATAACTCTTTATATATGAATTTTACTTATTTTTGTATACAACTACATACACTCTAATGGATGGATATTGTTTGAGACACTATTGGTGGTGGCCTACAAAGATGTACACATACCCTAATCAGGATTTCTGATCGGTACTATACTAAAAATCACGGTTTCTTGATAGTATAAAGAAAAGGGCCCTGTGTTAGATGGTTGAGTCAGGATAAAGAATGGTTGATATATCCTGATGTGGTTTAGGACCCTCATGGGAGTCTTCAGTGAATTTAATTTTAGGTTTGAATTTTTATACATGGCACATACATTATCATGGAATATTAAAGATTTAGTTTTGATGTGCTATCATTATTTTTTTATCATCTTATGATCTTGGATGTGTTTTGTTTATAGTTACATGTTATTCAGTTATCGTTTCTTACATTTTCTACTAGTGTATTATTCCAATAAAAGTAGGTATAGTATCCCCATGATTGATATTAGACCCTCACCGCTAGTCATCAACCTCTTCTATATAGGGGTTTATACACGAGGTCATGTTGTGGTCTGACTTTTGGCACCAGCTCATAGTACCTAGGCTGGGATGTAACATAGATGGTATCTCAAGATAAAATATTTTGAAAGATGTGATTTTTTATGTGATGGATAGTAATATTATTTTGGAAAAATATGTCAATGGGATTAGAGGCTAAAATTTTCGTTTAGAATGTTTTACATCAGTCTAAACCAATTACATATATTCTATTGCAAATTTATATTTAAATATTTATATATTTCAACATTAACTATTTTATGATAATAAAATTTTAATATATATTCAAAACTAAATTTCAAATATTTTAATTTTGAAATCCACATATTAAAGAAATTTTAATATTGAAATATGGTAAATATATTTTTTTATGAGTATATTAATAACATTTCCCCCATAATGATATATATTTTAAATACATTTAATATTAATTGATGTGTTTATTTTGATGGGTTCTAAATTATTGATAAATTAATTTGAAAATATTGAAAATATTATGAGTAAATTTAAATAATTTTTAAAAATAACATACCTATAAGCCTGATTTTAGAATGTTTTTGGTTTTGAATTTACATAAGAAATATATGTTATTTAATCTGACCAGTTTATTCAAATATCTCATTCTAATGATTTATATACAAAAAAGTATTTATGAAAGAATACATTTTTTTATTTCTAAAATCAAAATTATATTATCATCATTGTCTCTCATTACTAATTTTTAAATGATATATATTTTTTGACAACCATGATAATGTTTTTTTCAAAATCATATAGTAATATATTCTGTGATAGATACACTCTCTCTGTTATAATTTTATGAATAGTATTTAATAATTTAATAAATTACTATGACCATTTGAATCCTATAACTTTTTTTTATTAAATGCTTGAGGCATCCAATGTAAGTGATTCTGAAACATCATGGAAGCATTAACTCGTAGTAAAATAGTCTCAAGATAGCTTATTGAAGCCCCAATAAATTCTTGAATGTTCACATGTGTTTTGAAGGCTATAAAAGTCCCCTTAGTATGGATGTAATCTCATCTCAATAATGATTCCCATCATCAAATATCTATGATATCCAAATATCATCCTTTCCTTAAATCGTTCAAAATTACAAGAGTGTGATCATATTTTAAAATTATATTTAATCCTATGTCATTCAAATTTTCACCATGGGATTCATGTTATCTATTTGATAGAATTGAGATGGGTTTTGAATGAAATTACTTACATCAATCATATAATCATCTTATATTTATTCAATTGCATTACTCACTTCCTTTAAGATGAGGGACTCCATATTCTTATAAAACCTCCAAATGGAAAGGGACTAGTTTTAATTTATTTTTGTTGTTACAACCATTTAAAATATTGTCTATATTTTACATCAATTTAATTCTACAACCAATTTATAATCAAAGGAGTTTTGTAAAATTGTCTACGGTTAAATCCAATGGACTAATAAAATAATCACTCAGTAAAATTACAAAGGATATGTGTGGGTTAATTAATGAACTATAGTATTACTACTTTATCAAATAACGTATTTATTTTAAGATTTCTTATAAGAACATTAATAACCCAATTGTCAACCGTTCATAGTCCTAATCATCCCATTTATGAATCGCACATTCTTATATTCTTTAACTTTTGTAAAAAACATCTATTTTTTAATACGAGATTTATAGTTTGTTTTACTTCATTAAATTTTATTTCATAAATTACTATTATCAATTTAATTATCAAAAAACATTTAAAATTATATATTTATTAATATAAATTGAATATTTATTTTCTTGCGAAATTTTTCTCCCTCTTGAAATGCCCTAAAATACTTTTATTGTGGTTTATAAAAATTAATATAAACAAATTTCTAATTGAATAATGGATAATTAAAAATGGAAACTATTAAGGGAAACTATTAAGGGAACAAATAATATGATAGATGATCTATTATTAATATTTGGAAAACTATTTAGATTTCTTCTATGCATCCTAGAGAATAAATTTCTTAAATTTTTAATCATTTCAAAAACTTTTTTAAGGATCATAAGGATCTTACTGGTACTATTTATAAAATTAAATTATTAGTGAAACTATTTAGGTTTCTAAGAATAAATTCAGAACCCAAAGTCAATATTATCCATGAATCTAAATACATAAATAATATATCGATTGAGGAGTTCAAGGAATATATCATGATGAATGATATAACGATGAAAAGGAATCATAAAAATGAGTAAAATGAGGTAAATAAAAATATAAAGAAAATTTTATTTATGTAATAAATGATAATTCAAAAGGAAGAGAGACTGTGATCTCCCATTATTCATAGAAGATGAAAAAGGTCATGAAAAATAAAAGATCAACTCAATTAATGAAAAATTAAAATCATGAAAAGTAATTCAGTATAATTAGTTGGAAAATATTGGTCTAAATAAAGAAGGATTATCCACTAATTAAGATGATGTGTAAATACTTAGAGTAATGTAAGAATGTGCTTAACATTTCTAAATAGAGTCTTAGTAATGTATCGCCTAATTCATTAGACTAATGAGATGAATGTCGTAAATGTATCATGAAACCTCGCATAAATGGTTATGAATTTATTTCTCCAATTTCTATCTCTCCTCCTCATTCCAACTCAATCATATTCTACAAATTTGTAACCTACTTATGTTATGATGATCATTTTATGCTACATATCAATTTCAAATTTTTTATAATATTTTTGAAAAATTTATGAATCAATAAAAAAATTAAACTTTTTTTAAAATTATTAAAATTTAAATGATGTTGATGATTTGGTTTTATAACTAAAAGATCTACCAATTGTTAAAATTCTGAATCTACAATTGATGATAAAAAAAAAAATATTTTTCAATTTAACTATTTTTATTATTTTTTAAATATTAGCATGTGATATAACATGTAATTATAATCAAATTGTTGATTTTTTTAAACAATATACATTCCTAAAAAATCATGATAGACTACCCTTGTGTATGAAACATCCCAAAATAAAATTTCCAATTATTGAAATAAATTTTGAAATATTGTTAGTGAATGATATGAAAAAAATGATATAAATGGAAGACAAAATATAATTTATCAATCATATCATATTAATAAAAGGAAAAATTCATTGGATTGAAAATTATTTTTTGGATAACTTAAGTGCATCGAATATATGGGTCCCAAAAGAATTAGTCTCTTAATCCTTTTTAGGCTGACAAACTCAAGTGATAACCCATAAAGCTACATTGTATATTCCTAGTTGGTTAATTAATCCTATGTGTGGTGGGACTTTAGAATTTAATCATCCTGATTAATTTCATATATGTTATTTCACATTTAGAGATGATTAAAAAAAGTAAACTCATCATTATTGGTCTGATTGTTATCTCTCATTCTATATTAATTGAAGGTTTTTAGTTAATGTATTATGGTATAATTTTCTATGTATTAGTCAAATTTGTGATAGATGGTTTAAAATAATTTTTTAAAATGTTTCTAAATGTTTTTTGTTATTATAGAATGATTTTATTTATTGTATAAAATTTTCAAAATGATTAAATTGTAGATTTAAAATATCTTTCATGTAAATTTTTTTATTATTTAAGTAATCAGTATAATAAATCATAGATTATTTTATCATTTTTTTTTCATTGTAACTTTCACTCTCTATCACTCTTAATCATAATTGACTATTTCAATATTTATTACGATTTTATTTCAATGTAGAAAATTTTTATGAACCTGGTCAAAAAATAAATAATAAAATAATAATCATTCAAATTTGAAAATGGTTTCGTCCTATAATTCCTTATATCTAGTTCAAATTCATCTTTTTGAAATGATATAATTTTCTTATATCACAGGTAAATATTTAATTTTTTTTAAATTTTTGATGACTATACTATATTTACATGGGATTCTAATATAACTCATAAACTTTTGTCTTGTAATGTATTTAAAAAAAATTAATGCAATTTGAAAATGACGAATGGGTTGAATCAGCAAGATGTTCTGGATTATGGAGAGATAATTTCAACCATTTCAGGTCTTAAATCTATTATAATATTGTTGACATTCATTGATATTTTTATTGTCAGACATTTTCAAATAGATCATAAAATTCATTTAATAAATGGTATTATTTATAATATTATTATTTTCTATTAACCACCCAATTTTGAAAATCATAAATTAAAAAATCTCTTTTTTTGAGTAAAATATAAATATTTATGGATTAAAATAATCCCATCACTACTGGTTTAAAAGGCTAAAATAAATCCTTTTTATCAAACTATAAATAAATTAGAAAACTATGATTTCCATTTTTTTCTAAATACAATTTTAAATAAATTAATATTTTCTAAATGTTATAAAATGTATTTTATTTTTATCTCAAATAAAGAAACACTTTGTAATATATTTATTTATTAAATAAATAATGTGTATGAAATGTGTTTTATGGGAGAAATTAAATTCTTATGTGGGTTTATAAAATTCCAAATGTCTGATTTTATTTTTATAATTTAATGTAAATACACTAATAATAATCTGAATAACATTATAATGGATAATAATAATGAAAATTGTACACCCATGAGTACAAATTGTAAGATAATGTGGAATGATTCTTATATATCATTTGGAAATAAGATTTATGGGTGTATTATTGGAAATATACTTCATATTTTTTTGAATCATCCAGAAATAATATTTTCTATATACCTCTATTTTTATTATAAATAAAATCCATTGGAATTACATTTTAAAACTCTCTAACTAATTTTTAGATATATGAAAGGATCCAAAGATATATATTATTTTATATAAAGGAAACATATTTTTAATTGGAAAGTTTTTCTTATAATGATTTTGGAGGATACTAACTATATATAAATTTTTCCAGTAGGACTTTCCACATAGCAGGTAAATCCCTTATCTCATGGAGCAGTAAAATGAAAATATCTACTGATCTTTCTATAGATAAAGAAGAATACATATTTATTGTGAGTTCTTGTACCTAAATTAACTGGAACAACCATACTCTCTTAGTGTTTGGAGTAACATATAATCATGCTCCCATAAAACGTGAAGGAAATCGGGAAATTAAAATCTCTAAAACTCCTATCCAAATTTCTATGACTATTCACATTTATTAAAGACCTATTTTTATATGATATCACAATTAAAAAGATGATATCATTATTCATATTGTTTCCACTAATCATTAACTAGATTGTTTATTTACTAAACCCCCTTCCTCTTGATAGCCTGTACATCATTAAAGGCATGTTTGATATAATTATATTATGATACCAATATCTTAAAATTTTAAATCTTTATAATTTGATAAATTTTTTTGTAAAAATATTTCAATTTAGTCATCAAAAATAAATTGTTTCAGAACTATTTTATCAAAAAAATAATTTTATTTAAAATAATTCAAATTTTTTTTAGAAAACTGAGGGTAATACACCATGAAATACAGTCATTTCTTCATACAAACTCTTCAGCATGATTTTTTAATAGTTTTATCTAGAGGTTATTACCATGAAAAAGGATGGTTTGATTTTTAATGTCACATTCACCATCACCCCGAGTATTCTGTTCTTACGACACACCTAGTTTGACAATCATGAAGAATATGATATATATTATTAAAATAATAATTTCAAAATAAGAATATTGTTTAATTATTTTTAATCGAGTTTATTATATTAAATTTAAGACAATTTTCTGTTGAAATAATTTATTCCCATGTTTAGTTTTGTTTAGTGGATACTCATGTTTATGATGAAATATTTTTGGCTGATATAATATTTTTAATACTAATATTCTCCTAGAAGATACATTATTTTCCTAAATTATTTTATACAAAATATCTTTTACTCATCCGCATTTTTGGAAAAATATAAATTTTTTATTTCTACATGAATATTTAGTTTAATGAATTATTTATCATCAGAATTATTAATAATATAAATTTTTATTATTTTTACTACTTTTCCATAAAAAATCTATCATCACACAAAATAATAAATAATTAAAAATGTTTTTTTAATATTGATATAACTTTTTAAATTTAATTATAGAATTTTAAAATTAAATTAATGTAATTATTTTAAAAGATTTTATTTTTAAATCATGTGTTTTATGATTATAAAAATTTCAAAGTAATTTTTTCCCAATTTTAAATCATTTTGATAAATTTCAAAACGGGAGAGATATTATAAAATTGATATTATAATTTAACATTTATCAAATAGCCAGATATCTTTTAATGGGATCTTTGTTAGTTTTGTTTATTTATAGACTGATAATTTAAATATAGTTTTATTAGCATATATTTTTTCAGAGAATATTTTTTTGTTAATCAAATTTTGAATGACAAGAAACATTTTTAATTTGTTTACAATTAGTTATTAGCTTCTTTATTTTCCCCTCATTTATAGTTATATTTTTTGTTTTTTATGTCATATCATGTCCAATTGTTCATAAAATATTAAATATCTTATTTCAAAACAAAAAAAATCTACATTTAATTTAACTAAAACTATTTTCGAATCAATGGGTTGAGATTATAAATATTATACCGAAGTCAAACTAATGTTTTCTATTTATAGAATATATTAAATAATTTTATTATAGGATATATCAAGATGAAATATCATTATTTTGGTTATTGTTTCATTGTAATGATTGTCAAATTTTATAAATATTATTTAATAGTATGAGAGGATAAAACTACTGATTAAAATGTCAAATATTAATCTGAATGAACAACATCTTATTTATTAAGAATTTATATTTTATTCTTAATATACTAAAAGATTAACTATAGGAGGAAAATAAATTTAAAAATAAAATCCAAATTTTAAAATATTTCTTTAAAAAATATATATTATGGAATGTATAAAATTAAATTAAGGGAAACAAAAAATTTCATAATATATTTGTCAAATTTTATTTTCAAATGAAGATTAACATTAAATATAATTATTATTAAATAATTGAATTGTTTATACTATTTTTAAATTAATGATAAATTATTTCAAACATATTTAATGTCATTTGAGTATATTTAATACATTTTTTTTCAAAATAGAATATCGAAATATAAGAATTCATAATACTTTTTAATTTGGAATTTATAAAATAATTATATATAATATAATTTAATATTTGTATTTTTTGAATACCTAATTCTATTGAATTTTGATAAAATGATGATTTTGTAAAGTTTAAATTCTTGGAAATATTCAACTATAACTCTATTATCATTATTATCTCTTAGTTATTGTTTTAGATTGATATTTTTTATTCTATCACAATGATATTTTCAAATGTTTAATTCAAAAAACCAAATATTATATAAAACAATCACTATCACTCTATCTCAATGAGTAATGTAATTTTTTTTATTATTTTAATAAAATACTAAAACTTATATAAGTATATAATGTTTTTTTTGAATTTTTTAATGTCTTGAAACAGCTAGTTGTAGTGATAAAAAACATTACTAGAAGTATTAAATGGTCAGAAAAGTCAATAGTCATCTCATTAATGCCCCAGAAATTACCAGAATGATCATGTTTCATTTAAGGGTATAAATAGAAATCCTAAGAGGCTTATAAACTAACCATATCCATTTTTTTCAATGGAAATGCTCTAAGATCACCAAATTTATCTCCTCCTATAAATTTCTTTCAATATTAAGACTGTGGCAGTATTGTAAACATAATTTCACTCTAACAACTTCCTCATTCTCTCCTACTGATTATTCACATATATTTTGGTGAATCAGGACCATGATTAAATGATATTATTTCAAATAATCCACCCACATTCAATTATTTCATCTATTTTGGTGCTCATTATGTTTAATGTGAGGGACTCGTGTTTCTTTAAAAAAAGTAAATGGAAGGGTATTACTTATCTATGAGGTTTCTAGATATAACCAATAAATATTGAGGGTTTCCTAAACTTTTCAATCTTATATTAAATAATTATAAATAAATGTAGGTTTGGTATCTTAGATAACATTAATTCGAAGGAAATAATATAATAAAAACATAATAAGGTGTTGTAAGAGATATATTAGTTCATCAGTTTACTTTATTCCAACAAGTATATAAATTTATTTTTTATAATATTTTTCTTTACCACTTCAAATTAAATTATGATTCTTTCATTCTTCCTTATGCTTAATATTTAAACATATTATTCTCTCATTTTTATATTCATTCACTTTTATAAACATGTACATTTATTCCACCATAAAATCTAGTTTTTTTACTTGTATCAGTTTTAATTTTTTATTTCTAAAAATGGTTTTTATTGTAATGAAAAATTTCGAAAAAGGCTTAAAGTTTTAATAGATTAATTAGTTATTTTTAAAGGGAAATTCACCTTCCCCTATTTCCATTTACCCTGCCTCAACCTATATGAATATGTCTCCATTCTCTCCCAGCTTCTTTTATTAGAATTTATATTACCATGATTATTAAAAATGAATTTGTACTATCCATGCACTACGTACACCCCTCTACATAGATTTTTCCATTATTTCCACTTCTCTATGGTTTATTCTGGAGATTTCATAGTTTTTAAGTGTAGTCAATGTCTATTAATTATTTCCAATTTTAATTTTTTTGACTCATCAATTAATACTTATTCTATATTCCTATATTTTATTAATATATCAACAACATTTTTCGTGATTCTTATTGTCTCATATCTTCTTTATTTTCTCCTTATAAAGTTATAGTTCCTTATGGAGTTTAGATCCCTTTATAGTTCTGTTTTCTAATTTTGGCCACCGCCTCATTATTGATTGCATTGTAATAATATTATAAACATGTACATTAATTTCATATATTATCCACAATTCACCCATTTTTCATCTATTCCAATCAACATTAAACTCTATTTGGATCTGTATTGGGTTTTCCCCATCCTGCCTATAATGGTTATTGACACAAAGATCATTTGGTTACAATTATTACATATATCCTAGGGATTGTTTTTTTAACAAACCAGAGAATGGTTACAAAGTATTGATGTCTACTTGATTACATTATCATAATATACAATGGATCACATCACCATGTATTGATTAGTATATTAGACATGGAAAACTAGATGTATACATAATTTCTATTTTATATTATAAATAAAATATAAAACATAGTAAAAATAATTTAATCAGCATCCTCAAAACATAGTCGTTGATTCCTTAATCACCTTATGGGGAAAGGAAAAAATTACGTGCATCATAAAATATTTGTTAATATTTTCATATAGAAGAACCTCTTATGAGTAAATAATGAAAAATAAATATTGTATGATAAATAATAAAAACCATTTAAACTTATTCATTATCCTATGAATTAAAAGATTATGTGTATATTATCAAGTGTAATAATATCATTAACAACAATAAAATAATTTTCAATGGGAAAATGAAATTTTTTTGAAATCAAGATCTTAGATATCTTAAATTATTATTTTCAAGGCCTTGTTCCTTGAATGATTAATAAAATGGTAGGTATACTCCAAAGATATATTTTATAGTTATAGCCAACTATTTTGGCTCATGATACCTATTGATGCATCTAGGGGATTTCTATACCCAAATGTCACCCATAACTACATTTCTGATTCATTAATCACATAATCAATTATCAATTAAATTCATAATAAATATTATATTTCAATATATATATATTTATATATATATTATTGAATAATATATAATATCATGATTTTCTCAGTCAATCAAATAACATTCACTGTAAATTATAGTATTATAAAATTAAATATGGTTTAGGTAATAAGCATAACCATGTTAAAAATTATTTTGATATAGAAGATAAATGTATTTACCCATGAAATAGTATTAAGAAAAAGTCAATATTTCAATAAAAATTAATGACCACAATGCTATAAAAATATCACAAACGAAAATCAATTTATTAGAAATATAGATTTTTTAAATAAAATCGCCACTTTTGGAGAATATTATAAAATGGAAGTAAAATTTTAATCTATGTTATCAATATTTTTTTCATTGTAAATTAATTGAAAAATAAAACATGAATAAGCTAAATAGTGTAAAATTTTAATGGGGTGTGAAAATCAGTTATCATCATATATTTTAAAAATAAATATTTTATTTACTTTTTTGAAAATATAATATAAAAGTAAATATTTGTAAAACATTAAAATGAATTTTTCAAATCATTGTAAAAATATATAAAAAATAAAATACCTTTAATAAAAAATTTGAGTAAATAAAATGGATAATTATATAATGAACTTGTAAAATATTGAGATCGAAGAAAATTAATCCTGATAAAAAGAGAAATAAGATCATCTTTTCTATTAAACATTTCATTGATAGACTAGTGAGATAGTGAGATAATAATTTAGAGAAAAAAATGAATTTCATTTAATATATATAGGATAATAAAATAGAGGGATATATTGAAGGATATATTACAGTAATCCTTAAATTAGAATATATATAATCACATAAAAAAGATTAAAAAATTAATTATTACACCATTGATAAAAATGAGAATGTCATACATAAAAGTGTTAAAATGAGTTGAAAAATTAATTACCATGATTAAATAATAATTAATTTTATATACATAAAATCCAAAGTATATACCCCTCATAGAATAATCTTGGTTTATTATACCGAATATTTTTTAAGGGAGTGAAATCTACCATGAAATCCTTTTGAAGATTGACACAATGAGGTGATAATTAATCAATGAAGTTATTATGTGTGAAAAATGTATATAAAAAATTATACAATACTAAAAACAAAATAAAATTATAAAGGTAATTTCACATATATTGTTCACATAACATAATCAATTATTTAGTGAAATAGCTTAATGAATTGAAATCGATTTCAGAAATGTGTTACCTCATGTCCATACACACAATGTATTTAATATAACACCATTATAATAAAATAATAATAATAATTTTCTCTCCTATAACATGTTTCAGGTTTATTATATTTTTATTATATCATTTATTTAATTAATTTTAGTGGAATATTTAATTACATAATCATCAATGTATATGCAAGGTTTTCAAAAAATATTGAGTTCATAATTACAAAATTAATATGATAGGTTGACTATGATAAAAGTGTAAATTTTTACTTAATATATAGAATAATATTCTTATCATAATTATTATTTTTTACAAAATATTCAATTTTATAATCACTAATGAAAGGAATAAATTAATAAGAAATCGGATCACTTCATGGGGAAAATATACCACACATATGCACAAGCAATAATACATTTTTAATGGGTTTAAGTGTATTAAGGTATGTAATATATAATATTTATAGAATCATAATTATTTCTGGAACATCATATATAGTCATTAAATTAATCATAATAATTATATTTGTGATATGCTAATGAAGAATTAGACACACTAGTCTATGGAGGTTGTACTCCACATGTATGCAAGAATGATGTTATCATTCACTATTGGATGGAAAATTATATGAATAACATTATACCATTAACATAATAATTAATCGATATATTTTAGAAACTAATTTTATTTTATTGGAATTTTTGGTATAGAATTGAATGATGTGGGAGAAGAACCAAAATAATGATGCTCGGTTGAGATAATTTACTCATCTTTAAAGAACCTCATATGAATATAAATTTAATTACCCAATGGGACAGATTATTTAGAAAAAAACATTTATAATATATATCTTGATGTTAGGAATAGTTTTTATTGGTTTTTGATTAATACGAGTGCGCTAACGGTGTGAGAAAGAGGGGATATGAGGTGCCTATTACGTGTCATGCGGGAGGAACTATTGGAATTACTTTAAGTATAAAAAAGTTGCAAATTAATTTCCATGTTCAAGTGCTAAAAATCAAAATATTTAAAAGATATTTTTATAATGATCATAAATCCTCTCATTAAATAAGTTGTTGAAATTTTTATGTGATTTTTCACCCTTATTTCATAGTTTTAAACCTTCATTAATGCTATATAATGATTATCATGATAAACAGATATTTAAATATTGTGAGTCATGACTATTTATATAAATGTAATGCATAAAAATAACTGGAAAATGGTTGGTAATATATTCTATATACATTTCTCTTGTATAATGTTAGTAACATTATGAATTTCAAATAATTTAGTAAAATATTTTTTAACATAAAATACCATTAAATTCATTTTATATAATATTAACATAATTTCAAATAATAAATAAAAATATTTTAATTTAGTTATCATATAATCAATTAAAACAACACTAATAAATTATATTTATCAACACAATTAGTGGAAAACCAAAACCCACTACCAAAATATAATTTTTTATTTTTTTCAAAATAATTCATTAGACTTTTTTAAAGCATTCATAGGAATTGTGTTAGAATTGATTATGCATTTAAGGTAAATACTAAATCACTAAATATTACAGAAACATTACCAAAAAAATATTCATGTTTTAAATAGACATTTATAACCTCTAATAATTTTTTTTCCTATAATAGAATATAAGAGAAATTAACATCAACAGATTTTTATTTTTTATTTTCTAATTTTTTTAAAATATAAATCCTAATATTAAAGTTAAGTTACTTAATGTAACGAATGAGATCTAGTCACTAGATCTAGTCCTAGTCTGCCCCCTAGATACCTGGGCTTCCAACATTTTTATAATAAAAGTTCCAAATGCTATCAAATTACATTAACACATACACACACCAGTTATGGTCATATATATTCCAAACTGTAGCTAAACATTCATTGAGCCATTTTTATAACTCAATAATAAATTTATAATTTTCATAAAACAATTTCATGATCTATAACCAATATTATCACATAAAATCCATCTAAAACCTCTCCTTGAAAACTAAAAGGACTCCAATATCACACCACACCAGAATTCATAGCCATAAAACCATTTAATAAAACTATTTGAGGAATCAAAAAACTACCCCAATTGGCACAACATGAAATAACCTAAAAACAACCATTTTCACACAAAATGCCACATAAAAATCAACCACTCAACAAATTTCATAGACAAATATTTTTTGCACCAAATAGAATTTAATTGGAACATAATAAAAATGTAAATACATCAAGATATATCATTAATGAATTATTACACATGGAATCACCTACCATATACATTGTAAGCCTTAAATATTTACACCACACTTCAACCACACCAATGTCGCAATAGAAGGGATTGAAAATGAACCTAAATCCACAACATTGGACCAAGATACGAAAAATAAAACTACAGGTACAAAAACCTAGTTTTATGACATTTTTATATTCAATAATGAGGGATGAATCACTAATTAAATGGAAGATAAAGAAATGAAAAATCACTTACTTTAGAAATCACGATGCTTACCAATAAAAAACCCCATCAAAAATGACTTCCATTTTAGGTTTAGGGAGATTTAGAGCCTTCCATGGTTTATAGGGTTGAATGGGGGAATACATGGGAAAGATATTATTAAACTTGAAAGGGAAATTGTTTAATTGAAATTTTTTCAATGAGATGGATACTTGTGCACAGTTTGGTTGCATGGTTCTGTAAACTGTTCGGCCAGTTCTGGCCACTCAAAAATTGTCCATTTTCATCCAAATACAATGGGGTTAAAGGGGGATCATATGGGTAAAATATAGGCCATGAAATTTATTTGAATATACCTTAAAAAAAGGTCATGTATGTGATAATTAAACCACCCATGAAAAACATTCCTTCCAAGAAATTCAACCCCAAGTTTTATCTGAAAACAAGAATGAGTTCACTTTCTCAACCCATGACTTAAGATCACAAGTTTCTTTCATATTATTAAAATGTTTTCAATTGACCTAGACCAGTGGAATTGAAATTCCCTAAAGCACCTTCTCATGGGAATCCACTATTCACACTTTCCACTCAAAGACTGATACATCGGGCTCTGTCTCTAATTATTCCCAATTCAATATGTGTGACAGGTCTGGAATTTACTTCTACAATTGGGATAAATGGAATATGATGCGAATATATGTCAATTGAGAGGGAAAATCTATTTTTTATGCCACCTTTTTAATGCACATGGTGATCTCAAAAGGTTTTCCATACGTCAACAATATAATTCCCTACTTTAAAAAATAAGTGTGACTTGGATGAGGTGCGACATTCAAGAATACCTGATCACCCATGAAAAACTCAAGATCACTACACAACTAGACAACATAAGATTTGTGCCAACATTGAGCTATCAATGACTACTTCCTTATCAACTTGACCTTCTCAGATGTCTCTTGCACAAGGCTTGACCCCAACAGTGAGGTCTCACCTACCACATCCCAACAATAGGGGGCTGATATGGTCGACCATAGAGCCCCTCAAAAAGGAGAACATGGAATTGAGGATTGGGAACTGTTATTATATTAAAACATTACTAATACCAAATGGAAATCATGTGAACCTATAAATTCTAAAACACATGAACGAAGCATGTCCCCCAAAAATTGATTCGGCTGCTCAGTCTAATTGTTTGTTTGAGGATAGTATGTCATTTTGATATTAATATGATACCCCATGGGCTTCTGATGGGTTCCCAAAATATGAGAAGTGGGACAGGGGTCCCTATATTAGAAAACTCAACATGGAACACCATAGATCCTTTCCACCACCAAAAGCTACAATCTGACCAACTCATCCACTTTAGTTGTATCTCTGATCGTAATTAAGTCGGCTTATTTGGTCAGATGATAAATCACTACCCATATGGAATTTATACCCTGAGGAGTTTGAGGCAAGCCAAAAATGAAAATCAGGGTGACCATTCCCACTTCTAGGTAAGAATGATTAATGGTTGGAGAAATCTAAAGCATCTCTCATGCTCTGATTTTACCTGCTGACACATGTATCTTGTTGATTAGAAGTCCATTATGTCTCATCTCATACCCAGAAACATTAATAATTGACAAACATCATAATAAATTTTCATAGCACCTGGATAAATGACCCACTGATATTAGAGGCTATCCTGAATCACCCCCATCTCAGAGATATTGGTACTAATGAATGTCCCTTGAAGCACAATATAACCATGGGAGAAGAAGACCAATCAGATGACATCTTCTCAGAATGAAAAAATACATCGACTACTGACAAAGTTCCTCATTAGGTTGATCCTACTAAATCGACTATAAGTGATAATGGTCACCTGAACAATTTCAAATAATTAACCTCCACTATGCACCTTGGTCTACACATACTTATGAGAAAAGTGTCCCATCAGAGTCCATCGATCACTAGACCTCCTAAAATCCTGAACTAGAACTCTTCTACTCCATGTGTCTTCCACCATCTTACCATTTTCTAGGTTATAGACAATATCAATGTCGAACCCTTTCAAGAACTCTATCCAATGGAGTTACATCAGATTAAGATCATTCTATGAGAAAATTTATGGTAGGATATTGTTATCAGAGATGACTAGAAACTTCTCCCAAATGAGATAGTTACACTATGTATTTAGAGAATGCATCACCACTGCTAATACTAAGTCATGGGTTGGGTAATTATTTTCATTTGGTTTAAATTGGAGAGAGCCATACGCCACCACGTGATCACCCTATTTGAGAACACACCCGAGACCCATACCTAAAACGTTTAAATACACCACATACCCCTATCAAGACTCATGCATGATCAACACATGGGTGGTAGTCATCCACCACATCAGCTCCATGAAAGATTCATAAGATTATAGGACCAACGTAATGTTCATCCCTTTCTAGATGAGCACATTCATAGGTGAATCAATCCAAGATAAGTATTGAAAAAACAACATTTAGTAACCTAACAGGCTAAGGAAACTATTGATCTTGAACAAATTCAATGGCTGGTCCCATGATATAAAAACATTGATCTACTTGGGTTCCAACTAAACCTTGTGTTCTAATATCATGTTTCCATGAAACATCACTTCTCATATCCAAAATTTGCACTTCGATAACATTTCATAAATTAGAGGATCCCAAAAAGTGACCTACATGATCCATAAATGATTCTAATTCTCTTCCTCAATTCCAGAGTGAATTAGGATTCCATCTAGTAATACCATGATGAAAGAGTCCAGATAATGGTGGAAACACTATTCATGAGTTCCATAAAGACCACATGAGCATTGGACAATCCGAAAGGATTGGTTAAGTACTCATGGTTTTCGTACATTATTTGGAATCCTATTTTCAAGATATCTACCTCTTTCACACTAAGATGACGGTAATACAAATTCAAATCTATTTTAGAAATCCAATTTCCCCCTTTTAACTTTTCAAACTATTCCTCTATTTTGGGAAAAGGTTATTTGTTCCTGATGGTAACCTTGTTCATATTTCAATAGTAAAAACATAACCAGAGTGATCCATCAGCTTTCTTCGCAAAAAGGATAGGATTAGCCCATGGGGAGACGCTCGGGTAAACAAATACTTTAGTCTATGAATAGTCCAGTTGAATCATTAATTCCCTCTACTATGTGAGGGAAATACTATATTAGGGAAGGGATTTATCTTGTGTTCCCAATGCGAAATCAATCCAGAACTCCAAATCCCACACTAGGGGAAAGTCTAAAAAACATCTACAAATACCTCTAAGAACTCATTCATTAAAATGTGTAATCGTATATTATAGGAGAAATAATCCTCTTTTTGTGCGAGGAACGATAAATATATGACATGATTTACCATATCTTGGAGTGGAGGTCTTGTATTACCCGACTGAGGATCATTTTCCCCATTAAAAACATGATTACTCCCATCAGGTGCCTTGAAACTCACCCATCCCCTTTTGAAATCTATGGTTCCCTTGAAAGAACACTAGCCAATCCAAACTGAGGATTACAACAAAAAGGTCCATATCCAAGACCATGATGTCCCACCCCATTTCATCTTTTTACACCCAAAGCACACATGATGGTAACCTAAGACCTTGATCCTTCTTCATACCCAACAGTGTCACCAACTCCATCGTAATGGACAATAACATGATTGGAAAATTCCGAAAGTTCATAATACAGATAAATATAAATGAAACAGAAGCACCAGTATCAAAAATAATAGAAGTTGTAGAAAATTCAATCAATACGGTACCTCAGAGAGTCAAGGTACCTACATCTGATTTCGCTGGTCCCTACTCCACAACGTGATGATTCCTAGTCTATTACATTGAACGACCACTCGCTTATGGGTCTGCCTTAAATAGGTTCTTCTGAGAAAATGATCTATATATTCCACCATGACTGCCAAAACATTACCTCCCTCCTCGATGGCTCTAACTGAGCTGGCAGACCTCTAGAAGCCACAGATCCAGCCCCACCATGGAGTGAATCTGCCACCATGAAAAATCCTATCATGTATCGCATAACTCCACAATAATAACAAGTCTTTGAAGGACAGATACATTCTCATCGGGTGTGCCCTGGACTCTCGAACTGGTGGTTCAAAACATAGATTGCATCATATTCCACATAAGAAAACTATGTGGATGTTTGGTCGGAACTACCACCTCCCTTCATTCACTGTGCCTCTCAATTAATTTTTTCCTCAAAAGAACTACCACTTCCCACTAATAATACATTCCATGAGAATCCATATCTCCCCTTGTTGTCAATCTCAACCATACAGGCTTAGTAAACCAATTCGGCATATGTATTCAACTTGAACAAGAATCCCCAAGAGTTGGTCTCTAGACATAATCCTTTCTCAAACCATTAATCCTATATCTATTCATTATAGATGTTTTCAAATGCATACCAAAACATATAAATGAAATGGTTGGCATAATCCATCACTTAATGTTCCCTCTGGACAATATTCATGAAGTCCCGATATCTATAATATGGAAAGACCTCATAGAAATATTGATCATTGAAAACTACCTTGAAGTTTTTCCAGTTTGGCTGATCATTTTTTCCAGTTTGAGGCACTAATTCACACCACCTCTTGTATGGACCCACTAATAGAAATAAGGAACATTTTACTTTCACCTCCTTATGCATGTCCAAGAACTCAAACATGCAGTCAATCTTTTTGATCCAAAACTCCTCTACCTAGGGTTCCATGGTACCTCGGAAAGAAGGGTGCTTTTTCCTCAGGAACTCCAAGTATTTATCCTATGTAACATCAGTTCCATCCTCTCTAGCTAGAGAAGGATAAATATCATGTCCCTATACTAGGGCTTGGATATCCCATACCATAGCTTCTACAATCCTATGATCATGCGTTGAGGTAGAAATCTCTTCGTTTACTCCAGTGGGTGAATGAGAGCTTTCTTGGGAGGCATGTTGCTAAAAAAAACGACTAGAAGATATAACATTAGTAAATAAATTAGGAAAGAATTTATTAAAAATAAAATACTAATAAACTAAAATCATCACAATAATAAAAAATGACTATTCCTCCCCCACCCAATGTCCACATGTAGTCTGTGGCCTATACATCTCACAATAAATTGAGGTCAAACAAACAATACCAACATACCATCAGGACTCATGTTATGAAATTATTGCTGTGGGCCAAACACCAAAATCACATCCAGAACATCAATCCTCGACATTCCATGGTCTTTTCTAACCAGTATCATTGCAAGATAATAATATGACCTAATAAATTAGCCTCAAATGAATCCATTTTTTTCACAAACCTGATATGGTTTCCATTAAAACCAACACCCAACCCCATTCATTGAAAGACATAAAAGTAGTTACTTATCCTCATGGAATTCCATAAGTTCCCATGTATGATAAAAATCAGATGGGAATGATTTACCTAGGTTTAGAATCATTAAACAACAAAAAAAATTAAACACAATCATATAATTTCCAACCAAACATTCCATAAATAAAATTCAAAACTAAGTAAATGGGTTTGAACAAGACACATGGGGTCTAAAACTACAAAGGAGAAGTAATTCAAACACAAAAACCACTACACAGAAAAGGGACATAACCACAAAGCCTTTTGTATAGCACTGCATTATGGATGGAAGCTAACCAGCTGAAAGGATGTATCCAAGGACCTTTGCCATAACTATGTCAACCAAGATCTAGTATACATACACCAAAACGTGAAATTAGGGTGTGATACTATTCCAAATAGGATACCACCCAATGATTCCATGTGAAAAAAATTATAAGAAAAAAATATTTTTCAGTTTTTTTAAAAATTGACTGCAATTTGTTAAAATGATACAACTTTAAAATGAAAACTGTTGTCATGGATCAACATTAATTAATGACTAATTTTAAGTAAAACATGAATGATAATGTATATTCCATCCGAACATACCATATGGAAATGGTATATTCCAATATATTCCATGAGCACTTGTCGTGTGAACTCCCATGGGCACTAGATTGTTATAGGGCCCTAGCTTCATCATACTATAGTGTAAAAGTAACCATAAAAAATATATGTCTCATGAACAATTAACTAGTATGGAACATACCCATAACCTTGTGTTCCTCAAAATTATCACTATAGTTTAGTTAGTGTTTTTTATCATTAGAATAGCTATGTGAAATAGAGATGAAACCACTCCAGATCACAAGTATATTAGTCATAGTCCTCCCCCTAGATGATTCAGTTTCCCTCTTTGTGATCATACAAGATCCACAAGCTATCATTTACCATTTACACATAAATAAACTATTAATGGTCTTACACAGTCTATATAGTGTATAAACATGATTTTCATGTTTTGAATTACTCAAAAAACAATTTAGAATGTTCACAAAATAATTTTAGGAAGCATAACCAAGAGTTGCACATAAAATACATCTAAACTCCCTCTTTGAAAAACAAGAGTAGACTAGTATCACACCAAAAAAGAATTAGAATCTATACCACTATCCAATAAAACTATTCCATGAATAATAAAATAACCCTTATTGACACAACATGGAATAAACATAAAAAACACCCATTTTCACACAAAAATACCCATAAAAACAACCAATAAACAATTGTTACCAAAAATTGTTTTTGAACCAAATACAACAGAAGTGGAAAATGATTAAAATTTCAATCCAGTAAGGTAATCCATCAGTGAATCCTTGTGAAAAAATTCAACCATACCACTGTCACAACACAAGGGTTTGAAAGTGATACTAAATACACAATATTTTATAATGTAACCCAAATTCAAACCGTTGTTATGAAACCCTAGTTTATGGACATTTGGAACATCAAGGATGAGGTAATAAACCCTATGGAAATAGATGTAGAAAAAAAGATGATTAACTTTCTTAAGAAACCGTGATGTTTCCCCACCAAACCCCCTTAAAAATGAGTTCCAAGTGAGGTTTATAGTGTTTGGGAGCCTTCCATGGATGATAGGGTTTAATTGGGGAAGAAATGGGTGAGGCAGGATTAAGAATATAAGGAAACAAATAAATTAAAAATGATTTTTAATTATATGGACACCTGTACATGGTTTAGCAACATGTTTTGGTAAACCGTGCTGTCAAACTGTGCAACCTATTGTAGCCAATCAAAAAATTTCCATTTTCCTGCATATTGTATGGGGTTCCTAGGGGGAAACGTTAGGCCATATAATAGAGAGGGAAAATACATTAAAATAAGAACATATTTATGACACTCCAAAATACCATATATTTTATTTAATATGGAAATGGGTGAACCAATAAAATGAAATGAATAAAATTCTGGTCAATGATTGATTTTTAATGCATTATCAATTATCCTTATCCATAATTTATTTATTTTTTCTTTACTGTAGAAAAAAATATAAACTATGGTTACAATTCATAATATCTAAAAATAAAAGGGGAATATGTGCCATATTATTTACCCCTATTTCTAAATATTGGATCCATTTATCAATATTTAATTTATATATGTGAAATAAATAAATTTTAAATTTAATGCTTAATATTAAATTTAAACAGTATTTTAATAAATTAATTTTTAAGCATAAAAATATTATTTTAACAAAATATAATATTATGTTGAATATTATCAAATTTTGATGATATTGTTTAATAATGTGCATTTCATTTTAATTTAAATCATAATCTAAAATATATTCCACCCATTATATTACATGATCTATTTTAAAAAATCATGGTTGAACAAAAATATGTTTTTACCAATTCACTAAAAATTAATCCCTTTAGTAAAATCTAAAAAAATATAGTATGATAAATTTGAATTCTTTTATTTTAAAAAAAATATAATTTTTTCAAATACAATTAAAAATTTAATATAAAATTAATTATAATACCCACCCACAAAGTGTAATAGAAAACCATTTTTGAATAATGAATATTTTGAAATCATAAAATGACATTACTAAAAATTATATACATATATAATGAACTCATCAAAAAATTAAATTATATTAGACAATTAAACTAAATTTTCATAATGTGGTAATTAATATTCATATATTCCAATTTAACTAATACTTTATAATGATCACATTTAAAGAATTATTTTTTATAGCATATTATAGTTCTCTTAATGATTGACCTAGCATGTCTTGTATGCTAGGAAATGTATTGTTCTTTTAAAATCAAGGGGTATTACTCCCCCCATTAAAACATTGTTCCCTTAGAATTTGATATCAATCATGGTAATCATAGATATAATGTTTAAAATTACCTTTATTAAAACCCTATATCATTACATCTGTTGATAAAGGATCCTTTTGAAAATATAGAACATTAAACATGAAAACCATATAGAAAAAAACATAAATAGGTTTAAAATGTGATAACATATGTTATAAGTCAATATATGGACATAGAGGAAAAAATAATTTACAAATATTTATTAAGTGTGATATGTAAAATTGACAACACAAAATTGAATGATCATGAGAATGTGAATGACCAAAAAAATACAAACCAATGATGTGTGAAAATGACAATAAATTTATTATAAATGATGTCAATTGAATAAATGGTTTGTTTCATATTCTCTTTCTTAGAGTTGATGGATTATTTTACCATTAAGATAGATGACACCATAAATTATACATACATGATTTCTTTTTCATTATGTAACTCAAAAATCATCCTTTGGATGTTCATAAATAATTTTCACCTTTTATATCAATTCATACAATAAGAATTGTATATTAAAAATGAAGTTTTCTATCATCACATTATAAAATTAACTTTTAATGATTTATATATCCATTAACACATTACATGTTATTCTTCATATGAAGTAATAAAAAATGGATTTCATAAGTTTAGAGTATATACAGTATAAATAAACATTTTATATGTTGAAATTATTTTTTTGAAACTCCTAAATAAAAAATAAAATTTAACTTAATCTTTTGCATTAATAGTTAAGCATAATAATCCACCAAAAGTTTCCGCACTATATTAAAAACTGAGAAATATAGTAAATTACATCATTTTTTTTCATTATCAACTATAACATTTATCCTCAAACAATATAAATTATCTCATAAATTCAAATACTAAGTAAGTGAATTCCCTAAAAATATATTCTCTTAAAACATATGAATAATTTTCTAAAAATAACATGAATTTCTATAAAACCATAATAAAATCATATAAAATTCCACCAATAAACTCAAAATTTTTTCTGAAAGTATTTTTACATTATTCATATAATTTCACCAATAAATTTTACTTATTAAAATATAACATCAATATGTTTGTCTCAAAATCACTTTTTAATCTAATTGTTATCTATAAACTAAGACATATGTTCATAAAATAAAAAAACCCTATTATCCTGATAATTAAATTACATAAAAATAAAATTAATCATAATGGTTATCATTGACATTCAACTAATGTACAAAAAATATTAAATCATTCTTCCTCAAATAACAATTTCACTAAAAGACATAATAAAACAAAAGGTTTTATTCCATTAATTGTCTTGGAAAATATCCTTTATTATCTTATGCTCCCATAACATAAACCAATAAATGTATTATTTATTATAATAATATTTTGGTCAACCACATACTTATCAACCAATGATGCATTATGTTTATCCTATAAAACAATGCTATATAATTGAATTCTATATACTATATCCTCACATTTGTTACAATGGATCGTAAATAAAATGTGAATTTACCATAGAATATTGTCTATGAGAGTATATATTGGTGTGAGGTCTTAGGAACATGCATTTTTTCACACATAATGATTATATTGTTTCCAAATTATCCACATTAAGATTTGTTACCCCAAGGTATATTTGTACAATAACACCATCCACCTTTTAGTATCTAGAACAGGATGCATTTTCATGGAAAATCAGAAAATATTAACCTTACAAAATCATTATTATATTAATCTATATATATACTTATACAATGAATATATCATAGGTTTATGATATCAAAAATATTTTTTCCTTAATCTTGTTCCCAAGGTTCATAATGTACATTATCTAATACCAACATTAGAAACTCCAACATTAGTAACCCAAAGACTATATATACATTACACAATTATCATAAGTTATAAGTGATAGCATCACTAAGGACACAATAGTGTTGTAGTCTTCCAAAAAAAGATAATTAAATGATTAAAATATAACATTATATATAAAATTGAAAACATATTTAACATAAAAATAATAATTATACTTCAAACTCATTCATGGTTTTTTTATCATATCCATGGTAATGGAAAATGAAGTAAGGGTGAGCTCAAATAATCCATATATTTTTCAGATAATAGAAATTTTCACTAGTAAATAAGATATAATCTATATATAAATGTAAACAATTGAAATAACTATCAATTAAATAAATAAAATGAACACTAAATATATCCACTTACAATATGAAATCTAGTAATATCATGAATAATAATAACTAAATTTTGAATGAGGAATCATAATGTTGGTTATTATGATCTAGGATATCATTAATTAATATGATCATGGCCTTATAAAATGAATTTTTATGAATTTTCTAGTTATACACCCAAAATCACTTTTAATAAATCAATCCATCTTGTTTTTCTCTGCAAACCAATCAATGAATCGATGCAAAATCTATAACAAGGCCCCAACCAGAACTGCATGTCTAATAAATTCATTGAATACTAAATGATGAATTTAATTCATAAACAATATGAATCACTATAAAATCTATTTTAAATAAAGAATGCATAATATCAATATTTTCAGAGTCTATCAAATAACATTCATAGTAAAAATATATATTTTTAAATGATATATGGGTTATCCAGTAAGAATTCCCTTGATAAAAAAATATTTATATATAAGTGAGACAAATTATCTAATGAAATATTATTAGAACAAATTTCATATTTTAAGAGAATGATAGTAACCAAAAAATTACTATGAGATAAAATATTACCATAAATTCTTAAGAAATATATATTTTTTAATAAAATCATATATTTAGATAATATAAGAATATATAAGTTAATAATTAAAATTATTCTACATTAAATATTTATTTTTTGAACACTTTTAAAACATGTTTTAGAAGTTCGATAGCATAACATGGTTATGGAAGTGTGAAAATACATTAAATTTTATATGATAAAAATAATTATTCATTTGTTCAATTATGTAAGAAATGTAAAAAAATATCTTTTGATAAACATTAGAAAAAACCATTTTAGATCTAGTAAAATGTATAAAAATACATAAATATTATATAATAAATATTTTCATTAAAATAAAATTACTTGTTTAAAACAGTTTAAAAAATTGACCTGGAAGAAAAATATACCCAATACAAAAGATAAAAAATATCATATTTACTTTTAAACATTTAATTTTTGGATTAAAGTGAAAATGAGAAGAAATAATGGAATAAAACGTTTCATATTGATAAATATACATTATTTTTTAAAATATTTAATGTTTATGAGTTATAAATTATACTATTCCTTAAATGAGAAAAAATCCCAATGAAATGAAATTGTAAAATAAATTTATACATCATTGGTAACATTAATATTATAACCCCTTGAAAATGTAAACATGAATTGAAACATTAATTACCTTGAATATATTTATATTCATATTATATTTATAAAATAGGTGGTATATGAAAAACATAAATTAAAATATGTTCATAACATCAAATATGTATCATTGTAGTGAAAATTGATATAAAATCCATTACAGTGATCATAATATATAATTGAGAATTAATAAATTAAGTAATTCAATAAAAAAATTTATATATACACAAAAAATGTGAAAATACAACATAAAAAACAAAAATGTAATTTCACAAAAAAAATTAATCATAATCAATGAAGTAGTAGTATAACTCAAGAAATATAAATTTGGCTATAAAACTCCATTCCACGAGTCCAGATATTTTAGGCATTTCATTAATCTCTTCTGTAATTAAAAAATATTAATTATTTTCATGTCAATTAAAATTTTGAAACATTATTCCCTTACCGTTAAATCATTATTTATTCTATTTCAATTATATATTTTATTAAATAATTGATTAAGTCTAAATTGGGTGTTTTGAGGCAGTTCAATTCCTAGTTAAAAAATTAAATTGTTATATTGATCATTTTCAAAGGGGTTATAATTATATAATATACATAATTATAGTTATTATATAATAATCATATTGATAATCAAAATTCATTTTAGAATCATCCACGAAGTAAAGAATCAAAAATTATTCACATCACTTTAAGAGGTGGTATTCCACATATATGCACAAGAAATTTTATCATTTTTAACTGGTGGATGGGAAAGAAGTTTAGTGATATATTAAATTTATAGAATCATTATTTTTTCATTATTAGCTTATGTTTTTATCAAATCCATCAAAATAAAAATTCATTTTATGTGGTGATAAAAACAACACACACTGCTTCATGGAGGTGGTTGTCCACATGTACACGCAAAGGATTCTTTAATTCCTCATAGGATGGAAAATTAGAAGAAAAAGGTTATTGGATCAACATAAATGCAAATCAATATAATTTAGATATATATTTAATTCTATTGTAATGTATAGGATTTAATTGAAGAAGGTTGAAGAAGAGGTAAAATGAAAATTCTTGGTTGACGTGATAACATCATCATTAAAGAACCTCCTTTTAATCTCTCAGTAAAGACCTAGAGATTATATTTTAAGAACCTAATATCTTCTATAATATATTTAGGGATGGTTATAAAAATAATTGGACATGGAAGAACTATAATACTAAAAAGTTCTAAAGAAGAGAGGATAAGAGGTCCCATTTTAAAAGTGATGGGAGGGCCACCCATGGAATTACATAAAAAATTAAATCAATATAAATTAAATTATATATGATGTGGAAAAAATGAAAAAAAATCAAAAAAGAATGATTATTATTCACAATCCTCTCATCTATGAAGAATTTTATTTCTTTTGGACATGTCTTTACACATATCTCTATGTTTTAATTCCATTTTAACACAACTTAATGATTTCTATGTTGAATTTTTTTTACAAATTATGCATAACCATATTTACCATGAATAAAAAAATTTAATATATGGAATTTTTTTTATATTCTTGACTATATCCCATTCTCTTGGATAATGATAATATTTTTTTAAATTTGAAATCATTTAAAAAAATATTATTAAACCGAAAATATCGTCAAATTATTTTTCCAAAATATTTAAGTAATTTTTATTAAAATAATATCAATATAGTAATGTAATTATAATATAATCACTTTACACCACAATAATAAACTTTATTTTTCTAAAAAATTATTGTATCAACATAAATCTCCCAATAAATATAACTTTTAATGTTTTGAAAATAATTTACTAGTTTTATTCATCCTGCACATTCAATATGTTGAATTTCAATAAATATTTAAAAGAATTGTTTTATCACTAAAAATTGAATATAAGTTACAATCAATAAAATACTCTTTCCATTAAAAAAATATTTTATACCTAATCATAACTTATTTTTATCCCTATTACAATATTTAAGAGAGATTAAAGTCAAGAACGTGACATTTTTTATACTATTCATAAAATAAGATAAATTCTATTATCGAATGAAAATGACTAAAAATATTATATATTTAAAGTTAGGATTTTCATTGAATAATTAATCTAATAAAAGTAAAAAAAATGAATTATTGGATAAATTTTTGTAGTCTTATCCCATTATTATTAAACATAATTACCTAATTTAACCTTTTGCATAGAGAATATTAATTATCATTGTTACAATTCATAACGACCTAAAATAAAAGTGTTACATTTAGAAAATATTAAATAGTTGTTTAAAATTAAGAATTAAATTTTAATAATTAAATTCCATGAAGTGGGAAAAAGTCTTCTAATAAAAATATTAATCTAAACAAAAACTTTAGTTGGGAAAAAATATTCATAATAAGGATTTTATACCATGATAAACTATAATGTGAATTTATATGGTATTATTTATGTTATATTAAATAACATAAATATTACATTAATTTAATGAAAAGTCTAAAATAATATGAAATTTTAAAAAATATTTAATGAATATAAATAATAGTTTTAGATAAAAATGAATTTTTTATTATTCATTAAGATAACATTAAAAAATACTTATTTATATTATAATATTTAGATGATAAAATTGAAAAAAATTCCAATTTTAAAAATAAATATTTTCAAATTGCCAAAAAATTATCATAATATCATTCCCCAAATAAAAATAATCCCATTTTTCGAAAACATTTATATAAAATCTTAAAAGGACTTTACTAAATATTGAGGATGATTTATTTTGATTTATTTATTCATTTTTTGTGATTTAAAACATTCACGCATATTTTTTATAATATTTTTATTATTATTCAAACCATCTTATTTAAAATAATGTTTATAATTGTAATATTTAAATTAAAATAACATTATTGTATATTGTAGTTCGCTTAAAGAATATTATTTTATTCCCTATACACTGCCAAACACGGTATTGTTTTATAATATTCCGGTAATGAAATATTTAAATTATTTCTATATTAAAAATTTTAATTAATTAAATAGGTTTTTAAATATTTATGTTTTAGCATCAAATGCCACTATTTTATAATTTTTAATAGGTTATTGTTACTTCATAAGAGGATGAAATGATGTAAGATCAGGTTGTTTTCAACTCGCGTCAGATATGATGACTCACTTTAGCAGCATATATAGTGGCTTCTTTTTTCAATAAATTTAGTTTCCAACCTCCTATATTATATTATTTGTTAGTGAATTGATCAGTTAGTGTTAGATACTGGGGTGTTTATTTCCTTTATACTTTTTTTCTAGATGATTTAAAATTTTTATTTTATAAATTATTTAGGTATTTAGGTCTCGATCATGTTTGGAATGTATTTTCCATACATGAGGTTTCATTGGGAAAATATATTTTTTGATATTGATAATGATGGATTAAAAATATAGTGTCATTTAGTAATGTGATGTGGGAAGATCCCAAGAGGATAGCTATTGTTTTAGGTCCTCGAGAAACTTCTACTATTTGTAGTTTTTAATATGTTATATTTTACCCTATGGCAGTTTAAATTTCCGTCATTGAATATAGTTCATGGGTGTAATTCCATTTTCCTGGTCTATTTTTTTCTAGTACCATATTTGTGTGACTATAGTGGTGTGTTTTAAGGACAATGATTCTATGTTGTGTTTAATGGTAATGATAAACCATTATGAGTCCACATATGTTAAGACCATAGGGTCCTGATGAATGTATATACTGAGACTCAATATTATCTTGTTAAGTTGTGTAATTTAAATAATGTTGGTTCCTTGTTTGATTTTAATGGTTCCATGGCATTCATGATTTATTTATTTAACTAATTTTTTGGATTAGACTTTTTTTTGGAAAATGATTACATTTTGTTATTTATCCCATTTAAGTATAATGATTTCCCAATTACCATCACATATATAATTTTCAAAATAATAAAAATAGTATATTAGATATAGATTAAGAATAATAATATATAAATTATTTATATAATCAAGCCACAAGAATCATATCACTTTCTATTCAAATTATGTTCAATCTATAATTCCATTAAAGACATAAATATAGAATGAATATTACATAAATTGTCAAAAACATATAGTACATTCAAAAAGGAAAAAAACTAGGATGTAAACAAAATTGGAATTGGGTCTCAACTCAATATAATTTCCCAATACCTCCATTTATTGTATATAAATGACCGTTATCTAGTAATTTTCATTGTCTACATCCTTGAATATATGTTTTCTATTCCCATATATTTTTACTTGCATGGTGTGAGGGAAATATTCAATAATATACCACCAAAATTTCCCTAAATAAATATATAATATATAAGTTTATGAATATAAAATTATTTTAACAATTTATAAATAATTAATAATAATATTACTATATTTTATTTATGATAAATCCTCTAATAAATCAAACTAGAATAAGAAATTTTCAATATCATTTATTACTTGTCACACTTAATCCAAAGTGTTATCTTATCAAATTTCAATTTCTATATAAACTCATACATCAAATAAATGTAAATTCTAATACACTTGGTCTTTATAATGTTAAACCCTTTACCAAAGTGAGGAGGAGAATATTTTCATATCCTATATCATAGAAATAAAATAAAATTGATCATAACATTATTTTGATCCACATGTATTTTAAAAGTTGATTGGAATAGCCTCTAGTATATAACACAAAAAAATAATGAGTTGGTATAGTGTCCCACCTCACATCTATGCCTAAGGTGTAGTGGAATATTGTCCCACGTTTATACAAACATATATGAATCAATTGGAATACAATCAAATTTTATTCAAAAATCAAGCATGACTTTGTTCATTATTGAATAAAGTATATATATCAATTATTCTTTTGGTTATAACCCTCCATTTATCTTTCCCGTTTCCAACTCAAGGACTCATCTATAAATTAATTCACTATTCTAGAATGAGAATACCCTCTCACATCCCATAAATAAAAAATGTTGATATCAATAATATTAAATATACCGAAAAAGGTGTGTCCCACATATTCCTCCCACAAAATAACGTTCCCCATCTTAGATGGCTACTCAATGGAAACTAAAAAATGTCAACTAATTCATAATAAATTATATGGAACCCCTCTTATATTTTTACATGAATGATTGATAAACATAAAATAAAATAAGAACATCATCAAACTACATTTAACAAACACATATATTGAGAAATAATATTTAAATCCCTTGACAATATTATTATACTCACAATATATAAGGAGAGACATTATGATTACATTTTAAGTACTAAACACACCCCTTATGAACCACATATCATATGGATAGTGAAACATACTTAAATAGATAAAAATGTCATTAGATAACTCACAATGTAATTACATGATTCTATTAATTTAATATAATTGGATAAATAAATTTTAGTCATATGAAATTATGGAAGTAGATACAAACCTCAAAATAATTATTTTAGGATAATCACATAAATGAAAAAATAAAAACTAGGAATTGATTACGGAGATTTGATTGATTAGTTATATAAATTTCATTAGTGAAAAAACATTATTCTCGGAAAAAATGATGTCAAATCCACATTATAGTTGGAGAGAAATGGAGACGTGGAAGTATTGGCTTGAAATACTAGGAAAATATGATGGAAAATAGTAATATAAGTTTTCATATTAAATTTTTTTATTAAAATGTTGAAAATTTTGGACTGGAATCCATCATGTACCAAATAAAATACCATATGGTACAAATTACACCAATGAGTTCCCACCAAGATGCCACTATATGGTTAGTGGACCTTATGGCCAATCCCCTATATCATCTCATAAATAAAAAACCAAAATGGATATTTTTAATATCGATAATATGATCAAAAAAAATAACCCCACATTTTCCTCCCACCTAATAATGTTCCTCATCATGAAGGGACACACTATGGAAACTAACAAGTTCATATATGTTGTAATATATTTGGGGAAACCCATCTTATAATATAACTTGAATGTTTGATACACATCATATTAAATAACATTGTCATAAAATGAAAATTAATTAATACATAGAACCAGAAGGTCCATTTATTTCCAGACACATTCTAATTAGACTAAAAACATAGACGGAGTGTCATTATGATTACAATTCTAATCAAACACATACACCCTCTATGAACTATATATATAATTTCATATGAATCTCACTTAAATAAATAAGAAAAAATTTAGATTACATACCATATAATGACTAGATTCTCTCAACTGAATATCATTAGATAAATAAATATTAATCATATGAAATTATGGAATTATATAGTAACCTAAAAATATTTATTTTATGAAAATAACATTAATCAAAAAAGATAATCCATGAATTGATAGTGGAGATGCATTACGATATTTTTTTAAATCCACTAGTTGAAAAAAATGATTCACAAATATTATGAGGAAGAATCAACCTTATATAGGGTGAGAACCGAGGAGGTGTAAGATTTGGGTTGAAATATAAGGAAAAGTGGATAGAAAAGTAACATATCATTATATATTAAACTTTTTTTTCAAAATGATGAAAATTCTGGACTGGAATCAATTGAGTACCAAATAATTTACCATAATGTACCAATTATCATAATGTGCACCCATAGAAGTTCAACTATTTTGTGGGTGATCCACATGTCCTACCCCTTCCCTGTTCACGCCACTATGAACTTAGAAACTAGTAATCAGGAACCTCGTGAAAATCCATCGCAATTTTATGTATGGTAAAATAAAGTTATTTTCTCTAAATACTGACCATCGATTCCACCAACAACATTTATACCCAAATCCTACTAAAATATATGATGAAAAATTAAATTTATTTTGAAATTAATTATATATTGTATTATCATTTTTATTAATCGACATAAAATAATTTTTTGTCCCCAAAGTACATCACTCAGCATCACCAACAAGTAAATATTTCCACTACACTCACATTTACAACTAGATTCATCATTATTTCTACTGTACATATAAAATGCGTAACATATTCCCAATAAATGTCTTCTCAATCTAATAATATATTTGTAAATTTTATTCCAAGAATGATGAATCCACTTATTTGTTGGAATCATGACACAAATCAAATGAAAAGTGTATGGATGAAATTGTTTACTCTATCAATCAATAAATACATTGTGCATCACACTATATAAAAATGTAAGGGCCAGTTGTTATACCATTATACTAAACTTCTCAAAAAACTGAAATGGTTCAGAAAATGTTAAATATGTTCCTAACCCTAATGAGTTTTTTGTTCATATATAGAAACTACTCTTAATATTTGTAAATATTTGTATTTACTTTCAACAATATTAATAGTCTAAAAACAATTAACTCTTATTATAAATAAAAATTATTTTGATTAAAAATATGGAATCAGTTTTCAATACTCCAATCATATATATTCCAAAAATTATTTTAAAACTAATCTCATATAAATAACATGAAACCGGGTTTTCTAAATAAAAAATTCAAATAATTAAAAAAATTTGTATCCAATATGAATTTTAACAAGGTTTTGGTGACATAAATTTTCTTAAATAATGTATTATTAATCTAAATATTATTTAAAATAAATTAATAGTTAATTTAACTATTTAAATAATTTAGACTATATTTTTTATTTAATTATAATTTAGTGTTTTTTTCAATATTCATCATAAAATTAAACTTCTATAAAAGGGAAACAATTTCACCCAAAGTAAATTATTATATTCCAATTTAATAAATGATGTTTATTTTCAGAAATAAAAATTATATAATTTCTATTTTCCATTAAAATGTGGTAAAATTAACATTAAAAATTCCTCTTTTTATTCATATAATTGGATTTATAATTATCTTATGCATATCAAATGTAATGTATGTGTCTAAAATATATTTATTGAATAAATAATAGTTAATTTTTATTGAAAAAGTTTTATCTTATTTAATTTATTGAGGAGAAACAATTTTTATAAATAGAAAATTATTTTCTTACAAAACTAATTTCATTATTTTAAAATAATTCTTATGTTAATTTATTACTAATTTATAACCAAATGAATCATTTTATAATCATTTTTAAATCATATTTTCACAATTTAGTTATGTTTATTCCTAAAATCCATTCCAATGTCTATGTGTTAACTATAATAAAAATTATATTACAATATTAACAGTATATTTTTGTTTGGTGAATCTTCGACTTTAATGTAAATCACGCTATCAAATAAACTTTTCATTATGTGTAACATAAGGAAAATATTGTGCTTCCAATACACAAGGTAATATAAATCTTGTTCGTAGGGTATGATTTAATAGATAGTTCTTATTATTCAATCCAAACATAGTTCATTCAAATAACAAAATCTATATTCAGTTTGTTATGAAATGAAAAATATCAAAAAGACTAAATTAACATAGAGAATTCATATTTCAAAAAATCTCTTTGTGTAACATTGTACATCCCTTAAAATGTGTTTCAAACATGAAATGGTTATAGGTTATCTATTGATTGATAATTGGGATTCCCATCTATAGAAACACACGTCATAAAAATTAATATTAAAACATGCTTTAAAAAGGCAATGTTAGATACATAATGGTTACTGGTATTAACAAATAACAAGGTTTCCACATAAGAGAAGAAATGTGTAAGGTGAAAAAATGTACGTATAATAGAACATTAACTATCAATTTATGATGTGGAGTGATAGATAACATGGTTTGGATAAAGCTAAGGGTCACAGATCCATAACCTAGAGGCTTCAAAAAAGTCATTTATTTCATCTAAAATGGTGGTAATAGGTATAAAATTTTGTTCATGAATGTTTTTCCTAATATATAAAAATTTTCATGAGAAAATATTAATTCATAATATTAGGATATACTCACCATTTATTGTTCTATGATCCATTCCACATCATCTATTATTCAATGAAATAAAGATGAAATTTTCATTCCAAAATCAATATCATATCGTGAGATCCATAATTATAATGATATTTTAGTCCATTTTTTTAATAAAAAATAGTTTATCACACGTTATTAAATATTTATAATTACTCATATAGAATCATTTATTCTCCAAACCCACTATTTATGTTTAACATAAACCATTCCATAAAATGATAACCATATAACCCTTCTGAAAATAAAACTCCAAAACCATTGTAAATAATGTAATAGTATAGCAAAAAAATAGTTCATCATTTCTCCTTCATATATCATAAAGTATCTCTTATTTTCTACATAACAAACATGTTAATACCTACATCTTTTATTCACATGGAACATGATAATAATCATAAGAATTTGTTGAAATCATTAATGTTTCTCTATTCCAATATTTATTGGATATATTTCATAAATCCAAAAATTATATAAACACAATCCATGATACATAAAATACTTTCTAAAAAAACCTTTACCATTTCCGAGGTAATCAGTACCATCCATTTCGGATATTCATATCCTATAAATCTTTATCCTAACATCGTTATCTATGTATAAAGAACGTATTAAGGGATAACTTCCCTTAATAAAAAATTAACCATCCGATTAAATAAATTTTCTATTACATCAACACCATTCAACATATCCATTGTAATACTTAATGAAAAACTTGTACTAAAAAACTATTATATTTGATGATTTGTAAAACATAATCATTGAATCCAAAAACATAAAAACTTTAATAATTCAACTTAAGTCTTAAATAATTACTCACTATTCATCATTTATTACTTAATACATGTTTCATAAAATATAAAATATGAATAATGACATATGGTTCTTCAAACATTATCTATGGATGATTATTACATTTAATGTAAAAATTAATATTGTAATATCCCACACCTTTCCGATTTCTTTTTTAATCCCTTGATCCTTAATAGTATAACCAAAACTCGTATCATATTTTTGATTTTCTTTTTGATATTTATTATTAGGAAACAAATATTTATAATTTGAGTACATTCTTTGTATGAAAAAATAAATGTTATCAAAGATCCTTCTAGTTCCCACCATTGACTAAAACTAGGATACATAGGGTGAGAAATACAAATAATATTAGAAAAATATATAGTAATAAATAATTACTAATAGGATGCTTAAATCCTAACACCAACATTTAAATATATAAAACCATAAGATTATCCCTAGAGACATTCTTGTATATATCCTTTTCAATATACCACGGGATCTCGCTAATCTATTCTCATCCTAATTTCCAAAGGCTTATCCAAAAATTCCTCTAATAGAGTCTATAGTGATCTAAGCTTAACATAAATCTGATTACATCATTTTATATGTATAATATGCACATTAAAAAAATACAAGCCTGAGGTCCATAATATTTATGTGTCTTGACAACATGGGAACCAAATTGTTTATCAAGGTGAATGATCATCTACTTATCCTATATAGACAACCCCGTTAGTACTACTATTTAAAATAATTATTTATTACCTTGAGAATAGAAACCCAAAAATTTGGGTACGATTTGATGCTAAGTAAGGGAAAACAAGGGAGAACTGTAATAATAAAATGAGAATAATGGAATCATAATATGATAGTATCACTTGATTATCAAAAAATTTATATCAATTATAATTAATTTGAATAATTGAAAAATAATTAGTAGTTCTTAAGACACAAATCATAAGATAAAAGTGATCATAATACATGAAAGTGTAATATGGGAATATGCCTTGGAATTTATGGAATACTTAAAAGAATATAAAATCATTCCTTATCAATTTAGACTCATTGTCGAAACTTATAATGGAACTTCATGGGGACTACACCTATCAGGTGGGAAAACCTCCATCTGTAGTAACAATATTTTTCATATAACGGATCGGGTTACCCCCTTATTCCCATAGTTTTTCATTCTTGTCAAGTTCTTCCCATCACCATCATATATGATATTAGTCATGAATAATTAATAGGAGAAGGATATAGGTCTATTAGGTCATGTAAAATATAACGTGTCACGACCCACCCTCGGGGTCCGTGCCGTGACTACCCCAAGCCCGCCTTCCATAGGCCAGGGGCTGGCGACTAGCACCAAGGCGTAAATCCCGGTAAAAAGGGAAGGCATTGCCTTTGTAAAGTAAACAAACACCACAGAGTAAGCAAGCGGAAAGTAAACACTAAACAAATGCAGAGTACAACTGAAAGTGCGGAAAAGTAAATGGGCCAGAATACAAACCCAAACTGAAAGTAAAGTACAACTCGAAAGGGAAAACAGAAACTGAAAAGTAAAAGCCGCTACTCTGAGCTGTCCACTGGAAATCCCACCTGAAGGGTGGGTACAGATAGCTCCTCTGCTCCACGGGTCCCGCCGTCCGCTCCGTGCACGTCCCGCCCAGTGGTCCACCTCTGGTTACCATCCCGCTCTGCAAGCCTCAGCTAAGGTCAACGCTGTCCGTCGTCTGCAACCAACACAACGTAGTGCGGGCAAAGCCCGTGTAGGGGTGAGTATAATCTACTCAGTAGGGACCCCAAGACCCCTGAAGGTCTCTCAAAAACCACAAAGGATAAACCACGAAGAAAGGTACAATCACGAAGTAACAACCGACACTGCTTAGGTATATGCCCTTACATATACCTAAGTCATCAATTTCAAATACGCTCCAACCTCTGTGCCCAAGTACAACTCAGTCCACACAGGAAAGTAAACATATTCCACACAGGAAAGCAAAAAGTAATCCACACAGGATTGCACAACACAATCCACACAGGAAAGCAACAGGATTCAGCTCACACAGGTATACTTCTTCAAAGGACGATAAAGATGATCTCTGATCCATCTAAGTCATCGGACCCACGAAGGATCGATAGGTAACTAACCAAAGGACGATAAAGATGATCTCTGATCCATCTAAGTCATCGGACCCACGAAGGATCGATAGGTAACTAACCCCCGCAAAGACCCACACAGGATCGGGCCCACACAGGACCTGTAGGCGCTGGCTCACACAAAACCGCTGAGCGCGGACCCACACAGGATCGGACCCACACAGGATCGGGCCCACACAGGACCTGTAGCACTGATCCACGTAGGATCGCTGAGTGCTGATGTCGTCGTCGTCGAATCCACACAGGATTGGGCCCACACAGGACCTATAGCACTGATCCACGTAGGATCGCTGAGTGTTGTAGTCGTCGTCGTCGAATCCACACAGGATCTCTGTACTGTCGTCGTCGCAGTCACAGTAGCAGCAGTAGCATTAATAGTCACAGTAACAGTCGCAGCCAGCACTAGGGTTCCCGCACACAGCAAGCTCGTTCGGAGGGTCCGCTCCACGAGCCGAGAGGCTGATACATCAACTGTCACGAAGTCCAGAGTTGATGTAACCAAAAGTTCTGTATCGTCAACAGGAACTCAACGCAACAGACGGCGCGTCGATCGGGCGCCCGGTCTGAGAGTTATTGGCATTTTCGTCCCCGGGGCCCGGTTTGTTTTTAAGGCAAAACCAACCCGACCGTACTCCACCTGCGTCCAAACCTCGGGCGGAGTATGCCAAAAGATCCGTCTAACTAAGAGGAACACAACAAAGCTGACGGCATGTCGATCGGACGTTCGTAGCTCAAGATATGAGTGTTTCCGCTCCGAAGGCCCAGTTGGTTTCGTGAACGAACCAACCCGGCCGAACTCAAAGTAATCCGAAACCTTGAGTGCGATAAACCGAAACGACCGTCTCGATCCAAGGATCGCATCGCCGCTGACGGTTCGTCAATCAGACGTCCATTTTGAAAGATATCAGCCTTTCCGTCTCACACCCACCCTGGGAAACTTCCCAGGAGGTCACCCATCCTGATCACTACTCTAAGCCAAGCACGCTTAACTACGGAGTTTTAACCACGTAGGCTCCCGAAAAAGAAGGTGCGCCTTGAGTATAGTATACCGAAACGACCGACTCGATCCAAGGATCGCGTTGCCGCAGACGGTTCATCGATCGGAGGTCTGTGGCTCAAGTTATGGCCAAAAGACCGAAGTCGTCTCGAAAACGGGGGGTCCGGGTCCGGGCCGACCCGGCCCGACCCCCCAGGTCTGACCCGAATTGGGTTGACCCGACCCAGATCCGACCCGAACCGGGTCGGACCGACCCGGTCCGCTGGACCCGGCCCGGCCGGTGGCGGCGCGGCCCGGCCGGTGGCGGCGCGGTCCGGCCAGCGGCGGTGCGGCCAGGGGGCCGCGCATGTGCCGCACGCGGGGGGGTAAACCCCCCCTTTTTCGGATCTCGGCCGGCCTAAGGCCGGCCGTTTCATTCTCAAGCGGGACTCGCGGGTCCCGCCTCCTAACCAAACCGGCGGCCGGCGCGGCCGGCCGCCTTCTTCTTCTCCGCCGCGGCCGTAGCCGCGGCTCTTCCCCGATCTCCAGCGGCCGGCGAGGCCGGCCGCCTTTTGGCTGGTCCGCCGCGGCCGTAGGGCCGCACCCTTCCTGTTCTCCGGCGCCGGCGAGGCTGGCGCCCCTGGCTGCTCCGTCGCGGCCGTAGGGCCGCGGCCCTTCATGATCTCTGGCGCCGGCGGCCCGGCTGGCCGCCGGTCGCCTCCTTGTTCCGCCGCGGCCCGTCTCCGGCCGCGGTCTCTTTCATAAACAACGACGCGGTGCGTCGGCACCGCGTTTCTTCGTCGCAGCTCGCTCCAGCCATTAATTTTGTTGTTCCTGCGCGGTTGCGACGACACCGCGCTGTCTCCGCTAAATTAACACGAAAGAATAGAAGGGGGAGGAGAATCGGCCGTGTTCGTGCGGTCCGGTCTCCTCTCGTTATAACGTTATCACTTGGCCAATCGTATAAAAACAACAATGAAAGTTTCACAAATTTTTAATAAAATTTGGAACTACGCCCAACGGATTATTCTTTCATGTTCGAGGGAATGAAAACACGTAATTTAAAAAGGACAAAACCCCTACCTTGAAAATTGACGTCACACGTCGGTTATCGCGGAGGAAGGCGTCGCGGCGTCGGACGTAGATTCCGTGGACGTCGGGGTGCGTCCGTGGAGGGAACGACGTCTCTTCACTTGTCGCTTAAGATGAAGAAGAGAGGTACGTTGTCGTTGGCGATGATTACCACGGTCGGCGACTTCTCCCTTGTCGAGGAGGAAGATGAAGACGGAAGAATCCGGGACGCCGAGTCTCGATGGTCGTGGGATCGATGTTCTTTGTCGGAGAAGAACCGTTCTTCACGTTCTTCGTCGAAGACGAAGAAGATCTTCAAGTCTCTCAACGATTCTCTCAATCCTCTCAAGTAACAAAGGAACTAACCCAAAAATAAATCAAGCTAACACTTAATTTATTAACACAACCCAACCTTTGGAATTCAAGAGTTTGAATTTCAAAAACTCAAAATTAAACTCACTTATTAATTATACATGAGTTGTATAATTAATTAAAAGTTAAGTTTTCAATCCTTTAAGAGGGAGAGAGGGGAGTTAGGGAATTTGAGGGGTTTTGGCACATTAAGTGCAAGGGAGTTTAAGGGGGTAGAAGAGAGTTAAGGGGAAGGTGAAGGGTTGGGGCTCGTGTGGGCCCCACCTCACCTTAATCCTCACTTGGTTAGTTAGGAACTTGTGATTCTACCCCAACTTCCACACTTAGGATATAACCACTTAAGAAGATAAATAAAATAAATATTGTATAACAAATTTATTTTACTCTTCATTTCATCCAGAAAATTAAACATCTCCTCCTAGGAAAACGCGACTTCGGGAAAGGTCTCCTTAAGCGAATATCGGCGCTTCGAGTTCATCGGTGTCCTCAGATTTCAATTCTGAGCACCGGATCAAAAGTTAGGAAATCCCGCTCATTCGTTCACTGAACGTACCCAAGCCAAACTTCGGAAATTAATTCCGGGCACTCCGGGCCTCGGAATCAGGTGCCGTCAGAAACCGCGCTCTTTAAAATTCCAAAGAAAATTAAGAAAAAATTCCCTTGAATTTTACGGGTCTTTACATTACTCCCACCTCAGGGCTTTACGTCCCCGTAAAGATACATCAAAACTAGGGAAACAAATGAGGGTACTGAGTATGCATCTGAGCATCCCGCTCCCATGTGCTTTCCTGGAGGTTCCCATGCTGCCATCTGATGCGCACAAGAGGAATCGATCGCCCACGTAGGAACCGCTCCTGTCGATCCTCTATCTCCACCGGGACCTCCGTAAAAGTCGCCCCATCGTCAACGTCAAGCTCCCCATGGTCAATGATGTGCGTCGGGTCGTGCACGTCTCTCCTCAGCTGAGACACGTGGAAGACATCGTGCACCCGGTGCAACTGAGGTGGTAGAGCCAGGCGATAAGTCACCTCGCCAACCCTACTGAGGACCTGGAAGGGTCCGATGAAGCGCGGAGATAACTTGCCGCCTCGGCCAAATCTCCGAATACCACGTCGAGGTGAGACCCGCAAGAAGACGTGGTCTCCATCCTCGAACTCTAGTGGCCTCCGCCTCCTGTCAGCATATGACTTCTGCCGGCTCTGAGCTGTACTCATCCGCTCCTGGATGACCTGGACCTTCATTGTCGTGGCCTGGAACATCACAGGTCCCACAAGAGCTACAAGATTTCTTCTTTTCCGAAAAGATAAATCTGGTCTCATACCCTGGATGAACCACATTCTTTGCCTAAAACAGTCAATCCTAATATGGATGATACTAATCCATACCAAGGATGACGTCGTAAGGCCTCGACTCTACTACTAAGAGATTCAACCGTTACTCTCGCCTCCAAGGGTTGAGTCACACTGTCGGCATCAGTGTGTGGTAACTGGGTCTCCTCCAGTAGATGTCTCACAAGTGAGGGTCAAGTCAACAGCCAAAACTGGAACCTCCTAGTAACATCACGAAAGAGGACAGGAACGCAAATATCACAAAGGTATGCGTCTTTTATTATTGCAGCTCATAATACAAGACGCTACACAAAAGCAACAAAGAACCAGAAGTACAAAGGATGTATCCACTAGTTCTGCTCCTGTCCATCGGCTCCTAGAGCTCCATGATCGAAGGCCTCGGCTGCCTGAAGCTGAGCTCTCCCCTGCGGTCGGGGTGGACCTCCTGGTGGTGGTGGTAGAGCCTCAAAGCGTCGTCCACCACCTGCTGCTCGGCCAGCTCCTCTGCCTTGTCCTCCTCCTCCCTGCAGACCGCCACGGTCGAACCTCTGCCTCTGCCTAGGTGGTTCCTCAACCGTCTGCTGATCCTCCGCATGGCGGGTTGGGCAGTCACGAGCCATGTGGCCTTGCCCGCCGCATGCAAAGCACTGTCTTCCACTCAAAATACTAGCTCCGCTCTGTGTGCCCTGCACTGCTGAGCCAGTGCCCTGAGGTCGTCTGCCTGAAGGTCTGGTCTGTGTGGACCCCTGAGTCATCTGTCGACTACCTGCTACCGAAGACTCCGCTACGTGCCGCCCTGCGGTGGGTCTCTGTGCTGGTGTAGACTCAGCAAGGAAGCTCTCGATCAGAAGGGCCCGCTCCAGTACTCCTGTCTGAGTCGGTATGCTGAGGGAGATCAGCGATGCCCTGATCTCGTGTCTCAAACCCTGCTCGAAGTTCTGGGCCCGGAAGAAGGGGTCCCGTACCATGTCTGTCGAGTAGCGCGAGAGATCGGTAAATCTCGCCGAGTACTGAGCGACCGTCATGCTGCCCTGCCGCAGCTGTAGAAGCTCCTGGATACGCACCGCACGAAGGGTGGCTGGGACGAACTCCGAGCGGAAGAGGCTCTCAAAGTCTGTCCAAAGAAGAGATGCCTCATCGTGCACCTGGAGCATCAAGCTCCACCATCGTCCTGCTGCTGCGTGTAGTAGGCTCGCAGCGAGGATCACCATGAGATCTGCTGGTGTCCTCACTAGCCTAAACACTCGTACCACTGCCTCCAGCCAGTCCTCTGCTGCCTGGGGATCCGTCTCCCCGCGAAACCTGGGCGGTCGCTGGTGCTGAAACTCATGCAGTGCGCTGAGGCGACGTGCATCGTCAGCGGCTGGTTCTGGAAGTATCGGGGGCATGGCGGGTAGTGCTACCGCCGGTTCCACTGCTGACAAAGGGCCCTGCACCGAGGCCTCATCGCTCGGTGGGCTGTCGTCACGCTCAACTCTCGGAACCCTAGCTGGCTGCCGTCGTGGGGCCATCCTGAATAGGAAACAGGTGCGCCATAGTCAACCAGTATACCTAGTGAGCTGACACAAAGAAATCACAAAGAATACATTGAAACACACACGCAATCAATGTTTTCGTGCATTAAGTCGGAAATCAGAAGTCAGGGTCCTGGTGTACGGATACGTCGGCCGCCGCACCAACACTGGACTCCCTGGACTGATAACCACACTCAATACGCTAAACATTATTGCTTCACATAGAAAAGATCAGAGTTCACGGTAGAACCGAACTCCTCTGATACCAATTTGTCACGACCCACCCTCGGGGTCCGTGCCGTGACTACCCCAAGCCCGCCTTCCATAGGCCAGGGGCTGGCGACTAGCACCAAGGCGTAAATCCCGGTAAAAAGGGAAGGCATTGCCTTTGTAAAGTAAACAAACACCACAGAGTAAGCAAGCAGAAAGTAAACACTAAACAAAAGAATAGTACAACTGAAAGTGCGGAAAAGTAAATGGGCCAGAATACAAACCCAAACTGAAAGTAAAGTACAACTCGAAAGGGAAAACAGCAACTGAAAAGTAAAAGCCGCTACTCCGAGCTATCCACTGGAAATACCACCTGAAGGGTGGGTACAGATAGCTCCTCTGCTCCACGGGTCCCGCCGTCCGCTCCGTGCACGTCCCGCCCAGTGGTCCACCTCCGGTTACCGTCCCGCTCTGCAAGCCTCAGCTAAGGTCAACGCTGTCCGTCGTCTGCAACCAACACAACGTAGTGCGGGCAAAGCCCGTGTAGGGGTGAGTATAAGCTACTTAGTAGGGACCCCGAGACCCCTGAAGGTCTCTCAAAATCTACAAAGGATAAACCACGAAGAAAGGTACAATCACGAAGTAACAACCGACACTGCTTAGGTATATGCCCATACATATACCTAAGTCATCAATTTCAAATACGCTCCAACCTCCGAGCCCAAGTACAACTCAGTCCACACAGGAAAGTAAACGTATTCCACACAGGAAAGCAAAAAGTAATCCACACAGGATTGCACAACACAATCCACACAGGAAAGAAACAGGATTCAGCTCACACAGGTATACTTCTTCAAAGTATGATAAAGATGATATCTGATCCATCTAAGTCGTCGGACCCACGAAGGATCGATAGGTAACTAACCAAAGGACGATAAAGATGATCTCTGATCCATCTAAGTCATCGGACCCACGAAGGATCGATAGGTAACTAACCCCCGCAAAGACCCACACAAGATTGGGCCCACACAGGACCTGTAGGCGCTGGCTCACACAGAACCGCTGAGCGCGGACCCACACAGGATCGGACCCACACAGGATCGGGCCCACACAGGACCTGTAGCACTGATCCACGTAGGATCGCTGAGTGCTGATGTCGTCGTCGTCGAATCCACACAGGATCGGGCCCACACCGGACCTATAGCACTGATCCACGTAGGATCGCTGAGTGCTGTAGTCGTCGTCGTCGAATCCACACAGGATCTCTGTACTGTCGTCGTCGCAGTCACAGTAGCAGCAGTAGCAGTAGTAGTCACAGTAACAGTCGCAGCCAGCACTAGGGTTCCCGCACACAGCAAGCTCGTTCGGAGGGTCCGCTCCACGAGCCTAGAGGCTGATACATCAACTGTCACGAAGTCCAGAGTTGATGTAACCAAAAGTTCCGTATCGTCAACAGGAACTCAACACAACAGACGGCGCGTCGATCAGACGCCCAGTCTGAGAGTTATTGGCATTTTCGTCCCCGGGGCCCGGTTAGTTTTTAAGGAAAAACCAACCCGACCGTACTCCACCTGCGTCCAAACCTCGGGCGGAGTATGCCAAAAGATCCGTCTAACTAAGAGGAACACAACAAAGCTGACGGCATGTCGATCGGACGTTCGTAGCTCAAGATATGAGTGTTTCCTCTCCGAAGGCCCAGTTGGTTTCGTGAACGAACCAACCCGGCCGGACTCAAAGTAATCCGAAACCTTGAGTGCGATAAACCGAAACGACCGTCTCGATCCAAGGATCGCATCGCCGCTGACGGTTCGTCAATCAGACGTCCATTTTGAAAGATATCAGCCTTTCCGTCTCACACCCACCTTGGGAAACTTCCCAGGAGGTCACCCATCCCGATCACTACTCTAAGCCAAGCACGCTTAACTACGGAGTTTTAACCACGTAGGCTCCCGAAAAAGAAGGTGCGCCTTGAGTATAGTATACCGAAATGACCGTCTCGATCCAAGGATCGCGTTGCCGCAGACGGTTCATCGATCGGAGGTCCGTGGCTCAAGTTATGGCCAAAAGACCGAAGCCATCTCGAAAACGGGGGGTCCGGGTCCGGGCCGACCCGGCCCGACCCCCCCCTGGTCTGACCCGAACCGGGTTGACCCGACCCAGATCCGACCCGGTCCGCTGGACCCGGCCCGGCCGGTGGCGGCGCGGCCCGGCCGGTGGCGGCGCGGTCCGGCCAGCGGCGGCGCGGCCAGGGGGCCGCGCATGTGCCGCACGCGGGGGGGTAAACCCCCCCTTTTTTCGGATCTCGGCCGGCCTAAGGCCGGCCGTTTCATTCTCACGCGGGACTCGCGGGTCCCGCCTCCTAACCAAACCGGCGGCCGGCGCGGCCGCCCGCCTTCTTCTTCTCCGCCGCGGCCGTAGCCGCGGCTCTTCCCCGATCTCCAGCGGCCGGCGAGGCCGGCCGCCTTTTGGCTGGTCCGCCGCGGCCGTAGGGCCGCGCCCTTCCTGTTCTCCGGCGCCGGCGAGGCCGGTGCCCCTGGCTGCTCCGTCGCGGCCGTAGGGCCGCGGCCCTTCATGATCTCTGGCGCCGGCGGCCCGGCTGGCCGCCGGTCGCCTCCTTGTTCCGCCGCGGCCCGTCTCCGGCCGCGATCTCTTTCGTAAACAACGACGCGGTGCGTCGGCACCGCGTTTCTTCGTCGCAGCTCGCTCCGGCCATTAATTTTGTTGTTCCTGCGCGGTTGCGACGACACCGCGCTGTCTCCGCTAAATTAACACGAAAGAATAGAAGGGGGAGGAGAATCGGCCGTGTTCGTGCGGTCCGGTCTCCTCTCGTTATAACGATATCAGTTGGCCAATCGTATAAACACAACAATGAAAGTTTCACAAATTTTTAATAAAATTTGGAACTATGCCCAACGGATTATTCTTTCATGTTCGAGTGAATGAAAACACGTAATTTAAAAAGGACAAACCCCCTACCTTGAAAATTGACGTCACACGTCGGTTATCGCGGAGGAAGGCATCGCGGCGTCGGACGTAGATTCCGTGGACATCGGGGTGCGTCCGAGGAGGGAACGACGTCTCTTCACTTGTCGCTTAAGAAGAAGAAGAGAGGTACGTTGTCGTTGGCGATGATTACCACGGTCGGCGACTTCTCCCTTGTCGAGGAGGAAGATGAAGACGGAAGAATCCGGGACGCCGAGTCTCGATGGTCGTGGGATCGATGTTCTTTGTCGGAGAAGAACCGTTCTTCACGTTCTTCGTCGAAGACGAAGAAGATCTTCAAGTCTCTCAACGATTATCACAATCCTCTCAAGTAACAAAGGATCTAACCCAAAAATAAATCAAGCTTACACTTAATTTATTAACACAACCCAACCTTTGGAATTCAAGAGTTTGAATTTCAAAAACTCAAAATTAAACTCACTTATTAATTATACATGAGTTGTATAATTAATTAAAAGTTAAGTTTTCAATCCTTTAAGAGGGAGAGAGGGGAGTTAGGGAATTTGAGGGGTTTTGGCACATTAAGTGCAAGGGAGTTTAAGGGGGTAGAAGAGAGTTAAGGGGAAGGTGAAGGGTTGGGGCTCGTGTGGGCCCCACCTCACCTTAATCCTCACTTGGTTAGTTAGGAACTTGTGATTCCACCCCAACTTCCACACTTAGGATATAACCACTTAAGAAGATAAATAAAATAAATATTGTATAACAAATTTATTTTACTCTTCATTTCATCCAGAAAATTAAACATCTCCTCCTAGGCAAACGCAACTTCGGGAAAGGTCTCCTTAAGCGAATATCGGCGCTACGAGTTCATCGGTGTCCTCAGATTTCAATTCTGAGCACCGGATCAAAAGTTAGGAAATCCCGCTCGTTCGTTCACTGAACGTACCCGAGCCAAACTTCGGAAATTAATTCCGGGCACTCCGGGCCTCGGAATCAGGTGCCGTCAGAAACCGCGCTCTTGTAAAATACCAAAGAAAATTAAGAAAAAATTTCCCTTGAATTTTACGGGTCTTTACATAACGGGTTCACTTCATACTATCCACCCCACCACATGTTATAAATTTTAACAATATTAAAGGATGTTATTTGTGTCACCCCATCATATAATTTGTAATGGGATTACCCAAATCCATATGTTCCTCCCCATCATATAAGCTATTATAGGCTTTCCCTATGCAATCATGGTCTCCCTATAGAATAAGCCATTTTCATTAACAACAACAAGAATAAATCACAAATGGATTTCATATCATCCTAAAGGAAAATTAAAACAATTATTATTTAATATCATGATTAACTCATAGAAAATAAGTGGAGTTCAATTGTATCTCCATGAAATTAGCTCTTGTGAACGAAACATGTTTCATAACAATCTCATGGAAACATGGATTTTCAATGGAAAATAAATGAGTTTCATGAAAATTATTCCATAAAATCCCATTTATAGAAAGAGTATGGATAGTATCATTGGATAATATCTCTATTTAAAAAAATACTATTCAAATTTATATAATTTTAGATAGGGAAGGATTTTGATATTTCACATGGAACAAAATTCTAAATGAAATTCACATTGAAAACATATAAATTTGTCATTTTAAATCATTTAAAAAATAACATGAGGGAAACGAACATTTTTCTTCGAAAATATGTTTTTAAAACAAGATACAATATTTTCAAAATAACTATTAAAATTTCTAATTTAATCCTTGAAAACCATTTGGAACACTTTTTAAATAATATTTTTTTGGGAAACCACTTCTTTTGGAATCCTATTTAGAAACATTGATTGTTAATAATATTAGTAATAACATTTATCTAAAAAAATTAAACTTGTAAACAATTAGTAGATGATTTAATGAAATGACATCCATGATGGTGGGTAATTTCATTGATGATGAATATACCTTTTCACTATAAAAATAATATAACAATTACTTGATTGGAAAATGAAAAAGAAATTACTTTGAAACCCATCTTTTACTAAAAAAGGTATCAAATGGGTAAAAATTTAATTTATGAATCATATGAAGACATTTTTTTAAATCATTTTTATTTAACAAGTGTTTAATAGAAAACAAATTTGCATTCAAAAAAGATAAATAAGGTCATATTTTCATAAATATAATTTTTTAATTATCCTAAATAACTAATAGTGAAAATTTTAATATTAATGGAAGATATCATTAATTATGAAAGGATAAAAATTCCATGATATTTTCTAAGAGATGTATCATGTAATGAACAATCCCAGGTCAACCCTAAATTGATCCCCCATGCTAATCTATGTAAAGTCATGATAGGAATTCTCAATCCACCTAAGTTAGTGACAAACACCTATGGTGTTAATATAGTAATTAGGAAAAGTTTCTTCTAATAAAAAACAAGGAGATCAAAATGAACATAGAGGAAAAATAAAATAAAAGTTATTTCCATATTTTAAAAAGTTTTCATTTCAACATAATTGGGAAACAATGATGAGAAATAATAAAAGAACAACCAAGTTGAACCTAACACAAAATATCACCCCCATGTTACCCTGATGGTAACCCTCCATCCAAACACCAACCGTCATCTGAGTCCACTATAAAAAGATGGAATATTCAGAAAACTAAAGACATAACTAAACTATAGGAATTAGTATTAAAACTTAGTAGTTTGAACATAATAATCTATTCCTAATGAATGTCCCTAAAATAAAGAAAACATATTTCTCAGGTTTGAAATAAAAACTATAAACATTGTTTTTCCAAACATTTCATTTCAAAATAAAAAACAGGACACATTGTCCTCACATATAAAAAAATCTCATTCCAGGAAGTAAGTTATGTTCACAGGGGGATGGATAATACAAACAAAATATGAAAACATTTATTTTTCATTATTAATTGAAATAGGGACAACACATGTTCATTCACATTGTTGTTATTAAAACCTTTTGAGCACAACTATAATATGTCAAATTTCTAAAAGAATTCCAAAATCCAAGAACAGGGGATATTATTCACAATGAAGACAATGACTGATGATACAAGTGTCAGAGAAACATAGGAATACCTAGAAACTCATAGGGGTACCAAAACATAATATACATTTTACTCATCTTGATGGATTTCCCTACTCGATGTCATCATAATGCCCTAATGCCTGACTGTCACCCTTCTTGGCCTGGTCAAGGGGCATAATCCTATGTCAAGAAAACCATGTATCTACCTCATTTGAGCCATTACCTATTAAAATAACCTAGACTATGGAAGAAAAAATTGTTATAAATCCTCTTTTTTATGATGGGTTCCTATTCTATGTTCATAAGGGGGGTGTGACATATAATAAAAGAAAAAAAGCATGACATATTTACTACCATCCACTACCACAACTATCACCATCCCACCCTCATCAAGGATCATCCCATTCCTTAAAAAATAATCATACATGCGGAATCCCAAGATGAGTACATTACCACCCATTCATCAATCAACTAGTTAATGGCTTCCTCATAGTGGGTTTTTTCAAATAACCAATTTGGGATGTCAAATGGGTGATATAATATTTTCACAAAAGCAAATCATTACAAAAATATCTATACAAAACCCCATTTTATAATCTAAACCACCCATCAAAACTCAAATGAATTTACAATGGGTAATATGGAATATCATAAAAATGTCCAATGGGGAATATCGACAAAATGGCCAAAGGGGAATATCGACAAGAATATAATTGTGAAAAAATCCAATTAAAAACTCTATTCACTATTTTGATCATCACCAACACATTTATAAAAACCAAACCATGTCTTTAAAATCTATTAATTGCTTAAAAGTTCCCACTCTTCCATTTAACAAACACTTAGGATGAAAAATCCATTCCAGCATATCCAAACAATCACAAAACAATGGGATGCAACTAATTTCCCATGATATAATTATTTTAACCAAAAAAGATTTCTTCTTATCAATTAAAAATTAGTCTAAAAACAAGGAAATAAATGTAAACCTAACATTGAATGAAATATGAAATGGGTTCATGACTCATGAATGGAGAAACCTCTAGAATCCTATGTAAAACATCAATTTTACCACCACTTCACCCAATGGATACTAGAACCAACCTAACACAACAATATTGAACAAAATATTTAAGGATCCAACCCTAAAAATTGGATCCATGTAGCTGGAGTGAATGAGACCCACAAGGGGGATGAAAACCCTAAAATGGAAAAAATTAATGGGATAAATTGAATATAAAGAGTTTCCTTGAATAATATAGACCAAATACACCCAAAAAGAATAAGATCCATATGTTTTAATAATCCTCCAAGGGATGATGAGGTCGAGGGTGTCGAGAAAGAGGGGTGAGAGGGTTTAAAATATTTTGGAAATGAATCCAGAAACCATACCTTTTAATGAACTAGATGAAAGAATGATTAGTCCCCAACGATTTTCCAAACTAAATGGAATTTGTGAATACAGCTCCGTCGAAGGAGACATTGGACATGCACTTACATAGACTAAGGATCACAGTCGTACGGAGGCCGTGCAGTTGGTTCTATCTCCAACCACACATTTTCTGTGGATAAGAGTATGATTAAAACTTATTGTCCGAAAATTGTGCGCTTAGTCTCTCGAAACCAAAATTTCTCTTTTTTCTCGAAACCCTCAAAGGAATACCAATAATAAATATAATTAATACCTAAATATATTAAACTTTTCACACTTGGTTATCAAGTGAAATGGTAGGGTACCCGACCTGAATCATAATAAAGGCATCCTTAATTACCTCAGTGTGACAATTATCCAAACCATAATGATTTCCACCCCAGGAATTCAACCCTAAGGCTTACGTAAAAGTAAAACCTAGTAATTACTCACAAATAAATATGATTATCATGGTTTGAAAAACAAAGAGACTATCCAAAAATCCACAATAAAAATAGAATCTTACAAGAAGAACTCAGGATATCAAAATGGAATCCCCGCTATGTGCCATCCCCCTTTTTTATCCACCTACAGTTGATCGATCCAAAAGACAAAATTTTTCACCACCCTCAACTAATCCTTAAATGAATACATTATTAAAAACACCAATATGATCAAAGAATACCTCCCAAAACCATTAAATGATCTTAATCCACATCCAACCAGTACCTTTAAAAACCCTAATCCATCCTAACACCGAAACAACTCCTTCCTAACCGATTATTTCAAATGAGATAATAGTAATATTTGGTTCCATATAATACCTTAATTTACAACTAAAACTAGGAACATAACAAAGACACTGATTTGGGGAGACCTGAATAGACTCCCCACCATAAGATATTGGCTTACCTTGAATTCATTCTTGAGAAGATTTCAATGGGACCAATGATGGTTATCTTCACAATAAGAACTGACAATGTCTTACAATCCTGAAAACATTACTACCTAAAAAATAGATCCCCTCCATTTTTTATGGGAGGTAGGGCCCATCTATTGGACTATAAAAACCCTGAAAGGCATAAACCAACCACTTAACATTCCTAGGATAACAACCAAAAACAATGATAACAAGAATAACAAGATACATGGTCCATAAAAATAGACTATATTTGATGGAACATAACCAATATGATCTTAAGAAAACGAGATGACTATTCCTGCTTATATCTAATGAGAAAAATCAAACATCCATGTATTTCACAATGTGGAAACAGGGTTCTCCCGCTACCTTCCACAAAATAGAACAAATGAAAACAAGACAAATTTGTCGGTGTCTTAAACAAATTATAGTTCTGAAACATGTAATATAACATAAATATAATCCTTTATAATCTACTGGGGTTATCTTGATTATGTGATAGATTCACTTTTGGACCAAAGGATGGAGCATTAAAGATTGGAGAATCCCCTACCTCACAGTCAGGCTTTAGAATCCCCAAAAAAACACAATGATCCAAATTTAAAAAAAACACTTCAATTGAAATAGTTGTTCACATGGTTTTGGAAAAACCAAATATTACAAAGGAAAGATATATAACCACCCCAAATAACCATCAGACATGACTATTACATACAAAAAATATTATAGTTGAAGGGTAGAAGAACTGACCCCAACTAGTACCCTAATCCTACAAATGGAATATGGTTTCCATCAAAGAGTAGGGTTTGGAATAACGATGCTTCTTTGAAATACCCTGATAGAACCACTTCAGGTGACCTAAATCTCAAACGATGTTCTAGGTTCATAGTGCACTCAGGTACGATGGAATCTTAAGACAATTATTGCCAAACTGAATGCAGTTCACTAAATTTGTCACTAAATATGGTGAATAGTGGTATGAATGACTCATAATCACCCTACCAACACCAGCAAAATCAAGACACATCAAATTATTCATTCCAAAATCCAATTTTCCATTTCATTGGACCATAATAAGATCATCCATCTCATTCCCTCCATCTATCCCATCTTCATTGTGAAAGGATTGCCTCACCACATCAGAAAATGTAGATTGGTTGATCTCTTCTATCGTAAACTATATCTCATGGAGAACCCCAGGATCGATATTCCCAGATTTCAAGAGATCCATTCAAAAATACCATTTTTTAATATGGATCCAATCCATTAATGAGACAATAAAATTCCAACACTGATCCAACACCATCCCGAAGACCACCTAACTCCATCATCATCATCACTATTTTCATCTTGATGAAATAATATTGAATGAATTAAGACATTATGAACTCCATGTTGAGATCATTATGATACTTTCATTGAGGAAATGACTTCCACAATTTCTATGACGGATTATCAATAAGAAAGGCCAAAATAATTACTTTCAGTGAATTAGGAAACTCGAGGAAACTAAAGTCCTTGTCTATACTCTACATCCACTCTTTTGCCTCAATAAGATTCAATTCACCACTAAATATAGGAGTATTTAACATTTGTTACTCAAGAACATTGTCTATGGGGGTGTTCAGCTAAAGAATTCAATAAATATGTACTATATGAAACCACATATTAGGTACCCATCAAACCATTGTTTGGGGAGCCAATAATAAATAAGGAAAACAAGGAACTCAGTCAAAATAAATCCAATAACATGGATCCTTCAAATTTAATTAATCATAAAAAAACATTACTTCCAAATATAAAAAGCAGATGGAACACCACCACTAGCTATCAAAACATCAAAATTTAACATAAAGATTTTCTAAAATAAAACTATCTTGAAAGATTTCAACACCCCCCAATGGTGTCATGTGGGCCTCACCCATGAAAATAGTTATGGCATACTAGGAACATGACTATTTTCTCATATATATCTAGGAATGTTTTCAGTCATGAAGACACCAAAGGTAAAAAATTTAACTCACACATTAATTTCAATTTCAATAATTCTCTTTCCATAAAAAACTACTACAAGAATCTTGATTCCCATCCAAATATGATATAAAACACTTTTTTAAAGAAACAAAAACCATTTAGTCAAAAAATATTTTCCTTCTTTACGTGTCAAATCTAAATAATTTCATTTACTTCAAAAAATTTAGATGACGTACCAAAAATCTACCAATCGCTTAATCGAAACCAAATTCATTTTACCTAAAAATTGAATTTGACAAGAAGCCAACCTTCCAGCAACACAAAAAATGGTCATTTCAATTTTAAATTTAGTTTTTAACAATTCCAAAATAAAAATTCTCCAAACAATTTTCAGATTTAATGAAGAAACAAATGAATCAAAAGGGGGAAGGTGGAATCAATGGGTGACTCGTTCATATGGGTTTAGGCCATATGCCAGTCACACCACCATTACATAGAGCATTACAAGTTAATTTCCACAGATCCACTTGGATTACTAGGCTCTGCGATCTTGTAGAGGCCACTAACCAACTCCCTTTTTGTTTTCCAATGCCAAAAAATAAACAAGAACCAAATACATTGACAAACCAGCACATAATTGAGAAACTTATGGTTTAGAGCAACCAAGAGTTTGTGATTCTCTTCCCACTCTTATAATTCAATCCCAAAAATCCTAATCCTTATACCATAACATCCCCATGTGACAAAGGGTGATTTTAATTAAGGGTCATCTGAAGATCCAACTTTCTCTTATACCATTTTCTAACAAACCAAATATGATTGACCCTGAACCAGTCATCGGTCCCAATCTGTGGAAACGTCTGATAGTCATTCCGGGTCCTCCTAAGCTAGCGACAAGTTACAAGGGAATCAATAGAGTTATTTGGAATTGTTAAGGATAATAAAATAATAAATTACATTAAAATAAACATAAAAATAAAACTAAAGCCAAATTTATTAACATATTTTACATTATTTTCATTTCCAATTAAATAAGAAACAATGATGAGAAATAAAGAACAACAGAACAACCAACCTGAACCTGACACCAAATAGAACCTCTATAAAACCCCAAGGGTTGCTCTCTAATCAATCACCGACCATAGCCCTTAAGAATTGAACAAATGTTGGAACATGAATGAAAAATAAAATAAAATAATGTTATATGAATGAGTATTAAAGCTCCGTAAGTAAGTACAAATTAATTTATTCCCAATTAATATCTTTAAAATAAAGAATCAATGATTTTATGATTTGAAATACAAACAATACACATAGGTTCTCCATAAATTTTCATTTCAAAATAAACAAAACATGACCCATTTATCTCACATAAAAAAAATGCTCATTCAGGGAGACAAGTTATGTTAATAAGGGATAAGGATAAAGGGAACCAAATAAGAAAAAATTCATTTTTTCTTAAGAACAGATATAGGGAAAAAAATGTTTTCATTCACAATGTTTTTCTTAAGACCTTCTTAGCACAAATACATTGTCTCATATTTCTAGAAGAACACTGAAAAACCAAGAACAATGGATATGGTTCATATTTTGTTAAACACATAATGAAAATAGTGTCGTTGAAACATAGGAACACATTGGAACTCAGAGGAACACTAGAGAATACTATACATGGGACTCATCCAGAAGGTATTCCCGGATCAATGAAATCATAATTCCCTAACGACCGACCATTTCCCTACATGGCCTGGTTGAGGGGCCTAATCACATAGATATATTCCCATGTATCCACCTGATATGATATACTATATAGTAAAATAACCTATACTAGTGCAGAAAACATTCCAATAAATCATATTTTTTATTCTAGGTTCCTATGATATTTTCACAAGGTGATGTTCTAACCAATGTAATCATTATGTCATACATATATAATTTCATACACAAAAACAACTGAAACTATCCTATTATCCTCAAAGAGTACCCCATTCCTTAATTAAGATTTATATGGGAGGCATCCCACAATGAGACATTCCAACCCATTTATCAATCAACTAGGATATGGATCCCTCCTAGAGGGGTTTTCCAAATAACCAATTCCTGATTAGAAATGCGTCGTAAACCAATTTAACAAAAACAATTCCTTTCACAAATATCCTTACACAACCCATTTTTATAATCTAACCCGCCATTCACAACCAAATATCAATTTCAATGGGCAGAAGGTTTTGTTATGTGGCACATAATTGTTAAAAAAAATCCATTTAATAACTCAAAACACCAATTTGAACGTCATGAATACATTTAGAAAAACCAAACCATGTCTTTAAAAACAATTAATCACATAATAGTGCCTACCATGACATTTAAAAACCGCATGAGGTGAAAAATACATTCAAACAATTCCAAAAAATAACAAAACAATGGGAAACCAACTAATTTAACATTATATAACTCTTCTGACAACAATATATGACTATTTAGCAATTAAATAAGCTGAAAAAGTAATGAAATAATTGTAAACTAATTTTAATGGAAACATGCATTGGGATCCTACCTCGAGAATAGAGAATCATTTATAATCTTGTGTGAAACATCAATCACTTCACCACTAAACCCAAATGAGACCGAAACCAACCCAACAAAACAAGAATGAACTCATCATTTACGGATATAACATTAAAAATTGGATCCCTATAGCTGGAGAGAATGAGACCTATGAATGGGGGAATAAACCCTTAAAAAAGAATAAATCATGGGTTAAATCGCATACAATGAGTTTCCTTATAGAATCTTGAAAATAACTACCAAAAGAGGGTAGATTTAGAGGATTCAAGGTGGAGTAACCTCCTTCAGAAGAAGAGGTCAAGTGGGCTGACAAAGGGGAGTGAGAGGGTTTAAAATCAGGTGGTAAATAAACTACAAACACAGATATTTCTTTTACTTAGTAGGCCACACAACTAATCCACATAGTCTTCCAAACTGTGAAGAAACAGTGTGACCGCCTCTGTCGAAGGGGACACTAGCTATATACTTACATGGGTTGAGGTGAACGGCTGTGCGGAGGCCATGTGGTAGGTTCTGTCTCCAACCTCACAGTTTCATAAGCTACGCAAATGGTTAAAACTAAGTGTATGAAAATTATGCACCAAGTCTATCCAACCCAAAAATCATACATCTTTTCTGCAAAACCTCAAATAAAAACTATATATAAATAAAAGGAATACCTCCAAAGAGTAAACCCATCCCACCCAGTTCCTAAAAGAAATCACTAGGTACCTAACCCTAACTCTTATAAAGGAAAGCATAAAAACCCAGTTGTGACCCATCATAAGATTTCAGTAATAGAGACATAATCCTAAACAATCATGAAAAACAACGATATTTTAACAATAAACTATTACCACTTCGATAACATCGAATCATAAACCCTATGGAATAATAAAATTCCACGAAGATTAATGTGTCATGAAAATAAGGATATAAGGGACATAAATATTCAATCGGTAGTATAAATACATCACAGTGAAATATAGGTTCATATCATGGTATGTATATCATTGTAGGAAATTTCAGATAAAATTAATTTAATGATTTAGTTTATTTTGAACCATAATCCCCATGAAATAAATATCATCAAATGGAATTTTAAATAACCATAAAAAAGGAATTTCATTAAGAGACTAAATTAATTGAATGTATATACAACACATAATTGAAATGAGTGGGTAATATCGCCCATGTGCCAAAAAAACTAAAGTAAGATGAGAAAACCCTTTCCGTAAGTCATAAATTTCATCATATGCATTCAAACATAAATTATTATAAATATAATTTTATTATAAATCTATAATAAAAACATATTAATATATATAATATCATATTTGATTATCTTATGACATTATGTTACAGATTTATTAACAATTCCACGTTAATACTATGATTCATGTAATATCCACTATTTTTTTGTAAATTTTTTGGACTTTTTATTCATTATCCGTTTACATAGATCATGATTTATATATTTAAATAATTTGAATCATGATATAAATATTATAAAGGTTTAGTATATAAATATTTTTATTAATATATAATATATAGAAATATGAAATGGAAAACATTGTATACGGAGATGGAAAGTCGTATATATGCATGAAAGATGTTTCAGTGTTCATGAAATTTTAAAAGAAATAATGAATGTAAAATATATGAATATATATTAACATTAATGGGGTGATATTATATCATAAATATCATATACATTTATGAAATCCATCCTTAATACATTACATGAAATGTGTGAACATATCATATCGATTTGATTTGGTGGTAGTCCATACGTCCACAAATGAGGTTGTTGTATATACATAAATTTGAAATCATGAAGTCATGTTTTATATAATATTTATAAATAAATAAATAAATAATATATATCATAATTATTGTACCAAAACATTATTTCCATCATAATTACCAACAATGATAGGTGGAAAAGGAAACATGAATGACATTTTTCCACGAGGCGGTAGTCCGTCATAAACAAGAACTATAATTTCGATAACGATTTGATGGAAGTTTGTTATGTGTCTATAAAACCCATATAATATCAAAATATATTTATGTTTAGGATATTTATGATATTATATAATCATGGATTAAGAATAAATCTATCAGTGGAGAATTTAAAAAATAAATTCACATTGAATAACATTCCTTTTTTAGTCTAACTCTTTATGGTTTTCACCAAAATAATTCCATTTTCATTTTATACCAAATTTTTGGATTCTAGGATTAAATTAGATTTCATTAGATATTTTTTTTTCTGGTATTTATGAGACAATGTGGCCTGATAATTGTGAAAAAGTGAGGGTTTGATTTCCTTTTTATTCGAGAGGAGGAGTTAAAATCTTGTTAATATAAAAGGTATACACACATGAGATTTCCCTCCTACATAATGTGTCTCCAATAATTCCCATTATTAATATAATGTATTATATTGTCTAATAATGGGTAGAAATGGATTTTGGACATGTTTCATGTTTATTTTTCCACATATTTTAAAGATTAACAACTTAGTAAACTCATTTATACCATATTCATTATAATTTATTTTATTTAAATTCACAAATATTCTTCGTCAAACACTATTTTAACATTATTATTAATTATACAATATTCTGTTTCCACATATGGAATCTAATTATTTTAATTCCAATCAAATAATTAGAAAAAAAATCAAAATTAATCTCATATGAGTGGTAGGAAAGAGTGTTTTTAATCTAAAAAATCTAATAGATTGTAATGTTTTTATATCCAATATCAATGTGAAATTTTCTATAATGACCTAAATTAGATTAAGTTTTATATAAATTACTTAAATAGACCTTAAAAACTATTTATATTTAAATTTATCTATATAAATAATAAAGATTAATAAGTGGTTTTCAATAAAAATTCAGTTTTTTTTTCATTATTCATGAAAAAATGAATCTTCTTTGAAAATAGAAAAAACATACCCAATGTAGATTATAATATTATTCATTAAAAAATATTTTTTATATTTATAAATAAAAATTTTATAAGTGTCAAAAATTATATTTAGAATAGTTTCTCTATTAAATGGTGTTAAAAATACCTTTTAGACAACTAAATATTTTATTCATATAATTACATTTATTCACTTCTTTTGCCTATAAAATATAATGGATAATAATTAAAAATATTTATTGAATATATCATATATCATATTTTTTAAAAACATTCCTCAAAAGAGTTTTTTTTTGATTATTGAGATAAAATCATGTTTTCACTAAGAAAAATATGTTTATGATAAAATATATTTCATTATATTCAAATAAATATTAAATTCATTTATAAATAATTTATAACCAAGGGAATCATTTCATATACATTTGTAAATAATATTTTCATAATTTTAGGAATCTTATTCAGAACTTTCGATCTAACAACATGGTGTAACTATAATAATATTTTAATTAAATTTAAAATAGTATATTCCAATTAGGTAAAACTGGGTTTTATTTGTAATGTGGGATATCAGAATAACATTAAATTGGGTATAACACAAGCCAAAAATTGTTTTTCATTTGTTGGAAAATAATTTATGGGTTGCGTGTAGCACAAGATTAGTAGTGTGTTGTTTAAAATTCAAGCCAAACATAATCCTTTTATATAAAAAAATATATATTCAGTATTGTGTAAAATGAAAAATATAAATAAAATTAAATTAATTCAAAAACAATATTTCACAAAACCATGGTGTGATACAACATACCAGAAAATTATTCAAATGAATCTTGTATAGTGATATATAATATTATAATGTAGTTTAAAAAGATACATGAAAACGCCTAAAATTAGTGTACTCTATATTTGTTTCATGTTCTACCTTAATTAATGGGTGGATATACTTATTATAAGAACAATCCTTCTCTATTTATCCATTGTTTAATATTCATTACATAATAAAATCATTTATGAGACTAATAAATAAATATTAAATTATCTATCATCTTAGTAAATTTTTAAAAAAAATTGTTGTTTTAGGTCATTGATGGCAAGCTGGGATCCCCCTCACCCCTTAATAGGGGTCTATCTGAATAATGAAATTAATTTTATGTCAGTATATTTTAAATAATATAACAATATTAATTTATAATTTTATCACTATTAAATTTGATGTGGTCAATTTACAATCACTTTTGTATGATTACATGATATAATATTAACTAGGTATTTTGGTCACATGTTCTTGTAGTAAAATAAAATCTTTATGTAGTTGGTTTAATAATTTTTTTTAAAAAAGATATGGTTGGTGGATGTAATCACATCAATACTTATCCAATTTCATATTTTTTCCATTTAAAACATTTTATTGTCATTAAACATTAAATAAATTATTAACTTCTGAAACATGATTTAGAAGCCTTAAATTATGTAATTTATAGACTATTCAATCAATATACCCATTTTGGTGATCACAAATAATTAAATATTAATTCATGAGAAGATTACATTATATGAAGTATAATAAAATAATCTGAAATAAAATATCATCCTCCTTCTATGATTAATAAAAAGTGATGGAGCTTTGGAGAAAAACTAACATACTAATCAAAAATAAATTATATGATGTATCTAATAAATAACAAATATATGTTGACATGGGTAAAAATTTAGTAATACAATATATTTTATTTATAATTCTGTTAATATAAAAATCCCTATCAAATAATCTAATTAGAATCAAAATATAAAAATGTATCTCTAGGGTTATAATCGAGAATATGAGAATTCAATTTGAATATGGAGGATTAGAATAAAGTTGGAGATTGTACTGATGATATGGTGCAAGCTTCATTCATAATCACACAATATTAAATGGTGAAAATATTTCAAACAAAATATCTTGGATAAAAAATAAAAGGATGGGTTATGGAAGTGGTAGATGTAGGTTAATAAGTGATATGAAGACATGGATATTCCAAAACAGATATCTGAAATATATAGTGACAATTATATAATTGTCTTGTAAGATCCTTAATCACTCAAGATGAATTCTCAATGTCTAAAAACTATACATATTTATTATCTAAAATTGATTCTATAATTGGTTGTACAATATTATATGTTAAATGTGAGGTAGATTACTAAGAAACATCATTCTGAAATCCTTGATCTATCTTATGCATCATGTCTTATAGATATATTTTTTCAAAACCAAAAATATCTTTTGTAAGAACCTGGATCATCTTTTCAGGTATGGTTTTCCTTTTCTTGTCCTTTTTGATAAAAGATGAGTTTCTTGAAATTTCTTCAGTACACGATGTGTACTTTATGAGTACACATCATGAACTCAGATGCCGCAGTAGGCTGTGTGATGGCCGTGTAGTAGCCTCACACATGGTCGTGTGGGAGTGACTGGAGGACTCTTAATGCAGATTACGGAAAAGGAGAGTACACGCCATGTACTACAAAAGTACATTCCGTTTACTTTCATTTTTTTCATTAAACGCACCGGGGACCCGTCAGACAGAATGAAACCACTCCTTCTAGGTTTCATTCGTCCGAGAGCATCGAGCATCCGCAGATCTTCGACAAGCCCCCAATCCTCCGTCCGTCCTCTGATTGGAGCACTGTTGGTTTCACGTTGGTGAGTTCTCTCTTTTTCTTGATCCTTGTTTTCTATTTCCTCTTCTTTTCCATGTTATCAGGGGTTGAATGTTTTAGACATTTTGTTAGATCTATGACGTTCCAAAGAGATTCAAGCTTCGTGGTTCAAGTATATTGATCTCCCAACCCTAAGGTAGGTGGTTTTTCCCTTTTCGTTCTATGTCTTTGAGTATTATGTGAAAATTCCACAAATACCCTTGAATGGGGTATTGTGTGTTTACCGTTTTACCCCTGTTGTTTTCCTGCCATGCTTAAAGGCCTGTGTAGAGGTAATTTGGATATGAATTGGGTTGATTGCTTTGCTTTGGATGTTCTGCTCATGCTTTTTTCTGTTTATGACTGTTTAGTCAGGTTTAGCTTATTGGTCATTTAACTGTTTTCCATACCTGTTGTTTTAGGATGGAGAGTTGTTTTCCTGACATGTTTAATATGCTTGACTGGTTATCCATGATGTTTTTTAGGTCTACTTTGTCCATATTGTATTTCTATGCAGATATCCTACATTGGGCCATGATAACTGCGTGTAGTAAACTATAAAGGGAATTGACCGAGTGAGGTTCCTCAGAGAGTATTTGAACATTAGGATATAGAGGGATAGACTGTGTGAGGTTCCTCAGAGAGCCTATGTAACGCCCCGACCCCAGCTACCCAGAGTCGGTGCATTACTTCGTAACATTGGCATGATCACAAAAGATCAAGTCTCGAAAGACCGATTAGTTTAGTAGCCTTGGAAACACTAGATACATTCGTAAACGTTACATTACATCATAAAGTGAAAAACTTCAATAACAAAGTCTCCATAGTCCACACTCATATCCTCTTCCGACTATCCCTGCAGGTCATTCATAAAATACTTCTTCACATCCTGGAAAATATTAAAACATTGAAAGGGGTGAGCTCAGATGCTCAGTAAGGATAACAATAATGCGGAAGCTTTCATAAATAAACATTAACATTTAAGGCAATGTATAACTAAAACAAAAGCCTTTTAAACATGAACTTCAACATAATATGGCAAAAGTAAAATGAGATAATGCCATTTACTTCTTCACATGGATATTCTACTGGTCGAATAATCACATGCAATATCAATAACCACTTTCATAATGATGGAATGTATAATGCCGGACATTCTGAAACATTTTGTCAAGGCCTCGGCCAAGACATCTAAAATGATTAAGGCCTCGGCCAAAACCATAAATCAAATTGGGAAAGGGCCTCGGCCAATTCCACGTCTAGTTGTCTCATGAGACCTACCGATGCATCGAGGAGCTATAGCGGGCCCCACCCGTCACTTATTAAGTCCAATACATTCCTCATATGAATAGGTTTAAACATATCATAAACCATAACATAATCATATCACATAAAACATGCATAAAGGAAACATAACATTTCCACATTCCAATCACAAGATATCAATACAACACATTGATATAATAAAAACGCTTTCAAAACCATTTTCAATACCAAAATAAAAGTAAGTTAAAACTTTGTATTTATTTTTCATTAAAAAAAGTGATGGCTTGTAGAGGAAGCCGAAACTCAAATAATGGTCACGGCGGCGGAGAAGTCGTTGTCGCCGCATAAGTACGGAAAGAAAAACATTCCCTTTTTGTCGTTTAGTAAAACGCTTCGTGTAAAAAGATTCCTTTTGAATAAACATGAAAGTCAAAGGGGTTTACACACCGTATAAAAGAAAGTTGTGTATAAAGCCAAATATGCCTCAATGAAAGGAGATTTAGACAAAGTCCTTAAAAAGATCATTTTTAAAATAAAATAGATCTATTATGTGTATTCACTATAGGTACACATAAAGAAAGTAAAAATACAAAATAGATCATAATAATATCATGACATAATTTGAAAGTAGGAGATTAACCCAAAGAATGGAAGTTGGGTTAAGAAATTCCCTTACAAATAAAATAGATCTATTATGTGTATTAACTATAGATACTCATAAAGAAAGTACAAATACAAGATAGGACATAACAATATCATGACGTAATTTGAAAGTAGGAGATTAACCCAAAGAATGGAAATTGGGTTTAGAAGTTCCCTTACCTTGTGTCCGACTTGACTCAACCGTTCTTTAACCTCCTGAATAATAAACTAGAGTTAATATCTACCTTATTAAGAACCATTTTCAATTTCATTATCCTTTTTATATCACTTATTACAATGTTATGAACATTATGTAATTATTTAAGTTAATAACGATCGTTTTGTCGATCTTTGGTACATGAGTCAACAATAAACTTCTTATAATTATAAGTTGTTCATGTGGTGAAATATCCATTATATCCAGAATTATATTAATGATGTAGATATCATATATATCATATATATACAGTATATACATTCATTTATAATATTACGTAACATTTAGAGGTAAGAAATGAAATGCACCGTTCATGGAGACGGTAAGCCGTACGTACGCATGAACGCTACTTTCATTTCAATTTCATATTTAATGGAATGAAATCATAATGATATAAATGTATAATATAATTCCAGTATAATATAGTGTATAATACCATTTACTCCATCCTTTATACATCCCACACATGGCATTAACGATTCAAATCACTTTGAGGGGGCGGTAGTCCGCACTTCCTAAAATGAAATTATCGCGTTTTACCCATAATGGAAATCATAAAGTATGCCATAAATGAGAAATACAGAAGCATAAGTAAAACAAAAACATATTATATATCATATATAAAAATAGTGACATCTTAATGGCCACCTTTGGAGGTGTTATATGAGTGTTGAACAATCATCGTTTCGTGAGGCAGAAATTCGCCATCCACAGAAACCATATGTTCTTTAACCATTAGATGTAGGTGTGTGTAAGTGTAGCTCGAATCCTTCTTATAACAACATCCTAGTATATTGAGGATACTGGTGTTGTTACAAAAGAAATGAATAAAAAGAGTTTAGGGGGTTGGAGAAGAAAAATAAAACAAAACAACATTAGAAAAGACATTACCTCAAAATCGGGTAACTCTTTTTGATTTGAGCTAAAGGCTTCCTTGGGAAGAGTTCTGCCCAAAGTGAGGTTTCTAGGAGTAAGGAAGGAATGTTGGGAGAGTATTTGGGCAGAGGTTGGCCGAGCCAAATGGCTTGATGGTGTGAATAAGGTGGGAGAGGTGGGGGCCTTTTATAAGTGGAGAGGAGGGGCACTTTTGGAAAGTAATGAAATGTTACATTATTTCAAAATGCTTTTCGGATTATAAAGGTCCCACATCTATATAATTTGAGGCTAAGGTGATAAGGTTTCGAAATATCTTCATCCAATAGGCTTTGGACAAGTGTAAGCCTCGGATTTTGCATTATCTTCTCATTTTATTTAAATCGTCAAATAATGATGTCATCGCTGCATCATTATTATGTCATAAATACTTTAATTTATTTAATGTCTAAAAATTATAAAACAAATACTATGATGTAGGAAATCTTTTTAGCTTTCCAATGACTATTTATAATCAAAATTTGGACTTGTATAACCCCAATTAAAAATTGTTTTAGTAGAACAATTTATGTTAGTGTCATTTTCACTTTAACATTAAATAAAAAGTAATTTATGTTATTTCCCAACAAAAGTGGATCCATGGGGTCCCCAAGTTAGGCCATGGCTTGTCTTGGTCGGCCATGACTCAAACAATGAGGTTGGGACATGTGTCTAGGTCATTTCATATTATTAATGTATTATTTATACCTTAAACTACACTAATTACCACTAATCGCGATTAAGAACTTAAAAGTTACTATTCACCAAAAAATTATTTTGATCTCATTGAACCACATTTTACTTCTTAATGACAACCATGTATGTCGGATTTTTGAAAATCAAATCACAGAAGTTGTAATATTTCATTTAAACGAAAAATCAGTTATTTAACTACCACTTAGTGGTTTCACTATTCATCAAAAATTGAAGTTTTTCAGAATAAGGCCAAAATTTCACCCTAAGCTATAATTGATATTCCGAATTCAAAAATGATGTCTATTTTACAAAATTCCAAACATATAAGTTGTATTAATTAATTTCATAATTAATTCCCACTGTTACAACAAATAGCGTGTTTTTAAGAAACAATTTATATCAAAAGTTTGGCAATTGTTTATGTCCAATTTCAATGTTAAATTAATTCTAATGACCACCATTGGATAAAATGGTAAAAATATTTTCTAATTATACCTTAAAACCACTAAATAGTATAATTTATCTGTATAAATTATTTTGATTTAAAAAGTTGTTTTTATGTATTTTTCACTATTCATAAAAAATTAGAAGTTCTCAGAAAAATACCAAAAATTCAACATAGGCTAATTTCGATATTACGAATACAAAAATGAAGTCCATTTTGAAATATAAAATTTCTATAATTTTAAAAAGTGGTTATTACTATTCATAACGGCTATTTTGATTAGTTGCGGTGTGTTAGAACTCGAACTTGCGTACAATGCAAGATATTGCATTATTGAATGAGAAGCGTATCGTGGAAGCTCGGGGTGTTACATTCTCCCCTCCTTCAATAAATTGCGTCCTCGCAATTTGAAATTTTTCTTTGATAATAAAAGGCTGAAAATAGAAAATACCTTTGTGGAAAACCCACATCGGAAATAAGGTTAATAAATATATAACATTAAAAGAAAGCAGGATAAGTACAAAGGTCACCCGATATAGCCCATTCTAGGATTCTATGAAAATATGGATATGGAAGAAAAACAAACCATCAAGGTCTGATGGAGAGTTATAGAAAACAGGATTAGGAGAATGTTTAACCATAAGAAAATCACAAACTTGTGATTGGTTAAACGGTCATTGAATCCCCAGTTGGAAAAGTTAACCGACAACATTTTTGTTTTAAGTTACCTTTTATAATGTTGAGGAATTTATTTATGAGATTTACTAAGAACATAAGGGAATATACATACTTGTTATGTATACTTTCATTCGTTAATAAATTTTTACCACAAACACAAATTTTACTCCAAATGGTAACGGAACTCAAAAATATCCTAATTGTATAAGGTTCCAAATATTAACACATACCATTTAGATTAGTAAAACTATTTTGTAATAACCAGGGACTTCCTGTAGGCTAGTGGTAGGAAATAAAGGCTTGCCGCACTATGGTTCTGGGTTTGATTCCTGCAGCTTTGTCCGACGCGACGGGTTATTCCCCACCTTGCAGGTTGTCCTTTTCCTAAAAATATAGTACTATACTATTCCAAAAATAATCTTCATAAATGTTTTAACCTTAAACAATACTATCCAAAGTTCAACTTAATCCATTCCAACCTTAATAGTTATCCAAAATACTTCTGTCCAACTCACAGTCCAAATTTTATAAGGAAGGTAAACATAATGAAGATCCTTTATCCCACGTAACAACATGTGAACACCTTCATCATGTATTCTTTTTAAACATACTGAATTACCATGATCCCTTATTCCTTATAGAATACTAGATATACTCCTTCTATCCAAAAATGTATACAAAACATCAATCAGTTTCAAGGAAGTTAAGTATATCCAATATAATTTATCCAAATCAATCACGTCTTATTCCAAAATCACAATATCAGTATCAAAACCATATTCTGGTTTATCTTTCTCTCAACCATATATTTTCCAAAAATTTAACCTACTATGGAGTCACTTTTCTTGGTTCCACAAAATCTCAAGTCCTTGATGAAATAGTACTGCAGTACAATCCTTATATACTCCATAATTATTATAACCAGTACATCATTGATACAACACTCAAATTAAAAAAAAATCTTTAATAACAACATAAGAACTCTAATCATTACTCCTCATCTGTGGTAGTATCATAACTTGATTATTATCCAATAACATCATTTGGGGCATGCTCTGATGATTTGGACATTGGTTTGCGTAGTGTCCCCAATCCTTGCAGAAGAAGCATTGTACATTTGAAACCATTTTCTTACCCTTGCAGTCACGCACTTTGTGTCCTTTTTCTCTACACTTATAACAAACTCCCATTCCCTTTAGGCAAGTTCCATGATGTTTCTTCCCACAATTACCACATATTGGAAAATTCTTCTTTCCCCTCATCCCTTTATCCATCATTCTCTCTTCCATCCCTTTCGTCTCTTTCTTCGCTTCAAAGCCATAGGACTCAGAGAATTCTTTACTTATCCTATTAACACATGATACTATTTCTTCATATGTTGAGAACACATGGGAGACTATTTCCCTTCGAAATGTTGGCTTAATACCGTGAAAGATACTATCCTTCTTACTCTTTGGATCATACGTACTGCTGGAGTTCACATTCCTTCTACTGGGCGCCATTTCTATACAACGGCATAAACTAGGTTAGTTTATGAATCAAAATACATAATTCCATACTTGTAAAACACTTTACATAAATTGAACTATTTATGGATATAATCCATAATCATAAAAAGAAATGTTTTCTTTGAGTAAGTATGTACTCATAACCCTTCATAGTGGTTTGTAAGTAAAATGAGAATTATCCTAATCATATCCCCCGGGAGTGTCGTAACCAAGAGTGCAGCAAGGCCCGTTGTCGTGCACCAGTTCCCGTTCGAGTCTAGCTCAAAGCGGTGTTTTCGGGTTTTACCCCTAGGTACATCTGTGCCAGAGCCGCCTCTACCTGCTCGTATCCAGACAGGGATGTATTTCTCGGAAAACTCATAACATCTCTATAATACCAAAATTCTAGGAAGTTCTTCTATACTAATCCTCAAAGTCTATCTTTGGGCTATGTGCTCTAATCAGAGTTTATCTAAATCTAGCTTCCAAGGTTAGTACTAAACTGCCTCTGATACCAACTGTAACGCCCCGACCCCAGCTACCCAGAGTCGGTGCATTACTTCGTAACATTGGCATGATCACAAAAGATCAAGTCTCGAAAGACCGATTAGTTTAGTAGCCTTGGAAACACTAGATACATTCGTAAACGTTACATTACATCATAAAGTGAAAAACTTCAATAACAAAGTCTCCATAGTCCACACTCATATCCTCTTCCGACTATCCCTGCAGGTCATTCATAAAATACTTCTTCACATCCTGGAAAATATTAAAACATTGAAAGGGGTGAGCTCAGATGCTCAGTAAGGATAACAATAATGCGGAAGCTTTCATAAATAAACATTAACATTTAAGGCAATGTATAACTAAAACAAAAGCCTTTTAAACATGAACTTCAACATAATATGGCAAAAGTAAAATGAGATAATGCCATTTACTTCTTCACATGGATATTCTACTGGTCGAATAATCACATGCAATATCAATAACCACTTTCATAATGATGGAATGTATAATGCCGGACATTCTGAAACATTTTGTCAAGGCCTCGGCCAAGACATCTAAAATGATTAAGGCCTCGGCCAAAACCATAAATCAAATTGGGAAAGGGCCTCGGCCAATTCCACGTCTAGTTGTCTCATGAGACCTACCGATGCATCGAGGAGCTATAGCGGGCCCCACCCGTCACTTATTAAGTCCAATACATTCCTCATATGAATAGGTTTAAACATATCATAAACCATAACATAATCATATCACATAAAACATGCATAAAGGAAACATAACATTTCCACATTCCAATCACAAGATATCAATACAACACATTGATATAATAAAAACGCTTTCAAAACCATTTTCAATACCAAAATAAAAGTAAGTTAAAACTTTGTATTTATTTTTCATTAAAAAAAGTGATGGCTTGTAGAGGAAGCCGAAACTCAAATAATGGTCACGGCGGCAGAGAAGTCGTTGTCGCCGCATAAGTACGGAAAGAAAAACATTCCCTTTTTGTCGTTTAGTAAAACGCTTCGTGTAAAAAGATTCCTTTTGAATAAACATGAAAGTCAAAGGGGTTTACACACCGTATAAAAGAAAGTTGTGTATAAAGCCAAATATGCCTCAATGAAAGGAGATTTAGACAAAGTCCTTAAAAAGATCATTTTTAAAATAAAATAGATCTATTATGTGTATTCACTATAGGTACACATAAAGAAAGTAAAAATACAAAATAGATCATAATAATATCATGACATAATTTGAAAGTAGGAGATTAACCCAAAGAATGGAAGTTGGGTTAAGAAATTCCCTTACAAATAAAATAGATCTATTATGTGTATTAACTATAGATACTCATAAAGAAAGTACAAATACAAGATAGGACATAACAATATCATGACGTAATTTGAAAGTAGGAGATTAACCCAAAGAATGGAAATTGGGTTTAGAAGTTCCCTTACCTTGTGTCCGACTTGACTCAACCGTTCTTTAACCTCCTGAATAATAAACTAGAGTTAATATCTACCTTATTAAGAACCATTTTCAATTTCATTATCCTTTTTATATCACTTATTACAATGTTATGAACATTATGTAATTATTTAAGTTAATAACGATCGTTTTGTCGATCTTTGGTACATGAGTCAACAATAAACTTCTTATAATTATAAGTTGTTCATGTGGTGAAATATCCATTATATCCAGAATTATATTAATGATGTAGATATCATATATATCATATATATACAGTATATACATTCATTTATAATATTACGTAACATTTAGAGGTAAGAAATGAAATGCACCGTTCATGGAGACGGTAAGCCGTACGTACGCATGAACGCTACTTTCATTTCAATTTCATATTTAATGGAATGAAATCATAATGATATAAATGTATAATATAATTCCAGTATAATATAGTGTATAATGCCATTTACTCCATCCTTTATACATCCCACACATGGCATTAACGATTCAAATCACTTTGAGGGGGCGGTAGTCCGCACTTCCTAAAATGAAATTATCGCGTTTTACCCATAATGGAAATCATAAAGTATGCCATAAATGAGAAATACAGAAGCATAAGTAAAACAAAAACATATTATATATCATATATAAAAATAGTGACATCTTAATGGCCACCTTTGGAGGTGTTATATGAGTGTTGAACAATCATCGTTTCGTGAGGCAGAAATTCGCCATCCACAGAAACCATATGTTCTTTAACCATTAGATGTAGGTGTGTGTAAGTGTAGCTCGAATCCTTCTTATAACAACATCCTAGTATATTGAGGATACTGGTGTTGTTACAAAAGAAATGAATAAAAAGAGTTTAGGGGGTTGGAGAAGAAAAATAAAACAAAACAACATTAGAAAAGACATTACCTCAAAATCGGGTAACTCTTTTTGATTTGAGCTAAAGGCTTCCATTGGGAAGAGTTCTGCCCAAAGTGAGGTTTCTAGGAGTAAGGAAGGAATGTTGGGAGAGTATTTGGGCAGAGGTTGGCCGAGCCAAATGGCTTGATGGTGTGAATAAGGTGGGAGAGGTGGGGGCCTTTTATAAGTGGAGAGGAGGGGCACTTTTGGAAAGTAATGAAATGTTACATTATTTCAAAATGCTTTTCGGATTATAAAGGTCCCACATCTATATAATTCGAGGCTAAGGTGATAAGGTTTCGAAATATCTTCATCCAATAGGCTTTGGACAAGTGTAATCCTCGGATTTTGCATTATCTTCTCATTTTATTTAAATCGTCAAATAATGATGTCATCGCTGCATCATTATTATGTCATAAATACTTTAATTTATTTAATGTCTAAAAATTATAAAACAAATACTATGATGTAGGAAATCTTTTTAGCTTTCCAATGACTATTTATAATCAAAATTTGGACTTGTATAACCCCAATTAAAAATTGTTTTAGTAGAACAATTTATGTTAGTGTCATTTTCACTTTAACATTAAATAAAAAGTAATTTATGTTATTTCCCAACAAAAGTGGATCCATGGGGTCCCCAAGTTAGGCCATGGCTTGTCTTGGTCGGCCATGACTCAACCAATGAGGTTGGGACATGTGTCTAGGTCATTTCATATTATTAATGTATTATTTATACCTTAAACTACACTAATTACCACTAATCGCGATTAAGAACTTAAAAGTTACTATTCACCAAAAAATTATTTTGATCTCATTGAACCACATTTTACTTCTTAATGACAACCATGTATGTCGGATTTTTGAAAATCAAATCAAAGAAGTTGTAATATTTCATTTAAACGAAAAATCAGTTATTTAACTACCACTTAGTGGTTTCACTATTCATCAAAAATTGAAGTTTTTCAGAATAAGGCCAAAATTTCACCCTAAGCTATAATTGATATTCCGAATTCAAAAATGATGTCTATTTTACAAAATTCCAAACATATAAGTTGTATTAATTAATTTCATAATTAATTCCCGCTGTTACAACAAATAGCGTGTTTTTAAGAAACAATTTATATCAAAAGTTTGGCAATTGTTTATGTCCAATTTCAATGTTAAATTAATTCTAATGACCACCATTGGATAAAATGGTAAAAATATTTTCTAATTATACCTTAAAACCACTAAATAGTATAATTTATCTGTATAAATTATTTTGATTTAAAAAGTTGTTTTTATGTATTTTTCACTATTCATAAAAAATTAGAAGTTCTCAGAAAAATACCAAAAATTCAACATAGGCTAATTTCGATATTACGAATACAAAAATGAAGTCCATTTTGAAATATAAAATTTCTATAATTTTAAAAAGTGGTTATTACTATTCATAACGGCTATTTTGATTAGTTGCGGTGTGTTAGAACTCGAACTTGCGTACAATGCAAGATATTGCATTATTGAATGAGAAGCGTATCGTGGAAGCTCGGGGTGTTACAGCCTAGATTTACTTTAGGCTATAAGTGGATAGACTGTGAGAGCTTCCTTAGAGAGACCTTGACTGTTTGAGATTATAAGGGGATAGACTCTATGAGCTTCCTTAGAGAGTCTTTGTTTTTATGAATCACCTTTATTACTATAGGCTATAGGCAGGATTTACTCTATGATCTTCCTCAGAGAGTCTATGAACAACTTGGGAAATAATGGGAATTGACTGTGTGATCTTCCATAGAGAGTGTCTTGTCCTTGGGGCTATAAGGGGAATTGACTGTGTGATCTTCCTATGAGTGTCCCAATCTACCTTAGACTATAAGGTGAATTGACCTATTGAGCTTCCTTAGAGAGTCTTATAATTTTATTATGACCAAACTAAAGGGGTTAGGTTGAGCGTAATTCCCAGAGGGTTGTTGGTACTTATTAGGTAGGTCCAGAGTGTGAGTACTTCCAAAATGGTTACCTATATGTATTTAGATTCTTGTTAACTGTTGCTTGATATTGGAACTTACGATTGTTTACTAAGATGTGTTTTTTTCCTGTTTACTCCTTTCAGAACATTACCTGCCATATATTCACTGACTGTTAGGAACAAATTTTCTAGTGGTTTCCTACTAGGATTTAGTCTAACACCCTGTTTGGGAAATTCTTTTGGGCCCAAAAAGATTATATTGTTGCAGGTATAGATAAGGGAAAACGCCTTTCCACTTCAGGTACTTGACTTGCAATGGAGCTGTAGATCATGGGACCAAGCCAAGGATTGAGATTTTGAGGATATTTTTATATTTTCATCTTTAATTTGGTTAAGTGTTGTTGTATTCAACATTGTGACTTATTCGGCTATTTTCCTAGTCAGATGTACCATGCATCATATATATATGTGCTCCTACTGTTCGGCATATTTATTCTTCTGTTATTCACTTATGTATGGATTATTTAGTACTTCCTATATTGTTTACTATTTCCCTTCCATTGTGTACTTTGTCAATGAGGGCATAGTTTCTCCACTATAACATCCAAGGTCCTCGCTGCTAGTCAGCAGCCTCTGGCATTCGGGGAAATGTGCATGAGGTCATGTGACCAACTGGTAATAGGGTGCCTCTTGGTGGATTCCGAAACCGGGATGTTACAATTTGGTATCAGGGGAATATTTTCTCTTGACTTACTTTTTTGAGCCTATAGACAGGGGTAGTTTGGAATAGGTACTTGGTAATAAACTATGCCCGAGAGTAGCTAACCTGTGTACAGGTAAAATCCATACTACCTCGTTTATTGCAATTTTACATTTTTTTAATTTTACAGTAGATTTGATTTCACTTTTGGGCGATTCACTTGTCTTGTGCTATTATCGTTGTTGTTATCGAGGTTCTATTTCTATATCAACCTGATGAGATGAGGGTGTGTCATCTCATGCATCATATAGGCACTTGTTAGAAATCACATGCCATGCATTCTTTCCTTGCCATCTAGGATGCATTAGCAATTGTATGTTGTTGTAATAGATGTTATGTAGGATATATAAGTTGTTGTGATAGATGCCTTGATTGAAATACCTATTGTTTGATAGGGTATTATGTGTAAGGTTTTGTTTTAATTAATTCCAAACGTTGGTTATTGAGGTTTTATGGGCCCTCATGAACCGGAATTTGGTGGATCATTGCAATGTTATTCTTGTTTATATCATATATTAGATTCCAATCTTTGATTCGCGGGGAGTATGGCCCCTCATAGATTGGAATTTGGAACCTTAACGCTTTTTTTGTGTTTTCTGTGCTCCGGAGCAGTTTTCAAGGCTACTGTCTGGAAAAACTGATAATACATGGTGTGTACTTTATGATTACACAATGTGTAATATATAACCATGTCACTCACTATGTGGGCAGGGACACGGGGTTGCGAAAAATCTTGCAGGAACACGTCGTGTACCGTACATGCACGCCATGTTGTTGTGAACATGTGTCTACCCGTGTGACTAACAACACGGATGGATGAAACTTAGTCTATACACTATGTGTCCCGAATTCACACTTCGTTCAGTGTAACCTAGGTACCCGGCTGTGTCGCAAACAACACGGGTCAGGGAAATCCTTCAAGTACACGCCGAGTACACATGGAGCATGCTGTGTAGAGTGAACCGTGTAGCCGGCCAAGTAACTAACAACACTAATCATTGAAACTTGTCAAGTACATGTCGTGTCCATTGAGAACACATCGTGTAGTCTATGATTAAGAGGATTGTGTAGGATAGCCGTGTAAGGAGAATCAGGAAGGGAAATAGAGTACAAGTACACACAGTGTGTGGTTATAACATGCCGTGTGGCTGGGGTATTACCCGACTAGTTGTGGTAGAAGTACACACCCATATGAATGGATTACGAGAACTCATCATGTAGTGTTTATACACACGGTGTAGTCATGTTTAGTAAAACATGAATTTTATCATTCTCTTGTTCCTTCTTGTAGTATTTTGTTTTCAGTCCTTGACAATCCTAATCTAAGGTGTCCATTTGACCTTTTAGAATTATGCCACTAAGACATCCTCCGGTTGTACGCCAGTTTCTAGATGATGATCAGACACCAGATATGGATAATCAGGGGCTTCTAGCTGATCCTACAGTTGTGCCAGCCTTGGCACCAACCATTATACCTATCACAGGTGGTGATTCACAGTTTAGGTAATGATTGCTGAGGATGATGGAGACTTTTTATGGAGTGTCGTCTCATTCCCCGTCGATGGCGGAATTGAAGCGGGTTTTTCAGAATCATAATCCACCTACTTTCTCAGGGGATGGAGGATGTCAGGCTGCAGAATCATGGGTAGAGGCCATGCTAACAATCTTAGAGAATCTAGAGATTCCTCCAGAGAAGAGGGCTAAGATTTCTACCTATATGCTCTGAGACTATGCAAATAGGTGGTGGGAGGTGATCTCGCATTCAGAACGCCAACAAAGTATGACTTGGGATGAGTTTTGGTGCATCTTCAATGATTACTTCAACCTAGAGACCATGAGGGCCGATCGAGTCGAGGAGTTTATGAGTCTAGAACAAGGTACTATTTCTGTAATGGAGTACTCGTCTCGCTTTACTAAGCTGCAGTATTTCATGACTATTCCAGGAGGTGATGAGCTATTCCTTGGGTAGAATATTGAGGATGGTCTGACGCATGAAATTTGATCGTAGGTGAACATATTCAGGTTGACTTAGATTTCCTATATCGTCTACTAGGCGCTGATCACTGAGTGCAATCTGAGGGATTCTGGAGCTGTGATCCAGGGTGGTTCGGCATCCATAGTTAGTATTCCTCCAGATGATAGTAGGAAGCACCGTAGGGATAATGCACGATGAGATAAGAGTAGGTGGGATGTATCTTCTGGAATCCAGGTAGTATGCTACCAATGCGGGAGAAGTAGACATACTATGAATTAGTGCCAGAGAGACCTGATGGTGTGCCGATATTGCTGTAAGATGGGCCATATCCAGCGTTCTTGTCAGATCATCTCACTTGTAGCTGGTGGAAGGGGTTATTCTATGACCCCATGTTCAGGATAAGCATCACCAGTTTCTCACCATTCAGGTAACTGGAGTTCTTTCAGCCTTTCGAGTAGAGGTGGAGGTCTTGGTCGTAGTGGTCATTCAGCAGGTTACCAGTGAAAACAGAGTGGATCAGCTCAGAGTGGACAGGCTGGGTCACAGGGCTGTGGAGTAGGCCAGACCATTGCAGTGGAGCAGACCCATCAAGAGTAGTGTCACATACCCTCTATAGTTCGAGGTATGATCTTAGTATCTTTAGTTTTATCATCATCTCTTTTGATACCGGGTCTTACCATAAATTTATAAATGTTGCTATTATGGAGAGTCTTGGTCTCTACATCTTTTCTTCTTCCCACATCTTGACACTAGACGCACTATTGGGGACTAGGACGACAAGTGTTTGTCAGTGAAAGGATTTCCCTCTAGAATTTTGGGGGTTTCACTTTCTATGGGATTTGTATGTTCTAGAGATGACAGGTTATGAAGTTATTCTCAGGATGGACTGGTTAGTTCCCTTCCAGGAAGTTGTTGATTGTTATCACCACAGGGTGAGTTCCATATCACCAGAGGGTTTATGTTTTCATCACAAAGGCGAGTGGGATGTCTAGGCGAGTAGAGCAGGTCCAGAGCATCTTGGGTTAGGAGGAGTTACAACCCATTTTGAATGCCTATATCTAGATGACCAGGGGACTTCATAGTTGGAATTTCCTCCAGTGGTGGATCAATTTAGGGACATCTATCTAGAGGACTTTTTAGGTTTTCCTCTAAATCATGAGGTATACATTTCTTCTGATCTTGTTCCATGGGCGGAACCGGTGTCCATTCCTCTTTATAGGATGGCTACACCAGAGTTACAGGATCTCAAGAAACAGTTAGAGGAGTTGCAGTCCAAGGGTTTCATCTGAACCATTACATCTACTTGGGGTTCACCTATCCTGTTCGTGAAGAAGGAAAACAGTATCCTCAGTTTTTTTAGGACTATTGGATATTGAACCAGTTAACGGTCAAGAACCGATATCCCTTTCCAAAGATTCATGACCTATTTGATCAGTTTTGAGGAGCCTCTGTGTTCTCCATGATTGACTTGAGGTCCAATTATCATCTATTGTGAATTTGACCATCTGATATACCTCTCAAAGTATTCCGGAGCAGGTATGGTGTCTTCAAGTATATGGTTATGTCGTTCGGTCTCACGAACGCGTCTGCAGTTTTCATGGAACTGAGGAACCGAGTGTTCCATCCATACATGGATTCCTTCTTGTCGGTTTTCTTGGATGATACATTGGTGTACTCTCAAACTCGACACAACCATGCTACCCATCTCGGGATTGTTTTGAGTGCACTAAGGGAGCATCAGTTATATCCTAATCTCTCAAAGATTCAGTTTTTTATGGACCAAATTCACCTCTTGGGTCATGTTATCTCAGAGACAGGTGTATCAGTAGACCTTGAGAAATTAAGGGAAGTAGTTTCCAGGAAGGAGTTGAAGAACATATTTGAGGTGCAGAGTTTTATAGGGCTAGATAGATACTATAAATTCTTTATTCATGACTTTTCATGCTTAACAGCACCACTGACAAGTTTGACCAAGAATGGTGTGAAGTTCTTATTGTTAGATTCTTGTGAGTCATCCTTTCAAGAGATGAAAATGAGGTTCAATTCAGCACCGATACTAGTCTTACCAGATCCAGGAAATAGATATATAGTTTATTTTGACGCTTCTAGTATCGGGTTGGGAGCTGTTCTTATGCAGGGAGATGGAGTCGTTGCGTACGGGTCTTGGCAGTTGAGGCCACATTAGAGGAATTACCCATCGCACAATCTCAAGTTGGATGCTGTTGTTCATGCCTTACGTTTTTTGAGACATTATCTGTTGGGAGAGCATTTTTTTGGTGTCCACCGACCACAAAAGTCTCAAGTACATTTTCACTCAGCGTGACTTGAATTTGAGACAGAAAAGGTGGGTTGAGTACCTACAGTCCATCGACTTCGAGCATGCCAATACGCCAGGGAAAGGAAATTTTGTGGCTGATGCACTAAGAAGGAGGACTCAGATTGAAGTAGTTTAGGAGGCCAGTAGTGAGAGGAAGCTTATGCCTCTATTCTCTAAGATGCATTTGAAGGTGCACGACACCCAGGGGCAGACGTTCTATCTTCTGTAGTTGTGACCACTACCATTCTTGATCAAGTTCGAATGAGGAAGCTATTAGATTATGAAGGCATTGTCCTACAGGAATGTGTTTCAGGAGAGGACCTTATTTCTAGATGGACCATAGGTGGGGTTGAGGTTTTGTGTTTCCAAGGCCGCGTATGGGGGCCAGTAGTCATACGCGTGGAACTGATGCAGGAATTTCATTCCTCAGTTTGGGAAGTTCATCCTAGTGTCACCACGATTTATCATGATCTACACTGCAATTATTATTGGCCAGGTATGAATAAATACATCTCAATTTTTCTCATGAGGTGTTCCACCTATCAGCAGGTGATGGCGGAGCATCAGCGACCAACCGAGCTTTTACAGCAGTTACCCATTCCTGAGTGGAAGTGGAATGACGTATCGATGGATTTTGTGACAGGGTTGCTGAGGTCACCTTGCGAGAATGATATAGTATGGGTTGTCATTGACTGAATCACGAAGGTTGATCACTTCATGCCAATCAATGAGACCTTCTTTGTTGATTATTTGGGAAGACTGTACATCCGAGAGATTGGATGTCTACATGGAGTTCCGCACTTCATTGTATCAGACAAGGATGCACGTTTTACTTCTTGAGTCTGGAAGGGGATTCAAAAGGAATTGGGTACACAGATACTTTTGATTACAACATACCACCCTCAGATAGATGGCCAGTCTGAGAGCACGATTTTGGTGCTTGAGGACATGCTCCGAGCATGCATTCTGGATTTTGGTGGTTCTTGGGAAAGAAATATACCTCTAGTGGAGTTTACCTAAAAAATAGTTTTCAAGAAACTATTCATATGGAACCTTAGAAGGATTTGATGGTAGGCCATGTCGATCACTGTTCTGTTGGCTAGAGGTAGGAGAGGCAACTATGCTGGGACCTTGTCTTGTCTACAATACCACATTGCATATAGAGTTGATTCAGAAGAGGATAGGTACTGCACCGTATCATCAAAAGTCTTATTTTCGTCAGTAGAAATGACCTCTGGAGTTCGAGTTCAGGGATTAGGTTTTCCTGCATGTCGCACTGCGGTTGGGACACATGATAATTAAGAGACAGGGTAAGAATTCACTAAGGTAACTTGAGCCGTTTGAGGTGTTGTAGAGAGTTGGGTCAGTTGACAATCGGTTGCAGTTTCCTCAGAGGTAACGGGATATGCAGGACATCTTCCATGTTTCTCAGCTTCGACATTAATTTTCAGACCTGCCTCATGCCTTCCAACATGAGGAAGTCAAGTTAGAGTTGGATGCATCCTTTTAGGAGCATCCTATCTGAATTGTTCATCATAGTACGAAGGTTCATTATGGATTGTCTGTTCCTCTAGTATGAGTGCTATGGTAGCACAGGCGGGTGTAGAACGAGTCTTGGGAGAGGGAGGCCGACGTACGATCACAATGGCCAGAGTTATTCGGGTTTTATTCTTCTACATCGTGCTAGGGAAATTCAGTTATGAATTTTTATGGGGGGAAGTTTGTAAGAACCCAGATCTTCTTTTTAGGTAATTTTTTCCTTTTCTGGTCATTTTTTGAGAAAAGAGGAGTTTCTTGAAATTTTCTTAGTACACACCATGTACTTTATGAGTACACACTTTGTGCTCATAAGTTGCAACAGGCCATGTGCTGGCTGTGTAGTAGCCGCACACACGGTCATGTGGGAGTGACTGGAGGCCGCTTAATGCGGAGTATGGAAAAGGAGATTACACGTCATGTACTCAAAAAGTACACACTGTGTACTTTTTTTTTCATTTAACACATCTGGGTCGCATCTAATGTAAAAAAACCACTCCTTCTAGGTTACGTTCGTCCGAGATCACCGAGCATACACGGATCTTCGATGAGCCCCTTATCCTCTATCCATCCTCTGATTTGAGCACCGTTGATTGCATTGGAATCACATCGGTGTGTTCTCTCTTTTTATTGAGCCATGATTTCAATTTCCTATTCTTTTCCATGTTATCGTGGGTTTAATTTGTTGGAAGTTCTCATAGATCTACAACCTTCCAAGGAGATTCAAGCATCTTGGTTCATGTATATTGATCTCCCAACCATGAGGAAGGTGTTTTGTTCCATTTCGTTCAATGTCGTTGAGTATTATGTGAAAATTCCACCAATACCCTTGAACGGGGTATTGCGTTTTTATAGTTTTACCACTGTTTTTTTCAATCCATTCTTGTATACCTATGTAGTGCTAATTTGGATATGAATTGGGTTGATTTCTATGCCTTGGATGTTCTGCTCATGATTTGTTATGATTACAATTGTTTAGTCCTATTTAGCCTATTGGACGGTTACCTGTTTTCCATGACAGTTACTGTAGGATAGAGAGTTTTTTTCTTGACATGCTAAATATGCTTAGACTGGTTATCCAAGTAGATCCCTAGGTCTACTTTGGCAATATTGTATTTCTATTCTACTATCATACACAGGGCCATGACAACCGAGTGTAGTAGACTATAAGTGGAATTGACTGATTGAGCTTCCTCAGAGAGTCTTTAAGCATTAATTTGTAGAGGGGTAGACTTTGTGACCATCCTAAGAGATCCTAGGATTACTTCGGGCTATATGGGGATAGTCCGTGAGTGATTCCTTAGAGAGTCCTTGACTATTTGTGTCTATTAGGGGATAGACCGTGTGATCATCCTTAGAGAGTCTTTATTTGTTTGAATCACCATGATTACCATAGGCTATAAGAGTGATTGACTATGTGAGCATCCTCAGAAAGTTTATGAAAGACCAGGGATATAAGGGGAATTTACTGTGTGATCTTCCTCAGAGACTCCCTGACTACCTTATACTATAAGGGGATTTGACAGAGTGACCATCCTTAGAGAGTCTTATAATTTTTTTTATGACCAAACCAGAGGGGTTAGGCTGAGTGTATTTCCTAGAATGTTGTTGGTACTTTTTAGGTAATACCAAAGGGGATTTCTGTGAGTACTTCCCAAAGAGTTACCTGTTTGTATTTAGCTTCATATTAGCTGTTTCTTGATATTGGTACTCAGGATTGTTTACTGGTGAGTATTATTATTCCATTTACTACTTTTTGTACTTTTCCATACATATATTCACTGACTGGTATGCAAAGATCTTCGAGTGGTTTCTTACAGGGATTTAGTCTCACACCATGTTTAGGCCATGCTTTTAGGCCCAAAAATATTATATTGTTGTAGGTATAGATAAGGTAATGTGCCCTTCCACTTCAGGTACATGACATGATATGGGGCTGGAGAGCATGGGACCAAGCCTAGGCCTGTGATGCTGAAGAGCTGTTTATCATTTCTTTTTTACTTTGTTTCAGTACTGTTGTATTCAGCATTGTGACTTATTCAGCTATTTTCCTAGACATAAGTACCATGAATCATATACATATGTGCTCTTTCTATTTAGCATATTTTATCTTCCACTATTCGCTTTTGTATTGATTATTTACTACATCCGCTATTGTTTAATGTTTCTCTTCCACTGTGTACTCTGCCAATGAGGGCATAGTTTCTCCACTATCTCACCCAAGGCCCTAGATACTTTTTGGTAGCCTCTGGAATTCGGGGAAATGCACTTGAGGTCATGTGATCGACTGGGTATGGGGTGCCTCTTAGTTGATTCTACAACCGGGATGTTACATCTTTTAGATCCATAATTTTATTATTCATCATGTATATATTGGGCTGATAATTTAGTAGAAAATGATATAACACAATAGCTATTATCCTTGACATTTTTACCTCTATGATGGTTTTGAATGACTTACAAATACTAATAATGTTCCTAATGGAAATTGAAATAATAATATTTTAACAAATTAATTTATTACATGGTAATAAAAGATTTAGATTTTGTATAATGTGGGGCAGGAATAGAAGGATTGTTATAACATTCATTACCATTTGGATATCCTCAAAACAATACTAGTGTTTTTCTGAAAGACTATAAATCTTGTACAAAACCATTCATCCTCAAACCATCAATATTATATTTATAAATACAGCCATGAGGGGTTATAAATTTATTTTTAATTGGTTTCATGATATCATTAGTCATTATATAGATAATAATCTCTTCAATATAATGGTCATTTTTTCGTTTGGAAGGAGATAAAAAAATTCATTCACAAAAATCATTCAGAGAAATTACATCCCATCATGAAATATCTGAGTAGAATCGATTATAGTTCCACCATGTCTAGGTGGACTTCCTCCGTTATCAATAATGTCCTCATATCCCCCCTTGTAGGCTTCCTTCACTTCCACGAATCCTATGAGTACTTCTAATGATAGGACTTGATGAAGATAAATTTTCACTATTATGAAACTCATATGGACCATTTTCCTTTCATTATATATCTCATTAAAAATAATTCCTTGATACAATTTTATCATAACACCATCATCTATCAACTCTTATATTTTAGAGATAAAATATTGTGGTGAATTAGGAGATTCAAAATATAAAACTGGATAAATACTATGATCATACTCATGTGTTTTTATTTTCACTATACTAAGATCAACCACTATAACTTCGTTTATTAAATATCTAAATCAATGAAATTTTCCTTGAATTAATATTAAATGTTATCATCATGTTCTAGATGTAAATCAATATTTTTCATTGAACTCTCTAGATCCTTGACATGATTGAACTTGTCAAGAATCATTTATTTTTTTGAACCCATTATTTCATACATGGGTTCTAATTAGTCTCAATGTGCCAAAAATTTTATTAATTAGTAAGAATAAACTAGAAGAATCTTCTCTTTCTACCCCCTCAAGAGAAATTTATTTGTACTCCTAGAGTGTGATAATGTCAAAACATGAATATGGAATAAGGATTGACCCACTTTTCTATATTCCTCATAATGTACCCTGACATTCTTATCTAAAATCCATTATTAAATTGATATTGAAACAAAATATCACGATTCCATAGAATAATAAAGTCCTCTTTCTTATGTTTAATCAAATAATAGAAAAATTTACAACAAAGTATATTCCTCATCTAGGAAAAGAACATTATATATTTTGGGAGTTATTTTTCTAGTTTTCTCCCCACGAAAATTCATAATCTAAAAGTGATCATTATTAATAGGATTTGAATATAGATAATCCTTAGTTACTATTATATGATATATATTACAATGTTTTAATATAGTCCCTAGAATTACATATATGAATCTTAATATTCACATTGAAAACATTGACATTTCAAGGATAAAATGTCTTTCTATTTTTCATAAACTAATAAATCTTTCAATTCATCTAAATATATTTTAAAACTAATATTTAAATTGATATTATCCACTCCGAAACAAATTATATTTAAATATATATTTTATAATATTTAATATGATTTTTTAAGGGTTGCCTAAATCACTAGATATAGCATTAATTTTATTATATATCTTTCATAGAGGAGAAGAAGTGTGATATGTGAAATCAATATATGATTTACTTCTAACCATTATTCTTCTATCATTAGATAATCTTAAGTATCATATTTATATTTAAGGGAAGAATGGGTTTGAAAATCATATTTTGAACTAAATAAAATCTATGTCCTTAATGAATATAAATTTAGAGAGATGTGTGTTGATTCAAATTCTAATTTTCATTCATTTATTTGGTCAAGTAATATAAAAATAAAATAATAATAAATTCAATAAAAACCCTCTCAAGAAACCTAATTAAAATTCAAATAATCATGTTGGGTCACTAAATATTATTATTGTGATAATAGTATATTACGTAAGTAACTATTATAATTCATGCCTCAAATATTCACTTATGGTGACATGGAGGGTTCACAATAGGTTAACTGGCCTCATGAAAAATTTATCATTCTTATATTACATTCTGTATAACCAAAATTTCATGGTTGGATAACATGACATATAAAGTTCTCTAAGAGTAAATTGTTCAAGAGTAGAAAAACCATCATATAAGACATAATATAACAGAAATATATTTTAATAGAATTGTAACAAAATATAAAAATTGTTACATTAGTATTCTTTATGAATAGTAATAAAAAAATATAAGGGGTGAATAGTAAAATGTGATAGTTAGAAAAAAATAATCATTCATAACTCAAGTTTGTAATAATTAAATATTTCTTTATTTAATTTATTTTAAATATATTACTTTGTTGATGTTCAATTACAATGAATTCATGTTTTATAAGAAATTTTTGAAAATTATTCCCAAAAAATTGTTGTATTATAATAATTTTTTATACTTGGATGAGATACGTCATTATTGGAAATATTATTAGAAATTGTTATGTCACAATTTATCAGGACATGTTGAATCTTATTACCATTGTATATTAATATCTATTTCAACAGTCGTATTTATTTACAAGAACTAGTTGTAGCTATATAATCAACATTAGTTGGACATAAAAGAAAAAATGTCTTCTTTTCTATTACACAAAAACTAGATACATTCCCAAAATTTTACTTATCCTTAGGTGTTCTCCCTATCTAGATTACACCCACCAAAATAAACATCAAAATAATTATATAATCCAAATTAATTAACTCTAGAGTATAATAATAAAAATTTAGTTTTATTAATTTATATCTGAATAACCATTTAACATAATTTAATTGATATTACAATGGAATTTCATGAAAAATTTCATAGATGCATTCAAAAAAAAAATATCAGGCTATTTAATAGTTATTTATTCTAAAATCCCAAGAATACCTCAATAGTTATCCTAATAAATCTATTATCTAGATTCATCCAAATATATCTCAAAATATTTTCTCAAATTAGTTTCACTACCTTCAGATCTATCCATACACAATCATTTTAAAATGTCCTTTGTGTGTTTAAATTGATTTAAGAAAACACCATATTCTTTGGGAATAATTTTAAAAACATGAAATAAACTTAATGATTATATTAAAATAATTTCATATTAATTTTTCATAATATTAGAAAACTAAAAACACATGGGTTTTTTGGATAAACCGAAAATAATTTCTATGAATATATAATTTCACTACTATAACATCCATCATTACTATATTTATAAATAGATTAAGATCATGTGTTCCTTTGTAAATTTCATTTGAAATTAAGGATTTGATCTCATCATACAATTGTAAAAGATATTATTTTTTAATATGAATGGATTTATAATTTATAAAGCTTGATTTGGATTATAATGATTTGGATGTCCAAGGGGTTTCTCAATTAAAAAACATAATCAATTATATAACCATTTTGGAATTAACTATTGAAATACACTGGATATAGTTTGAATTTTAGATGTACTTAAAATTAAATACATATTCAATTAACATCATTTGTTGATACTTGTTCAATACTTTCATCATAATCAATACCATTCTCAATAATTAATCCTTTTGAATCCAACAAAACATTATTTCGAACATTTGTGTAAACCTTGTTTTTATATACCCCCTTGTTATAAAAAGTTGGATAGTCATAGTTATATAAAACAAGTCAAAGATATTTTTATTCCAAATTTATTCAATTTTTATATAATAGTCATCTCCCAAATCATATAATTGTTTTCTTCATTTAGGTTCTATGGTTTCTATTGTGACTCAAAGTCCAAATGTTCAACTTGGTTTCTTAGTAAGGCTTAGGTTTGAGTATCTTTATCTATGTCTCATACAACTATATTTTATTAAATATTTTAGAGGGTTCATATGGTTATATGAACTAGACTACTAATATCTTACAATAATTAATCCATATAAAAGTGTTCTTGATGTTCTATGTGAGAAAATGTAACATGAAAATCTGTTGCAAGGTAAGAATCATTTTAGGTATTATTAATATTTAAATTTGATATATCATAATTAATGTTTTATACAATAGTTTTGGGTTTATAAGAATATGCATCATAAAAATTAACATCCATAAATTTCCCCATGACATTAGTTTTTCTTATTACATATACTATATTCATGAGAAGTTTTTGAATAAATAGAAAAACTTCAATTTGGGATTTTTGGTGAAACTTTATCCCAATTATCGAATGTGTTTAGAATGATATATTTTCTTCCAAAATATCATAATTATTTTATATACATTTTCAGCCATTCCATAACTCATATGGATTATTTTTCATGATAGTTATAATGACAACTCTTTTAATTACTAATAAAATTTTTCTAACAACTTCAACCTAAAAATAGAATGTTACGTCATATCCACTGACCATTGCATGGTTAAATTTTTGAAGCATATTATTTAATCATTAAAACACCCATTTTTTAGGTTATTGGTGTTTAGGGAAACATTGATTATACAAATGTTATGAGGTGATAATGTAACAACCCAATAATTTAAAATAAGAATGTGGTATATGTTATCGTATGTGAAACAACACAATTAATAGAAGAAACATTAACAAAATGAGAAATAACAATAGATATATTTTTAAATAACATAAATCCGTTATAAATAATTCAATAAATGAAATAAATATTTATCTTGAATTCCATGAAACACTATGATTATCTTGTCTTACAAGTAACACTAAGTTTAGCTTCAATCACACACAACACTATGTGTACACAAAATATGAATTTTATTTAAAATATTGTTATATAGTGTAACTGTTGTAAAATAACCATTAAATAAGTGGGTATGAATATTCATAAAAAAATTATTAAATTTTTGGTTGTCGATTTATTATAAATAAAAAAGAATCATTTAAATGGTAATGAGATGTTTTAAGAGAAGTTGTATTTTTCTAAAAGATAGTTTAATCATGTTTTTCATGCATAATATAAAATTAATTTTTACTAATTTTAGAAAAATAATTTGATAAAATAAAAATAGTTTTTAAATCATAATATTAAAATTATCTTATTGTGATGTTTTGGGACTTTTCCGAAATGATTCATTTTTGGATGAGTAGTGAAAAATAATGATTTTGAAATAAAAACCTCCTAATTAAAATTATATATATTAATAATATATATATTAAACATTAATAAATGTAAAATAAGTTCAATTATATACAATTTAATTCAAATTATATCTTTTTAGTAATTTTCATATTTAATTTTCCCATCAAATCTTTGTTAGCAATTGAACATTTTATCATTAAAAACATCATTTCTCGCTGCATCTGCAGGAATAATTTTAACAATAGTTTTTCCACTTATGTGATTAAAATATAAAAAAATGGATTCAATATTTGAAAAATTATTAATTTCTATTTTATAATAATGTAAAATTTATTTTTTACCGAAATGAATAGTAAAAAGACTAAAAAATAATTACCATGGTTAATGTAAAAATGCATTATTAATGGATTAAACTAAAATGTTAATTGTTCAAATGACCTACCAAATTAACCACCACCAATTTTGTGACCATATTTCCATATTTAATCTTCTAGGTTCTCTAAAATACCATTTGGGAATATTTTGGTGTTATAAAAATGTTTGTATGATTGAATCATTTCAAAGAATTATATATATTCCACTCACCTAACATATAAAAGTCTGCCCATGTCCTTTCTTCATTAAAACAAAAAATCGCTTTTGTTATGACATTTAAATCACCAATAACATAAAAAATTACCTCATATCATCCTATAAGACTTGTTTTTTGAATACAATAAACTTAGGTTATATTTAGCACAAACCTAAGGAGGATAAATGAAGAAGAGGTAACATTATACAACATGCGTCATTATTTTATTTCTTTTGTGAAATATAAAAATTATTATTTAAAAATGATGATATACAAAAATAATTACCTTAAATTTGAAAAAATATTATGATATGGTAATTAAATAATACAATCTCCACTTCCAAATAATGGTTTATAAAATCATCTTTCGTTTGAACGTCGGACTATCGCCTTATGAGCTAATGTCGTTTTCTCTTCCATTACCAACATTAAATGTTGAGTATGACGATATATCCAAATTATATATATGATAAATATAAAATATTTATTCTTGTGTTGTCATTATACCATATATATTATTTTAATTTCCTTTATTCATGGGATACAGTAATGTTTATATTTTGTATGGCAGACTTCCACCTCACGAAGCGATGTGATTCGTCTATCAATAATGATATAAATATAATGTAATAAGGTTAAAGTTAATGATTATATGAATTATAAATTAAATAATTATTATATTAATGAAATATAAATTATTTTCTAAATATTATAAATATAAATTTATTTCTTACATGTTAACTCACTTGAAAATGATAACATCATTTTTGTACATGTGGACTGCTGCTTTCACGTAGCGATGTCACTCTATTTTCATCACCACACCACATAAATGATATATATGAGTAATTTTTAGGAAATAACATAGTATATATTTTTTAATTAAAATTATGTAAATATAAAATATTAATTAACTTATTTCCATAATGGTAATTTAAAATAGTAAATATTACTTCTAGATACGTATGACCTACCATCTCTATGATGGTAGCATGCTTCATTTTTTATAACCATATTTAATGACTCATTACAAAATTATAAGTGATCTGAAAATGTGATAATGAATTTATTTATTTTATTCTTTATACGATATAACTACATAATAATCTCATCAAAAGGATATTTCATGAAGAAACATGCCTTATAAAAAGAAATGAAACTAACACCAAAACTGTGGAAATATTAGATGTTTAATAAATATTGGGTGATAAGATAATATAAAATAATAATATTTGATTTTAGAAATGTTAATATAGTTATGATATAATTTAATAACATGTTTTAAAAAACTATTCACAGTGTTAAACCATGTTCAACTAAATGTAAGTGTGAGGTAAGGGACTTCATCTCAATTTCTTTTCTTTGAGGTATATTGTAATTTTACCCACCAAATTTAATTTATATATTGTGAATAATTCCAAATTTAAATTTAATATCATGAGAACATAATGATTAGGTTTTTTATGATTTAGATTGAATAATTTAATCATAGTGTATTTTAATTAATATTTTCCATGTGGTAAAGAATTCAATAACTCAATTTTTTCATTGGGTTATATTACTTCATCATTGTTTTTGATATTCCATGATTTAATGTATAAATAATTTTTTTAAAAAATATTTTGGTTACAGTTGTTTTATATGGATTTATTTTTGAACTATGTAACTGATTCATCAATTTTTCCCACTTCATCATTTTTAATGTTTTAAGGGATTATTTCATAAACTCATTCTAATAAGGATTGCATACAACTGTATTTCCATTGAAATAAATTATTAGATCATTTATAATAAACCCAATTAATTTTATCCTCCAATGTAAATTAATTATATTTTGAAATAATAGTATAACATTCCCATTATTTAGTAAGTATAATTGTTGTGAAAATGTATTTATGAAATTCTGATTATATTTATCTCTTCTGTTAGAAATAGTGATTCATTAAAACAAATTATTTCTTAATATGCTCTCAAAAATGTTTTATTATTTTAAAAATTATTTATTAATTTCATTTTACACATATTTAACATGTAGAAAGTTGTTTTAAATCGATATTCATTCCATATTTGGGGTAAATAACTTTTATGAGCTTTTTACAATGATAAAGGAATGTTTTTTTAAAAATATAAGACACCTACAAAATTAAACACCACTATTTCATTAAATATTCCATTAAAAGATTACATTAATAATTTAAACGGGGTTTTCCCCATTATTCTATATATTAAATCAGGTATAAAAGTTATTTTTGGTGAATTGGATTTTAAAATAAAAATCCTTATTAAAATGTTGTTTTAAAAAAAGAAAAGTAAATTTCCCTCACGAATGGATCAAGAAAAATTGTTTTGTTATTATTATTCATTATTGAAATTAAACCATTATTTTACATATGATTAATTGATGAAATGTTATATAGATATTATAATTATCATTTATTTTGATGTTTTATGATCAGTTTGACTATAGAAGTGTTATTTTGAAACCATTTCCCATAATACTTTAGATAGATTACGGTTATGTTTATTAATTGGGGAAAGTATTAATATTTCATACGAATTTATTAAATATGAATGTTTATGTTTTTATGTCTTCCCCATCATTTTAAGAGTGAATTGAGATTATATTGTGATGGGTGGGGCCAAACATTAATATAGACCCTCAATGCACCTACAGGTCTCATGAGACTAATCAGTTGGAAAAATCATTAATGTTTATACCACAAATTTTAAACAATCTTAAGGATAGATCATGATAGTAAATTTCTTGAGAATATGTATTGATATTTTAACCTTTATATATTATTCATTCTATCTTTATGAATTCAATTATTTATATTTAATGTGACTATTTAATTTTTTATTATAACAATGGATATGATTTAAATATCATTGTATTATTTATTTGGAATTACTAGATCGTCATTTATTCCATCAATATTATGATCAAGTTATTTATTAAATGGAATTTATTTTCATTACATACCATTATATGTTGTTCATTCTTATTAATTCATGATATATTCCCACATACATACACTTTACTAATAATTTGAGCTCGTACTTATTTTTTTCCCTCCACCAAAGAGCCCATGAAGTGTACTATGTATGACATTCAATGACATTCTAGAGGGGATTATGTTCTTCACAATGATATTTATTATTATTTGTATATTAAAATTTATTTTAAGAATCAATTATATTTCTGGTTTACCAAGAAAACTAAACTAATAAGTCATTTTGGATGTGATTTCTTATATCATATTACATTGTAATAAACCAGGAATCGTGTATTAGCCAATAGGGTTGGGGTATTTTTGGTTTTTATCATAAAACATTTAGTAGATACATTGGAAACTTGCTTTGGGACAAAAAAATATTAGAGATGTAGAACTTATGATATACTTTGAGGATAATAATAGAAAAAATCCTAATGTTTTATTAAGTTATATATTTTTTGGTTTTTATTTACAATAAATTGCTATCTAGATACAACATGTGGATGTGGTAATGGAATAGATGCATCTTGGGGAAGTAAATCTGAAAAGGGATCATTGGGCATGACCCAATAATCACTTGGTACATGATTACATGGATTATTATTCACCCGGTTTGACACTCATAGCGAATATACAAGGATAAATCAATTTTTTTTACAAAATATTCTGACGGATTTGAAAAAATAGATATCAGAATATATACCATGTCTAGGAATATGATAGTATCCACAAATAAATATTTAAATTTATGATTAGTATTTTCTATGATTTTGGATTACACATTATGTTTCATAATTTTCTGATCAAATCTAGTGTATTCCATTATATTTCTGCGGATCCTAGCCGAAGGAATGGGAACTGTATCAACACATGTACTCCGATGTGTATGAATGATCTTTTCATTGATGGTTTTAATTCATTATTTGGAACGGAACTAGTCTCTCAATCATTATAATAATATCATGACCTAGTATCTAGTTCTTTCATGTTATATAAATTGTTCTCTAACTATTTTGAATTTTAAGGGAAGTAAAAAAAGGTAAGGAATGACAGAAAAAGAGATATATAAAGGGAAGAAGAGAAAAAGGGGTCTCCCACATCTAATAACTATGGAAAGATACTCCCTGGTATGTGTTTGAAGGGAATGATAGTTTTCTACTTATTTGTATTGATGTCACCCCATGATTATGATTCTAAGGGAATGAAAAAATATCCCAATGTATTGTGTTTCAAATATAGGGAGATGGGGAACTATGAAAGTCAATTTCCCAACTATCAGTGGGAAATACCTCAAAATAATACATTGGATCATGTTAAATCTTATAATAATACAGTAGATTAAATGGAAAAATAAAGGAACAAAATATTTTAGGACACCAATGTTTTTCAACTTTCTAATGATGTAAATTATGATAGTGGGGAGAATGTATGACCACCTATTTCATGTATGTAACCCTTCATTTGTGTATTTTAACTATATAAACAATTTGGGTGCTCTTTGGGATGATTTTCAAGCATTTTTTTATTGTTTTTGGTACTTTTTATATGTTCATGGTTTGAGAATGGATTTTAGAAACCTTGAAAATACTATATGAAATCATGAATAATGAGACAGCTGCAAATTGGATAAAGCATGGTTTTTCAAAACTATGTTTCCACCTGGCATAATCATTTTAAAGTGGGACAGTGATATTTTTCATGGTTGGTGAATAAAATTTATAATATTGTGGGCTAACCATGTGAGGTGAACCTTGATGTTGAATCTGGTTCAGATTTACCTAATAGTTTGTCCTAACCATATGACTAATCACACACGGTTTAAAAATAATATCCTAAAATTGGGGATCTCACATGTTTTCACTACTAATATTATCATTTTTTCTTCCCAATATCCCCCATAATGATATTTTCTCCCATAAAATGTAATGGAGTCATTCCCCAACAAATGTAATTTGATCAGAAGGATTTTTTTGGGGCGTTGAAGCCTGAATCCCATGGAAAGTTGTTATTTCTGGTATTGTTTCATGAGTTTTCATTGTTACACATTTATCCCTTTCAGATACCTTATATATAGCCTTATGTGGATATATCAAATTATTTTTATACCAACTGTGGTTAAATTTTTATTTTTTTATGATGGCAAAGATATATAAGGTGCGTTTTGGATACTTAACTCGCTAACCTAGGTGTTTTGTGTTGTTATTCACTTTTTTCAAAATTTATGATCTAATTGGCTTTAGTATTGACTAATAAATTTATAACATGACATATTAGATTCAAATTGTTAAAATTTATTGAAATTGATTTTTATTTTTTTTCAAATCATTGTTGAAACCCACATTACTAATGTTTTGAGTTTTATATATATTTTTTGTGAAATATTTCATTAGTGGAAATTTGTTATGAAAAGTGATTTTTTTAGTGAATTGAAAATAGTGATTTTTAAATATGGACATGCTAGATTTTTGGTAAATGATATAATTGAGTTGTATTCAATATAATTATGGTTTCATGGAAATGTATTGAAATAGATTATCCGAATGGTTTTCAACAAAATAATAGTTTTTTAAATGGTTTTAATTGTATGGTTTTAAATGGTTTTGCAATACAAGTGTTGTTCAAGTTAATTCTTTCATTGTGACCGAAAATAATGTGTGTGTACCATTGGGTCCCAAAGGTAAGGGATTTTGAATAAGTGGTGTGATTCATTGGGGTACAAGGAGATATGCCGCTTTTTGATGACTTATTGGATGTTTGCGAAATAAATCCGGATTATGGAACTTTTAGAGAATCAATAAAGTTTGTGTTTGTGGGGAATCATATAATGGGTATGCCAAAAATTAATGAGAAATGGATTTATTTAATTGTTTGGTTGAATTTCCTTGCAAACTATTTTGGTAATTAACTACATGGAAATGTTATAAACTAATTAAATTAATCTATATAAATTGATATATATATTTTAAAACATGTTCTATCATACTGGAATGATTATGGATGTCATTTTGGCACATACAACTATGTCACATTACTCATTTGTTCATTAGAAGATTTTTAATTTTTTTGATATCATTTATCATAACAGAGGAAAAGGTAGTGTATCTTAATTCTTTATTCTTGCATCGTGATACATGGGATATTTTTTAGATATAGAACATGGAGTATCATATAGTCTAGGAGTTTTTTGGTCTATTCATCAGTTAAACACTTCGATGTTAGTTTACTTCTTTTCTTCTATTTTTTGATGTTTTGTTTGATATAAATGAAATTGAATTGAGTTGTCTTACATTCTAATCATGTATCATGTAGTAGTTTTTTGGTTTTGAAATGTCTGATTGTGATGTTTTATTTTAAAATTCATAATACTCACAAATCTATTAATGTAGGCCTTGGAATTTATTGAATGAATTTGGCATCTTAAGGATGTTTCTTAAGTCCATGTAATTTACTTCCACCAACTCAATCCAATGAGGAGGGGTGAGATACAACAACTGATTTTTTTTGTTTCTGTTCATGAATTATTTCATCTTATAATTATATCAATGATATCCTAGTTATATGAATTATGAAATGTATAAGTGTTATACATGAGTGATGTTTATCTATGTATTTGAAAGAATATGTTGAGTAGTAAGTTGAAAATTGATTCAATAGAAGTTGAACATATTGTAAAACAAATAATTGAGGGAAGGATAAACCTTAAAATTTTCATGATGATGTGATTATTGTGTTGGTATAAATAGATCAATAATATGTATAAAGATAATTGTATATTACTAACTGCCTTGGAACTGATTAATGAATTGATGAAAAAGATGTTTACATTATCATTATTTGAGTTTAATACAATTTTTTTAATTAATATATCCAATAACATTATTTTAACATATGTATTAATGAATAATAAATTTTTTCAATATGGTTTTATGATAATTTAGGTTATTTACATGTTAAAATAGAATAAAAGATGATATTATTCAAAATATTTGTATACGAAGACAAAGAGATATTTACTATTGTTTAAAGGATTATTGGTAGATTCATATTGATAATTTGGTGAACTTTTTTATAGTGTTTTGGTCAAGATATTTATGATGTTATATATGTTTATCCATTTATGGAATAGTTTATGTTGAACATTGGATGTGGTTTTATAAATTAATTTATTTCTTATCAAATATGAGGATTTATGAATATTGGACAACTTGGGTTAACCATATTGATTTTGGAAAATAATTGGGACAAAAGGAAAGACATTTCACTCTTTTATAGATATTATGATTCATTACAAGTAAATTCAAGTTCTACATGAATACATATTTAATTTTTTGATAGAATTTTCTTAGACTAAATGATGTATTGGAAATAAATCAAGTAACATCCAAAGGATAAAATTGTTCTTATACAATAAAATAATACCATGTAAGTGTATTCCCAATTATAATTATATTGTAAAATAATTTCCCAACATTATGAAAAGAAAATTTAAATTCTTGTGAACATTTTTATCTCATCCGTTTGAATAATCATCCTTTATATTATCATAGTTCCAAAAATGAACTATCATCACCCTATAAAAATGATAAAATAATTCATATGGGATGTAATATAAGATGATAAATTCCACTGCATATTTTGATGTAGGATAGATAAACAAGTTGAGGAGGGAGGTTTCAATTTTCGTAGCCTTATAGATGCAATGAAAATATTAAAATATAGGAATTTAAGGGATATTATTGGGGAATCATCCATTTTGGAGAGTTATAAGGAAAACAAATGTAAGTGGATGATTGGAAAGGATGGGTTTAGCACTATAGGAGACCCTCAACACTAGTTAGATACATTTTTGAGCAGTTGGAAATCCCAAAAGATATGGTATATTGGGTTCTTGGTTGTAGTGAATTTAGGTTCTCGAAAAGTAACTGGTTTTTTAACACTCTTTTCATTCAAGGATGTCTGACACCTAACAACTACTCTACAGAGGTGATCAAGATCCAAGATTTTATTCACATGAAACTAATCAAAAACCAATATATATTTTTTTTCATAACTTAAATATGGTGGATATTCCTAATAAATGTTTGTTCATTGATACATTGTTAAGTTCATTCAGTGCTAAATATTTTTTTCTTTCATTCATGATGATAATGAGAATGATTCTTCATATATAAAGATCAATTGTAAGTAAATCCCATCCAAAATGATTTTTTTGGAATTGATAATGATATATAAATTAATTTTCATAAATGATAATGTTCTAAGATGAGGTATTGTCCTAGAATTGGGAGGTTGGTGCTATGAGAACCATATCTAGAAATAAATTTAGAATATTTTTTAAAGATAGAATGAAAAATATTTATATGGGATCACATTGGAATGTTTTTGGGGATCACATTTCAAAGAGATACACCATATGTTTTTCTTAGTGCTTTGTTTTATATGAATGATTGGAAATAAAGCATCATTGAATCCTAGTACAATGTGTTTTTGGGGGTGTTTTGGGTATTGTGGGTGGAATATAAGAATGATAGGCAGATACATCACTGCTCTTATCTTGGTATCATGGTTCTCATTAATTTTTGTGTGGATGAAATTATTGCATGGGTTATGTGACAGAGGTTTACAATCCAATCTAGTTGGTTATTTCCTAAAAATGTTGAACATGTTTATGACCTATATGTGATCACATTGGGGTAGTGGATTAAGTGTAATCCACCTTTATTGTGTTCTAATCTAAACATATAAAGATCATGTGCGCTGGGAATGTTGAGAGTGGGATGATTTATTTTGGATGTCAAGGGAACTATTATATAACATAGTAGTTATTTTTATGGCTTATAAAACTCTATTGGGTATCATATTAGAGCTTTACATAGCGGTGTTATTTTTTACAGGATTTATAATATCTTCCTTTTAGTGGTGGTGTCAAACTATTGGATTATTATAGGTTACATTATAGTCATAGACATCATACCATGGGATCTGATCAAATATATTACAAATGACATTTTTTAAATTGGTAATGGAACAATAGTCAAACATATTAGGAGGGATCTTAATAATGTGGTAGATTTGCATGCATGCATTGGAAGTCCAAGTGAAAATCTTATTGTTTATCAATAACCTGGGTATCTTACACATAAACGAATGTTAATATTATGTGGTTATTTACATGGTTTCCATCATTTCCAATAACCATAAGATCTGTTTTGATGAATAAAAATTTAATTTTGAATGAATGAAAAATGTAAACCATATATGTACCTAGTTCTGCAAAAAATTATAAACTGATTGGTCCTTCAAGATTTTATACTTTGTATCCATGCAAATATAATAAAGAAAATATTTGCTCGGGGTTACTAGATTTGGTTTTATAATAAATTTCATTGAACCTTACTTTATATGTTTTCTAATTTATGTTAAAATTAAAAGTATTTAAACTATATTTTAGTAATTTTTAATTTAAAAATAGTGATTTTCAAAGAAAAGATATTTTCATCAATTTTAGTTCAAATAAATTTTTCCATAAAAAACATTTCCATATAACATGAAATAATTTTCAATTATATATTCATTACTAGGGTTATAATCCATTGATACCACCATAATTATTTCATTGGATGGTGTATGTATATGATGAAATCATTATAATGAAACCTATTTATTTCCCACAATTAATACGAGGAAAAAAATATTATGAAACAAAAATCATTTTCTACATGTTATGATTTGATGAAATTATGGAAATATTATGAAACTAGTTTCATATGCATATGTTATATTAGGAAAATATGTTTATGAATCCATTTTATTATCATTATTTTTAATATGATTAATGATTAATGATTTTTTCAAACACATTTGTATGATTTCCATTATGTGACATATTGTTCCTATATCTCCATCAAATTTATTATGTAAATATTGATATCTTATGAAATAATTAGATGCAAAATGGGGAGGTAACCAAGTTCATCAATAGTCTATATCAAATATTAAAATCTTGGGAGATATCCTTGAATATTATGATAGTTTTTGTAGTAAACACAATCCACTATGATAGTCTTTTCAATGGGCCTTTAACTACTAATGTGATGATTTTCTATGTTTATGTGTATTCAAAAAATATTTTCCATATTGTAATTTTATTCTCTTAATGTTATTTTTTATTAATTCCCTTATGATTCATGTATTTTCACATGCCATTATTTCTTCCATGACTCTTGTTTATGGTCTATGATTTGGGGGTGTGGTTTTTAAATGTTCTTCTAATTTTATTATGCCCTAATTCTCAGGACATATTGATATATATCTTTTATAAACATAATAGACATATGATCTCAGTATTTATTATGGATATATTCCCTGTTTTTTTATTAATTGTGTTTTGGAAGATGTCCAAAAAGTGTTATAATTATTAATAACGTAGATGGAGGGTATGTACCTCACATATGGACCAGTTGTTTATGTGTCCTTTCTTCCAATGGAATATTTCCTAATTATTATAGTTGGGATCAATATAAAATGTAATAAATATTCATTTTATAATATTCACTATTTATTTATGAGATTATTGGATCACTATATTTAGTATCATATAGTTGGATTAGTTAGCCATCAAAAACTAGGATGAGAATAGAGTAGTCAGATCCCTGGGGATATCTCTTATTATATGTCTAGGGAAATTTCTATGTATATTTTTAATGAAAATTATATGTATTGGAAAATATCCTGGAATATTAGTGAAGGATTGATATTTTGGTTTTTATATCAATATATCTAGGTCTGAATATTCCATGTGGACATGATTCTGGAACACTTGTACCTATTGGTAGTAACAGAATTTTAGGAACATCTTGCTTGACTAGAGAATTATATTGTTAACCCAAAGGTCTTTATTTCTCACCACATTTGAACCTATCATGGGATATATTTTTTTTAAATTAAAAAACTCTTTAAAAATGATAAATGATTTAAATAATGATCCTGAATAGCCGAGATTATACCTAAGGTATCATAAATTGAAAATATTGCATCATGATTTATTTATCCAATAAATTGTTAACTTCTTTAACACTATGACTATTGTATATCACATTTTTTATTCTTTTAGTCTATGAAGGGAAACTAAAGGAATTGGTTAATGTTGAATGTGATAGGTAGTGTGTTGATGAGAAACCAAATGGGATAATGATTCCATTGAAGGATATTATGATTATAATTATTCAGATATCATATTAAATGATTAATAACATTCACCTTAAAAAACTCTTAGACTCACCCAAAATAATATTGATAGTGTTTGTTGAGTGTTTTAGTGGTGAAAAAAATGGAGGAAATAATATTAAGTTTCTTATATATAGAGAATGTGAGGAGAAGCACTCAATGGAATGTCTCAAGGGAATGATAAGATGTTTTGTGTTTGAAAAAGGACACAAAGAAATAAATTTATGATCAAATAGGGTTCTTGATGAAATTAATAATACTAATGGACTCCCAAAGGAATCAATAGGGGTTGATCTTTAGAAATTAGTAATGTATGGGAATTATTGAAATCAATGTCCTAGGGGGACAACTCATAATGAAAATCTGAATGGTGGAATGAGTATTTTTTATAAAGATTATAATGATGATACAGTGACTGAAATAATAATTTCATGTATTTTTATACGAGTATATTTTATGCTTTACTATAGAATAGTGATTAAATTTCAGTCAAATAATGTTAATAGAAGATTCATATTTGAAATTATTTGTAATATTAATTCAAAAATAAGATTCTGATTCATAGTAAATGGTTTGATAATGATGTGAAATGAATATTTATTTCTGTATGGGTGTCAATTAATTACAATATATGAATCATGAAATATATATGCATTTCTTTTTAGAAGTATTAATTAATTATTTTTAATAAAATATTTTATAGTACTAATGAACTATAAATTTGATTTACTGGGAAGGTATAATTTTATATAAAAACATGATTAAGGGATTACATAACATAATAAGTTCTCAATTTTGAGAAAATGGTGTTTATATTGGACCAAGATATGGTTGATATGGTTCTAGTAAAATGGATAGTATTGATTACCTCAAAACAAATTATTTATTATTTGACAATGTGAGAAATGATATCATTGATGTAGGTTACATTATTTTTTATTTACACAATATATTAATAAATATGTTGTTTTATTTATGTAATGTGGAAGAAACTATGTTTTCAGTGAGTTTTTATTGTAATTATGGTAGTTTTTTTTATTTATGAGATAATCTGACCAATTTATTCACATATATTTAATGTTACTATTATGATATATTTAATTCTATATGGGGGATTAATTTTATGTTTATTTTTGTGAATTTGGATCATATTCTTTTTATTAATTTTAAATTTGGGATAGGTTATATGGTCGACCATTTTTGTAATTGATTAAATTGATTTTTTATTTTAATACATAATAATTTCTAATATTTCTATTTGTATAATAAATAGGGAATTACGGTTTGAAATATCATACATTAATTGATCTTATGATCCACTAGCAATTCAGGTATTAAAAAATTAACTTTATTTCATAAATAATGGGATGAAATTTAAATTGATCAAAGCATAACCAAACGATGAAATTAAGCATATAATTTAAAGAAATATAAATCCCTTGATATATAATTCCAATTAAATTTTTTTATCATACCTGGAGGGAAACTTATCATTTTGTTTTCCCACCTAACATCTCTCAAGGACGAGATGTGTTCCATTTAATTCTTATGATGATATACATTACATACCCCTCAAATGTACTACAGTCAGAGGACGTACCACTATAGGATAATGTTATTAATGAGGAACAAGTAGTGGAGATTATTTATAATACAAATAAAGAGCTCAAAAATACCACTAATGTAGTAAATTTTTGGTGGAAAAAAACAGTAGATTGAAGAGGGAACATGGGAATCAGATGTTATAATGATGTAGAATAATCCTCAGTTTTAGGTACCAATGAGATTTATTTAGAGGGAAAATAAAATTTTAATGGGTGTAGTATGTAACACCATGAAATTTTGTGATATAATATTTTAAATAAAATTAATATTATTGATATATTATATTACATTTAACACCATGTTTAGTTTTACTTACACCAAACACTATGTTCAGCTTGTGTCACCAGAAACACTGTCTTTAAATGAAATGTTACATAATATTCAATTATTATTATTTAGTATGATTTTTATCACACAGTCATTAGAATGACTTGTATGAATCGTATATAAAAAATTATAAAAAAATATAATTTATATATGTATATTCGTTGAATTGTTTGGTGAAGAATTAATTACAAATAAAAAATAAAAAATATTACCAAATAAAGTAATCCAATTTATGGAAATCTATTTTATTCCAAACATATTTATTTTATCTAAATAAAAGAAAAAAATAATTTATTATTTTACTGAAATATTTATAATATATATTCAATCAAATGTCTACAATTTATTTTATGAATTATCTAGATAATTGATAAGAACAATTCCACTTTTATTCATAAACTTGTACAATTCTAAAAAACAGTATTTCACCTTTTGTGAACTGATTTAAAAAATAATTTCTTCAATTTAATAAAATTTATTTTCATAAATAAATGTCAATTCATTAAATCATCATGTCCAAATTATCTTATATAATTGTTTTTTGATTTTGGGGAAAAAGAATTCTTCGAAGTATAGTATAAAATACTAGTTTTTATTTAGAATGTTCATCTCATAAAACGAATTTGATAACTTCTATATTAATTAAATATTTATTTAAGAGTAAAATAATATCAATTAAATATATATTAATCCAATTTAGGTCAATGTTAAAATTTTTATACAATCTTTTTCTATTTAATCTTCTTAAACATATGAAACTATTCTATTTGGGAACCTTCATTTTTATCATGTACAAGAGACTAATTATAAATAATTTTTTTATACGAAATTAATGTTGGAAAATTATATTAAATATATGTGTTCTAAATAATTTATATTATAATATATGTTCATATAAATTTTTAAGCATAATGAATAGTAAAAATTAATTACAACAGTTATTGTTATAACAGGTTTACCAAGGTTGAACTAAAAATATGTGAGGTAAAATGACCGAAAAACCAGAAAACAATCCTTTATATATAAATATATAGAAATTATAAACTCAAATAATCTAAAATGGCCCATTTTTTATCTGAGTGGCAAGTGAAAATCATGGTTATGACTTTTTCAAATCAAAAATTAAATATGCTCCACTCAACTCAATTATAAAAGTCCACCCCTTATCCTCTATTATTAACACATTAAATACCATTTGGGTCATCCAATACTTACCCAAATATATTCCTTAAATCCCTCATGTTATTCTAGAAATTTTTTTAATACCATAATACCAATCATAGAATTATTTAGGTTAAACTTACAATGGTTGTCCGAAGAATGGGTAATGTTTTAAACTATGTGTTATTGTTTTACCTATTCCTATAAGTCATTATAATATTAGTTAATTATACTAACATAATAATTAAATTATATCCAACAAACTATTTTTTTATTATGTTAATGAAATAACACATATCTATCTCCACCTACATCAAATGGTAAACAAAAATATTAATCATTTGTACGGTGGACAACAGGCCCGTGACCAGACGTTATTAGTTTTCTATAACCGTGTATCATTGTAAGATATAATGATTTATTTAATTTTTATATAATATATTAATGAAATTATTATACTTATGGAATTATTATATCAGATATAAAAACATACTCTCTATTCTATGGCTATATAATAATGTCTCTCATTTATATGGAAGACTACTGCCTCAATAAGTGAATTTATTTGTCCATGATTTACATTTAAAGTAACAACTATTTGATTACTAAAATTATGTGATATAAATAAAATTAAAATTATTCTGTAATTTTAATATATTATTTACCAACATTTCTTTTAATCCCATGAGAAAATGGAAACGTCATTAATTTGAACGTACGACCTACCATCTCTATGAATATTATATTTTATTTTCTATATATTACATTTCTGGATTTATATTAATAAATTTATATTATATTTATATAATTCATAACATTACTATGTTTTTCTAATCATTGTAAATTTAATAAAACCAGAAATAACTAGTTGAAACATGCACATCAAAGTATATATTCCCTAAAACGTGGTATTAAATTGGATTTCATAGTAATCGTGTAATATAATGTCAAAAGTAAATCATATATGGTATTAATAATATATAATTTTGGTTTTATAATTTATGTGTAATAAAATAATTTTTATTATAAAAAATCTTTGAATATGTATAATGGAAGTTGAGACATGTGGTACGAGATTTTTGTCTTAATATGCCTTGTTTATAACATAAGTCGTGTTATTGTCCAATACAATTTTTTGGGAAGAATATATATCATGATTTTCAAGAAAATTCATGAATTGAGTTAATCACGTAATTTTATAAGTTTCATTTCATTTTAGTATTTTTTCGGTCTTATGATTCAATGTTACCAAATTGGTAATCATTTTGAATTACATTCTCGTATTTTCTCAGGACTGTTCAGGATTATAATTACAAATATAAAATATTACAATCAATCCATAAAAACACCAGTATATTATTATCCTATAGTTATTTTAGTGAGTTTATTTTTTCCCATCATTTTTATATGTTTACACCAGATTTCAGATGAATTTTATTCATGAATAACCAATGATAAGTGCCACTTCGATCGAAAACATTTTTTTCCTCGAATCACATAATTTCGAAAAAGGTATTAATTTTTTTTAACATTATCCAAATGATTTATTAAATGTAGTCGTATCTAGGTTTTTACTAATGATAAAAAATATTAAGGGAATACACATTTCATATTCTAGACAATTGTCAATTGGATTTAAAAGAAAATGTGAAACGAGTCATTTTTTTGAAATGTATATAATAAAATAAATTTCCTAATGCCATGAACATTTTATTATTTGAATTTTCCATTATTATATTTATTTTTTTGTCATATATAAATAGGTCTTAAATTTTTTAAGAATTTTTTATTTTTAAAAGGATATTTTCAAAGAAAAATAATTTTCCTTAGGAAATGGTCAATGTAATTTTTTCTCCACAATAATTTAATATATTAGTTTACATATTTTCATATTAAAAAATCATCTCTAGGGATAATATCAAATTACTAAATCATAATTTTTTGTTTTCATGGTGATTTACTTTTTAAGAAACTCGTTAAACTTGCATGGGTTTTACTATGATCAAATTCTTATGAAATATACATCTTACTTCATAGGTTATGCACTGATGGAATGATGGAATGATTATTAATCCTATTTATTTTCAAATATTTATTTCAGGATTAAATGTTTATGAAGCCAATTTCATTCTATTTATTATAACATGAAGAATATTTTATGAACTTATGTCACAAATATATTTAATTTTCATAATATGATATGTGTTACCAATGTCTATCCCATTTCTTTTGTTATGATTATTTCACATTACATAAATTTGATTGGAATGGTATTGGACCCAGCTATGAAGAGTAATCTAATCCCTACAGTATTCTTGGGAGTGAACATTGATAATTATGATGGTTTGGAGAGTGAAACGATTCCACTATGATACTATTGTCAATAATCCTTGAATAACTAAGGAAATTAATTTCTATTATTAATTTTATATAAGACATTTATGTATTATTTCAATGTTGTGTTCTAATGTTTTATGTTATTCTATTCCATTATGATTTATATATTATAAACTGGAAATAATTACTTCGTGACTCATATATGTGATCTATGGTATGCGATGTATGATTTTCCAATACTATTCTCATGTATTCATACTATTATGTTCATGATATGTTGGCATGCCTATTTTTACAATTATTGGTGTACTAAGATCACCCATTCATATGATTAAATTCCAATTGAATTGATAATGAGTATTATGTTTGGTATGTTTAAGAAGGGTTCTAGTTATAAAAAATATAGTGTGAGATTCTGCATCTTTCTTATAGACCTGTTGATTTTATGTCCATGTTTCCGAATGAACTAGACCTAACCAATTATTACTTGTATCATTTTTTATTTTATTAATATTAATCTATAAATATTGATTATTTAATTGTGAGAAATTTGATTCTTTAATATGAATTTCATCTATATAAATTAATCCAAATGCCTTAAAAACACAATTTCTAATCCAATCCAACCAAACTTATAATGAATTTCCACCAATTCAAATTGTATAACTAGTATAACATACACATAACCATCATTACCGTTATACCTCCATCCATAGAAAAAAGGGCTCACGATGAACCGTCCCCTTTCAGAAATTACCTCATAAATAATTCTCATTTGTTTATAATAAATAATGATATAAGGATGGTACGGTTTAAAGAAAAAAATCTCATTTAGATAACTCTCAAGTATCACACCATAAAAAAACATAACTAACTCATCACAAGGAATGAAAACATAACCAAAAAATATCATCTATATCACAATTCATTCATGGTCATTCATATTTTCTAAAAAAAATCAATCATCAAATAATTTATAATCACTAACATGAATATATTAATTTTGTTCCCATATTAATTCCAATAAAATATAACTCTTCCATATTTCATGTACCGAATAAATATGAAAAATATGGCACACATTCTTCTTGTGATCCAAAAACATAATAGGTCATTCAATAAATATTTCATCATATTCAACATCAAAATCACCATTTTACATTATTTGGTTATAATTATGAAGATTCTAATGAAGTTACAATTCATGAAATATTTCATGAATATATTCTTAAATTTGGGATATTCTATGTGATAAATAATAAATTCAACAAATTATAATATCTCAGAAACAAATTTTGGAAAACAAATTTTCCATTGATCTAACCTACACAAACCACTTCAAGAGATATGTTCAAGATAACATGTTCTATAATTTAAAATTCTAGAGTCCTCCATCAATAACATTCAAATAAATTTTGATTCCCTTGAGATTACAAAATCCACTTGTGAATCACGTCAACATTCTTCATCGTGCTCTATAAAAAATTTTAACTTCAAATAACATGCTATTTGATCTCTGTCAAGCACACAGAAGATAAAAAAGGTCTTATATATAGTGCTCTAAATAGATCCATATCAATGGAAGTGTAATAACTATTGTTATTATAATTTAATAACAATGGTGGACACTTCACACCTAAACATATAAAATCATAAACCCATGCTTGCAACACATATTCCAATCTCTAGATGGACAACTCTATCAGATCATAAATCTATAGATGAAAATGTATGTTAAAATATAACTACGAAAAGAAGTTACATTAGATACCTCTATATTCCCAAGACGTTAAATAAAGAACTTGACCAATTATTATAATAGGAATAACCCCATAAATCCCCAATACCACCTTCCAGTACTAAAATGGTTGATCATACACCAGTATTGACTCAAAAATAAAATAAACATTTAAATATGTCAACAAGGTCAAAATAACCCCCATATACTCATATCTTGCATAGGCTAATATAAATCATGTGGTGAAGCCCATCAATACTTCCTTCCAGTTCATGAGGAAAAATCAATAAGATAAAAAAATTATTAGGGCATGATTCTTATCCCTTAAAATCATTTATCATAATCATCAAGACCCAAACACCAAAAATAATATCATTAACCCATGCCACCAGGACTAACCTCTAAGGGAATTATTATTCCTGTCGACACCAAGATGAACTACTGCAGGTGTACTATAGAACTCACAGTGAACCACCACTCATATCAAAAAAAGGAATTAATTTTATCCCCTATAACAACACATTATATCCAATATCCACATAACATACCTGAAGACAATCACTATAAAAAACATATCATCACAAAAACACTATCACAAAATCCCCTAGTTTGTATTCCTACACCTCTTACACAAAATAAATCTATAATGTCCTTTGATAATGACTCCTCCTACTATCGCCTTCCCATATACCAATGTTCATCATTGGGAGCTCCACTATCATGATCAAAGAGTCACCTAAATCATTCACTTTATCACAAAGAATATTCTTGTCCAACAACTAAACCATAATATTCCAATTCCCTTATATATAATTATTATTGAATTCATAATCCTATATGAATTACATACACCACCACTTTTTAGTTTTAAAATAGCAATGGAATAATATACAACTCAAACTATTTTGATCTATGCAATCTAAATTATTCTCTTCTTTGATGTAATTCCACCGAATCATATAATAATAAAACATCCCAAAAACGTCAATATCATGGGTAATGTTGTTATTTTGGCGAAACCATTAGTTCTAAGTATCATAAGAGACGTCTTCTCTCTAATAAATTATAGTAAAACACATGGAAATATGTAAAAAAATTAAAAATCTATGAACACAATACCCATGTCCAAATAATAGATAACTAGACCACTAAACAACATTTTTTACAAATAACAAAAAGTAACCTAATACTGGTATTTTATAGATTATTATGTTCATTCAATGTCAAGGGTATCCTTATATTTTCAATTTGAGAAAATTTTGGAACATTCATTTTTTAATATCATGTGTGAATTAAGAAATTATAAACCTCTACAAAAGTCATATTGATCACTCAATAAAACAACGGCCTTGATCTTTAAAGGAATGAAGGATACTGTACACTTGAACAAAATATATCCAATGAAATGAACAGCACTTCCCCAAAACAATCACATAAATATCTTTATAACCAATTGAAATTAAGGGGTACCCCCAAACGATCACATATAATATCTAAAATTTCCTCCCATAACATGAATAAAATATGTATATAATCAAATAAAACCACAAAAATTCATATCTAGAAGAAAATGGAATAAAGATTCTATCATTCCCTTGATCATGACTAGGGTGCGCATGCTATCGAACAACATTGCCTTGAACTCATGATTACAAAATCAATATATTAATGTAGTATTATAGGTTTCATCAACCATTATAATTATATGTTAATATACTATCAACAAAACTATTTTTATGAACAATCTAGCTTCCTTCATCGGATCGAATAGATCATTTATATAAGGAAGTTGATTGTGGATCTTCATCATCACCTAATACTTGTGATGATGAACAATGAACTGTTATAGACTCTCATATTCCTTCTTTACAAAAGTAATAATGTAGAACCCCATGGATACATAGTAAACCAAATAAAACCTATATCTAGATTGATATAAATATAAATTCTTAATGTGATGTCCAAGCCCGGGTTCCCTCACAAGTAACTGAACCCAGTTGGCCACATAACCTCAATGGTTCCACTACGTACACCTTAGGATTCCAACAATAAATTAGAGTCTATGATGGTACCATGGAGAGGATATACCCTCCATGTCAAATTGTATCATATAATTAAGAAAAATGATTTAAAAGAAAAAATAATAACAAACAAAACATGAATGAAAATCATCCCGGAAATAATTAAATTGAAAAATCAATAAACAATGGCATATAAAAATGATGATCTCATGGTTATGTGGGTAAATGGAAATAATTTTAATGGGGAAGTAAGAACTCTGAAGTAAATTCTATGAAATAATATTAAAAAATTATTAAAAATAAACTCTTATAGTATCATCATCAATAGATCAATCTTCTCATCTCAGACTCTTCCCAAGTGCAGAAATTAAGAATCATTTGCTTCTAACTATACTTAATTCCTACCGCATATATATATAGTCATTTTGGGAACCAAATAGGGGGATGAATAAGGAGTGAGTAAAATTATTTAGTCCAGATCTAACACTATATAATATTATATAGTGTATTAATTTATTATGAATTAATGTTTCTGTAATAATAAAAAAAGAAATATATTTAATAAATAGTTCCCATGATGGATAGGGTTTTTCATGGGATACTTATATGATACTACATGCCCTAGACTAATGCATAATAACTCAAAATATTTTTTTGATATAATATATTCTTAGTATGTGAGCTCATGAATAATGTGTACATATATATAGCTAATCAAATAAGATATAAAAAAATTATATGGACTTTGGAACATAAAAATATGAGGAAATTCATGACATTTATGTATATAAAACATTGACTGAATAAAAGTGTGTTCTTTGAGTTAGAAGATGCAGCATTGAACCATTCAGTGTCCTAACCCAATCTAATGCTTTCAATATATGGAATTTAGGTATTTCTAAAGGAATAATATAATTTTATTTAACATGTGATCCCTTATAGGGTATTCCATATCAGAATGCTTGTATCACCCAAGGAATAATATAGATTCATCTATATATTGAGCACGTATAATGCATTCTGTATCAGAATCCAAGAATAACACTTGGTAAAACATAATGTCATCTATCTTGTGATCCTATGAAATGTATTCTATTGTTGAATAAAACTATCACACACATGGAAATATAAAATCATATATAATTTATTCTATTCAGCATTACCAATGTTTCAATATAATTAATTCCTTATCGAGTCCCAAATATCAGACAAGGCATATCATACTAGTGTTCTTGTGTAATAAATTTCTCCATATCATTTAACAAATCACTAAATAAAAGCCGAAAATATAATTTTTTAATGGATAAATCCATCATAATGTTGGAAGATAATTTGGGGAAATGTGAAATGGATTTAGCATTCACATTTCATAGATATTATTTAATAATTTCATTTATATGATAATAGTCAACCCCATCTAAAGGGGTTTCAATATTTTAAAAAATTAAATTTTGTAAATATAATTAATAAAACCAGACAAGGGGTGATTGATCCTTATTAATTAGTTAAAAGGACAAGGAAAATAAACTAGCCATCCTAAGCAAGGGTTCGTTTCATGGTAGATAACCTCCAATGATTCACTTTATGGTATATGGTCTAATAACATAAGGTTGTAAAAAATTATTTAATTAATTTCTAATATTAGGGATGACGTATTGATAGATTAGAATGTGGAATAATGATACATTCTATATGTGTCAAGACATTATTGGAACTTTATTAAACCACCAATATTATATTGGTAGACGACTCCTTGTCTTGTTTTAGCATTAGTTTCTAGGTTGAATGGTATAAATAAAAGATACAATATAAGAAAAATAAAAATAGGATATATTAGGTCTCATGGAAAATATCATCTAATAAGGAATGATAAAATAAATGAAGAATCAAGAGGACATATTGACATACTAAGTGGAGTCTAACTTGACTGAACATGGTCAATTATAATGCCATCAAAAGTATATCTTACCAAGACTATGAGGAGATCCAAGGCTGAGCTCGTGCAGATTTTGTGTGTAAAATGGGAAGAGGATAATCTAGATAAATGTTAAAATAAATATTTGGAAATAATCAATTTAACCTATTTCAAAGGGCTCCTGGTTTGGAAAATTAATATTACCATAAACTAATGAAGCATGTACCTTTATCAATGCACATGATCCTTTCATGGTAAATGTACACTTCAGGAAAATAAAAAAACATAATTCACTCAAATATATCCAAATGGTTCCACACAACATAGCTAGGGTCATGGTTATCCAAACTATGATCACACCTTGAGATTTACACTAATAATTTACATACGGTTTTGAATGTGAAATAATCCTCCATAACAAGGATAAAAACTAAACAACTCCATTTTTTGGTTGCACAATGAGCCACATGGTTACTACTAACCATGAACCAATATTGTTCCCTAACCTATTTCTATGAAATCCAAAAACCAAATATCTAAGTTGGGAAAGAATAGTCCAAAAAACACCATAATCTGCGAAGGAATTCATATATAGATAAAATAAGATATTTAGACTGAAAAGAATAGGGTCTTTACCTCAAATGGTGATCCACAATAGAAAACCATCCCACTTTAAAACAATTAATCCATGAGTTTCACATTATAGGGTGGTTTGTAATAGTAAGAGATTAATTCTTGCCACTATGATTGTATATTGGACCCTTATTCGTAGGTCTCATTATGTACATGGTCAATATCACATACCACCTAGGAGTAAAGAACTGACCTTACATAGAGTACTTTCATGCGGTGAGAAAATATTAAAATGGGTAATTCCTCATAAAAGGCATCAAAATCCAACTAAATATCTTCTATCTCAAGAACATTAGATTTTTATGGTAATAATGAAGTAACTATGAATCATGGATGATTTAATTATTGGATATTTACCTATGAGGAATCACTATATGATATGATAATATACTAAATCATTCAAAAATATTAATGGGAATAATGATTCTAGGCACTATGTATCCGTAACTCCAAATTACACAATTCACAATCCATGGTCCAACATGTTAGAATACCTAATTCATGACCTCAAACTCTAGAGTTGATTAGTATTGATTTCGATTGGACTTATTCCTAGAATGATCTATATCCATACATTTCCAGAACATTTGTACCTACTTTGACGTCTCCTGAATGAGACATGGGCATAGTCGAACTACCTCCCCTACCTCTACAATGCACATAGGTGATCAGAATGACCTACAATGTTTGGGTTTGTTTGGAGCCATCAGTAAAGTCTCTTAAATTCATTTTATATATGTATACATAGTAGTAGGTTTTTTCCATTCATAAGAACATCTAAAATCAAGGAAATATAGTGACAGTATTTCCTCTAGTACCTCTATATTATGATCAAACTGACCGTTGGTCCATGGGTGGTAGGCCATGATCAGAATAACATATGAACCAGGAGCCATATGTGACCCTTATTAGAACCCCAATTTCAAATTAGTTCCCTTATATGATATTGAGTTTTGTGTAAGCCCATTAGGGAATATAATCTAAGGAAAATATATCCCTCTATGTTCATATATGAAAAACTATATCCCACATAAAAAAATGAGCTTCCATTGTCAACTTATTCCAAATCACCCTTGTAGAATCATTTCCATGAGGTGAATTCAGAAAATGTAGTGATGTAATCCCATTTTCATATAGGAATGGGTAACATATATAAAAAAATTGAAATAAAATGGTGTTCCCCCATCACTTATTGAGTGGTGTGACCTTGAGTAACAAAGCCTATTATTTACTTGTACAAACTCAATCACTAATATTTCTCTAATAATTCACAAGACATCATGATAAATATAGGGTACACTTAATGTTTACTGGAATCAAATTCTCACATAATGTCCTCTCAAGTGTCTATAGGTACACTGAAAAGTCAATGAGTATTCAAGATCTTATCCTCAACAATGAACCAACCATGAGGTGGTTTCTCACCTAATTATCATTCCCTTAGGAAAAATCTATCAAGAACTGGAATCTATATCATATTCACTCTATCATAAATATATTATATCAATACTATATCCATATGAATATGTGTCTTGGGAAACTCTGATTCTTCCAAATTCATTCTATATAGAAGAATCATCAAATCTGATTCTATATTTGATTCCTTAAAAACAAGCATCTTAGTCTTCTAGCAGGGATAATAGCCAGTGAATTTCATTTTATATGCATATAAACAAGATCAAAATTGAAATAATTAATTTATCTAAAATATATTCACTCTCTGGGGTTCAATTTATTCTTATTGAATATTGTTTATATGACATTGATTGTCTATGTATACAAAAAACCATTCCCCCAAGATATATAGTGTCTCTAATAATATATGTTGTGAACAAAAACTATTAAATTTTAATCATGCATTATGTAATTACACTTTTGAGGACTCAACTGGAGAGATGTATATTCCATGACATGATACCCTTGCATTAAATAGATCACATCTTGATGAATGATGCATTAAAATAAACTATTTTTCCTCTCACATACTCATGTAAAATTAAGATCAATAGTAACGTCATACTTACATTCAAATCATGATGGGATTTATTAAAGTATTCAGGCCTTGGAAACATAACATCATTTATATTCAGTACAATGATATATTCTACAAGCCATGATAAATTTTATATAAAACACCTACAATAACCAGATAGCCCCATGAAATTTCAATTATCAATAAAATTAATGGGTTTCTACTAGGAATCATTGTCTCTCACCTTTTAAGGGTCTATTTATAGACTTGATTCTAAGATAATTTTAACCATGATGTGATATTTATCAATCTATATGTGGTATTTTGTGAGATTACCATATTTCTAGTGCTCTCTTAATGTTTCAATAAGATGTCAAGGGGTTTTGCATGAATGTGATTAGTATGATAGTATACTAACATGTCATCCAAAAAAACCATAAATGATTCAAATGAAATTTACAAAACCCTATTCAATAAGACATTAAATATAGTTGGTGTGTTTGTGATAGAAAATTACATTATCAAATACAGATAAATAACATATCTCATTTTGGAATCAATAATTGATATATCTGAAGGCCTAACTCATACATGATGATATACATACCTAAAATCAATCTTCATGAAGACCATGTTCAATTATAGTGATACAAATAGAACATTTACTCATATATGGAGGTATTAATTCTTAATAGTAACCTGATTTAAAAATCATTAATCCACGCACAACCTGAGGTTCCCATCAACCATCATGGTGAAATGAACAAGTGAACCACAAGGTGACATACATTGTCATATAAACCTTCTTATTTTTCAGTAATCCAACTATATATTGAGTTCTAGAGGCTATTTAAGATCCATTGTGTATGATGGAATAGAAACTAGAGATTATTTTGGATTAATCTTAGTATTTAACTTTTTCTCACTTTCATAAGGTATTTAGGAAAAATTATCAATAAATATATCCTTGAAATGATCCATAAATTTTGGGAGTTATATCAGACGTGATCTCTAATTTTCAATGTAATGGGTTTCCATCTAGTCTTCCACTGACATGATTTTGTGTCTATCATGACTTTCATAGACATATTATTATCCTTTATAAACATTGATACATCCCATGATTGAGGACAATGAAACTTACTAATGATAAAAATTGATGTTGTGGTAAATGGTAGTTAAAAATTCCATCTTAATACTGAAATAAATTCCATTCATCTCCTAGATTAATGGAATAAAGAAGAAAAAGTGACCACTAATCATTAGAGGGAACTATTTTCGTATGAACACAATGTCGAATTGTACTCCCAATAGAGTATCAGGATTCATATCTTAGAAAAATTATTCGATCTTAGTAACAAGATACTCATTAATTCAATATATATGAAACAAATCAAGGAACTAATGTCAAATAATGATGACACTAGAGTCGAGGCTACTAATATTCTACATATAATTGTAGAGGTACTTGAATTCTTCTCCTCGTGTGCAATCTATTCCACATGTATTTGGACCAATCCATAGACATGACATAAAACCTGACTGTCCTATGTATGTATTATAGTATATAACTAGATATTAGATGTCTACCTTCCTCAATATCATTCAACACCTCATCCTTAATTTCATATAGTACAACGTCTCCCTACCAAATATGGAGTTGTTGATCCTATTTTTGAAACTAAATCTGATTTAGACCCCCACTAATTTCTCCTGGATGGGAGGTCCAACAAAACAATTGTATATTTACAATCATGACACAATCCTAGAAGTAAAAAAGTGTCTTTTATACATGGTAATTTCGTATGTCTCAGTATACAACATTGAGGGAAAACCACATAGATACTTGGTACCATACTCAATCTATTGGATCCCTTGTGAGTAATTCCGAAACAAATCTTTCTTCTTCTAAATAACTACCTCTATAATATGAAATTGAACCACTTTGCACCATAGCCTCAAATTCCATTAATTTACAATATGATTTGATTTTAGGGTCCACTATATCTCAAATGGTATCCAAACAAAAAATATTCAACTGATATTTTATGAAACTTCTAATCCCATTCTCAAATAACCTTATTATAAGAAATTAATTCAAAAAAAAGAGAAGAGATTAAATTTTGGAGCATTGTGACCTGAAATAAGTAATCCATAAAAAAATACCATTCTATAGGTTTATAATCTCGCTAGAATATTTTTATCTTAACATCTATGGGTAGATGAAATCATTGAAACAAATCTCAACCTCCCACTAAACCATTCCATGATGTGGATCTATCTTATTTTGGACATATCACTAATTTAGGATGGATCCATGATTCATATACATAGAAATATTTACCCACTTTTAGGAGGTTATCTCAATATTCTCAATGGCCATCACTAATTTCCATGCGTTCGACCTGGGGCCTTCATATAGGCATATATCTAAATTCTAAAAACAAATCTCAAAACAAGATATAGATCAATATAATGATGTCAATAAGAAAAACTGGAAAGTCTGAAATCTTCAATTATCTTGAAAATTAAAACCCAACTACATGCGACTAAGTTTCATTTGGGGTTAAATTATTCTCTTTAATCACATGGTTGAAATATATAGAGTGTTTTATCCAATTTATATAATAAAAACTCAACATATTGAAGTTAGAATAGTTATTTAATGGAAAAATATTTATATATGAATCATAATTTAACAAATTTTAAATTTATACATTTTTCTAATTAAATGAATTTCTATCTCCATGATAAAATATACTATACATTATAATTTATAATTGTTACTTCATGAAATTTAAATCAGATATTTTACATCCTATATCATGATGTATGATTCAACTAATCATAATTCAATTATAGAGATTTCCATTCTCAATTTAGAGAGGTATATACTTTATATAATAACATTATAATCTAGTTAATAAAAATCAAATAAACATTTAATTTTTCTAATATTAGTTACACAAATAATACATTTCTTAATTTGTTATTTAATGTTCCACAAATATGCTATGTTTGAAAAATATATTGGGTTGATGTAAACATATTATATGACCAATTATTTATTTTCATAAAGAAAAATTATTACAAATACAAGTATCAAATCTATGGAATATATGATACACTGTAGAGAATAAACACAATAAATCGACATGTTATTTTATATAAATGATAGATAAATAATAAGGTTCCTAAAATTATTCATGAAAAACTATAAATTTCCATACCAGTACAATGCTAAGGATATGTAATCACATTTTATTTCATAAATCCTTTATCTCATCCTATGGTGACGTTAGGTCCATTATGACATGAGAAATACATAACTTCAACTCTTATAACTTGAATCAAGGATTTACCCCTGAATGCGTGTTATCTAATCACAATCATGGACTATTAATATATCTGAATACATCATAATATCCTATCTTATAAACCTAGATAGCACAGAAATTGAAAATAAACATCTAATAAAAAATTTTGATGTCTTTGACTCGGTTCAATTACATGTGACCAAACTCGGATTATTATATGTCCTCAATAGGGTCTCTAAATATGCAAGAGGTTGCCGAATAGTAGTGAAGGTATATAATGATATAGTTCCAAGAATGTAACATCTTCATTAAAAGGGAACATAGTGGAAGTCCTATAGAGTAATTAACATAAATAATAACAATATTATGGTGGAAATAAATAATACTGGTGAAATTTTAATATACAGATCAATATATAGGGTCATATAAAAAATGATAATGTCAAGATGCAATTAAACATAGATATAAAGGGAAGAGGGTGGTAGGAATAAAATCATACATGATATACCAAAATATAAAAAAGGAAAAATCTAAAATCTAATAGAATCAAAATATCATTCACGATCCTCCTATACCATAGTCCATCCTATTATTAAAATCAAGAATCCATAATTTGGAATATTCCATTATCCCTTCCAACATCCATGAATTTTGTATGGATACAAAATGAATGACTGGATGAATGGTGAGTAAAACAATATAGCCCACCACCAAATATGTCTATTACTATGATTCTAGACAATATATAATGAAGACAAATTTAGGTAATAATAACAACTGAACAAGATTAAATTAATAATACCAATGTCATCTCAAGTTCCTCAAGGGATACTCATCAAATATTACCTCCCTCAGATAGTTATAGAAGATATCTAATTATTTATATTATGAAATAGTATTGGGGAATTATTCTCATGACCACATTCTCCAAACATAATCAAAATTTTATAATGTAACAAAAAGCCCCATTGCCAATAACAATTAACATTCAAGGGTAAAAAATACAGTTATTACTTCAAGTTACTAAGGAAATCCAAATTTATTTTTGATATATAAGTTGCATCAATTAATCTATTTGTTCCTTTATCCCATCAATGGAATTACATTTATTGAATTGGGGTATCTCTCAAGGAATAAAATAATTTCATATTTGTTGTCAGCCTATCCTTATTAATACATATTAGAAACCAAGTATCATTTATGACATAGTATAATTTCATCTTCTCATTATTCCCATACATGGAATTAAATTTTACAATCAAAGAGTCTATCATGGATAATTAAATCTCATCTTCCCTGTGAGAGAATTCAAGTTATTCCATGATAGAATCTAATTAACAGCCTTAGGTTAATATAGTCTGGTAATTGATTTATTAAATTCAATATTACTAATGATCCCATCCAAGGAATTATATATCTGAACCCATGTATGACCCATGGTATAACATATGAGATGGTAATGGATAACATAATTATACATATGAATTATGAACTCACTATATCACAACTAGCCATTATATTTTTTAAAAGGATATTTCAATGATAATTTTGGAAGAGAATTATGGGGCTATGTCCGATGGTTTTTCCATTCAACATTTAAATTCTTTATTTAAAAATTTTATTTATACCTGAAAAACCAACCCAACCATAAAGGGTTTCAATTTTATAAATATGTAAATATTTTTACAAAATATAATTAAGTTACCCAAGGGAAATTTTATCCTTATTAACAATTAATATTATCATGGAATATAATACACACACCATAAGGGGTGGTTTGAGTTCAGGTAGACAACCTCCAATGATGTATTTTAGTTTATAAGGTCTAAATTTTATATTATACTTACCATATACTTGTAAATGACTCCTCATCCAAAATTATCTTTATATATAGGCTAGATCGGGAGAAATAATTGAAAAACAAATTTCAAGATATAGGGATCATTTTATACAATTGAAAATTACATCTTATACAGAGAGGGAAACTATAAAAAGAAGCATGAGGACACATATACATTCTGAGTGGGATTAAAGATCACTAAAAAAAATTATTTTGAGTCTATATAAAGTAGATATCATAAAGAATATAAGGAGAGACAAGTGGGAGCTTGAGTGAATCATGTAATTGAAAAGGGAGAAATGATGTCTGGATTCAGGGTTGATATAAACTATGGGAAATAAACCAATTTACCAATTTAAATTTGTGTATAGTTTGGTCACACTATTAGTTGAACTATTATCTAACTGTGGGTGGCCCACTATCAATGCATTAGTTCCTTATAGGGTCCATGTAGATTGTTAGGAAAATTGTGTGAACATGGTGTTATTCTCTATATCTTATAGAATCCACCAAAAAGGATGGGAACATGTTTAGTCAAATCATGTTCATAACATGTTACTAACACCTTAAATTTATAAAAGATTTTTTCATTTTATCTTTAGTCTATCAAAGTTATTGAATTATTTTATAACTATGGTGACAACTCCTCACTTATATTTCTAAATTATTTATTATATAAGATTAATGAGAAAATTAAAAAAAAATATTATTATTTAGTTATAAAAAAATTAAATACATTTCTTATTATTGAACATCAATTAATGTATAAATTTTTGCATGTTAAAATCAAGGAATATGTTAATGGACTAATGGTTTATTGTTCTATTCTTTTTTTTTATATTATATTAATATTTCTAAATAAATGTTTTGATTATTTATATTATCCATTTATTTTTGAGAATTTTATTCTATTTATAATTTTTTATAAATGTTTATAATTTTAATTACACTTTAATTCATGATATTAACATAGATATTCATATTGTTTAAAAAATTTATAGTTTTGTTAACATGTTTTTTCACTATTTTTATACATCTATAATTATTAAATATCATTAAATTTGCATTCAATATTTAAATATGATGATTTCTATAGATTACAATATATAAATATGAATTACTATGGTTGATATTTTTGGTAAATGCTTCTTAATTATAATTTTTAATATATATATCTATTGTTATATTCACATGATGCTCTTCTTTGTGAAATATTCCATAATTATTTTTGATTTCTGTGTTTTTGGATTTATGTATTTACTCAATCATGTCAATTGTATTAATCATATTATTATTCATATATAGAAGAAATGTAATTTATATTTTGATTTAGCAAAAGTGTTAACATTTGATTTAATGGAATTTAATGAAACACTAAAAGATACAATATATGAATAATCATTAAATATGATATCAATAAAAAAAATGTGAATTTAGAATTTTTAAAAGGTTGAAATGTATTTTTAACAATGAAAATATTAAATATTATAAGGTTATAGTGTATAACACTACAATACCAACTAGAATGACTGAATCATGGGAAGTGACATAATGATTATAGTAATTATAATATCATTACCTTATTATAATTATTGTATAAATCATTCATATTCACCGTGATAAACATCAATTTTGTTCTATGTTTTATGGGACAAGTGTGAATGATTTAAAATTTTTCACTATAGGACTACATGATAATGAATACAAATTAAAAAATTGTACAAATCAGATATGGAATAATAAAAATTCAATTTTCACACCAATAAGTTATGTAAATATTCATTTAAAATTTTATTTTAATTAGATACCATTATCGGTACATTTTATCAATGTATAGTTAAGAAACATATTTCCTAATATTAATGATAACAATTCTATTCACATAATGGGTTGATTAAATGTATTAAATATGTTTCAATAATATATATTACTACCATTATAGGTATTCTTATTTAAGAATATATTTCCTCCGATGTTTGATAGAGTGATGAAAGAGATTAATGAAGTAATTCCCATGTTACTACCACTATGATGACTATTTATGGAGTCATTATTAGTTTGAATATACGCCTCTCTCTATAGTCTATATCATATTTATTTAGAATACTTCATTTTTTTACTAATAATTTCACATAATCTATTTCTACTTTTTCATCATGACATATAATGATTATGATTCCTTATAAAAAGGGGAAAATCACTAGTTATGTTTGTAAGACCCCAGATCTTCTTTTCAGGTATGTTATTCATTTTCTGGTCATTTTTGAAAAAAAGAGTAAATTAGGGAAATTTTTGAAGTACATCCCATGTACATTATTAGAAAACTCCATGTATTGGGTTACCATAGGGAGCCGGGTGTTGGCCGTGTAGCGGCCATACACACGGTCATGTGGGGGTGACTAGAAGGCCGCCTAATATGGAGTAATAAAATGGTGAGTACACACCATGTAATTAAAAAGTACACACCATTTACTTTCTTTTTTTCATTAAACACCTCGGAGTCATGTCTAATATCTAGAACCATCTTCTTTTAGGTTTTCTTCATCCTGGAGAACTCGTACGACCGAGATCCTTCTCCGAGCCACTGAGCCTCCATCTGATCTGCAATTCAACCACGGTTGATTGAGTTGGGATGACCTTGCTAAGCTCTCTCTTCTGCTTGAGATTCGTTTCATGATTTCTCTTCTTCCTTGTCTTATCCTTCTATGAACGTTTTAGACGTTTTTGTAGATCTATTGTGTTCTAGATCGATCAAAGGGCCGACGTCGGATTATGTCAATTGCATAATGCCGAGGTAGGTTTTTTGTGCCTTTCTGTTTAAATTCATTGAGTATTATATGAAATTTTTACCAATACCCATAAACGGGGCATTGGTTGTTTACCATTTTACCCATGTTGATTGCCTTCCATGCTTGTATTCTTTTGTAGAGGTTAAAATTGAATACAAATAGGGTTTTTTCTATGTTGTGGATGTGTTTACTATACATGTTCTGTTTATGACCGTTGGTCTTCTTATCCTTTTCCTCCTTGCCTGTTTTCCATCACTGTTGCTATAGGGTGGAGAGTTTGTATTCTGACATATTTGATATGTTTTAGACAGGTTAGCCAAGTAGTTTTGTAGGATTACTTTGGCCATATTTCAATGCTATTCATGTTGACCTACATAGGGTCGTGAGAACCTGGTGTAGTAGACTATAAGGGGAATTTACTGAGTGAGCTTCCTCAGAGAGCCTTTGAGCACTTTAGGCTATAAGGGGATTGACCGTGTGAGCTTCCTCAGAGAGTCTTTGAATTATTTGAACGAATTTGGGATATTATGGGAATTGACCAAGTGAGATTCCTTAGAGAAACCATGACCATGGGGCACTAAGGGGAATTAACCGTGTGATCTTCCTCAAAGAATCCTTGACTACATTATACAATCAGGGGAATTGACCATATGAGCATCCTCAGAGAGTCTTGTTTATACCTTTCATAATAAGGGGTTTTTAGTGTGAGAACTTCCTCATAGAGTATTTATATATTCTTATATCTAAACCAGAGGGGATAGGCTGTGTCCACTTACTAGAGGGTTACTGTGCATGAATAGTGATTTTTGATGTGTGGAATTGTTTCTACTGAGTACTTTCTTGTTTACTGATCATGTAAATTTATTTTCTATTTATTAACTGACTGCTAGGCACATATCTATGGGTGTCTATCTACTGGTATTTTATCTCACAACATGTTTGTGCCATGCTTTTGTGCCCAAAAAGATTATATTACTACAGGTATAGACAAGGGTAAGCGCCATTCTACTTTTGATTCATGATTGACTGTGGAGCTAGATGGAATGGGATAAAGATTATGCTTGCAATGGTGAATAGTTGTTAAATTTTTTCCTTTTGTACATTGGTTTAGTACTTTTTGTATTCCAGCATTGTGATTTTTTTGGATGCTTTATAGACACGTGTTACCATGCATCATTTATACATGTGCTTTAGTTGTTTATTATTCCAGTATTCCGCTATTACTGTTGCTGGTACATTTAATTCTTCCACTATTTTATATGTGTCCACCTTACAATGTGTTACTCTTCCAATGAGGTCATAGTTTCCCAACCATCACTCCCAAGGCCCTCTCTTCTAGTTGACAGCCTCTGGCGTTTCGGGAAATGCGCTTCAGTCCATGTGATCAACCAGCTACGGGGTGCCTCTTGGTGGCATCTGGAACCAGGATGTTACAAAGTGGAATCAGAGGGATTATTTTCTCTTGAAATAATGTTTAGAGCCTTTATCTAGGGGTAGGATGGAATAGGTACTTGGTAATAAGTTGTTCCTGAGAGTAGCTGACCCTTGTATTGGGAAAATCCAATCTACCTCGTTTATTTCAATTTTTCTGGATTGAAATTTTATAGTTGATTTGATTTCACCATTGGGTGACTCACCCGTTTTGTACTATTATTGTTGATGTTATTGATGTTCTATTTCTTTCGCAACTGGATGAGATGAGGGTATGTCATCTCATGCATCATATAAGAACTTATTAGAATTCACATGTCATGAATTCTTGCCATTCCTTATTGGATACATTATCAATTTCATGTTGTTTTGATAGATGTTTTGTAGAATATGCATGATGTTATGATATATTCATTGATAAAAATACCTGCTACTTGATAGAGTATTGTTTTTGTGTGTTTTTGTTTGAATTAATGCCAAACTCTGGTTTTTGATGTGTTATGGGCCCTCACGGACCAGAAACTCGAGGATCATTGCCTGGTTAACCTTGTTTATAACATGTATAAGATGCCACACTTTGATTCTCGAGGAGTATGGGCCCTCGCGGATTAGAATTTGGAACTTTAAAGTTCGTTTCAGTGTTTTTCTAGGCTCTTGAGTAGTTTTTGAGGATTACTATCTAGAAGAACCTAGAATACACACCGTGTAGTTTTGACTACACATTGTGTGTTCTTATATTCTGGAATAAATAGTTTTTCTTATGTACACGTCATGTACTTTATGTACATGTCATGTAGCCTCTAACCGTGTCATAGGCCATTTGGGAAGAGACATGGGGTTGGGAAATCTATATAGGACACTTGTGTATCAGATGTGCACACCATGTGTGGAGACCCTGTGTCCGCCCGTGTAACTAACAACACAAATGGATAAACCCTAAGCAATACACGCCATGTTATAATTAAACACATCGTGTAGTCTGACCAAGGTACCCGACCGTTTCATGAACAACATGGGTCAGTGTTATCCCTTCACATACATGTCGTTTGTACCCTGAACACGCTGTGTAGTGGGATCAGTGTGTCAGGCCATGTCACAAACAACATGGGCCAGGTGAAGCTTGTCTAGTACACGCCGTGTCTATCATGAACACGCCGTGTAGTCTTGTATTAGGAGATCCGTGTGGATTAACCATGATGAAGGACTCAGGTAGGGGAAGAGGATTAAAGTACACATCATGTGTTAGGAAAACATGTTGTGTGATTGGGGTGTTACACGACCAGTTTAGGCAGGTGTACGTGCCCATGTAAATGGATTAAGGGAACACGCCGTGTAGGAATTGTACACGTCGTGTAGACATTTTTTTGAAATACATGAGTTATTTCTTTCTCCAGTTCCCTTCTTACACTTCTAGTTTCAGTCCTTTATAATCGTCATCTAAGGTGTGAACTTAACCTTGCATAGTCATGCCATCGATACGTTCTCCCGTTGTACACCAGTTTCCAGGCAGTGATCAGACACTAGACATGGCTGATCAAGGACTACCTGCAGATGCTCATATCGTTCCAGTCTTGGCACCAGCCGTTATACCCGACATAGGTGCTGATGCACTGTTCAGAGAGGGTTTCTTGAGGATAATGCAAAACATTTAGGGAGCGCCACCTCCTACCCCGTCAATGGATGAATTGATGTGGGTATTTCAGTAGTAGCATCCTCCCACATTGTCAAGGGAGGGAGGACCCCAAGATGCAAGGTCATGTCTAGAAGTCCCACTGATGATCTTCGAGCATCATGAGATACCTCCATGGAGGAGAGTGAAGCTCTCTACCTACATTCTTCAAGAATCCCCCAAGAGATGGTGGGATGTGATCTTACAGGCGGGATGCCAGTAGAATATGGGTTGGGAAGAGTTTCTACACGTCTTCTATGATTACTTCTATCTGGAGACCTTGAGGGACGATTGAGCCCAAGAGTTCATGAGCTTGGAGCAGGGTACTATTTCAGTTATGGAGTATTCCTCTCTCTTTACAGAGCAGCATCATTTCATGGTTATTCCCGGAGGTGATGACTTTATCCTTACATGGATGTTTAAGGATGGGATGGGGCACGATATCTGATCGCATGTCAACATCTTCAGGATGAATTCGATATCCTCTATTGTTAACTAGTCACTGATCACGGAGCATAATCTGAGGGATTCTGAAGCTGTGTGCCACGTCAATTCGACATCCACAATTAGTATTCCTCTTACTGATAGTAGGATGTGCCATAGGGAGACTGTACGAGGAGATCAGAGTAGGCAGTATGCATCATCTGATAGCCAGGTGGTGTGCTACCAGAGCAGGAAGAGTGGGAATACGAGGCCACATTTCCCTAGAGTCCTAGTGGAGTGTCGATCATGATGCATGATGGGTCATCTACAGCGGTTCTGCCAAAACCTCTCACTAGAAGATGGTGAGAAGGGTTCTTCTATGACTCATCATTTAGGAGTAGCACCACCAGTTTCTCTACAGTTAGGGAACTGGAGTTTTTCCAGCCATTCGAGCTGAGGTGGAGGTCATGGTCAGGGTAGCTAGTCGCCCGGTTTTCAGCGACAGCATGGTGGATCAGCTCAGTTTGTTCAAACAGAGTAACAGTGTCATGGTTCACGCCATACATTTGCAGTTGAGAAGGCCCAACAAGAGAATTATCTCATAACTTATACAATTAGAGGTATGATCCTAGTAGCCTCAGTTTTAGCTTATTATTTTTTTGATATAGGGGCATCTCATAGCTTTATATCTAATGCGGTTGTGGAGCGACATGGGCTTGGCATCTTTTCTTCTTCTGATATCTTGGCATTAGACACTCTGTTGGGGACTACAATGGAGATTTTACGACAGTTGAAGGAGTTACATCTATTGGTTGGTGTGTATCACATCATATGGGTCCTCTATGTCCTATAGATGATATTCTATGATGTCATTCTCGAAATGGACAAGCTAGTAATCTTCTAAGAAGTTTTTTACTGTTATCGTCATAGGGTGAGTTTTATATCACTAGAGGGAGCATGGTTTCTTCATAAGGGCTAGTGGGATGTCCATGAGAGCAGAGAAGGACTAGTGCATCAGGGGATAGGATGAGTTATAGCCCAGATTTCTAGTTTTTATCGGGATGGTTAGGGGACTTCTCAGTTAGACTTTTCTCCAGTGGTGTATCGTTTCAGGGACGTCTTTCCAGAGGACTTTTCAGGTTTTACTCCAGAGAGTGAGGTTGAATTTTCTATTGAGAACATGCCAGAAGCGGAACTGGGGTCCATTACTCCTTATTGGATGGCTACACCAGTGTTTTAGGAGCTCAAGAAGTAGTTCGTGGAGTTGCAGGAAAAGGGTTTCATTTAAACTAGTACTTCTCTATGGGGTTCGTCTGTCCTGTTTGCGAAGAAGGCAGACGAAACTCTCAGGATTTTTGTGGATTATAAAAAATTGGACCAGTTGATGGTTAAGAACTGATATCCTTTACAAAGTATTGATGATCTATTTGATCATCTTCAAAGAGCCCAGGTGTTCTCGAAGATTTACATGAGGTCCGGTTATCATCAGTTGCATGTTAGACCATCTGATATACCTCTCACAGCCTTCCACAGTAGGTATGGTCTATACGAGTATATGTTTATGCCGTTAGGTCTTATGAATGCACTTGAAGCTTTTAAGGCACTGATGAACTAAGTGTTCCATCCATACTTGGATTCCTTCATGGTGGTTTTCGTGGATGATATTTTAGTTTACTCTCACACTCGACACGACCATGCTACACATCTTGAGATCGTCATGAGTATACTTAAAGAGCATTACTTATAAGATAAGCTCTCAAAATTCCACTTTTGGATGGATCAGATTCACTTCTTTGTTCATTTTATCTCAGAGACATGAGTATAAGTAGACCTAGAGAATGTGAGAGCAGTAGATTCCTAGGATCAGTCGAAGAACGTCTTTGAGGTGCGGAGTTTTCGAGGGCTTGCTCGATAATATAGACTTTTCATACAGGACCTTTCACACATAGCAGCACCACTGGCAGGTTTGACTAAGAAGGGTGTGATGTTCACGTGGCCATATTCTTCTCAGTCAACCTTTTAGGACCTGAAACGAATTTTGACATCAGCATCGATACTAGTCTTTCTAGAGCTGAGCAAGAGATATACTGTATATTGTGATGCATCTGGTATCAGGATGGGAGTAGTGCTTATGTAGGGAGAAGGAGTTGTTGCGTATGAGTATTTCTAATTGAGGCCACATGATAGGAATTACTTGACCCATGATCTCGTGATGGCAGCAATTTTTTATTCTTTAAACTATTGGAGACATTATCTACTAGGAGGGAATTTTTTGGTTTTCACCAACCATAAGATTCTAAAGTACATCTTCGCTCAACATGATCTGAATTTGAGACAGCGTAGGTGGGTTGAGTATCTTCGATCCATTGACTTTTATCTTTCCTATACGCATTGGAAAGTCAACTCAGTGGCTGATGTGTTGAGCAGAAGGACTTGGATATAGGAAATTCGGGAGGCCAGCAGTGAGTGGCAACTTATGGATCAATTATCTGAGGTGCATTTGGAGGTCCATGATAGACATGGGCATGCTTTTCTAGAGTATGTTTTTTTAACTCTACTCTTGTTGATTGAGTTCTAATGATGCAGATGTTAGATTCTGAAGGCATAGTCCTATGGGAGAGTGTATTCAGAGAGGACCCAATTCCTAGATGAACCATAGGCGTGGATGAGATCTTGCATTTCTAGGGACACGTATGGGTGCCAGCAGACATACCTGAGGAGATGATGTAGGATTTTCAATCCACAGTTTGTGCAGTTCATCCTGGTGTCACCAGGATGTATCATGATCTACACCATCAGTATTGGTGTCCAGGAATGAATAGAGATGTTGCTGGTTTTTTCATGAGGTGTTCCACCAGTCAGCAGGTGAAGGCGGAGCATCAGCGACCATTAGGGATTTTCTAGTAGTGGCCTATTCCCGAGAAGAAGTGGAATGATGTCGTGATGGATTTCATGACAGGGTTTCCGGGGTCACGTCGAGGTAATGATGCAGTTTAGGTTGTCATTGACAGGCTACAAAGGTTGCTCATTTCTTGTCGATCATAGAGACCTTCAGTATTGATGAGCTGGGACGGCAGTATATCCGAGAGATTGTATGTCTGCATGGAGTCCCACACTCCATTTTTTCAGATAGGGATGCTTGTTTTACTTCTTGGGTATGGGAGGGGCTTCATAAAGGCTTTGGGTACAGAAGTACTTTTGAGTACACCTTAACACCACTAGACTGATGGCTAGTTCGACCATATGATACAGGTGATTGAAGACATGCTCCGAGCTTGCATCCAAAAATTTGGAGGTTCTCGGGAGAATCACATACCTCTTATGGAGTTTTTCTACAATAATAGTTTTCAAAAATCTATTCAAATGGAACCTTACGAGGCATTATATGGTAGGACATGCCGATCACCATTATATCAGCTAGAGGTAGGAGAGGCAGATATGATGGGACCTCGTTTTATTTAGGAGACCACAGAGTAGATATAGTTGATTCAAAATAGGATGACTATTGAAAAGTCTCAACAGAAGTCTTATACTGATCAAAAGAGATAACCTTTGGAGTTTGAGGTCAGGGATCAGGTTTTTCTGCATGTCACACCAATAATAAGGCACAGGAAGTTAAGAAAACAGGGTAAGCTTTCTCCGAGGTATTTCGGTCCATTTGAGGTGTTGGGGAGAGTTGGGCCGGTTGCCTAACGGTAGATGTTTCCTCAGAGGTAATGATTTTTTCACAACATTTTTAACATTTCCCAGCTCTGACGTTACATTTCAAACCAGTCTCATGCCTTTCAACCTGAGGAGGTTGAGCTCGAAGAAGATGCGTCACTCGGGGAGCATCCTCTCTGGATTGTTGATCGCAGTACAAATGTTCTCTATGGTCAGTCTGTTCGTCTGGTATGAGTGTGATGGGAGCACATGCAGGTACAGGATGAGACTTGGGAGAGGGAGGCCAATGTACGAGCACAGTGGCTGAAGCTATTCGGGGTTTCATCTTCTACACCATGCTAGGGAAATTTGGGGATGAATTTATTTAAGGGGGATGTTTGTAAGAAATCAAATCTTCTTTTCAGGTATGATTTAGTTGTTCTGGTCATTTTTGATAAAAAGAGGAAATTATATAAATTTTTTAACTACGCGCCGTGTACTTTATGAGTACATGTCGTGTACTCGGTTATCATAGGTAGTCGGGTGTTGGCCGTGTAGCGGCCATGCACATGGCCTTGTGGGGGTGACTTGGAGGCTGTCTAAAGAGGATTATGGAAACGGCGATTACACATCGTGTACTAAAAAATTAAAGATTGTGTACTTTCTTTTTTAATTAAATGCACTAGGGTCACATCTATTTTCCAAAACCATCTTCTTCTATGTTTTCATCGTTCGAGAGAACCCGTACGACCACGATATTTCTCTGATCCCCCAAGCCTCCATCAAATCTCTGATTCGATCGATGTCCATTTCATTGGGATCACCTCAGTAATCTCTCTCTTCTTCTTGATCCTTGTTTCATGATTCCTCTTCTTCCTCATGTTATCCTTTATAGAACGTTTTAGATGTATTTTTAGATCATTCATGTTCTATGTCAATCCAAGGGCCAACACTGGAGTATATCGATCTCACAACACCTAGGTAGGTGGTTTGTGCCTTTCCATTGAATGTATTTTAGTATTATGTGAAATTTTGACCAATAGCCTTAAACAAGGTACTGTTTGTTTACCATTTTTTCCCAGTTGATTTCCTACGATGCTTGTATACTTGTGTAGAGGAAAAAATTGGATATGAATAGTGTTTTTTGATATGATTTTTATGTGTTTCTCATGAATGTTCCATTTAGGATTGTTGGTCTACATAGCCTTTTGGTTGCCTTGCCAGTTTTCCATGCCTGTAGATATAGGGTGGAGTGTTTTTATTCTGACATACTTGGTATGGTATATACTAGTTAACCAAGTAGTTATGCATGTTTACATTGGCCATATTGCACTGCTATTCTCATTTACTAACACAAAGTCGTGAGAACCTGGTGTAGTAGACTATAAGGGGAATTGACTGATCGAGTTTCTCAGAGATTCATTGATCACTTTTGGATATAAGGGGGATTGACCATGTGGGCTTCCTCAAAGTGACTTTGAATTATTTGAATGACTTTGGGCCATGTGGGGAATTGACTGAGTGATCTTCCTCCGAGAGTCCTCGAAATTGGGGCTATAAGTGTAATTGATTGTGTAATCTTCCTTAAAGAGTCATTGACTACCTTAGACTATAAGGGGAATTGAATATGTGAGCTTCCTCAGAGTGTCTTGATTTTACCTATGACTATAAGTGGAATTGACTATGAGTTCTTCCCCAGTGAGTCTTTATATATTCTTATAACTGAACCAGAATGGATAGACTATGTGCACTTCCTAGTGGGAAACTCTGCTTGAATTTTTTTTTGATGTGTGGAATTGTTTCTACTGAGTACTTTCTTATTTACTGATTCCGTATGTTTACCTGCCATATATTCACAAGCTGTTAGGAAAATGTTTTTTGGTGGTTGCATACTGGGATTTAGTCTCACACCCTATTTGGGCCATGATTTTGGGCCCAAACAGATTATATTACTCTAGGTATACACAAAGGAAAGTGCCCTTCTACTTCAAGTTCTTGATTGAATGTGGAGCTGGAGAACATTGGACCAAGCGGAGGCTTGCGATACGGAGGAGTTGTTATATGTATTCCTTTTGTACTTTGGTTTAGTACTGTTTGTATTCTATCATTGTGATTTGTTTGGGTGCTTTCTAGACACATGATACCATGCATAATTTATATATGTGCTTCAGTTCTTTATTATTCCAGTATTCCACTATTACTATTATTGTTACATTTACTGCTTCCTCTATTTTCTATTTGTTTTCCTTATGCTGTGTTACTCTGCCAATGAGGGAATAGTTTCCCCACCATCACACCCAAGGCCCTCGCTGCTAGTCGGCAGCCTCTGTCATTTGGGGAAATGCGCATGAGGCCATGGGTCCAATCAGGTACGGGGTGCCTTTGGGTGGCTTCTATAACCGGGACATTACAATGTTAACGAGAATAAAATAGAATATTAGTAGACATTTTTAATATAGAGATTATTATTTATACCTATATAAAATTTTAGTATTTGATTCTTTTAGGTTGTTCATAGATGATGAAGAATTTATTTTTTAAAGGGTTGACATTCCCTATAAATGTAAAACATTTCTTATTATATTCCCCACCACATGAAGATTTAAATAGGATATAAAGAGTGGAGTAGGACATTGTGTTATACTAAGAACACCCTATCTAGAATAACCCTCAAGAATCATAAAAATGTAAAAATATTTTTTAAAACGTGTAAAAATGTTATAAATATTTTTAGAATGTTTTTTTGGAACATGGATGACAATGAACCCAAATGATTCATCATTTTAGTCATATAAACCCCAAATGAGGACATCAAGTATAAAATTATAGGTAGAAAAATTAAAAAAGACAACACTAGTATTTATATGGTTTAGAGAAAGACCTACTACATGAGGGAACGATGAAAATAGTTAACAATTGAAGAACAAGAAGATTATATTTTCCAAAAATTTATTTAATAAATGACCCCATCCAAGTATTCATAGTAAAACCTAATTGATTCAACTTGTTTGAAAAGAGTCCAAAATTTGTAGGGGATCATCCACCATTGTTTGATAACTGACCGAGTACCACCACAATAACTAACACATCCATGGATATTTTACTACATCAGGAAAATATATGTATTTATCTTAAATAAAATTATTATGATCCCTTATATAACCATTATAAAAACTAATAATACCATAAAAATATTCAAATTCAATTATTATGCAAATAAAATGGGATTCCACCCATCAACTTTCTATACTCGTCATTTTTTCTCTAGATTTGTCTACATATAATTGATCTACTTATAGATATCTAGGATTTTGTTATGTCACTTAATCATCTTCATATGGATCTGAATTGGAAATCTATATTCAATCCGTCTAGTAGTTCTAATTTGTATATGGAATATGGTTTCCACCCTAAACAAAACCTAAAAATTTCCCACATTTGAATAATTTTCAGCCTATTCAAAAAAGTCATCTATCAATATATTCATATTTCTTAAACAATAAATATTTATTTTTAGTTTTGTAGTTACACCTACATTATTTAGTTCATCACATCCTAAATATGTCACAGTACTAATTTAGCATATATTATAATACAACCTTGGTCATCATATCTAGTGAATTACAAACTCAGTCCCTATTTCATAGCTCTAGTATATTTTTATCTAAAAACATTAAAATAATGTGATATTTCAACAAAATGTTCTCTTAATTTAGTGTAACATAGGATTTTTAGATTACTTGATCGTAAATTTTGAATCACGTGATAGATTTTCAACAACCATTACTTTTCTGAAATCCCATATTAAATGTTTAATCTAATCAATATCTATATGATAGTTGTAAGTGGAATGTAATCAATTTTTATTGTTGAATATTTAATTTATGATTAAATATTTTAAATATAACACACTTTTGTGCCTCTATAGGTAAAAAATATCCAATGGATCACTTCATAATCTCTGCATCTCCACAAAAGACTAAATCAACACACCCCTATAGTACATAATCAATTCTAAAACAAAAAAGACAATGATTCACAACCATTGTGACTATGATAGATACACTTAACCCTTTAACAATGTTCTATTTTCAGATTATACATTACCAAAATAATGAAACCCACTATATGTCAAATGTATGAATTCATATAAAACATGGAATACATCAATCCTCATTATGTCAATGCAAATGGAACCATTTTCCTAAACATAAAATCTTCTTCCATTATAGGGGCCATCTTCTTACTTAAAATAATTTTTATGGACAACAAATGTGTATCTATATTTTCCTCAATTACAATGAATTACTCTTACACTATATCTATGTAGATATAGTAAATCAATACAAATTGTTTAGTTATTTAGTATCTAAGAATCATCATCCCCAAAAATTTGTTTTATAGGATGAAGATCCTTCACCTTTAATGATCTATATAGTTAAGAGATCAACTCATCAATAGTTTCTTATTCAAATTTTGGATAAATTATTTCAATTAAATATATAAAAAATGATTAAAATTACATTACTATAATCCATCTAGTAAAATATTTATTTAAATTTTATTGATAACATTTAATTCATCTTAGATGGTGTTGAACATCCAATTTCACGACCTTGGTGTTTGTTCCAAACCATAATTTTTTTGTCTTATATTTCACACATGAACTATTTTCAATTTACAAATGAAAATCATTGTATTCCCAAAAAATATCCCTATTTAAATATCAATGAGTAAATGTGGTTTTCATATATATGGTATCATGACCCAAAACTTCATTGTAATATATTTATCATTTCATCTGATTTGTTTTTTGTTTAAAAACCATGATCTTATAAAAATATAAACCTTCCATTTATTGAAAAACATTTAGGAAAATTCGTTCATTATAAATCATTCTACCATATAGAGACACCTTTAGATTATAAACATAATTTTTCTATACTACTCTCTTTATTGTACGTCGATTTGTTTTCTCATATCCCCTATAAACACAGAATAAATATTTTTCATTCCGCATGGAAAACTATATATAAATAAATACACTAAAAAATATAGCCTCATAAATAATTTCATGTTCTAAAAAATCATTAAAATGAATACGTAGAAAGTAACTTATTATCACTTAAAATGATACTAAATCCTTGTAAAAATCCACAATTTACACTGGGGTTCAACTCCTTCTAGAAATACTTCTTTAAGGAATTCAACATTCCAATATCTCATTTAATACTATATATTATATATGATTTTAGACACTTTTAGATATGGAAATACCATTGGAACATGAATTATATTTTTTAAGGATTCTAGTGTTTCTGGACCTATAATGCCCCCTATAATTTATTTGGAAAATCATGAATATATAGACCTTAAAATAAACCATAATTGGTGATGATTCTACAAAACCGTTTTTAAACTATACATTGTTTTATTGTACCCATAATATCTATTTATTGAATCTAACATTAAGCATTTTAATAACATTCCCCAACATTTTATCCCACCACTAAAATCCAATGACATTTTCATTAAACCCTATAATAAAGTACACTAAGAAAATTCCATCAAAATTATATTTTAATTAGCATCAGGTGGATGGGGGATGTGATCCAAACAAATTTAGATGGGAAATTTTAATATTCTTTCTATAATAACAGAATTATATAATAAAAATCATAATTTATCCTATAGACATATGTTTAATATGTATGAATAATATTTCATGTCCTCTTCCCAATAATTAATTGGAAAACTATTATGTAACCTCATGCTCATTTTCAATTACAATAATGATTTATTCATAATATCTAGGGCACCATTTTATTCTAGATTTATTATTAGGGCCTTCTTAGACTATATATCATTCTAGTAAAAGATAATCTAAAATAATCCACTTCAATGTTCCCTATCATGGTCAGACCTCAAACATTTCATTTTACTACATATCACATTTTCACCATAGATATTCATCGAATGATGGTTCCAAATACCATTTACTATTGATTATTGGATGAAATTCACACCTTCTATAAATCATCATTTTTGAAGGAAATAAAATCAAACAATCTACCATGAGAAAAAACTGGACCTGCTACTCATACATCTATATGAATCACTTACAAATTCTTATCCTTTGGTGCATTTTCATCTTTCCAAAATAAAAACATATATTATTTTTTTTGTGATTCATTTTTCAAATGTTATATGATCTCATATTATAATAATTAGTATTTTTTAGAAAGTATTACGGTCATCTTCTTTTAACTTAAGTGAACAAAACATTATTGACATCACTATTTTAAAATTTTCTTCATGATGTTAATTTGTCCTTCCAAAACACTCATTAGGATCAAATTTTTTCTATTAAACATATTGTTAGCACCACAAAATCACATGTATAAATCCACAACCCTCCCATAAAATTGGTATTGAAGCCCATATCATCTAATTATCCTACTAAAAAAATTCATCCATAACCTAAAATTGTTCAACTCTCCTTTTAATTGAATAAAATATTGTTTCTATGTTTGGATTGAAACATCTTTTTTTCTAAATATCTCAACAGTTCCCCTTTCTATAAGATTTTAATTGAAAAATAATTTTGGAATATAATCTATCATAATGTTTTTCTCATATTTTGATGGAAATAAATCGATATTGTCAGTAATACAAAACTCAAGTGGACTAGATAAATTAAACAGTAAACCACTTGTTTCATTCAAAATGAGATATCTGGTTGGACTTTTGAAAACATTTCTTTATGAAATTAATATTCACTCAATGCAATGATTATAAATATATCTATTTTGTCCAAAATTATTATATATGTGATGACCTTCACCTAAGAAAAATTAACTTGTACTTATTCAACTTTTCCATGTCTTATGAATCTATCATGTAGTATAATTTCCCTTACATTTTTCCCTTTATGAATTTCTTTAATAATTTTGAAAATTTATCAGCTAAATATCCTCATTAAAAATTACATCGTAAATATTTGAAAACAATATTCCTTTCACACTACTTGAGTTACTCACTATATTATCCATTGTGTCCCGTGATTTTGGGAGTGATGAGTGAATCACTAGTACCAACTCTGTATTTATAAGATTTTCCATTACCAATTCTAATTGGTTTGGGATCATTTTTTTTGGTTTCCAGGATCATCAATTGGGTTTTCTCAAATATTTTATTATTTAATTACCAACTAAATATATTTTTTTTGTATTTTGTAAATTGGTAAGATCCTTGATAAGTATTGAATATTTTTAAAAGGATTGATATTATAGGCTAAATTATAGACTAGTGGATTATTGACCAACCCCCTAATATTTCTTATCAATAATTCCCTATTATTCATTCATCGCCACGTATGGATAGTTTCTAATTACTGTAAGATAATGATCCTTCTATAGTATAAATTCCTCTATCATCATCTTCCAAAATAAAAAATATATTCTTTAAACTTTTCAACCCATATCCATCCTTCCAAAATCCATGAATTCATATTGAAACTAAAAAAATTTTAAAGTGGCCATCAACTCCTTAATGTAATTTTCCTATTAGTTTTACAACATAATGATCCTGATAAATGGAATTATGAATCACATTTTTCATTTAATGATTATAAAAAACTCAATAATAGAACCTTGATACCATTTTTTAAGGTATTAAACATATAATTTGAATTATCCCTCTAAAAGTTTCAAAATAGTGAAAATAATAATAAATGATACAAAATAAGAATGAACCCACATCCATGAATATCTCAAAACAATTATGATAAATCACCCAATCCATGGACCACAACTCCCATGTACTCAAATGAACAAAATATCCAAAATAGAATGAAATAAATACCAATGAAAATAAAGGTACATGTATTTATAGGTTACATATGAAGTTCAACTACATAGTAGAATATTTAAAAATATTTAATAAATAAGGGAAATAGAATTACAAAATAGAATTTATATAAATAAGGACCTCATATATCTATTTTGGATGGTCCCAACTGATGTTTCCAGTTATAATTCATTCAGAATGATGTGGTTGATCAGTAACAATGTTTTGATTACTGGATGAAAATCATCACATAATCTACATCATATGATGAATATTATATATGTCTAGAAACTATATGATATAATCATACCTAACCACATATTCTATTTTTATTAAATCCACCTAAATGTCAATAAAACTATATGTAACTCTATAATTTACTCTAAAAATGTAATTTTCATCTCTAAACATCCTTCTTCCAAATTCATCATTATTGTTTTTTACTAGTATACTTCTAAACATAGAGACATTATTATTATTGCTCCACCATGTCAAATGAATATTAATGTTTGACATATATATTCAGTCAATTTGGTAGTTTAAAACTATATTTGGAAAATTATATCAATATAAGACAAAACCTATCACTATATGTCCTTAAAACAATAAAAAAATTTCATCATTATATTATATTTATTTAAATTCATAGATAAATGTGATCTAATACTAAAAAATAATTTAAAACAATTTTTTATCTTATAAATCATATTTAACGTTATTAAATTTCATTGTGTTTAAATTATAGAATGTTATAAAAATAATAAAATTCAACCCCACTTTTATTTTACATCATATATATGGGAAAGAAATTGGTATAAGATTGATGGATTTTTTTAAAATTAGTTTATATGATTTAAATTAATTATACTTTTTATTTTTTGAATAATTGTATTCTATATTTTAAAATTTCGTTGGGAAAGATCATTTTTCAAGATGTATGTACATTAATGTTGAAGACAAAGATATTTTTTGTCATACTAGAATTCATAGATGAAATAAATATCTGGCTTAGAAGATAAATTGGAGCCTTACATTTGTGGTTATAATGAACAATTTACAATTGTAATTCAAAATAATTATATAATATCTGATTTTGATTTATATTATTTTAATCATATTTTTTGTGAAATATTTTTTTGTAAATTCATAAATTATAAATATTGTGTATTACTATCAAATTTAATTATAACATTTCTTATTATAAATAGACAGCTCTTATGAATTTATTATAGAAATAAACATATAATAAAAAAAGTTAAAATAACGATAAAAGAAGAAAATTGATTTACTATTAGTATTAAATGTATATATTTTGAAAATACAATAGTAATATGGAAAATATGTGAGGGAAAAAATAAAATGATATAGGACATAAATGAGAAAAATGGGAGGATTAATTGGAAACTATGAAATTCCCAAATACAACATCTAAGGTGTTAGGAATGATTTATTTGTTATTGTATAAATGAAAATCATTTGGAAATTTATTTTATGAAATACACCTCAATAAAATCTTATCATAAGAATATTATAAAATTTAAATATGTTATTCTATTTACTTTCTAAATTAACCCTTAATACTCTTAAATTATTAAATTATTTTTTTTATTTTTTATGTTTTTTTAATATTTTGTTCAAACATTTTAATTAATTTTTTAATTGATTATTCCTTATATGAAAAAATACATGAATTTCCCAATATGGATTATTATATATTATAAGATTAATATACATAAAAATTATAATAATTCTCATTTAGTTATATATCTCAGACATATTTAAATAAATATAATTTTTCAATCACTTACAGATTTATAAGACATAATACAATTAATATTTAGTTAATAGATGTTATTTTAATGATTTATCTATTTATTAATTTCATGAATTGGATGAAAAATTTAAAAATAATTAATATAATTTAATTAATATATATATATTACTGGTAATTTTTTAACTTTTTTAAAAGTATTAAATAATTTTTTAAGAAATATTATTTCTATAAATACTCATATATATATATAATGAGAATATTAGACCCTCACTATACAGGTAGAATATTATTATAAAACTAACATAAAACCTATGAAAAAGATAGTAAAATTAAAAATTCAACCAAGATTGTTATGTTATAAATGGAAATGCTTATTTATTAAGTAAAAGAAATTTACCCCCTCCTTATTAGAATAATACTTTTAGAATATCATATGGTAACTAAATGAATAAGAATCACTAGGTATTAAGTATTATTTGGTTCTGAATCATTAAAAAATGAATAATAATGAAATCATATTTGTTTCTATATATAAATATATTTCAATATCAACTGGTAATTTTTTAACTAGTTAACTAATTTGGATCACTTGGAGGATTATAAAGTTTTAGGAATGTATTAAATGAAAATATTTTGGGAACATGACATTCATTTAATTATATTTGATTATATAATTTAATTCATATAATTTATTATTTTATTCTTTTTGTTTTCATATTTATACCCATGTGTTAACATGTTTGAATTATTAGGAAATAATATTTATGATTATTTGATACTTTTTTATGATTTTAATAAATCCCTAAATTCCATAAGAAATTTATACATTTAAGGGTTTCTTAGGATCATAAAATGATACCATTTAGTGGAGAAAACCCAAAACACATGGGAAATAATATCAACATATTAACCTATATGTAATAAATTAAAATATGTTACCTGGAAATAATGAATAGTAGGAATTACATTCACCCATACATTGACATTATTTGATGAAGAGCGCAAGTGGTTGTGAAAAAACACCATGCCTTTGAGGGAGTACATCATATATTAGATCTAGGATCGTATCATGATGATTTTAGTGAAACTAATGTGGTGTTTATTCCTTCTCAGATGAGATGGAAAACTCTTAAGAATTAGATAAACTCAAAATATGCACATACACATCTCACCACAAAAATCTATAGAGAGAGAAAGTCTTATTATATATCCAAGTCCCAAGGCATCTCATATTCATAACACATCATGTTTGTTTTTTTAATGGGGTCTTTTAATTCACAAATAGTTTATAAGGAATATAATACAAATCCATCAATCCATTATGGATGGATTTTATTTTAGGAATAAACCATTTAGGATAGAGAAATAATATATATATTATTTTAATTCATCACATGCATGGAAAATTTGATAATCATATTCATATATTATGTTTACACTATATATATACTATCATATATTATATATATATACATCATGGAAAATATTAATGTGTACATGCATATCAAGAGTTTATATTTTATTACTCATCAAATAATCACCCCCATATATTAACATACAATAATTAATTTGTGTAAAAAATTTCAACTCATTTTGAATCAATCCAAACTATTCTAGATATGGTTTTTCATCAAACTATTTTCATTTTGAACAAAAAATTTATATAATGTGTTGTCCTTATACAAGGGCTTTGCTATGTGAACTTCTGGGCCATAACATAATTGACAAAAAATTAAATCCTTATTTCATATTTGTAATCATACAATGGCCTCTATAAATGCATCATTTCTACTCAAGATGCTTAGGGGGATAGTATGGTCTCCGTCAAACATACTCTTATCTCTATGTGAACATGTAAGTCATAAGATGTATGATATAAATTGCATCAATGCCTGTATAATCACTTTTTCATGATAACAAGTGGCCACATGAAATGGAACAAGTCAATCTAGAATAGTAATAACATATTTTATTGATTATCCATGAAATATGGATCACATTAATGAATACATTACATGTCACTCATTTATCTGATAAGTAAATCTCTTGTCACATATGCAATTAGTTTAACCCAAAATGTCTGAAATGAAAAATCGTTCCCATAAATTTTCATTAGTCCAACTAAATCAATGACAAAATGTATTTTCAAAATATACATGTTGATTAATCTCATCTTGGTTTCACTCCAATAGATGACATGTTTAATAACATTCCAAAAGACCCCCAAATTTTCTATGTTTATAGGTTGAATTGTGTATGTTGGGTATCAATTTATAAATGATCTCATGATAGATATCAAATAAAACTCAGGTATGTTGTTTTTATAACATTCTAGAACCTATAGGCATATCTATGACCAAAAAAATTCCTTTAGATATACATTCACAGAACATTCAAAGTAATAAGTCTCTACTTGATACCTAAAAAATAAATTCTATATATCTCACATGAAACCATTTTTAATGGATACAAGGATTTATTCAATATAAAATTTCCATATCATCAAACCACATTGTAATCCATGATTATCATCAGTAATTGACAACTAAATATTTTTACAATGAGTTGATATTTATCATTCAACTATTCATGTAATGTAAACTACAACACACATGAATGAATAATCGATGGAGGTTTTTTTATATTAATTGGATGATATCTAAATATCCAGGAAAACCAATATATTAATAGGATCTATTAAAATTTATTATTTTTCCATTAGAAATAGATTTTGGAACATCACCTTAATATATAATTCCTATCAAAGACCATTGTGACCACCCAATAATATAATTTCCCTGAAAACATCATGAGTTACAATTATGAATTAAGAATTATAAAATATGGTGAGACATAGAAATAATATTCCTTAATCTCAAAACATTGATCATATATTGAAACTCTTTAACATAAAAAAATTATGTAATTTTATCACATGTTTTATTTTGATAAAAATTTATACAAACATCATCATCATACGAAGATAATTTTTAATAAAAAATTATTAAAGAAATATTTGGTAAATAAGGTGAATATTTTAATTATCACTCTACCATCATTTCATACACTATATTTTGGATAATATGATATATAATCAATTACCATAAATAATATAACACAATAAATATCCTTTTAACTCCATACATTAAACTCAATTTTCTTTTCAGGGGAACCACATTATGAATTTATTAGAATATACCTTAAAAAAATAGTGATTATCAGTTATTATAACAACTGAATGTAAATATTTACATTCTTCATTAATAAAACATATCATAAAATACATTAGTATTTTAGGTAAAAAATCAATATAATCATATAAAAGAATAATCCTTTTTTTAACATTTATATTCCCTTTCTTAAAATAAAGATATATAATTATTTATATCTTCTCCAACATAACATATCTTAACTATTTAGGGTGTTAATAAAAATTTCACTTTAAATAAATATTTTGAAATATTTTATGTTTTTACATTTAACTTATATAAGGTCAAATATACTTCCACTGTACTCTTAGAGGCTATATAATCAATGTAATATATTTCTAATTATCAAGAAAAACTTATTAATGTTTTTTAATAACAATTATTTCCATTTTATGGGATTATTTTAAAAGTAATATATAGATTCAATTTCTTTTATAACATTCTATGTGATTAAAATATATATAGATAAACACTTTTTCTGGGAGAAATCCCATTTATATAAATATTATTATAAAAAATGATATAGATTACTATGAAAAATTAATTTATTGTGTTTAGTTATTCATCTAATTTTTTTCATAACAACACTTTGTTAACAACTCTTATAATATTAAATAAGTTAGGTGAATATATACTTGAAGTAATAAATTTCATCCAATCCTTATAAACATATTTAAAATCCAATTTTTGTTCTAGAAATATTTTAATTCATAATTTTATTGAAAACAATAATTTCTTTTCAAATCATCATATGATATTTAGGACTTATATATTTAAAACACATGTAAAAAATAATCTTAGTTTCATATAGTATTTAAAATAAAATAATAAATTTCTATAACATTAATACCTGTAAAAAACATTCCATGGAGTTCCCAAGCCAATATATGTACTCTAGTTAATCCCATAATTATGAATAATTAGCACTTCTTTATAATACCATCGAGTTTTGAATAACCTAAAATATATTCATAAAGAGTTACTATTTAACTTTCAACATTATCTCTTCTGAATATTAAATTTTACCTTCTTGAGCAATTTTTATAGTACCAAAACATAGACATCATATACCTACTTCATCAAATATCAACACATTGAGAATAAATGGTAAAATATTATTGAATTAATGCATCTTATAGAAACATTTCAACATACAAAACTAGAATGAATTACATAACCATAATAATATTTATGTAAAATTCTTAATTCTATCCAAATAAATTTTTCCCTATTGAATAACACCAACATACCAAATAATATATACTATATGATACATTAATCACATAATTAAATTATAATATAGTGACATTGGAACCATAAAATAATCATTTCATTCTTCCATAAGTGTCTATATTAACTTTTTGAACAATTTCAATGCGTGGTTACATAGGAAATAACTATTTTATCAACTAATATATTTCTATTTCTCAAGATATTTTCTCTAGATGCCTATCATGGGAGTTTTTTACATTAAGAATAACATTACTATGATTAATATAATGGTTTTTTAGGATGATGATGAATTTATCTATAATGGAACATATCATGAGATGAATATTATATCATGTATCATTTAATCAGGAAATTTTATGATGGTTATCCCTCTAAAATATAAGACCTCATATAATATATCCATTTTATAATCCACAACCAAAATTTAATAATAAAATTGGTCCAATAAGGCATTTCTCTCTTCAGTTAATTTTTTAGATGGAAAAAAATCCCAACAAAAACATTTATGACTCTTGGATATTTGATAAAATATCTCTTTATTAAAATCCATCATATATAAAAATAAAATATATTACATGGGTATCCTTCCCAAGGGATTCCAAGATAATTGTCACTGAACACATGAACCAAGAACATACTGAAAATAGACAATCCAAGAGAACACATCTAGTGTTTTACCCACTTAAGGATAATCTAGTTATATATATCACTTTATTTCTATAGGAATGATTATTTAGGGGAATCCTAATATGGAAGAACATAACCAATTGAATGCTCAATGTTTGAAAAATGTTGTCTTACAAGGTATATCAGAATTAGTATTTGATGGATTTTACTATTAATATTTCCCTTTTATTATACATAATATGAATATTAAATTCATAACAATTACATCCTATGTAAAAATTATATAGTCATTTTTTTACAATTTTTTATTCATTATTCAAATGATTTATTTTTGGAATCCCAATTCATTACAATATACTAATGTGTTCACACGACAATAATTTCTAACACTTAAATGAAAAAAATGATTGATTTAATCACCATAAATTTGAATAATAGTATATTTATACATATCCAACAACATCATATTCACAATTTTCATTAAAATTTCATGTAAATATTTAGTGTTATATAATTTTAAAAACATACCTTGAGCAAGCTCGGAGTGAAAGATATATAACCACATTCCGTTTCTTATATCAAAGAAATCCTCCATGAAAGTAGGTGGTATAACCCAATGTCCCTCTAATCCATGTCATTTAATTCAAGATACTATTAAATAGACAAAAACTATAATAACTAATATGCATACACATTTCCCAATAACACAGATCAATATCACAACAAAAATTATAATCCATTGTTAATGTAGATAAAAATAAAATTTTCTGATATGAAACCATTAATGATATGAAATAGTATATCATATAAATTTAATATCAAATAAATTAGAATACATAATATTAATATTACATATAAATTTTACTAAACATGAATAATATGTATATTTAACAAATAAATATAAAATCTACTTTTATTCAAAAACATGAAAAATTTATGAACTATTTGTAAATAAATTATATTTATAAGAACATTATAATTTAAAAAAAATATTCATTTCATTGTGAAGATCTAAATATTTTATATTAAATGAAATTTATATGATATTTGTCGAACTATAAGCATTTTATAATTCAAAATCAATTATACAAACAATTAATTTAATCTAAACTAGTACCTCGCCCCTGAATTTGAACAATGCTTTAAATCAACATTTAATTTCAAAAGGAAACAACAGTTGGAAAAGACAAGAATCAAAATTAATTTAAAATATGTTAAAATTAAAATATAGTAATATATAATATTGAATCATTTTTAGAACATGTTATACATCATCCTAATAGTAGAAAAATGAAATGAGATATGAAAAGGAATGTAAGTTCATTCTAACCATTGAGAAAACCAATACATGAAACCACATACATTTATGATAAGAAAAAATAATAATTAATATTGAATTATATACATTTAATTGAGAATTGATACATAACAGATACATTTTTAAATAAAGAAAGCATTAATTTTTCCCAATAATCATTATTTATGAAATGATGGATTACTTATATATCAACAGAATCTATTTTTAACTGTATTTGGATAGCGATTCTAATAGATATTTGAGTTATTTCTATAATGAAACCCCTATTTTGGATGTTGATTTCATAGTGTTTTGAATCCCTACATTAGTTAGTATCAATGGGTAGAAAACTAGAACAACATAATTTCAAAAAAATAATATATTGGAAAACATTTAGTAGATGATTTATGGAAAAAGAAATTATTTTGGGAATTTATTATGTATACATCATTTTAATTTTTTAAATAATTGAAATGAATAATTGAAATTATGATCATTATAATAAAAATCCCAAAATCAGTGTGGAAACTAAGTGGCACTATTTATAGATGAATTTTTACCCATTCTCATCCACTAAATTCCACAGCTAAGACATTCTGTCATTATCATAATAAATATCATAGAGATTTCCATTACCACGAAGGGATAATGCTCCGTGCCTGTGGTTTGTACACCTATGGTCATGTAGATAACCCATCCATAATCTACACCAACCTAATATAAAAACTATTAATTTTTTACATTTTTTTACCAATCATCACATTCACTTAGTTGAAGACTAAATTTTTTCCAATCTTATCTATTGAGTAATCATGCTGCAAAAATATTGATAGAAACCATAACATTCCATTTAATAATAAACAATATTCAACAAAACAACATAATCATATCAATTGAAATTAAAAAATAATCCATATCACATTAGAAACAACACAATAAAAATGGTTTCTCTCCCACATATCCATCTTCTCCATTACCATGAATGGATGGTTCCCCTTTCCTGTGATTTGTGCACCACCGTGCCTCCAGAAGAACCAATCATAAGCCAAAAAAAATGCATTTGAAAATTTTAATTGACTTCCATTGAGTTTGAAATTTAACCTATTCAATCATTTGAGGGATAAAAAATTGATATAAATAGTAAAAAAACATTTAAAAAATAAAAAACAACCAACACAAAAGACAAATATTATCAATTTCATTCAATAAAAATAATCCATATCATTGTATAAACATAATAAAAATTATTTTTTATATATTTAAATAAATTTTTACTAAAACAAAGGAATATTATTCATCTAATTCCAAAAAAAGTTAAGAAATTTGAAAAAAATTAGAACATAGAATGGAAAACAACTACTCATGATATCAAATAATTATCAACATAACCTGACTTTATACAAATAAATAAATTATTCATGTACCGAACTATACCATGATTTAAAAAAAATTTCTTCCAAAATTAGGAATAATAAAATACATTGAATGAAAGACAAGCAATGCCGGTGACCAGGAAATATGATGGAATCAATTTTACCTAGAATAATTTGAATTGGCTGCATAATTACACAAAAAACTCATCATAACTAGATATGATGGATTCCTTTCTTGACATGTTGCAAACAAGATCATCCAGAGCGATACTAACTAAAATATTGTTGTGATAGATAATATCATTTATTATTCCATGTTGATGGGGGAATTTGACGTACTAACTCGGATAATTTTCTACTCATCGCTGAGTCCATTGACATGATACTTCACTTCAATGTTCATACTAACAAACCAACATTATGCCTCTAAATCTGGGGGAGAAATTCATGTTATGGCTTATGGAAGATCATATGGGATATCTTTTAGAATTAGTTGGGGGAAATTTTTAATGTGAAATGTGTTTACTGATCATATAGAACAATTTCATATTGATTTAGAAAATTTATACATTAAATTATTATTTAATGATGGATAATTATTTTGAAAAATTATAATGTTCATACTACAGAATGCAGTAGTGAGAATGAAATATAGGTGTAATTGATGGAATTATCATTTTTGGTCAGACTCGATGACTAAATAAGAAAATATATTTTGCATGAATTCAAATGAAATGCATATGGAATAAATGTAGGGACATGAAAATATATTTTGAAATAGAATTAAAAATCCATGATGCATATATTTAAAAACTGAGCATATATATCTTTAAATAGTATTATTTTTTCTTTAAATATGAATTCCAATAAACCAATATAACAAACATTCTAACAAAATTAGAAATAAGAAAATAATTTGAATGAAAGACATAAAAAGATGGTTAGAAAACGTTATCATGTTATCGATTTTACCTGGAATATAAGAGGATGAGTACACGGGTTTAGGGAAAAGTTATAAGAGTTAGTATATTGAAATGGATGAGAATAAAATGAAAAGTATAATAAGCCATATCTAAATGAAAAACAATGATTAAAATTACAGAAGAAATAAGATAAGAACTCCCTAAAAACAAAACATATATGATGGAAATACAATGTTTTCATGAAGGATATGAATTAAGAAGGGATAAAAATACACTTTAATGAAAAGGAGTCTAAGACAAGTGTCCTACTGTAGTTAGAACAATGAAAGCGGTGGCTTGAAAATAAGGAAAAAAATAAGGTAAATTGATAGCGCTGAAAAAACATTAATTCAATACATGTTGAAATAGGAATATAATAGACAGGTGGGAGGAGAGTAGGTGGGTCAACCCCTGAACAATAATAGTGAGAAAGGTAAACTTATTAGATATGAAGGCGGGAATAAGAGGTGGCTACTTGAAAGAAAAATAAATAATAGGTTTATGACCATTAATATGAATATAAAACTAAGTTCATCACAAAAAGCGTGGGTTTGATATCACAACATCAAAAGGATAAAAATAATCATAAAAACATATTAAAATAAAATAATTGTTGAATAATACATTTAAATGATTATATTTTCAATAAATTTCAACATCACATCATATGAAAAACAAAAAAATATTTCATTATTTGGAAAATATGGAAAATCATGTGTCATTGAAGAGGCGAATGAATTAAAAAAATAAATAACAATAATAGAAAATAAAATTTCAATTATGAAGGGAAGCTCATGTCTCATAATACATAAAACCAAATATAAGTAGTTTCCAATCACCAGATGACATAAAAATATTTCTCTCTATTCTAAACTACACATAAGAAATATAATAAAATGGAAATGGAAATAAATATATGAAATAAATTTATTTTCTATAATAGAAATAATGATACTTAGGATTAAATTTTTGAAGGGAAGCTCATTTTTCATACATAAAACCAATTAGATGTTGTTCAAATTATTGAGATAGTAAAAAAAAATATTTTTCTTCTTTCTGAAATGTCAAGAAGTGAATGAAGATATAGGTATTGAAGATGAATATGTGCCAAAAAAATTGTTGTTCCTCTACTGTGAAATGAACAAATAAATAAGTCAATGAAGTTAAATATTTTCAAATAAACATTTGAAAATTAAGTGAAATGACTAAAATAAGAAATCACATTGTTAATAGGAAATAGTCAATAATTTTAGTAAGGGTTCAGTGAACTAGATTAAGGATTAATTTCAGTAATCGTTAGGTAAAATAAGAAATCACATTGGTGATTGAATGTAGTAACTATATGATAAAAAAGGATGAATAATTATAGTAAAATACACCAATTGAGGATATTTTAACTTGAATAGACGCATTAATGTCTACTGAAGGGATCACAAAATCACATATTATCTAACAGTGACCTGCAACCTTTATCCCATCCGAGAAATCTCCAATGTAACATTGTTAAATAAAGAGGAAATAAATTATGTTAATTGATTTAGTTTGTTTAAAAGTTATGAAAAATTTAATTTAAATGATGAATGGAAGATCATTGTTCATAACTGATACGAAATGAAACTTTTTTATCTTTTTTTTATCACATAAAAAATAATGTTCTCTTTTCTTAGATTCCTTGATGGGAAATAAGATATTGATAATGAAATGATAACCCCTATTAATGTAAGAGAACATTTTTACAAATAACAATATTGATAACAGACAACAGTTGAAACAAATATATATATATATATATATATATATATAAATACATGAAACAATGATTTCATAGTATATGATGAATAATAGTATATCAAGAAAATATATTTATTGGAATAGGATCCTAAGTGTCTATTGAATATGGAACTAATTCATATCTTGTTTAAATGTTGCTTGCATCCTGATACCCTTTTGAGCATTATCCTCAACAACACAAACAAGTGGAATGGAAATGATTATAAGTAATGGATTTAATATGTTTAAAAGTAATGAAAATTAGAATTAAAATGTTGAAGGGAAGCACATTATACACACATGAAACTAAATTGATGTTGTTTCACCTTTTTTATCTCACATAACAAAAAATAATGTTATCCACTCACATGCCAGGAAGTGAATGAAGATGTATATAGTTGAATAAGAACCCTTAATAACATGTGAGAATATTATTATAAATAACAATACTAAAAACATACATCATTTGAAACAAATATATATAACAAAAAATACATCAAAAAATGATTGTGTAAAAGATAGAGAAGAACAATATATAAAAAAATATTGATGACTTGCATAGAACCAATAACTGAAACAATATGTAAATGGAAATATAATTAATATTTAGAATCAATTACCTTGAGTCTTAAATATCATTACATTCAAAAACAGGAGAATATGAAAAAGAAGCCTAAATCAAGGAAGACATGTACGGTCATTCCACAATGTTTTAATAATAATGAAATGTAGAATCAAAGTAGAGGTCCCGAGTAACATTGAATTTTGTAGAACATGAATAAAATATTGAGAACTTGAATAAATACTGGATAAAATTTGAAATATATTACATAATTATTGAATTAGTAAATAAAATGTACTGTAATAACATATATGAAGATGCTTTTAGTGAAGGGAAATACTAAAAATTGAAGCGGGGATTATTTCCATTATATAAATAGAACATACCTATTGCATAGATCTGGATCCGTAGAAAATAGGATAATAAAAATACTTTGAAAAATTGAAATAGATGTTATAATCCATGAATGAGGAAAACAGATGTATTCTAATCAATGAAGAAAATTAATTCAATAAAGAGAATTACTGAAAATGTAACAGTGGATAGAAACTAAATATAGATGTTTTTAGTGGATCATATTGAATGTGGTGGAATTATTGGGTTACCAGAGGGAAAATCATGGACCACGATTGTAGAATGCATCTATAGACTATGTTATATCTGTGATGAAGTTGTCACACATGGATCTAGGGGTTGAGATACCTAGGTAATAGTGTATTACTATTAATGATTGATTAATATTCCAAGAGTCACAGAACGGAGATCAGAGAGAGTAGAATGAAGATCTTCACTCGAGAAAGAAATTGCAGTGATACCTCACATTCCATACTTCCTTGGTTCAATGTTCAAAGCCAAGGAAACTCCGTGAGTATGCCTCAGATGATTTCCACTGTCATCAATGTTCAAAATGATATAAAATCCATGTAACGGGTTACTCTCTATCTTTTTGAGGGCATGATAACCCTTGGTGGAGTGTGAGACCTTGTCTTGGAATTAACAAAGGTGTAGTTTCCGGTTGCAAAGGAAACAAAGGAAGACGATCCGAAGATAGTGGAGACGAAGGAGGATGATCTGAAGGTGGAGGAGCTGATGACAGAGCACGTAACGCGGAGCCATTAGCTGGAGAGGTGATTCGGGAACGGTAGCAGGATGGGGGAGTCTGGGAGGTGAGAGAAACCATTGAAAACCCGAGGGAATTCATGATTGAGTGTGGGATATGACATTTTTTGGGGTTGATGGGAGATTTTGTTGTTTCGGGTGGCATGGAATTGTATGAAGGAGACACATAAGAAGGAAATAATCCATGATTATTATAAATAACAGATATCATATATTTTGTAATTTATATGGATATTATAAATTAAATCCTTGGATTTCTAAATAAATAATTTATTTCTACATAATAATGCAAACCGTTTAGCTTCCAAAAAGTTTTTTAAATTAATTAACCATAAATATTTGGTAAGGATATTTCATGGAAATTTATTTATTTAATTGCATATAATTTGTAATTAAATAATTAATTTATAAAATCCATATAAATTAATTATTTCCAAAATATCTATTAACAATATTTATAAACACTTTAGAATCCACGAAATCATTTAATATTAAAAAATAATTTTTATATATAGTATCTTCATACAGTGACACAGATTCCTAATTTTTTGTATGATTTACATCACTATTACCCTTATGAAGTTTGTCTATGTATGGGTAACTTATATTTTATAAAATCTTGAATAATTTCAACATAATGGTTAACTTTAAAAAAATCCATTTGAAAACCACTACATAATGGTAATATGCATATCACTGTTATGTATCTCCCCCACATAATGGTATTACCTTTACAAAAAAAATCATAACAGTACAATAAATAATCAATATACTCGATAATGTTAAGCATCTTGTACTTTTACATAGAATCTCTAATACCATTATTTGAAATGCTAAATTCACAGTGACCCATACATTTACATTATGCAACACATTTTGGTAAATTTAATATTCATGTTTCCCTAAAATAAAAAATTTCAATATGTGTATCACTGAATAGTAATGAAATGTTTTACTTGAATAAACAAAGTGTGTAAGGGTACATCCACTACATTGCCTTTGTTGTTTTTGGTAAATCCCATTAACCCTTATGGATCACCCACAATGGTCTGTAATCATCCCCTAGTATTACCAAAATTTTATTTCTAATTGTCTTCAAAAAATACTAAAAAACACAAATTATTCTTGATGATCCCCCTACTGATACCACTAATAGTTTTCAAATATTTATATAATGATCATATGTAGTGAAAAACAACCCAAAAAATAGAATATCTATATAGAAAAACAAAACTTGTAAATAATCATATAATATATATTACCAATAATTGATGAATAAAAACATTTTCTATATTTCTTCTATAGAGAGAGTTTGAGGAAGGCTATAAGCAGCAATGATCAAAAGAACCCTACCTCAATGGGATTATATCACCTAATGTATATGTGATCATATCATGACGATTTTATAGAAACTAAATGGTTTTTAGCATCTTCTCAAGAGATATGAATAGTTCTTTATGATAAGAGATATTCAGAAGTGGCTAATACACATTGTAAAATACACACCCAGTTGATGAGGCTTTCATCCTCTTATGTAGATGAAGCCTAATGTATCTCCAATTCATAATTAATAATATGAATTTCAGTTTGTTTTGGTGTAAAACCTTAATCATATTTAATTAATTTAATTCAATTTCTATAATGCATTCATAATTTTTTTACTAATGAGTAAAAAATTATTGACAAATAAATAATATATATATATATATTATTTTGGAATCGAATGCATGAAAAATTCAAATATCATATGAACATATTAACTATATACTATATACATAATATCTTATATCATACATATATATACTCCATGTAGTACCCCCCAGTTTCATGTACATAACCCCTTTCCTCATGTTTTTATAAATGGTGTATCTTTGATTGGGTATCCATAAAATATAGAGTTTCCATAAAATAGACAGTATCCATTAAATAGAGGGTTTCCATAAAATAGAGGTTTTCCATAAAATATATAGTTTCCATAAAATAGATAACATCCATAATATAGAGTGTTTTCCTAAATTTGGGTGTTTCCATAATGTTGGTTGTTTCTATAAATTTGGTTGTTTCCATAAAGTTGGGTGTTTCCATATATTTGGTTGTTTCCATAAAGTGGGATGCTTCCATAAAGTGGGATGTTTCCATACAAAATGTGTTTCAATAAAAAGGGTAAAGGAAAAGTATGGGAGTGTTTTTGGGATTTTATAAAGAGTTTTGGGACCAAAAGGAAGGTCTCACATTCCATACACTGTTAGCCCAATCCTTGTGGTCAAACATTGCGTAGAAGTCAAATCTAGAACCTATTTTCTATGATCTTATTCTTTTTTGCTCTATATATTTCGTTTTGGCATCAAAACTCCCCTATTTTGAGATTAATCTCCCTATAAGTAAGGAGAACTATCCACACATGATTTGGAGCGAACCTAGAGCCTCTCGTGGGGATTTGAAGCCTGATTTTTGGGGTAAGTGATGATCTTCTTGGTTATTTTCTATTTTCTACACACTCCTCCTTATCTTTTTCTCTTTTTGTTATATTTACACCTAATGTGGAAAAATATAAGTTTATAAATGTCACTTAATTCTAAATATTGTGTTTATCATGATAAAAGAAGAGATATAGGCTGCTATCTTGAAATCTTGATCTGATTCTTGAGGTATGTCACCATAATTTCCTGATTTGTCACATTTTCTTAGATCTGCTTAGATATACTTATATCTATGTCTCCAATCTCCATTATTTACCATATCTGATCCTATAGTGGGTATATATAAATTTTTGGATTCCATTTAATTCAATGTTTAGTCGTGGTCTTTCTAGGATAAGAGAACTAATGCCGTTCTTAGAGAATCGTCTCGCCTTCTTGTGTATTATTAGTCTGTTTTTGAGATTCGTCAAAACCAACGAGGTAGGTGTCTTCAATCATGAATCCTCTTATTATAATTGATTTTTATAGTTTTGAATTGGGTTATTTTAATTTGATTTATTGTGAAAATAATGGAATAAATCTTCTTCAGTGATGATTTATGGTTTTGGTGAAATTGTGAAATATTGGTGAAATGTTGTGCAATATCATTTACACTCATGAATATAAAATGAATATATTAAATTAATTATTTTATAGAATTGATAAATGGGTTGATGAAAATTTGGTTTTCAATAACAAGGGTGTTTTTATTTAAAATGTCATGAACCAGCCCGGGTACCCTAGTAACCTGATAACCGAGCCGGCCCTGACATTGCCCGAAGGGCGTTCCTGTAACATACCAAGTATGTAATTAATAATAGCTATTTTTATATATGTATATTAATGAATTAGATAGTGTTTTAGAGGCTTAAAATGAAAATAAATCCAATCTTAAGCATGGAATACACTAATATTCTTAAAAGATTGTTTTACTGCCTTTTGATGGAAAACCATTTTTAAATCTATCTTTTGACAATTTTATAAGATATGTTTTTGTCAAAATAAACTTATTCTATATGATTGGTACATCAAAATTAACTTTGCGTGAATTTTTGGTATTTTACCGATAAAGTTCATTTTTTAATGAATAGTGAAAAATATTGTATTTTAATTCAAAACCACTTTGTAATCTAATTTATTTTTATGATTAGATTATATTTTGAATTTTTTTTTAAGTGAAATTATAATATATTTTTACCATTTTATCCATTGGTGGTCATTGGAATCAATTTCACTTTGAAATTAGACTTAAACTGGTGTCAATCTTTTGATACTTATTGTTTTATAAAAACACGGTATTTGCTCTGACAACGGGAATTAATTATTAAATTAATTAATGTGACATATATGATTTGAATTTTTTAAAATAGACTTCATTTTTGAATACGGAATATCAAATATAGCTTAGGGTGAATTTTTTGTAATTTTCTGAAAAACTTTAATTTTTGATGAATATTGAAACCACTAAGTGGTACTTATAAAAACTGATTTTTCGTTTAAATGATAGTTTACCACTAATGTGTATTGAATTTTGAAAATCCGAAATACATGGTTGTCATTAATATGTAAAATGTGGTTCAATGGGATGAAAATAATTTTTTGGTGAATAGTAACTTTTTTTCATTAATCGCGATTAGAGGTAATTAGTGTAATTTAAGGTAAAATGATATTATTAAAATTTTAAAACACCATGAAACCTGTCCTACCCCTATTGGATGAGTCATGGACGACCAAGACAACCCATGGGTCTATTTAGGGGACCCTATGGAGCCTATTGGGTGAGATAATGACTTTAATGCCTTTTTTTAAATAAAGGTGAAAATGACACTAACATAAATTGTTTTACTAAAACAATTTTTAGAAGGGGTTATACTAATCATAATTTGTCTATAAATATTCATTAGAAAGATAAAAAGATTTCCTACATCATAGTATTTGTTTTATAATTTTTAGACATTAAATAAATTAAATTATTTATGACATCATGATGAGGCAGCGATGACCTCATTATTTAACGATTTAAATAAAATGGAAAGATAATGTAAAATCTAAGACCTAAACATGGCCAAAACCTATTGGATGAGTGGATTTAGAACCCTTATCACCTTATCCTCTAATTATATCAATTTGGGACCTTATAAATTCTAATCACTTTTGAAAATAAAATAATAGTTTCATGATTTCCAAAAGTGCCCCTCCTCTCCTCCTATAAAAGGCCTCCACCTCTACCTCATTTCACACACTCCTCAATCCTTTGGCTCGGCCATCCCCTACCCATTTACTCTCTCCGAATCCCTCTCCTCATCCTAGAGGATTCCCTTTGGGCAGAATCCTTTCAAAGGAAGCCTTTAGGCTCAAATCAAAAGGAGTTACACTTTTAAAGGTAATTCATTCTCTCATGTTCATTTGTTTTATTTTACTTCTCCAACCCCATAAACTATTTTTATTTACTTCTTTTGTAACAACACCAGTATCTTAAATATACTAGGACGTTGTTATAATATTTATTCGAGCTACACTCTCACACAACTACATCAAATGGTTAAAGAACATACGGTTTCTGTGGATGGCGAAATTCCGCCTCCCGAAATGATGATTGCTCAATACTCATTTAACACCTTCAAAGGTGGCCATTATGATGTCAATATTTTTATATATGATATATAATATGTTTATTCTTTCCTTAATCTTCTGTATTTTTCATTTATGGCATACCATTATTGTTTCCATTATGGGTAAACATGATATCTTCATTTAAGGAAGTGCGGACTACCGCCCCCTGAAAGTGATTTGATTCGTTAATACCATATGTGGGATGTGTAAAGGATAAAGTTAATGATATAATATATGTTATTATACTGGAATTATAATATACTCTTACATAATTATGATTCCATTCCAGAAAATACGAAATAGAAATGGAAGTAGCATTCATGTGTACGTACGGCTTACTGTCTCCATGAACAGTGCATTTCATTTCTTACCTCTAAATGTGATTTAGTATTATAAATACATGTATATGATGAATATATATGATATATATGTTATCCAAATCATTAATATCATTCTGGATATAACGAACCTTTGACCAAATTAACAATACGTAAGTGTAAGAAGTCTATTTTTCACTTAAGAACCAAATACCGACAAAATGAACATTATTAACTTAAATGATTACATTATGTTCATAACATGGTATAAAAGGAATAATGAACTTGAAAAAGGTTCTTATGTAAGTAGATATTAACTCAAGTTTATTATTCAGGAGATTAAAGAATGGTCGGGTCAAGTCGGATACGAGATATGGGAATTCGTCTCAATCTCCTTTCATTGAGGCATATTTTGTTTTATACACAACCTTCTTTTATACGGTGTATAAACCCCTTTGACTTTTACATTTATCCAACAGGAATCTTTTTTATATGAAGCATTTTACTAAATGACAAAAGGGAATTTTTTTGTCGTACGTATGCGGCGACAACGACTTCTCCACCGCCGTGACCGTTATTTGAGTTTCGACTTCCTCTACAAGCCATACCTTGTTTTTAAAAGAAAAATAAATACCATGTTTTACTTTTCTTTTATTTTGGTATTGAAAATGGTTTTCATAATTTTTTTATATCAATGTGTTTTATTGAAATCTTGTGATTTAAAGGTGGAAATGTTATGTTTCCTTTATGCATGTTTTATGTGATTTGATTATGTTGAGGTTATTGGGAATTATTATGAAGACGGCTGGTTCCGTGATAGTCTAAGGGTGGGTGAGCCCGATATAGCTCTCCAATGCATTGGGTAACACGAAGGAGTGAAACGTTAAGGTTTCTCCGAAGAGATTTAGGGAATATACTGTGATGGGTATTCCAAACGTAACCAAGAGGGTTACTCCCTACGTAAGAATGTTATGAATGCCTCAAGTTACCTTTATGTCTTATGATATCTATGATTTATTCATGATTTGATGACGTATGTTAAAGTTCTTATGTTTTATGGGTAATGTATGATCTCATCCTTATGTATATATGTACTCATGTTTCCTTTCCATATTTTTATATCCCTTACTGAGCTTTTTATGCTCATCCCAATTTTTTTTTGAAATGTTATTCACAGGTCAAGGGAAAGATACATGATATGATGATAATGTCAAGGAAGTGTCAAGAAAGAATCCATGTTTATTTTAAATATGTTTCCATTGATGGGAATGAAGAATACTATATTTATGTAACCACTTTGTTTATATGTGGAATGTAATGCAAGTTTTATGATCTAATTCTCTAAAACTCTAAACCCGAAAAGATCCTCAATGTGTAATCTTGTAATAACTCAAGATTAGGTAAGGTTTAAGGCTGGGGCCTTATAGTTGGTATCAAAGGTCGGTTTAGATAACTTTAGGAGTTAGAATTCTATTAAATGATTGTCGAAAAATATTTTTTTTTGAAATGATATAGCATTTGAAGATTACCATGTTGCTTCATATAAGTCATGTTTGTTCAGAATAGTTTTCCACAGAGGAAACAAAGCAGCTATATTGGGAAAACATCAGGAGGAAGACAACCTTCCTAATCAGCAACCTGAGATGGTCAGAATTGGAACTGAACAGTTTGTTGCAGTAATGGCGCAGTTGACTCAAGCGATAAATGGTGGTGGTATCAATGCACGAGATCAGCTAGATCAACCGCAGAGGAACATGTCAGTGGTGGAACATTTCATGAGGCAACATCCCCCATCATTCAGAGGATCATATGACCCTGTGTTAGCTGAAGGGTGGATTAAAGCACTGGAGAATATTTTCGATGTCATGGGGTGTTCAGACAATCAAAAGGTTAGTCTTGCTATTTACCGTTTGAAGGGTGAGGCAGATCGGTGGTGGTCTATGGTTAAAAATATCAGGGACACCAATGAGATTGATGCTCTCGACTGGGATGAATTCAAAGGTATGATTCTTGAAAAGTATCTTCCTAAGGCTGTTCGACTTAGGATGGAGAAACAATTCTTGTAATTGAGGAAAGAGGAAGACTCAGTGGCTGCCTATGAAGAAAGCTTCACTCGATTGGCAAGGTATGCTCCAAATTTTATCCGAGACCTTGATAGTAAAATCAATCGTTTTTACTCAGGATTAAAGCCAAAATATCAAAGGGCATTAGCTTCTCGTGAGTTTAAAAGTTATGAAAAGCTTGTTCGATGTGCTGAGAAGGTGGAAATGGAGTTTGCCGATGATCAAGTGTTCTATAACAACCAACAGAAGAAGAGACCGAGGTGGCAGGAGAAAGGTAAGAATTCTTCAAAAAAGTCTGATGGTAAGAAAACTAAGTTTCCAGTTTGTGATAAATGTGGAAAAAGGCATGCTGGGGAATGTCTTATGAATTCTGGAAAGTGCTAAAGATGTGGTAAGATGGGACATAAGGCTCGTGATTGCACTGAAAAGGATCAAGGTGAAGGTAAGACCAAATTTGATTTACAGTTAGTGAAATGTTATAAGTGCAATGAGAAGGGTCACTATGAAAATGAGTGTCTGACAAAGAGCATGAGTGATGGGAAGCAGTTAGACTACAAGCAGAAAGGGGTGGTGAAATCCTTTGCAACTACTTCAGCAGATGACGGGCCATCAAATGAAGTTGTATCAGGTACTTTGTTTTTTCAGATTATTCCAGTGTGTTGTTTGATTCGGGGTCTACACATTCTTTCATCTCTGAAACCGTTTCTAGTAAAATGAGAATACCATCTTAAGAAATGACTCCTGAACTTTTGGTAAAAACACATGGGGGGAATGTTGAGGCAAACAATTTTTATAAGAATCTTCCTATCCTTATCTGTGGAAAGAACCTACTTGCAAACTTTATTGTTCTACCTCTAGTAGAGTTTGATGTTATCCTGGGTATGGATTGGCTCTCAATTTACCATGCTAAGATTGACTGTAGAGCTAAAGAAGTTTCTTTTCAGAAAGACTTTCAGTTTGTGTACAAGAACGAACCCTTACTGTTGATAACTTATCAAGAGGACGAGAAACTTGTAAAAGATGGAAATGAATGTTACCTTGCACACATTTTTGAAAACAAGGGAACTATTCAGATTAATGATGTGCCAGTGGTAAATAAGTATCCTGATGTTTTTCCTAATGAGTTTCCTGGAATAATACTGGATCGGGAAGTTGAATTTACTGTTGACTTAGTTCCTGATGCTAAGCCAATTTCAAAACCCCCTTATCGAATGGCTCAAATTGAACTTTTAGAGTTGAAAGAGAAATTGCAAGATTTATTAGAGAAAGGTTTCATTAGACCTAGCACATCACCATGGGGTGCTCCTGTTTTATTTGGTAAAAATTAAGAAGGTTCTATGAGACTTTGCATTGATTATAGGGCCTTGAATAATATCACTGTTAAGAACAAATATCCTTTTCCTCATATCGATGAATTGTTTGATCAGCTCCAGGGAGCTGAGTATTTTTCAAAGATTGACTTGAGATCGGGGTATCATCAACTGAAGGTAAAGGAGGCAGATATTCCGAAGACCGTGTTCCGTACAAGATATGGCCACTATGAATTTGTAGTAATGCCTTTTGGGCTAACCAATGCACCTGCTGTATTCATGGACTTAACGAATAAAATTTTCCATGAGTTCTTGGATAAGTTTGTGGTGGGTTTTATTGATGATATTTTGGTGTTTTCTAAATGTAAAGAAGAGCATGAAAGAAATTTAAGGGTTATCTTGAAAACCTTAAAGGAAACGAAATTATATGGAAAATTCAGCAAGTGTGAGTTTTGGTTGCAAAAAATTTCTTTCCTTGGTCATATTGTTTCTAAAGATGGAATAACTGTTGATTCTGCAAAAAAATGTTGTGGAAGACTGGCCAAGACCCACAAATGTAACTGAGATTCGTAGTTTTCTTGGTTTGGCAGGCTATTACCGAAGGTTTGTTAAAAAATTTTCACGGTTATCTAGTCCAATGACTAAGCTAACTCGGAAGGGTGTTAAGTTTATCTGGAAAAAAGAATGTGATGATTGTTTCCTGGAATTAAAAAGAAGATTGGTGAATGCTCTAGTTTTGGCACTACTTTCCAGGAATGGTGAGTTTGTTATCTAAAGTGATGCTTCGTTGAAAGGACTTGGTTGCATCCTAATGCAGAATGATCAGGTAATTGTTTATGCTTCAGGACAGTTGAAAACTCATGAGGTAAATTACCCTACACATGATTTGGAATTAGCTGCTGTTGTTTTTTCTTTAAAAATTTGGAGGCATCATTTGTATGGAGTAAAGTGTGAAATATATACTGATCACAAAAGTTTAAAGTATATATTCACTCAGAAATAGGTGAACATTAGATAGAGGAGATGGCTAGAATTAATCAAGGATTATGATTGTACAATTCATTACCATCCGGGAAAAGCAAATAATGTGGTTGATGCTTTGAGTCGAAAAAGTAATGCTTCATTAGCAATGTTGTGTTTGGAACGTGATCCTTTGGTTAAGGATTTGATGAACTTTGGCATAGAAGTTGTTGGTGCAGGATGTTCTTCTGTTTTGTTTCAGGTATTAGTGAGATCATCTCTATCAGAGAGAATCAAGAAAGCACAGAAGCAAGACAGTGAGTTGCAGAAAAAGGTAGAGCTGGTTCAGAAAGGTATGTTTCCTGAATTCAACATTGATAATGATTGTGTTATTAGATTTGGGAAGAGATTGTGTGTACCTTTTGATTCACAGTTGAAGAGAGAGTTGTTATGTGAAGCTCATAGTTCTCCGTTTTTAGTTCATCCTAGCAGTACTAAGATGTATAGAGATCTGCGGGAGTATTACTGGAGGGATGGAATGAAAAGAGATATTGCTGATTTTACTGTGAACTGTTTGACTTGTCAGCAGGTTAAAGCAGAGCGACATTTACCGAAAGGGATGTTTCAGACTTTACCAGTGCCAGAGTGGAAATGGGAGAATATATCCATGGACTTTGTTGTGGGATTACCAAGGACATCTCGAGGTAATAATGCAATATGGGTTATTGTTGATCGCTTGAAAAAATCTGCTCATTTCCTTCCTATTAGAGATACATTCACTCTAGATCAAATTTCTCGTTTGTATCTTCAGGAGATAGTCAGGTTGCATGGAGTTCCCCTCTCCATTGTGTCTGATCGTGATCCCAGGTTCACTTCTAACTTTTGGAAAGGCCTTCAGAAGTCTTTGGGTACTGAATTAAATTTTAGTACAACATTTCATCCTCAATCAGACGGGCAGTCAGAACGAACAATTCAAACATTGGAGGATATTCTACGAGCTTGTTCTGTGGATTATCAGGGAAGTTGGGACCAACATCTTTTCTGGTTGAATTTTCATATAATAACAGTTTTCATTCCAGAATACAGATGGCACCATTTCAGGCATTATATGGGAAGCGGTGTTGAACTCCAGCTTTCTGGGATGAAGTGGGTGAAAGGAAGTTGATGGGACCAGAATTGGTAGAAGAGATGGCAGAAAAAGTTCAGCTGATTCAGAAGCACATGAGAAAAGCTCAGATCAGGCAGAAGAGTTATGCGGATAACCGGAGGAAGGATCTATCCTTCAAGGTAGGTGATCATGTTTTTCTCATGGTTTCTCCTTGGAAAAGTGTGATGAGATTTGGAAAGAAAGGAAAGATGAGTCAAATGTTTATTGTACCATATGAAATTCTGGAGAGAGTTGGATCAGTTGCATACCGGTGGCTTTACCTTCGATTTTATCTCAGGTACACAATGTTTTTCACGTTTCGATGTTGAGAAAGTATATGCCAGATCCATCTCATGTTTTGAGTCCAGAGGTAGTTCAGCTGGAAGAGAACCAATTTTTAAGGAACAACCGGTCCAGATTCTTGACCACAAGGAGTAAGTGTTACGGAATAAGGAGATTAAGCAAGTAAAGGTTTTGTTGAAAAACCACATGATGGAAGAGCCAACATGGGAATCTGAAAATTCAATGAGGGATAAGTACCCCCATTTATTCGATAAGTAAACAAATTGCGGGGACACAATTTTATAAAGGGGGGAAGGATGTAACATCCCATGTAAGTAATGAATAATAGAAATTTTTATATATGTCTATTAATGAATTAGATAGTGTTTTAGAGGCTTAAAATGAAAATAAATCCAATCTCAAGCATGGAATACACTAATATTCTTAAAAGATTGTTTTACTGTCGTTTGATGGAAAACAATTTTTAAATCTCTCTTTTGACAATTTTATATGCTATGTTTGTCAAAATAAACTTATTCTTTATGATTGGTACATCAAAATTTACTTTGTGTGAATTTTTGGTATTTTTCCGATAAAGTTCATTTTTTTAATGAATAGTGAAAAATATTGTATTTTAATTCAAAACCTCTTTTTAATCTAATTTATTTATATGATTAGATTATCTTTTGATTTGGTTTTGAAGTGAAATTAGAATATATTTTTACCATTTTATCCAATGGTGGTCATTGGAATCAATTTCACTTTGAAATTAGACTTAAACCGGTGTCAATCATTTGATACTTATTGTTTTATAAAAACACGCTATTTGCTCTGACAGCGGAAATTAATTATTAAATTAATTAATGTGACTTATATGTTTTGAATTTTGTAAAATAGACTTCATTTTTGAATTCAGAATATCAAATATATCTTAGGGTGAAATTTTTATAATTTTCTGAAAAACTTCAATTTTTGATGAATAGTGAAACCACTAAGTGGTACTTATAAAAACTGATTTTTCGTTTAAATGAAAGTTTACCACTAATGTGTATTGAATTTTGAAAATCCTACATACATGGTTTTAATTAGTTTGTAAAATGTGGTTCAATGGGATGAAAATAATTTTCTGGTGAATAGTAACTTTTTTTCATTAATCGCGATTAGAGGTAATTAGTGTAATTTAAGGTAAAAATGATATTATAAAAATGTGAAAACACCCTGAAACATGTCATACCCGTATTGGATGAGTCATGGCCGACCACGACAACCCATGGGTCGATTTAGGGGACCTTATGGAGCCTCTTGGGTGAGATAATGACTTTAATGCCTTTTTTAAATAAAGGTGAAAATGACACTAACATAAATTGTTTTACTAAAACAATTTTTATAAGGGGTTATACTAATCATTATTTTGCCTATAAATATTAATTAGAAAGATAAAAAGCTTTCCTACATCATTGTAATTTTTTTATAATTTTTAGACATTAAATATATTAAATTATTTATGACATCATGATGATGCAGCGATGACCTCATTATTTAACGATTTAAATAAAATGGAATGATAATGTAAAATCTAAGACCTACACATGGAAAAAACCTATTAAATGAGTGTATTTCGAACCCTTATCACCTTTTCCTCGAATTATATCAATGTGGGACCTTATAAATTCGAAACACTTTTGAAAATAAAATAATAGTTTCATGATTTCCAAAAGTGCCCATCCTCTCCTCTTATAAAAGGCCCCCACCTCTACCTCATTTCACACACTCCTCAATCCTTTTCCTCGGCCATTCCCTTCCCATTTACTCTCTCCACATCCCTCTCCTCATCCTAGAGGATTCCCTTTGGGCAGAATCCTTTCAAAAGAAGTCTTTAGGCTCAAATCAAAAGGAGTTACACTTTTAAAGGTAATTCATTCTCTCATGTTCATTTGTTTTATTTTGCTTCTCCAACCCCCTAAACTCTTTTTATTTACTTATTTTGTAACAACACCAGTATCTCCAATATACTAGGATTTTGTTATAATATTTATTCGAGCTACACTCTCACACTACTACATCAAATGGTTAAAGAACATACGGTTTCTGTGGATGGCGAAATTCTGCCTCCCGAAACGATGATTGTTCAATACTCATTTAACACCTTCAAAGGTGGCCATTATGATGTCACTATTTTTATATATGATATATAATATGTTTATTATTTCCTTAAGCTTCTGTATTTTTCATTTATGGCATACCATTATTGTTTCCATTATGGGTAAACACGATATCTTCATTTTAGGAAGTGCGGACTACCGCCCCCTAAAAGTGATTTGATTCGTTAATACTATATGTGAGATGTGTAAAGGATAAATTTAATGATATTATATATGTTATTATACTGGAATTATAATATACTTTTATATAATTATGATTCCATTCCAGAAAATACAAAATAGAAATGGAAGTAGCGTTCATGCGTACGTACGGCTTACCGTCTCCATGAACGGTGCATTTCATTTCTTACCTCTAAATGTGATGTAATATTATATATACATGTATATGATGAATATATATGACATATATGTTATCAAAATAATTAATATCATTCTGGATATAATGAACCTTTGACCAAATTAACAACATGTAAGTGTAAGAAGTCTATTTTTGACATAAGAACCAAATACCGACAAAATGAACATTATTAACTTAAATGATTACATTATGTTCATAACATGGTATAAAAGGAATAATGAACTTGAAAAAGGTTCTTAATCAAGTAGAGATTAACTCAAGTTTATTATTCAGGAGATTAAAGAACGGTCGGGTCAAGTCGGATACGAGGTATGGGACTTCGTCTCATTCTCCTTTCATTGAGGCATATATTGTTTTATACACAACCTTCTTTTATACGGTGTATAAACCCCTTTGAATTTTACTTTTATCCAAAATGAATATTTTTTATACGAAGTATTTTACTAAACGACAAAAGGGAATGTTTTTATCATACGTATGCGGTGACAACGACTTCACTGCCGTCCTGACCGTTATTTGAGTTTCGGCTTCCTCTACAAGCCATACCTTGTTTTTAAAAGAAAAATAAATACCATGTTTTACTTTTCTTTTATTTTGGTATTGAAAATGGTTTTCATAATTTTTTTATATCAATGTGTTTTATTGATATCTTGTGATTGAAAGGTGGAAATGTTATGTTTCCATTATGCATGTTTTATGTGATATGATTATGTTGAGGTTCTTGGGAATTATTATGAAGACGGGTGGTTCCGTGATAGACTAAGGGAGGGTGAGCCCGGTATAGCTCTCCAATGCATTGGGTAACGCGAAGGAGTGAAACGTTAAGGTTTCTCCATAGAGATTTAGGGAATATACGGTGATAGGTATTCCAAACGTAACCAAGAGGGTTACTCCCTACGTAAGAATGTTATGAATGCCTCGAGTTACCTTTATGTCTTATGATTTCTATGATTTATTCATGATTTGATGAGGTATGTTAAAGTGCTTATGTTTTATGGGTAAAGTATGATCTCATCCTTATGTATATATGTACCCATGTTTCCATTCCATATTTTTATATCCCTTACTGAGCTTTTTATACTCATCCCATGTTTTTTTGAAATGTTTTTCACAGGTCAAGGGAAAGGTACATGATATGATGATAGCATCAAGGAAGTGTCAAGAAAGAATCCATGTTTATTTTAAATATGTTTTCATTGATGGGAATGAAGAATACTATCTTTATGTAACCACTTTGTTTATATGTGGAATGTAATGCAAGTTTTATTATCTAATTCTCTAAAACTCTAAACCCGAAAAGATCCTCAATGTGTAATCTTGTAATAACTCAAGATTAAGTAAGGTTTAAGGCTGGGGCCTTATATTTCCCGATCCCCACGGGTCGGTGACTAGTACCTAGAATCACACAACATGAATGTGGGAATGATATTACCACCAACAATGTGGAAGAAAATAAATAAGACACTATGCACAACAAAAATAAACTCAAATGGGGGTAATGTTCCAGAAAACAAAGAGGCATAGAAAGATCAAATTACTATAACCCATGTACTAAAAATGGGAAAAAAATCCCCAAGGTCCCTCAGGACACAACTCACCAAGACCAAACACCAACATCTGGATCCACCTCCAAGAGGTCCCTTCCCGTTTCTCGAACCAAGCAGAAGAAAGTCTATAAACACCCGAAGGTAAAAGTAGGGTGTGAGCCTAAGACCAGTACGATACCACCAAAGAATCCGTAACAGATGCAAAATATAGATTATCCAAAGAAAAGATTGCAATTTTCAAATAAATAGATTTGGAAATTCAAAAGAATATTTTAACAAAATATTCTATACATTTTCAAATAATGGAAATAAATATTTTAAGTAATGATTTTACAAATGGTGGAATATTTCTAAAATAAAGTCTTAAGTAAAACATCTATATAAAAAAGTTTATATAAATTCAAAATGCATGTAAAGAAGTTAAAATGTATTGTTATGCATTTAGATCTCAAATATAAATAAACAAGCGAGCAACATAGTCATTTTCCAAAAGGTACAATAGTATTAACTAGTTATAGGATTCCAAACTCCCTATGTGAACTCAGCAGAATGTGTATACACACGTCCCTACAACACTGGCCAAAGGAGAATCATCACCAAAACATATGGGATGTGACCTGCAACAAGTATGTTTTAGAACATTTTAATAGCATAGAGTGTATACAAATAACTCACTAACTACCTAAGGCCTTCGTGCGCTCTTACATGATTGGTGATCTATTTTAAGAATTATTAAAAACACGATCAATCCCATTATTCCATTTCAAATGTTCCAATTTAATTCCATTTAAAAAAAATAGGTTTTATTCAAAAACATGCCTTTTTCACACGATAAAACCAATGGGTTTCTATCAAATCATTTTAAGCTATTTTCACCAGTTTGAAATCCAATAAAAACTAATTCCATCATCAGAAAATTTATTTACACAATTAAATTCAACAATTTAATTGAAATAATTTCCATCAAATCCACAATTTATATTAAAAAATTTAATTCAGAAAATTTCAATAAACACACCCAATTCAATGGAATTGGGGTTATCCAAATTTCCATTCCAAAACCACTTCAAATATCTCAATTCACTGGAATCGAGTTTTTATCATTTTAATTGAATGAAAATTTGAGCAATTGAATTTAAATAAACAATTGAGATAAATCAAGAAAATACAATGATAATCAATTTGGTAAGTTAGCACGGAACAACCTACCTTGATTTATTGATGGGAGTATCCCATTGAGAAACCCCAAAAACCGAGCGACACAATGTCATCGATCAAATTCTGTATCCAAATCATTAAAACCAAAAAAAAATCAATGGAATCAAGAACGTGTAAAACTAGGTCTAGATCCACCATCATAGATCTAGATGTCATCTCAAAGGTTTAAATCCACCGAAAATGGTGGAAATATCCCATAAACAAATCAAGGAAATATATTGGAACGAACAGAAGAAGTAACAGGTTGAAATCCACTTACCTGGAGGAGAGATAATCCTTAATCCGAGCCTTCAATCTCAAAGGAATAAGTTCATATCATCATAGAATCTCTCCGGGAGGCTTTGGAAAAACCTAGAATTGTTCAAGACCAATCCAAGGTCGAAAATATTGAATTCATGGGGGTTTATGTGGTTTTAAGAAGGATTTTTGGAATTAAAGAACTACATGCATGGTTACCTGGACAAAGGTGCATGGTCAGGAATACCATGCACAAACTGTGCAAAACCCACTGTCCAGGTATGCAAGGTTGGCATGGTTTGGTCGCACGGTCTATAAAACTGTGCGAAAACCGTGCAGGCCTCTTTGTCCAGTTCTGCATGGTTGGCACGGTTTTTCAAACCGTGCGCAAACCGTGCACAACTCACTATCCTTTAGTTTTCCTTAAAAGTTCACCCAAACACACCCCAAGTCACTACTCCAAAACTGAGGTACTTAGAAACATCAAATGTACCTTAAAAAGTAACGTGATGTCACAAACTCCCCACCATAAGATCTTTCTATCCCTAGAAAGCCTATGAAGAAACCTCCATGCCAAATTGATGAGGCCACTGCTCTCTTATTAATGACTCACTTTCCCAAGTCTCATGAGAATCAGAACCATTCTACCATAGTACACAGACCAGAGGTATCGTTCTCCGATAAAGTAACTTGGTCTCAAAATCAAGAACTCTGACTGGTCATTCAGTCACAGATAAATCTGGTTTAATCTCAAGATCACTCCAACTCAATCCCTGAGATGGATCAGAGAGATAATTTCTAAGTAGTGATACATAGAACATGTTATGTATCGGCGTCAGCTATTGTGGTAGAGCTAGAGGGTAAGAAACTCTCCCTACATGACCAAAAACCTTGAAATGTCCCACAAAATGGGGAGCAAGCTTCCCTTGCCTCCCAAGCCGTCGATGACCTAATCAGAGTGAACAAATAAAGAACACCTTGCCACCAACTGATAAATCTAAAGGTCTATGGTGACGATCGACATAATACATGTACCGACTCTGTGCAGTCAACATTATCTGACGAATCAACTAGATATTAGTTGTCGTCTCTTCCACCAAACTCGGTCCTACTAAGGAACTTTCACCAATATCCGACCAACATAAAGGAGATTTACAAGGACAGTAATAAAATGACCCAAAAGGAAACATTTTGATCATGGAATGATAATTGTTTTATAAGAAAACTCAACTAGCCCCAGATGATCATCCCAAAACCCAGCATAGTCGGGAACACATGCATGGAGCATATCCTCAAGGATCTGAATAGCTCTCTCTATCTGTCCATCTTATTGTGGATGGTAGGTCATGCTCCAATAGACCTCAGATCCCGTTCCTCCTGAAGTCATATCCAAAGGTGAGATGTTAACCGAGGATCCCTATCAGAGACTATATTAGATGGAACTCTGTGAAAATGATCAATTTCGTTGACATTGATATTTTCCAACTCCTCCACTTTTGTTGTATCTCGAATAGGTTTAATGTGAGCTGACATGGTTAGCCTGTTGATCACAACCCATATCGTGTTATTCTTCCTCTAGGATTGAGGTAACCCAACCACAAAGTTCATAGAGATTTCATCCCACTTCCATGTAGGGACTAGAAAAAGTTGAAGAAAACACGAAAGGTTTCTAGTGCTCAGCTTTCACCTGCTGGAATGTGAAGCAACAAGATACAAACTCAGCAATGTCTCATCTCATACCTAGCCACCTGAACTATCACTACATGTCATGGAACTTCTTCGTGGTTACTGGGTGTACAGCACACTGAGAGTTATGGAAATCCCCCATCACATCCTTCTTTGTCGATAACATCACAACGTAACGGTTCTGATAACACATAACACCCTCATTGGAGAATGACCACTGGGTGTCGGTCTTCCCACCATAAAGAGAGTTCCTAATGCTAAATAATTCATCATCCAGTTGTTTTTCCTGAATAATTAACTAGAGAAGAGTAGATTTCAACTGGACACTAGCTAAAGAAAATTAATTCCCCTTCATCTGAACTCCAATATGAAACTGAGAAAAAATTGCAATCAAACTCCACTCTTCTGAAGATTCAATCATAGCATGTGATGGAAGTTTCCATCTTAATGCATATGTAACTACATTCTCTTTCACCGGGGTACAGGTAATGTCAAAGTCGAAATATTTCAAGTACTCAACCCAACGCCTTTGGTGGAGATTCAAATATTTTTCAGAGAAGAAATAAATCAAGATCTTGTGGTCTGAATACACAGTAAACCTTTCCCCATAAAGGAAATGTCTCCAACACTTATGTTCATGCATTACATCTACATGTTCAAGGTCATGGGTATGATAGTTCTTCTCATGAGGCTTAAGCTGACGAGATCCATAGGCAACAACATGATTACCTTGCATAAGGACACATCCCAAACCTGAACCTGATGCATCACAGAAGACCATGTAACCTATCCCATCCATAGGAAGAGTTAACACCAGCGCAGTAGTAAAAAGACACTTCAACTCAACAAAAGAACTATGAAATTTATCATTCCAGGAAAACATCGATCCCTTTCGAGTTAGAGTAGTCATTCGAGATGCTAACTTTGAGAATTCTTTAACAAATCGGTGATAATATCCTATTAATCCCAAGATGCCTTGAATCTCAAAAACATTGCATGGTTTTCCCGAAGTCAAAACTTCTTTCAGCTTCTATAGATCAACTAATATTCCTTATTCTGACATGACATGACCTAAGAAATTTATATCATGAATCCAAAAATCATACATTGAAAGAATGACATAAAGTCGATGATTCATTATAAGACTCAGAACTATTCTCAGATGATGCACATGATCCTCCTCGGACATGGATTAGACAAGAATGTAATCCCCAAAGACTACAAAAAAATCAAGTAGATACTCATGGAAGTATTTGTTCATAAAATCCATGAAAACATCAAGAGCATTTGTTAGGACGAAGGGCATAACAAGGTACTCATAATGGCCAAAATTACCTTGAAAAAAGGTCTTATAAATGTCAGATTATTTTATCCTTAACTGATGGTAACCAAATAGAAGACCAATTTTTGAAAACCACCTTTCCCCTTTCAATTGATCAAATATAACATCAATTCACGGTAACAAATATTTTTTCTTTATTGTAACACGATTGAGCATTCGATAATCAACACATAAGCAAAGAGAACCATCAGCCTTCTTGGCAAAGAGAACTGGTGCTACCCAAGGTGACACGCTCGGGCATATAAAACCTTTCTCATGAAGATCGTATAACTGAGACAACAGTTCTTTTAGTTCTACTGGAGCCATTCAGTAAGAGGGAATAGAAACCGATTGATTACCAGGCATTAAGTCAAAAAAAATCAACCCCCCTTACTGGTGGAAACCAGAGAAATCAGTATGAAACACGTTGGGAAACTCAGCGATGACTAGAGAAATATCACCACACATTGAATCTCTCTCTAGATCAAAATAAAACACTTATAAAACTTTCCCCAACTATGGATAAGAGGGTCTAGCTCTACTTCACCTTGGGTCCCATTCTACATGAAAAACAAGAGGCGCACCACTAGGTCTAGTAAGGTAGACCCGTCGAATATAACAGTCGATCCAGGCTTTATTGGCAATGTGCACATCCTTCCCAAATATGAAATCAAAATATTTCTAGTCATGAACCAAAAAACTCCATGCATGATAAACATCTGATATATAGGAGACACAAGCATGACTATATAGACCCTTCTCTCTCATTGTACCATGGGGTGTAGTAATATCCATCACACAAGGTAAAAACTCCATAGGTAGATTAGGAATATTAACAATATGGGTTGAAATAAATGGGTGAGATGCACAAGTATCGAAAAGAGCGGTCTCTAAAGATGAATCTATAGAAATGGTACCTCTCACAGTTGCAGGACCAATATTAGCTACCTCCGGCAACTCATCCACTACGTGAAGAAGAATTATTCTAGATTCCTAGTGTAGGAACCCTTTTTTACTTGAGGCATTTGATTGCCTGATAGTTTTTGGAGGTGCTGATGTTCATGATCCACTACGTGGAGTAGAGAAGTGATGGAATAATCCTTGTAACTGCCTTATACTTCCATAGGAGCTACAGTTATTGGTTGCCTCAGTGAAAAACCTCTTAGAATGACCTGGCTCGCCACACAGAGAGAAAGTCAAAGAAGCCCCTCCTGGTGCTACCGGAGGTCTGGAATGACTCTGTTGTCGAGAACTACCATGAGAAACATCACACTTTCGTTTTCCTTTAAAGGAACCAACACTGCCACTAAGAGGGCAAGGAACTTCCTTCAGCCCTGACTTTTCTGCCAGGTCTATCTCAACCATCATCGCCCTATCCAGCACAAATGCATAAGTGGGTACCATCAGTAAGAATACCTAAGAATGTATATCTGATTGAAGTCCCAACTCGAATTGTCGAGATTTTGTCTTCTCATTAGATACAATCTTAGGAGAAAACTGTACCAACTCAAAAAAGTGATTTGGGTACTCAGTCACGGTTTTTTTGGCCTTCTCAAGCTTGAAAAACATCACATCCTTGGATAAAAACATTGATTCTAGATAGAACTAGTTAGTGAAAAGAACCCTAATGTATTTCCACTCCAAACCCTCATTTTCCCAGCCATCTCCACTATGTCCCTCCATATCCTACTTGGACCCTCTATTACAAAGGTGACACACTTCACCTTGACCACACCATGTGTCTCCAAGAACCCAAACTGATGTTAAATATTACTCAACCATTCCTCATCATGTTCAGGGTCAGTGGAGCCTTTGAAAACTGGTGGCTTCTGGCATAAGAACTCTTGGGAACGTTTTCTGAAAATATCACTATGAGGATCTATAGCTGGAGCCTGAACTAGAACTAGAGGTGGTGTCTGTCCTAGAGCTTGGATAGTGCGAACAATCACCTAAACCAGACTCGGATCCATATTAGGACTTGATTGCTGAGATTCAGTAGTATCCTTATTTTGGATCTTATTCCCACGTCTTCTCGGTGGCATAATGCTACACAAAATAAAATGAAATTAGATTAACACTCAAACTGAGTAACTAAGAAAACTATTCTTAATAGAAGGGATAAACAAGATTTGGATTCCACACTATCCAAATCAAAATAGGGAAAATACTAAAACTAGTCCAGAAGTCTTATTTCACAAAAATAATACTCAAATGAATACTGTCATCAGTGAAAGTTGTTTAATCTTCCTTTGATACCATTTTTTCATGAACCAGCCCAGGTACCTTGTAACCTGATAACTAAGCTGACCCTGACATAGCCTGAAGGGCATTCCTGGTCCCCACGAATTGAATACTATCACCTAGTATCACTCAACATGCAAGTGGGAATGATTTTTCCACCAACAATGCTGAAGAAAAGAAACAAGACAGTATGCATAATAAAAAGAAACTCCACTGGGAGTAATGTACCAAAATACAAAGAGGATTAAAAAGCCTAAATTACTACAACCCAAGTACTAAAAATGGAAAAAACATCCCCAATTTCCCTAAGGACACAACTCCCCAAGACACAAACTCAACAGTTGGATCCACCTCTAAGTGGTCCCTTCCCTTTGCTTGAAACTGGAAGAAGAAAGTCTACAAGCATCGAAAGGCAAAAGTAGGGTGTGAGCCTAAGCCTAGTAGGATACCACCAAACATTCTGTAATAGATGCCAAATATAGATTATCCAAAGAAAAGCTTTCAATTTTCATATTAACAGGTTTGGAAATTCAAAAGCATATTTTACCAAAACATGCTATACATTTTGAAATGATGGAAATATATATTTTAAGTAATGATTTTACAAATGATGGAATATTTCTAAAACAATATATTATGTAAAATTTTTATATAAAACAGTTTATATAAATTCAGCAGGCTTGTAAAGCGGTTCAAAAGTATTGGCATACATTTATATCTCAAATATAAATAAACAAGTAAGAAACATGATCATCTGCCAAAAGGTATGATAGTATTAACCAGTTATAGGATTCCACACTCTCTTTTTGAACTCAAAAAAATGTGTATACACATGTCCCTATGACACTCGCCAAAGGATACTCGTTACCAACCCATCAGGGATGTTACCTACAACAAGTATGTGTTATAACTTTGTTGTAGCGTAGAGTGTATCCAAATAACTCACTAACTACCTAAGGCTTTCATTCTATCTTACCTGTTGGGCGAAGTATATTAAGAATGATTAAAAATAAGATCAATCCCATTATTCCATTTTAAATGTTCCAATATCTTTGCATTTAAAACAAAAAAAAATGTTTTATTAGAAAACATTCCATTTTCAAAAGATAATACAAATGGGTTTCTATCAAATCAATTTATGCCATTTTCACCAGTTTGAAATCCAATCAAAAAATAATTCCTTCATTACACAATTTATTTCCATAAATAAATTCATCAATTTAATTGAAATCATTTCCATCAAATCCACATTTCAATTTAAACAATTTAAATCAGAAAATTTCCATAAGCACTCCCAATTCAATGGAATTAGTGTTTTCCAAATTTCATGAAAAAACCATTTCAAATATCTCAATTCACAGGAATTCAGTTTTTATCAATTTAGTTGAAAGAAAAATTGAACAATTAAATATAAATAAAGAATTTAAATAAATCAAGAAAATACAATGATAAACAATTTGGTTAGTCCGGACAGAACTACCTACCTATATTTATTGACGGGAGTTAGCCCAATGGGAAACCCCAAAAACAGAGCGGGACAACATCATTGATCATGATCTGGATCTAAATCCTTAAAACAAAAAAATAAGATCAATTTCATCATGATATTTTAAAACTAGAACTTGATCAATAATCCTAGATCTAGATCTCAACTAATATGATTAAATCCAAGGAAAATGGTGGAAATCTCTCACAAAAAGATAAAGGAAATATAGAGGAATGAATGGGAGAAGTAACAGGTTGAAATCCACTTACCAGGAGGAGAGAAGATCCCCAATCCCAGCCTTCAATCTCAAAGGGAGAAGTTCGGATCACCTTGAAATCTCTCTGGGAGGCTTTGGAAACAACTAGAATGCCTCAATCCCAAGTCATGGTCAAAAATATGGATGTCCGGGGGGCTCAGGTGGGTTTAAGAAGGATTTTCGGAATTAAAAAATTGTGCGCACTGTTACCTAGATAGAGGCGCACTGTCAAGCAACCCATGCGCCAACCGTGCGGATCTCTCTGTCCAGTTTTGAATGGTTGGCACTGTTTTATTGAACGGTCTGTCAAACCGTGCGAAAAACGTGCACAACTCAATTTCCTTTAGTTTTCCTTAAATGTTCACCCAAACACACCCCAAGTCACTACTCCAAAACAGAGGTACATAGAAACATCTAATGTATCTAAAAACATAGTGTGATGATACATAAAAGGTTTTTTGGCATGATATTTGGGCATATTGGTGTGTGAGTTCCTATTACATTTCTGGTGCTTGTTTGAAATATGACCTTGTGATCAAAGAAAAAGCTTAAATGGCACACAGGATGTAAATTTCATTTTTCCAATATGAGTCTGGGTTGAAATATAACCTTGTCTTCAGTGAGAAATGGTTAATGAAACATGGGAAACAATTACCTTGTGATGACTTGGTAGATTGACAAGAAACCACTAATGAGTAAGGTACTGTCAGAACATAGCATGCATGGTTGGTTTCATGGATTTGTTGAATGGTTAGGTATTCCTTGAAAGGGATATTGTGAAATGATTTTTAATCTTGTTTAGTTATTTTTTTAGTGAAAAAACATTCTAGGAATTTTTTTTTCAATTTCACTTGTATGATTTTGGTAATAAACATTTTTGCAAACTTGTTTAAATTGAGTTATAAACTTTTTTTTACAAATTGTTTTACATAAATTTTTTATATACTTTTTTATAACTCTTATATACTAGTGGCATTAATTTGGAGTTCATTGGGGAAAACCTAATTAGTGTTATACTCACCCTTGCGTTGGCACATTGCTTTTTTCTGCAGATGCTATCATCCGGGACATGGGGAAAGGTAATATTTCACACAAGTTTAGCACTTCCTCATGATATTTTGTATATTCGGAGATTGTGGAGTTGGAGCTTGTGGATCATGTATTCTTAAGGTCTTTTGAGAGTCTTATTTAGTTTATCCACTATGTACTTTAATACTTGGTTATTCTTCTAATGGTGCTTACTTTGATGTGGTTTTGAGATACATGAAGTTATTGTGTTGTATTTAATTCATTTATCCATCAATTTTTTAATAATTGGATATGGTTGGTTGGATTATCGGTTTATTTATTAATGTTTCAATCATCGCCAACATTTATTTGAAACCCTTCGGCATTAATTTCCATCTTTTAGCATCTTGGGGATGTCACTTAAGACATAGTAAAGACTTGTTGTACTCTAAACCCAATGTGAATTGGCGGGTCATTACACTCCATGAATCTAATAAATTTTTACATGAATCAGATACATGTATATTTTATTTAACATCTCATAATAATTTCATAGAAAACACCTTTTTTCATATGATAAATTAGGAATTTATAAAAAAATGATTTAAATTTCTAATCTATTTTTGATTTTAAAAACATTTTTATATATCTTGATCCTTGTTTTAAATTATCATTAAATTTAATTTCGTTTAAAAATGTTACATTTTATTATATTAAAATATGAGTCCCCATTTTTAAAATTAGAAATATCCCACTATATTTTATAATTTACATTTTGTAAACTAAGATTTTATTTTTTATTTCTTAATATATGATATATATATATATGAATATATATATTGTAAAATAACTATCTATTTTAATATAATCATAATTTAAGGAAGCACCCTTCAAAATTATCTATTCAACTTCATGTATATAGTTCATGAATGGATCATGAAACAATATTTCACTAAGATAATTTATATGAATTCTTATACAATATTTTTCTATTCAATCTCTTGTAAAAATTAAAAGTGAATCATATTATATGATCCATAAAATGATAAATGGAATAATCCATTGCTTCCATCAAAATCAAATCATATGTTATGCTTATGGGTAATCAAATTTGAAAATTTATCAGTGTACCTTAATCACTTTAGATGATATCAGCACCTTATATAATGAAAGTAAAATAATCTAAATAGTTAATAACCAATATAATTTAGGGATGATTAATAGAAATGGGGTGTTTGGATGTAATAAAATTGGTTTTGGTATATGATTTATGTTTTTATAAATATATTTTTATCATTAACATTACATTAAATTAAAATTTCTTTGATAATTAGGTGAGAATGTTTTATGAAAGCATCATGCTTTAGAAAATGTGTGATAATTTTTTCATATATCTATAGAAAATATTGTTGATATTATGGTGGAATTCATTGAAATTTAATAAAATTTTCACATGAAACATATTGTTAACATTGGAATTGCTTTTATATTTTTTAAAATAAAAAATATTTTCAACTATGATTTTTTTTAAAAACTTTTTATAGAGGGAAAGATAAAAATATAAAATTATGGATTATAAATTATCATTTGACCATAATTGTTTCAAAAAAACTTCATAAAAATTTCTATAAATCGTAGATTATAATAATTACATATTCATAAATTCATATATATATATATATATGAATTATATTATATTCATGAATAATCATTGTAAATATATTAGAACTATATGAAAATTATTTTAGAATACTGGTAATGAGTAATGTTCATCTATTTGATTTTTTATTTTTGGATAAATCAACAGAAGTTTATAAGGAATTTGAAAATTATTTTAGATGGTGATGATTTGTCGATATTAATCTATAAAACATACATTGGTGTAATATAACTAATTTCAAAGAATATATCATGGGATCTAGTGATTTCAAAGAATTTTTTCGTGGAAGCTAGTCTACATTAGACATTTCCTCTTAGTTCGCATCCTGATCCTCTAAAAGACATTGAAAAACCTATCATACCCCCTGGTGTTAGAGGAAATTTGGTATTTAGTCCCAATATTAATGTTATCAAACAACACTAAACATAGAAGAAACATATGATAGAAATAAATGACCATTCTTTATAAAAATATATTTTGATAAAAATATTATGGAATTTATATCATCCCATAAGGGATATCTGAATAAAATTATATCTTCCCAACTAGAGGAGTTAAATAATGTATTATATTCTATTAATAAAATTTGAATTCATTTGATTTCTCATTCAATGAAATATTATTAATGAAAAATATTTTTTAGATACAAGTATATTTATATTTGATAAAAATACAAACCATGAAGTTTAGAAAAAAATTCAACATTCCCTTTAGAAAAATAAATAGAGGATATTTTCCCATTAAAACCATTCTAACCTAAGGTTATTATTATTTCTATATAAAAAAAAATCATCAAATAATATAAATATGGATATGTAGATATCATTAATGATTTAGAGGACACATCATTTTTAGTAAATGAACATGCGAATCATGAGATATAAAAATTCATTAAAACAAAATTCGAAAATAATGGGACTTCATTAGGAAATAATTTTTTATCATGATTGAAAATTTCCATTAAAAAATAAATAGAATTCATTGTACTATTAATTAAAAATTAAAATATAATAAAACTAGTAATTAAAGGATAAGAAATAATATAAATTCCTACAATAAGTAAATCGTTGGAGAACATTGTGGTTACACGAAAAATGAAATTACCACTTTCTTGAATAGTTTTTTCACCTTCAAATGTATATGTTTATCTACCAAATAAAAATTTCTCTATATAATTTGTCACTTAATTCTATCAAGAATGTATCCAATGCTATGAAAATAACATCCCTTACAAAATATATTTGTGACCAATGAAAAAATATTAAATTATTATCTATAAAAGGATGTTCAAAATTATTATAGGATTAAAACTTCAATATAATCAATGAAAAATATTAGACGTGATAGATTAAAATATTATAAATTTATATAAATGAAAAAATGGGACTAGAACAATATAAATATTTGTATCTTCATTAATAAATATCTGACCATTAATAAAACCATAATCTAGTTTTATCATTTCATATGAAATATGTTTTTTATATGAATACATGAATTTTTTAATATATATATATATTTGTGTTAGATAGAGATTGATATCGAGAAAGTAGAATATGAGGGATTATGATGGTAATGTGTATGAGGAGTGGGGTTGTCTATATATGAGTGAGGTTGTCAAATTACATGTGGTTGTATAGTGGTTTCATTATCTGGATATAAATATTTTATTGATAGAGAAATGAACATGGGGAAATATAGAGATGAAAAATATGGATACTAGTAGTTATTGAGGAAATATCCATGTGTATGTTTTTTATAGAATACATGGTATGCGTTTCACAATGTAAGTGTTAGGATGTATTGATCTTAAATTTGATAAATTCACCTAGTTAAAGCACATGTGGGTAATGTATGGATGATGGAATTAACAAACCAAACTAATGAATTTATTCCCATAGCCATGGCGGTTGTGGTGATCTATTATATTGACAAATGTTTTAATAATAATTAATAAATAATTTCATCTATATGAAATATACATTATAATGGATTTAGAGGTTAAGAACAACCACAATAAATGTAAAAACATAATGTAACTAAAAATATTGTTATGTTGGATGGGATGGTTGTTATTTCAATTTATGATAATAACTTAAAATAAATTGTGTGTAACAGTTCCCCTTATACTCGGTATAAACATCCTATTTTAGAGAACCTAAATCGGGAGCTACATACTCATGGTTGGTGAATTTTAGTTTATCTTCATGTGTGAAACTCACTTGATATTTATTTATATATTTATAATGATACCAAACTAGATATTATAAATAAGATAAAATGTGCTCAGAATGTATATGAATTTTGGAAATTAATGTTCAGAAAATCTATATATTTTACAATGGTAAAATGGGTATTTAGGGTTCATGTAAATGATTTTGAATGATGAAGATATGTACCTTGTGTTTAAAAATGCGATATTTGGGTGGTTTGTGTCCCTACATCAAGAGGGAATTATATAAGGTTTGTGATTGATTTGATTACCCTAAATATCTCTTGATGAATACAAGAATGAAATTAGTAATGAATACAACATACCAATAATATTTTTTATAAAAGATATGTCTCAGAAAACTCAATAGATATTTAAAAAATATTATACATCAAGTAGATATAATTATTACTCATTTTGGGACGTAGAGACCAATGGAATTATGTGTTATGATTTTATGTTATATTAGAACAATTAAATTATTATGAACAATGATTTGAAACAATGATGTTAGATATTGTTATTATATGGAAACACAAAGTGAGTGGAGGCTTTTGGTTGGAAATTCATGGAGGGAAATGATTAAAATGTTGATGATTTTTTAGTTACTGATATAGTGGACTTAGTTTTTTTGATACCTCAATACTACAAGATATTATTTTCCCAAATAATTATTAATGGATTTTTTCTATAAGGTGGTGATATTTTATAATGGAAGGGAACTAGTGGTGGGTTTATTTATAGAGGTTAGTTTTATGTAGAGAATAAAAACTACATTAATACAAGTCTCGGTTATTAGAGTGGAGTAATATATGAAATGGTTTTTAGTGGTAGGGTTAATGAGTGGGAAATACATTAGTTGAATCATTTACACAATCATAAGCAGAATCATTATAGAATCATTGAATGTTTATCGATTATGAGTGGGGGAAATAAGATGAATACATTAGGGAGAATAATGTGTATGTGAAGTTCATGAGAGTGCATATATATATTAATTTATATAGTTTTCTATTTAGGGAGGGACAAATATTAGTAGTTTGAAAAATAAACCACATTAAAAAATATGGTTTTCATTGAAAAATTAGATCAACCTGACATTATGGAACAGATGATACGAGTAGATGAATAACATGTAGCCCGGGAAAGAAGCTCCCTAGGCCTAGGGGGAATTATAGGTGTATCATTAAATTGTTATGTCGGATTAGTACGTATGGATAGGGAAATTAATCAGTTGGGATAAGAAAATGGATATTTTGATTGGGAATCTATTTCCAAAAAAATTTGATTATGCCACAGAGGGTAGGGAGATCCCCCATGTGGGTGTTCATGACCTTCTATTTGGGAGATTATTCGTTACCATGGGAGTAAAGATACTACATCCTTGTTCTCTTTTTATTTCCCCATAATATAATCATTATCATTTTCCTACTATAATGTATGTATTATTTAGTTTATAATATATTTATATATATATATTGATCTCTTACCTTATACCTAATTTATTCAGTATAAATCACTATTTTTTTTATCTATCAATATATATGGATAATATTTTATTATATTTATTAATCTTTAAATTAATTTTATTTAGGGGGTCATGCAAGATCATATATCTACGGAAGATGATATTTTTATTTATTTAATTTATGTTTTTTAGTTTAATGTTTTCATTTACATTCTATTTATTTTTTGATCTTTTAATTAATGTTTAAATAAATATTTTTTTATTTATTTTTTGTTTGATTAAAATATAGGGGAGTCACTATAAATTTATTTTTTTCTTATATAATTCCTTATATCGTTATCATAAACAGTTTGTGAATAATTTATATTGTTTATATTTTTTTATATAGTTATGAGGTTTTGTGTGTTTTATAATTAACAAAAAGGGATCCAATGTTTTTTCATTAGTATTATGAAATTAAATTTTTAATTACAAATAAATTATTATATTAAATTAAATATTGATCACTGATAATTATATTATATTTTTAATATGTCAAAATACATAAAATATTTAAGGAGCTATAATTTTTTATAATAATTTGATGTCTGGTTTTGTTTAGTTGTTTTATAGTATGATTGGAAGTTTTATCATTAATTATACACATATTAGGATATTACAATATTTTTTTTATTTTAGTATTGATATAAACATAAATTAAAATATGTACATAGTATAGTGTGTGACAAAAAAGTATTTTATATTTTTTCTATATATAATATATAATGATATATGAAAATAAATTTGTATAAATGATGATATATATTATACATAATTCTCTAGGTATCAATTATTTTTTATTTTATGGTTCAAAAATTTACAGTGTTATTTTTTTCTAATTTTTGGTGCTCTTTTCCCATATTCATCAAATTTTTTCTTCATTTATCAGAATTTTTAAGAGTGGATTCTTGGGAATACATTAAATGTATATATATTATCACATATGATATTGTCATGAAGAAAATTTTGATTCATTTCCATGATCTTATATGATGATATCAAAAAATATAATATCATTAATTTCATATGACTAAGGGATAAACCAGGTACATTCACTATAGAAATTTTAATATTGTCTAACATTTCACAAATTAATGAAAAATGAATTATTTTATTGCACAACATGACTATGAGATAGTTTTTAAAATGGGGAAAGTCATATAATAGGGAAATGGACTCAATAAAATGGATTTTAAGCACCATAGATCAATGTTAAATGAAATATTTAATAATGTTTTATTAAAAAACTTTTTCATTACATCTTATCAAAACCGGATTATGAAACATGTCCCATGGTGTTAATTGTGATGATTCCCTCTACACAATGGAAGATATTACTAATAAATAGTTGATTAAAGTTAAAATTGATTCCTGTTTGACAAAACTGATAAACCAATATTATTTAGATTTAATAAAAAATATTAATGGATTAATCAATATGATACAACTGTTGTGTTAATACATTAATGAGATCATGGTAAATATATTAAATTTATTCATCCATGATCTAAATCAAAATTAGATATCAGTATTAACTGTTATATTTATATTTCTACTTGTAATATTTATTATATTAATCATAAATTCTAATTGTTATTATTCTATATAAAAGTTGTATAATTAAAAGTTATCATATAAAAAAATATTATTTATGTAAGTATTATAAATTAAGTCTCAATTATACATCCATTAATGATTAAACACCATTTGTTTTGGGTGGTGTCTTTGTAGTGGAATATTAACCCTATAAAAGTGTTATTAAACCCATTTAAATTTAATAATATATTTGTATAATCCATATATCTCAAGGATTTAGGGGAACTATGAAAAGTGGGATAGAATTTTCTGCTGGAGAAACTATTGAATAACTTATTTGTTATTGATTGATGTTTTTATCTATGGTTTATTATATATGATTGAACCATAAGATATATTAAAAGTGGAATTTTATTTTTTTAACTTATCCACAATATTCTGCATTGTGATATTTAATCTATTTTTGTGCTTCTTGTATAAATATATAAAGTATGAATTATAAAAACACCTTTTTTATTTCCCATATTATAGTTGGGAAATAATTTACCTAGTCAATGAAATGGTAGAGTTATGTTAGTTTATACTTAGAAATAAAATGTAAAATAGGTTATTCATAGTGCATGGTACTTGATTAATCTAAACCCCATTAATTAGTTAGGACTCAAAATATCTTATAACAGGGTTATCCATGATGAAATAATGAATAGGAATGTAAATAGATTGTTTTTAAAATTACATCAAATGGTTGGATGAAAAAATATTAATGGAAAAATATCACTAATACCCGATACATATAGGTGATAAAAAATTATAAAAATAAATCCCATGTTGGCCAAAGTTGACACAGAAGGCCTACTTATTCCAATATAATGAGTAGTCTTGAAATCTATAATTATGAAATATTGTATCTCAAACTACCAATAATTAAATTATTTATAATAATGGATTCACATTTGAACAATTTATTTGTCATCTATGTTTATACATTTAGATAATTAAGAAAATAATAACATAATATCTTGGATATTTCCATATACTGTACATTTTATTACTATAATATGTTCTATTTTTTACATTCAATTTCATTCCTGAAAAATTTACTACATCCATGACATGTCACCATTGAAATTTCTATAATCTAAAAACATCCTTATGAAATGTTAAAAACATTAACAAATGTGGGATGAGTAAAAAATCACATTAAGGGATATGTAAATATTGTATAATCGTTAATACTTTCAGAAATTCATCGAATCCCATAATGGAATTTTCCTTTTTACATAATAAACTTTTATCTAAAATATTAATTTACATATACTTGAAAAAGTCTTTATTAGAAAAAGTTATTATTAAAACATTTCTTATTAAATTTTTATGTGAGAATGCTAATACTGATGGATTCTTAGAAAATATTATCACCAATGAAAAAAATCATTAAAAAACACACCATTGACCATTAAATGGTTCATAAAAATTATTCAATCATATTGTAGTTTTCATACATAATTAAATGAGAATAATTAAATAAAATTTCATGTAATTTTATTTTTAATACATAATCATAAACACATTGTTTATATAGTTAAATATATTTATAAAAATACATTTCCCTTAAGAAGATCTTAAAATGAAATATTCCAAGTAGTGTAGGAAAAAATTTATTCCCTAATAAAGAAAAAACCATTTTAGAGAAATCTTAATAGTGAATAAATTTCATGAGAAAGGATAATTCTGAACACGTTTAATGCATTAAAACACATTCCATTAAAATATTTTTAATGAATGTGAAAAATATTCTTTTTGAAAAAGAATAACAAGATTACATATTAATACTTAGAACTAAAATTAGAAAATTAATTTAAAATATAAAGTAATAATATATGATTTATAAATAATCACTGTCAGGAAACATTTAAAAGAACATTGTAAATGAAGACAAAATGTTTAAATAATTTAAAACTGTGTTTTAATGAAAATATATTACCTCATCTCCTACCTTGCCAAGTACATCCATTAAAATAATTAATAATAAAATTTATTTAATTTTATATATTATAAAGAAATATTATAGTTTATTCATTATAATAATCCCCATTATTTATCATATTATCATATCATATATATTTTCAAAATATTTTTTGTTCATATTACACATTTTTGTGCTATTTAGTTTAGAACCTCAAAATAACATTGTTGTGTAGACTATGGGCAAAGTGTTCATTATAAAATAATATATAGAATATAATTTTTTTTTTAATTTTAATTTTAATAAATTTAGTATACTTTAATAACCATCCATGTATGATATTCAAGAATAAAAAATCATACATTTTCATGGAAATAATAGAATGTACATATGCGTGAATGACATTTTAATTTTTATACAAGGTGGAATATAAATAACGTAAATAAAATTTCTCTTTTAAAGAAGGATAACTATATTATACAAGAATTAGTTAATCATTACTTACATCTTTATAATTATCAATATAAGGTGGAAATAAGAAAAAAAACATCGATTTGTAGAGGTGTTAGTCCAGTCATACGTGCGAGCCACGTTATAATATTCCAAAAAAGAAACAGTCGTGAAAGTAAGTAATATATTATATCTCTATAATCATAATAGTTTCGTTGACATATTATGGATTAATTATTTTTATATATATTACCATATGTGTTATTTATTTATAAAAACCCAAATATATATCTTTATGGACATGGTAGTCCATACGTACTGTTAAGTGAAGTGTTCATCTTCTATTAGATTAAAAATATGATGGAAAAGGGTTTTCCCACCAACATAAGTACATATATATATATTTAATATACTTATGTTGTTATTTTATGGTAGATATTTCAGTCGCTTTACCCTATTAAATTAAATTCTTATTAACCTAAGACTGCACCATAGTGGCACACCCTGGGGTCGATCACAAGGAGGCCGCTTATACACACTGTATTTTCAATTGTCACTTTTTAATTTATCTAATATAAAACTAGTTTATATAATATATATATGGGGAATTTTGATTATGAAAATGAAATAAAAATGAAATATTAAAACTACATTAGAAATTAAAATACCAACGAAAATTGAGCTGGAAAGAACAAGCTAAAGGTAGCAGCGGTAGACAAACGTTGATCATTGGACACGCCCTTTATCATTGTTTAAGAATATATTTTAATTAAATTATCCAATGTATACATTAATACCACAAGTTATACACATAAATTATCTAGATACCATGTTGAAACAACATGCATGGGTGCCGATCTTCTAATGAAAGTGTTCTGATTACCCGAAGACCTCCAAGTAATCAAAACAGGTTGAACTCATCGTGGTCAAAGGTGAGACCTCGCCAAAGAAATTTAAACCATGAGTAAAAAAATTTAAATTCATTACAATATATGCAATCTATAATAGTTTATAAGAAATTTAAAACACTATAGAAAAAGAACTCCTTCATTCATGCAAACAAGTTTGAGGATAGTTTAAAAGAAAATATTTTACAATGAAAGCAAAAACTCAAAAGGGGAAATGACTTAGGATCGTCGCAGCCCACCACTGCTTCGAGTTAGCCCTTCATGGCATGATTACATCATATAATACTCCTATCCTATTTATATTTTAATCCAACCCCCTTTTTGATGGATGGTGTGGTGATGAATGGAATATCTTGAGAGGTAGGAGCTCCTCTCCTTTTATAGGAATATTTCATCATTAGAAAGCTGTCTCATTTTTGACCCATTAATTGGCCGATTCACGTGTGGACCGCTTCATAAATATTGTTCCTAAATGTGTTTTCCGTCCACCCTCCAAATGTTATATTCATTGGACCCGTATTAAAGGAGTTATGATTTTTTTATTGACGATCACTTTCTCTGGATAAAGCTTCCTGGAAGATTCATTCAACATGATATCATTGAATATATATCCTAACAGCTTCCAAACGGCTTGAAATTATTTGTGGGAACGCGTATTTGATTCCTCTTTCATATAAAAGTCGAATCCCATCATTTGGAGAAATGTATGCGGAATAATGTTTCCATTACTAAGGTGGTGTCCAAGCAGTTCGCCGGACAAAAGCATTCACTTCATTGATTATTAAGGCCACTATAATATCGATTCATCCCCTGGTCCTGAAGACAAAGTTGAAGGAAATAAAATAATAGTTCCAAAAAAATTTACATCACAGAATTTGAATATACATTTTATTATAAATGACCAAAATACCCCTGTGAAAAAAATCTGTTAAAAATCCAGAATTAGGCAATTTATGCATTTAGGCTCAAAATAACACAAAAACCTAAATATGTAATAATTTCCCATTAAATAAGACTATGGTGGGTTTATAAACATTAAATTACAGTATAAAATATGTTGAAATATTAGCTTCATCAATCCCTTACACTTAAGCGTTGCACTCCTGAGCTATTATTTTATATTCAAATCAAAATTCACACATCAATCACAAATGGAAAAAACATCCATGATCTTATCAAAATAGAATTTCATCACGTCTATTCTATGAAAAACAATTTACTTTAATTTTCTTTACAAAAATTTAAATTTTTTCAACCCCATACATCCATCCATGGCTCAATCACAACTTACCTCACATTGAATTTTATGTCACTCATCACTCAAGAGAAATAAATTCAGGAGTTATGCTTATACTTGGATGTTGCATGTATCACCATAGGCTTGTTATTATTCTCATTTTTCCACAGCGTGAAACATAAAAATTAATTCAATCATTAGGGCTTTAATCAAAGGTGTAAATGAATCTGTGGCTTTGGGTTGGTGGTTAAATGATTTAAAAGATCAAGGCTAGAAAAAGAAGGTTTGACTCTAAGGTACAATGCATGAATAATCAAGTGAAAATCCAGAAATTTACTCACTCAATCCACCTTGATAATGTGAAAAAAACACCACCCCCATTTATTTTAAATTTTACATGATCCAATCAATGATTTCAAGGTATTAAATCATCCATGTTCTCCGTATTTTTTTGTAATGCTCCAGAAAGGCAAAGCTTTTTTTTTTGAAGGAGAACAGAATGAAACAAATGAAGAATAATGAGATTATGACTCATTACCAATTATTTCACTGCCCAAAATGTTGACACATACCACACAATACCCATAAATGAAACAAATCTAAATTAACGCACACGAAAGGCCCTTCCCCCACAATCAAACCTGAAATATCCATGAAAAAATACCAAGAGAATGGGTAGGCAATGATAAATTATCTTGAATTGTGTCTTAAACCTATATGTCAATTCATGGCATCTAAGGGATAATGAACGATAAATTTAAAGGTAGGTATCAGGATAATATGTGGCTAGCCAAAGTAGTGCTTCAATCATATTAAAAAAATTCAATGAAATCCAAAGCTTCGAAAGAGAAAAATCACAAATTCTGGTTCTCAAAAAAATTCAATGTTTCCCTCAAGAAAGTGTGGGTATTAGAATGTATATGTCAAAGTGGTTTAGAATACCTCACATGATGGGAAACATATTTTGAGTCAGTGTTTCAGGACCATGGATTTCAAAAATTGGTCAAACTCATAAAAATGATTGACAATCCAATTTAATGTAAAAAATTTTCACCTAAACAATCATATAAAATCCTTTTTTTTCAAAAATCATTTCAATTTTATCAAAATCAATTATTGTGTGGAATGTGATCAGAATTATCATTAAAGCTCAAGGTTCTTAAAAATGAAAAAAAATGAAAGCATACAACAAAAACTAAGCAGGTCGACACTCCCCCCACACTTAAATTTCACTACCATTCATTTTATCTTGAAAAAATATAAATAAGGGAAGAAAAACTAAATAAAAGGAAATACACAACCCGACATTATTTTTATAACAGCACCATTGAATTAAGCTCTTAGTTGGCACCACTTCTTTATATAAATAAATAAATAAATAAACGATTTAGAAAAAAAAATATAAAGGGGAAAGGGAAGGGATAATGCTTGGTTTGACCCCCAAGAAGGTGCTAGGTTTTTACTACCCCTAGTCAGGCAGTTGTAGCAGGTTAACCCCAATCTGAAGGTGGATGGGGTTTCTTACATAGAAGCTTCCAAAAATTATTTCTCTTGGCATCCATCTGTGGATTCAAGAAGTGAGAACCCTCATAAAAAAAGAAAAATTTCCCCATCCCCCAAAAGAGATGAAAGAAAGAATTTGAGTTATAGAGGGGGAGGGAAAATAATGTACGGGTGCTCCCTGTATCTGTCATCTGGAGGAGTGGTGTCCACCGGTGTTGAAAATAAAAGAATAGGAAGTGGTTTCTCTTTTGGTTCGAGTTTGTAAATTGGTCCTTTGATGATTTCTTCTTTTGTGCCATCATCCTCAAATGCACCAATGCACATCTTGAATGGATCCTCCATTCTCTCCTCATTAAGAGGACCTTCTGCTTCTCCATCCAGATCCTGCAATAGTGATGCTGAATCTACAAATTCCGAATAAGGAATATTATATGGAAATTGAGAATTAATGAAACTTGAATGAAATGAATGCCCATAATTTAAAACTCCCTCATAAATTTCAGCTTTATAACCCTTTTCCTCAAGCAAGGTAGCTGGGAACTCAATTTTTTGCAAGGGAAGTGGGTCTGCAAGTTTTTCTTCATCCTAATCAACATCTTCATTAAATTTATGTGGAACAAGATTTTCATTCTCCTCAGCTTGTCTTTGTTGTTGTTCCATCCATAAGACTTTTTCTTCCTCAAATTGGGTGACCGACGATGCCACCATCTTGCTTGCCTTTTCCAGCATTCGGGAATTATCTTGAATTATCAAGTATGTTTCTTTCAATTATTGTGCATTTTCCGAAATTTGAATTTCAAAAAAATTCCTTCTTTCTATACATGTCAGTAATAGGCCATGCAAATGAAAAATATATAGAATATCGATGTCCTAAATAATAACTTGCAATGAAATTGTTTTATAAATATATTTTTTTGAAAAACAATGTGTACAAGCTTTTGGCTTCCCCAGAAATGGCGCCAAATTGGTGGTAGGGATTTCAGTCGCTCTACCCTATTCAATTAAATTATTATTAACCTAATACTGCACCATAGTGGCACACCCTGGGGCCGATCACAAGGAGGCCGCTTATACACACTGTATTTTCAATTGTCAGTTTTTAATTTATCTAATATAAAACTAGTTTATATAATATATATATATGGGGAATTTTTATTATGAAAATGAAATAAAAAGGAAGTATTAAATCTACATTAGCAATTAAAATACCAAAGAAAATTGATCTGGAAAGAACAAGCTAAAGGTAGCAGCGGTGGAAAAACGTTTATCGTTGGACACTCCCTTTATCATTGTTTACAAATATATTTCAATTAAATTATACAATGTATACCTTAATAAATTAAGTTATAAACTTAAATTATCTAGATGAAATTTTGAAACCTCATGCATGGGTGCCGATTTTCTAATGAATGTGTTCTGATTACCCAAAGATCTCCGAGTAATCAAAACAGGTTGAACTCATCGTGCTTAAAAGCGAGAACTCATCAAAGAAATTTAAACCGTGAGTAAAACAACTTTAAATTAATTAGAATATCAGAAATCTAGAATAACTTATAATAAATTGAAAACATGCTAGAAAAAGGCCTCCTTCATTCATGAAAACAAGTTCCATGATAGTTTAAAAGAAAATATTTTACAATGAAAGCAAAAACTCAAAAGGGGAATTGTCTTTGGATCGTCGCTTCCCACCACTACTTGGAGTTAGCCCTTAATGGATTTATTACATCATGGAATACTCTTATCCTATTTCTCTCTCAATCAATCAACCTTTGTGATGGATGGTGTGGTGATGAATGGAATATCTTGAGAGGTAGGAGCTCCTCTTCTTTTATAGGCAGATTTCATCATCAGAAAGTTGTTGCGTTTTTTGGCCCATTAATTGGCCGCTTCACGCATGGACCTCTTCATAAATATTGTTCATAAATGTGTTGACCGTCCACCCACAAAATGGAATATTCATTGGACTCTTTTTAATGGAGTTATGAGTTTTTTATTGATGATCACTTTCTCTGGATGAATCTTCCGGGAAGTTTAATTCAAAATGATATCAGTGAATAAACATCCTAACGGATTCCAAACAGTATGAAATTAATTGTGTGAACGCTTATGTGAGTCCTATTTCATATCCCAGTCGAATCCCATCATTTGGAAAAACTTTAGGCCGAATTATGTTTCCATTACTGAGGTGGGGCCCATGCAGCCCGCCCGACAAAATCATTCATTCATTGATTTTCTAGGGCCTCTAGAACATCGATTCATCCCCTAGTCTTGAAGAAAAAGTTGAAGGAAATAAAATAAGGGTTAAAAAAAATTACATCACAGAAATGGGAAATATATTTTATGATAAATGGCCAAAATACCCCTCTGATAAAAATCTGTTAAAAATCCAGAATTCGGCTATTTATGCATTTAGGCTAAAACTAACACAAAAACCTAAATGTGTTACAATTTCCCATTAAATAACACTATGGTGGGTTTATAAACATTAAATTACAGTATAAAATATGTGAAAATATTAGATTCATCGTTATTTTGATAACTTTTATATAATATTATGAGGAACTGGAAGATGAAATACTCAGAAGAGAAATCGATTAAGATATATACCTCCACTGTTTATAACCTCCTACCAATTCATATTACATCCTTTGATGGAGAAATTTAATATAACTAAATGTGATTTTAGACATGTTTACGTATGTTTAGATATATAATTGTTTCCCAGTTATATATATACTAAACATTATTTTTTTAATGGTTGATGTGAGTTCTTTATTATAAGAAAAAACTATGGCATATTCATGATTCTTAATCACTAGTTTTCATTAATATAATTTCAAAAATTAAAAGTAAAAAATTAAAATATAATTCAATATTATATCAAAAAAACATTTATTATTTATTAAATATAAAATATTTAAGACTTTAAATGATTTGATAATAATTTTTAACCCACAATTATCTCTTAATGTAATTTTGGGAACTATTCACATGTTTTGAAGTTAAAGGCAACATGATAATGGTTGAATTAAAATATAAAAATATTCACCATAAATAGTACATTAAATTACTAAATCATTCATTTACATAATAATTATTCGAAGACATTTTAATTTTATTTCTATTTAAATCATTTACTTGAGTTTTTTACTTCTTTCTCAAGTGTTGCATCAGAATAGGATAAATGTTCTAGGTAATTACATTCTAAATGAAAAGAAAAAAATTAATATCATAAATATAATTTATTATTAATAAATTCAACCATATAAATTCAAAAATAAACTATTTGTATATATATACATAATAGCTCTACATAATATGTCATTGAGAGTGGTTTTTTATAATTACCCTAAACATAATGTAATATAAACAATGTATTCGGAGGAAAGTGGAACCAAAATACCATATTTCTGATTATATGGGGTTTTTAGTTGAATAAAACACATAAAATTAAATAATTGTTTTAGTAATTTTGAAACATTATCTCATACATTCAACCCGGATTAAGCAAGTTTACACTTTACTATAGTGAAATTTATTTTTGGTTATTATAAATTAGGAATAAAAATGAAATGGACTATATTCAATAATCAAAATATGTTTATTTAAAATTTCAAATCTATTTTTCAAGATTCTATTTCAATATTTATTAGAAATTTCTTTTAATATGGTGCTAAAAATTACAGAAAATCCATTCAAAATTACTTTTTTCATCACATAAATGAATTTATAACAAAATGATTTATAATATTGACTCTCATTTAATAAATTGGACTATTTTAATTACAAATATAAATATTTTTATTTCATAAAAATTTTAAAACAAAATTTTAAAATTTTAATAGCTTTTACTAAAATTAAAAACAAATTGTTTTTGTGAAATCAATATTTTTCATTATTCACCCAAAAATAAACATTTCGTGAAATTAAAAAATATATTAATTTGTTGATTTTATTTTCTTTTAAGAATCATATTCATTTTATAAAATAAAATTTATAAAATATTTATAAGATAAATATATTATCCATTCAAAAAATGAATGAAATCATTCTTATGAAAAAAAGGTATTTTTGATGTGTAAAAATATTTATACACATTTATGATCATTTATTCACCTATGTATGGATGTTAATTTATGTTCTTAAGTGTATCACATTTAAATTTTATTAAAATAAGTCATTTATGTTGATTAACATAATTTAATTTGATAATAATATATTGTGCACATAAATCCATTTTTAGAAAAATACCTCCTTTAATCCTCTATGATATTATATTAAATTAAGTTTTTATTTCCTAGAAATTAATAATAATTTGAAGGAATAATTTTCATCATATAATATATAATTATGTTACTCATATTCAAAACCACTAATAAATATTCTAGGAGACAGTTGTTATATAAAAATAATAATATTTTAATAGTGTATTTGTGTATTTTTAATATCTATATTGTTTTTGGTATATGAAATAAAATATTTTATTATTTTCAACTAAAATAATATGATGGTAAATTATCCCTCGATTAAATAAATTTCATTCTCTCAATTTTATCGCAACATTGAAAAATAGGTTTTGAAATATTTTTAGAATTAATTACATGGAATAGAAAAGGGATTAAAAACCGTTGGAAGATTAATATATCAAAGTGATAAAATAAAATTATTCTTTCAAAATTGTTTTTAAGGAACCAAATTGATAACATTTATTTTTCACATGATATTTGATTTCTATGTAAACACTAGAAAAATAATCACCTCTTAATTATTTCAATAACCATATTTGCGTTATTATATGAATTGGAATTTTGAATAGGAATCCAAAAGAATACCTTCAAATATTAGTGATATATTCCATATAATACTCAATATATTTATATTATTCTTACTCATGAGTATGGAATTATTTTTTTATCTGAATATAGATTTCCAGAGAATATACTTCATTTAATTCCACATTTTCATCCTTCAGTTGTTTTTTGTTCAATTTTCCACCTATAATTAATCTCATAAGCATGATGAATTTTTTATTATTGAGGAAATAAAATTAGATAGAATTAGATAAAAGGATATATAAAAGAATTATAATATATTTCTCCAATCAGAAGACATTTACAAAAAATGGCTACTAAAAGTTATTATAATAACATATATTAATAAACCATTATTTACAAGTCTCAAAAACCTCAACAAAATAATCAAGGATAATCATAAATCATTCTATAAGGTACAAAACATAAATTATTCAAGAAATTCCATACTAATCTTTATTCTTAATTATTTGAATAATTTGATCACATATTCTTCTAATAATCACTAAATATTCATATCTAAATTACATCAATCTCAACAATTTAAATACAACAAATTGATTTTTCCAAATCTTATATTCTGCCAAAATATACTAATATTCCAAAAATAATTTAGATACCCATATAACCTAAAAATAATCATTTATTACACCAAATGTTTACTCAAACAATATTCTTGAAAAAAATTATCATCTTATCATAATATATTTTGTTTACCTTAATCATATAATATAACAAAAATAGTGAGTTTAATTAAAAATAACATTTATCAAATTGTTATCAAATCATATTTAAATCCCATGGTTATCAATTTGATAAATCATATGGTCCCAAAATGTAATAACTATTTTTCCCAACTGACCATTATTTCATCAAAATCAAATATCATATTAATTCAAAAGTTTATCTTTAGCTTATATCATTTATCCAAAATATAATTCTTTATTATTTTCAATAAAATATCCATGAAAACTGGTTTTTTTACATATTTGATACATTAAACAAACTCAAAAATAATTAGGTGATCAATGATAACTCGATAGATATTATCTACAATGAATAATATAGTTTTTACTCTATATTCTATGACATTTGTTATCTCATTTATAAACCACTACATTGTTGTTCACATCGATTTTAAATATCATTTTTCATAGTTCAATGATTTTTTAAATAATTAATAATTTTTACTGAGATTATATAATAATAAAAAATATTTTGAAGAAAATAAACAATAAAATATCCCTATGAATTCACTGGTATAGTAAATAAATTTTATTGAGTAATAAAACCATAATTATTTAAAACTTCTTATCCTTTGATGTTATAGAAAATTTTAGCTTTTACTGGAAAAAATAATTTCTTATAATGCTCTATATAGCTTTACAATGATATTAACTAAAACACCTAATAACATAATAAACCAATAATTACATAACATATAAGATGGATTTCAATATTTTGAAATTTTAATTTTTGATTAGGTTTTTAGTTTTAGTGAATTAGGATACCATCTCATCACATAGTGTATATTTCTACATAGTGTACAATTTATTAATAAATTATGTTCCTATGTTTATACTCATGATTATTAATGATAAGTTTTATTAATTTAAAATTTTCTATTGTTGAACATAATATAACCAAAATCAATCATTATTCTCTATTTGAAATATTTTAGATCAAGGGATGTGAAAAATCCCAAAAGTGATATAGAATTTATAGAAACTCATTAGCCCTCCATTCATTATAAATGCAAAGGAATATTTCCTTTTGTACATAACAATATTTTCAATAAAATAATTAGTTATATACATGTGAAATTATCTTTATTTCCCAAATTCATTCATGATATTTTTTAATATATAATTATAGGGAAAAATAATAATCCTGAATGATTCATAGAAATATAATATAATCCATGAAAAAAATTCGTGATAAATTTATCATTCAACAATAAAATAGTTTTGAAAATTAATAAAATCTAATATAATTATCCTTAACTATGAAATCATAAGGATTCCATAAAAACAACCCTGAAAGATTATAAAAAAAATATATCTTCCATTGTATATCATCTTCATAAAAATCATATAATAACTCTTACAATTAGAATAAAAACATGGTTAATTACTGCAAAAGTCGGTGGATAATATATCTATTATCCAATGCATTTTTCAGGTATATTTGAATTACTATTCTTCGAATAATATATCAAGGTACCATATAATACCTAATAAACATGTAATCCTACATTTTAATAATAAAATCCTCTAAAATATCATTTTAATCAAATATGTAGAATCACATTTGGGATTCATGTAACAATATATATAAAAATAATTTTATATTTTATAACTCTTAAATTTTAAAAAAATAATTAGAATTATAAATTGAATATTCTATGAAAAATATTAAAATATTTGGTAATTACACTAAAAAAAATAATTTTCATGATGTAGGAATACATCTTTTCAATTAACATTCATAAAAAAATTATTTTTATACATTCGTAAATAATGTCAATAATGTACCATAAAGAAAACATTGAATAGATTCATATTAAATCATTGTAAAGAAAATAAATTACATTTGAAATTTAATTTATAAATATTAAAATTTTAAATATTCACTTTAATTAAAAATTTAAATAAAATTGCACATAGGGAAAATAATTTAAATCATTTAAATCATTATTTCATGGAAACTCATTTAGCTTTTTTCTATACTCACCAAATACATCCATTGTTTATAGAATAATAAAATTATATTAATTTACAAATTTATTAATCCAATTTTTAATTGTTATGTTCTTTACATAATCCCATTTTTTTAACATTTTCTATATAGTTAAAAATTGGTAATGCTAACATTGGTAATTTTAGGATCTTTTTGTTTATTAGATAAAAATAACATTGGACGGTTAACCCTGGATTGTGGGTAAATTTTTCAATAAAAAAAAATTAAAAAGATTATAAATATAATTTTTATACATTTTATACATTTATAATTATATATTTAAATAAAAAAATTAGAATTAAACGACATCGTCTCATATAGATGATAATCCACACAAACACATAGGAACCATTTTCACTTTTCTACTAAGAGGGAAAAAAATTAGATAATATTATACATTTAAAAAATTATAAATATTTTATAAATTTCATATTTATTCATTATTTACAAACATATGAACTTCCATGTAAGGTTGAAATGAAAAATCTCTCACATCACTTTATGGATGTTCTTGTCCACATGTATACGTGAGCAATATTATCATTTCTTGATGGGATAAAATGTTTACAAGATAAGAAATATATAATCATTACATTTTCATTATAATTTCATAAATGTCTTATATATTCATCAATGATATATTTACATCCAACCATGTGAGGATTTGATATAAAATTAAATGCATCGCTCTGTGGAGATTGTAGTCTGTATGAATAAATGAAAAGGTTTTCATTTTCCATTATATGGAAAAGCTAAATAAAAATGGTTATACTATCAGTAAAATATCATTACATTATATGTATGATACTCATATTGTTATATAAAAATTTTATATAATATTTGATGGATTCAGAAAAAGAAATAAACATAAAATAAATTGGTTAACACTTATACCTAATAGTTGGACATCAAAAATCAAATTGATTTTCAATACCTTGAAAAAGAGGATAATGGTAACCAAATTGGACTTTGGATATGGTAATTTATATTTATATAGGTATGTTATTATAATTATTTTGGGTAAAAACATTCATGAGTTTCATTTAAAAGGGAAGAATGAGTTCTTAGAGCACCCCCTATTGCCTGTAATTAAAACATAAATTATTCTTTTTACATAAATAAAGTTTATATATTATGTTTTGGAGTGTCTGGATAGAATTAAAAGTGTTTTTGGGATTTTATATAGGTGCATTGTTGGTGGATGGTTTAAGAAAATTACGAAACCCATTCAGGAAAACATGAATAGTGTGACAGGGGAAAAATGTACGGTTCATGGGAAAAACACAACATTTCTGAACTATTCATCTTCCTACTATAAACTATGTTCCGTGAAAAGTGGATTTTGTATTTTTGAGGGATTGTTTTCATCACGGTTTGTGCACAGTTTTTACACCAAGAGAGGGTTTTCTTTAAGGCATTGGATAGCACACAGTTTTCCTAATAATGTGACTCAACTATGTGTAGCTAGAAACTACCACTTTAAAAAGTGGTCCTCACTTTTCCATCCTTCTATCCCACCCAATTATCCTACTATGTGGAAATAACATATTATATTCCTTTACAAATTTCAAGGAGTATTCTTCCATTGATTTGGAGAAGATATAAAGGCTTTTTGTGGTGATTATAAGTTGATTCCTTATAGTGTGTGATTGTTGTTGATCATTCTTGATGCTTTTATTATATCTACATCAACCTAACTCTTGGTATCATGGATATACCATAGAGGTTGGTATATATTAGGCTATGGGTGAATAATATTAATATATTTATCCATGTTATTGATAGATTAGGATATCAAAGATGGGTCGGTGGATATTCAACCCAGTTTTGTGATATTTTTTGGGTCATTTAATGTTTTTTCCATAACATTAAATGTAGGTGTATTCATTATAAACTCCTCTATTTAGATAATTATGTCTTGATTTAAATTTATTTTGTTTTGGTATAAATTGATTTTGAAATTTTTTTACAAAACATGTTGGAATTTTTCGTTACTAATGGTTTTCTAGATTGTTTAATTTTGGAGAAAATAGTTTTATTAAAGGATTTTAAAATGTTGATTTTAAGATAGTTTCTTTGTTTGAATCAAGTAAAAAGGTTTTGTGAAATTTGTTTTTATAGAAATATTGTTTTATTGAAATTAAATGGAATTTAAATAGTTTTGGTTTAATTTTTTTGACTTCTCTTGTAGGAATAATGGTTTTGTGTGTTCATGCACATTTAGGCTGGATAATGGTCAAGAGTCTCCCCCATCATGAATGGGATAGATAACTGTCCAAGTTCTCCCCCATCAAATTCCATTTTGCTTAGATAATGGTAATAATTATCTCTTATCATTGTGGGGAGGGATAAGGTATAGGTATATACCCCACGTCCATGTTTCATTAATGGATTGTTGTTTGGATGTGTGTAATGGAATTGTTATACCAAAATGGAACTTATGAAATGGAATAAGAACATTGTTTACTTATTTCCTTGGAACATGATTTTTAAAACAAACTACTTTTGGGGGACTTGTTTATATTTATTTATAAACTATTTTTGGAAATATTTTTATATAAATTTTTTAATATAAATGTCGCTATATTTTCTATCACATTACTATTACTGTGAAAATAATTGGGGAAAAACTACTGAGTTATATAAATCACCTTTTCTTTGGAACATTTGTGGGTTTAAGAATTTCATCTACCAGGACATGGGAAAAGGTAATTTATCACATGTATTTAACACTACATCATGATAATTGGGATATATGTTGATGTTTGAGAATAAATATTGTGGAGTTGTGGAGTTTTATTTGTCTAATGTTTAATTGGTTTGGTAGTCTTCCACTATGGTAAATGGTTTTAGTATTATTTTGTTAAATGAAATTTTTGTTTCTTTTAATTGTTACCTTGAAACATATTGTTGTTTGATTTATTAAGGGTGGTTTGTTTAGTTGTCTTATTCATAAAGGTCAAATAACCCCCACCTATATTGAAGCTCATTATAATTAATTTACATCCATTGGTGCTTTGGAGATATCTCTTAAGGACATGTAACATAACACTTCCCTCTCAAGCCAATAATAAGTGGAGGGACGTTACAAATGAAATTATTTGTGTTCATTTCAAAAGCCTATTTTAGATAAGTGGTATCGTTTTGGTCCTTCCAAATATCTTTCTATAACAAGTGGTCATTCACTTGGTATAGGTTATCGGTATAAGAGTTGAACTCATTATTGTTTATTCCTTGAGATGGGATCACAAAAAGCATTATGATATTTTGTACATGAAATATTGAGGATAAAATGATGTAGCTAAAAATTTTATGATAAACATCTTGTAACTAGGGAGTTGGGTAATTGATTTTTTGTCTACACCTCTTGTATTTGGAATCTCATTATCCATGGTTTCGCGAGTGATATGAGTATGACATACATTTGAGGAATGAAATTCCTCTAGGATTTCATAACTCATTTTGAGTAATTAGATATTATTTATTAAAATGTGATTTTTTTAAAATGGTGAAATTATTTTCAAATGAAATAATTTTAAAATAGTTTGATTTTCAAAAGACAGAAGAATATTTTCAAAAATGGTTAAATGTGGAAACAAAATCATTTTAGAATGAAATTTTGTGATAATATAATTGATATAATATAAATTCTATGGTTTCAATTGCTAGAGAGTGAGACTTATGTAATTTTTTTCTGAATATTTTTTTTAAAGGTAATGCTTTGGTCAAAGGCCAAAGCATAATTTATTGATAAGAAAAAAAGGATTACAAAATGTGAAAGGAAGGGATTTTTTTACAATCTATATCAAAAAGATGAATGTAAAATTGGAAAAATATATCCTATAGGATCTTGCAGGCCAGTGGTGGGAACTTGAGGTACTGAATAAAGTGGATCATGTCCTTGGTTTTGAGGACTTTTTAGACTCTTTATAAAAAATATTACATCGTCACATGTTCATGATTTAGAGAAAAACAATCATTTTCATCCTGAATTAGAAAAACCACTATATCACAAGGTTTGCAGCAAAATTATGTAATTTAAGGTGTATTTCATTTTATGGTTCGTTATGGGAATCCTTGATGGAATTCATCATTAAATAAGGGCTGAGACAAGAGATTCATTAAAAGACATATGTTCTATGTATTATGGATTATACAGAGATAGTGAATGGGGAAATAGTGGCTGAATGGGTGGATCTGGAGATACCAGGGGAGGACATACATTGATACCCAAATGAACTATTGGGAACTCTAATTATAGTGCAAATAAAATGATAGAAAACTAATTCTAACTTGGTAGTGGGAATCATAATTATATAGAAGCATTAGTGAATATCCCTCTAAGACCAATGAAAAAAGAAGGATTTATCCATTGCAGTTTTCTCAACCATAAGAAGAGAGTGTTTACAAAACCAGAAGGAGAATTTCACAACTGAAACTAAATGCAGATTATTCAAAGCCATTATAATATTTATCCATGGCTAGGTGCTCGAGGCACATCTCATTTATCATAGGTGTCATATTTTTTGAAAATGAGAGGATAACAGAATCAATCTCACTAATAGAACAAATCTATCTTGTGTGATTCTATGATTAATATTACTCTATAGGTATGGAAATGTCAACATGGAAATAATGATAAAAGTGTTGCGAGAAATAAATTATATAGAGTATAGAAGATGATTTTGGATGATCAGGTTGGACCATCTATGTTGATATGTATGGTTATTTGGAATTATACCTTTATGGAAGTGATGTTTGAAATTGGTGCATTCCATTCTTTTATTTCTTCTCATAGTGTTGAGTTGTTGTATATAAAACATGAAATGATTAATTTTGGGATAAAACATCCAACTACTCTTGGTCATACGGACTGAAGAGCCTTTATGCATAATTACTGTTCTACAACTACTTGTAATGATTAGGTGAAATGATAATTCATAGTGATGTAGATGGATTTCTATGATTAAAAACTAGGTATGGATTGTTTGACAATGCTCAATGATTGCATCAACCATTATAGATAAATAGTTAGTTTTGCGACTGAGGATGGTGTTGAAGATCTATTTAGAGGTGAATGGAAAGTAAGACATGTGAACCTAGATTTTTGGCACCTGATGTTGAAATAATCTCACTCTATTTGGTATTTTTTTTCTTTAGTATCGATGGATGGGATAAAGAAGAATAGTTTTTTAGCACCCATGGATCAAATTTCAGAAGGTTTTCCCAAAAATTTATCTACGTTATAACTGGTAAAGGAAGTTAAGATTGGTATTTTACCAAGTACCTGTAATATCCCACTTCATTATTATAAAATTAAACCAAAATAATTAATGGAGTTGAATATGTAGTTTGAATAGATAGAAATAAAGGGTTTCATTCTACCTAGAATATCTTTATGGGCATCACTAGTCTTGTTAATGATGAAAGAATATGGAAATATATGTTTGTGTGTGGATTCTCATATGAATAACCATGTGATGATAAATAATAAGTATCAAATTCCATGCATTTATGATCTAGTTGATCAATTAAGGGGAGCACAATGGTTCTTGAAATTTTTATTGCGATTAAGATATCACCAATTGTGAGTTCAAAAGAAAGATATCATAAAGATAGCTTTGAAAGGAAGGTGTGGACATTATGAATATGTGGTAATGACTTTTGGCCATAATAATTCACCTAATGTATTTATATAATTGGGGAATACAATATTTTAGAAATATATGGAATCTTGTTTTTATGGTCTTTTTGGAGAACATATTTGTGTATTCAAGGATATGGGATGATCATGGGAAACACTTGAAGGAATTTTTGGAGTATTCGGAGAGAATAGGTTGAATTCCAAATTATCTACATATTATTTTTTGGATATAATAGTTATATATTCTTGTTTGTGTAATTTCTAAAATAGGTGTTTCAGTCGAACCATTGAAGTTAAAAGTTGTTATATATTAGAAAACTCCCAAGAGTGTCTTTGAGATATGATGTTTTCTTGGTTGTGTTGGTTATTAACAATTCTATGTTTGTGACGTCCCATGATTATCTTTAGATATTAAAACATTGATAAAAAAGAAAATTCCTTCCCAATATTCTGAGTAATGCCATCAATATTTTTGAGAGTTGATAGTTCATCGTACATCAACACCTATCATGATTTTACTAGAATCAGGACAATGGTACGAGGTGTTTTGTGATTCTTCAGGATCCTGGTTGGGGTGTTTTCTCTTGTAATGAGATCATTTTTTTCATATGGATCAAGCTAGATAAGGATTCATGAGAAAAACTACCCATCATACTATTTGAAGTTATTTTCATTCATCAATGATTTAAAGACTTTGCATAATTATCTCTTTGGTCATTATTTATTACGTTAACATATCATAATAGAATGATCCGAATAAAATTTGAATCTTAGTAAATGATTCTAAATTGAATATGTCAAACTGTATGACATTGACTTTTTCATATACCATGTAACGTAAATTCCGGGGCCAATACATTAAGTAGATAATCTTATAATCATTTGGAAAAATAATATTCATATGAGGGGAAGTTGATTTATGTATTAAATGATATGATTATGGAATTTGAAGAGTGAGGTGATTTTGTGGTTTTTTTAGTTGATGTGCTTCCATATTTGTTAAATATGGTAAGGCTGGAACAGACATCTGACATAGAATTTTTTGTAATGAATCCAAAACGCAATGGTGGGGAGACCATTGAGGTCTGGAGGATGGATGTGAGGTTAGTTTTTTGGTTTCAAGATTGTATGGTTATACCTATGGTTTTTTAGGAACAACATCTTCATGCTTACCACCAATCAAGTTAGGATTTCAATGCAGGAATACAAAATATAGATAAGTTTTTGAAGGAAGATCTTTGGTGGTTCAGTATAAAAAGGAATGTGGTTGAGTTTGTTTCCATATGATTAAGTTATCCGCACATTAAGAAAGAACATCACTGACTAGATGTTATTTTGTAGTTTCTACATATTACTGTGTAGATATGGGAGAGGATAGCTATGGATTTTTGTTATTGGTGTCCCATGAATGGATTAAGAAATTGATTTCATATGGGATATTGTTGATTAGATCACAAGGTTGTCCCATTTCATCCCTATTTTTGAAATTCATATGGTGAAGGATGTATCCAAAATCTATATCAGAGATGTGTTAAACAGACATGTGATACTAATATTTACTACTTTAGACATCGATCTAAGGTTTACATTGCATTTTTAGAAATCCATATAGAAATCACTTGGGAAATAGTTGACTATGAGTACAACATATCACCCTCATAATGACATCCAATCCCAAAGGAGGAAAAAAATTTATAAATATATGTTTTAGGATTGTTTAATGGATTTTGGTCCCTCATGGAAAAATCACATTCCATGAGTGGAGTTCTAATATAATAATAGTAATCTGGCCTCAATTCATATGTCTCTATTTAATGAATTCTATGAGAATTAATTTCATTATAGATTTTGTTTTGTAAAAACATGTGAGACTTCACTAGTTATGTCGGTCCATTTCCAATAAACAAAGAAGATGACTCAGTTTATTAGGAAATAGGCGGAGATTGAAAAGATTCATCATAAATCATATATGGATCATCTTAGATGCTCGTTGTCATTCAAGGTCAATGATCATGTGTTATTGTGTATTTTTCCAAGTATTGGACATTGATATTTTGTAAATCATGTCTATTTATCTCCTCAATACATTGGCCCATTTGAGATATTATAAAAGGTGATTGAGGTGGCATATCCTTTGACATTTCTAGCACGATTTAGTGTAATGCATAAGTGTTCCATTTATCTCAGTTGAAAAGGCATCATCTTGACCAATACCATGTGGTTATAAGCAATAACATTGATATAGTGTCATATTCATTTTTGGTACATATCTTTTGTGCTAATTTTAGATAGGAAAGAGAAAGTATTTCATGAAAAAAGAATAGGTTTAGTACAGGTTTTGAAAAAACATGGTATGATTTAAGAAGAAAATTATGAACACGAGAAGGAAATGGATGATAAATGGACGTAAATTTATCTCTATATTGTTTGTTTTTACTACACATAGATGAAATGTCAAATGGTGGTGAGAATTTGGAAGCCCCAATTTCAAATATGTGACTGATTAATTATTCTTTTTTATTTATATAATGTATAAGGGTATGGTTTGGCAGTGATTGGGGAACTTTTGGTGTGTGTTTTTGGATTTTATATAGATGAAAATTTGATTCATAGTTTAAGAAAACCAGGAATCACATTCAGGAAACAATGCACAATTAAATAGGGAAAAAAGCTAAGCTTTATGGGTGCTGCATGGTTTGTCCAAACTATGCAGATTCCTATTAAAAACGGTGTGCTTTGATAATGGACACTGGTCTTTTTGAGGTAGTGCCTTTAGCACAGTATGTGCATAGCTTGGAAACTGTGATAGATGATCGTTCAAGGGTTTTCCATTAGGTAGTCGTTGTCGTATGATTAGCACACAATTTACATAACTATTCGACTAAACCACAAATGAGATGAAACTGCCTCCTTAAAAATTGCACGTCACTCATTTTTTCCAACTAACCCAGTCATTGTTTTTTCTATATGGCCATATCATGGGATTTTTCTTTCCCTAAGGTTATAGAAGGATATCTCATTTACCCGGAAGTGATTTGAAGACACCCCTTAGTGACTATATGCATACTCCTCATGGTGAGAAATTATTCTGGATAGTTCATGTTGTTTTTTAGTTTTTCTTCATCCTCCCACTAAATTTCTATGATCTATTTCCAATGTGGGTATATATAAAGATGTGTATGCCAAATATTATCAGCTTTTTACTTGTTGTTAATACGATAGGATATTCATTGTGGGTTTTTGAATATTCAACCCATTTTAGTGATGTTTTCAGGTCATTTATTATTTTCTCTGAAACTCTCACTCTATGTGGATTCAATCTCTACTTCCCTATTTATAATATTAAGTCCTGGTTTAAAATTAATTTTTTTATTACAAATTGATTGTAAATATTTTGTTCAAATCATGGTGCAAAAATTATTTATTGATTGTTTTATAGATTGTTTAATTGTTGTGCAATGTGTTTTATTAAATGATTTTAAAATGTTTATTTTAAAATACTTTCTTGGTTTGAATCGAGTATAAATTTTTTGGGAATATGGTTTCAACAAAATATTGTATTATTTAGATAGTTTTTCCTTTAAAATCTTTTTGAATTCAAATGTTTTCTGAATAATTTTTTGGCATGGCTTTTTGGGTATAATGGTTGTGTGTGTTTGTATAAATTTCAGAAGGATAAGGGTGGGGAGTCTAATCCATCATGTATATGAATTATAGTGGTTAGTTCTCTCCCCCATCAAATATAATTATTCTCGTATAAGGGTATTAATTCACCCTCATCTTTATTGGGATAGAACAGGGACAGGGATTTTCCCATCATTGAGGTTTCATACATGGTTGGTTGTGTTAATGTGTGGAATGGAATGTTTATTACAAAATGTTCTTAAATGTTTTTTTATTCTTTACATATTACATGAAACTATTTTCATAAAAATATATTATTGGAAAATGTTAATATTTAGTTATAAACTATTTTTTAAATTGATATATATATATATTATTTTTTATAAATTATATTAACTTTTCTATCCTAGTGGCATTAGTATGTAATTAATTGGGGAAAACATACTCTGTTTTAGTAGTCACCCATGATTTGGAGCATTGGTGACTTTGCAGATGTCATCTACCAAGTCATGGGAGCATGAATAATATCATATGTTTTTACCACTAATTCATGATATTCAGGCTGTCTGGTTGAGTTCAAGCATAGAGCTTGTGGAGCTGTGGAGTTATAATTTTATTGAGTAATATTGGTTTTGCAGTCTCCCACTGAGTTACATGGTTTTAGAATTGTACTGATAAATGAAATGTTGATTTTTCTCTCATTTTCATCACACATAATGTTGTGGTTTGTTTATTTATGGATGGGTTTTTTGGTTATTTTAATCATAAAGATAAAATTTCCTCCACATATATTGAATCCATTCAACATTTATTTATAGCTCTTGGCATCTTGTGTATTTTAGTTAAGGATAAATAATGTCTCACCATCCTCTCAATCCACTGAGATGGTGTAGGATGGCACAATTCCTCTTCATAAAAATAATTGTATTTTCATAAATTTAAATCATTAAGGGTCCTAAATGTAATTTGAAAAACATGAAATGCAGAATACATGGACTATGGATGATATGTTAAATAATCCCACATCAACTTTAAAATTTTAATATCTTTTAACTTTATATGTATTTAGAATTAAAATCTAAACAGTAAATATATGTTAAAGTCATTTTCTTATTATTCACATATATTGAAATTAAAGGCCTTAGGATAAAAATGGAATTAGAATATAAATGAATTAAACATTAATAAAAAATTATATAGTCAAATAAATTGATATAAAAAATTATTCCTCAAAATATAACTCCTTATATTTTCAAATATAATTTACTGATATTTTTACTGATAATGCAAGAATAGAAATAATGTTTTATAAATGTTCAAGGTAATTATAACTTATATAAAAATAAAAAATAAATTAATATCAAAAGTATTTCTTATTATTAATCTATTTTTTCATCTATAATCCTTGATATGTAATTTTTGTCTATATCCATATCATGAAAACATAAAAACTAATGGACAGTGACATTTCATAATTACTCTAAACTAAAATGAATAATTTCATTATAATCAAAATAATATGGCACAATAATTATATATTAATTAAGATAAGATGGTTTTGGTTGAATTAAACTCATAAAATTAAATAAAGGAAATTTTCTTAGATATTTTGAACGTGTTTCCCATTGTATCATCCCCAATTAAATTTTTTTACCTTTTATTATTTAGATAATCTATTACCATTTTTAGTCTCCATTATGAATACATTAATTAAAACACATTACATAATTTTAATATTATGAGTCCAAATATTTAATACATTTTCTTATATTTTATTTTTATATTTTTCAAAAAAAACATTAATTTTTTTTACAAAATTCCATGAAATCTATTTTTATTAAAATAATAATTTTATTAATAAAAAAAATCAATGAACAAATAATATATAAAATTAATTGGTATATATTTAAATAAATTAGAAATATTTAACATTAAAAATAATTAACACAAAATTTAGTATTGAAATTACTTTGATTAAATGAAAATAAATGACAATTTCTTATCAATAATTATTTCTCATTGTTCACTCAAAAATAAAACATTAATTGAAAAAATACACAAAAATTTATTTAGTATTATTAGATAAAATTATTTGATAAATTGTTTCCATTTCATAAAATTAAATTTAAAAAATTAGTTGAGATTAATCATAATATCCTCATGAAAAATATAAATTATATTATTGAAGAAAATGTTTTATGTACTTATAAAATAAAATTATACTTATTACTTGTGTAGTGACAAAAATTTTTTGAATGTTAACATATTTTATATTATTCAAATAATCAATAAATTTCATTATAATTATTCATAAATAATTATTAATTTAAAAATCATTGAAGAAAACACATTGGTTGTGGGAATTTATTTTTTCTAAAAAAATTGTTTTATTTTTATATGGAGTTATCTATAATAGAGTTATATTTTCCATAGAATTAATAAATAAATTTTAATAATGTAAGTATTTTTACATGTATTTCATTTTTCAATAACTCTTGTTTTCTCCCTCGAATCTATTATCTTGGTTATAGTATTTATATTTGTATAATAAAAATTTAAGAATATATCAGAATTTTTTTTAACATTGAGATTTAATGTGGTACATGGAAACAAACATAATATTCTATCTAAATAGAATAATAATAGTGTTATATTGATAATGGTTAACATTTGTTTGTATGTATGTATATATATATATATATATCAACAGATTTATGGATTCATAATGCCCAAAATTTATTTCATTTCCACATTACAACAAATAAAATTTATTAATATGTATTTGGATATTGATTATGTAAAATTATTTTACAATAATTAACTGCGAATAATGATATATTTTATATACATTTTATTGAATTTAAAAATGGTAGGTCTAAAAATATAATATATAGTTCATTAATTAAATTAGGTTAATATATATAAATATATAATTGTAATTAGAAAACTAAATAAAATTTAAAATTGAATCTTACAATACAAAAATTAGATTGGTGGATGAAAAGATAAAACCATTTTTCATATTTATCACTTACTAGAAAAATAAAAATACATCACTGGATATATTTGAAAGATAATGAGAGTATAAAAAATCAATAGATTAATAATTAAGATAAATGAACATATAGGGGTCTATTTATTGTAAATCTTGGTTAATTGTTTAATAGGTCATGGTTTTCCCCTCAGAATATATTCAATAACAACTACATCTTTATAAATTAAAAAAAATTCAAACATTATATTTGATAAAATAACATTGTAATTTAATTTTAAAACTATTCATTAAATAACATATAGTCCTTTAAAAATTATAATCATATATTGGAAAATTTTATACATTAAGAGTTAGAAATTAATTTCATATAAATAAACCATTATTTACTTTTCAAAAAGTATCTATTATTGGATGTTCATTTTTTTCTATATAAATAAATTAACTAATAATTAATAATTTTATTTTTGAAAAATATATTTTTCATTATCGAAACATTTTTATGAATTTATACAATCATACAATAATAAAATGTATATGTGCATTATTTTTTTTTTAAATTCACCCCATAGTATTTCTCTTTTAAATTTTTCATAAAATATAACATTATCTACTATTAATGTTATGAATCTAGATGTTCTTTTTTTATTAAAATATATTTAAAAAAATGAAACTTTTATTTCAACACTAAAAAAATAATCTAACTGTTACAAACATTTCCCACAAAAGTGGTATTTCTATTCTAATGAAAATGTTCCTTTTTTAGTGACAACTTTATAAGAATAAATTGGTAATATAGTGTTCAAAAAAACTATATACCATGATATAAATTCTATTACTTTTAGTTTAATTTCATACAACACATTATAATGGTTTTAACCTCACAATTGTATTATTCCCTAGACTATTCTATTTTCATGGGGCTTGTGTATCATATTGTGTTGGTATTTGCATTTGGAAAAAATAGAATATAAATAAAGATATTATTCATAGTGTTAATTTATTTCCAATTTCCAATACTTCATTATGAATTATACTTAATTTATGTCATTGATTGAATAGATTTTTCTACAAACTAATAATTTTTTCATTGATAATCTTATAAAAATAGTTCATTATTTTTATTTATGAATTCTATGGTATAATATATTTTTTCTTTTATTATCCCAGAAAATAGTTATAACCTTGAAATTTTATTTACATATGAATCATTTAATATATAATTATACATTTTACACCTTTATTATAAAGTATACAAATTACCTATTTTAATAAGTGATTCCATAAAGAGAATTCTCCAGTCAATTAATAGAATTTTATTACAATATACCTATCTAGTTATGTATTTTTATTTTATGGGTTTTATATCCAAATCTATATAATATTTCTAACCCCATGGTGGTCATATAATGACTCTGTAAGAAATTCATAAGAAGTGATGCATGGAATGAGTCTTTTATATTGAATAGGATGTGTGAAATTGATAAATAATAAACTATCTGCAAAATTTTATCCAATATATCAAAAAGAATTTTAAATCTTGATATAATAATTTTTTATACTAATACACATTAACATATTCAATGATGTTTTCTTGGTTGCGTTGGTTATTAACAATTCTATGTTTGTGACGTCCCATGATTATCTTTAGATATTAAAACATTGATAAAAAAGAAAATTCCATCCCAATATTCTGAGTAATGCCATTAATATTTTTGAGAGTTGATAGTTCATCGTACATCAACACCTATCATGATTTTACTAGAATCAGGACAATGGTACGAGGTGTATTGTGATTCTTCAGGATCCTGGTTGGGGTGTTTTCTCTTGTAATGAGATCATTTTTTTCATATGGATCAAGCTAGATAAGGATTCATGAGAAAAACTACCCATCATACCATTTGAAGTTAGTTTCATTCATCAATGATTTAAAGACTTTGCATAATTATCTCTTTGGTCATTATTTATTAAGTTAACATATCATAATAGAATGATCAGAATAAAATTTGAATCTTAGTAAATGATTCTGAATTGAATATGTCAAACTGTATGACATTGACTTTTTCATATACCAGGTAACGGAAATTCCGGGGCCAATACATTAAGTAGATAATCTTATAATCATTTGGAAAAATAATATTCATATGAGGGGAAGTTGATTTATGTATTAAATGATATGCTTATGGAATTTGAAGAGTGAGGTGATTTTGTTGTTTTTTAGTTGATGTGCTTCCATATTTGTTAAATATGGTAAGGCTGGAACAGACATCTGACATAGAATTTTTTGTAATGAATCCAAAACGCAATGGTGGGGAGACCATTGAGGTCTGGAGGATGGATGTGAGGTTAGTTTTTTGGTTTCAAGATTGTATGGTTATACCTATGGTTTTTTAGGAACAACTTCTTCATGCTTACCACCAATCAAGTTAGGATTTTAATGCAGGAATACAAAATATAGATAATTTTTTGAAGGAAGATCTTTGGTGGTTCAGTATAAAAAGGAATGTGGTTGAGTTTGTTTCCATATGATTAAGTTATCCGCACATTAAGAAAGAACATCACTGACTAGATGTTATTTTGTAGTTTCTACCTATTACTGTGTAGATATGGGAGAGGATAGCTATGTATTTTTGTTATTGGTGTCCCATGAATGGATTAAGAAATTTATTTCATATGGGATATTGTTGATTAGATCACAAGGTTGTCCCATTTCATCCCTATTTTTGAAATTCATATGGTGAAGGATGTATCCAAAATCTATATCAGAGATGTGTTAAACAGACATGTGATACTAATATTTACTACTTTAGACATTGATCTAAGGTTTACATTGCATTTTTAGAAATCCATATAGAAATCACTTGGGAAATAGTTGACTATGAGTACAACATATCACCCTCATAATGACATCCAATCCCAAAGGAGGAAAATTTTTTATAAATATATGTTTTAGGATTGTTTAATGGATTTTGGTCCCTCATGGAAAAATCACATTCCATGAGTGGAGTTCTAATATAATAATAGTAATCTGGCCTCAATACATATGTCTCTATTTAATGAATTCTATGAGAATTCATTTCATTATAGATTTTGTTTTGTAAAAACATGTGAGACTTCACTAGTTATGCCGGTCCATTTCCAATAAACAAAGAATATGACTCAGTTTATTAGGAAATAGGTGGAGATTGAATAGATTCATCATAAATCATATATGGATCATCTTAGATGCTCGTTGTCATTCAAGGTCAATGATCATGTGTTATTGTGTATTTTTCCAAGTATTGGACATTGATATTTTGTAAATCATGTCTATTTATCTCCTCAATACATTGGCCCATTTGAGATATTATAAAAGGTGATTGAGGTGGCATATCCTTTGACATTTCTAGCACGATTTAGTGTAATGCATAATTGTTCCATTTATCTCAGTTGAAAAGGCATCATCTTGACCAATACCATGTGGTTATAAGCAATAACATTGATATAGTGTCATATCCATTTTTGGTACATATCTTTTGTGCTAATTTTAGATAGGAAAGAGAAAGTATTTCATGAAAAAAGAATAGGTTTAGTACAGGTTTTGAAAAAACATGGTATGATTTAAGAAGAAAATTACGAACACGAGAAGGAAATGGATGATAAATGGACGTAAATTTATCTCTATATTGTTTGTTTTTACTACACATAGATGAAATGTCAAATGGTGGTGAGAATTTGGAAGCCCTAATTTCAAATATGTGACTGATTAATTATTCTTTTTTATTTATATAATGTATAAGGGTATGGTTTGGCAGTGATTGGGGAACTTTTGGTGTGTGTTTTTGGATTTTATATAGATGAAATTTTGATTCATAGTTTCAGAAAACCAGGAATCACATTCAGGAAACAATGCACAATTAAATAGGGAAAAAAGCTAAGCTTTATGGGTGCTGCATGGTTTGTCCAAACTATGAAGATTCCTAGTAAAAACGATGTGCTTTGATAATGGACACTGGTCTTTTTGAGGTAGTGCCTTTAGCATAGTATGTGAATAGCTTGGAGACTGTGATAGATGATCGTTCAAGGGTTTTCCATTAGGTAGTGGTTGTCGTATGATTAGCACACAATTTACATAACTATTTGACTAAACCACAAATGAGATGAAACTGCCTCCTTAAAAATTGCACGTCACTCATTTTTTCCAACTAACCCAGTCATTGTTTTTTCTATATGGCCATATCATGGGATTTTTCTTTCCCTAAGGTTATAGAAGGATATCTCATTTACCCGGAAGTGATTTGAAGACACCCCTTAGTGATTATATGCATACTCCTCATGGTAAGAAATTATTCTGGATAGTTCATGTAGTTTTTTAGTTTTTCTTCATCCTCCCAATAAATTTCTATGATCTATTTCCAATGTGGGTATATATTAAGATGTGTATGCCAAATATTATCAGCTTTTTACTTGTTGTTAATACGATAGGATATTCATTGTGGGTTTTTGAAAATTCAACCCATTTTAGTGATGTTTTTCAGGTCATTTATTATTTTCTCTGAAACTCTCACTCTATGTGGATTCAATCTCTACTTCCCTATTTATAATATTAAGTCCTGGTTTAAAATTAATTTTTTTATTACAAATTGATTGTAAATATTTTGTTCAAATCATTGTGTAAAAAATATTTAGTGATTGTTTTATATAATGTTTAATTGTTGTGCAATGTGTTTTATTAAATGATTTTAAAATGTTTATTTTAAAATACTTTCTTGGTTTGATTCGAGTATAAATTTTTTGGGAATATGGTAATATTGTATTATTTAGATAGTTTTCCCTTTAAATATTTTTTGAATTCAAAAGTTTTCTGAATAATTTTTTGGCATGGCTTTTGGTCATAATGGTTGTGTGTGTTTGTATAAATTTCAGAAGGATAAGGGTGGGGAGTCTAATCCATCAGGTATATGAATTATAGTGGTTAGTTCTCTCCCCCATAAAATATAATTATTCTCGTATAAGGGTATTAATTCACCCTCATCATTATTGGGATAGAATAGGGACAGGGATTTTCCCATCATCGAGGTTTCATACATGGTTGGTTGTGTTAATGTGTGGAATGGAATGTTTATTACAAAATGTTCTTAAATTTTTTTTCTATTCTTTACATTTTACATGAATCTATTTTCATAAAAATATATTATTGGAAAATGTTAATCTTTAGTTATAAAATATTTTTTAAATTGATTTATATATATATTATTTTTTATAAATTATATTAACTTTTCTATCCTAGTGGAATTAGTATGTAATTAATTGGGGAAAACATACTCTGTTTTAGTAGTCACCCATGATTTGGAACATTGGTGACTTTGTAGATGTCATCTACCAAGTCATGGGAGCATGAATATTATCATATGTTTTTACCACTAATTCTTGATATTCAGGCTGTCTGGTGGAGTTCAAGCATAGAGCTTGTGGAGCTGTGGAGTTATAATTTTATTGAGTACTATTGGTTTTGCAGTCTTCCACTGAGTTACATAGTTTTAGAATTGTATTGATAAATGAAATGTTTATTTTTATCTCATTTTCATCACACATAATGTTGTGGTTTGTTTATTTATGGATGGGTTTGTTGGTTATTTTAATCATAAAGATAAAATTTCCTCCACATATATTGAATCCATTCAACATTTATTTATAGCTCTTGGCATCTTGTGTATTTTAGTTAAGGATAAATAATGTCTCACCATCCTCTCAATCCACTGAGATGGTGTAGGATGGCACAATTCCTCTTTATAAAAATAATTGTATTTTCATAAATTTAAATCATTAAGGGTCCTAAATGTAATTTGAAAAACTTGAAGTGCAGAATACATGGACTATGGATGATATGTTAAATAATCCCACATCAACTTTAAAATTTTAATATCTTTTAACTTTATATTTATTTATAATTAAAATCTAAACCGTAAATATATTTTAAAGTCATTTTCTTTATTATTCACATATTTTTAAATTAAAGGCCTTAGGATAAAAATGGAATTAGAATATAACTGAATTAAACGTTAATAAAAAATTATATAGTCAAATAAATTGATATAAAAAATTATTCCTCAAAATATAACTCCTTATATTTTCAAATATAATTTACTGATATTTTTACTGATAATGCAAGAATAGAAATAATGTTTTATAAATGTTCAAGGTAATTATAACTTATATAAAAATAAAAAACAAATTAATATCATAAGTATTTCTTATTATTAATCTATTTTTTCATCTATAATCCTTGATATGTAATTTTTGTCTATATCCTTATCATGAAAACATAAAAACTAATGGTCAGTGACATTTCATAATTACTCTAAACTTAAATGAATAATTTCATTATAATCAAAATAATATGGCACAATAATTATATATTAATTATGATAAGATGGTTTTGGTTGAATTAAACTCATAAAATTAAATGAAGGAAATTTTCTTAGATATTTTGAATGTGTTTCCCATTGTATCATCCCCAATTAAATTGTTTTACCTTTTATAATTTAGATAATCTATTACCATTTTTTGTCTCCATTATGAATACATTAATTAAAACACATTACATAATTTTAATATTATGAGTCCAAATATTTAATACATTTTCTTATATTTTATTTTTATATTTTTCAAAAAAACTTTAATTTTTTTTACAAAATACCATGAAATCTATTTTTATTAAAATAATAATTTTATTAATAAAAAAAATCAATGAACAAATAATATATAAAATTAATTGGTATATATTTAAAAAAATTAGAAATATTTAACATTAAAAATAATTAACACAAAATTTAGTATTGAAATTACTTTGATTAAATGTAAATAAATGACAATTTTTTGTCAATAATTATTTCTCATTGTTCACTCAAAAATAAAACATTAATTGAATAAATACCCAAAAATTTATTTAGTATTATTAGATAAAATTATTTGATAAATTTTTTCCATTTCATAAAATTAAATTTAAAAAATTAGTTGAGATTAATCATAATATCCTCATGAAAAATATAAATTATATTATTGAATAAAATGTTTTATGTACATATAAAATAAAATTATACTTATTACTTGTCTAGTGACAAACATTTTTTTGAATGTTAACATATTTTATATTATTCAAATAATCAATAAATTTAATTATAATTATTCATAAATAATTATTAATTTAAAAATCATTGATGAAAACACATTGCTTGTGGGAATTTATTTTTTCTAAAAAAAATGTTTTATTTTTATATGGAGTTATCTATAATAGAGTTATATTTTCCATAGAATTAATAAATAAATTTTAATAATGTAAGTATTTTTACATGTATTTCATTTTTCAATAACTCTTGTTTTCTCCCTTGAATCTATTATCTTTGTTATAGTATTTATATTTGTATAATAAAAATTTAAGAATATATCACAATTTGTTTTAACATTGAGATTTAATGTGGTACATGGAAACAAACATAATATTCTATCTAAATAGAATATTAATAGTGTTATACTGATAATGGTTAACATTTGTTTTCATGTATGTATATATATATATATCAACAGATTTATGGATTCATAATGCCCAAAATTTATTTCATTTCCACATTACAACAAATAAAATTTATTAATATGTATTTGGATATTGATTATGTAAAATTATTTTACAATAATTAACTGCGAATAATGATATATTTTATATTCATTTGATTGAATTTAAAAATGGTAGGTCTAAAAATATAATATATAGTTCATTAATTAAATTAGGTTAATATATATAAATATATAATTATAATTAGAAAACTAAATAAAATTTAAAATTGAATCTTACAATACAAAAATTAGATTGGTGGATGAAAAGATAAAACCATTTTTCATATTTATCACTTACTAGAAAAATAAAAATGCATCACTGGATATATTTGAAAGATAATGAGAGTATAAAAAATCAATAGATTAATAATTAAGATAAATGAACATATAGGGGTCTATTTATTGTAAATCTTGGTTAATTGTTTAATAAGTCATGGTTTTCCCCTCAGAATATATTCAATAACAACTACATCTTTATAAATTAAAATAAATTCAAACATTATATTTGATAAAATAACATTGTAATTTAATTTTAAAACTATTCATTAAATAACATATAGTCCTTTAAAAATTATAATCATATATTGGAAAATTTTATACATTAAGTGTTAGAAATTACTTTCTTATGAATAAACCATTATTTACTTTTCAAAAAGTATCTATTATTGGATGTTCATTTTTTTCTATATAAATAAATTAACTAATAATTAATAATTTTATTTTTGAAAAATATATTTTTCATTATCGAAACATTTTTATGAATTTATACAATCATACAATAATAAAATGTATATGTGCATTATTTTATTTAAAATTTACCCCATAGTATTTCTCTTTTAAATTTTTCATAAAATATAACATTATCTACTATTAATGTTATGAATCTAGATGTTCTTTTTTTTATTAAAATATATTTAAAAAAATGAAAATTTTATTTCAACACTAAAAAAATAATCTAACTGTTACAAACATTTCCCACAAAAGTGGTATTTCTATTCTAATGAAAATGTTCCTTTTTTAGTGACAACTTAATAAGAATAAATTGGTAATATAGTTTTCAAAAAAACTATATACCTTGATATAAATTCTATTGCTTTTAATTTAATTTCATACAACACATTATAATGGTTTTAACCTCACAATTGTATTATTCCCTAGACTATTCTATTTTCATGGGGCTTGTGTATCATATTGTGTTGGTATTTGCATTTGGAAAAAATAGAATATAAATAAAGATATTATTTATAGTGTTAATTTATTTCCAATTTCCAATACTTCATTATGAATTATACTTAATTTATGTCATTGATTGAATAGATTTTTCTACAAACTAATAATTTTTTCATTGATAATCTTATAAAAATAGTCCATTATTTTTATTTATGAATTCTATGGTATAATATATTTTTTCTTTTATTATCCCAGAAAATAGTTATAACCTTGAAATTTTATTTACATATGAATCATTTAATATATAATTATACATTTTCCACCTTTATTCTAAAATATAAAAATTACCTATTTTAATAAGTGATTCCATAAAGAGAATTCTCCAGTCAATTAATGGGATTTTATTACAATATACCTATCTAGTTATGTATTTTTATTTTATGGGTTTTATATCCAAATCTATATAATATTTCTAACCCCATGGTGGTTCATATAATGACTCTGTTAGAAATTCATAAGAAGTGATGCATGGAATGAGTCTTTTATATTGAATAGGATGTGTGAAATTGATAAATAATAAACTATCTGCAAAATTTTATCCAATATATCAAAAAGAATTTTAAATCTTGATATAATAATTTTTTATACTAATACACATTAACATATTCAATGATGTTTTCTTGGTTGCGTTGGTTATTAACAATTCTATGTTTGTGATGTCCCATGATTATCATTAGATATTAAAACATTGATAAAAAAGAAAATTCCATCCCAATATTCTGAGTAATGCCATTAATATTTTTGAGAGTTGATAGTTCATCGTACATCAACACCTATCATGATTTTACTAGAATCAGGACAATGGTACAAGGTGTATTGTGATTCTTCAGGGTCCTGGTTGGGGTGTTTTCTCTTGTAATGAGATCATTTTTTTTCATATGGATCAAGCTAGATAAGGATTCATGAGAAAAACTACCCATCATACCATTTGAAGTTAGTTTCATTCATCAATGATTTAAAGACTTTGCATAATTATCTCTTTGGTCATTATTTATTACGTTAACATATCATAATAGAATGATCAGAATAAAATTTGAATCTTAGTAAATGATTCTGAATTGAATATGTCAAACTGTATGACATTGACTTTTTCATATACCAGGTAACGGAAATTCCGGGGCCAATACATTAAGTAGATAATATTATAATCATTTGGAAAAATAATATTCATATGAGGGGAAGTTGATTTATGTATTAAATGATATGCTTATGGAATTTGAAGAGTGAGGTGATTTTGTGATTTTTTTAGATGATGTGCTTCCATATTTGTTAAATATGGTAAGGCTGGAACAGACATCTGACATAGAATTTTTTGTAATGAATCCAAAACGCAATGGTGGGGAGACCATTGAGGTCTGGAAGATGGATGTGAGGTTAGTTTTTTGGTTTCAAGATTGTATGGTTATACCTATGGTTTTTTAGGAACAACTTCTTCATGCTTACCACCAATCAAGTTAGGATTTTAATGCAGGAATACAAAATATAGAGAAGTTTTTGAAGGAAGATCTTTGGTGGTTCAGTATAAAAATGAATGTGGTTGAGTTTGTTTCCATATGATTAAGTTATCCGCACATTAAGAAAGAACATCACTGACTAGATGTTATTTGGTAGTTTCTACCTATTACTGTATAGATATGGGAGAGGATAGCTATGGATTTTTGTTATTGGTGTCCCATGAATGGATTAAGAAATTGATTTCATATGGGATATTGTTGATTAGATCACAAGGTTGTCCCATTTCATCCCTATTTTTGAAATTCATATGGTGAAGGATGTATCCAAAATCTATATCAGAGATGTGTTAAACAGATATGTGATACTAATATTTACTACTTTAGACATCGATCTAAGGTTTACATTGCATTTTTAGAAATCCATATAGAAATCACTTGGGAAATAGTTGACTATGAGTACAACATATCACCCTCATAATGACATCCAATCCCAAAGGAGGAAAAAAATTTATAAATATATGTTTTAGGATTCTTTAATGGATTTTGGTCCCTCATGGAAAAATCACATTCCATGAGTGGAGTTCTAATATAATAATAGTAATCTGGCCTCAATACATATGTCTCTATTTAATGAATTCTATGAGAATTCATTTCATTATAGATTTTGTTTTGTAAAAACATGTGAGACTTCACTAGTTATGCCGATCCATTTCCAATAAACAAAGAAGATGGCTCAGTTTATTAGGAAATAAGTGGAGATTGAAAAGATTCATCATAAATCATATATGGATCATCTTAGATGCTCGTTGTCATTCAAGGACAATGATCATGTGTTATTGTGTATTTTTCCAAGTATTAGACATTGATATTTTGTAAATAATGTGTATTTGTCTCCTCAATACATTGGCCCATTTGAGATATTATAAAAGGTGATTGAGGTGGCATATCCTTTGACATTTCTAGCATGATTTCGTGTAATGCATAAGTGTTCCATTTATCTCAGTTGAAAAGGCATCATCTTGACCAATACCATGTGGTTATAAGCAATAACATTGATATAGTGTAATATTCATTTTTGGTACATATCTTTTGTGCTAATTTTAGATAGGAAAGAGAAAGTATTTCATGAAAAAAGAATAGGTTTAGTACAGGTTTTGAAAAAACATGGTATGATTTAAGAAGAAAATTACGAACACGAGAAGGAAATGGATGATAAATGGACTTAAATCTATCTCTATATTGTTTGTTTTTACTACACATAGATGAAATGTCAAATGGTGGTGAGAATTTGGAAGCCCCTATTTCAAATATGTGACTGATTAATTATTCTTTTTTATTTATATAATGTATAAGGGTATGGTTTGGCAGTGATTAGGGAACTTTTGGTGTGTGTTTTTGGATTTTATATAGATGAAATTTTGATTCATAGTTTCAGAAAACCAGGAATCACATTCAGGAAACAATGCACAATTAAATAGGGAAAAAAGCTAAGCTTTATGGGTGCTGCATGGTTTGTCCAAACTATGCAGATTCCGAGTAAAAACGGTGTGCTTTGATAATGGACACTGGTCTTTTTGAGGTAGTGCCTTTAGCACAGTATGTGCATAGCTTGGAGACTGTGATAGATGATCGTTCAAGGGTTTTCCATTAGGTAGTGGTTGTCGTATGATTAGCACACAATTTACATAACTATTTGACTAAAACACAAATGAGATGAAACTGCCTCCTTAAAAATTGCACGTCACTCATTTTTTCCAACTAACCCAGTCATTGTTTTTTCTATATGGCCATATCATGTGATTTTTCTTTCCCTAAGGTTATAGAAGGATATCTCATTTACCCGCAAGTGATTTGAAGACACCCCTTAGTGATTATATGCATACTCTTCATGGTAAGAAATTATTCTGGATAGTTCATGTTGTTTTTTAGTTTTTCTTCATCCTCCCACTAAATTTCTATGATCTATTTCCAATGTGGGTATATATAAAGATGTGTATGCCAAATATTATCAGCTTTTTACTTGTTGTTAATACGATAGGATATTCATTGTGGGTTTTTGAAGATTCAACCCATTTTAGTGATGTTTTTCAGGTCATTTATTATTTTCTCTGAAACTCTCACTCTATGTGGATTCAATCTCTACATCCCTATTTATAATATTAAGTCCTGGTTTAAAATTAATTTTTTTATTACAAATTGATTGTAAATATTTTGTTCAAATCATTGCGTAAAAAACATATAGTGATTGTTTTATATATTGTTTAATTGTTGTGCAATGTTTTTTATTAAATGATTTTAAAATGTTTATTTTAAAATACTTTCTTGGTTTGATTCGAGTATAAATTTTTTGGGAATATGGTTTCAACAAAAAATTGTATTATTTAGATAGTTTTCCCTTTAAATGTTTTTTGAATTCAAAAGTTTTCTGAATAATCTTTTGGCATGGCTTTTGGGCATAATGGTTGTGTGTGTTTGTATAAATTTCAGAAGGATAAGGGTGGGGAGTCTAATCCATCAGGTATATGAATTATAGTGGTTAGTTCTCTCCCCCATCAAATATAATTATTCTCGTATAAGGGTATTAATTCACCCTCATCTTTATTGGGATAGAACAGGGACAGGGATTTTCCCATCATCGAGGTTTCATACATGGTTGGTTGTGTTAATGTGTGGAATGGAATGTTTATTACAAAATGTTCTTAAATTTTTTTTCTATTCTTTAAATTTTACATGAAACTATTTTCATAAAAATATATTATTGGAAAATGTTAATCTTTAGTTATAAAATATTTTTTAAATTTATTTGTATATATATATTATTTTTTATAAATTATATTAACTTTTCTATCCTAGTGGCATTAGTATGTAATTAATTGGGGAAAACATACTCTGTTTTAGTAGTCAACCATGATTTGGAACATTGGTGACTTTGTAGATGTCATCTACCAAGTCATGGGAGGATGAATATTATCATATGTTTTTACCACTAATTCTTGATATTCAGGCTGTCTGGTGGAGTTCAAGCATAGAGCTTGTGGAGCTGTGGAGTTATAATTTTATTGAGTACTATTGGTTTTGCAGTCTTCCACTGAGTTACATAGTTTTAGAATTGTATTGATAAATGAAATGTTGATTTTTCTCTCATTTTCATCACACATAATGTTGTGGTTTCTTTATTTATGGATGGGTTTGTTGGTTATTTTAATCATAAAGATAAAATTTCCTCCACATATATTGAATCCATTCAACATTTATTTATAGCTCTTGGCATCTTGTGTATTTTAGTTAAGGATAAATAATGTCTCACCATCCTCTCAATCCACTGAGATGGTGTAGGATGTCACAATTCCTCTTCATAAAAATAATTGTATTTTCATAAATTTAAATCATTAAGGGTCCTAAATGTAATTTGAAAAACTTGATGTGCAGAATACATGGACTATGGATGATATGTTAAATAATCCCACATCAACTTTAAAATTTTAATATCTTTTAACTTTATATTTATTTATAATTAAAATCTAAACCGTAAATATATTTTAAAGTCATTTTCTTTATTATTCACATATTTTTAAGTTAAAGGCCTTAGGATAAAAATGGAATTAGAATATAACTGAATTAAACATTAATAAAAAATTATATAGTCAAATAAATTGATATAAAAAATTATTCCTCAAAATATAACTCCTTATATTTTCAAATATAATTTACTGATATTTTTACTGATAATGCAAGAATAGAAATAATGTTTTATAAATGTTCAAGGTAATTATAACTTATATAAAAATAAAAAACAAATTAATATCATAAGTATTTCTTATTATTAATCTATTTTTTCATCTATAATCCTTGATATGTAATTTTTGTCTATATCCATATCATGAAAACATAAAAACTAATGGACAGTGACATTTGATAACTACTCAAACTTAAATGAATAATTTCATTATAATCAAAATAATATGGCACAATAATTATATATTAATTAAGATAAGATGGTTTTTGATGAATTAAACTCATAAAATTAAATAAAGGAAATTTTCTTAGATATTTTGAACGTGTTTCCCATTGTATCATCCCCAATTAAATTGTTTTACCTTTTATAATTTAGATAATCTATTACCATTTTTAGTCTCCATTATGAATACATTAATTAAAACACATTACATAATTTTAATATTATGAGTCCAAATATTTAATACATTTTCTTATATTTTATTTTTATATTTTTCAAAAAAACATTAATTTTTTTTACAAAATACCATGAAATCTATTTTTATTAAAATAATAATTTTATTAATAAAAAAATCAATGAACAAATAATATATAAAATTAATTGGTATATATTTAAAAAATTTAGAAATATTTAACATTAAAAATAATTAACACAAAATTTAGTATTGAAATTACTTTGATTAAATGTAAATAAATGACAATTTTTTGTCAATAATTATTTCTCATTGTTCACTCAAAAATAAAACATTAATTGAATAAATACCCAAAAATTTATTTAGTATTATTAGATAAAATTATTTGATAAATTGTTTCCATTTCATAAAATTAAATTTAAAAAATTAGTTGAGATTAATCATAATATCCTCATGAAAAATATAAATTATATTATTGAAGAAAATGTTTTACGTACTTATAAAATAAAATTATACTTATTACTTGTCTAGTGACAAACATTTTTTTGAATGTTAACATATTTTATATTATTCAAATAATCAATAAATTTCATTATAATTATTCATAAATAATTATTAATTTAAAAATCATTGATGAAAACACATTTCTTGTGGGAATTTATTTTTTCTAAAAAAATTGTTTTATTTTTATATGGAGTTATCTATAATAGAGTTATATTTTCCATAGAATTAATAAATAAATTTTAATAATGTAAGTATTTTTACATGTATTTCATTTTTCAATAACTCTTGTTTTCTCCCTTGAATCTATTATCTTGGTTATAATATTTATATTTGTATAATAAAAATTTAAGAATATATCACAATTTGTTTTAACATTGAGATTTAATGTGGTACATGGAAACAAACATAATATTCTATCTAAATAGAATATTAATAGTGTTATACTGATAATGGTTAACATTTGTTTGCATGTATGTATATATATATATATCAACAGATTTATGGATTCATAATGCCCAAAATTTATTTCATTTCCACATTACAACAAATAAAATTTATTAATATGTATTTGGATATTGATTATGTAAAATTATTTTACAATAATTAACTGCGAATAATGATATATTTTATATACATTTGATTGAATTTAAAAATGGTAGGTCTAAAAATATAATATATAGTTCATTAATTAAATTAGGTTAATATATATAAATATATAATTATAATTAGAAAACTAAATAAAATTTAAAATTGAATCTTACAAAACAAAAATTAGATTGGTGGATGAAAAGATAAAACCATTTTTCATATTTATCACTTACTAGAAAAATAAAAATGCATCACTGGATATATTTGAAAGATAATGAGAGTATAAAAAATCAATAGATTAATAATTAAGATAAATGAACATATAGGGGTCTATTTATTGTAAATCTTGGTTAATTGTTTAATAAGTAATGGTTTTGCCCTCAGAATATATTCAATAACAACTACATCTTTATAAATTAAAAAAATTCAAACATTATATTTGATAAAATAACATTGTAATTTAATTTTAAAACTATTCATTAAATAACATATAGTCCTTTAAAAATTATAATCATATATTGGAAAATTTTATACATGAGGTGTTAGAAATTACTTTCTTATGAATAAACCATTATTTATTTTTCAAAAAGTATCTATTATTGGATGTTCATTTTTTTCTATATAAATAAATTTACTAATAATTAATAATTTTATTTTTGAAAAATATATTTTTCATTATCGAAACATTTTTATGAATTTATACAATCATACAATAATAAAATGTATATGTGCATTATTTTATTTATAATTCACCCCATAGTATTTCTCTTTTAAAATTTTCATAAAATATAACATTATCTACTATTAATGTTATGAATCTAGATGTTCTTTTTTTTATTAAAATATATTTAAAAAAATGAAAATTTTATTTCAACACTAAAAAAATAATCTAACTGTTACAAACATTTCCCACAAAAGTGGTATTTCTATTCTAATGAAAATGTTCCTTTTTTAGTGACAACTTAATAAGAATAAATTGGTAATATAGTGTTCAAAAAAACTATATACCTTGATATAAATTCTATTGCTTTTAATTTAATTTCATACAACACATTATAATGGTTTTAACCTCACAATTGTATTATTCCCTAGACTATTCTATTTTCATGGGGCTTGTGTATCATATTGTGTTGGTATTTGCATTTGGAAAAAATAGAATATAAATAAAGATATTATTCATAGTGTTAATTTATTTCCAATTTCCAATACTTCATTATGAATTATACTTAATTTATGTCATTGATTGAATAGATTTTTCTACAAACTAATAATTTTTTCATTGATAATCTTATAAAAATAGTCCATTATTTTTATTTATGAATTCTATGGTATAATATATTTTTTCTTTTATTATCCCAGAAAATAGTTATAACCTTGAAATTTTATTTACATATGAATCATTTAATATATAATTATACATTTTCCACCTTTATTCTAAAATATACCAATTACCTATTTTAATAAGTGATTCCATAAAGAGAATTCTCCAGTCAATTAATAGAATTTTATTACAATATACCTATCTAGTTATGTATTTTTATTTTGTGGGTTTTATATCCAAATCTATACAATATTTCTAACCCCATGGTGGTTCATATAATGACTCTGTAAGAAATTCATAAGAAGTGATGCATGGAATGAGTCTTTTATATTGAATAGGATGTGTGAAATTGATAAATAATAAACTATCTGCAAAATTTTATCCAATATATCAAAAAGAATTTTAAATCTTGATATAATAATTTTTTATACTAATACACATTAACATATTCAATGATGTTTTCTTGGTTGCGTTGGTTATTAACAATTCTATGTTTGTGAAGTCCCATGATTATCTTTAGATATTAAAACATTGATAAAAAAGAAAATTCCATCCCAATATTCTCAGTAATGCCATTAATATTTTTGAGAGTTGATAGTTCATCGTACATCAACACCTATCATGATTTTACTAGAATCAGGACAATGGTACAAGGTGTATTGTGATTCTTCAGGATCCTGGTTGGGGTGTTTTCTCTTGTAATGAGATCATTTTTTTCATATGGATCAAGCTAGATAAGGATTCATGAGAAAAACTACCCATCATACCATTTGAAGTTAGTTTCATTCATCAATGATTTAAAGACTTTTCATAATTATATCTTTGGTCATTATTTATTACGTTAACATATCATAATAGAATTATCAGAATAAAATTTGAATCTTAGTAAATGATTCTGAATTGAATATGTCAAACTGTATGACATTGACTTTTTCATATACCAGGTAACGGAAATTCCGGGGCCAATACATTAAGTAGATAATCTTATAATAATTTGGAAATATAATATTCATATGAGGGGAAGTTGATTTATGTATTAAATGATATGCTTATGGAATTTTAAGAGTGAGGTGATTTTGTGGTTTTTTTAGTTGATGTGCTTCCATATTTGTTAAATATGGTAAGGCTGGAACAGACATCTGACATAGAATTTTTTGTAATGAATCCAAAACGCAATGGTGGGGAGACCATTGAGGTCTGGAGGATGGATGTGAGGTTAGTTTTTTGGTTTCAAGATTGTATGGTTATACCTATGGTTTTTTAGGAACAACTTCTTCATGCTTACCACCAATCAAGTTACGATTTTAATGCAGGAATACAAAATATAGAGAAGTTTTTGAAGGAAGATCTTTGGTGGTTCTGTATAAAAATGAATGTGGTTGAGTTTGTTTCCATATGATTAAGTTATCCGCACATTAAGAAAGAACATCACTGACTAGATGTTATTTTTTAGTTTCTACCTATTACTGTGTAGATATGGGAGAGGATAGCTATGGATTTTTGTTATTGGTGTCCCATGAATGGATTAATAAATTGATTTCATATGGGATATTGTTGATTAGATCACAAGGTTGTCCCATTTCATCCCTATTTTTGAAATTCATATGGTGAAGGATGTATCCAAAATCTATATCAGAGATGTGTTAAACAGATATGTGATACTAATATTTACTACTTTAGACATCGATCTATGGTTTACATATCATTTTTAGAAATCCATATAGAAATCACTTGGTAAATAGTTGACTATGAGTACAACATATCACCCTCATAATGACATCCAATCCCAAAGGAGGAAAAAAATTTATAAATATATGTTTTAGGATTCTTTAATGGATTTTGGTCCCTCATGGAAAAATCACATTCCATGAGTGGAGTTCTAATATAATAATAGTAATCTGGCCTCAATACATATGTCTCTATTTAATGAATTCTATGAGAATTCATTTCATTATAGATTTTGTTTTGTAAAAACATGTGAGACTTCACTAGTTATGCCGATCCATTTCCAATAAACAATGAAGATGACTCAGTTTATTAGGAAATAGGTGGATATTGAAAAGATTCATCATAAATCATATATGGATCATCTTAGATGCTCGTTGTCATTCAAGGTCAATGATCATGTGTTATTGTGTATTTTTCCAAGTATTAGACCTTGATATTTTGTAAATCATGTCCATTTATCTCCTCAATACATTGGCCCATTTGAGATATTATAAAAGGTGATTGAGGTGGCATATCCTTTGACATTTCTAGCACGATTTAGTGTAATGCATAAGTGTTCCATTTATCTCAGTTGAAAAGGCATCATCTTGACCAATACCATGTGGTTATAAGCAATAACATTGATATAGTGTCATATTCATTTTTGGTACATATCTTTTGTGCTAATTTTAGATGGGAAAGAGAAAGTATTTCATGAAAAAAGAATAGGTTTAGTACAGGTTTTGAAAAAACATGGTATGATTTAAGAAGAAAATTACGAACACGAGAAGGAAATGGATGATAAATGGACTTAAATCTATCTCTATATTGTTTGTTTTTACTACACATAGATGAAATGTCAAACGGTGGTGAGAATTTGGAAGCCCCTATTTCAAATATGTGACTGATTAATTATTCTTTTTTATTTATATAATGTATAAGGGTATGGTTTGGCAGTGATTGGGGAACTTTTGGTGTGTGTTTTTGGATTTTATATAGATGAAATTTTGATTCATAGTTTCAGAAAACCAGGAATCACATTCAGGAAACAATGCACAATTAAATAGGGAAAAAAGCTAAGCTTTATGGGTGCTGCATGGTTTGTCCAAACTATGCAGATTCCTAGTAAAAACGGTGTTCTTTGATAATGGACACTTGTCTTTTTGAGGTAGTGCCTTTAGCACAGTATGTGCATAGCTTGGAGACTGTGATAGATGATCGTTCAAGGGTTTTCCATTAGGTAGTGGTTGTCATATGATTAGCACACAATTTACATAACTATTTGACTAAAACACAAATGAGATGAAACTGCCTCCTTAAAAATTGCACGTCACTCATTTTTTCTCAACTAACCCAGTCATTGTTTTTTCTATATGGCCATATCATGGGATTTTTCTTTCCCTAAGGTTATAGAAGGATATCTCATTTACCAGCAAGTGATTTGAAGACACCCCTTAGTGATTATAGGCATACTCCTCATGGTAAGAAATTATTCTGGATAGTTCATGTTGTTTTTTAGTTTTTCTTCATCCTCCCACTAAATTTCTATGATCTATTTACAATGTGGGTATATATATAGATGTGTATGCCAAATATTATCAGCTTTTTACTTGTTGTTAATACGATAGGATATTCATTGTGGGTTTTTGAAGATTCAACCCATTTTAGTGATGTTTTTCAGGTCATTTATTATTTTCTCTGAAACTCTCACTCTATGTGGATTCAATCTCTACATCCCTATTTATAATATTAAGTCCTGGTTTAAAATTAATTTTTTTATTACAAATTGATTGTAAATATTTTGTTCAAATCATTGCGTAAAAAATATATAGTGATTGTTTTATATATTGTTTAATTGTTGTGCAATGTTTTTTATTAAATGATTTTAAAATGTTTATTTTAAAATACTTTCTTGGTTTGATTCGAGTATAAATTTTTTGGGAATATGGTTTCAACAAAATATTGTATTATTTAGATAGTTTTCCCTTTAAATGTTTTTTGAATTCATAAGTTTTCTGAATAATTTTTTGGCATGGCTTTTGGGCATAATGGTTGTGTGTGTTTGTATAAATTTCAGAAGGATAAGGGTGGGGAGTCTAATCCATCAGGTATATGAATTATAGTGGTTAGTTTTCTCCCCCATCAAATATAATTATTCTTGTATAAGGGTATTAATTCACCCTCATCTTTATTGGGATAGAACAGGGATAGGGATTTTCCCATCATCGAGGTTTCATACATGGTTGGTTGTGTTAATGTGTGGAATGGAATGTTTATTACAAAATGTTCTTAAATTTTTTTTCTATTCTTTACATTTTACATGAAACTATTTTCATAAAAATATATTATTGGAAAATGTTAATCTTTAGTTATAAAATATTTTTTAAATTGATTTATATATATATTATTTTTTATAAATTATATTAACTTTTCTATCCTAGTGGCATTAGTATGTAATTAATTGGGGAAAACATACTCTGTTTTAGTAGTCACCCATGATTTGGAACATTGGTGACTTTGTAGATGTCATCTACCAAGTCATGGGAGCATGAATATTATCATATGTTTTTACCACTAATTCTTGATATTCAGGCTGTCTGGTGGAGTTCAAGCATAGAGCTTGTGGAGATGTGGAGTTATAATTTTATTGAGTACTATTGGTTTTGCAGTCTTCCACTGAGTTACATAGTTTTAGAATTGTATTGATAAATAAAATGTTGATTTTTCTCTCATTTTCATCACACATAATGTTGTGGTTTGTTTATTTATGGATGGGTTTGTTGGTTATTTTAATCATAAAGATAAAATTTCCTCCACATATATTGAATCCATTCAACATTTATTTATAGCTCTTGGCATCTTGTGTATTTTAGTTAAGGATAAATAATGTCTCACCATCCTCTCAATCCACTGACATGGTGTAGGATGGCACAATTCCTCTTCATAAAAATAATTGTATTTTCATAAATTTAAATCATTAAGGGTCCTAAATGTAATTTGAAAAACTTGAAGTGCAGAATACATAGACTATGGATGATATGTTAAATAATCCCACATCAACTTTAAAATTTTAATATCTTTTAACTTTATATTTATTTATAATTAAAATCTAAACCGTAAATATATTTTAAAGTCATTTTCTTTATTATTCACATATTTTTAAATTAAAGGCCTTAGGATAAAAATGGAATTAGAATATAACTGAATTAGACATTAATAAAAAATTATATAGTCAAATAAAATGATATAAAAAATTATTCCTCAAAATATAACTCCTTATATTTTCAAATATAATTTACTGATATTTTTACTGATAATGCAAGAATAGAAATAATGTTTTATAAATGTTCAAGGTAATTATAACATATATAAAAATAAAAAACAAATTAATATCATAAGTATTTCTTACTATTAATCTATTTTTTCATCTATAATCCTTGATATGTAATTTTTGTCTATATCCATATCATGAAAACATAAAAACTAATGGACAGTGACATTTCATAATTACTCTAAACTTAAATGAATAATTTCATTATAATCAAAATAATATGGCACAATAATTATATATTAATTAAGATAAGATGGTTTTGGTTGAATTAAACTCATAAAATTAAATAAAGGAAATTTTGTTAGATATTTTGAACGTGTTTCCCATTGTATCATCCCCAATTAAATTGTTTTACCTTTTATAATTTAGATAATCTATTACCATTTTTAGTCTCCATTATGAATACATTAATTAAAACACATTACATAAATTTAATATTATGAGTCCAAATATTTAATACATTTTCTTATATTTTATTTTTATATTTTTCAAAAAAACATTAATTTTTTTTTACAAAATACCATGAAATCTATTTTTATTAAAATAATAATTTTATTAATAAAAAAATCAATGAAAAAATAATATATAAAATTAATTGGTATATATTTAAAAAAATTAGAAATATTTAACATTAAAAATAATTAACAAAAAATTTAGTATTGAAATTACTTTGATTAAATGTAAATAAATGACAATTTTTTGTCAATAATTATTTCTCATTGTTCACTCAAAAATAAAACATTAATTGAATAAATACCCAAAAATTTATTTAGTATTATTAGATAAAATTATTTGATAAATTTTTTCCATTTCATAAAATTAAATTTAAAAAATTAGTTGAGATTAATCATAATATCCTCATGAAAAATATAAATTATATTATTGAAGAAAATGTTTTATGTACTTATAAAATAAAATTATACTTATTACTTGTCTAGTGACAAACATTTTTTTGAATGTTAACATATTTTATATTATTCAAATAATCAATAAATTTCATTATAATTATTCATAAATAATTATTAATTTAAAAATCATTGATGAAAACACATTTCTTGTGGGAATTTATTTTTTCTAAAAAAATTGTTTTATTTTTATATGGAGTTATCTATAATAGAGTTATATTTTCCATAGAATTAATAAATAAATTTTAATAATGTAAGTATTTTTACATGTATTTCATTTTTCAATAACTCTTGTTTTCTCCCTTGAATCTATTATCTTGGTTATAGTATTTATATTTGTATAATAAAAATTTAAGAATATATCACAATTTGTTTTAACATTGAGATTTATGTGGTACATGGAAACAAACATAATATTCTATCTAAATAGAATATTAATAGTGTTATACTGATAATGGTTAACATTTGTTTGCATGTATGTATATATATATATATATCAACAGATTTATGGATTCATAATGCCCAAAATTTATTTCATTTCCACATTACAACAAATAAAATTTATTAATATGTATTTGGATATTGATTATGTAAAATTATTTTACAATAATTAACTGCGAATAATGATATATTTTATATACATTTGATTGAATTTAAAAATGGTAGGTCTAAAAATATAATATATAGTTCATTAATTAAATTAGGTTAATATATATAAATATATAATTATAATTAGAAAACTAAATAAAATTTAAAATTGAATCTTACAATACAAAAATTAGATTGGTGGATGAAAAGATAAAACCATTTTTCATATTTATCACTTACTAGAAAAATAAAAATGCATCACTGGATATATTTGAAAGATAATGAGAGTATAAAAAATCAATAGATTAATAATTAAGATAAATGAACATATAGGGGTCTATTTATTGTAAATCTTGGTTAATTGTTTAATAAGTCATGGTTTTCCCCTCAGAATATATTCAATAACAACTACATCTTTATAAATTAAAAAAAATTCAAACATTATATTTGATAAAATAACATTGTAATTTAATTTTAAAACTATTCATTAAATAACATATAGTACTTTAAAAATTATAATCATATATTGGAAAATTTTATACATTAAGTGTTAGAAATTACTTTCTTATGAATAAACCATTATTTACTTTTCAAAAAGTATCTATTATTGGATGTTCATTTTTTTCTATATAAATAAATTAACTAATAATTAATAATTTTATTTTTGAAAAATATATTTTTCATTATCGAAACATTTTTATGAATTTATACAATCATACAATAATACAATGTATATGTGCATTATTTTATTTAAAATTCACCCCATAGTATTTCTCTTTTAAATTTTTCATAAAATATAACATTATCTACTATTAATGTTATGAATCTAGATGTTCTTCTTTTTATTAAAATATATTTAAAAAAATGAAAATTTTATTTCAACACTAAAAAAATAATCTAACTATTACAAACATTTCCCACAAAAGTGGTATTTCTATTCTAATGAAAATGTTCATTTTTTAGTGACAACTTAATAAGAATAAATTGGTAATATAGTGTTCAAAAAAACTAAATACCTTGATATAAATTCTATTGCTTTTAATTTAATTTCACACAACACATTATAATGGTTTTAACCTCACAATTGTATTATTCCCAAGACTATTCTATTTTCATGGGGCTTGTGTATCATATTGTGTTGGTATTTGCATTTGGAAAAAATAGAATATAAATAAAGATATTATTCATAGTGTTAATTTATTTCCAATTTCCAATACTTCATTATGAATTATACTTAATTTATGTCATTGATTGAATAGATTTTTCTACAAACTAATAATTTTTTCATTGATAATCTTATAAAAATAGTCCATTATTTTTATTTATGAATTCTATGGTATAATATATTTTTTCTTTTATTATCCCAGAAAATAGTTATAACCTTGAAATTTTATTTACATATGAATCATTTAATATATAATTATACATTTTCCACCTTTATTCTAAAATATACAAATTACCTATTTTAATAAGTGATTCCATAAAGAGAATTCTCCAGTCAATTAATAGAATTTTATTACAATATACCTATCTAGTTATGTATTTTTATTTTATGGGTTTTATATCCAAATCTATATAATATTTCTAACCCCATGGTGGTTCATATAATGACTCTGTAAGAAATTCATAAGAAGTGATGCATGGAATGAGTCTTTTATATTGAATAGGATGTGTGAAATTGATAAATAATAAACTATCTGCAAAATTTTATCCAATATATCAAAAAGAATTTTAAATCTTGATACAATAATTTTTTATACTAATACACATTAACATATTCAATGATGTTTTCTTGGTTGCGTTGGTTATTAACAATTCTATGTTTGTGACGTCCCATGATTATCTTTAGATATTAAAACATTGATAAAAAAGAAAATTCCATCCCAATATTCTGAGTAATGCCATTAATATTTTTGAGAGTTGATAGTTCATCGTACATCAACACCTATCATGATTTTACTAGAATCAGGACAATGGTACAAGGTGTATTGTGATTCTTCAGGATCCTGGTTGGGGTGTTTTCTCTTGTAATGAGATCATTTTTTTCATATGGATCAAGCTAGATAAGGATTCATGAGAAAAACTACCCATCATACCATTTGAAGTTAGTTTCATTCATCAATGATTTAAAGTCTTTGCATAATTATCTCTTTGGTCATTATTTATTACGTTAACATATCATAATAGAATGATCAGGATAAAATTTGAATCTTAGTAAATGATTCTGAATTGAATATGTCAAACTGTATGACATTGACTTTTTCATATACCAGGTAACGGAAATTCCGGGGCCAATACATTAAGTAGATAATCTTATAATGATTTGGAAAAATAATATTCATATGAGGGGAAGTTGATTTATGTATTAAATGATATGCTTATGGAATTTGAAGAGTGAGGTGATTTTGTGGTTTTTTTAGTTGATGTGCTTCCATATTTGTTAAATATGGTAAGGCTGGAACAGACATCTGACATAGAATTTTTTATAATGAATCCAAAATGCAATGGTGGGGAGACCATTGAGGTCTGGAGGATGGATGTGAGGTTAGTTTTTTGGTTTCAAGATTGTATGGTTACACCTATGGTTTTTTAGGAACAACTTCTTCATGCTTACCACCAATAAAGTTAGGATTTTAATGCAGGAATACAAAATATAGAGAAGTTTTTGAAGGAAGATCTTTGGTGGTTCAGTATAAAAATGAATGTGGTTGAGTTTGTTTCCATATGATTAAGTTATCCGCACATTAAGAAAGAACATCACTGACTAGATGTTATTTTGTAGTTTCTACCTATTACTGTGTAGATATGGGAGAGGATAGCTATGGATTTTTGTTATTGGTGTCCCATGAATGGATTAAGAAATTGATTTCATATGGGATATTGTTGATTAGATCACAAGGTTTTCCCATTTCATCCCTATTTTTGAAATTCATATGGTGAAGGATGTATCCAAAATCTATATCAGAGATGTGTTAAACAAATATGTGATACTAATATTTACTACTTTAGACATCGATCTAAGGTTTACATTGCATTTTTAGAAATCCATATAGAAATCACTTGGGAAATAGTTGACTATGAGTACAACATATCACCCTCACAATGACATCCAATCCCAAAGGAGGAAAAAAATTTATAAATATATGTTTTAGGATTCTTTAATGGATTTTGTTCCCTGATGGAAAAATCACATTCCATGAGTGGAGTTCTAATATAATAATAGTAATCTGGCCTCAATACATATGTCTCTATTTAATGAATTCTATGAGAATTCATTTTATTATAGATTTTGTTTTGTAAAAACATGTGAGACTTCACTAATTATGCCAATCCATTTCCAATAAACAAAGAAGATGACTCAGTTTATTAGGAAATAGGTGGAGATTGAAAAGATTCATCATAAATCATATATGGATCATCTTAGATGCTCGTTGTCATTCAAGGTCAATGATCATGTGTTATTGTGTATTTTTCCAACTATTAGAAATTGATATTTTGTAAATCATGTCTATTTATCTCCTCAATACATTGGCCCATTTGAGATATTATAAAAGGTGATTGAGGTGGCATATCCTTTGACATTTCTAGCACGATTTAGTGTAATGCATAAGTGTTCCATTTATCTCAGTTGAAAAGGCATCATCTTGACCAATACCATGTGGTTATAAGCAATAACATTGATATAGTGTCATATTCATTTTTGGTACATATATTTTGTGCTAATTTTAGATAGGAAAGAGAATGTATTTCATGAAAAAAGAATAGGTTTAGTACATGTTTTGAAAAAACATGGTATGATTTAAAAAGAAAATTACGAACATGAGAAGGAAATGGATGATAAATGGACTTAAATCTATCTCTATATTGTTTGTTTTTACTACACATAGATGAAATGTCAAATGGTGGTGAGAATTTGGAAGCCCCTATTTCAAATATGTGACTGATTAATTATTCTTTTTTATTTATATAATGTATAAGGGTATGGTTTGGCAGTGATTGGGGAACTTTTGGTGTGTGTTTTTGGATTTTATATAGATGAAATTTTGATTCATAGTTTCAGAAAACCAGGAATCACATTTAGGAAACAATGTACAATTAAAAAGGGAAAAAAGCTAAGCTTTATGGGTGCTTCATGGATTGTCCAAACTATGCAGATTCCTAGTAAAAACGGTGTGCTTTGATAATGGACACTGGTCTTTTTGAGGTAGTGCCTTTACCACAGTATGTGCATAGCTTGGAGACTTTGATAGATGATCATTCAAGGGTTTTCCATTAGGTAGTGGTTGTCATATGATTAGCACACAATTTACATAACTATTTGACTAAAACACAAATGAGATGAAACTGCCTCCTTAAAAATTGCACGTCACTCATTTTTTCCAACTAACCCAGTCATTGTTTTTTCTATATGGCCATATCATGGGATTTTTCTTTCCCTAAGGTTATAGAAGGATATCTCATTTACCCGCAAGTGATTTGAAGACACCCCTTAGTGATTATATGCATACTCCTCATGGTAAGAAATTATTCTGGATAGTTCATGTTGTTTTTTATTTTTTCTTCATCCTCCCACTAAATTTCTATGATCTATTTCCAATGTGGGTATATATAAAGATGTGTATGCCAAATATTATCAGCTTTTTACTTGTTGTTAATACGATAGGATATTCATTGTGGGTTTTTGAAGATTCAACCCATTTTAGTGATGTTTTTCAGGTCATTTATTATTTTCTCTGAAACTCTCACTCTATGTGGATTCAATCTCTACATCCCTATTTATAATATTAAGTCCTGGTTTAAAATTAATTTTTTTATTACAAATTGATTGTAAATATTTTGTTCAAATCATTGCGTAAAAAATATATAGTGATTGTTTTATATATTGTTTAATTGTTGTGCAATGTTTTTTATTAAATGATTTTAAAATGTTTATTTTAAAATACTTTCTTGGTTTGATTCGAGTATAAATTTTTTGGGAATATGGTTTCAACAAAATATTGTATTATTTAGATAGTTTTTCCTTTAAATGTTTTTTGAATTCAAAAGTTTTCTGAATAATTTTTTGGCATGGCTTTTGGGCATAATGGTTGTGTGTGTTTGTATAAATTTCAGAACGATAAGGGTGGGGAGTCTAATCCATCAGGTATATGAATTATAGTGGTTAGTTCTCTCCCCCATCAAATATAATTATTCTCGTATAAGGGTATTAATTCACCTTCATCTTTATTGGGATAGAACAGGGACAGTGATTTTCCCATCATCGAGGTTTCATACATGGTTGGTTGTGTTAATGTGTGGAATGGAATGTTTATTACAAAATGTTCTTAAATTTTTTTCTATTCTTTACATTTTACATGAAACTATTTTCATAAAAATATATTATTGGAAAATGATAATATTTAGTTATAAACTATTTTTTAAATTGATTTATATATATATTATTTTTTATAAATTATATTAACTTTTCTATCCTAGTGGCATTAGTATGTAATTAATTGGGGAAAACATACTCTGTTTTAGTAGTCACCCATGATTTGGAACACTGGTGACTTTGCAGATGTCATTTACCAAGTCATGGGAGCATGAATAATATCAAATGTTTTTACCACTAATTCTTGATATTCAGGCTGTCTGGTGGAGTTCAAGCATAGAGCTTGTGGAGCTGTGGAGTTATAATTTTATTGAGTACTATTGGTTTTGCAGTCTTCCACTGAGTTACATAGTTTTAGAATTGTATTGATAAATGAAATGTTGATTTTTCTCTCATTTTCATCACACATAATGTTGTGGTTTGTTTATTTATGGATGGGTTTTTTGGTTATTTTAATCATAAAGATAAAATTTCCTCCACATATATTGAATCCATTCATCATTTATTTATAGCTCTTGGCATCTTGTGTATTTTAGTTAAGGATAAATAATGTCTCACCATCCTCTCAATCCACTGAGATGGTGTAGGATGGCACAATTCCTCTTCATAAAAATAATTGTATTTTCATAAATTTAAATCATTAAGGGTCCTAAATGTAATTTGAAAAACTTGAAGTGCAGAATACATGGACTATGGATGATATGTTAAATAATCCCACATCAACTTTAAAATTTTAATATCTTTTGACTTTATATTTATTTATAATTAAAATCTAAACCGTAAATATATTTTAAAGTCATTTTCTTTATTATTCACATATTTTGAAATTAAAGGCCTTAGGATAAAAATGGAATTAGAATATAACTGAATTAAACATTAATAAAAAATTATATAGTCAAATAAATTGATATAAAAAATTATTCCTCAAAATATAACTCCTTATATTTTCAAATATAATTTACTAATATTTTTACTGATAATGCAAGAATAGAAATAATGTTTTATAAATGTTCAAGGTAATTATAACTTATATAAAAATAAAAAACAAATTAATATCATAAGTATTTCTTATTATTAATCTATTTTTTCATCTATAATCCTTGATATGTAATTTTTGTCTATATCCATATCATGAAAACATAAAAACTAATGGACAGTGACATTTCATAATTACTCTAAACTTAAATGAATAATTTCATTATAATCAAAATAATATGGCACAATAATTATATATTAATTAAGATAAGATGGTTTTGGTTGAATTAAACTCATAAAATTAAATAATGGAAATTTTCTTAGATATTTTGAACGTGTTTCCCATTGTATCATCCCCAATTAAATTGTTTTACCTTTTATAATTTAGATAATCTATTACCATTTTTAGTATCCATTATGAATACATTAATTAAAACACATTACATAATTTTAATATTATGAGTCCAAATATTTAATACATTTTCTTATATTTTATTTTTATATTTTTCAAAAAAACATTAATTTTTTTTACAAAATACCATGAAATATATTTTTATTAAAATAATAATTTTATTAATAAAAAAATCAATGAACAAATAATATATAAAATTAATTGGTATATATTTTAAAAAATTAGAAATATTTAACATTAAAAATAATTAACACAAAATTTAGTATTGAAATTACTTTGATTAAATGTAAATAAATGACAATTTTTTATCAATAATTATTTCTCATTGTTCACTCAAAAATAAAACATTAATTGAATAAATACCCAAAAATTTATTTAGTATTATTAGATAAAATTATTTGATAAATTTTTTCCATTTCATAAAATTAAATTTAAAAAATTAGTTGAGATTAATCATAATATCCTCATGAAAAATATAAATTATATTATTGAAGAAAATGTTTTATGTACTTATAAAATAAAATTATACTTATTACTTGTCTAGTGAAAAACATTTTTTCAATGTTAACATATTTTATATTATTCAAATAATCAATAAATTTCATTATAATTATTCATAAATAATTATTAATTTAAAAATCATTGATGAAAACACATTGCTTGTGGGAATTTTTTTTTTATAAAAAAATTGTTTTACTTTTATATGGAGTTATCTATAATAGAGTTATATTTTCCATAGAATTAATAAATAAATTTTAATAATCTAAGTATTTTGACATGTATTTCATTTTTCAATAACTCTTGTTTTCTCCCTCGAATCTATTATCTTGGTTATAGTATTTATATTTGTATAATAAAAATTTAAGAATATATCACAATTTGTTTTAACATTGAGATTTAATGTGGTACATGGAAACAAACATAATATTCTATCTAAATAGAATATTAATAGTGTTATACTGATAATGGATAACATTTGTTTGTATGTATATATATATATATATATCAATAGATTTATGGATTCATAATTCCAAAAATTTATTTCATTTCCACATTACAACAAATAAAATTTATTAATATGTATTTGGATATTGATTATGTAAAATTATTTTACAATAATTAACTACGAATAATGATATATTTTATATACATTTGATTGAATTAAAAAATGGTAGGTCTAAAATATAATATATAGTTCATTAATTAAATTAGGTTAATATATATAAATATATAATTATAATCAGAAAACTAAATAAAATTTAAAATTGAATCTTACAATACAAAAATTATATTGGTGGATGAAAAGATAAAACCATTTTTCATATTTATCACTTACTAGAAAAATAAAAATACATCACTGGATATATTTGAACGATAATGAGAGTATAAAAAATCAATAGATTAATAATTAAGATAAATGAACATATAGGGGTCTATTTATTGTAAATCCTGGTTAATTGTTTAATAAGTCATGGTTTTCCCCTCAGAATATATTCAATAACAACTACATCTTTATAAATTAAAAAAAATTCAAACATTATATTTGATAAAATAACATTGTAATTTAATTTTAAAACTATTCATTAAATAACATATAGTCCTTTAAAAATTATAATCATATATTGGAAAATTTTATACATTAAGAGTTAGAAATTACTTTCTTATGAATAAACCATTATTTACTTTTCAAAAAGTATCTATTATTGGATGTTCATTTTTTTCTATATAAATAAATTAACTAATAATTAAAAATTTTATTTTTGAAAAATATATTTTTCATTATCGAAACATTTTTATGAATTTATACAATCATACAATAATAAAATGTATATTCGCATTATTTTTTTTTAAAATTCACCCCCTAGTATTTCTCTTTTAAAATTTTCATAAAATATAACATTATCTACTATTAATGTTATGAATCTAGATGTTCTTTTTTTTATTAAAATATATTTAAAAAAATGAAAATTTTATTTCAACAATAAAAAAATAATCTAACTGTTACAAACATTTCCCACAAAAGTGGTATTTCTATTCTAATGAAAATGTTCCTTTTTTAGTGACAACTTTATAAGAAAAAATTGGTATTATAGTGTTCAAAAAAACTATATAACTTGATATAAATTCTATTACTTTTAATTTAATTTCATACAACACATTATAATGGTTTTAACCTCCCAATTGTATTATTCCCTAGACTATTCTATTTTCATGGGGATTGTGTATCATATTGTGTTGGTATTTTCATTTGGAAAAAATAGAATATAAATAAAGATATTATTCATAGTGTTAATTTATTTCCAATTTCCAATACTTCATTATGAATTATAATTAATTTATGTCATTGATTGAATAGATTTTTCTACAAACTAATAATTTTTTCATTGATAATCTTATAAAAAATAGTTCATAATTTTTATTTATGAATTCTATGGTATAATATATTTTTTCTTTTATTATCCCAGAAAATAGTTATAAACTTGAAATTTTATTTACATATGAATCATTTAATATATAATTATACATTTTCCCCCTTTATTCTAAAATATACAAATTACCTATTTTAATAAGTGATTCCATAAAAAGAATTCTCCAGTCAATTAATAGAATTTTATTACAATATACCTATCTAGTTATGTATTTTTATTTTATGGGTTTTATATCCAAATCTATATAATATTTATAACCCCATGGTGGTTCATATAATGACTCTGTAAGAAATTCATAAGAAGTGATGCATGGAATGAGTCTTTTATATTGAATAGGATGTGTGAAATTGATAAATAATAAACTATCTGCAAAATTTTATCCAATATATCAAAAAGAATTTTAAATCTTGATATAATAATTTTTTATACTAATACACATTAACATATTCAATGATGTTGTGTTTAATAAATTATTCCCCACATTGAATGCTAGGTCCATTGATTATAAATATTAATTCTCTATCTAGTGTTTGTCTTCCTTGATATACCTATGGATAGATTATGAAGTTTCATTTATATCATAAATAGATTTTTTAAAATGAATATCATTTTCCCAAATTATTCTAATATATTGGGGTTTTATAATACATTCAATATTGATCCTCATGCATATCCATTAGGTAGATTGATTGAATGAAGTTCCTATAAGATAACTCTATTGTTTAATTTTATTACAAAACTCATGAAATTACAAAACAAATTACATATCCTATATCATTTATATGGTCCTCTTATTTTTTTAATCCATTTACGCATGATATGTGATGTTATTATTTTCATTCATGTATATATCCTTCTTAATTCATCTCCAATATTTTATCTAAAGATGGTTCTAATATTAAATTTTATTTATTGAGGTTTTATCAAAATCCACAGGACCATATTAATACAATTTCATTCTATTTTATTCAAGCGATATATCACCATGAATGAATTTATAATTCAATAATAATAATATGATCAATGATTTACCATATTATAGTATATTTCAAGTAACTATTAGGGTGCCTTTTGGGAAAATACCAAATGATGTTGTACCACATACATATATATATATATATATATATAATAATAGGTTTCATAAAAACCATAAGTAACATTTATTTATTAATAAATTACATTTATACCAATAATATTTTTATTTAATCTATACTCTCTCTCTTCATGATCTCTAATTAAAACATCATAGAAATTATTATACATCAAGTGATACCAGGGTTTATAGAGAAATATGAGTTATGAGAGTCACCAAATATGTATTTATTCATCCATCAAAATGATAAAACACACAGTATATATATATATATAACTCTAAAAATCACTTTTTTCAATGAAAAAAATGTTTCATTCCCACTTGGTAAACTTTTTACTATTCGATACACGAAAAATTTCATCATTCTATATGTTTATTGTCATATATTAAAAATATTTCATAGAAATTACATTGATAATGTATTATATTAAAAATATGATGGCATAAGATCTTATAATCCATATATCTAATATTTTTATATTAATTAAAACATTATTATTCTAATTATTAATTATGTATAGAACATGATGATACTTTGTAATCAATATCTTTATCAAACTATATACTTTTTATTCTATAATAGTTTGTAACATTCTTGTTACCATTGAAACATAATAGTTTATTTTCCATCATAAAATTTTTAATATATATTTATGAATATTTATATATCTCCCCAACACATATAAGAAAATAGAAATACCCAATCCCTAGTTACTAAATGACTAAAGTACATTACCTTTTAACCAAAGGCTAATAGTTATTTCTAAGGCACAAAAAAAAATTTTGAATAATTTTCTCATAATAACATAAAATAAACATTCATTTCTTGAAAGATATTTAAAATACCTAAAATATTATTTTAAAACCAAAAAATTTAATTTTTTTCAAAAATCTATATAATTATACCAAGAAACATTGACCATATTAGTCATAAAAATATATTCCCAATTAAATAAATGGTGTCCCATGTCTAAATTTTTGTTTCCACAAACACCCTATATATATCCCCATTAATGTATCAAAAAATCATATCTAAAAATGAATGAATTATTTACCATACTGATATCACGATTAATAAAAAATAAATATAAATTTTTTTTACTTCTTCTCGTTTGGTAAAAATCTAAAATGTAATTCAAAAATGAAATAAACACATTTACATAAAATATTAATTTTAATATAAAATTACAATTCCATGTAAAATATCTGACCACCACCCCATTAGTAATGGAAATCAAATTCAATTGAAAGTAATTTGTAAGGAAAAAAATTGATAATAATTTTTTTTCCAAAACTGTGTTTTGATGAATCTCTCATACATTATATAATTTCCCTCTCAAAAAATATTCATTAAAAACTCTACATTTCTAAATATAAAAAACTATGATTCCTTCCTTAGAAAACCCATTTTTAAAATATTTAATTTTTCTATTTTATTTTATCATCTGTTGAAAAAATTACTTTTCTTAAAAACAAAAAATTAACATTTTCATGATCATTCATCAAAAACAGATTTAACATATAAATATGCATACGTTGAACATACTATTTAGGAAGGGTTCTAAAAAATTAATAACCAAAACCCAGCTAGAATTCTTCATCATTCACTACTAATATAAAGAAAACATTCCCTCCTATATATATATTAAATTTGTATTCCTAACACATCAAACCCCCTAAATGATATAGAAGTATAATGTTCTCTACTACATAGTTCGTTTACGATTTCTCTAATTGTATCAAAAATTCCTCAACCGTCCCAAATCAAAAACACACCATAGTCTAGTATTAGAAGATTGAAATAAATAAATTCATATTCTGTTCAATAATATTGTTTTTTCATAAACAAGTATTTGAAAATTAACTCACTAAAGTATATCTGGACATTAAAATATATCATTTCATCAATAACCCATATATATGATTTAAAAAACATGATATAAAATAATGAAAATTGATACATAAAAATTTAGTAATTAATGTGTTAAAACATATTATATGGCTCGATAAAAAATCCCACACAAAAATATACAACCAATTATAAAAAATTAACTTAAATAAAAAATCATAAATCTTCTACTAAAATGAATGGAATTTTTTAAAATTATCATTTCTAATGAAAATACAATTTAAAAAATCAAAACCTAACACTAAGAACATTCGTAGATCATATATAGTATAATAAAAAAATTATATAAGTAATTCATATAAAAAATAAAAAATTGATAAATGATACAATAATATTTGATAATCTAGGATAGATTTATCATATTTTAATCCCATTGAATGTTAATTGGATAAATATTTATAGACATCAATCCTCAAAACTAAATAAGATATAATCCATAATTTTTTAATATATTTAGGATTATCAAGATCAAACACCCCTAAATCGACATATCTACGAAAGAAATTTAATGTTATGGAGAATAATAAATTCAATACATCTTATATTATATTTTACTATTATTTCACTAATCTATATAAATATGAGAATATATAATTAAATAATATCATCCAAATTTTTTTCCATATTCTATATTTCCATCCAATTAATAATGATTGTTTTTACTCAGCATCAACTTAGTAACTATATAAACTTATATCCAATTGTATAATATATGTATAAAAAAGTATCTCAATATAAGATTATTATCTTTTGAACCACATGATGTTAAAAAAATATTAAATATATGAAATTAAATGATATTTAATTGATTTTGTTTTAAAAATAATAAAGAAATTACGAAACATCATTAACACATACACCACTACTCAATAAAACATCATGTTTGTTTGGTGATTTAGAAAATATCATCATGAATTTCATGGAAATATATTCATACATTGAACTATATATGTGTAAAGGTATAAAAATTCATATGGTTATTTATTCACTTCCATTATGAACTGATAAATAAAATATTTTAAGATATAAAAAATTATATCCTTCATCATAAATTTAAATAAAAAATCAAACCTTATATTATAATTCGTTTTTTGTAATTATAGAACGCACCACCCTCTTCAACCGATGAAAATTCATTATTAATGTATTCTCTAAATTTTAATGAACTATAATTCTCCCATTTAAATAAATTGTTATATCTCATTTCATTCCCAAGTTATTTTTTACCAACCATATAAGGTTCCTCATATCCCATTAATCAAAGAATGAAATAAACATCATAGATTCACTATCTTAAGAACACTATATTAAACATTTGATCTATATGTAACTTCACCACTCTAATTATACTTCCACTATAATTATGAGTAAAATATAATTCCACAAAATATCGGGTACTTTAAAATATCCATAACTATTTCAATTAAAGTCTCATTACTCAATGAATAATATAAGACACTCTATTGTCATGGTGTATAGTGTGTTCAATGTTATAATTTCAAAGATACTACTCCCAATTTTTATCTCTAATTTTTTTTTATTTAAATGTACCATAAAATTATTAATAAAGAGATTGTGCCTCTTGTTCCTTGGGGAATTTACGAAAGTATAAAAATCAAAATCTTTTATAAGGTAATTATTCTTTTATAGTTATAACTATCTATAGACACCCTACATAGCTTTAGGTCCTTAAAAAATAATGTATTGAAAACTATTCCATGAAATAAACATGGTAAATAATGTAATTCAACTTGAATTATAAAAAAAATGAAAAATCGTTGAGGATTATTATTTTATCAACTCGTTAATAGATTACTAATATTTCACATTACATTTAAAATTTTTCCACTTCTGATTCAATTCCTCCATATTTGAATATAAACTAATGAAATAATGAATCAACCATAAATTATATTGATTGAATCCAAGGAATTTTGGAATTTTGGAAACATTATTGGATATTTCATAAGAAATAACAATATTCAACATTTAGGGTCCAAATATTTTATTTATTGGAGTTGGTATTCATCATAAATTTTATTTGATAAATCTAAAAATTAATCTATTTAACCTATCATATTACATATTCTTTCAAAAAATATAGATATCAATTATTAGATATCTCTCAGGGGTTTTATGTGAACTTTAACAAAGAATTGTTACATTCAAAATACTCATTGAAACATTTACTAAATAATTGTGGTATATTTAATTCAGTAATTCAATGAAATTATTATGAGTATTTATGTCTCTAAAAGTGAATAATAAATGAAAATATTATTAATTGTAATGATATGAATCCAACATTCTTGAATAATTATATTCCATCTAGGAATGTAATAATCTCATTTCCATTTAAATTTCATGATAACAACATCTCATGAAATTAGAAATCCTTTTGACTATAATTGTTTGTTTAAAAAATTGAACCTAATGATTAAATACACATAGATTACTTAATCATTTGTATTTATTTCATTGAAAAAATAAATTCCATGATACTAAAAAATAATAATCATTATTATGTTTAGAAAAACCATTGAGACACTAGAAACATTTTTGAAAAGTTCTATCAATTTTTTTGTTGCGAGGAATTAAAACAACATAAAGGAATAAATAATCTAATATGCGCATAGAATAAAAAACAATAATTGAAATAGTATCATTAATTTACTATATAAGTATATAGGATATTTTTATTATACCTATTAGTGTATAAAGTATAAGTACAATACATTAATCCTCAAACACATTTACAAGTCCAAAGCATTAATTCTTCTATATGAATTGGGGGATTCTTAATTTTTCTTGGACTGGCCATGTTTTCCATGATTTTTAAACCTATTTGTATTTACATATCCATTAATATATTTTATCTATACACTATTTTGGAGAAAAAACATTGAAATTTTATTGAAACCACTAGAAAAACATGTGCAAATGTTATATCCTTCTACATTGAAATAATTTTAAATATATACATTGAGAAAGGTATTTCACATATCCAACCACACCAAAATACAACTACATGTGTAAAATTATTCTATATGAGAAAATAGAATATATATTTTCCAAACTTTTTGGAATATAATTTTAATTCCACTATTAGCTACTAAAATAACTCTATCCGCATCCAGACAATGGAAGAATTGCACTAACACACTAGTTCACTTTCATGTTTTCTTCATCTGTTGTATAATTTTCATTGACTACAAAATAAAAGGTATTAGTCAAAAATATATCTACAGAAATACTTGTGTACATAGTGTTATATCATACCCCTAAAAAATAATTCAGTCATTTATTATAAATATAAGAATGAAATGAATAATTTTAATAAATGACTCCATTTAATTTATAACACTAAATCATTACTATTCCTTGTACGTAAATTTATTCATTAGATAGAATTAATTACTAATGTTAATATCAATATCTAAATATTTTATATTTTTTTATTTATTATCCTTATATAAACAACATTCAATTATTATCTCTTATCAAATCATCACTTAGGCTTTCCACACATATGTCAAGTATCAAAACCAAAAAGTATCTAGTGGTTGTAAAATTAGGACAATATAATACATAGTCTCTAACTATTTGATAAAATTATGTGTTTTTTCATCATATGAAAAAATGGGTTATTATTTTTGAATCTTTATGTCCTGATAAATATCTCTAGTTATATCCTAATTAACATCTTTTTATGTCAAATAAATCAACAATATGAATGCTTTAAATTGTTATAGATCATTTAGGATATTATCTTTTTGATTCAATTTTCACCATATAGGGATACTTATAGGAGGAATATAAATTCTAAAATAATAGAATAAAATCCTATTAAATATACATTATTTCAAACGAATATATATAATCAAGTTGAAGATTATTATATTTTCTGTTGTTTACTTTCTATTTTGAATTCTATAATTTTAAAAATGAAATTCATATAAATGTTATCAAATAAAAATTATTTTATTTTTTATTTTTACATTTACTTTTGGTGTTTTGGGTTTTTTAGGGACTGTTGTGGACAATAAATGGTTGAATTTGGGGTAAATTTGACCTAAAAGAAACATCACACAATGTTTTATCTCATTATTTCATGTCTTTTTTGATGTTATATAGAACATGTGTTTATGGAATAGTGTAGTGACATAATATTCTAGCATCGAACCCATATTTTTAATATGATCTAGAGAACTATATGACCTTAAGTGTTCCTACCCATTTTCTAATGGACGTTGACTAGTATGAAGGGCTGAAAACTATCCTAAAGAAAGAATATATCATATATATCCTTACAAAAAATAACATGTATAAAACATAAAATCCATAGAAATATATAACGTCATAGTAAAATATATATAATTATAAAAATACATACAACATAATAATAAAAATAAAAATATTTTTTAAAAATTTTGAGAAGAATTTTAACCAAAAATTTATACATCAATTTCTGATCACATAATGAGAATTATAAAAAAATTAGAACCAAACAACAAAATAAAAAAACAAGACCACAAACATAGTCCATGGAAACTTCTTGGACCTATCTCTATAACCCCATAAATGCCCATACATCCATCTCAATAAATATTAGGGAATTTTTCATATCATGAAAGCATATAATTAGTCTATATGTATATAGAGGATCCTTTTCAGTGTGTGACCATAAATATTAGTTGGAATCCAAAAAATAGTTCACCTATCAATTCAAAATATATATATATATATATATGTGTGTGTGTGTGAATTAATATATTATATGAAATAAAAATGGTAAATATATCATGAATAAATGATTCATACGATCCAAATCTCAAGATGAAACCGTGGAGTTACAATTATATCCACTTCATGAATGGTTTGATATGGGATTGAAATTTCCATTTTTTACAATACCTCAGATAACTGGATGGTTGGATACACATCCATAGATGACCCTATATCATATTTGGAACATTTGTTGTGTAACATCTAACTGGTCCATTCTTTATGAATTCAAATTTTTTGGGTTTTCACAAATCCCAACTATACATGACCAAAAATATTAAAATCTATATTATCCAACAACCAACCACCATATAAATTTTCAAATATTGGGAAGACATTATTCCCAACCTTCTCATGTATATTGGTTCCCTTGGTTGTCATCTCTACCAAACAGTTCACAAATATATGACGTTTCTAGAATGGAACCAAGTCATACAATATTTTAGTATTATTTATATTATTCATTATTTCTCCCACACTCCTAATAAATTGGTACACTAGGATAGAGTATATCACAATACATTTATAAATTTTAGTAGGCTAAGTAGGGACCACGTACAACATCAACAAGATTCTTAGTATTCATTGTTAGAACCACACCCAAATAAATCATAAAATTCTATAATATGTTTGAAAATAACATAAACCATCAATATTTGGAATATATAAGTAGTCGTATAAAAAATTCCCAACAAAAGGTATCACTTGAATAAAAATTGACTGGAAGAACACCAAGTTCATGAATCCATTCCAATCACCATTGATGGAATCCCCAAGTAAATAAATTTTTCAATTATGGATTAATAACTCAATATAATTATTTTGAACATGGGTTAATAAGTATCCCCATAAACATAAAACATAAGGAATAATTTTCACAATCATTATAATGGGAAATAACCTACCTAAAACCATCTCTTTAATAACTTTTCATTTCACCTTGTGTTTCCAAAAATCATTTTGTACCCATCATCCAATCAATTTAGAATTAAGTAAAATTTTCATGATCCGAGTCAATGATAAAACCCATCACTAGATAAACACCATATAATCAACCCTTTTTTGACCATCAAACATTATACCCCAAGATAGTCATTGAAATATTCCACTGCTATAATCCCATATCTCAACTCACCCATCACATAGTGACATCTCTTAGAGGCTATTCACTAACACATTCCATAAATTGAAATACATATTGAAATTTTCCGTGGGGATTCTACTCATAAAAATAGACTTTAGAAATGAAATTATATTCCAATATGTGAATATGAGGTTGTTCAAGAAACAAATAGGCCAATCTAATATGTTATCCATGTTATATAATATAATCTACCAACATATTATCATTAAACCCTAAATAGATCAATTCATACCATTAAACTAAAGGGGTTTAATTCCATCCCATACGATCCAAATCTAGGTTGATATAGTTATTTCCCTAAATTAATAGCCATTTGTAGGGTCTCTCATCATTTAACATGTGTTCCCAATCTACTCAAATCCAGTGATTCAAAAAAACATCAAAATAACATGTGTCGGATATCTAAAATGACCCTAATGGAACATAATATTTTATATTTTAAATAACTAATTTCATTTTCCCTCACAAAATTTTATAACACTAACTTAAAAACTCATGCACATCAAATAATACATGTAATCAGATAACCATTTGATAAAATTATGGACCACTTTTTGAGGCAAAAGATTTATCCTTTTTCATGTGATATTCCACCAATATAATTAGAGATCCCTTAATATATATTATTGTGAACCACCCCATATCAACCTAATAGGACACCCAAGCTGAAATGTCACATGTTTTGAAGCCTATTTCTAATATAAATGGGTTGGGTATAAGAACATATGAGTAACCATTACAAAAGAAATGGGAATGATTGGAAAAGGAAAACGTAATAAAAATTTTCTCATGTATAAGAAGATATAGAAAATAAGTCATAGAATTATGCAATTTTATTTTTTCACTATAATGATAAATAACAAAAGAAAAAGGTATATTATTTAAAACAAAACACATATAAAACCCTAAGAAAGTCTCCATGTGACTAAATATATCTGCTATCTGAAACCATCATGATCCTATAACAAAGCAGATAATTATTTAATCAACATTAAACCATTAACATTACCTATATCCTAAAAATAATGTCTTTATATTTTAAAATGAAAATGTATGGTGTGAGGTAAATTGCCAATAAGATACCAATATGAATCTATATATTGTATATCATTGTGAAACTATAATTTCATTATTAAAAAACATTGTTTCATAAATCATTTCATTTAAAAAAATATCTCATAAAATTTTATTTCCTTACTTTTAAAATAATATATAATGAAATAATTGTGATTATATAAATAAAATTGATGATAACATAAAGGGTCGTAATAAAAAAATATCCATTTATAAAAATATAAACATATGGTTTATAAAATATATAAATTGAAATAAATAAAAAGCCCAAAAAAATGAGATATATGTTAATGTAATGAGTAACTATTATATAAATTTAATAATTTCTAGTATAATGTGAATCCCAATGATAATGAGTTCTACCATATTCTATCAGAATCACAAAAATAGACCCCAGTGGTGAATCACTAAATAATGTTTTTATGTCCTTATGATAATGCACCATATGTTACAAAGTTCTATGTTATCTCAAAAATTTCATTTGAAGCACCTAAAAAATATATAAAAAAATTATATAATAAACACATGATCACCCCAATGCATGAAAAAAAATTGATTGTTAAAGAAAAATTTGGGACATTTCATCAAACACATGAAGTTTATAAAACACTTTTTGAGGAAAACCCCCATTAAAACCATTTTATGAACCAAAAAAGATTTATTTACACAGACTATACCTAATAAATATAAAATCAACAATTTTCACATTCCAACGAAAATTAAAATAAAATAATAGTGAGTTATTCAATGAAAATGATATCTAAATAGAGACACTGACCTCACCAACAGAGTAAAACATAGTCCCCATTGAAAATAGTTATAAGAAATAAATAGAAATTGTCCTCAGAGACCTTGAACAATAAGTGACTTAATAAATTCCGTATTAACACCTATATATCCACGAATTACAACCTTATAATGTTAAAAAAACATGAATGAAAGGATATATTATGGAGACATATAGAAAGAGGAGGGGAAAATTGGAGTAGATCCAAACATACCTTGATTAGATCAACCAAGAATGCAAAAGAATAACCAAACAACCCAATAGAGAATCTATTAGTGTGACAATAAATGAATTGGTAGAGATAGTTAGTCTATTGAGTGAGATTTTGGTAAAAAAATTATCAATAATATATTGGTACATATCCATTTAAAAAACACACATGTTTCATGGTTATTCCATTTTTTTAGGGAAATTTCATATTAAATGTTTGGTACCTAACAATCATTAAAAATGAATAGTATAGTTACGAAGGAATATATAAATGGTAATAACATCCATGTTTTAGGAATTTAAAAACATCTAGAACCAAACCCAACCTCATGTATGATGTTCCTGGGGACCTCTCATGGTTAGAAAAATAATGCTTAAACCATGAAAACTTGAACTGAAAAACAAATTCCATATTGAATGATTACTGTATAGTTACTATTAATCATGTTCCAGAATTTTCTCCCCCCAAACTAAAAAATATTAACCCCCAACACTTTATATCCTTTATATGAGACAATACAAGGTTAAAAGAAAACAATCATGTCACCCTATGAGTGTCACAATTCGACCCATCATTCCACACTATTTCCCAAGAAATCACAAAAGATTATGGTCTCACATAGAGACAAGTACACTACTACATCATTATAACATAAAACACCTATGTATCATGGATATCCTATCCACACTACTATAATACATATATCAAATTAAATTTTTAACTGCACAAAAGCATCATTGTGAGAAATATTTTTCAAACTGTTGTTTCAGTGAGTAAGGCGTCGACCTAATGGTTAACAACATCCATTCTATGAAACGATAAGGGTTTTGTTGACACCTACACTATTTAGAAACATTAATCATTTCATGAATCATTTTAAATATAGATGGAAATACCAACCGATGTTCTACCCTTCCCACATGTTTGATGATATTGATTGGTCTAATAATTATTTGTTACAGCTTTACCATTATTCATAAATTATTATAAACTAAATAAGGAAAACCCTTTAGAAAAATTATATCACCTTCCAAGAACTTTAATAGTAAATGATTAGTTCCCATATATAATTTCATAGGGCTCTGAGCAATCTCTAAATACTTTCAAATCAACTAATTTTTTTACATCATCTCAAATACAATATTAAGTCCAACTAAATTCCTCTCTCCCAATGTTTCCCAACATGAAGGGGATATCTATTGATACCCATATAATTCATTAAAAATATCAATTTTAACTGAATCTTGATAATTTTTTTTATTGTAAAAGACAAAAAATTGATAATTGTATCCTCAATATCAATGGAAATCAACCATACATTATTCGAGCAACTACATAAAATTTAAATGGCTCAATTAGTCTTACCATTCATCTTAGTGTGAAAACCCATTATTATCATCATCATTTTGGTACACATTAGTTTTATAAATTTATCAAAACCCAAGATATATATAGTGGATATCGACAAAATAAAATAGAATAGAACACTCTATGGAGCTTTTGGATGTCTTGAACATTCAGTTTTTTAAAAAAATTCTACCTTCATTGTCTCATAAATAAAAAAGAAATTTATCTAATTTTGTGATTATATTAATTACATACAAGTCACATTATATCAATAAAGATTACATTTAAAACCCTAAATTATTTCCATAGATGTATAATCCCACATCAATTCCAAAATGCATAAAGGATTTAACAAAAAACTAGTTTCATGTGCTTCTCCAAAATCTTGGTGTTTGTAAGCCTTCATGATATGAATTCCATAATTAATCATCTTTTCCATTAAAAATGACATCCTAAACAAATATATTTTTTTGGTATTACTAGGGAGGAACAACTAACTTTACCACAATCCATCTACTCTAACCTCTAAATTACCAAATGGCCAATCTACCACACAACTAAAAGACAACATCAGGGGACTGAGACTAGTCACCCATGGACTCATTTCTATAAATTATTTTTATAAATTATAGAAACTTTGTGTTAGTTTCTTTTTCATTCTTTTATACAATCATAAAATTATGAATGAACATTAACACAGGCTAAAAACACCATCTCATGAGATTATTTGACATATAAACTTATATCAGTGATATAATTCATCAAAGACTACTCTTAAAATAATTTATAAAAGGAATGAGACTGTAAATTCTTGATCAAATCATCAAAAACATCATTCAAAATTCTAGTCATTAATTTAATATTGAAATCAAATGCCTAATTATATTCAACCCATCCTTTTTATTTTATTACATCCCTTTGGGTATATTTTTAAATTAGTCTCTTGTAATATGAATATACAATAAACCACCCGCAAAAAGATAGTGGAACTAATATTTTAGTGTTTTTATTATTAAATCTCACTCACCATCAGTGGTAGGATCATTTTTATCATTTTTTAATATTTTTTGGATCTAAAATCCACAATTTTTTTTCATGTCCATTAAAAAAATATCTAATCATGAGCATTAGGGTAGTACAAAATGTCATGCCATGAACATTGTTCATGACGAATCATTACTATAGTTGATGTCAACCTCTATATCAATTCTTCAAATAATAATTGATTTTATTCATTCCATTCCAACATAAATATATTATGGTTTCACTCTATAAAAGGATCTGAATTTCTTTTTAAAACCAGAATAAAATTTCTATAATAACATTCCAAACCAATGATATTTTGAATATAAATCAATGCTCTAGGTTGCTCTCATGACATCACTGCCAGTATATTTTCAGGACCCACTGATATTACCCTATTAGGTATAACATGGCCCAAAACCATCACATACTATATCATAATATATCATTAAGAATGAAAACCATATGGATGATGTTCTTTCAATGTTCCAAGAACTATATATGTGTTTTTCTTATATTGTACCTTCAACTTGGAAAACCCCAAAATATTGTCTCCAAATAAAACCAAACAAGATTTTATAAATCAATGAAATATTGATCTCATCAAATCTATAAATACAATGCGAGAAATATTATTGAAAAATGACATTACCAAATAATCTTAATGTCAATAACTAATTACGAATTCATCAATAAGATTATTTATTGGGAAAAAATCCCATAGGGAAATATCTCCTCATTTTGGGTTAGTTGTGTTTGTTGACCAAGATAGTTTTCATGGGGAATTGTTGAGTTCGTGAGATGTTGATGAAAACGAATAATGAAAATAGAATGGTTGTTCTGGAGTCGGTACAAAAGAATAGATACAAGGTGCCACCATTTTCTAGTGCTTAAAAAATATTGGAGGACCAAAATTTGGGATTTATGTGATCATCTTGAAAAGGTGATTTCCTGGAAGATATCCTCAAAATATAAAAAAAAACATTAATTTCTTGAATATAATATTCATGAATTGGATTTTTCAAAGAGATGAATAATGTTGATGGTGAGCTCGACGACTCTGATGAGAATCACGAACAACAACGGTGAAGAGCATTGTTATGGAGTATTGTATCGGTGGTGTAATTGAATTGATAGAAATCTCCATGATTATGATGTGCTCTAAAATAGGAAAATTTCTATTGTTCTTTGCGATATGAAGATAATATTGCCATAAATTTTTGTGCATTTTGATTTGAGATGATGTGGCACTGACTTTTCATGATAGGTTCTTGAGTCGATGGAATTTCCTATAAATAGATCTCCACCCCTCAAAAAATAAGAGAGATTAAATGAAAATAACTTATGTTTTGGAATTGTGAAGGAGATTCGCTGATCAAGGTGCTCCGTGAAGGAAAATGGAATTGGTAGAGGCATTTGAGCTCTATGAAATGTAGGTGTGCTGCGAAGGCCAGTTTGGAATTTCTGATGATGTGTGCTTTGTGGAGGCTTGTTTAGTTTAGTGAAATCTCAATGACCAAGGTCTTCTTAATGATGTAGTGAGCTCTGTGATCTAAAGATCTATACAGTCATGTGAGCATTGTGAACCTATGATCTTTGTGAACCTGTGATATTTGGAAAGAAATTCGAGCACTAAAAATTCTTGTTTTAGCTTTTCAAAAGTGGTAAATTCACAAAGGTTTAGTGATTAGATAATTTGATTCAAAGGGGACTTCATATTGTTCAGAGAAAAATGGTTTTCATCAGTGGATGAAATTTGGACTTCAATAGAACATCTACATATAGCGGAGGCTGCAATCATTAGTGTTAATGATAAGACCTACAAGTCTATAAACTATGAGTGGATCTTCTGAAGAAGCAGTGATCTTTGATTTTGTTATTTGTAGTAAACTAAGACGGACAATGAGTCCACTTCGAATATGTAAACACAAGTGCGGTTATAGTGGATTTGGTACATCGGAATATCGCTGATGTAGGCTTATTGGATGTAGCCCAGTGAGGGAGAACCAAGTAAAATTATTCTGTCATGTGCATTCATTATGGTTTGTTTATACTCTAGAACAAGAAATTTAGAGAAGTATGTTTTGACTAACAAAAAAAGATCATAAGGGGAAGTTTTTTTAATCTATCAAACACTGATTCACCACCCCCACTCATGGAATATAGCCTAGTAGACATAACAATTGATGTTAATGTTAATGGTTGATATCAGTAGTTCTCTCTCAATTAGACTTCACCAGTCAAAAAGGGATTCCGATCATTGACACGAACAAATTTTTTCTATGGAAAAATCAGATGCAATACAACATATGATCTTTGGGAATGGATGTGTTTATAGTGATTTTTCATGGTATTATTTCTGATATTAATATTGGTTTCTTATTAATATCCATTGGAAGATAATTGGACTATGATGTAAAGGGAATCAATGCATTGGGGGAACCCTATCCAATGATATCTATATGAAGGTTGTGTCTTGAAAAACATCACATACCATGTTGGAAAAACATTTGATTGTATATGAAGGATATTAAATGGTCAGATTTGTAGAGATACAAGTTTTGTTAAACAACTGTGAAGATATTATAATGAACCCGGATGAGTCTGTTGATTCATTTTTGACATGTTAAATGTTGTACTAGATGACATGTGGGGTGATGGTGAATTCATTGAAGACATAAATATTTGGAATCATATTCTATGTAAACATCATCCTCACTTTAATCCAAATTATTTTGTTTTGGAAGGAAGGGATACAGAAGATGTAGATACTAGATAACATGCATAATACCCTTATCACATAATAAATTTGTAATGATGATAATGATGTTGTGGAAAAAGGGAAATCCAAATTGATGTCATTCAAATCCATGAAGATGCCCACCATTGAAGATTCTTATGAAGAAAAAGAGACATATGAGTTTATGTCTTTCCTTTCATAAAATATTCAATGGGGAAAAGGAATAATTAAAGGGAAACATACACTATACTACTTTCGATGTGTAATGGTTGGTCATCTGGTAGAAAGGTGCACCAAAACATTCCATGAAGGAGATGATGATGATGAAGTTTAAATTCCTATTAATTAGACATAGGCCTTTATGAAAGAGGAGAAATTGTTCAAAAGAAGTTTTTTCAAGAATAAAAATATTCTTTCACAAGAGTGTGATAGTTCAGCTGAATCTGCGGTTGAAGAGGTTGAGGTGGTTGAAAACTGAAAATATTGTGAAAAAATGCTATAGTGTCAGTGGTTTGTAGTACATAGATAATGGAATAAATTAAAGTTGATGAAGAAGAATATTTTTAAGTAATAGTAGATATGGAAGCTGATTTAGTGGCTTCTCTTGAAGAGCTAGATTTTTGGAGAGCTAAAACAAAGAAATCCAACAAATTTCTTCATAGATCCAAACACAATATGTAGTAGCAAGAAGAAGAGAAGTCAGAGTTGATGGATGAAATTTAAAAACTCATGTCATCACCACTAGAGGAATCAGAATCAGTTAGTGAGTATAAAATCAATGATGACTAATAGGAAAAGGATATTGGTGGCTTGAATAACACAATGAAAGATTAAATAATGTGTATCAAAGAACCTAATAGAGAAGTTGTCAGTTTGTTGGAAACGTTAATGGATCAAGAACAACTATTTAATCCTACCATGACATCCAGAAATCAGATCACACAGAAACCTAAGAAGTTGAATATAGATAATAGTAGTTCCATTGAAATTTATCATTAAATTTGTTCAGATCCTATGGCTGATGTGGTGATTGAAAAAAAATAGTTATGAAAATTGAATTCAGACCACAAGAACCCATTCCAATATTGAAGTATTATTTGGATATGTAGGAGAATATGATGATCCAGATAACCCATGGGTGACCTAGTGGTGCAGAAGTGATGCACAATAATTCACCCTATATCAGGTGTTATTATTGTGGAAACGGGGGACCCTCACAAAATATGTGTTCCATTGCTAAGAGGTATAGAAGATCATAAGAGGAATTTTGGTAGCCAAATAGAGATCGATACAGTAGAATATCATTCTAGGGACATTTTTTATGGTGTAGAGTATTTGGACATATTGCTAGATATTGTACATCGGCCATGTAGTGGATGGTTCCAAAGTAGAACCAAACTATTTGCAAGATGAAGATTAATAAAACAACATGTGAGTAGAAAATACAGAACAGATTTTTAGTCTTGAAAGATCAACTTGTTTCATCATATTTCAATAAAGATCAAAATATTCAATCAATGTAGAGTGTGAAGAAAAAAATATGGATCAAGAAGAAAGGGAAATGAATGTCCTTGTAATATTGTCTCCCTATCTATTACTATTCCAATCCTCAAGAATCATTATGGGGATTAACAAATGGTCACCCAAAATGACCATTTCCCTTACCCCAAGTTAAAATATTCTATGACTATAGGGTACATGGTGGAACCTAGTAGTAATCTAGTTCACCTTTGGATGTCCGATATAGTCTCATATACAATTATATTGTTTTTCCAGAAGTATAACACAAATAACCTTCAAAATATGTATCCAATGAAATCATTATAGTTACTCGGGGTCACCTGCAATAACCCTCAATTTATTTTTAATTTTTTTAACTCCCTAAAATATATTTCATTCCAATACTACATAAATATCCACATACAAAACATCATTTTAAATAATTAAAAACCATAAAAAAGATAAAATTCATATTCAAAACTATCAATTAAAATTTAATTAAATCTCAAACTCATTTAATGATTGATAATTTTTTGGGATCCACAAAAATATTATGGCACTATAATTGCAATATCAACTCCATAACATTTGAAATCCTTGAGAGGTGTCCTCTTCCATCTCTAATTAAACATTCTAGTTATTGAGATGTTATGTACACTCATACCAAAAAATATAGTACATGTAAGTATTTAACATAATTAAACTCATGACAATGAATCTATAAAATTTCCCAATACCTCATATTATTATACATTATTTTATTCCATTACTCTTTCAAAGGACACAAAAATATTAATGTCTTTATTACTACCACTAATAATTCATGAAATGAAAAATCCAAAACACAACTAAATTAACAAAAAATTACAAATCAAATTCTGTTAAACCATAATATATACTAAGTTAATAAATTGACTAATATTTTCGTTGATCGAGGGACATTCATGTTTTGACCAATTTATAGCTTCATACTCCCATAGTGGGAATCAATGGTCTAAACCAAAACATTTACCACTTAGTGTTGTACCCAAAAATATCCTAATTATACTTATAATAATATTTTTCTATAATGAATACTTAAACTACCAAAAAGGGCCTCTATTTATTTTACAAGTCATAATACTACATTGTGAGCATCGACATTCTTTATTATGTTCAATGTACCACTCTTTCAAAAAAATCTTATGGGTAGTCAGTTAGTGATTATACTTCCCTCACCTATATATCACAATTAAATATCCAAATATGGAGCTAAAAATACATGATATATCTAGGTAAAATTAATTTTAGAACTATTTTCGTACCATAATTTCTACGAGTAACGATCTATTATACGCATAACACCAAAAACTCAACATAACTCACCAAAATAAAGGTTTATAAACTTAGGAAATCAAAGGTGAGCTCTATTTGGAATGATTACAACTAATTAATGATTAGAAAATAGTTAACTATTTGTATTTCATCATTACTCAAATATCATAACTCAAAATCCATTATGTTTATATCTTGATAGAAGAATACAACGAGACTCACTTTAGTGTCTATAAACATTAATTTTTTTTAATATTCCACGATCTAATCTCATTAATTATTAGTTTCCAAGACACAAAATCAATAATTAAATATCGTTATATGAGCATACCCACTCACTACCATGAACATCATTTGTTTCAACTCATTTTAGACCACATATCAACTTGTTATTAAATCAAACATTTACAAATATTCCACTTATCAAATTTAAAATAGTTTTAAGATTCATCAACACAATATCTAGAAACACATATACTTGGAATTTTTTTGAACAATGTGTTTTTATCAGCATATTTAATATTAATAAATGGATATAACTCATCAATCCCATGTTTTTTCCTTCATATTTTGACCATAATCCACAACTCCATTGGGAAATTAAAATACCATCCTAGGAACTTCATATCTTATATTGATCATAATACATTCTATTGATTATTAATACATATACAAACCAACCAATTCCAATTGAAAATATCTCATTAATGACATATCATTTAAGGTTTAACCCACATATCTACATTTAAATCAATTTAATAAGTATTAAACTTTTCAATAGGTCATATCATAATCTATCACACAAATAGTTTGATCATTCATTAAAAAAATTACTAATAGAGGTGGTTTAATCTGCGACCATATTGTTTTACAGTAGTTTCCAAAAACCCCTACTCATGTTGGTGTTTACATTAAAAATATACCTATTCCATTAATTTAGTTCTTTTTTTGGAACCATCACGAAATAAAATTTAGCAGTTGTTTTTATCGATTTAGTAGTGGTTTTGCTTCCCAAAATTGCCTAGGGAATGGCGGTAATGTAAAAAACTGCTATCACCAATTGATTTTTTGGGAGCTATAAATTGAGCTAAACAAATTTCATCCTCAAATAAAGGTATTTTTGTATACTTCTACTTATAATTTGCAATATACAGTAGTGGTTTAAACCAAAAAAATATATAAATTTTAAATAAAGCATCTATTGAAACTACATTCGCAAAACAACCACACCAAAAATCGACATTACAATATTAAAATAAGGAAACAAACTATTCTAATATAAAAATAAAATAATCGGCACATGTAAAGAAAATTTTATAAAAATTCATAACAAAAAAATATTTAATTTAAAAAGGATAACAACCATTGATTAATTGCCCAGATTAACCTTTTTTGATGCTCCTATTGAGTTTATTTTGATAGAATTGTCACATATTACCATTAATTTGACCGAAATTCTTTATAAATTATATAAAAGAACCAAAGTGTAGTGTTTTAAAACATTACATGGGCTATTAAAATTTGTTATAAACCTTGTATCTATCCATGATAAATTATATAATTCTAAGGTAAGGAAAAAGTATTGGTATCCTTATGAATTATTTATAATTCGAAAGAGTTCGGTTATGTGATTGTATTTGTCGAGAAATTTTTGGAATTTATTATTGAGTGTTTTACTAGACTATGAAAAACCTTGCCCTTTTATATTTATTCGTAGTATTGTAAATATTATCCATCTCAATATTGAGTAGTTATTTGTTTGTTATTGTTATCTATTATTGGATTTTATATGGGTGCCTTGTGAATGAGTTGGGTGAGCATGACAACTTTTTGACTGTGATTTTTTAGAATTGTTATGTGGATTGGGATGGCTGATGACTCCAAGGATGTTGGGTTATATTATGTAAATTTGGGTTGGATGTTCCTTCCATCCATGGAAAAGTGAGATGTAATCGATCATATTATTTTTTTGTTTTGGATTTTGTTCAAACAATCTATACGGACATTGTGATGAAATATGATATATGAAGATAGCATGTAAATAACTTCAACCATTGATATGTGTTATATATCATGTCTTATAATCATTCACATTTATAGTAGATGTGAATTTATATTATAATTTTTTTTATATTGATAATTTTCTATACGTATATTGATTTTATTTAGATGTTATAGAAGAGCTAAATCATATTTAAGAGTGAAATAGAATGTGCTGATAAAAGAAAACTAAGGAAAATGATTTATTACTTATAAATAAGAAATTCAAGTTCCCAATTCCAAATGACAATTATTTGGAGGAAAAATAGTTTCATCTTTAAAATAGGTGATTCCAAATATGTGATTTCCTTTTTAGGGATGGAATATAGACAACGAACATCAAAACCACATAATAGAATGTTTTTATCAATAGTTATATGAAATACAGTTTTCATATTTGAATGAATGGAATTTCCAAATATACCCATCCCTTAATCTATGAGGATTATAATTTTATAGGGAAGGTTACACAATAAGAGACAACAGATAAATAACGGCCATGAATTCATTCACCCAAAAACATATGTGACAAGGACCCAATATATTTTATATATAATTTATCAAATTAAAATTTATATGTGGATTACATCTTAATGAGTAATTAAAGACCCCAAGATAACCTTCAAAATAGTTCAAAGGGTGGGTTGAAAAAAATTTATAGTTGAGGGTGGTGATTTATCTAGTATAAATATATAAAAAACATCATCTTACACTAAATTTTCATCCATAAATAAAAATATAATATGAATGAACTAAATATGTAGTGTGGCGTATATATTTGATGTTGTTTAGAGTTTCCAATAATGTTGATTAGAATATATTTTAATGTTCTCTCAATTTTTGTCCATACTCAATAATAGTTAATGTGATTAAAGAAATTTCTATTATTAATAATACTAAAATAATAATACTCCTTTGGAGAATAAGTTTAATGATCATAGGGATGTTTAAAATTATATCATGAATATATTCAATATAATAATTATATAGAATTATTTTTATAGATTATTGTGTTAACTAACTTTTAAGGTAACATTACAATTGGAGAATATTATTATTGAGGGTATATACTGATAGACATTTTATCTGTAAGAATAAACTATTTTAATGTATTCTATATGAGACGTGAGTGAATCTAAAAATAAATATGTTACAAATATAAGAAAAATACTAGTGTCATGTCCAGATCCAAGCTGACTACCATGGCTTGTTATCCCAATAGTACATGTTCAATTTCCATGTGGAAGTAATAATTGAATTCTGTTCTTAATTTATTGATGGATACTATAGATTATGTGAATTAAAATAAGATGTATAATTGGAATGATTACTTAAAAAAACATAAGATCCTATGAATTATTATTATAAGTTAATCATCAGAATAAAATATAGAATAAAAACAAAGAGTATAAATTATCATGAAATGTATTTTAAATAAAGATATCCCTACTAGAAACAACAACATGGTTTCTTAATCACCATAATAGTGTTTTTATGTTATATATTTTGTTAAATATCATCACTAAATTCAATGGGAACCATAATCACTACCTAATTAACTTTGATCGACACCCACACTGTATATATCTCATCACCCTAACACTGCAAGATCCATGAATATTATTTTTAAAATTGAAAAAATTTTATTCAAATTAAAATATTAACAAATTATACTAAATGATTATGATGCCGTGTGATTTATGGAATCACTACAATCCATCGAAAAAATATCACCAAGGAAAGATCTAGTCATTTTCTTATACAATTCAATAAACACATTCAGAAGGGACAATACCATTGAATCTTGAATAAAAATATCATCCCTATATTCTTGAATTGTGATTTTCATTACTATAAACACCCTATGAGATTCATGAGGTAATGAGTAAATACAACCACGGGTAGATGATGCTATAATCCCATGTGGCCTTCCCAAGACCTCAAATGGTAATAGTCCACAACCCATCCTGTACACATGACCAGGATGCTCCTTCTCAAAGACATAACCAAATGGATTATCCGGGGAGATTGAGAGGGTTTGTGTATGATTTCCATCAAAAAAATCTATTATTTTTTACTTATAAATCAAATGTTAGTTATATTTAAAGTATTATATATTATCATAGTGACAATAGACAATAATTTCATTCAATGAAAAAGGAATTGATACCCTACTTTCATTGGCTAGCTCATTAATATATCCCCTATCTAATTTTGTATAAACATCCAACCAATGTTTTATTTGGGAGACCTTGTGACCAAAATTATTTTAAAATATAAATAAATATGAATAAACAATTTAATATGTGTAATAATTAATTTTAACTTATAAATAATAAAATTAATGAATAAAAATCAAGATTCGATCTGTTTATGAGAAAAACTCATTGACCCGATAGTGTGGGGGTGACTTTTTTTACTCTAAAAGAATCCTTTTTATATGATACATCATGAAATAGATTACATGTAATTTTATAATAATTTATGTGAGGTAATATCATTTTAAATGCATGTAAATATTTAAAAATATATCAATATAATATTATATATTTCAATACCATGTGCTTCTGATGATGATTTCTATCTACAATCACCTTCTACTACTCTCTAGGTACACTTTCGGATAACATACCATTATACTTATAAATTTTTCATTGTGTATCATTTTTCACATTCAATTATCTCTATGTAAAATCAATAAATTTTTTATCATATTTCTTCAATGACCGCATTTCTGCAATATGTTCATCAATTATAATGTGAAATAACATCTATATAAATATATTAATTTTTAAAATATTTCAATTTAATAAAATAATGAAATTTAATTACACCTTAATTTATTTAGATTACCACTATTTGGTAATCTAAGACTTCATTTTTTCCAAATTAGTTCATGTGCCTCCAATCAAGATTGGTAATCGGAAAGGTAACCAGTTTATTCGCCATCTGTCATAGAATCTAGAAAATTAATCCTGCATCATCATCCATGTGGACTCCATAATAGTAAAATGGGACAACTATGTTTATTTTGTTTAGATTACATAAATTTTAACTATTCATATTCCTATCCATAATAACATTGTTTTCATATTTTGTGAAAAAATATTTTTTAATATAATAAATGCGTAATAACATTTTTATCATTAAACTTTGTACCTTAAACTATCACACTTGAGTATCCTCATGAGGAAATAAGAGTGATGACCTTTTCTTTCAAAGCCAAACCTAATGAATGGGGATGAACTATCTAATATTCTAATGGGACAGAGAAGGAGAGTGTGATAGATGATGATAGAATGGAGGGTGTGTGATAATTTAACAGAAGTAAACTTAAATTAATCTCTCATAATACCCTTGAAAATACCAACCCACTTGAATTTGAATAAAATCACTAAAATATTACTTTAGTAGTTTAATTTGATAATATAAATAGATTTTCTATAGAATCCCTATTTGGAAACTATAAATATACCAATATAATATGTTTTTAATACCACTACCCAATCCACTATACAAAATTTACACTCATTATGATTTTAATTATAGAATTTCCTAGCCATTTTTAGAGGAACATGATTCAAAAAATATATTATAAAAAATCATCCCATGTATCTGCATTCATGATCTAAAAACCTAATATATATTATTATATTTCAAAAAAAACTGAACATAATTTATGTATTTATTTTAATATTTATGAAGTTACATGACATGTAAACCATTCTACAAGATTCTTATTAGCCACTTTTGTTATATATTTTTTATTACCTTTTTGAATTCACGGTTTTCTCTTTATTTGTATACTGAGATCTTCAATAAACAAATATTCAATTTCACTATTCATATTCAAATATCTATGTTCTTATAAAAATTCCATTTCTTTCAGTTTAACAATTTAGAATCTCCCAATTGGTCGTCTAATAGTACGGATGATTTTCAATTTCTAATGTAATTGAAATTGAGTCTGTTTTTTATAAAAAATTCCAAATTGATTATATCTTGTCTCAATATCCACCAATTATCTAAAAATAGGCAATACCCTACTCTTATAAATGGAACTCAGAAATAAATACTTAATGATGAGCATTTTTTATCATGTACGACTTCAAATGACCAAGATATCTATGAAAAAAATAAATAAATAAAAACAATATATTTAATGTAGTGCCAATAATTTTTTAACTAAGATGAAAGAAAATATAATAAATAAAATCTAAATTTGATACATCCATCAATAATTTTTGGGGCCTCCAAATTTATTTTCCTCAACCAAATTCAATGTTAAATGCATCATATTGTAAAAAATAATTTAGGTGATACATTGTCCATTTTACAAAGTGTCAATAAATATATATCTTGACGGTTTTCAAGTTCATATTATTATAGATATTTATCACATATTTTTTAACGATTTTGAAAAATTGGTGTACAAATATAGTAACCTTTTTAGGTAATAATGTATGTAATTCAAATTGCAGAAACTGTTGTAACAAAATATGTGAATCGTGACTATTAAATCTATGTAACTAATGAAACATTAATTCTGCAAACCATGATATTTCCCCTCAATATCTATGATATTCAATAATGACCCATGATTTTCATACAATTATATTACATTTTTTTAGATTAATATTCATTTCAATGGACAAACACACAACTGAGTATCATAATAGTTTAATGACTTTGGAAACTTGGAACACGTTCTTCTAATTTGGTGAATAATATTCAACATCACCCAAAATGATATTAAAATTTTTTAACCCTACCTAAAACAATTATTTAAAACCTAGGGAAATTTTAACATAAGAAAATTTGGGATCTCATATCCTAAGTAATGAAACATAGGGGAAGTACGTAAACATAAATATAAGCCTAATGAAATGAGAATGTGATATAACATTATAAGATCAATCCCTTAATATAAAATTTCATAAAAATAATAAAATAATAAATATTATAAGTTAATATAAAATGAATAATAAGGAAATAAATTAACATGATCCATGAGAGTATAAATATGTCATAAGACCTGAAAATTGTGACATACACATAATCATAGAATATACTATTTCAATGATTCCTACCAAAACATTCATAGTATGTTAGGCTTAGGTTTATCACACATATACCCACTTCAGGATTGAAATTTCCTCCCATGTACCTTCTAGTTACAGGAGTAGGATGACCTCTTATCCAACCTCTTGTTATAGGCTCAATATGACATCTCATGTACCTTCACATTGCAGGATTAATATGACCTCTCGTGTTCCCTCTTATTGTGGGATTTAGATAACCTCCCGTGTACACACTTGTTGTGGGAATACGATAATCTTTCATGTACACATATGATCTTGTAAAAATTTTATCATTAAAAAATGAGTTGAAGTAAAATTAGGTCCCAACCATGGGATAATGAAAACCATATGTATGTGTTTTACATGAACAAAAATCTTTCATCTTGTTAGAACCCATATAATTAAATTGTTTTCATTAATATCCATCCATAATAATGAAAAACACATATTAAAAATAATATGATTATTATAAATTTATAAAACTCTTTGTTAAACATTAAAAACAAAATAAGATATCTTAGATGGAAAACTATTTGACAGATCACATTAAAATAATTCTGGATGAAATTATCCTTTCTTCTTTGAAATTGATTACTTTTATTGAATATCTACAAAATTTTAAAATAAAATATTTCCTTTGAAAATTAATTTTTATTCTTTTGAAGGATTACTCAAACAAATAATGTGGCATGTTGGTGGAACATTTTATATATTCTGTATAAGTTAACAAAAAAATTGTTTTATACTTTTTTCCAAAAAAGCCACAAAGATCCATGTTTTCAAAACAAAAGAATGATTTTTATCAAACCATGTAATAAAATGCCAAGTTTTGCTAAATTTTTTGTTAAAACCCCATAGGATAATAGCAAAAACTTTTTTTGAAACATTTAAAAAAACATATGCATGTATGATAGATATTACCCAACAAAGTATTGAAATGAATCAATCCAAAAAAATTGATGATGTTGGGAAATAAAAAGTTATCACATTAGAATCAACAGAATTGAATGGTCAATGTACGAATAAAAATTATATGGATCTGAAAAACCATTATATTTTGTATAATACTCATAAAATACATTAATAAGATGTATATACACCATGTAGAAGAAACAAGTAGTGTATAAGGCATTTTCCCACTGAAATAAAATTGATAAATAAATCCTTTACTACATCAGTAACATTAGAATCATAAACCTTGTAATATAATAAAATACATTAAAAATTTAGTTAAATTAATTAATTGAAATAAATTATATGAAATTTCAGATGTCAGTACATACACCCCACACACCAAAGCGAGCGGGGAATATGGCAGGTATCTAATGTAAATAAAAATTGATATGAAATTCCATGACATTGTGTCTTAAATATCAACATAATTATATAAAATTATTTGATAATAAATATATTATTATTATAAATTTATTAAAAACCCATATTATTATAACTAATAACATATTTTATTTTATAATGAATATATTTTACATGATTACTAAAAATTCTATGTTAATGTTACACATCAAGTATAATATTCATTGTTTTTCAAAATTATTTTCACCTATTATCCATTTTTCTCTTAAATTGATAATGATTATATATCATCCATAATTATATCTATGAAAAAAATATATTATATATTTTGAATATTTTTATTTATGGTGATTCGTAAAATTTAATGGTTGAAAATAAAATACCAAATTCGAGGATACTGTAGGCCCTCCGTACTCATGAATGCCATTTTTATTTTCTTATCATATTAAAAGAAATAATAGTATTTTATATATTATCTTTAAAGAATAAATATTATTTTATATATCATATATATTTTTAAAATTCATATGTTTTACCATCAATGTAAAATATACATGAAAAGTGAATCACTTTTCCTAATGGAGATGATAATCCATATGTACGCACGAACGACAATATCATTTCCCAAAAGTTATAATTGTTAGAATTTATATATGATATTGTCATTAAAGATTTATATTTATTTCATAAATATCTTATATATCATAAAAACATTTTTTACATCATAATTCCCATAATAATTGGAGTAATGGGAGAATAAAAAATCATCATTTTATACGGAGGTAGTCTATCGTACACACGAACAAAAATATTGTTACCCATTAGATGGATTTTTGTGAAAATATTGTTCAAAAAAATAACATAAAAACATCTCAGTATATTTGGGATAATTAGTTTATTACATAAACTTGAAATAAAAATATTTTATGTGGTTCAAATATAGAATAAAAAATTTATCATTGATGAACATTTCCTCTTCTTTAAATATCTATCTTAAATTTGTAGAAAATGGCTTCATTGATTGGATTTTATCCTAAAGGAAGGATTCTAGAATAACTATTTGGATGATGGGAGGATATATGGGTAGATATATTTCAATAAAAATGGATTTATATATGTGAATAAATGAGAAGGAGAGGTTCCCTTTTATGAGAGAGGATATTATCACTTTTGGAAACTCTCAAAAGTATTAATTTATAATAAACATAACTTTAATAATGATAAAATAAAATAGTCATACCTTAGAATCTAAAGTTAAATATGGTTTAAATATAATCATCCAATAATTTTTATGTAGGTTTTTATATAATTGTAAACATTATTTGTTTATTAACCCTTAGTTACCCTTTTTTAATTCTTAATATGGTATCAATGTCATTAATATAAAGAGGATGTGATTTTTACATGTAAAATATGAATTCGAAAATAAATGGTCAATTAATTATTTTTAATACCATTATATATCATATTTTTACTCATTTAGTATTTTTATGTTATTAATGTAATTTAAGAAATAATTTTTTTCTTAAAATGACAATACTATCAATTCTAACACTATTCATCACATTTGCAATAATTAAATACATAGAGCAATATATCTTCAAAAACATTCATTTAATACACAGTTAATATGTCCTATTAACCTATAAATATTTTTTAGTACCATAATTAAGTCAACTTATATTTAATTTAATATCTATAATATCATTTAACTGATTGTTTCATTAATTCAATAATTACTACATCATATATTTTTCATTACATAAGATAATTATTTCATCATTAATGATGAAAAGTAAAATTCTATGATAGATATAATACATTCATATTTATTAATAATATATTCATTCTAATGTATCATAGATTTTTCCCCATATTAACAATATTATACATATTAATAATAAGAGTTTGACATTTTGACACTCCCTTCGAGTTTAACAACACATAATTCATTTTTATGGAAAATTGTCCATTAAATTATTAAATTTAGATTATTAAGTGTTTTGGGTAAAATAAAATTCTTAAAATAACATTTTTTTAATGTCATAGGGTAGTTTTTTAATATTTAAAATATTTTTAATACTTAATTTCTCTATTTACCATAGTAGTAAAAATTACTAATGTTATTATTCCTATAATACAGAAATAATAGTAAACTATTTAATAAATAAGGTAATAATTACTAAAAATATGAAATATATTTTTAAAATTCCAAAACATATATTTTTATGAAGTTATATTAAAATTAATCTCGTTGAGGGGATAAGAAAACATCTTTTTAAAGTTAAAATGTCCAAAAGAGTGAAATATATTTATATCCCAATTCAAAGTGAAATTGATTCAAATGACCAAAATTTGATTAAATGGTAAGGAAATATATCTAATGACACATTAAAACCCATAAAATATACAATTAAACAGTATAAATTATTTATATTAAAATGTTGTTTCCAATTTCAATTTAGTAATTTTCATTATCTATCGAAAGATGAAACATATCAGAAAAATACAGAAAAAGCCTCAAAGATAAATTTTCATATTCCGCATTCAAAGACGAAATTTTTTTCAATTATAAAATTTATAGATGTTTCACAATTGAAATATAAAATGTATTCTAGATTAAAAAGTCGTACAATTACCATTTATAAAAAAAATATTTTTATTAATAAAATTGGATTTCTTCTAATCTTATGCCTATTAAATTGAATGGATGAATACAAAAAATATCTTATTAAATATAAAAATATATATATTTCATTTATATAACTCACTAATTGAAAATTATATATTTTATTAACACAAAATGACATTAGGATCATAAAAATCAAACTATTTTTAAAAAAATTAATTGGTATATATTTTTATTTCTAATTAAATTCTAACAAATGGATTTATATTATAAAATTATATTTTTTAATTTAGTTAATACTATAAAAATTATTATTATAAGAATATTTTATATCATATTATTTAAAATAATAATACTTTAATATTATACTATTTTTAGGTAAAACTCGGTCTTGTGTGTAATGTGTGATAACAAAATAACATAGTGTTCTATGTAACACAATCAAAGAATAGTTTTTCATATATAGAAATCTAATAAAAGTGTTTCCTATAGTGTAATCAAGAATTTTTGTTTCATATAATGCAAGCGAAACCTAGATTTTTTCATATAAAAAAATATGTATTCATTATTTTGTAAAATGTCAAATATCAAACACATTATCTTAATTTGAATTACACTATTTAACAAAATAATGGGGTGTTACATAATACCCCCATTAATATTAATTTCTCCCTAAGACTTTATCTGGTTTATTAATGTTTAAATATGTTAATTATACTTTCATATAAACTGATATCATAATAATGGACACAATAACTTTATTTCAAAAACAAAATATTGGAAGATTAATGTTTACCCAAAGTACATCATAACTAAGTTCCCACTTAGGAAGACATATATGCGAACCGAATACATTTTCATAGAAGATAAATCTAACTATCATGTTCGGATGGAGATTAATAGAGAACAGGGACATGATCAAGTTAGCAATCATAAGGTCAAATATTTTTGATGATCTAAGCGGCCATTTGATTGTTCAAAAAAGAAGTTATGAGGATAAATTTTTTGTTTAAGGATACTTTTCCTATAGTAGATGAATATTCATGAGATGGTAAACTTATTTGATTCTGATAAATTTCATAATATTAATCCCATCCTTCATTTATTCTTTAATCAATTAACACGTCATTCCAAATTTTAAAAATTAATGTTGATTTTTTCAATCCAAAATCATTAATAGATCTTGAGAGGCATAAATAAATTGATAGGTCTTTCCATCTATCATTAATTATAATCACATGAAAAATGATACAAAGTTTTGTACAATATGAATAAATCATCATATAGATTTATAATATTTTTATCTCTATATCGTCATCCAAAGTTTAACATTAATCATTACACAAATAGTTAAACTTGTACCCCTTACAAATTAATAATTTCAAATCCATTAGAATATATGGTCACTAAATCTCTCAAAAAACTCTTTTCATTTATCCCCCTTATACCATAAACTAAATCTCATTTGGTATATAGAGAATATTTGAATACCATTACCATATATTCTCTTGAAACACATTAATTACCATAAACACTTATTTAAGAAATTCTTTTTTTTCTAATTCCAAATATTATTAGATATAATTCATTATTCCAAAATGTTTGTAAAATCTATTTGTGATAGAATTAACCACATTATCAATAAATACCTAATCAATTCCAAGGTAATTAGTACCATCTAATTTATTTATTCATATCCAAAAAACCTATATGAAATTTTCTTCGATATTAGGAATATATTAAGTATTAACTTTCTCTTAATCATGTCCAAAAATATCACCTTTACATTAAATGATTTTTCTAGTCCATCAGATCCAATTAAAATATTCTTGTAAGAAATATTCATAAAACATTAATTTATCAATCCTCATATATTTATCAAAGACTATAAAATATTTCTTTAATAAAAATAAATAAATATTCAGATAATTTCACTTCATCCATAAGACATTAATAGGGTTACCCAATCCAATTACATAATATATTTTTGGTTTCATGACTTTGTTGTAATATCATCATCAAAATAAATATAACCATTACATGTACCACCTTTCCTATTAAAATCATGAGATTTCAACATAAGACATCGATTTTTGTAATTCACATTACATCCAAATTTGATGCATTCGTCAGTTGATAATACCATTGGAAAGCCAATATTCTTATCCATTGTGTTAACTAAATATTTCAACTTCCCTTTTCAGTTACATGATTTAGGTATTTCATTTCCACATTAAAACAATATTCTTATTCCTTTAAGACAACCATTTGGGAGATTCTTCCCACATTCTTGACACGAATGAAACTGAATCTTATTTCCTCTATGGTATCTATTTAAAGATTTCTTTGTAGTCACATTCCTTATATTATTCAATGTGTATGAGATTTGGTTGATGAAAACCTTGTTAATTTTATTTAAATAAATATTATTAGGAATGATTACATCTTCCATCATGATAGTGATCATCCCAGTGGAATTCTCATTAGAAAATTTATTGTTGCACTCGATGTTAACTCATTTGATTTTGCTTCCCAAAATTGTCTAAAACTACAAATCATATCATGTGAAACACGTATCATACTAGAAAAATACAAAACCGTGAAAATTCACTTATAGGATGTCAAAACTACGAAACATGTTTTAATATATTTCACATTTGGATTATCTTTAGAGACATCCCTTGACGTATCCTTAGAGACATCCCTATACATATTCATATAAATATCTCTAAGGATCTCAATAATGTTTTCTCATCATAGTTTACAATGATTGAATAAAAATGTATTTGATAGAAACTTTAATACTCGTGATTTTCATACATGGATATTACATATTTTATATGTATATTAATTAGATTTCCAGAACACAAACCAATAGACCATAATAGTTTAGTTCATTTGGAAAAATTGAACACATTCTTGTTGATTGTTGAAAGATCTTCCAAATCACCCATAAAGATATTCCACTTTAGTACCCCTACATAAAACCATTCATTATAATCTATGGAAATGAAAAAAAAGAAAAAGGGTGATCTCAGATGGTTAGTAAAAGAAAACATCAAATTACCTAGGAATACACATGAGCTTAAGGGTATTTGAATGTGATCATAACATTAGAAGATTATACCCTATGTATAAAATATCATAAACATGAATCATGGAATAAATATTGGTAGTTCATAAGACATGAATCATAAGGAAATCAACAAAAATGATACATGATAGTATAAAACTGGGATAAGACATGAAATTTTTTCATACACATAACCATAGAGTATAATATGTCAATGATTCCTATAAATACATTCATAGTATTCTATTATTGGATTAATCTCTTTTTAGTACAGAATTTAATATTGGGATTTACACCCATGTATCATCTACTTTTAGTGTTAGTATGACCACCCATGTAACCTCTTATTGAGGGATTAAGATGACCTCCTGTGTACCCTCTTACTACAGGCTTAGGAAAAGCTCCTATGTACCCTTTTTTTGCGGGCACAACATCACCACCCATATACCCTTTTGTTATGGTATCTGGATGACCTATCATGTATCTTTTTTATTTCATATAAAATTTATCATTACCCAATTAATTTAAGGGAGATATATCTCCCACTTATCCAAAAATGAATCTCATACATTTGTTTTTTTATAAGAATGTCCACTATTGCCAAAATTGGATTTCACATCGATTTTTATTAATTTTTGACATTGATTTTTAACTGATGTATTTGATGGAAATATAAAAAACCACAATTTTGGGTGTATATTTTCAAAAACCGGTGCCGAAAATGAAATGGCCTTGGTTGTCTACATCAGTTTTACAAATAAACTGATGCATAAAACGAATATTCAGAGTTGGTTTATATATAACTAACACTGAAAATTGATCATCAGCTTATTTTCCACATCAGGTTGATATATTTAAAAAATCAATTGATGACTCAGTGATTCTGTCGGAATTAATAAAAACAAACACTAAAAATTTTGAATTCTTTAAAAAATGTTTCTATTTTGGTTTTTATGAAAACTGATGATGAAAGATAATTTTTTTAGAAAATTGATAATATTATTCTTCCAAAATAACCAAAATACATGTGTATTAGTATGACATAAATAAAAAATAATTACATAAAAATCCATATAAAAATAGTAAAAACATTTATGAAAACATTATTAGAAAAACTGGACCTGGATGATCAATATACGCTAATGGAGACTTAAAACGAAACAACCCTTAATATTGATGAGATTCTGAAATAAATACTCACGAATTTTTAATAAGTACAATCATATTCAACATGAAAGAAATTAAATTATATTTATTTAAATACCATAAATTTTTGAATAATACTCCAAAAAATCATTCATGGGAATTATACACATCGTGCTAATTAAACAAGCTATATAAAAGGCACATGTCCCACAGAAATTAATGTGATACACAAATATATTACTACATGAGTAACTTTAGAATCATATACCCCAAGAAATAATAAAATCAATAAAATATTTTAATAAAATATAATAAAGTAAATTAATGACATAACATGTCATATTCCAGTATTTCCACCACACGCAAATAAGAGAGTGGGGATATGGAATATAATTCATGGAAATATAAACGTGATATGAATTTCTCTCACCGTATGTCTTGACTTTACCATAATCATAAAAGCATCATGTATAATAAATATTATTTTATTATACATATATTAATGAAACATGTTCTTGTATATAAAAATCAATGTGATTTTATTATGAGTATATATTACCCATTTATGATCAATTATATGTAAATGTTCCGCTATGGGTAATATCTTCTTTTTCAGATGTGTTTAGACTTCTTATCCTTTGTGCTATTACATAGATCAATATTATATCTTTTGAATAATTATAACCATGAAAAAAATATCATTTATATTTTTTATTTTTTTATTTATTGTGAATAAAATAATTAAGGTAAAAAATAAAATACCACATTCATCGAGATGGTAGGTCATACGTACGCATGAACGATCTTTTAATTTTAATATCATAATAAAAGAAAGATAATTATATGATATATTATCATTATAGAATCATTATTATGTTATATATAATATAAATTTATAAAAAGAGTCATTATTATAATCCTTGTGGAATATATATGAAAAACAACTGACATTGCATCATAGAGATGGTAAACTATACGTGCAAACGAGCGACATTATAATTTTCAAAAATATTGGATGATAAAAATTTATATATGATATTTTCAATAAAGAACTATAATTATTTAATAAATCATATATATATATATAATTAAAAATAGTGTGTCCATCCAAATTTCATCTATGGTGCGTGGTGGGGAAAAAATGAAGAATCATCATTTAATGAAGTAATAATCTGCCATAAACACAAACGTTAAGTTCATTCGCATTAGATAATATTGTGAGAAAGTGTATGAACAAACTTTAATATGAAAAAAATATAAGTATATTTATTATACTTATGTTGTAATATAATAATTAAATTAATATAATTTAGAGTTTGAAGGAAGAAGTAAAAAAACAGTTCATTGGTGAACATTACCACTTCTTCGGGTATCTACAATAGATATGCACAAAAGGAATTATTTTTTTGTATTTATTCCAAAAATAAGGCTAATATAAAGAATATAATAATTTTTAGAGGATATATTTTTGGAGTTTTTCTAAGAAAAATAGATTTCTAGGTGTCAATAAAAGAGGAGGAGTGTTCCCTTTTATAAGAGAGGAGAGGACCACTTTCAGACACTTTACAAAAAATTAATTTTTATAATTATAAAATCATTACTAATTCAAAAAAAAGTCATATATTACTGTATAATATTATTAAATATTGTAATAACGTCCTCAAATTAATTTTAGTTACTTTTTTATGTATTTTTAAACCTTATCATTTTTATTATCCCTATGTTATCCCATTTTATTTTAAACTATATTATTAATGTATTTAATATTAAGTGGAAAAAAAATTTATATGTAATTTGTAAATTATAAAAAAAATGGTCAATTAATTATTTTTTCTACCACAATTTATATTATTAGTACCAATTTTTTATTTTTATAATTTTTTAATAATATAATGATATATTGATTTCATAAAATATCATTACTGTCAATTTAGACATTATTCATTACACAGACATTAATAAAATCCATATACTAAGAATGTATTGGAAAAAATAATCTAACACAAGAGTAATATGTCTTCATCACATTGAAATTTTTTGGATCAATTCAATGAAGTCATATTATATTTATTTTATTATTTTTAACACTATTTAGTTGATTATTTCAATAATTGTGTAATTACTCCATCATCATTTTGTAATTATTTAGGTAAATTATTTATTCACTTGAAATTATGAATAAAAATATATGATTTATATATACCTATAATATTTCATAATAACACACGTAATCAATAATATCTTCAAATAATTTCCATATTAAGAAAATTATAAAATTACAAGTCAGAGTGTGAGATTTTTTCATTCCAATTGAGATTGTTAATAATTAAGTAATTTTCATTTGAAATTTTCCATTAAATTATTTAATTTATATCCTTATGTTTTCAAGGTCTAATTATATTCATCATATAACATTTTTGTAGGTGTTAGTGTAGATTTAAAATATTTAGTCTTTACCCTTAATTACCTAGATCTCTATGGTAATAAAATTACTAATGATAATAATAATATAATCACCTAATAAAAGATTAAAATTTAATAGATTTGGTCCTTATGATTGCATACTATAAACCCATATTTCATAATTCAAAACTTATATAATGTAAAGGTTAATTTAAAATTAATCTCAATGACGGAAAGATAGAACAAGTTTTTAATGTGAAAACGTCCAAAAGATTAAATTATTTTTATATGAATATTCTATTGGAAATTGATTTAAATGACATATATTAGATTAAATGATGAAAATTTTATCTAATTATACATTATAACCAATAAAATATATTATTAATCAAAATAATTTATTTTGAGGAAAAAGATATTTCCAATTAAAATTTAGAATTTTTCATTATTTATCAAAACATGGAACATAACATAAAAATAAAAAAAATTATGAAAATTAAATTTTTATACAAAAATTTACAAGAATAATAATATTAGTTCATATAGAATTATTTAAGTGTCAAAAATTCAATTTAAAATGGGTTCTACATTAAAAGTTTGTAATGTTTACCTTTTAAAAAAATATTTTTATTCATAAAATTTGATTTATTCTTAACGTATGACTACAAAATCTATTGGATAAAAATAATAAATATTTAATGGAATATATGAAATATATATTTCATTAATATCATTATATAATTGGAATTAATTTACGTTATTAAGAAAAAAATACTTTGGGATAATAAAAAGAAAATAGTGTACCTTATTATAAATTTGTAAATATTATCACTTATAATTAATTAGAAATGGCTGAATTGCAATTTGAAATAATATATTTTCATAAATTGCATAATAGTATTTATAACCACAAATTTAATTGACTGTTTATATGTTATTATATTATAAAATAATATTTTAACAATATAGTGTTGTTTAGAAATAATGTGTCTTTCATTTAATGAATGTGACAAAATGAACTCAATGTTGTGTGTAAAATGAGACAAGAATAGTGTTGTGTATAAAACATGATAATAAAAGTGTTTCTTATAGGGAATTTTCAACTTTGTGTTGTGTATAACAGAATCCAACCATAGTTCATTTCATTTAATAAATGTTTTATTCTGTATTATATGAAATGAAATCTATTAAAAAGATGAAATTAATTAAAAAATATTTAAAATATTTCTGGGTTTTACAGACACCATAAAATATTTTACAATAAACATAAATTTATAGTTAACCCTGTTTTAAATTGAAAATATTTCCATATGATACTTTCCAATCTCATCATTCTAGAGATCACAATTTATGTTCATTGTTTGTATGTCTTTACGAGAATTAAGATGGTCCATCGATTTTCAATACTCCTTAGGAAATTTGAAGATAATTCTGTCACAAAAATTATTATAAATATGCACAAAATCAATATTATGGATCATAAAATTCAATCAATAATATATAAAATTTTATAATGTAATTTTTTTCATCCATTTTTTGTGTTCTCATTTATCTTGTTAATGCACATCGAACTTGTTTCTTTCTATAATTAAAATGATTCACCATACCAAATTCAGTGTCAACATTTCCATGTTCTTAAAATATGTCCAAACAGTTCAACGACATTGGTGGTGGTATACAATCAACAAAACCATTGAATCTTTAATTTTTCCACCAAAATATATGAGATGATCAAGAAATATTTAATGAATCAATAAGTAAATTTATTATATTAAGGTGGAAATTCAGTGTAAAATTCAAAGTTAGAAGTATTAAAAAATCCTAAATAATTACTATAACTACATATTTTCCATTGTACATGGAATTCACTAATGGTTGACATTATTTAAAGGTTCATTTTGAACATTTTTCTAGAAGATGAATCATCAATCATATCATTGTTGCTTCATATATCCTATAATTTTTCAATCAGAGGCTGCTAGTATACATAAATATCATTTACAAACCTTTTTACTATAATAACCATTTAAATTTTAAAATGTTCATGTTTCATAAAAATCAATGTAGTTAGACTCTAAGGTACCAATTTTTTCCAAATTATATAACTCACACTATAATCTGTTAATGGGTTGAATCCATCGGTATCCAATCCCTATCATGAATTATTAAGATCAAATGAGAAATCTAGATGTAATGAATAAAATTTGATCCATGATTTTGAATATCTTGAATTCCACATTAACACATCATTATTATTATCTATATAATTCCTATTTCTGTTCTCCATGGTTTAAGATGACATAAATAATCTTTATAACTGAGTCTTTAAAGTCATGTAATAAAAAACCATTGAAAGTGTATTATTTATCCCCATCATATTAGTATGTTTATTTAGACTTCCAACATCACCCATTGACTTCCATCTACATGAATAATTTTTATTTGAAATCATCTCTACTTTAATCCTCTTCCAAATAAATCATAAAATCATTTGGACAAACATCTATGTTTGTGAAATTCAGACCTTGCATGTTAATATATTTTTTAATATCATAAAAATACATAAGGATTATAGAATCTGTAAATGCATGGAGAAACAATTCTAATAACATTAGCATGCCTTGTTTGTAATTATGCATAGAAATTTTATATGGTATAACATAATAATAAATTATGTTTTTAATATTTCAAACATCCACACAATAGATCTTGATTTCCATCATCAACCAAAACATAAAACTCTTTTTTCTACTTAGTGATGTTCCAACATGCATTAGTCTCCACAAACTCAAGAGGATGATCTATCTATAAGTTACAATCATTATATGGTTCTCATATTTTCCTAAAAATAACACTTGTCAATTTACTATTTGTAGCCCCGTAAGTGATTTATGTAGTATTTTTTGAATTTGGTGTTGTTTTTATCCAATTCTAAAGTCATAGTTTATATGATTTTTCATTTAATTGTATGATATTAACAATGTAGGGAGTTCATCATGTTGATTTTCATCTGTTCTCCATCATTACGTAATGTTAAATTCTCCATTCAAAATCGAACATAATTATGGAATAAGGAATTTCGTCAATATCATGTCTTCATAAACATTATGTCTCTTCAACAATCATCAAAATTTTCATTTAAGACATGGACATATTATTTTTCATTCAACAAATAAATTTGAAATTGAAAAATCTAGACACTCTTCATACCCTTATGATACTGAGCTATACTCCTCTATAATGTGAACTATCTTTTTTTAATATAAATCACAATGTACCTACCATTAATTAAAAAAATTAGAAATATAATTATTACTAAATAGGAAAATAGATCAAGGGATGTTAAAAAATAATAATTAGTTATATGAATAATCATTTACATAATAATAAAATTAATTTAAGAAAACAAATAGAAATCAATCTTGTATGGTATTATGTTAAATAATAGATAGATAAAGATTATATTATCATTAAGAAAACAACATTTTAAATGATATTTAAAAATCATTTATCAATCCCGTAACAATCAAAACATTTAAAAATGCAATCTCCCTTAATATAAATATTCTTAATTGTATAAATAATATAAAAGCACATATAGAACACAATAAAAACCTTATAAATAACGAATGAATTAAATAAGTGGTATTTCTATATGTTAACGAACCTATACATATTAAATCGTAACATGACCCTTGGTATAGTAATGTGACCATTAAGAATTGTAATCTAGACAATTGAATAGTAACCACATTTATAAAATTATAAATAAAATTTAGGAATCATTTAAATGATAATATGATATAATTATTTAATATTATAAGAAAATAAATCATTTAAAAATTATTAATTAAGTGTTGTTATATTTATAAAGCATAAATGTTTATTCTCAATTTTATAGTTAATATAATTATTTAAATTAATGATTATTTACATAAAATATATTCATAAATGAACATGTTTTGTCTTAATATTATAAGATAATTCTACAAGACCTTAACTAATGATTCAGACTATTATATAATCAGTAATATTTTAAAAATCATTATTTTTAAATTAAATTATTATTTTAAATAGAATTTAAATTTTTAATTTTTAGAACATTTTTTATAAAATAGAGTTCATTTTTTTAATTCTATACAACAAAAAATGTATTGTGAATTTTTTTGTAATTATTCTAAAATATGAAAAAAATTTGTGAATGGGAAAATATGATATTTTACAGTATTTGACAAATTCATTATTTTTGTTTTATAGATGATTTATTGATGATTTGGACCCAAAGTCTCAAGAAAACCTTCATTATTTTAATATTTATAGTCGTAAGGTTTAATATATTCCTCTTCATGTGCCAAAATAATTAATAATTAATAATTTTTTAATAAGAACCCCCTACAATATAATTTCATTTTTCATACCATTTATGTTTACGGATATAAATGTTCCAAATATTTTTTTCAAAGAAAATCAATTATTTTTTCGCATTAAATCTTATTTATAATAAAAAAATAAATCATTTACTTCTGTTGATATTTTTTCACTCAAGTATGTTTCATCTTTTAACCATTATGTTATTAATAGTTTTTTTTGAAAGAAAAGTTTTATTCATGGATTTATTCTTGATGAAATTCTCTTAAACCCCATTTTATTTTCCCATGATGTTTTTTGGAAAAAAAATTATTCTTTCTAAGTGGAATCCATGATTTTGTAAATTCTATGATGTGATGGGTGTGCCTAAAATTATATAGCACTCCAATTAATTGGGACATGTGGTGTATATCATGAGATAAGGTTCAATTTGTTTGAACATGACACTATATTTGTTCAAAATGATAATGATATGATTATGAACAAATATTATGTGCTAATGTGATGCAATATTTGTTCAAAAAATTGTTTGGTAGTTAACCTCTATGACATGATGTTTAATTTTTATACATTTTCAAATTCCATTATTTTATCTAATTCTTAATCTCATAATTATAATTATGATAATATTATTAATTTATGATGATGATTATTCTAACCCCATGTTATATTGATTCATGTTCTTATATGTATATCCTCAATTGACTACTTATATAAAGGATAACATGAGGGCCATTAAGAAGCTATAGCTAAATGAATTTAATTAATGTTGATGTTTTATTTTGTTAAAAACATTTATGCTCTTAATTATCCCACTATAATAAATATTTTGTCATGGATTTGAAACACAATTATATTATTTACCATTAAAATGATATAATATTATTGTATGAAAATCAAGATATATATATTTGGTATCAGAGAATGCATTGGTTAATTATTGAATTAGGATTAGAGAACATAAGTGAAACCCTTTTGTATATGAATAAAACCAATAATATTTGTTATAGAAGAATACTAAACCTAGGGATCACACATGACCTTCCATTATAGATGATTTAAAAAATAAATAGATTACTTGTCATGAAATAATTACATATGTTTTTTTCAAACAATTTCAAATTTAAAAAATGGTTGGATTGTGTAGAAACACGGCCAATAATCAATGTGCGGGATAATTCAGTAATTCTCAAAATTATGTCCCCAATACCTTGGGATGTTGAATTCAAAGTTTTATGGTGATTCTTACCCATATATATCTTTAAATTGACAAGAAAAATTATAATGTGGAACTTCCTCCTCCACCTAAGTGGGTGAAACTAGGTATCAAGTATTATATTCAATAATGTCCATTTATATATCTTTGATCATTTGAACCACTAGTTGTGTAATAGTAGATCAACTCAATGGAGAATATATTTTTTATGCTTAAATATTCTCATATGGCGAAGTTGAATTTGGTTGATTATCATTTTTATGGGGAGGTGGATCAATGATGCGCATTTTTTAAGAATACCACGACACATAAAAAATTAATGTGATGAGTGGGAATACTTTTTGAAAATATTTCATAAAAATCATTTCCCTCAAACTCTATATAAAATTGGAGAGGTAATTATTTAAGCTAAAGTGAAAGGATGTTTAATTGTTAATGGAAGAAAAATAAATTTTCACAAGGCTTTCAAGGTATGCATCCAGATTTATAATCAATACAGAAATATTTTAATGTGATCTCAATAGTTATATTATGTTCAAACAGTTTCCCCATGGCTATAGAGATATGAAACCATATTTATATTTCCAAGATGGGGGAACTAATGGTAATGGGTGGGAATTAAACTTCTCACATGTCAAAAATTTTGGAAGAAACATCATTCTTATTTCCTCAAAATGATGGGGAAATTCATCATGTGTGGGAGATAAGGCCACCAATATCACAATTGATTAAGTGATAAAAGGAACCTCGAAAATTTGGTGGAGGAAAATAGAGAACCAACTATATATTAATACATAGACTAAATAGAGGAAGGTATCTATAAAATCCAGTCCACTAAATCTTAAGTCTTTTAGGGTAACCAACATTTATAGCCTCCAAAGCTAAAGGTGAGAGGGAATGATTATTCCATCACTATTGCAGAGGTGGATTCAAACAATGATATGAAGAAAGGTATACTGATTATTCATTAAATAATAGTGAATGTTCATTTTGATTCTAGTTCAACACATTCTTTCATATCATTCATGTTTAGTATAACAATTCAAACACCACCTCAACCGAAGTCATTTCCATCATGAGGGAATAGAGAGGTGTGTTTTCTAAATAATTTCCTTTCCTTCTTCCTGACTGAGTGGTTTATATATCAATTATTATTATTCTTAGATCTCTTCTGAAATCAAAGACACCTTACCGAGTGGTTTTCATTGATGTGAATGATCTAAAGAATATGTTACTAGAGAATTTGGAAAAAGGTTTTATATGACTAAGTGATTCACTATGGGGTGCACCAGTCCTCATAATCATGATGATGGATGGATCCTTGTGAATATTCATTAACTATCATGAGATCAAAAAAAATATGATAAATAAAAAGTATCCCCTACAACAGATATATGACATTTTTGATCATCTACATGTGGTTAATTATTTCACTAAGGTGGATCTTATATCATGATATCACTAATTAAATGCAGGGAAGAAGATATTCCCATGACATCTATTCAAATAAGGTATGAAAAATAAGAGTTCACAATGAATCATTTTAGACATGATAATGATCCAGAAATATTCATGGACATAATGAACAGAGTATTTAGATATTAATAAGATAAAATTTTGGATGTCTGTATTAATGATATTGTAATATACTCCACAAGAAAGAGGGGGAATGTGGATAATTTGATTAACATGATAATGAATTTGAAAAGAAAAAAACATTATAGAAATTACATTAAATGTTAGTTTGTGATGAAGTAAATATCTTTTTCCAAGTTATCACCAACAAAGGAATATCCCTATAAAATTACAAGAAAAAGACAATATTTTTGTGGCCCCTGAAAACATATGTAACAGAGATCCATACATTACATGGTATAGCTGGGTATTAATGGTGATTTTTGAACAACTTATAATGATTTTCAAATACAATATCCAGGATAAATCAAGTGGGAGAATTTTTTTATGGACCAGTGAATGTGAACACTATTTATATGTGTTAGATAGAGTCTTATCACCAATCCATTACTTAGAATTCTGACTAGATGGGAACTCATTATGGTATACAACTAGGATTCAATGATGGGATTATGATGTGTACTAATGGAAAATAACCAATTTATTCCTCATGCCACAAGATAGTAAAAAATTCATGAGAAAATATATTTTATATATGATATAGAGTTGTAAAATGCGATCTACATGTTTAAAATATTGTGGCATTATCTTTGTGGGTAGAATTTTAAGATATCTATTGTTCATAAGAGCCTCAAATATATATTCACATAGATGTATCTTAATATGTTCCAGTGATGATGTTTATATATCGTGAAGGACTGTGACTCCCCAATCCACTACTACTAGGGAAATATAAATATGGAAGAAGATGCTCTAATTGGAAAGGATCTTGAATCATTATCAATAATGATAATTTATATGGATAAAATATTCGTGGACATGAAATGTATGGACATGGGAATGATTAAGGATGTAATATCATAAATTATTTTTTGAATGTAACCCCAACCAATCCCTTAGGGATAAAATAATGGATTCTCTATAAAATTATGTGAAAATTCCAAAAAACATTGATGTAATTGGAATTTTTAAATCCACAATGTTCAAAATGGATGTGGAATAAGTCATTAGATTTTGTTCATGACTATGTCTACTATCGATTCTAGAGATAAAAAATAGCATTTAAATTATACAAAAACTCTAACTTCCCTATTCACCCAGGGAGAAGAAAGATGTATAATGACCTCAAAGAGAACTACTAGTGTAATAATATAAAGAGGGATATCACTGAATATACATTAAATTCCCTGGTATGTCAGTATGTGAAGGGTGAATGAAAATTTCTAAAGGGATGATGCAACTAATACCAATATCAACATAGAAATGGGAAAATATCCATTATGGATCCTCTATCAAAGTCACCCAAATTTGTCACAATTTGAGATTAATTTTTTCAAGATCAACATACACAGATATATATTAAATACATGATAGGGATTCATAGAGTATCACTATCTATTGTATCTGATCGAGATCTAAAATTAACCATACTGTTCTAGAAAAGTCTCCAACATGCACTAAACAATGATATGATCATATGTATGTGTTATGATCCTAGAACTAATGGACAATATAATTTTCGAATTCCTACATTGGAACACATGTTAAGATATTGTTATATGGACTTAAATGGAGGATGGGACTAACATCTACTTTTATACATATTATCTTACAAGAAAAATTTCTACTCGAGCTTCCAAATGGGGCCATATGATTCCCATTATGGGAAAATATAATAAACAATGGAATGTGGCCATGAAGTCCATGAATGATAGTTTGTAAGACATGAAATGTTTAAAGAAATGGTAGAGAAGGTGAAAACTATTCTGTATCACGTCAAAGAATCCAAACGTTTATAGAAGATCCTTGTATACAATCATTGATGAGACCTAGAATTGTTTGTTAGAGACATGGTATTCCTACACATATCTCGGTGAAATATGATCATGAGAATTGGGAATGTGGGAAATCAATGTCTATAATACATCATCCAAATAGATATCCTTGATTTTGTTTGAGATTCAGACTATCAACTAGAACATCCAACAACCATGTCTCAAGTACAATATGTATTCCATATATCACTATTGGAAAATTAAATACTAGATCCCTCACGTGTACTGAATCTAGAGGTGGTATAGTTATAAAATTTTCCCTACTATGAGGAGTAGTCGGTGAATATCTTAGACCATATAGATAATGCTCTACACAACAACACTACTCACCATGATAAATTATTATAGAGTAACCACAATTATGGAGAGGAAAAATTTGAAATTGTGGAAGAAATGAAGGATAATTACCCTCATCTGTTTTTGGAAAATAATATTCCGAGGGATAATTTTCATAGGGTGGGAAATGAAACAACCTCGAATTTTATCAATGGATAATCCCATATTATATTTATTCCATATGGTATAAATAACATAATATCAAAAATAAAACACAATAAAAACATTCTAAATGATGAATGAAGTAAATAAGTGGTATTTTTAGTAGTTAAGGAACCTATACGTATAAAATAGAAACATGGCCCTTGGAATGGTATTGTGACTACTAAGAATAGTTATCCAGTCCATAGAATAGTAATATCACCTATAAAAGTATAAATAAAATTTATGTATCTTATAATTTATAATATGATAAAAAAATTTCATAGTATAAGTAAACAAATGTTTTAAAAATTTCTAATTATGTGTTGGTATTTTCAAAGAACCTAAATTGTTATTTTCAATTTCATAATAAATATAATGATTTAAAAGAATGTTTATTTTCATAAAATACATTCAAAAATTAATATTTTTTAATATGATTATGAGATAATTTTATGAGTCATTAATGAATTTGTCAGTGTATTATAAAATAAGTAATAATTTTAAAATCAACATCCTCCAACTAAATGAAAATTTTAATTAAAACACAAATTTCTCATAAAAAGAAAAGTATTTTCTTTTAATTTTGATCCTTTTTTAATTTAATTCATATATGAAAATTTAAAGTGGATATTTGTGATTTTTCTAAAATAGATCAATTTTGGGTGAGTAGTGATATACGATAATTTATAGTATTTAACAAATTCTTAGATTTTTGAGTCATAGATGATTTATGTATGTTGTGATAAAAAATTCTCAAACACTTCTTAATTTTTTTAAGAAGCCTATTAATAAGGTTAAAATTATTCTATGTTTTGGGAAAAAATAATTTACAATTGAATAAATTAATAAAAAATACACCTTTCCTCCCCTATAAATTGAACCCCTCAAAGAATCTTCTCCTCAGACCCCTAATTCCATCAATTATTTTCATATTTCTACCCAGTCCTATTCATAATAATCTTCTAAAATAATAAATTATATTATTCCTTCTGTGTGGATACAATACTTTTTCTCATGTGTATGGAGGACTATCTCCTTAGGAAGCGATGAGATTCATTTTTCTATAACAATTTACATGGAAGGTATTGAAGATAAATCCAATGAATATTTTTTTGATTAAATAATATAATTTTGAAATTCATGACATATATATCATTATGAATTTTTAAAATAAATTTTCATTCTTACCATTATACTCGTTAAAAAATGATAACAGCATTTGTTTTATGTGTAGACTTCCACCTCCACGAAGTGGTGTGATTATTTTTTTCACCACCCAACAATATTTATGATATATATAAGTATATTTAAATAAATAATATTATATTTATTATATTACGGATATTATAAAAATATAAAATATTAATTGACTTCTTTTAATAATGATCATTGAAAAATTAAAATGTTACAATTGGGTATGTACAACCTCCCATCTCTACGATTGTAGAATTGTTCGTTTTTATAATAATTATGAATAATGACTGGTTGTAAAATTATAATTAATGTATAAAGATGAAAACATTTTAATTCTAATTATTTTATATATTTCTAAATGATGAACTCTCAGACCATAGTCAACCCAAAAAAGTCATTTTTTGACATATATACTAAATATCAAAGAAACATCCAATGTAAAATTAAATGACTAACTAATTGTGTATAGAATATTAAGATATAAAATAATAGGAATATTAATATTGGGATGTTTTATTAAAAAATTAAATAATTGAAATAACTTTATTATTCAAAAAGATAATGAATATATGTGATTCTTTAGACACAAGGTAAGGGTTTCTCATATCCCTTTTATTTTTGTGTATCATATTCAATATTCACCACCTATTTTTATCATGGTTTATATATACTAGAAATGAATATCTTTTATTATTAATTTCATATATATTATTTTTATTTAAAAATCCACATGTGGCCCTACCATTTTTGGGTTTTGATCCAGATATTACCAGAGCATTAGGGACTTCGTCACAATTTTCCTTCACTGTGATATATTTTAATGTTATTCAAAATATTTCATGTATTTGGTGTATATATACTTCCGATTTTTATATCTTATATCATGAGTACTTCAAATTTCATGTTATTCTATTTTTTACGTTCAATAATTTCATCTATGTGGATTTGAATTGAATGTAACTGAGTGATAAAAGGTTACTTAATTAAATTTATTTTAATTGGGTTAAAACTCTTATTCATTAACTATATTTTGACACGATTACTTTTGAATTGATCTATAAATTGTTTTATTACATATTTTAATTTTTTATATAAATTTTTTACATATAATCAATCCATCTATTAACTATAAATTCTTTCATATGAGCATTATAAGGAATAATCATCCCAAATTTTTTTATTTGGGATATATGTTTATGATATGAAATAATATTATTTTATGAGATGTATATATTTAAATTTTTAATTGTTAAATCATGAATCTACTTATTTTAATTATATTTGTGTTATAATTTTATGTTATTATTTCATGAGGTTTACGATTGATGATTTACCAAAGTGGAAAATGCTTTTTATAACAATATCATTCCTTTCTGTAATGTTTTGTTGATGGTTCATTTAGTGGATATCAAATTATATTATATTGTTGAATTAGATATATTTCTAATATACTGGTTATGTATTTGGTTAACATGTATGATTTCCATTTTCTCCATTCATTATTATGAAAATTTGCACAAGTTTTTAAGGGATATTGATATTTTATTTTATTTTAGATCTAATAAATTTCCCTGGAATATACATATTTTATAAAATGTTTTCAAAAATGGTATTTTTAAAAAATAAATTTCTTCCAAAATATATTGGAAATGGACATTGACCTTATTTTATATGTTTCTAAAATTTTATTTATTAAAATTTCAAAAAATGGGTCACATTAGTATTGCTTCTCAAAATGTTTGAAACAAAAGTTTATTTTTAACAATTGCATCATGAAAAAAAATTCAAATCATCATTACCATTATTTCATTCAAAGAATGATTTATATTTTTCTAATGATAATTTCAATTAATATTTTTTTAACTATATTTTCGGAATTTTTAATTTTTATTATTTATTTTAAAAATGAAATGAATATTTTCTTGAAAAATGTTTTTAAGAATTTTTAATGTTTTTCATTCATTAATGACTACATCCATGGATGATACATAAAATCTCCTGGAGATATTCAGTATTGATGTCATTCTTATTCATTCTATGGATATACTATGATATTTACATGGAACTCGTTTACATTCCATGGGTGAATCAAGAAATGAAATAACCATAATTATTATTAACCCAAAAGTGTATTGTGAAAAATATTTTATTCATGAATTTTAATCAGAAGTTATTAGTGAAAATTTATGAGAATGATTAATTTATATCATCGGTGTTACCAAATTCCACCGAGTGATTTTAATAAATCATATATGATGGGTATGACTATATAAAATTGAGTGAGCTCGATATAGCTTATATGATGCATGTACCTAGATAGTATCGACTGATCCAGATATTGATTATACAATAAATAATCCAATATAACATTCGTTCATCCTTATATAAAATAAATAATTGTTGTGACAATATATTGTTGGGTGAGCCCAATATATTTTATAAAATTGGTGAGGGTGATATCGAATATATGATGGGTGTTCCAAAAAAGAGATCGAATGAATTGGGTAATGTTCTTGTCTTTAGTGGAAACGAGGAAGGGATTACATGTTGGTTTATCCTATGGTATTAAATTGGAGCCAATTATTTATTATACGGGTTAAAAATGGGTTATAAATATAAGGCTCCAAATATAAAAATACATTTTATTTATCCTTGATATCTATTTTAAAAGTTACATTCGATCAATATTGACATCATATGGCACATGATTTTCTTATCTTCATGAATACATAATTTTTTAATGATTTTTTTCCGTGCCACAAATTTATTCATATATTTTTTATGAGTATGAATGATATTATGTTATTATCATGAAAATTTATTTTTAAATCATACCCTAATGATCATATTATTCATACTAATGAAATCAAATTTTTCATTCATATTTTTACTCTTAATGGGAATTTTGGATCACCCATCTTATGTTTACTTTTCTGTAAGAGATCAAGATTTTAGTTGACTAAATTATTTATAGAAGGGTTTCATAAGGATGATGATGATGACTAAATGAGAAATAAAAAAATATGGATCATGTAGGGGAAGTGGTAATTTATGACATGGATATAATTTATATAAAATACCTTCCTAACACTATTAAACTCTAATACTAAAAGTTCCTTTGGTATGTTGAAAATCTAATATTTCCTTCTAATTTAGTTTAATTTTTTTAGGTAAACATTTTCACATAAATCAATATCATGGATAGAAATGTAATATTTATGATTTTATCATCAGATCTGATAGTTTGTGTTCATGGATTTTATAATGTTGGTCACATCTAATTGAGTCTGTTAGTGTGATCAAGTTAGTAATATATTCTCATGATATAAAATAGAAACTAGTCTGTTTATATCAGTAACTATATGATGTTTTAATTATTATGTAATTATTTGTATTTTTTGAATGATAGAACTAATATCTACTATTGTATAATGATTTTTTATATCAATTATGGTAATAGTGATGTGTTCCATAGATAAATAGATCAATGAAATTTTTTTTATATTTAACCTCAATGTATTACATCCATACTTATGAGTTTATTTTATGAATGTAATGAAGAAATTATGTTAAATAAAATGGTAGTAATGTCATTTAAAACGGTATGTTATTGTTGAGTATTTATTTCTATTGGTTAAACTATGTGATAGTAACATATCATTATTATCCTTATAGGATTGGAAATTATCTAATCAATTAATGGTTGTTATTAATGTAAAATTTTTGGGTAGGATATTTACAAATGTGTGTAAACAAGGATAATGATATAAATAATTATATATAGTATCAATATTGGTTTTAATTTTATTTCATAATTCCCTATAACGTTACCAATTAACCAGTAACATTCATGGGATTGATACGTTGGGTATATATGACTTGTATATATTGTTTCTTGGTGGGGATAATATATGGTATATTGGTTTACCTCATTAAAAAGATAGAATATGTTGATCATTTTTCAAGCAGTTTTATAACACCATAGTTTGATCCAATTTATAAAAAGATATATACATTTCATTTTTAGGCATGGGGGGCTCACATAAATATTAATATAAATTTTATGAAAATGGTACGGGTGGATCCATGAATATTGGATGTTTTTAATTCATGGTAGGTACTAAATAATATCCTTGAGTCTAGTATCCTTCTCATTATAAATTGATAATATTTAATGATTGTACACATTTTATCTTTTTTGTCATCATTCTAACTTTTACTATCTAGTTCAATAATTTTATTATGATGTCATAGTGTATTTCAATGTTTCTATTCTTAAATGATAAGAGGACTAGAAGTTGTATGATTCTCATATCTAAATAATTAGTTATGTTCAAAATATTTTTTGACGCATCAAATCAAGGATTGAGTTATATGATAACATATGAGTGGGTAGACGTATCTTGTGGGTTATAGAATGTGTTTTGTTATTAAATAACCTATTTTACCAATGATATCACATTGGTGAATTTTTTCACCTAAATTAGTGGGGAGATTACCAAATTGTTGAATGCATGGTAGTCTCCAGTGAGAAAAAATTATTCTATTATGTAATATATTAAATGGGTTTTAATTTTTTTCATTAGAGGTGGGTATATTTTCCTATTCATTATGATTTTTAAAACATACATATTCCATGAATATTGAATATGGTAGCTAGTGTACCGAGCATGAAGACATATGATGATGTTTCTTTGGATGAAAATAAGGAATTTAAATTGATAGAGAAATTTAAAAACATTCATTTGGATATGAAAAAGTTTATTTTTGGATTAAGAAGTCATAATATGATTGTATATTTTAATTGTTTTTTTATATTCATAATACTCTCAATTGAGAGATATTATGGTTTAAATTTAGTGATATTATATAGTTAATTGAGATGATCTTGATAGTTGGGAAGATAAATGTATAAATTAAGTGTTATTTAATTCATATTCAAATATTCCTTTACAAATGTAAGATTTAGTTTATCTAATATTATTGGCCAACATATAAATTTTTCTCTGTATTTGGGAAGATGAATAATTCTTTGGAGAAGTAATTTTTGACTCCTTTGATGAATATGTTTGTGGAAACTTATGCTCCTAGATGGTTCACATTTCATCAACTGACGTTTTGAACTCTGTTCTGCTCAGGTTGTAATTTATTATAGACATTCCATAATAAATGTATGTAGATTACACTGTTAACATTATAAAAATCACACTATTTTCATCTTAATGGAATATTTATATTTGGTTTATATTTTAATGTATAAATAAATCAATGAATTTCTAATTGATAATGGAATAGATCTAAGTTGTTGTTTTGATAAGTATTTATTTGAATTTTTTAGTGCATAATTATTGAATATTGAGAATAATCATCTCAAACTATGATTATATGTTTAAATCGTGAAATTTTAGGGGATTTCAACATCACCATAGAACCCACTCATTCTTAGTATAGAGATCAAATTTTATAATGATAACTACAAAAATTTACCAATTAAAATATTTGAGGATACATCAATAGTGGGTATTTTAGATTTTTATGGATGGTTGGTGAAAATAATTTGAGGGTTAATATTCTCTTATAAATTTAATTATCATTCATGTAATTAAATAGATTAATTTTTGTATTTTTATATATAACATTATAGATTACCATTTTATTGGTTTGGAATTTGTGAGATAGATGTTTTTTGGGATGGATTCATATATAATAAAATAGTGATTTTATAAATGATACGGGAGTAGATAAAGGATACATGTGATTTTATAAAACATATTTTGATTGGATGAGGATTACATTAGTTTTTGACATATGTGACAATGCTCTATATAATGGTTCACTATATCATGGAAAATAAATATTTAGTCAAGGAAGTTAGATTTATATGAATGTTTTCAAATATTTTAATGTTCTAATGGATATTTGTAAATTAGTATATCATTTACTTAATATGTCTATTTTTTAAATTTCATTATGTTTTTCAAGTGAGATATATTTAGGATATCTCCCACGACATTGATTAGGGAGAGTATTATATTATGAAAGATATGATGCTTATAGATAGACCGATAGAAATATAATATCATTATGAGAAGGAAATTCATGGAAAAATCCCTCCCATAGAGTGTGTTATATGGAATCAAATAATTTTAAAAAATTAATATGGAATGAGATTCAAAAATAGGGTTATATACTCATATTTGTTTAGAACCTTATTTTATGTAATAGAAAAATAATTCTCAAATGAAATTTAATGTAATGGTTATTAGATTTCCTCCTAGGAAAATGTAATGGTAATTCGTCCTAATGTGGAAGGGGTTATTTGAGAGGAAATTCATGTTTTTATACGTTTTTTTCAATAGTAATAGGTTTATTTTATGTTTTTCCTAAAATTTTGTGTATAAAATTTATTTTATAGTTATTTGATTTTATTTTTTGTGTTTTTTTATGTTTACATTGTTTTATGATATGTAAATTTATGTAAAATTATTCTTAGAGGTATAAAATAAAAATAAGTATATTTTTATATATATTATTATATGAATGTGTCTTATTGGAATTGGAAAATGAATATGAAGATTAAGAGTTGACTTTTATGAGAAATCCAACATTACATGAAAACTACATATTCATTTGTTATATTACACTATGGTTAGTTCTTTTGTTGTTTGGTTTTGAAAATGTGTTTATGGAAATATGTACTAAAGATATATTATATTTGTAGAAAACAATATATATATATAATCCATGGATTCATGGTTTCTTTCATAGATTTATTAGAAAATGAACAACAGAAGTTTATTTTAGAGAACATATGTGAAATCTATTAAAAATTAAATAATATATATTATTATATATTTATATAAAACCATATCAAGTGTTATTATTAAGGAATTGTTTACCTTTGTGTAGTTCACCCAAAAAACTTGATTATAGTCTTATTCTTGTCATTATTTTTATTGGTTTTATAATTTATTATGTGACATTATTTTTTATTGAAATTCCTATTGTATTGGATATGGTGGAGTTGAGAAGCCTCTGACTATGACTTGGTTAATATATTATTCTAATTCACACTATGGGATATATTATTCTGAAAAATATAACATTATCTAGTAATTTGGGGTTCAAATTACTCTATAAATTATAGTTTACTAAAACAGGACTCTTAAGATGCATATTTTTTATCATTTAAGGAATATTCATGATGTATTAATTTGAAACCTAATCATGAAATTGTTTAAGATAAATTAGAGTAAGCTTGGATATATTATAAAGGATAATTTCAAATAATTCTCTAATATAGCATGTTTTTCAGTCAAATATGCCATAATTAATGTCTTATTATAAAATATCATGAATATTTGAGGAAAACAAATTACATTATTATCCAAGGATTTAGGATACTTTTGGTAGGACTAATTGGATAACATTATAACTCCCAAATCTAACTGACCTTAAATAGTTACTATAATGGATCACTAAAAGTGGTCAACTGTTCTGCCTCTTACGAAAGATATTTTTTCATTTTTTTGGGGTCTAAAAAGATATCATGGGAAGAATATAACCCCTACATAAAAGTACAAATGATAATGGGAATAATAAAATGATCCTATCATAGTGTACATATGTAGTAAAATAATACATCAATATTAATGTGACGGAGAATAAAACAATCATACAATAATGATCACCCACTTGGATGATCACATATAAAAATATAGTAACATAAAAGATGAATGAATCCATGGTTCTTATTATTAACTAAGCCTCATATCATCCCTATATATAAACCCATCCAAGAAAATTCAATTGAACTATGCAATCACATCCCCCCAAACTAACATATACCTACTACCCAGTAGATTCTTCTCAGGTTCCCAAGATCATGGGTGTGATAATAAGGGTGTTATTATATAAATAAATAGTTAACAACCAATATTGTTTCATGTGTACAGATAACAAAGAGATATATTGATGTTAAAATCTTCTTAGTAATAAATAAATTAACTCAAATAAAAAAATAGAAACCATTTTTTTATCCTCATTCTCATGACCTTGATATACTATACCTGCTTCAGTGAGTGTCATGGTGAGTCTATAGATGAGAATAACTATTCAGAGACCCCTTTTCACCCAATGGGGATCCCATACTCAACCCTATACCATAATTAGTAGTGGATCCTACAGAATTTCCACGAATCCATTGTCCTTAAGCCCAAAGGATTAGCCCCACGGTAATACATGGACATCTCAATGTAAGAACCACTTTTTATTACTTTTAGTGATAGGTCCTAGGAAATCCAATATGTCTAAGAAAGAATAATATATTGTTAATACAGAAAATAGAATTGAATTCCCTCTTAGATTCCATGGTCTGTCACTTAGGTATCCATTATCACAGAGCTCCTCATACATATTATATCGGGTAAATCCACCCGATCCTAGGGGTATCATATAAATTAGTCAAGGGGATCTAACATTCATTATATTTAGGGCTAACATACATGCTTTGTTAAATATTCCCACCTATCAACAAATACAACAATACCAATAATGGGGGCCTAGTCATTCACAATGGCCTAATAGTTTCATAATTTTATTCTTAGGAACCTTGAGCACACATAATGGTCTTCATGTGTAGGTAATATTCCAATAAACCTGGGTATTATTGTATATATATCATTAAAAAGGATGTATTATATTGAGTTATTTATGTTTCTTTAGCATTATAAGAAGTAATTTTTCTGATCAAGGATATCAGTCTTAGTTCATCAGATATATCAGATTAATGATTCCATTTATATTTTTTAAGAATATTTTCAATCATAAGATTTGTTTATAATAATGAAAAAACATCATATATTATACATTGTAAAAGGTTCTATGGAAACAGTTTCATCTGAATGAGGATATTTTCAGTGAGGTTTTGATGATTAAATGAAGATAGTCATATGATGATCACACATTCGATGATCACACGGAGTAGAAACACGTTGTGTAGATTAGTTCATATTTTATTTTTATTGGATGTTTCAATGAAAGATACAACAGTGTAAAGTGGTTTATCATGGAAATGGAGGGGTTTTCATGAGATTTTAGGGTCAGTGAAAATTTTTCGTTAGACAGATACCTCTATAATGTTTTGTGATAGACTATCATTGATGTTCAATAATTATTACATGAACATTGGATATTTCTGAATTAATTATTTGGTAAACAAGGTGGATAGGAAGTGAGTGAGAGTCTTGTACTCATTTTTATCTCCCACAAATTTTCGATAAATATTTACCTTATATAAGTTATACTTTTATAAACCATGTTAAGACATTTTTTTTCATTATCTTCGTTGTATTATTTGAAGTAAAATCGTTTAGTTTTTGTTCTGACTATTTTTTTTCACACATCCTATTTATATTGAACATAACTCGGTTGGAACTGAATATCATATAAAATATTTTTTTTCAAAAAAAATTTGATTCTTTATCATTGTATAATGTAATGTGATTAAATAGACATATCTATCTAGTGATGGTAGTCTCACATTGTTCTTTCCATTGGATAAAACAAAAAGATATTGTGTTACTTTACTATTGTAGTTTCCATATCCCTCATTCTATAGAATGATGTATCAAAGAGATGTTTTTAAGGTTCTATATCACTCGCATAATTCAGTTGATTTCTCCCCATATCATTCATGTTCATTCTTTTCGACAGTTTTATTCTCATTATAAGAATAAAATTAGAGTAATGAAAATTTCATATAGATATGTTATATGGAATGGATTTTTCCTTTTGATGAATATAAGTCGATGATATTTTGATAACAAAATATATTTATTATCCCTTATACAGTATGTGACCTAGAATAATATAAAATCTAAAATTGGATCCATTAAATTGAAAGGAAATAATATTTATTAGGTTTTATGTTAATGATATGTTACAGACAATATTAGAATGAATAAAAATTTTGTTGATGTTATGTAATAATTTCTGTGAATATATGGGAATATAATATCTCTTAAAAAATTTCATGATTTATATATTTTAAACATATTGATATCATATGGAAGGCATGCTATCAACCATGTAAATGAATTTAATATGAACTGAGGGAAACATGAATCAATAATGGTAAAATTCAAATATGTTATATGAGATTTTCTTCTTCTTTACTCACATCTAGAGATTTGGGATACCCTAGTGATTGTTGTGAGAAACATCAATTTGAAGGTAGATCTAATGTTCAATTGAATTCAAAACATTATCTTCAATTAGGAGTTCTGGTGAAATGATTTTCATAAACAATATAGAAGTGATATCAATACTACCGGATGAGGATGGTGTGTTAATTAGACAAACTATAAGAAGAATAAATATTAATAACATTAGTCCATGTGAAAAAGTCTAAATAATTCAGATAGTTTAGGTCGTACATGGTGGATATTTAAGAAATGGATATATTAAGAAGTTTTATAGGGATTGGATGGATGCTAAAAAATTTAGAGAGAAAAACTTGATCAGTATAACAAATGATACTTCCTTCTTGATATTGAGTATGATCATTCAAGAAGATTCATGGGTTATTGAATCAGTGGGTGAAATATTCATTTTACTCATGAGTAAGGGTGCATGGTTGATTATGAACTCAGAAACTTGGGTAGAGTACATCTAGTGATAATAAATAATTGGATATTATTTGGAATCAAAAAGTGAACATTCAATGAAAAGTGGAAGTGTATAAAACTGAAAGGTGGTAAACTCTATCTCTCTCTATATATATATTTATATCAAGATAAATGCCTTGTTAATGGCACATAATGATGATTCAGTTTTCATGAATCTTTTTGAATATTAATAATATGATTGTTAGATGTTATAGTTTTATTTCTTGTGGAGTAAATAATTGTACCTTTTACCATACTAGATTGAGTGACGAGGTTTCAAAAAACTGATTGAATTCATCAAATACCAGAATGGTGGTACTATATATTTGATAAAATCAATGAGAATAATATTATAGATATATATGTGGATAAAATACAAAAACACTATCACCTGAACCTTGGATGATGTACGAGTTATATTTTTATAAAATGAAATATACATTTCATAAACATGGATGGAATAAATCAAATTAATAAAAATTTAGACTTTGATCATTCATATGTATGTGAAACATCCACTCTTTATTTATATTGAGGATCACCACAATTTTTGACCCTTTTTATTAATTCCACTCACATGGTCTAGGATTTCTTCCTGATGAATAAATATGATATGTTTAAGAATTTTATTTAGTGGAATGCAATGCCTGGGAAATATTGTGAATGAATGTTGAAATGTATGTAGATAGACAATGGTTGGGAAAACACTAGATAAAATATTCATAAATTATATTAAAATAAGGTTATAAAGCATATGAATAATGTTCTCAGAACATTATAACTAAATGGAATAACTGAAAGGATGAATCAAAATATAATAAAGTAATATTGAAGTGTGAGGCATCACATAACAAGGCCTAAGGGAATTTTTTAAAAATACCTCAATATAGTGGCTTACTATGTGAATTGAATATTGGATTTATTTTTGGGAGAGGAACAATATAAATAACATTAATCTTATATGAGGCCATAGAATTTCCATCTCATGATCCTTTTAATCAAAACTTGTGATCATAATCATGATAATGATAGAGTAAATGTGGATGAAAACCCCAATGTTTTATCTTATAGGATATTGTGTAGTGAAATTTTGTTTCATCCTAAGGGATGATGAAATGAAAAAATTCATCCATATAAAATATATTGATATCAATGAAAAAAATATATAGAAATATCCAAATCCTATTGTGAGGTGTTTTGAAGAAATTTTATTTATCAAAATTTCGGGTGATTAGATAAATGATATCAGGAAAAATTTCAAGAGTAAATTTTTATGGTAAAAATAAATTGATTACATTCAATCATTAAAGGATATATATATATGTTTAATGGGTATACAATTAAAAAATGTTGAAAATTTAGACAGACAAGTACTGGGAAGAGAATGATAAGAAATACCATTACTCGAGAGAAGAATACATGGAAGAGAGGTTTTTATGAACAAAATTGAAGTAATATTATGTAGAAACACTCTTGTAATATAACATTTATGTTGGATTGGGGATGATCTGAATTTCTTATATCTAATGGTCACATGGTAGCTGGATTTTATTGTATAAGAATCATCTCTTAGAGACTCCAAACAGTGGTAGTCAACCATAAAAATGGAAATGAGTTCCTTAATTCTCTACAACACATGGAAGTTATATGAGACACCTAAATGAAAATTTTCTTGAGAAAAAAATTGTTATTTAATTTTAAATAAGAATCTTGTGGATGTAATAGATACAAATCTATTTTGGTGGGAAAATATTTTCATAAAATAGAAGGAACTGACATTTATAAAATTTTATCACCAATAGTAAAACAAAATAATATTTAAATTGTGGTTATAATTTTTGTTAATGATGATCTAAAATTGGTGTTTATGGATAGAAAAATAGTAATTCGTCAAGGTTTTTGGAAGAATATTTTATATGGTCTAGCCTAAAGATTATGAATTTAATCATAAAGAAGGTGTTGTTTTTAAATTGAAACAATGTATCTATGGATTGAATCAAGATCCAAGATATTGTAATATAATGTTTAAAATATTCATATCTTAAAATATTTTTAGTCAATTTGAATCGCTATTTATAAAAAAAGAAATTCGGTGATGGAAAAATTCTGATTCTATTAATGTATGTGGATCATATTTTGATAACTGGTCAGAATTTCTATTAGATTAGGAAACCAAAGATGAATATTTTAATAATATTTGAGATGAATATTCATAGGACAGATATGTTGATCCTCGAGAAGATAATTGATACAAATTAAAAATCTAGATTATTAGTTTTATCCCATAATAAATACATTATGAAAATCATTAAATGATTTAGAATGACTATTTCCAAACCATTGTAAATCCCCAAATAAAAAACACCATTCTTAGTTAAAATTTGTCACCGTCAAAGATTGGGAATACTCATGACAGATATAAGGTCTTTTATACTTCCGGTGTATTAATTTTTTTAAGGAATAATTTTTACTCAATGAGATATTAATTTTATAGTGGGGTTTTTAGTGGTTAAATGTAAAATATTGGATGGAACCACTAGTAAGATATGAAATTGGTCTTATGATACTTGATTGTGCTGAATAATTAAACTATATTTTTTGGTGATGATCATTTATTGAATGGTTTTGTAGATGTATATTTATTAGAGACATGGACTTATTTAAAATTAATACTAGTTTTTTATTTACAATATATAGAATAGGATTTAGTATCATGAATTGATTAAAACCAATGGTTCTTTATCTATTATTGAGGTACAATATATAACTATAAATAAATAATGTAAATATATTATTTGGTTGATGCACTTTCTAATGGAACTTGTATAGGGATTGGATAGAGAATTTTTATTTTGTGATAGTTAGAGTTCCATTTATCTTTCTCACCAACCAGTGTTTCATTCATGATCAATGAATATTTACCTAATGTATCACATCATAAGCACTTTTTATGTGGATAAAGTGTTATATCCTAAGAATGTTATTGGGAAGCAAAATAATATGGATGTGTGTATAATGGATAGAGTAAATGAAATCCTTTGAAGATTTTATGTCTCAGTGGGATGTGGCTGATCAAAAAAGATGATGGTACTGCATGCATCAAAAAGTGGAAGAAAAAAAACTAATTAAAATGAAAGAAGACTGCAATATTGAATAAATTCTCAATTTGGATCTTGTTGTGTATGAATGATTCTTTTGGTTCATAGGATAATGTTTTAGGGATGTAGGTGATATGATATAGATCAATATAAACATTGGGGGATGTTTCCTATTATGATGTTATAGAGTTATTTTAAAAATGATTTTGTTAATTAGAAATAATTTCCATTAGATGGTTTTAATTATACAATGATATATATTCACAGTGTCATCATACAAAGTTTCTTTGTATTGATTATTTCATGATCATATAGTTATCATCATATGGATATCTCACATCTTATGTTCACCAAAAGTGGAAACTCAAATGATGGGTTATTTCTTAATGAATGTATATTGGTGTTTTCAATGAGAGATAGAATATTATATCAATGGTGGATCATGAAAATGGAGAGTTAAACATGAAATTTATGTGAAGGTTATTTTTTTTTACAAAACAGAGACCTTTATAAATATTTTGCCCTTTTATGATTAGTATAGAAATGATAACAGTGTAAATAGTTGTTTTTTCTTATATAATTGTATGATTCACATAGTATAGATTAAAAGTGAATGAGTTTTAACTAATTTGAATCTCCCATAATTATATATTACTGTAGTGTTATTATTTCTATGATAGACTCTTTCCAAACCATGATAAATAAATGTTTTCTATTTTCGTTACTTTTTTATGTTAATTAAATTCTAGGTGATTTTTCAGGATATTATGTTTGTTTCACTCATTATATTTTCATTGAATATGACTCATTGGGTAGTGTTCATTGGAAAAAAATCACTATATATCAAAATTTTAAGGTATTTATTATACTTCGGTTGATGTATTCGGATGAAACCCTATATTCCATGAAAATTACCTTGCTATCATCTATCTGTTTTACTGAACATTACACGATTTATTTTATTCCCATTGGATTTTTAATCCCCGCATTCCTTACCATTATGAAGGATCCTTGGAACCACCTATAAGAACCCATGACATATTCCATAATACACATTTGGATAACAGTCAAACTAGGCATTCAAGCCAATATATTATGAGATCATATACCAAAAATATTAGGAATTCTAAGGTATTATGTATTTTATATTGTGATTCATGAGCGACTAGGGAAATGAAATTAGTCTGTGCCCCAAAAGGAAATTCCTAGGTGTCTGGGGAAATCCATATTTCAGAAATAAATATAAATAAATCATAAAATTGTATGGACAAATACACATTCCCGTATTCATCAACAGAGTCCCTTTAGGATGACATGTCTGATCGGGTTCCATGGTGACACTAACAACTATCACTACCCACGGCCATGTGCACCCACTGTGGGTCAGTCTGCTACTCTCGATCCATTTTGTGTGCCCTTATCCATTTTAATGTATTGAAATCCTTCTTGGGGTAATTATGGTCAGAACATAGTAGTGAACCACACATGAGGTTCCTATAATCAATAAAACGAAATTTTTTCCTAATTGGTCTTCCTTCCCATCAAGTACACACATGGGTTAAGGAAATAAACTCAGTAGAGAATATCCCTTCACTAGATCATAATACATACCAATTCAACCCTTAAAATATATCTCATATATCATCTCAATACCCACGATCACTAATTCAGTCTACTTATGCAAACTTGTTCAATAGTTTAATGTCTCATAGGTTTTCCTATGGTCCACAATGTCCATTCATTTGGAAACTCACTCCTTGTCAGTATTCACCTATATAGTGATATCTCTAAGTAAACCTAACTAATATCCAAAGGATATGATTAATTTATTTTTATTATCTGGCTCCTCTCATGTATTTTGTGTATCACATGGAACCTATTAATTACTCCACTTTATATCAATCGGTGGTCATGCATCTTGAAGGTGTCCTAGGTTCTACAGTAGCCCCAAACACATTTTTATATCCATATATATTCATATTAACATAAATATAATCATAGATTAATTATTAACTATTTACCTCATAATTTTCAAAATTGAAAATTTATTCAAATCAAGGTCGGTCGCCTAATGTTGAGAGACTAAATTTCACATTCATAGAAAAAAATGTACAAAACATTAAGACCAGTAAATGACCCACCTACCACAATTAATGCATATAATTTTTTTTATAAGGCTGGTAGCTTCTTCCAATTAAATTCCATCGTACGCTAAGGCATTTCCAAACCTGAAATATCACCCGATCCCCTATTCCACATAAAGAACCCAATTTATTATAATTAATTTATAATTAATTAAAAACATTTGATGTTTAATTTCCTATGTAATTAATATTGGAATAATTGTTGAAATACTTATGGGGTGTCACTTTCACCCAAAATCATATATCGTTCACCTATGAGAGTTTTGTAGCGTACCCCTTTAACATTCCTATGAAAAATATTTAATAGGTATAAGTGGTTCAATATATATTTTAATTATTTTTTAATAGAAATATTAAATAATTTATTGCAGTAATATACCATAATAAAAATGAAAATATTCTCTATGGAAACTAGGTTACATGATTCAATTTTACTATAAGGAATGAAATACACATCATATTTAAAACTAATCTACTATGATTCGTTGTATTAAGAATTGAATCCCTAATCCGGGAGAAGTAAAATTACTAAAAAAGTGTGAGATGGATCAACAGAGGTCAAAAAAATGAAAACTAACTTTATATTACTGAAAAGTGACATCAATTGGAAGACCAACCAAGGGAATTAATGAAGGAGAAGATGGAGAATTTATGAACACTTGTTGAAATAATAAGGGGTTGAGAGGGATACCCCTCTAAATGTTTTACATAAAGTGACATGTTTCAGCATTTAAAGGATATTCGTTAGTTGATGATAAGCCATATTCATGTCAGTGGCTCTATGGTTTCTACATCACCTCTATTACATACATCATCGAGTCCATGGAACATTTCAAAAAAAATGTGTTTCACTTTCTAGGCCATCAGAGAGATGGTGGCCTCCCACAAGTTGTCCAGTGGTAGCAAGATGCAGCCCTGACCATCTCAGCATACATTCAACACCATAATAAGAACCCTGGTTCTTATACAAGCATAATAATTTGTTAGAAATTTTTTTTTTCTCATAAAATTGGAATTTTTCATCCGAAAGTCAGTGAAAACACAAAACCCGCCACTAAATGGGAATTCAAAATTTTTATGGATTTCAAGATATGATTGAAAAAATATTGTTCCAAAGCCTCTATGACATAACACACCTTATCTATAATAAATCTCATTTATTATTCATTCATTGGTCTCAAACTACTCAAGAATTAAATTCTTGAATATATCATTACACTATGACTATAAACACCACACAAGCACATTAATCTCAATTCTGAACCCATATATATACATTTATTACAAAATGATCAATTCTAAGAATTAATCAATGAAACATTGTAATGATACTCCAAAAAAACTATCCATACTTTGAACCCAATTTTTGTTGTAAAAAATCACATTCTTTAAATGTTTCTCCCCACTACTGGACTAATGTAACTAAATATAATTCTAAACCATTGTGAATCCACACAAATATTTCATGTGAAACTATATTTTTTTTGGTTTTTCAACGTACTTAACATTTTTCCAACACATCATACCTCCAAACTTGTGATATATTCAATTAAATGTTTGTGAAAACTATATGTCCTCATTTCCAATCTAAAACGGACATTCTCTCACTATTGAAGAATAACACAAAGACATTGTCTTTTCATTAAATTGCCCTAAAATGAATCAAAATAAACCCATTTTATCCAATATAATAAAACCGATTCAACTTCCACATTACCACATATAATTATAAGACAAAAAACATGTCGTACCTCTTCTAGTTGACCTACCCCAAATATACTTATCTTCAACTAACAATGTACCACCAGGTCATCTGATCTAAAGGCATGTACCCATAAATGGACCACATGGTCATTCCAACAGGCTCACTGAAGCACATATATGAATTCTAGTAAAATTCCATGGTTTAATCCTCAATTGTTCAAATAAATCATAGTCATCTTACAAAATATGAGAAATTACACTCCCCCAAAAAAGGAACTCTTAAATTACACCATGTTCATTCCAAGCACGATGTAAATTCCCAGCATCAATACCGTATTACATTTGAATTTATATCTATAAATGATGAATGAATTTACGCATATTCTGATCAATTTATCAACCAGAATCAAAATTCAATAATATTTATCTAAGGACTGATTGTGTGATCCAATGATCCTAAAGACACAAGGTTCATTACCCATGAAACTATTACACAATCCCCACCATGGAAATATCTTTGTATTCTCACCACTGAATCAAATCATGTTCCCCATTTTCACAATCATGTTTACCACTGATGAAAAAAATTAGACATGTCCAAACTCACTTGTACCCAATCATAAAATCAAAACAGATATTTATATAATGTTTCAATCTTTTGAAAATGCTACTCAGGGAAACCACCAAAATAAAAAATCATGGAGAGGCTCAAACCCACAAATTTTCTATCATGCCCACCCCACCAAAATTATTCCCATATATTGTACTATTGTGTAGCCAAGTAAAATCCATAAAAATTATATGGGAATCACTATCTATAATCCAGTTTAATCACATCTTTCTCCAACCATCACATCATTCACCTGGTTATTTTCTTCATGAGGGAAACATTTCCATCCTTACCATTTTTAGGGGATAATAGGCCTACATGAAATCCCAATATGAATCGTTGATCTTCAAATGAAACTTAGTCATTACCAATTCAAAATTAAAATGTTCCATCCATAAAAAAATTTCCAAACCTCAATATCCTCTAAACATAGTGTGAATAAAACCTCAAACTACCCATTCCAATAACCCAAATAACACTCTTTTATATTTCTTCACATCTTGAGAAGGCTCACCTGAAAAATGAGGAATATTCCACATGACTATTAGTTTCACCCTACATAAACCATTACAAGTGAACTAGCACAAAACTGGCAAAGATTATCCGTTATTTCAAGGATCTCCATATAAATCTATTAATGATTCCCCAACCACATGTCTAAAGAAGAAAACTAAGAGTACCCTAGGAACTCTTCCTCAAAATCTAGAATATCACTTGTGTAATGGTTACCCACCCAAACACCAAAAACATGATGTTGTACTATTTTAGAAACTTATATGCATGCTATCAACATGTAGATAAAGTGTATCCATAACAACAGGGTTATGATCATGAATGTTTCTTCCCATTGAATCCATTATAGATACTAATATCACAACCACTCAATTTTATTTCCCCACCAGATGCACAAGGAATGCAACTTGTCTTTACTCAAGACACCTTAAGGGTGATCACATTCTCAGGATAAAATATTTAATGGGTTTCCATCATAAAACATATGGAACAAAATAACTAATGTCTATGTCAATTATAATTCTCTCTACATCCTCTCTTCCTGCCCAAATGAATAGCATCATAAAATTTATAGACTAAGGGATTCCAAATGTGCTCTCATCTCACTTATAACCTAGAATCCAATATTTGAAACATAAACCCAAGGTTCTCACATAAAAAAATGCAGTACATTCTAACTCATCTACTCACAAGGGAATATATTCTCACCAATCATTGATGTACTATACTTCTCCCGTGAAAATCATATCCTCAAAAGTCACCATTTTTATATAAAAATAACTTCTCTAATTATCAATTTTATATATTAATAATCATGCAGTTAATTTAGTTATAATTTCATTCTAATCTATAAAGGAAAACATAATATTGTTTTTCACTAAAATATTAAATAGATGAACCTATATGGTAATAAATAATAGGGGGTCAAAACATAGGGAATCACATTATTGTACGGACCCACTCTAGGTGAACTCAGCCTCTACAAATATATTCACATAAAATTTCTCCCTAGGGGATTGGTCACATCACACAGTTATAGACATTCAATTGGAATATCCCTTGAACAATATGTATCCAGTGAATCACTAACATAAGTGTTGGTTAAGTAAAGAGTAATTTTTTCTATATGTGAAATACACATATAGGATGTTAATTATATTTTATGTAACTAAATCCAAATAATAGCAACCAAATATGGGTTTATAATATGGTTATATAGTTCTTTCTTTGACTAACTCAGGTCACTACCCTAATTGTTCACATAGACTGCATCATCATCCTAATCAAAGAGCATCTGCCTATAGATACTCATGATTTACCATTTGAAGGAATTATATTCATTTTGTTCCTATTGGGTTGAATATCACTAAGATATAATACATTATAATAATATGATTCATATATCTAACACATTAAATTGTTATACATGGTCTCAGTGACATTGATCAAAAACGGGCTTGCCTATATTCCATATGAATCCCTAAATGTAGAGATTTATTCATGGAATTTGTCTTTCAAAAACAGGCCAAGACGGAAATCTCGAATCAGTACCCCAAATATTTTCCAAGAACTAAAAATCAATAAAAAATCCAAAATCCAAGAATAATGTTTGTCACACGAGGTAAAAGTCATAAAATTATAAAATCATTAATTTAGAACATTAATCTAATCCCCAAAAACATAGAATTCCTACCAAACATGGTTTTTATGATGCACCAACCCTATTTCCATCATATGGTCTAACAAATTCCTATAACTTAGTTAATATATCCCTAAAATTAATAAAAATATCTCAAACAATGATTGTATTTTTTAGTGATCTATCTAAATCAATCTAAATAGTAACCAAACCATTCATCCAAAACAACCCCTATGATTCTTCACATATGCAAGAGATTTCATACTTCTCATCGATGTTCAAAAGGTATCTTAAGCATAATATACTTGATTTATTTGAATTAAAGTATAAATCATAATAACAAAACATGATCACATAATATATTAATAAATCAGAATAATATGACATCAAGGATAAATTGATCAATAAGCATACATTCATATAAAATTGACCCCCATTGATCTAATCGCATATGCGGAAAGGTTATAAATCATATTAAAACATAATAGTATATACTATATCCTCGAGTATCACCTTATCCAAATATCTAATCCCACATAAGCTATTCTATCTTGGTAATGAAATCTGAGGCCTCAACCCATCTTTCATCAAAACCCAGTGACAAGTTGATTGGGTAAAAAAGGGCATGGGAGGCCTGAGTATGGTGTGAGAATATAACTTGTTAGGGAACCACCAACATGTTATTTTAGAAAATATAAATGTATTTATATTTAAATGTGATATGATTAGTTGGAATAAAAAATTCAACCATAAAAACAAAAGGATAATAACCATTTTCGATCCATGGTTCTTTGATCATGACCATTAAAAACTAATTCATCCAGTGTTGGTGTATCATTACACATGAGTATCACCACATAGTAACATCTATCCAATACTTGGGGATATTTTCTCATTACCCAACCATAACGAGTAAAAGATTCAGGGAAATACAAAAAATACCTCATCCTCAAGCCTAAAAGGGAAACCCGTAAGGTAACACCTAGGTGTTCTCGATGTTAAGCCGATATCTGATTCCTTTCAAAAAGAGGTAATATTAAATCTTATACATCATGGTTTTGAAACATCCCAGGTAAATAATGAATAATACATTTTCATATTTATTAATATTTGGGTATTAAATATTAATTTTACTTTAAATGGGTTGCTATGTTTGATAGCGTACTCGATACGCAACAATGAGTTTCTTTTAAAACTTACGTTGCACATTAGTAATATAATAATATTATATTAAATGGTGGTTAACATGTAGCTATTGTGTTGGCGGGAATGAATATAAATAACTAGAATATGATTATATATGTTTTTTTAAATGTTTTTACATTTATCCAATAAAATATAAACTCTTTAAATAAGAAAATAATTCAATTTTAGGCATAGATACTCTAATATTCACTAAAGGTCGACTTATCACCTTTTCATGGTGAACCATCATTAAATATATTTTTGGTCACTCTAATAAATTATATTGGACCAAATAAAACTCTTCTTTATAATCAGGACATCAAATTTTACTTTCTGTAAATTTTTGGTATTTTTCGGATAAAGTTCATTTTTTAATGAATAGTGAAAAATGTTGTATTTTAATTCAAAACCACTTTTTAATCTAATTTATTTATATTATTAGATTATATTTTTAATTGGTTTTAGAGTGTAATTAGAATATATTTTTACCATTTAATCCAGTAGTGGTCATTGGAATTAATTTCACTTTGAAATTGGACTTAAACTAGTGTCAATCTTTTGATATATATTATTTCATAAAAACATGCTATTTGTCCTGAAAAAGGGAATTAATTATTAAATTCATTAATGTAAATTATATGTTATGAATTTTTTAAATTATACATCAATTTTGAATTTGGAATATCAAATATAGCTTAGGGTGATGTTTTGGTATTTTTCTAAAAAACATCAATTTTTATGAATACTGAAACCACTAAGTGGTACTTCAAAAAACTAATTTCTTGTTTAAATGATATTTTACCACCTCTGTGTTTTGAATTTCAAAAATCCGACATACATGGTTGTCATTAGTAAGAAAAATGGGGTTCAATGGGATTAAAATAATTTTTTTTGAATAGTAACATTTAAGTTTTTAATCGCGATTGGATGTAATTAGTGTAGTTTAAGGTAAAAATAATGTTTTAATAATATGAAATGACATTGACACATGTCCTAACCTTATTTTATGTGTCATGGCCGACCAATAAAATCCATGGGTCAACTTGGGGACCCCATGGAGCCACTTTGGTAGGAAAATGACATTAATAACTTTTTATTTAATGTTAAAATAAAAATGTCACAAGCATGTGTTGTTTTACAAAAACAATTTTTAAATGGGGTTATACAAGTCATATTCTTTACTATAAATATTCATTATAAAGCTAAAAATATTTCATACATCGTTATATTTTTTTTATAATTTTTAGACATTATATAAATTAAATTATTTATGACACCATGATGATGCAATGATTACCTCATTATTTAAGGATTTAAATAAAATGAAAAGATAATGTAAAATCTAAGACCTAAAATTGTCAAAACCCTATTGGATGGGTGGATTTAGAACTCTTATCACCTTATCCTAGAAATATATAATTTTAGGGACATTAAAATCCTAAAAGAATTTTATAATAAAGTAATCTTTTATAACTTTCCAAGAGTGACCCTCCTCTCCTCTTATAAAAGGCCCCCACATCTACCACCTTACCCACACCTCTCAAGCCTTTGGCTTGCCCAACCCCTACCCATTTTATCTCTTCACATCCCTCTCCTGATCCTTGAAGCCTCACTTTGGGTATAAGTCTTTCCAAGGAAGCCGTTGATCTCAAATCAAAAAGAGTTACACGATTTAAAGGTAGTGTTTTCTCTTGTGTTCTTATGTTTTATTTTTCTTCTCCAACCCCATAACCTGGTTTTATTCCTTCCTTTTGTAACAAAACCTATATACTAAATATACTAGGATTTTTTTTGAGAAGTATTAGAGCTACAATTACATACACCTCCGTCTAATGGTTAAATAACATATTGTTTCTGTGGTTGGTGATTTTCTGCCTCATGAAACGATGATTGGTCGATCTTCTTTTAGCACCTTTCATGGTGGCCATTAATATGTCACTATATTTATATATTATGTTTATTATGTTTATTTTTTCCTTATGATTCTGTATTTTTCATTTTTGGCATACCTTTATGGTTTCCATTGTGGGTAAACACGATAATTTCATTTTAGGAAGTGTGGACTACCGCCCCCTCAAAGTGATTTGATTCGTTAATGCCATACGTGGGATGTATAAAGGAAGGAGTTAATGATATTATATATGATATTATACTGGAATTATAATATACCTTTATATCATTATGATTTCACTCCATTAAATATGAAATAGAATTGAAAGTAGCGTTCATGCGTACGTACGGCTTACCTTCTCCATGAACGGTGCATTTCATTTCTTACCACAAAATGTTTTATACTATTGTAAATACATGTATATGCTGGATATATATGATATATATGATATCCTATTCATGAATATCATTCTGGATATAATGAACCTTTGACCACATGAACAACAAGTAATTGTAAGAAATCCACTTTCGACTTAAGAACCAAATATCGACAAAACAAACATTTTTTAACTTAAAAGATTACATAATTTTTATAACATGGTAATAAGTGATATAAAAGGAATAATAAGATTGAAAAAGGTTCATAATCAAGAATAAATTAAATTAATTTATTATTCAGGAGATTAATGAGAAATCGAGTCACGTCGGACATGAGGTAAGGGACTTCGTCTCAATCTCCTTTCATTGGGGCATATTTTGTTTTATACACAACATTATTTTATACGGTGTATAAACCCCTTTGACTATTAATTTTATTAAAAAGGAATCTTTTTATAAGAATCATTGTACAAAACAACAAAAAATCAATGTTTCTTTTAACATACGTGGTGACAACGACCATTTCTATCACCACGAGTATTATTTGGTCTTTGGATTCCTCAACAAGCCGTAATGTATTTTAAAATGAAATAAATACCATATACTCTTTTATTTATTTTTGTATTGAAAATGGTTTTCATAATGGATTTTTTATTTCAATATACTTAAGTGATATATTGTGATCAAAGTGTGGAAATGTTTTCTTTCCATTATATTTGTTTTATGTCTTATAATTTTATAATGGTACTTGGACATTTGACGAGTGGTTAAGTGATAAACCATATGACGGGTGGTTCCGTGAATACCAGGATGGGAGGTTAATTTATAACCTCCAAATCATTGGGTATGGAAGTTGGTCGTATGGTTATTCCATTAGGTGATATGTATCGAAGTCGACAGGATTATTATTCCAATTAAGAATTTTTATGTCCCAAGTTACCTTTATATGTTATGTGTTCTTTATATGGGTTTTATGGTAATATTTTGGTTACAAAAATGGTAAGTAATGATCTTTTATTCAGTGAAGAGTTTTTACTTCTTCATAAAGGCGAAAAGTATTACTTTGATAAAGTAAACATGGTTTACTTGTTATTTTGAAAAACTAACATTTTTCATTCTTTCTGTATCCCTTACAGATCTTTTTATGCTCACCCCAAGTTGTTTAAATGTTTTTCATAGGACTTAATGTGGAATAGGGTCAAGGATGGGATCAAGGAATAGTCATGCTATCTAAAACATGGAACTAGACATGTTTCTTTTTAAGAGTTTTTATTTTATGGAAACTTAGTAGAAGTGTCTACATTGTAATCTTTTGAGATCTAATAGTTATGTCCTAATTATCTAAAACTCTAAACCTGAAAATATCCTCAATGTGAATTACTCATTTAATTCAATATTAAGTAAGGTTTAAGGATAGGGCCTTATAGTTGGTATCAAAGGTCGGTTTAGACAACTTTAGGAGTTATAAAATTGTTAAATTATAAATTAATTTATGGTATTATTGAAATGATATAGCATTTAAATATTACCATATTGCTTCTCCTAAGATATTTCTTTGTTCAGAATGGTTTTCCATAGAGGAAACAAAGAAGCTATGTTGGGATTACATCAGGAGGAAGACAACCTTCCAAATCAGCAACCTGAGATGGTCGGAATCGGAACTGAACAATTTCTTGTAGTGATGGCATAGTTGACTCAGGCTATAAATGGTGGTGGTATCCATGCACGAGATCAGCCAGATCAATCACAGAGGAACATGTCAGTGGTGGAACATTTCATGAGGCAACATACCCCATCATTCATATGATCATCTGACCCCGTGTAAGATGAATGGTGGATTAAAGCACTAGAGATGATTTTTGATGTCATGGGGTGTTCAGAACATGAAATGGTTAGTCTTGATGTTTACCGTTTTGAAGGTGAAGCTTATCTGTGGTGGTCAATGGTGAAAAATATCAGGGATAGTGATGAGATTGATGGTCTTCACTAGGATGAATTCAAAGGTATATTTCTTGAGAAATATTTTCTTAAGGTGGTTCGTCTTAGGATGGAAAAACAATTCCTAGAATTGAGGCAGGAGGATGACTCAGTGGCTGCTTATGAAGAAAAGTTCACTCGACTGGCAAGGTATGCTCCAAATTTCATATGAGATCTTGATAGTAAAATCAAATGTTTTTACTCAAGGTTAAATCCAAATTATAGAAGGGCTTCAGCTTCTCTTGAGTTCAAAAGTTATGAAAAACTTGTTCGATGTACGGAGAAGGTGGAAATGGAGTTTGCTGATGATCATGTGTTCTTTGAAAAACAGCAGAATAAGAGGTCCATTTGGCAGTCAAAAGGGAAGAATTCATCAACGAAGCAAGGAGGTAAGAAAACCAAATATCCATCCTGTGAGAAGTGCGGTAAAATGCATTCTGGAGAATGTTTATCCAAGTCTAGAAAGTGCTTTCGGTGTAGTAAGTCGGGTCATATTTCTCGTAACTGTAAGGAAGATGATCAAGCGGGAAATGAGAAGTCAGTGGTAAGATGTTTTAAGTGTAATGAAATGGGTCATTATGCAAATGAGTGTCTAATGAAGTACTCAACTTAGGGAAAGCAGTCAGACTACAAGTAGAAAGGGGTGGTGAAATCCTTTGCAACTACTTCAGCAGATGTTGGTCTATCGAATGATGTATTATCTGGTACACTGTTTGTTTGTTCATATTATGCCAATGTGTTGTTTGATTCAGGGTCTACACATTCTTTCATTTTTGAGAGGTTTTCTAGTAAATTGGGAATTCCATCTCAAGATATGAATCCCGAAATTATGGTAAAAACACCCGGAGGGAACATTAAGACAAAAAGAAATTATAATAAGCTTACTATCCTTGTGTGCAGAAAGAATCTACCAGCAAACCTTATTGTTTTGCCTCTATTAGAGTTTGATGTTATTTTGGGCATGTATTGGATTTCTGTTTATCATGCTAAGATTGACTGTAGAGCTAAAATGGATTCCTTTCAGAAATATTTTCAGTTTTTGTACAAGAATGAACCCTTGATTTTGATAACATATCAGGAAGTTGAGAAACTAGTAAAAGATGGAAATGAATGTTACCATTCACATATTTTTGAACATAAAGGAATTGTTCAGATTAATGATGTGCCAGTGGTAAATGAGTATCTTGATGTTTTTCATGATGAGTTTCCTGGTATTATTCATGATCGGGAATTTTAATTTACTGTTGAAATAGTTCCCGATTCTACACCATTTTCAAAACCCCCTTATCGAATGGCTCAAGTTGAACTTTTATAGTTAATGATGAAATTGCAGGAGTTATTAGCTAAAGGTTTCATTCAACCTAGCACATCACCATGGGGTTCTCCTGTCTTGTTTGTTAAAAATAAAGATGGTTCAATGAGACTTTGCATTGATTATAGCGCCTTGAATAACATTACTTTTCAGAACATGTATCCTTTGCCTCATATCGATGATTTGTTGGATCAGCTCCAGGAAGCTCAGTATTTTTCAAAGATTGACTTGAGGTCGGGGTACCATCAGTTGAAAGTAAAAGAAGAAGATGTTACGAAGACTACGTTCCATACTAGATATGGACATTATGATTTTGTAGTTATGCCTTTTGGGTTAACCAATGCACCTGCTGTATTCATGGACCTTATGAATAAAATTTTCCATGAGATCATGGATAAGTTTGTGGTTGTTTTCATTGATGATATTTTGGTGTTTTCTAAATGTATAAAAGAGCATGAATGTTATTTAAGGGTTGTCTTGCAAACTTTAAATGAAAAGAAACTATATGGAAAATTTAGAAAGTGTGAGTTTTGGTTACAACAAATTTCTTTCATTGGTCACATTGTTTCAGAAAATGGCATGACTGTTGATCCTGCTAAAACAAATGTTTTAGAAGAATGGCCAAGACCCACAAATGTTACCGAGATCCGTAGTTTCCATGGTTTGGCAGGTTACTACTGAAGGATTGTTGAAAATTTTTCACGGTTATCTAGTCCAATGACTATACTAACTCGGAAGGGTGTTAAGTTTATATGGACAAAAGAATGTGATGATTGTTTTCAGGAGTTGAAAAGAATATTGGTAAATTCTCTAGTTTTGTAACATCCTTCTAGGAAAGGTGAGTTTGTTATATACAGTGATGCTTCATTAAAATGACTTCGTTGAGTCCTAATGCAAAATGATCATGTAATTGCTTATGCATCACGTCAGTTGAAAAATCATGAGGTAAATTACCCTAGACATGATTTAGAATTAGCTTCTATTTTTTTCGCTTTAAAAATTTGGAGGCATCATTTGTATGGAGTAAAGTGTGAAATATATACTGATCACAAAAGTTTATAGTATATATTCACTCGGAAAGAATTGAACATGAGACAGAGGAGATGGCTGGATTTAACCAAGGATTATGATTGTACAATTCATTACCATCCGGGAAAAGCAAATAAAGTGGCTGATACTTTGAGTCGAAAAAGTAATTCTTTATTAACCATGCTATGTTTGGAATGAGATCCATTGGTTTTTTATTTTATGAACTTTGGCATAGAATTTTTTGGTGCAGGATGTTCTTCTGTTATGTTTTAGGTGTCAGTGAGATCATCCCAATCAGACAGAATTAAGAAAACGCAGATGAAAGACAGTGGGTTGCAGAAAAAGGTAGAACTAGTTCAGAAGGGTAAGGTTCCTGAATTTAATGTTGATAATGATTGTGTTTTGAGGTTTGGGGAGAGATTATGTGTGCCTGGTGATTCACAATTGAAGAATGAGTTGTTATTTGAGGCTCATAGTTCTCCGTTTTCAGTTTATCCTGGGAGGACTAAGATGTATAAAGATCTGCAGGAGTATTACTGGTGGGATGGAATGAAAAGAGATATTACTGATTTTACTATAAAGTGTTTGACTTTTCAGCAGGTTAAAGAAGAGAGGAAGTTACAGAAAGGTATGCTTCAGCCTTTACCAATGCTAGAGTGGAAATGGGAAAATGTATCCATGGAATTTGTTGTGGGATTACCGAGGACATCTCGAGGTAATAATGCAATCAGGGTTATTATTGATCGCTTGAGTATATCTGCTCATTTACTTCCTATTCGATATACCTTCTCTCTATATCAACATTCCCATTTGTATCTTAAAGATATAGTCAGGTTACATGGAGTTCCTCTCTCTATTGTATCTGATCGTGATCTCAGGTTTACTTCTAACTTTTGAAGGGCCTTTAGAAGTCATTGGGTACTGAATTAAATTTTAGTACAGCTTTTCATCCTCAATCAGATGGGAAGTTAGAACAAACAATTCAGACTTTGGAGGATATGTTACGTGTTATTCGATGGATTATCAGGGAATTTGGGATCAACATCTTTCTTTGGTTGAGTTTTCATAATATAACAGTTTTCATTCCAGTATACTGATGGCTCCGTTTGAAGCGTTATATGGGAAGCGGTGTCGAACTCTGGCTTTTTGGGATGAAGTAGGTGAAAGGAAGCTGATGGGACCAGAATTGGTAGAACAGATGGCAGAAAAAGTTTAGTTGATTCAGAAACACATGAGAACAGCTCAGAGCATACAAAAAAGTTATGCGGATAACCGGAGGAAGGATCTATCTTTCGAGGTAGGTGATCATGTTTTTCTCAAAGTTTAACCATGGAAAAGTGTGATGCTATTTGGTAAGAAAGGAAATATGAATCCAAGGTTCATTGGACCATATGAAATTCTAGAGAAAGTTGGATCACATGCTTACCGAGTGGCTTTACCTCCGAGTTTATCTCAGGTACACAATGTTTTTCATGTTTCGATGTTAAGAAAGTATATTCCATATTCATCTCATGTTTTGAGCCCAGAGGTAGTTCAGTTGGAAGAGAATCTCTCTTATGATGAACAACCAGTCCATATTCTTGACCGAAGAGAGCAAGTGTTGCAAAATTATGTAATTCACTTGTTAAAGGATTGTGAATAAACCATATGGTTGAAGAGGCAATGTGGGAATCTGAAAATTCTATGATGGATAAATACCCCCACTTATTTTGATAAGTGAATAAAATTGCGAGGATGCAATTCCCAAAAGGGGGGAAGGATGTAACATCTCAGGAAAATAAAGAATAATACATTTTCATATTTATTAATATTTTCGAATTAAATATTAATTTTACTTTAAAGGGGTTGCTATGTTTGAAATCTTACTCGATACGCAAAAATGAGTTTCTTTGAAAACTTACGTTGCACACTAGTAATATAATAATATTATTTTAAATGGTGGTTAACACATAGTCGTTATATTGGCAGGAATGAATAGAAATAACTATTTTATGATTATATATGTTTTTTAAATGGTTTTATATTTATCCAATAAAAGATAATGTCTTAAAATAAGAAAAGAATTCAATTTTAGGCATGGATACTCTAATATTCACTAAAGGTCGACTTATAGCCTTTTCATGGAAAACCTTATTTAAATATAGTTTTTGTCACTCTTATATATTCTATTGGACCAAATAAAACTCTTCTTTATAATCGGGAGATCAAAATTTACTTTGTGTAAATTTTTGGTATTTTTCCGATAAAGTACATTTTTTAATGAATAGTGAAAAATGTTGTATTTTAATTCAAAACCACTTTTTAATCTAATTTATTTATATGATTATATTATCTTTTTAATTGGTTTTAGAGTGAAATTAGAATATATTTTTACCATTTAATCCAACAATGGTCGTTGTAATTAATTTCACTATGGAATTGGACTTAAACTAGTGTCAATCTTTTGATATATATTGTTTCATAAAAACACGCTATTTGTCCTGAAACGGAAATTATTTATTAAATTAATTAATATAACTTATATGTTTTTAATTTTGTAAAATATACATCATTATTGAATTCGGAATATCAAATATATCTTATGGTGAAGTTTTGGTATTTTTCTAAAAAACATCAATTTTTGATGAATAGTGAAACCACTAAGTGGTACTTAAAAAACTGATTTTTTGTTTAAATGAAAATTTACCACCTATGTGTTTTTAATTTCAAAAATCTGACATACATGGTTGTCATTAGGAAGTAAAATTTGGTTCAATGTGATTAAAATATTTTTTTGATGAATAGTATCTTTTATGTTTTTAATCGCGATTACAAGTAATTAGTGTAGTTTAAGGTAAAAATAATGTTTTAATAATATGAACTTACCATAACACATATTCTAACCTTATTGGATGTGTCATGGATGATGAAGAGATTCCATGGGTCAACTTGGGGACCCCATGGAGCCACTTTGTTAGGAAAATTTCATTAATAACCTTTTATTTAATGTTAAAATAAAAATGTCACTAACATGTGTTGTTTTACTAAAAAAAATTAAATGGGGTTATACAAGTCATATTTTTTACTATAAATATTCATTATAAAGATAAAAAGATTTCATAAATCATGATATTTTTTGATAATTTTTAGACATTAAATATATTAAATTATTTATGACACAATGATGATGCAGCGATTACCTCATTATTTAACGATAGAAATAAAATGAAAAGATAATGTAAAATCATAGACCTACATTTGTCAAAAACCTATTGGATGGGTGGATTTTAAACTCTTATCACCTTATTCTCGAAATATATAATTTTGGGACCTTTAAAATCCGAAAATAATTTTATAATAAAGTAACCTTTTATAACTTTCCAAGAGTGCCCCTCCTATCCTCTTATAAAAGGCCCCCACATCTACCACCTTACCCACACCTCTCAAGCCTTTTTCTCGGCCAAACCCTGCCCATTTTATCTCTCCACATACCTCTCCTCATCCTTGAAGCCTCACATTGGGCAGAAGTCTTTCCAAGGAATCCTTTGAGCTAAAATCAAAAAGAGTTACCCGATTTAAAGGTAGTGTTTTCTCTTATGTTCTTATGTTTTATTTTGCTTCTTCAACCCCCTAAACTCTTTTTATTACTTTCTTTTGTAACAAAACCAGTATCTTAAATATACTAGGATGTTGTTATGAGAAGGATTCGAGCTACACTTACACACACATCCTTCTAATGGTTAAAGAACATACTGTTTCTGTGGTTGGTGATTTTCTACCTCACGAAACGATGATTGTTAAATCTTCTTTTAACACCTTTCATGGTGGCCATTAAGATGTCACTCTATTTATATATGATATATATTATGTTTATGTTTTCCTTATGCTTCTGTATTTTTCATTTGTGGCATACCTTTATGGTTTCAATTGTGGGTAAACACGATAATTTCATTTTAGGAAATGCGGACTACCGCCCCCTCAAAGTGATTTGGTTCATTAATGCCATACATGGGACGTATAAACGATGTTGTTAATTATATTATATATGATATTATACTAAATGTTTTCAGAAAAATACCAAAAATTCACCCTAGGCTAATTTCGATATTCCAAATCCAAAAATGAAGTTCATTTTGAAAGATAAAATTTATAAAATTTCAAAAAGTGGGTATTACTATTCATAACGGCTAATTTATATAATATTTTAATAACATATCGTTGTTTAGTGAAACTAGATATTGCGTACAACACACACTATCATGGAAGGTTGTGATTGCGTGTAAAGCAAGCTAAGTCAGGGATGTGTGTAGTAAAAGCTCCTTTTGGTGTAGCATAAAACACAATACATCAATGAAATACAAAAGAATATTTTTCATAAAATCTCGGGGTGTTACATTCTACCCCACATAAAATGAATTTCTACATCGAAATTCGTCGGGGTAAGAAATGGTTTACTACATGAATGTTTCTTTCATATAAACCCACATCGTAAAAAGGAATACCAAAAAATGACATTGAAAACTAAAGTATGAAACATAATGGTTACCCAAATTAACTAATCACTGGGTTTCCACATAGGAGAACATAGGTGAAAATATGGATATGGAAGAGAAATATAACCATCAACTTCTGATGAAGAGTTGTACAGGACATGGCTATGAAAAATCAAACAATCACAAAGTCATAAATTTGTGATGATCTATGGTACCATCATATTCATCAGACGCGACAGGTTGTCACCCGTCCTACGAGTTGTCATTTTTCTAAAACATAACAGAAATTTCTACCCTTAAACAATACTATCTGATGTCTAAATTAATCGATTCCAATCTTTAGGTTTGTCCAAAATACTTTTTTCCAATCTCATATTATAAATAAAATTATTACTAGAATGGTCATCTACCAAGCGTTGAATACAATCATTTATCTCCAGTATATCATAAGATATATATATCTTGTTGGTAAAATTCCAAAAATGTGAATTCCTTAATCATGTATTATCTTGAAAAATAAATACCAATTGAATCTTAGTGAAAACATGAATGCTGTAAAAATTTACCTCTTTCCACATACCAAAATACAAAAATTCTATATACTCAAACCATGATATAACTTTGTCCTTATATCAGTCATGAGCTCATGAATACTGTCAAACATTTCATTTTCACTTTATCCCTTCATTATGCACATATCATCTTCTTTCCAAAAATATCTCAATCACTTTATATGGTTACTGGTACCATAAAATTATTGAAAACCACAATAGACCAATACATAAATATTCCCATATTCCACAATACTGTATACAACATTATTTTGGAATCCCATTACATAAACACTTAATCATTCTGCCACATCGTTGTCATATTTAACATTGCCAATAGTGATCACATGTGAATTACCTTTGTCCTTTTCCTTAAGTGGTTTCTCATTTCGATCATCATTAACCCTTGTATTAGGGCATTGATTAGCATAATGCCCCATTTCATTTCACTTGAAACATTGAATTTTTGGTGGTGCGTTCTCTGCAGTCCTTTCTTTATTCACATCATTAGCAACCCTTTTTCCATTACTTCGACCCTCAGCTGCTCGATGATCTTCTTTTACACACTTAAAACATTTTCTACTCCCTTTAAGACAATCTCCACCATGCTTCATTCCACAATTTGAGCATAAGGAAACATTCATCTTCTTTTCACCATTATTCTGAGATTTCTCCTTGAACTCCATCTTTAATTTCTTGTCAAAACCATGAGATGGATATGTAACACCAACATCCATTTCTACCTTGATAGAACAATGCACAATTTCTTCATAGCTACTGAAGTCTCTTATAGCTAATGCCCTTCGAAGACTTGGTTTTAAGCCACTGAATAATCGATGAACTTTACTTTCAGGTTGGATGGTAAAGCCATATGCATACCTTACAAGCCTTGTAAAATTCGCTTCGTATATTCCAACAGATTCATCATCCTTTTTCTTAAGCTCAAGGAAATAATTTTCCATCTTTGTTTGAAGAATACGAGGGATGTAATTATTGACAAATAAGTTCTTGAACTCATCCCATTCCTTGGATTCAATTTCATCTTAGGGCCTCGTATTATTAATTAGAGTCCACCACTGGTCTGCTTCACCTTCTAAACGGTGAACAGCTAGAATGACTTTATCATTTTCCGAATAGAGAATTATGGAAAATATCTTTTCAATGGTACTGATCCATTGTTCAGCAACAAGTGGATCATAAGACCCATTGAAAGATGGTGGATGTTGCCTCATGAAAGACTCAATATAATATTGTTTATTCATAGCTTGCGTAAGTATAGAAATAATATTTTTCACTCCATCTCCCATAACAGTGGTTTGTTTAGGAGGACAATCATTGGATTTTCCATTACATTGATCAACACAGTTCCTTCGGCTTCCAGCCATCGTCTAAAACCCAAAAAAAGAATAGTGTGAGAGGAAAAAATACATTCTAGGGAAAAAACATAATAAAGAGGGAGTACCTTCGATATCTGACATCTTAGGATTAATTATAATATCATTACCTTAATTCTAGTACTATAACCTATACTTATACTTAATCATATGGGTATCCCTAGACACACCTTAGAAATATCTCTAGGGATCTCACTAAAGTTTTCTCATCCTAGTTTCCAAAGGTTAACTAAGCCTTTTCTCTGATACCAACTGTAGAGACCCAAAGTTTTATGTACATGGACATTACATTACTTTTGTAAAATACTTAATACATAACAAAAACAGAAACACAAGTACCTTAATAATTTAGTGTCTTTGGAAACTCGGAACTTAATCTTCAAATCGTGGTGAAAGATCTTCAACATCTCCCATAAAGATCTTCCCCTTTGGGTTTTCTTACCTAAAACCTTTCTTTAAATCCTGGGAAAAAGAAAACATATAATGGGGGAGATCAAATTCTCAGTAACGGTAAGCATGGATAAAATAAAATAAATCATATACATTTGAACTTAAAAACATGAACATAATGTTTAAACATCAAAATCTTGGGCAATGACATAAAACATGGAAGTACATAAGGCATAGATCATAAAGAAACATTAATCATGATCAAATAGCATGGGAATAAAACATGTTATTGTGGGAACCATTAAGCACATGATATGATTTCCATAGTATCCAAGGCATTGCTTCCAAGACCATCTTAGTGGGAAATTTCCCTTTCTGAATCGAGTTCACTCCTCTTTCTAGTCCTGTATTACTAAACCAGATTAACTTACCGTTCTAGCCATTTCTATCTCATGAGATATAAATATTTACCCAATGCATTGGAGGGAGATATAGGTCCCACCAATCTCATAATTATATCATTATTTTGTGTGCCACAAAATCATAAATCATAAATCATAGAATAACCTTGTAATATAATGGGATTCTTAAATATCATGCCATCATAACATAATCCATATATAAAAAATGGATATCATTTCATTATAAGAATAATAAAACCATGTAAATAATTGAGACATCATACATGAAACATAAACATATTTAATAATGTCATTTTAGATGGAAAATATTTTTGATAACACTTGAAATGAAATCTTGAGGAAAATATCCTATCATCTTCAAAATCATTTTCATTTCACAAAATTCCATGAAATTTTAAAAGAAAAGGGTTATTTTGAAAATAATCATGCAATATTGTATACGAAGTTTCATGAAAATTAGGCATTATTAAACCGTAAAAATTCGTTCACGTCGTATAAGTTAAAAATAACATTCTCCTCGTACTTTTGTCGGAATAGTCAAAAGGTACCTCGTATGGTAAAACAAAATTCCTTACATACCATGTAGTAAAAGTAAAAAATGGTTAAAATGGAATTTAAACACACATGAAACCATTTTTAGGAAACATGTACCTGGATGATAACAATAACCCCAGTAAGTACTTACGAATAAACAATCTCGGATAAGATCGATATTGGAATAGTTATCCATTACATTACGTCTGATATGCTTCGTATGTATCCGTACCTCATGTATAATGATTTAAATAATGTAATTGACTTATTACAGAATCATATTTTTTGTTATGATATCATATGTGGTTCACTTATGACTTTATATTACCCGTTCTTTTGTAAATTCCATGGTAAATTAGCATTTTGGGTAAAATCATTTCATTTATCGTACGTGTTTCGACTTGTTGTTGTTGATATTATTACTTATATAATGATTTACATAATTCCATAAAGTAAAACATGATTTATATATAATATATATTCAGCATATACTTATATATATGATAGATCGATAAATGAAATGAAATACACCGTTCATGGAGACGGTAAGCCGTACGTACGCATGAACATTGTTTTAGTTTCCTAATTGAAATGAATGGAATTAAGTAGATGACATACATATATATATATATATACATAAATCCAGTATCATTATTATTTCATATATTTCATTATTATTCATTATATATACGTTATAATCATTCATGAATGGTTAACATGGAGAATGAATGTCATCGCGTCGTGGAGACGGTAGTCCGTACGTACGCACGAGCGATGATATCATTCCCACGATCATTGAATTGTATTAAAGTGTATTTATAATATTTCATAATCAATATCACTTTACAATAATCATATATAGTTATTTATTTACATCATTATACCCATCCATGTAAGGTGGTGGTCGAAAACAGGTTACACAACGGCGTGGAGACGGTATTCCGTATGTACGCACGCGCGGTGATTTCATTTTCCATATGATGGATAGAAGGTGAAATAAGGTTGTTTAATATTTATAATAACATATCAGCATATAATTAATACTGATTTTATTACTTTATAATGAGACAACTAAAGAAGAATAAGTAGAAGAAGAAAGAAACGTGAGAGAATCGGAAGAAGAGATTACCTATTCCTCGATGCACCTCCATTAATCTTCCTCTTAAGGAAGTAGAGTTGGTCTTTTGAAAATACCAGAACCACCAGAATGTTTCTAGGGAAGTGGAGAAGAGAGATATTCAGGTTTTTTCTGAGATTCATGGCTCAAAATGGTGTTAAGAGACGAGGTAAGGGGTGCCCTTTTATAAGGGAGGAGAGGGGCACCATTGTAAAAACTTAAAATATTATTTTACAATAAAGTCATATTCGGTTTTCAATAGCTCCAAATTGATTTATTTCGATGCTAAGGTGGGGATGGGACTAAATCCTTTCAACCAATAGACTTTATACAGGTATGGTTCATTATATTAACCTTATCGTCTATTTTTAACTCTTAGTTAATTAGATTGACATTTACCATGTCACTTTGTATTTTTCTATTATATTGTTAATAAACATACCATATACATCAAAGAGACCCCCAAGTGGTACATTAATGATACAACTATCATGATATAAGTATCGTGACCGAACAATAGATTTTTAGGAATATAATGACAATTAATAATATAATATTTGTTTTAAAAACTATTTTATGTCAATTTTGACACTATTTGGTAATGGATTTTTGTGAAAATCACAAACGCATTATTAGTTCTATAAAAGTTAATTAATTCAATACTAAAATGTCATATTAAACTATAAAATTAGTGGAATTTATAAAAAGTCTCAAATTACATTTATTTGAGTATTTATAACATCAATTATTTTAATAATTCATTATTTACGTAATTACTGCATCACCATTGTCTCATTAATAACATAAATTATTTAATGTCTAAAAATTATAAATAAAATGCCATTAGGTGTGAAATATTTTTAGCTTTTTAATGAATATTTATACTCGAATTTATCTTATTTATAACCCTATATTAAAAATTATTTAGTTTTTAAATGTTGATTTCAACTATTTTAACCCTTCTTTAAATAATTTAATAATAAATGTCCTAATCTAATTCAAGGGGAAATAAATGGTCATATTATATTCCTAATGTTGTTTTTGGTAGAATTACACTTATCCAACAGAATTAGGACATGTTTTAGGGTAATAATAATATCATTTTTACCCTTAATTACCCTATTTACTTTTAACGGTGATAAATAAAAGTAAAAAGTTACTATTCACCAAAAATTATTTTCATCTAATTGAACCAAATTTTAGTCCTTGATATTAACCGTGTCTCTCGAATTTTCGAAATTCCACTCACAGAAGCTGTAAAATTATGTTTTATGTGAATTTCCAAATTCTCCTAGGAGGTGGGTAAAAGACGGTGAAAAGTTCAATAAAATTTTTATATATCTAAAATTATTATAAAATGACTCCAATTAATTACATTGAACATATATAGGTATTATGTATCATTTTTGACCTAAAATAAATTTAAATAAAATAAATAATTATTTAAATAAAAAGTCGGTTTTTAAATAGTAACCCAGTGTTTTCATTATTCATCAAAAATTGAATGTTTTCATAAAAATACCAAAAATTCACCCTAGGATAATTTTGATATTCCAAATCCAAAATGAAGTCCATTTTAAAGATAAAATTTATAAAATTTCAAAAAGTGTGTATTACTATTCATAATGGCTAGTTTATATAATAATTTAGTAACATATCGTTGTTTTTTGAAACTCGATATTGCGTACAACACTTTCTATCGTGGAAGGTCACAATTGCGTGTAAAGAAATCCAAGTCAGGGATGTGTGTAGTGAAATCTCATTTACTACACAATACATCAATGAAATTCAAAATAATATTTTTCATAAAATCTCGGGGTGTTACAAAGATATAGATGGATTTACAATTTAAAAAATCAACAATATCATGATAGCCTATATAATAAGAAGATATCATAATTTGAATAAGAAAAGGAATTAATAGTAGGTGAATACCTTTAATACACCTAATTTCTATAATATAAATGAAACCAAGAAGTTACATTAATAATAATATAAAATTGATGATAAAGGTATGAACATTAATGAATTTAGTTCATTTTAATCTAATGTATTTCATAGAGGGAAATTTATAAAAATGAAAAATTATATTAAAACAAATTATTAGATGATTAATATTTTAAATATATTTTAGTGAGAATAAAATTGATGTTGATGAGGAACTCCAACAAATATTTCATCAAGGAAGATAATGGTGGTGTAAAATAGTACCAATGAATGAAATTTATCAAAATAAATGAAAAAAGGAAACATCAATTAATAATTACAATTAGTTATGACAGTATCATGGGACATATTTTGAAAATTATTGTGAAGATGAAACTGAATCGGTGATGTATAAAAGTGATTAATCTTTTATGGAACAATTTAAACATAATATTGGATACATTAAGAATAAAGAAGTATGAAGAAATATAATAATGTTAATGAAAAAATGAAGGAGTTATAATTGATAATTATGTATATAATTTTTCATAAGAATAATAGAAAAATTTAAGGTAGATTTCTTCCTTGTATAAATTAATTTAAAATTATAATATCAAATTTGATACTAAAAATATACCCACATATTTTAGATATTTGTATGATCATAATGAATTCATTCTGAAATAGATAGGATTCTCAATATTAAAATAAAAAACAGAATATTAATAAATAAAAGGTCATTTCCCATGAGAATATGATTCAAAAAGTTGATAATTCATTTATGATATAAAATTTAAAATTATGAACTATGTTAAAGATGGTAGATAAATTAAAAATTGATAGATATTTTTTTAATGAATCTAAGAAACATGATGTTGGTCCTAATAAGATATTATTGTTAATTTAATGAAATGATTAAAATAAGGGGGTGTAGTTTATAGATTCACTCGAAAAAGTTGAAAAACCCATTATAAAATTAAATGGTTTGGTTTAAAATCACAATATCATTAGTTTGTGTAAGAATAATAATATATAATATAAGAGAAAGGTAAATTACACTATGGAATAAATGTCAACAAAACCAAAGAGGTACATTGAATAAAATAATATTGCATAACAATATGAAATGAAACAAGTTGATTTTGATAAAGACAAATTCCATGTTATGTGATGATTTAGATTTTAAGAAGATGTAAGATATTTATTGTATAAGAAAAAAAGCATGTTTCTTTATAATAAATCATTTTATTGTCTCAATTAATGTAATCTCATCATATAAGGAGGATAAAATAGAGAAATCCCATGATGAAATAAATATATCATCCCAAAGTGTTGGTAAAAGTGAATTTTTTTAGATGCACTTGAGAAAACATGGGGTTGGAGTGATCAAAAAGAAAATTCCACTAAAAAATATTTTTCTAGTATAAAAGTGCATTTATGTCATGAAAAAACATGGACCACTCCCTGTCTGTTCCCCTAATCTAGCCCCGAGAAAGTATCGATCAGCACTCCCGATACACATGATCTGTGAAATAGTTCTAGGGAATCAAATAACATTCATTGGATTGATTTCTCTAATAAATAAATCAAACGGGTCCTACCCAAGAATACAATATGGTATTTCCATATTTTTAATGTCATGGATCTTAATAAAATAAACAAACCATTAGAAATATACTCTAAAAATGTAATATTAAAGACGTATAAAAATTAAAAATTTCACAAGGTGTACAAGGTAATCATAAATTAATATTAAAATTATGTGTATGGGAAAAGAAATTGGGTGATACATGAATCATTAAAGAACCAAACCAAACTATATAAAATATATCTAACCACATTTACATTATAAGATTTTTAGCCTCCCGCTATGTGACTAACATTATCGCATTCTACACGAATAATTATACCCCAACCACCATGTGTCACCTTTCTATTACTTTTGTCCTCTTTAAAAAAGACTACATACACCAATTAGATTTATTTATGGTGTAATAGGCAAAAGAATAGTTGGATCCCAAAATATATTTCATGAATAACCACTGTTATTCAAATGAAAAAATTGGAGTTTGAAAAATAATGTACATAATAGATGTCATTTCTGTTTAAAATTAGAAGAGGGAGAATAAAAAAGTAATCAAAACCAAGTACCATAGGGAAACCATATGGTACCATTGGTTATGGACACATTCTAGGTACCTCATACTCAATTATTGATCCAACACATTCCATGATTTTGTGGAACATTGGGAGTGAATTGTCATGTCACTTGTAATCTAGTAACACCTGAACGGAGTGAACCCTCATTCCAGCCATGTATTACAGAATAGTGTAAATCTTTGTTCAACACTATATTACTGAACTAAGTAAACCCTTGTTCCAACCCTGTATTAAGAAACTGAGTAAACCCTCATTGTATCCTTGTTTTACTTAACTGATTAAACCCTCAGTCCAACCCTATATTACTGAACTGATTAAACCCTCATTCCATTCCTATACATATCATAAGGTATCAATCATTACCCAATGCATTTTAAGGGGATACAAGTCACATGCATCACATAATGAAATCATACATACATTTTCTAGAAGATCAAAAATTAACATATCATAACCCATAAAATGAAATGGGTATCATAAACTTGTAAACATATCATATCTAATGGTAGGACAATGGTTTCATAATCATTTCCTCATAAAAATATCATCTGAAAGAAGTGGGTTTGAAAAGAATATAACCCATGAAACAGAAACTAGTTTCATAAATAAAATACCGATGAAAAATAAATGGGTTTCAAAAAGAACATGACATTAAGCATAACACATTCCTAGAAAGAACCGGAATAGAACCATTAGATCATTTCCTAGAAGGTATGAGTAATATCAATTGAAGCCATCTTAGATGTAAAATAATTTTCAAATATCCTATAGAATTTTTCTTGAGGAATATATTCATTATTTTTTGAAAAATTATTTTTAATACATAAAACCATTTGAAACCCATTTTCATAGAAAATAATATAAAAACATATAAAGATTTATTCAAATAATTTTGAAAAAAAAAATCCTTGAAACATTTAAAATAAGTTTCTAAACAATTTAAAACCTTTTTATTTGAAAATACAAGAAATTTTTAATAAAAACATGAAATTTTTTTCAAAACAATTTCATTAAAAATACATTGAATACTTATAAATAAATTTTGAAATAATTTTTAAAACCCTTTTTCTTGAAAACATTTAATGGAGTCTAGAAATCATTTTCAAAATAATTTCATTAAAAACAGATTGAAAACATGTAAATAATACATGAAAAAAAATTTAACAGCATTTTATTTGAAAATATATTTTAAAAACATTTTCAATATTATTATCCTTTAAATATTTCAATGAATGCTTTGATTAAATGATGGCAGGTAATCTATACATGTCGTACGTGGTCAAAAGAACATTCCTTTATCATAGTAAAAGGGATAGAAAAGTTCCTTGATCTGAGAGGGAAAATAATATTCCCTGGTATACATTGTCAAAATAAAAAAGATAAAAATATCTTTTATATATTATATGGTAATGGTATAATATTTTTATAATCTCTATTTAGAAAACATAGATTTCTGATCGAGGAGTGGGTAATGTCGGGATTTCCAAAAAACTCTTTCATAACTATTATATGTACCAAATAGTATAAAATGGCACCAATAAATTAATAAATCATGAAATAATATATGATAAGGAACTCATGAATAGTTTTGGGATATGGATCATAATTTTTCATGAAAGGAAGAATAAAAATAAATAATATTGAAAAGTAAAACTCTTATAATTGGGTATCATGGGATTATGATCTCCCTCTAAGGAAAGGAAATTAATTTAAGAATAAAATTTCATGAAAATGTTTAGATTAATGAAATGTCATTTAAAATGGATGTATAAGCACCCTAAAAAAGTGTTTATGGTTATATAAAAACATTCGTCTCAAAGAAGAAAAATTGACAAAAATATTTTCATTCCAATTTAGATCTTTTGAAAAATCAATTCCATGAAGTAATGATCATAAATTGGAATATTTAATACCCATAAATATTAATTACAAGTTACATATAATAAAATTAGGGCCCTTACATACACCCTACAAAAGGAAATAGTGGAAAACATAGCATGCATCTCACAGAAATTAGAAGTGAGATAAAATCCATTTACCTTGTGCCTTGAATCATTCCATACTCGTACAAGATTCTTATATATTAAATATAATTTTATTATACATAGTTTAGATAATCATATTCTTATACATAATACCATATATGGTTTTATTATGATTATATATTACTCACTTGTTAATGATCAGATATTAAAGTATCACTTCGGGTAATATTCGCTTTGTTCTTTACATGTGGCTTAATTTATTAGATCATTGATCCGTTTAATTATATCATGATTATATAATTTTTAACATGATATAAATATCATGTATATTAATTATAATGAAATTATAATAATCTAAAAAAATTAAGCACTTAATGGAATACATTGTTCATAGAGACGGTAAGTTGTACATACACATGAACACTGTTTTAGTTTTTATTGTCACATTGAATGAAAATATATAAATGAAATATATATATATATATGTGTGTGTGTTTATGTATAAATATATAAATATATAATTATTCCAATAACTTTAATATATCATATATATCATATAAGTTCATTAAATTCATCCCTAATACATTCCATGTGGCGTGTGAACGAATCACATCGCTTCGTGGGGGCGGTAGTCCACACATCCTCAAATGAGATTATCGTATCAATACCAAAATGGAATATATGAAGATGTTTGTTTAAAAAGGAATAAATAAGAATAAAGAAATAATAAATAAAATATAATACTTCTAAAAATATATTTTCCATCATAATGGCCACTATAATTTGTGGTAAAGGAGAAATGAACAATAATCATTTTGTGAGGCAGAAGTTCGTTGTTCAATGAAATAGTATATTAAACATCCATTATATTGTGGTATCACTAAGATTAAGATAGAACCCTTTCATAAAAATATAATATGATATGGATTATATGGTTTATGTTATAGAATAAGGTAATAAAATTGTGTTGGGGTTGGAGATGGAAAATAATGAAATAGTGCTGGAGAGAATATGTTATCTCTTAATCAGGTAACTCCTTTGGGTTTGTGCCAAAAGGCTTCCACGAGAGGATTTATGACCAAAGGGAGGCTTCTAGGTCATTGGTAGAATTTCTTAAATTCTACATGGGCAGATCATGGATGATCCTAAAAGGTTTTATATGAGTTAGTAATGGTTATAGGAGGTGGGCTTTATAGGGAAGGAAAAAGACTCACATTGATTTTGTTTAAATGTTTTGTACATGTTATTACCAAAAAAAATTTTGAAAACAAAAAAAAACTCAATAATTTATGTTTTATGGAAAATATATGGATGAAAAATTGGTTTTGGAAACATTTATAGGTCATTTGGTCACTAAACATTATGATTTAGTTCGTAATTAAGATAAATTAATAATTATCCACTGTGATTAATTTTAATAACTTTTAGTAATAATTTTGGTCAAAAAATAACTTGGAATTATTAGATTATAGAAATTATACTTAATAAAATTGTGTATTTAATATTTCTGAAATTCACTTCATAGAAGTTGAAAAATTAAGATTATTGTTAATCTCGTAGATTGGATGAAATAATGGGTTTTTGAAGTAGGAAAATGATCAAACATTTGTAAGTGTTTTATATTCAATATCAAAGTGGAATTGATTATAATGAATTATTAGATGTAATATTTATCTTATGTGAGTATAAAAAATATTTATAATATCATTTATCATTATTATTTAATTAGACAATTAAGTAGTTTTTAACTAAAAAGCTATATTTTTCACTATTCGTCAAAAAATGATGTTTTTATGAAAAATCACAAAAAAATCACCCTAAGAAAAATTAAACATTGTTAATTCAAAAAAGAAATTTATTTTATCTAATTAAATTTATTAATTTGTCTAAAATTTCATTAATTACTATAATCAAATTATTCGATAAAACACTGTTTTCAAGAATAAAAAGGGATTTACCAAAAATCATAAGATTTATTTATATAAAACAATTATTTTCAATATTTTAAAAGTTTTTATTAATATTTATATTAATATTTATAATATATAATTTATAATTATCTTATTTAAATAATTAAAACAATAAAAATATATATTTCGTAGAGACTCAATGTTGCCGGCATCGTACGCCATGTCTGTGTGGTTTGTTGCACAAGCCATGTCGGTGTTGTGTTTAGCACAAGCCAAGTTAGTATTGTCTGTTAAAGGAATGTATGAAAAAAAATTAATATATATATATATGTATAATTATTTCTAGTGTCATCTAAAATGAAAAATATTGAAAATATAAAATAATTCTGAAAAAAAATTCTAAAAATCTTAGGGTGTTACAGCTACTCCCTCGAAAAGGATTCAAGCCACCAAATATTATGACACTCTTTCATAGGTCTCCATAATAATCAGACTAATATAATTGAAAACCATTGTTAAACCATTTCTCAAAAGTCAATAATCTGAGTTTTTTTCAATCATCGAGACATATCATTCTAATTAAAGATCCTCCAAGTTCAATATCTGATAATGGTCGTATTTTTACTTATTAAGATTGGAGATATGAAATACATTGGGACTAGCTGTGGTGCCTCGGGCCAGCGGCTGGTTTGACCTACCCAAGAGTTGCACGGTCCACCTTCTGAACGGCTCAAAGTGTTGTTTAGATTTTAATTGGCGGCCTCAGGTGGCACCGCCTGGCTTTCTATGGGACCCGTAGGGAGATAGTTCTCTCCCTTCATAGTGACTTTGAAACCAAAACCGTCCTCATCGTGGCACGTGATGGAGTTCCCCCACTCCCCTATAGATGGCAGAGTGTTGGACGCTCTGTTAGATCTGTCATGGCGGCAAACGGTGCCTTCCCCCTTTCGAGGCTGGTGAGCACCCGCTGCTGGTCTCCGATGTCGTCGTGCTGGAAAATCTTCCGCGGTCCACCAGGTGAGCTCCAGTGGTCCATTTTCCCTTCCTCTCATGCCTATGGGCCTCCCATGATGCCTTCATCACTACACGGCTTCTGAATTCAAGGTTCTTCTGTGTTGTCAGATCATCCCCCAAAGAAGGCAATAAGAACGAAGTGGCAGAGGGTCCAAGACTTGTTCATTTGGCCCACGCCCTCCGCGTTATCATCATAACAGGAAGTATAAATAAAATTTATCATAATCCAATTATAATTAAATCAATTAAAACCCTCTACCATAATATTTGATCAAGACTTCTTGGTGTTGGATGAAGATTCTGTGTTTGATAATGCTTTTGGAGTTCATCGATCTTGGTTCATTATAGCCCAAACCTCCGTCCTCTATAGGTGGAAGGTGTCACGATACTTTTCTAGATGTTCCCCACAGCTGTACCAAAATCCTACACCCAAGATCCAATTAAATTGATGGAAGTTTCAATTGAGTATCATGACATTACTGTGGTTTTTTTATGAACTCCATTTAATGTTTCAATGTCGTGGTTACAAACACCAAGAGTCCGGCGATTAAATGGATTAACAACCCAGTGGTCACACCACACCACTAAACCACTTGATAGAAAATAAAATACCATTTTCATGTTATTTTATTATTCTTATAAAAGTCTAAAATACTATATTTTTTCTCCCAGCCCACTGCTGTCGAAGTGATGCCACACTTACGACAATCTTGGTGCTATATATTGAACAGTGTCCTCATATTTCAATTACGAGAACCGTTTCAAAAAGTATGAAAACATTGCCCACAAATTTACTAAATGTACCTAAAAATTTTCAAAATTTCATTCTGGGAACACCAGGCCTCGTAATAAAGTGCTGTTATTATTTTCAAATTTGTTACAATCCCAAATAATTTAAAAATAATATGTGGAATTTTCGGTTCTTTATATTATGAAAAATATATTTGTTAATATCCCAATGTCATGATTTTCTATGATACTGAATATGATAAAGAGTTATAACCATTGATTGGAGATGCACTACTCCACCCTCATCCACCAAGGATACCATTAACAAGGTAAATTTCTCTCACTCCCCACATAGGAACCTTTTATTGGACAAATTCCAAGACAATATACAATGACACTTTATTTACAGGAATCATTTACTATATCAATGTCATAGTTATATAGGAACTCAACCCATCATCAATATCATAGGTGGATATCTCTCTATGTGAAGATGTATATGAAACTATTGTGTAGGTAATAAATAAAAATCCAATAACTAAGAAGTTAGTTTCACTATATCTATTGGGTGAACACTGAAGGTAGTAACTCTAAGTCATCAGTTTCATAATTCTTCTCAATATGTGAAAATTTTAATGATCCATGAGAAATAATTTCCAACCACTACATCAAAACACAAATAATTACATCTCTAGAGGAAAAAAACACCACATACTCAACTCCAACAAATTTTAGTCTCAAAAGGTTGCATTTGTTTATCTCTTCCATAACTCTTACAAGGAATCTTGTATTTAATATGACCATAAAAAAGACTTCCAAATTTAGGTAAAGGTTTTAAAATGTATCATAATAATAAAAAACATTATATGTGAGTATCTGAGAATAGGTATCCATCCAATGGAATCCAGGAACCTACATCACATTCCTAAGTGAATCCCATGTTTTCACTACACCAAAAATTTTTGGGTGTATATATACTCCCTCTATTGAGGTAAAAATCCCCATGATGTGGCCACATATAATCCATAAATTATGATTTCAGTGTTTTTCATATAAAAGATTATTTGGATGTATGTCCATGACCATACTTAGATAATCTACATTCTCAGCCTCTAATATTGAGTAGATGAGGATTTCATCAATGAATACTGCCACATTTTAGTTAAATTAATGCAAAAATATCATTTCCATGATTCCCATAAGCAGAATTGGGGATGACATCATACCATACTTCATCAACATGAACTAATAATGACTATAAACATATTCAAATTAATATTTCAATAAGAACTCAAAACTCCTAACTAGTAATAACACGAACTTAGGTTATTCTTCGAGAACCACTTTTCTCAATTTAACTGATCACATAGATCATTTATTCATTGATATGGAAACCTATTATTCTCATTAATCTAATTTATATGTCAATAATAAACACACAACCATTGTATCACATCAAAATTCTTAGTGATAAATATGGAAGATACCATATGGGACATAGTGGGTCTGATAAAACCATTCCTATTAATATCCTACGACTACACCCTGAGATATAGAAGCTTATAAGTGATTATTTGATAGGTTTTGAGGATATCAGATAATTAAAATGGTGTAGGTCAATATAGAAATCATTATATTGATGGGGAGGTAAACTATGTACATCCTTAGGGAATACATTCATGTATTATTCTTCTATAGTAGGAAATATAACATCTCTTAAGTCTTTTGTATAATGATTCCCAGTAAAAAATTGATCGGAAATCTGTTATAACATAATAGAAACAATAATGTTTCCATAAATGGAAAATAACTTAGATTTTTTAAGGAAATACTAAATCCATCTGCTTGAATGATTCCCACCCCCTAATGGAAATAATCAATCTGGGTGTGAACTATATATAGTTATTTTGTTCCATTAATGAAATTATATGGTGTAACATCCCAGGTATATAAATAATATTACTTTTTCATATTTATTAATATTTTTAATAAAATATTAATATTAATTTAAAGTGGATTCTATGTTCGATGGCATACCCAATACGCAACAATGAGTTTCTTTGAAATCTTACGTTACACACTAATAATATAATAATATTATAATAATTAACGCCTAGTCGTTGTAATGATGGGAATGAACAGAAATAACTAAAAAAAATATTATATATGTTTGTTAAATATTTTTAATTTTATCCTATAAATGTTAGATTCTTAAAATCCTAATAAATCCAATTTTAAGAATAAATACTCTAATATTTTTAAAAGTTTGTTTTACCGCTTTTTGATGGAGATCCTTATTAAATCTAAATTTTGACAATTTTATAAGCTCTATTTGTGAAACTAATCTTATTCTTTAGAATTGGGATATCAAAATTTACTTTGGATACATTTTTGGTATTTTTCTGACAATGTTCATTTTTTAATGAATAGTGAAAAATACTGCATTTTAATTCAAAATTTCTTTTTTCATCTAAATTAATTATATGGTTATATTATCTTTTTAATTGTTTTAATGTTTAATTATAATATATTTTTACCATTTAATTCAATGGTGGTAATTAAAATTAATTTCACTTTGAAAATGGAAGTAAACAAGTGCCAAACTTTTCATAGATATTGCTTCAAAAAAACCCGCTATTTGTTTTGACAGCGACAATTAATTATTAAATTAATTAATGCAACTTATATGTTTTGAATTTTTTAAAATAGAAATCATTTTCTAATTTGGAATATGAAATACAGCATAGGGTGAATTTTTTGTATTTTTCTGAAAAACTTCAATTTTTGATGAATAGTGAAACCACTAAGTGGTAGTTAAAAAACTAATTTTTCGTTTAAATGAAACTTTACCACTTCTGTAATTTGAATTTCAAAAATATGACATACATGGTTGTAATTACAATTTAAAATGTGGTTCAATGGGATTAAAATAATTTTTTGTTGAATAGTAACTTTTAAGTTTTATTAATCGCTTTAAAGGTAATTAGTGTAATTTAATGTAATGATATTGTTATAATAATATGAAATGACCATGACACATGTCATACCCTTATTATATGAGTAATGGCCGACCAATACAGTCCATGGGTCAACTTTGGGACCCCATAGAGCCACATTGCTAGGAAAATGACATTAAGAACTATTTATTTAAAGTTAAAATAAAAATGTAACAAACATGTATTGTTTTACTAAAACAACATTAAAATGGGGATATATATGTCATATTTTTGACTATAAATATTCATTATAAATCTAAAAAGATTCTCTACATCATGATATTCGTTTTATAATTTTTAGACATTAAATAAATAAATTTATTTATGACACCATGATGCTGCACCGATTACCTCATTAATGAATGATTTAAATAAAATGAAAATATAATGTAAAATATAGGACATAAACTTGTCAATGACCTGTTGGATGAGTATATTTCGAACCCTTATCACCATATACTAGAAATATATCAATTTAGGACCTTTGAAAACCGAAACTCATTTTAATATAATGTATCATTTCTTGACATTCTGAGAGTGCCCCTCCTCCCTCTTATTAAAGGCACCCACCTCTACCTCCTTACCCACATCTCTCAAGCCTTTGGCTCGCCCAACCCCTGCCCATTTCATCTCTAAAACTCTCTCTCTTCATCATTGAATCCTCACCTTAGGCAGAATGATCTTTAAGGAACCCTTTTGGTTCAAACCAAAGGGAGTTACCCAATTCAAAGGTAATGTCTTCTCTTATCTTCTTTTGTTTTAGTTTTCTTCTCCAACCCCCTAATTTTTTTTATTACTTTATTTTGTAACAAATAAAGTATCATAAATATATTAGGATGTTGGTATAAGAAGTATTCAGGATACACTTACACACACCTCCGTCTAACGGATAAAGAACATACTATTTCTGTGGATGGTGATTTACTGCCTCACGAAATGATGATTGTTCAATATTATTTTAACACCTTTAATGGTGGCCATTATAATGTCAATGTATTTTATATATGATATATATGGTATTTATGGTTTCTATATGCTTCTGTATTTATATTTAAAACATACCTTTATTCATTGCATGTTGTGCAAATGCGATAATTTCATATGAGGAATTGTGGACTACTGCCCCCTCAAGTGATGTGACTTGTTCATGCAATACATGGAATGTATAAGGAATGAAATTAATGAACTTATTTGACCTATATAACAGATATATTATACTTTAATTATAATATATATATCTCTACATTATTTTTAATTCCATTAATATGACAAACAAATTAAAGTAGCGTTCATGCGTACGTATGGCCTACCGTCTCCATTAACGGTGAATTTCATTTCTTTTTATCTCCAAATGTTATGGAATAGTATAAAATGAATATATACTGGATATAAATTATATTTAAATCATTAATAATATTCTGGAGATGATGTACTTATAACTACATGGACAATTCTGTTCAAACAAGTTCATTTTTGACTCATGTACCAAACATCGACAAAAACATCTGATATGAACTCACATAATTAAATAATTATTATAACATTATAATATGTTATATTAATTTAATAATAAAAATTAAAGGAGGTCCTTAAAAAATTATAAATTGATAAAAGTTTTTTATTCAGGAATATAAATTAACAAACAAGACAAGTCGGACTTGTGGTAAGGGATCCTACCTATCTCTTTGTTTTATGGACTTTTTTATGTAACTTACTGTAAGATCCTTTTTATTATGTTAGGGGATGTTATTTTATATTCTTCATACTTTAATTTCTATGTTAATATGATGAGAGACCATATTTGATTTCATCAATCCATTTTTTTGGATGTTTTAAGTGGCGCTGTTAGGCTGTCGAGTTTTTGTAAGGGATTTTTCATCTCACATTTATTCCCGTGAGATTTCTACTACATTTTCCACTATTTATTTTGAGTGGTGTATGTTCTTCAGATTATTATACTCATTGTGTAATATAATTTCTTTTATGGGTATTTACATCAATGTTTTACGTTCCTTCTTTCATGGGGTGAACGTTTTGAAAGTTACCCAAATCGGTAAGGCGACCTTTCACCCTCCACTTTTTAAAAGACTTATTTTGTTATGTCATTTAATATACATCTTTTTATGTCAGGATATGTTCTTATGTAACCTTATTGAAGTAAATTATATGTACAAATTATGAGATACCATTTTCTCTTTCACCATCTAATTTTATGAATTTTAAAGTGATGTTGTTAGGCTGTCGAATTTTACCAAAGGAACTTCTTAACCCAATTTCGATTTCTTTGGGTTCAACATTTAGTTATTGAATATGTCAGCCTTTGAATATGTGTGAATGACCCTTTATTTTTTTACACTTAATAACCACTTATATTGGGTGTATTTATATTTTTCACAAATAATTATGAGATTGATTTATCATTAATTTATGGAAACCTTCTTTATAAGGGATTTCATCTCTTTTTTCATTTCTATTGAGACTTCATTGTTGTTATGAATCAAATCACTCTTATATGGTGTATATAATGTCCTTTGGAATATTTTATCATGAATCCATTTATTCTCATGATATTATAATGTTCTGATTAAATGTTATTCCTCAATTATTGTATTCAAGTGTCTCTCATTTTGTTAAAAACCCTTTAACTAAAATATCATTTTAAATGTTTTAATGATTTATTATTATAAATATTTATCATTAATATTCATGTTTTCAAAATGATTTTAAGGATTTATTTATAGGGATATTAATGGTTTAAGATGATAAAACCTTCAAAGTGGTATGGGACACTTTGATTCAAAAATCTCTTTATTAAATGTTTTAAATGGTTTTCAAAATGGATTTTAGAATGGATTCATTATTTCAATATATTAAAATGTTATATTTTTATTGAAATGTGGGAATGTTATCTTTCCTTTATACTTAAGTTATGTTCTATGATTATGTTATGTATCATGGGAATTGTTTATGATGACGGGTGGTTCTGTGATAATGTATGGGCGGGTGAGCCCGATATAGCTCTCCAATGCATTGAGTAACGCGAAGGAGTTAGAAACTAAGGTTTCTTCGAAGAGATTTAGGTAATATACTATGGTGGGTATTCCAAACTTAACCATGAGGGTTACTCCCTACGTAAGAATTTTATGAATGCCTCAATTTACACTTATGTCTGATTATTTCTATGAGTTGTTCATAAATCTATGTTTTCATGAGGTATGTTATAGTGCTTATGTTTTGTGAGTAAACAATGATTTCATTGATTCTTATGTATACATGGAATGATGTTTTATTTCCTTGTTGTTATAACCCTTACTGAGCTTTTTATGCTCATCCCATGTTTTTGAGATGTTCTTCACAGGACATAAAGTGCAATAGGGTCAAGGATGGAATCAAGGAAATGTCATGCTGTCTTAAACAAGGAACTAGACATGACTCTTTTGTTCAAGAGTTTTTATTTTGTGATGAAATATGGAAACTGAGTAGATGTGTGTACTTTGTAATCTTTGAGATGTAATAGTTATGTCCTAATTCTCTAAAACTCTAAACCTGAGAAGATCCTCAATGTGAATTATTCAATTTAATTCTAGATTAAGTAATGTTTTAAGGTCGGGTCCTTATAGTTTGTAACAGAGGTCGATTTAGATAACATTATAGGTTAGAGTGTTGTTTAAGCATAAGTGACAAGTTGTGTATAACCACAATGGTTATTATATTAGATAGAGTCATTGTTATTTTTGAATGTTGGAATGATTTTGAGATAACTTGGATAAGTATATCTTAGTGTTTATCTTCCTCTTTAGTACATGGTGATTTTCTTGATATATTCACAATGACCTTTTTCGTTTTAGTAAATGGATGGATCTAGCAGGCACCAAATTGACAATGGGTTTGAAGGAAACTGTGGTGGTTCTCTGATTAAGAGACTGGATGAAATGGTGGATTCAATGAGAAATATCATGGTTATTCTAAACCAACTATCAGGAGTCATGATCAACCACTTTAACCTTGGTGAGTTCTCTAATGCATATTGTACGAGAGAACCAAATCAATGTGGAAGTTCAGGTGATAATTATAATGTTAACCATTATGGTTTATATGATCCTTACATTTGAGGTAATTATGGGTTATTATATGTTATGTTGGAAAATGAAAGGCATGAGATAAACTTGAGGTTAAATTTTGTTATGATTATTTTTGAAGATTTTATCTCGTTTTGGGAAATGTTTTAAGAATTATATAGTTTTGGAAAAAGGACAACACACAGACCGTGTGACAACCCGTCGCATCAGATAAAGCTGAGGGAATCAAACCCACAACCAAAGTGTGACTGGTATTTATCACCTACCACTAGACTACGTGAAGTCCCTGGTTAGTTTGAGTAATTATTTATAGTTAGATGATTTTATGTATCAATAATAAGTTGATTTTGGGTTATCTATGGAAATTATTAACCTATCATGGAGGATATGTGATTAGGTTAATTAATTTTCAATATGAGACATTAAGAGAAACTGGTGTTATTGGGAGATAAATGTAGATTTTTACACTGTAAGACTATGTGATTAAATACATGAAATATTTTGGTTTCAATCATAGTTTGGTTTACTTTGAATAATTTTATGGAAAAATTGTCTATTGAATTGTCTTCGTGGAACTTTGGGTTTTGTTGGACAAATTTTGGAGATTAAGAATAGATTTTCTTTTTTATAAAGGATTATCCATTTGTGGATTATCTTATCTTGTTCTAAAAATCTTGGTTTTGGTTAATTTTTAAAGACATGGAAAATATCTAGTTCTCTTTTGTGGATTAGGTAAATATCTAAAAGTTGATTATAGCTCTCTTAATGTGATAACGTCATCCTAGTATGGGTTAACTCGGGTGACCTTTTTACTTCTCTTTCTTTCTTTTTAAGTGATAGTTAAATTTACTCTTTTCCGATGTGGGACTTTCAAGGATGTTTCCAAGCCCAATTTTGAAATTGCGAGGATGCTATTCCCAAAAGGAGGGAAGGATGTAACACCTCCGGTAAATAATGAATATTAATTTTTCATATTTATTAATATTTGTGAATAAAATATTAATATTAATTTAAAGGGGTTGCTATGTTCGATGGCGTACCCAATGCGCAACAACGACTTTCTTTGAAATCATACGTTACACACTAATAATATAATAATATTATAATAGTTAACACCTAGCCGTTGTAATGGCGGGAATGAATAGAAATAAATAAATAAAAGGTTACATATGTTTTTTGAACATTTTTACATTTATCCAATAAATGTTAGAGGCTTAAAATGCAAATGAATCAAATTTTAAGAATAACTACTCTAATATTTTTAAAAGATTTTTTACCGCCTTTTGATGGGGAAGCTTTTTTAAATATAACTTTTGATAATTTTATAAGATCTATTTGTCAAAATAATCTTATTCTTTAGAATTGAGTTATCGAAATTTAATTTGGATACATTTTTGGTATTTTTCTGACAATGTTCATTTTTTTAATGAATAGTGAAAAATACTGCATTTTACTTCAAAATTGCTTTTTTCATATAAATTTATTATATGGTTATATTATCATTTTAATTTTTTTAATGTTTAATTAGAATATATTTTTACCATTTAATTCAATGATGGTCATTAGAATTAATTTCACTTTGAAAATAGACATAAACAAGTGCCAAACTTTTCATAGATATTGCTTCAAAAAAACCCGCTATTTGTTTTGACAGATGGAATTAATTATTAAATCAATTAATGAAACATATATGTTTTGAATTTTTTAAAATAGACATCATTTTTGAATTCAGAATGTCAAATATATCTTAGGGTGAATTTTTGGTATTTTTTTGAAAAACTTCAATTTTTGATGAATAGTGAAACCACTAAGTGGTTGTTAAAAAACTAATTTTTCATTTAAATGAAACATTACCACTTCTGTGATTTGAATTTCAAAAATAATACATTCATGGTTGTCATCATTATTTAAAATGTGGTTCAAGGAGAGTTAAAAAAAATTGGTTAATAGTAACTTTTAAGTTTTATTAATCACGATTAAAGGTAATTAGTGTAATTTAAGGTAAAGATAATGTTATAATAATATGAAATTACCTTGACACATGTCCTACCCTTATTGGATGAGTCATGGACGATCAAAAAAATCAATGGATCAACTTGGGGACACCATGAAGCCACTTTGGTAGGAAAATTACATTAATAACTTTTTATTTAAAGTTTAAATAAAAATGTCACAAACATGTATTGTTTTACTAAAAAAATTAAATGGGGTTATACAAGTCATATTTTTGAAAATAAATATTCACATGAAATCTAAACATATTTCCTACATCATGATAGTTTTATTATAATTTTTATACATTAAATAAATATGTTTATTTATGACACCATGATGCTGCACCGATTACCTCATTAATTAACGATTTAAATAAAATGAAAAGATAATGTAAAATATAAGTCTTAAACTTTTCAAAGACCTATTGTATGAGTATATTTCGAACCCTTATCACTGTATCCTAGAAATATATCAATTTTTAAACTTTAAAATCCAAAACTCATTTTAATATAATGTAACATTTCTTGACTTTCCAAGAGTGACCCTCCTCCTTCTTATAAAAGGCCCCCACCTCTACCTCCTTACCCACACCTCTCAAGCCTTTGGATTGCCCAAACCCAGCCCATTTAATCTCTCCACGTACCACTATTTTCCATTTAATCCTCACTGTAGGCAGAAAGCTCTTCAAGGATCCATTTTGGTACAAACCACAGGGAGTTACCCGATTTAAAGGTAATGTCTTCTCTTATCTTCTTTTGTTTTATTTTGCTTCTCCAACCCTCTAAACTCTTTTTAGTAATTTTTTTTGTAACAAAACCAGTATCTTAAATATACTAGGATGTTTTTATAAAAAGTATTTGAGATTCACTTACACACACCTCTATCTAATGGTTAAAGAATATACTGTTTCTGTGGATGGTGAATTACTACCTCACGAAACGATAATTGTTCAATATTCTTTTAACACCTTTAAATTTGGCCACTATGATGTCACTGTATTTTATATATGATATATATGGTATTTATGTTTTCTAAATGCTTATTTATTTTATATTTAAATCATACCATTATTCCATTCATGTTGTGCAAATTCGATAATTTCATATGAGGAAGTGTGGACAGAAGTGATGTGACTCATTCATGAAATACATGGAATGTATAAAGGATGAAATTAATGAACATATGATATCTATATGAAATATATATTATACTATAATTATAATATATATATATCTCCATTATTTTTAATTCCATTAATATGACAATTAAATGAAAGTAGCGTTCATGCGTACGTACAACCTACTGTCTCCATGAATGGTGCATTTCATTTATTTTTATCTAAAAATGTTATAGAATAGTATAAAATTAATATTTAATGTATATAAATGATATTTAAATCATTAATACTATTCTGGGGATGATTTACTTATAACTTCATGGTCAATTCTTTTCAAACAAGTTCATTTTTGAGTCATGTACAAAACATCGACAAAAACATCTGATATGAACTCGCATAATTAACTAATTATTATAACATTATAATATTTGATATGAATTGAATAACAAACTTTAAAGGAGTTCCTTAAGAGATTATAAATTTACAAAAATTATTATTCAGGAATATAAGGAAACGAACAAGATAGGTCGGACTTGAGGTAAGGGATCCTACCTATCTCTTTCATTTAATTACTTTTTTATGTAACTTTATATAAGATCCTTTTTATTATATTGGTGGGATGTTATTTTATATTCCTCTTACTGTAATTTATATGTTCATATGATGAGAGACCATATTTTATCTCATCAATCAATTTTTTTAGAAGTTTTAAGTGGTGCCGTTAGGCTGCCGAGTTTTCTTAAGGGGTTTTTCATCTCACTTTTATTCCAGTGAGATTTATGCTACATTTTCCACTATATATTTTGAGTTGTGTATGTTCTTGCCATTATTATACTCTTTGTGTAATATAATTTATTTTATGGGTATTTACATCAACCTTGTACGGTCCTTCTTTCATGGGGTGAACGTTTTGAATGTTACCCAAATCAGTAAGGGAACCTTTCACCCTCCTCTTTTTAAAAGAAATATTTTGTTATGTTTTTTAATTTACATCTTTTTATATTGGGATATGTTCTTATATATCATTATTGATGTAAATTTTATGTCCAAGTGATGAGATACCATTTTCCCTCTCATGAACTAATTTTATGAATTTTAATGTGACACCGTTATGCTGTCGAATTTTACCAAGGGAACTTCTTAAGCCAATTTGGATTTCTTTGGGTTCAACATGTATTTATTGAATATGTCATCCTTTTAATATGTGTGAATTACCTTTGATTGTTTTACACTTAATATCCACTTATATTGGGTGTATCGATATTTTTCACACATAATTATGGGATTGATTTATCCTTAATTTAAGGATACCTTCTTTATAAGGGATTTCATCTCATTTTACATTTCTATTGAGACTTAATTGTTTTTATGCACCAATTCACTCTTATATGGTGTATATAATTTACTTTGGAATATTATATCATGAATCCCTTTATTCTCATGATATTATAAAGTTCTGATTAAATGTTATTCATCAATTATTATATTCAAGTGTCTCTCATTTTGTTAAAAAGCCTTTTACTAAAATATGGTTTAAAATGTTTTAATGATTTATTCTTATAAATATTTCTCATTAATATCCATGTTTTCAAAATGGTCTTAAGGATTTATTTATATTTATATTAATGGTTTAAAATGATAAAAGCTTCAAAGTGGTATAGGACACTTTGATTCAAAAATCTCTTTATTAAATGATTTAAATGGTTTTGAAAATGGTTTTTAGAATGGATTCATTATTTCAATATCTTAAAATGTTATATTGTTATTACAATGTGGGAATGTTATCTTTCCATTATGCATAAGTTATGTTCTATTATTATTTTATGGTTTTTGGGAATTGTTTATGAAGACGTGTGGTTTCATGATAAAGTAATGGTGGGTGAGCCCGATATAGCTCTCCAATGCATTGCGTAATGCGAAGGTGTTAAACGCTAAGGTTTCACTGAAGAGATTTAGGGAATATACTGTGGTGGGTTTTCCAAACGTAACCACGAGGGTTAATCTCTATGTAAGAATGTTATGAATTCCTCAAGTTACCTTAATGTCTTATGATTTCTTGGAGTTTTTCATAAATCTATGATTTCATGAGGTATGTTATAGTGCTTATGTTTTATGGGTAAACAATGATTTCATTGATTCTTATGTATACATGGACTGATGTTTCTGTCTGTATTGTTATAACCCTTAATGAGCTTTTTATGCTCATCCCATGTTTTTGAAATGTTTTTCACAAGACATAAAGTGGAATAGTGTCAATGATGGGATGAAGGAAATTTCATGTTGTCGAAAAAAGGAACTATACACGACTCTTTTGTACAAGAGTTTTTATTTTGTGAAGAAAAATGGAAACTAAGTAGATATGTCTACTTTTTAATCTTTGAGATGTAATAGTTATGTCCTAATTGTCTAAAATTTTAAACCTAAAAAGATCCTCAATGTGAATTATTCAATTTAATTCATGATTAAGTAATTTTTTAATGTCGGGTCCTTATAGTTGGTATCAGAGGTCAGTTTAGATAACATTATAGGTTAGAGTGTTGTTTAATCATAAGTGTCAAGTTGTGTATAACCACAATGGTTATTATATTAGATAGGGTCATTATTATTTTGGAATTTTAGAATGAGTTTGAGATAACATGGATAAGTATATCTTAGTGTTTTTCTCCTTCTTTAGTACATGATGATTTTTTTGATATACTCACACTGACCTTTTTGGTTTTAGTAAATGGATGGATCTAGCAGGAACCAAAGTGACAATGGGTTTGAACGAAACTGTGGTGGTTCTCTGATTAAGAGACTGGATGAAATAGGGGATTCAATGAGATATCTTGTGGTTATTCTAAACCATCTGTCAGGAGTTATGATCAACCACTTTATCCTTGGTGAGTTCTCTAACGCATCTTGTACGAGAGAACCAACTCGATGTAGAAGTTCAGGTGATAATTATAAAGGTAACCATTATGGTTTATATGATCCTTACTTTTGAGGTAATTATGGGTTACTATATGTTATGATGGAAAATGAAAGGCATGAGATAAAATTGAGGTTAAAATATGTTATGATTATTTTTGAAGATTTTATCTCATTTTGGGGAATGTTTTACAAATTATATAGTTTTGGAAAACGGACAACACGCAGACCATGTGACAACCCATCGCGTCAGACAAAGCTGAGGGAATCGAACCCACAACCAAAGTGCGACTGGTATTTATCGCCTACCACTGGACTATGTGAATTCCCTGGTTAGTTTGACTAATTATTTATAGTTATATGATTTTATGAATCAAGATTAAGTTGATTTTGGGTTATCTATGGAAATTATTAACCTATCATAGATGATATGTGATTAGGTTAATTAATTTTCAATATGAGACTTTAAGAGCAACTGATGTTATTTGGAGATAAATGTTAATTTGTACCATGGAAGACATTGTGATTAAATCCTTCAAATATTTGGGTTTTAATCATAGTTTGGTTTACTTTGATTATTTTATGGACTAATTGTTTATTGAATGGTCTTCGTTGAACTTTGGGTTTTGTTGGACAAATTTTGGAGATTAGAAATTGATTTTCTTTTTTATAAAGGATTAACCTTTTTTGGATTATCTGATCTTGTTCTAAAAATATTGGTTTTGGTTAAGGTCTAACGTCATGGGAAATATATAGTTCTCTTTTGTGGATTATATGATTCTCTAGAAGTTGATTATAGCTCTCTTAATGTGAGCAATTCATCCAAAATACTCGTCCTTTGGAGAAAATATGAGTTTGGTAAGAAATCTAGTAAGAGCTGAGAGTCTAGACGACAAGTATGTATGTTTCCTTATGATTTAGTTCGGCTCATAAATAAATTACTCAATGAAAAGTAACTTAAAAACAAAAATGTTGTCAGTTAACTTTTCCTACTGGGGAATCAAATACCGTTTAATCCATCACCAGTTTGTGATTTTATGGTGGTTATCTTTCTCCTAAACTTGTTTGTTGTCACTCTCCCTCAGAACATTACCCTTTGTTTTTTTCTTCCTTATCCATGTTTTCCTACTTGAAAACCTAGTATGGGTTAACTCGGGTGACCTTTGTACTTCTCTTTCTTTCTTTTAAAGTGATAGTTAAATTTACTCTTGTTCCAATGTGGGACTTTCAATGATGTTTCCAAGCACAATTTTGAAATTACGAGGACGCAATTCCTTAAAGGGGGGAAGGATGTAACATCCCAGGTAAATAAAGAATATTACTTTTTCATATTTATTAAAATTTTTGAATAAAATATTAATATTAATTTAAAGGGGAGGCTATGTTCGATGGCGTACCTAATACGCAACAACGAGTTTCTTGGAAATCTTACATTACACACCAATAAAATAATAATATTATAATAGTTAACACCTATATATTGTAATGGAGGGAATGAACAGAAATAACTAAAAAAAATATTACATATGTTTGTTAAATATTTTTACAATTATCCAAAAAATGTTAGGGGCTTAAAATGCAAATGAATCCAATTTTAAGAATAAATACTCTAATATTTTTAAAAGATTATTTTACCACCTTTTGATGTTGAACCTTTTATAAATCTAACTTTTGACAATTCTATAATCACTATTTGTCAAAATAATATTATTCTTTATAATTGGGACATCGAAATTTATTTTGGATACATTTTTGGTATTTTTCTAACAATGTTCATTTTTTTAAATGAATAGTGAAAAATACTGCATTTTACTTCAAAATTTCTTTTTTCATCTAAATTAATTATATGGTTAGATTATCTTTTTAATTGTTTTAAAGTTTAATTAGAATATATTTTTACCATTTAATTTAATGTTGTCCATTATAATTAATTTCACTTTGAAAATTGACATAAACAAGTGCCAACGTTTTCATAGATATTACTTCAAAAAAACCCGCTATTTGTTTTGACAGCAGGAATTAATTATTAAATTAATTAATGCAACTTATATGTTTTTAATTTTCTAAAATATACATCATTTTTGAATTCGGAATGTCAAATATAGCTTAGGGTGAATTTTTGATATTTTTCTGAAAAACATCATTTTTTATGAATAGTGAAACCACCAAGTGGTAGTTAAAAAACTAATTTTTCGTTTAAATGAAACTTTACCACTTCTGTGATTTGAATTTCAAAAATCCAACATACATTCTTGTCATTAGGATGTAAAATTTGGTTTAATGGGATTAAAAAATATTGGTGAACAGTAACTTTTAAGTTTTATTAATCGCGATTAAATGTAATTAGTGTAATTTAAGGTAAAGATAATGTTATAATAATATGAAATGACCATGCAACATGTCCTACACTTATTGGATGAGTCATTCCCGACCATGAAATTACATGGGTCAACATGGGGACTCCATGGAGCCTCTTTGGTAGGAAAATGGCATTAATAACTTTTTATTTAAAGTTAAAATTAAAATGTCACAAACATGTATTGTTTTACTAAAACAACTTTTACATGGGGTTATACAAGTCATATTTTATACTATAAATCTTCATTATAAATATAAAAAAATTGAATACATCATGTTATTTTTTTATAATTTTTAGACTTTAAATAAATTAATTAATTTATAACACCATGATGATGAATCGATTACCTCATTAATGAACGATTTAAAAAAAATGAAAAGATGATTTAAAATATAAGACTTGATCTTGTTAAAGTCCTATTGGATGATTATATTTCGAACCCTTATCACCTTATCCTCCAAATATATCAATGTGGGTCCTTTAAAATCCAAAACTCATTTTAATATTATGTAACATTTCTTGACTTTCCAAGAGTGCCCCTCCTCTCTCTTATAAAAGGCCCCCACCTCTACCTCCTTACCCACACCTCTCAAGCCTTTGGCTTGGCCAAACCCTACCCATTCCATCTCTCTTCATCATTTAATCCTCTCCTTAGGCTGAAAGATCTTCAAAAAACCCTTTTGGTTCAAACTAAAGGGAGTTACCTGATTTAAAGGTAATATATTCTCTTATCATCTTTTGTTTTATTTTGCTTCTCCAACCCCCTAAACTCTTTTTATTACATTATTTTGTAACAACACCAGTATCTTAAATATAATAGGATTTTGTTATAAGAATTATTAGATCTACACTTACACACACCTCCATCTAATGGTTAAAGAACATTCTGTTTCTGTGGATGGTGAATTACTACCTCACGAAACGATGGTTGTTATATATTCTTTTAACACCTTTAAAGGTGGCCATTATGACATCACTTTATTTTATATATGATATATATGGTATTTATTTTTTATATATGGTTCTTTATTTTATATTTAAAACATACCTTAATTCCATGCATGTTGTGCAAATGCGATAATTTCATATGAGGAAGTGTGGACTATCGCCCCCTCAACTGATGTGACTAATTCATGCAATACATGGAATGTATAAAGAATGAAATTAATGAACTTATGTGACCTATATAAAATATATATTATAATGGAATTATAATATATATATATATCTCTCAATTATTTTTAATTCCATTAATATGACAAAGAAATGAAAGTATCATTCATGCGTATGTATGGCCTACCGTCTCCATGAATGGTGCATTTCATTTCTTTTTATCTCCAAATGTTATGGAATAGTATAAAATGAATATTTAATGGATATAAATTATATTTAAATCATTAATACTATTCTGTAGATGATTTACTTAGAATTACATGTAAAATTCTTTTCAAACAAGTTCATTTTTTACTCACGTACCAAACATCCACAAAAACATTTGATATGAACTCACATAATTAACTAATTATTATAACATTATAATATGTCATATTAATTGAATAATAAACTTTAAAGGAGGTCCTTAAGAAATTATAAACTGAAAAATGTTTATTATTCTGGAATATAAATAAACGAACAACACAAGTCAGACATGAGGTAAGGGATCCTACCTATCTCTTTCTTTTAAGTATTTTTTATGTAACTTATTGTAATATCCTCTTTCTTATGTTGGGGGATGTTATTTTATATTCCTATTACTAAAATTTCTATGTTCATATGATGAGAGACCATATTTTATTTCATCAATCCATATTTTTGGATGATTTAAGTGGCATCATTAGGTTGTCGAGTTTTCATAATGGATTTTTCATCTCACTTTTATTCCCGTGTGATTTATGCTACATTTGCCACTATTTATTTTGAGTGGTGTATGTTCTTCCCATTATTCTAATCATTCTGTAATATGATTTCTTTTATGGGTATTTACATCAACGTTGTACAGTCCTTCTTTCATGGGGTGAACATTTCGAAAGTTACCCAAATCGGTAAGGGAACCTTTCACCCTCCTCTTTTTAAAAGACTTTTTTTTCTATGTCTTTTAATTTAAATATTTTTATGTTGGGATATGTTATTATATATCCTAATTTATGTAAATTTTATGTCCAAGTGATGAGATACCATTTTCTCTCTCATCAACTAATTTTATGAATTTTAAATTGATGTCGTTAGGCTGTCGAATTTTACCGAGGGAACTTCTTAACCCAATTTTGATTTCTTTGGGTTCAACATGTAGTTATTGAATATGTCATCCTTTGAATATGTGTTAATGTCCATTGATTTTTTTACACTTAATATCCAATTATATTGGGTGTATTTATATTTTTCACACAAAATTATGAGATTGATTTATCCTTAATTTAAGGATATCTTCTTTATAATGTATTTCATATCATTTTACAATTATATTGAGACTTCATTGTTGTTATGGACCAATTCACACTTATATCGTGTATATACTGTCCTTTGGAATATTATATAATGAATCCCTTTATTCTCATGATATTATAAAGTTCTGATTAAATGTTATTCCTCAATTATTGTATTCAAGTGTCTCTCATTTTGTTAAAAACCCTTTAACTAAAATATGATTTTAAATGTTTTAATGATTTATTCTTATAAATATTTATCATTAATATCCATGTTTTCAAAATGGTTTTATGGAGTTATTTATTTGGATATTAATGTTTTAAAATGTTAAAATATTTAAAGTGGTATGGGACACTTTGATTCAAAAATCTATTTATTAAATGTTTTAAATGGTTTTGAAAATGGTTTTTAGAATGGAATCATTATTTCAATATCTTAAAATGTTATATTGTTATTGAAATGTTGTAATGTTATCATTCCCTTATGATTAAGTTATGTTATGTGATTATGTTATGGTTCTTTGGAATTGTTTATGTTGATGGGTGGTTCCGTGATAAACTAAGGGCGGGTGAGCCCGATATACCACACCAATGTATTGGGTAACACTAATGAGTTAAACAATAAGGTTTATCTGAAGAGATTTAGGGAATATACTGTGGTGGGTATTCCAAACGTAACCATGAGGGTTACTCCCTACGTAAGAATGTTTTGAATGCCTCAAGTTAACTTTATTTCTTATGATTTCGATGATTTGTTCATAAATCTATGCTTTCATGATGTATGTTATTGTGATTATGTTTTCTAAGTAAACAATGATTTCATTGATTCTTATGTATACACAGACTGATGTTTTAATTCCATATTGTTATAACACTTAATGAGCTTTTTATGCTCATCCCATGTTTTTGAAATGTTTTTCACAGGACATAAAGTGGAACAGGGTCAAGGATGGGATCCAGGAAATGTCATGCTGTCTAAAACAAGGAACTAGACACGACTCTTTTGTTCAAGATTTTTTATTTTGTGAAGAAAAATGGAAACTGAGTAGATGTGTCTACTTTGTAATCTTTGAGATGTAATAGTTTTGTCCTAATTCTCTAACACTCTAAACCTGAAAAGATCCTCAATGTGAATTATTCAATTTAATTCCAGATTAAGTAATGTTTTAAGGTCGGGTCCTTATATATTGTCTCATTGTAGTAATGAAGAGATCCCAAATAAATTTATCTAACATTATATCCAATTTATGATATCATTAAAATATAATGACAGTTGAATCATCTTCAGTAGGAGTCTCTAACTATAGGGGTTGAGCTAGAGGCCTACTAGAATCTATGGTTCCTCAATATGGGATAAGTCTAGGAAGAAATGGATCACACATGCTTCTATAAAAATTCACTCCAATGATGAAAATACATAGATCATTCCACAAATTATTTCAGGTGACTCTAGTTCATATGTCTCAACTAAATACTACTATATTTTAAAGATGGTCTCATCCACATTTAAAGGGTTTAAATCACACTTATAAACTAAGAAGAATTCTGGCCTTTATAAATTTTAAAAAAACAGATATGGGAAAGAGAAATATATCTCTTATAGATATGAGATATTAAAGATAGATAGTGAGAATTATGAAGGATTTTTTTGTATCATATAAAATTAAGCGGTTGGGGTTACTTAAAGGGAATGTCATACATAGGATTCTGAAGAGTTCAATAGAGGATCACTGATGCTACTATATATTATTCTAATATATTCCTCAACTTACCCAATTTTTTATGTTAACATAACATATACCCCACATACTCCCTTGATATCATATTTAATAGAGATGTGTAAACCTTATGGGGTTGGGTGAAGGGGACGTGACAGAAATTGTAATTATTCAGTGTATTTTCATCTAAATTAATTCATATATTTTCTCTTATAATTTTTTTCAACTATTAAATTCTAAAATTTTATATTAATGTGGTTATTCTCATATTTGATTATGAATTTTATCTATTTCCGTAACTATTTCCATCTAATATTTGTTCCATTGTCTTTATTTTAGATCATATTTATATATTGGTTTAGAATCGAGTAGAGTGTTTTTGTGAATACTATTATTTTGGGGAATTAATAGTGATATCACAAGGATACATGGTAATTTCAATACATGATTAGGTTTTTCCTAGTTAATTCAATTTAGAATTATATGTTTCTTCACACATTAGAATGTTAGTAGTCTGTGAAATGAAATTTTAAGGATCATTTTCATCATTATTGAAGTTGATCGAGGATGGAAAAAGGAATAATGATTGTTAGCCATTTCTTCAAATCCATTAATAAAGACAATATATTAGTTTTAAAAGGACAATGATGGAATTATAAAAAGTAATCTAAACATAACCAAAATCAAATACTATTATCTGATTTTAACTGTCTTTAATTATTTATTTTTTATTCTTTGATATATTTTTCAAATTAGATTCTTCTTCAATAATGAAAACAATATTAGAAAACATATCCATATAGATGAATTTGCTTTCTAATACTACTAAACCCCTAGGGTAATATAAATATCTTTTCCACACCCCTTACAGATTTCCATACCCATCCTCTCAAAAAAACATTTATCATCATCTTGGTGTTTATCCCCATATATAAATCTCATACCATAACACATCAACCACAAAACTATGTCTTGGGGTTGCCTTACAACTACACTATGGACCCCATTACAAAACATGGCACATACTTCCACCCTCTTCCTCGGGATAAGGTCTCATTTACACATCACACATCAATGCCCAATATCTTAATGTCACATCTATTACCCTATTTAATCATTTACCACATGATCACAATGAAGGAATATGAATACAATAAGAAGAATAATAATAAGTCCAAGCCCAGTCCCTACCTAGATACTAACCACAACCGCAAACACTAAAATAGAATGTTTCATTGAATATCACACCACCTATATCCATAACCTATCACAATAAAAAAATTTATCCCGTTCATACAAATAGAATACTAATATCATTCAGTGAACATACATTTGTATGGAAATAACTTTCTATAATAAATCCCACTGATCACACTAGAGCATTCATGTGGACCACATCCCAAATGGTAATTACTTGATCCCTACCATATCATGAAACTCACTTCCTAATTTCTATAAAAATTAATAGAACCCATAATTATATCCCAAAATATACCTGAATCATATGCCACCTCCAATACATCTCATCAAGTAAGAAAATAATTTTTTATGGTGTTTTGTTACAATTTCACTGCCCAATGGTGTCACTTATAAAAAGCTATGTGTTCTAAGGAAAGCACCCATAATTCCATAATAATTGGTAATTCCTATCACATCGTAGTTACTCAACCCCTAACATGTGGTTTCAAAGATTAAAATACACACATATCCCACCTCATAAAAAATACATAGTGAACTTCATTTCTTGATTCCTCAATCAATGTCCTTTCACATGGGTGACTACAAAAAAATACATACAAACACAATCTAGTTCATTCAACACCAACTCCATCATTTACTATCACATTGGGGTATGTTGAATCTAATTAAAGAATGATATTGTTTTAAAAATAGACAACAATCCATCCTATGATCATTAGATCATATGTTTTTCATATAACTCATTCTTAAAATTCTTTATCCTAACTAGCCACACACTCTAGAACCCACACGACCACTTTCTTGGAATCCAATTGTAGGATCCTTAGGAATGTCTATTCACATCCAGTACAATATTATATCATATGAAAATAGAAGAAAATCCTAACCTAAAAATATCTGAATATAATCATAAGATTTAATGGCACGATTTATCCTTATTTAACTAAAATTGAGACATTAATCAAAAAAATATTAAAATAAATCTTATGAAAAAACAATAGATAAAAGGATAAAATAAATAGACGAATCCTAGGGATCACCTAGGAATTGTGCATAAAAACATATTTCACTATATCTCACATATATCTATTGATAAATTATGTTTCTGACACATGAAATATTATAACACAAAGGACGGGAGGGATATAATGGGTCTGGTGGTAAACTAAGGGATGTTTCATTGATTTTCCCTTTTAATAATAAAAAAATTGTTCATATTAAAATATTAAATTATCCATATATTGTTTCATAGAGTTATCATGTAGGTCCAGAGATGAAAAATTTTCGAGTCCATCATCAATGAGGTGGTATCTCATCTATAGGGTAGTACTTATCTCCTTTGAGGAGTCAAAATACTTTTCTTCAGGACACCATGGTGTGACCATTCTTGTAACAATATCGAACAATTCCCCTAGATGAATCTAAATCTTAATAAGAAGGGCTTCATAGTGTAGATTCTCATTCCACGTCATGTTATCCCCTATAATATCATGCACATGGCATAGTTTAGGGGATTATAGACTGGCTAATCTCATCTATGAAAAACACAGAAAGGAATATATAAGGGTTCCTCAGACCCCATACACATTGGTAATCATCATAGAATTTTATACACCACTGTGGCGTGACCATACAAATGAATATTTTACATTACAAAAACATCAATTTATATGGGTTTTAATAAAGGTGTGACACCTCTAGTCATGAAATAACAATAATCATGTATTTAATACGAATCTAGAATCCACCTAGGCCATCTATGAGGTTAAATATTCAAATTCATCATTAAAATTATAACTCATGACTATTGGTTCACTATAAAAACATTAAACAATGGGTATAATCAGACTTGGTAAGTTTCTCAAACTATTCATTGATATATTAACTAAACATAAAACCTAATTCATCTAATTAATCAGGATCCCATATCTCTTTCTATCAAGTAGTTAACTAGCCCAACTTAACCTCGCAATTTATTTTCTATATACACTTAGCATATCCTCATAAGGAACCATATATCTCCTAAATGACACATCTAATATGAAATCCATCTTCCCTAGCCCACATACCTGTAAAAGAATCACTCTTGTGTCTTGTGAACTATATTCCCTCACACACACTAGGACATCATGATATCATGATCCATATCTGACATGATGTATTATCCTAGGAAAAACTGTGCAACCAAACCTCCTCTATAAGTACCTTTCTCTATAAATTCAATCAATATTTATAATCCAAGATCGTATAAAACCCATCTTAAAATATCCTAATCTCAATATATAGGTGAAATATCCACTCAGTGACATCTCTTGGTAAATTATATAATTTTAATGTCCATATGAATCATATATCTATAACCAAAGTAATCTCACACAAGAAACACATCACTCGATCATCCATTAAAAACCTCCATAGTTTTCAAAATCACTTACTATAATATAAATAATGTAAAATTACTCCATAAACCATGTATATAGAATAATATATGTCTCATCCTACAACCATCCCTTATAGTATGTAATAATGACGCTTCTATAAACTCTAAACCATATTTCATAAAAAATCCATCACCAAAATAACATGTTGGATTCTCTTCGCCATTGGATTTTCTATACCATCATCTTATTGACAACATATTCACAAAACTAAAAACACACTATAATTTTTATCCCTATGAGCCTCACATATCCAAATCCACCAACATCAAACCTCAAATACATCTTATGGTTCTTATGAGGTCTAGTTAATTTGATCATATCTTATCTTATATAGCCCTCCATCAATTTTCATCACCAATTCTAACACACACTTTATTATATACATTTCACATATTTCCCCTAGAATCGTGTTTATCTCTCTCCCATAAAACTCATGAAACTATCTCAAATTTAATAATTACACTATGTAATAGACCACATTTCACTCAAAAGATTCCCCCAAGACTAGTCAAGGCCCATAATAAATCTATTTGAGCCATTCTCTTCAACTACAAATCAATGATATTTAATACATGGGAGTCCCAACCTCATAATAATAAATCCCACAAGGATACCTTTAAACCAACCCACTCCACCATATGTCATATTCCAAACATATATTGTGTTTTTATCATCGAATTCTTGTATGATTTTCAAAAAGAATACATTGAATTTAGTTTATATTTCCATTAAACATTTAATTTTTTCCCTAACTATGTATGATATCTCAAGATATATTGTTTATTAAACATTACACATACATGTAAATATACTCAATTGATGGTATCACATTAATGATCCATCGATGTCTTTAGGGTTCCTCAAACCCTTATAATTAAACATAATTGTTTTCTGAAACATACTCCCCTAATCATGTTAGGTTATACGACTCCAAATTTGACAATATCCTATATTGGTATCACATCTCAATGTCAAAACAACCAACCCCAATTAGTTTTATAACTTGTATAAAAAAATCATCTTTAATATTCCAAAAATTCTAATTCGTCTCACATGAAGCACTAGTTGTGTTTTTTCCCTAATACAATCATGGTATTTCTCAAAAAAAAACATAATTCTCTTCCCTATCGATCGATTGTCGCCTATGTCCAAAGAACCTATTAATTCATCCCAAAAATTAGGATTCATCTTCCAAATAATATATAAATATATGTACCCCAGTCATTCGTCCCCAAGGAATGGATATAAAATCCTATAACTTTCTACTCCAGGTCTATGATATTAACCAAGTTTACAAGCTAAAAAACACAGAACTAACAACTAGAATGATTGAGCATCATCTCTAAATTTATACTAACGATAATTTCAACACTGTAGTAATATCTCAACTATCAATAGAAACACCACATAATAACGCATATCACTCATTGGTATCTACCAACAATATAAACCTACATGTCTAACCACTAAGGGGTTCATGTCTACCTCAATAACTCATACCATCCATCTTCTTTCCAAGGCCCCTCTCTCTAACCACTTTATGTAGTGTCACACCATAATCCAATTGAACAATCACTTGATAATATAATCCTTTATTTGATATTTCATCAACCATTATCTACTAATATATACTAAGCCACATCCTAGGCCCACATAGACTTTACAATTTATATCCAAAAAATACTTCTTGAACCAACCCACTATAGTATAGTTTTCCTCCATTCCAATGATACTATGGTATTAACATGTCTAGTTAAAACATAAAAAAAATATTATCTTGATTAAAATTAATTAATAAATCAATAATTTTTTTATTTTTTTAAAACATTATGTCAGTTTTTTAGGGTTTTATTTTTTTTGGAATCCATTTCATTACTATTTTGTCATCATTTTATGAATACTTCCCATATCACAACTGATTTTTATTTTTTAAATTTTAAAAATTAACCACTTTTTAAAATATTTCATTAAAATATATAGTCAGGAAAATGTATTGATGAATTGTTGGTATATTTTTCTGCCTATTATCAATTTTTTTATCTTTCCCACATTAGTTGAGTTGATTTATTATCATTAACCATAGTGTGGATGTATAGGTAGCACCGCATCCACTTATAGTTATTTAGTGGTGCTGAATTATCTACCCTTGATGTGATTATGGTATATCTACCTCCTATGAATAATTCTTGGTGGTATATCATTAAAATTAGAGGTGATACCTCATTCACTAGAAAATGACTCATTTTCCCATATTATTGTACAAGTGAAAATAAATCCCCTAGAAGGGTCATTATGGTTATTCATAATTCAACTAGTGGTATTTAATATTGATATATCACTCGACTTTATTATTAAAAATGTATTGACACATCCATAATCCTCATCATGTGTTTAGAAAATTGGTATATCATCTCATGTCAGCAATGGCCATAGTAAGAATGAATTTACCATTAAGGTGACTCCTTGAGTGAACAAATTGGATACTAGTTTATGAATGAGATGGTATGAAATAATTTTTTTAGTACATGTATGAAAATATATAGCATTTTTTATTAATGAAATAATTTTTTGACATATATTGATTTTTATTCTCATGATTTATGTAAGAATCATGATGCACACACAAAAATTATATTTTTATTATAGTTTGGATAATTGTATTAGTACATGTTGGTGAGATAAGAGAGACCAGTAGGCTAGTGGAGATACTCACAAGGTGATTTTGATGACATTGTTGGGCTCCCTGTTTTATTGCATATCTTAAATTTAGTTTTATTTTTTAACACTCCATGTGATCATTGATGGGGTGACTTTAATTTGTGACAAACTTATATGATGTTTGTAAGTTCTATTTTGTTATAATATAACTATAATTTTATTATTATTTTATTTACACAATAATTCCATATTATTCACTCTTATGTGATGGCTTTTATTGATATTGTTTTCTAATATTTAGTGTATGTTCTTATATTAGAGGGTATAGTCCCTTAACATAATTTATTGTAACTTCATTGGTTGATATAGACTATTTTTTATGGGAAGCACACATGAGGACATGTAACAACATAAATATGAGACAATTTATGTTTTCTAGGATGTGAATCCATAAATTTGTATCATATTTATTTTATATATATCATAGAATTTTCAAATATGATATATGGAGATCAGGTTAGAAAAAGGTTGGGATATATGTTGTTAATTTTATCGAAAAACAGAACCCATTGTTAGGAAACATCAATTTGACTATGATTTGAAGGTGATTTAATAATCTAGGAAAAAATATAGGTAATCTATATTGCAAAATTAGATGTTTATGGAGATTATTATTAATTAAAATTACATAAAGAGGGGGTGGTTTTTGAAAAAAAAATTACAAAAATGAATTAATTATAACTGCTAGTAAATAAATGTGGTGTTTTTTGAATTATATGAGAACCAATACATTTCTTTTTCACTAAAAAACATTGTCAGTTCATCATTATGAAAAATAAAAAAGGTATACTGGAATCCTTTGATTGAGTGTCGTCAAGATCCCAATTCCCCTCTTGACTCTTAAAGTGATGCATAAAGAGCCACCCCTTGAGACAAAAATCATTTTTTAATTGTTTGGATATAAATCCTAGAAAAATGGATTCCAAATAATAATTAAATATTACAAATGTGTTTGAGAAAGGGGATTATTTTCTTGTCTAATAATAACAACACAAGATTCCAACTTAAATCTCAACTCAATAAGAATTGAAATGAAAATTGATTTAATTAATTTAATAAAACAGATACATTCAGAGTATAAAAATGTAAAGATAAAACATAAGTGAAATAATTATCACAATGATTACAAAAATATTATAAAATAATGTATGTTCAAACTTCCTACCATGTATGTGTAGCTCCCTCAAAATTATCATCCACCATTTAGATCGCCATCAAGAGGAGGAGGAGGCTGTTGGGAACTCTGCATTAATCCTTCATACCCCTTCTAGGATAGGGGCCTATATAACTTCTAGGATGTAAAGTGGACTCCCTTAGATCTCTAAAATGATATATATTTTCCACATGGTTGAACATTAAATGGGTTTCCAAAGGGGCCAATTTATAGGCAAAGTGGATGTTTGTTTTGGGCAGCCAAGTTTTGTAAATCCAATTGGTCTATTTTTTCATCATCTAAAAAGTCTAATCATGATTTTCAATAAACCAAAAAAAAATTTCCCTACCTCTTGAATATCTCCATAGAAATGATGGAATAATTTAGCGTCCTAATGATCTAGATATATCTGAAATACAGAACACCAATTTGGGCTTTAATAATATTCATTTTCTTGGAAAGATCAATTTTGATGGTCCCGTTAATTGGTGAATTGGGATGAGGTTTCTTCAGAAGTGTTTTATAACACTAAATTTTAGATTATCAAAAAAAATTAATAAATATTAGCTGGATGGATTAGTTTTGGTATGTAGTTGAGTCAACATTGGTTCTTGGGAACCAATGCAGTTTGGGACTCTTTGATTGAACATCATTCTGGATCCTCCAGATCACCTCCACCTATAAATAAATCACCAAAACAAGTGAAATTACCCTTTTAATATGGATAAAAACAAAATAATTGAATCAATACTAAAATATAATTTTTTATAATAATCTGAAATTAATGAATAAAATTTGGTTAATTCAGTGGTGTAAGGGTGAAATAAAATATTAAATCATGGAGAGATCACACCCTCACACCTATGAATTTTTACTCATGATAATAGTCACATTTTCCAAGATTATTCATTAATATATTCCAAAAATCATGAATATTTAACATTATATGATAATTTAATATTTAAAAGCAATGTGTTAAAAAAATCACAACAAGTAGTTATTCTCTATGTGTCTGTGTGAACCACTACATGAAATTATTTCCACTTTATAAAATATAAATATATGTTGTTTAAAAAAAAATCCTACTTAAATGATTCTATCCACCAAACCTACCCTCCATCCATTCCAAAAATATTCCAAGACCCACTCTGTTAAGCATTTCAAAAATTCAAAACATCATCTCTAGTGATAAATATCCCCATATTATTTAGATTTCATCACTACCCACATTTATAATTTATTTCAAACGATGAAGTTGGAACAAATATCACACTCATCACTCAAAGTTTATTTGATCTCCTCATGACACTAATTGTAATTTCTATAAGAAGACTAGTGGTCAAGGAATAGTGGTTTTGAATTTTCTCAAGAAGCAACCCATGTTTTTTTATTTTGTTTTTGTTTTTTAATTTCATTTATGTTTTTAGGGCATACAATCGCGAGATAACAAGTACACGCAAATTTGTCAATCTGTTAAAGTAATGGATAATATTATATAAGGAATGAATGTATATAAAAAATCAATTTTTAAAGCTGATAAATATTTTCATAACAGATATTTACCTTCTATTGAGTTATAAATATTCACACTTCATGTTTTGGTGAAATGATTTTTGGATATATTTAGTGACATATTTTTCCTCTAAATTACATACACAAAGGGTGTAATTCTTCAGAAATGATTCAAAATGACACAAATATATATATCATTGAAAAATATCCAATAAAATAGAAAATTTAACACCTAAATGATAAATTTATTCTAAAATTGAGAAAACAATGTTAAAAAATATTTTAATAGTTAAATTCATCATGAATTGTTAATAATTTTCCTAATTAAGTGGGAATAATTTTCAATGATTAAGTGCACTTAAAAATGAATATTCATGAATAAATGTGATCGGGAATGAGGAATGGTAAGAATAATATTCAATAATAAAAAAATATTAAAACAATAAAAGTGATGAAAATTCCAAACTAAGCCATGAATATTTGAATCCCCAAACACCGAAAACATGTAGTGTCCTTACTCTAATAAAAGGCAATGTGAGAATAAAGGAAAATCCGGGTGGGTTTCATTGGTAGGATTCTTCAAGAACATTTAGTTCCTCTATTGAGGACTCTGAAATTGCTTCATTAAGGTGCATCAATGAATTTTCATTGGCATTTAAGGTATTTTTTGTTCATGATTTTTAACTTGAAAAACAACAAATTCATAAACAATAATAATAGTGTATGGGAAAAACTAGAAAGAATGAGGATTACGTGGAATCAAAATTATCCTTTCATTGAAATGTATGACCTCCTACCCAATGTGGAATAGACAATGAAGTATGACATGTTCATAGATGGCCTTGGTCCACTCCAAATAGATCCCAGAGTAATCCTAATAATCTCTATGCATTTCCTCTATTTCATGTATTTTTAACTTCCTTTATAAACTGTTACTATAAATGTTATAAGTAATTTTTTTAATGTCCTAGTTTCCCAAGTGACCTATCTTAATAGAGATGTTAACATATCCTTACCTGAACTATCAGATATGGTGGTATTCCAAGTAGACTTTTTGATGGAAGTCTCGTAAGACCGTAATTAATCATAGAGTCTAAGACTCTAAAATTTTCTATTAGGGTGAACCATTTTTCGACAATTTGTTTAGATCTTTATTAAAAACATCATCTTGATCATTGGTTTGTGGGTGATATGTAGTATACACTCGATGCCCAAACTCATACCAATTAAAAATTGATTTCATTGTTCAGTTGCAAAAATGAGGAACCTTGTCACTAATGATGAACGTAAGTAATCAAAACCTATAGAAAATTTGGGTCCTAATAAATTCAAAAACTATCTTGGAATCACCAATCCTCATGGTTCATGCTTCTACCCGTTTTTAAAAGTAATAAACTACTAGAATAATATACAAGTACAAAAATAAATTGGGGAATGGTCCAATGAAGTTAATTCCCCAGATATCAAAAATGTCAGGGAAGACAAAGGGTTGATGTTGTATTTCATTTCATTTAGAGACATTCCCCATTATTTTTAAGTGATGAGAATATTTATAGAAATCATGGGAATCACAACATAATATTGTTCAAATCAGACCAGAATTGGGGACCTTGTGAGTAGTCTATTGGAGACCAAAGTGGCATCCACAAGGAAGTGTTTGGCCAAACCTATGGACAAACTGAAACTCGCTATCGAGATATAGAACCCATATAATTTTATCCCTGATTATGTTCCAAAGTTAGGGGTCATCCAAATTATACAAACAAGATTTATGTTTTAGAATTTCAACATACTTTTTGTTGAAATCAGACAAGATGAAATATTATACCAAGTAATTTACAATTTCAAAATTCCAAGGAATAGAATATGCACTCAGTGAAATTTGTTTTCCAAAAACATCTAATTTATAGGAACAAAAAGGGGATTATTCAATGTACAAGGATGGGAGGATCCTACTGATATGGTCACCCACCATATTCCATGATTCTTTTTTTCCTTAATTTCTAGCTTAAATTGTTTATGTAGGAGCATATAGTGATTGAGGAGTGGTTTGGATTCTTGTTTCATAAGAAGATAGTAGGGGAATGCATAGTCTGAAAAAACAATAACATGGGGCCATAATAGGTATAACCTAAATTTATCCCTAGAAAACATTGTGGAATGAAATTATTTTTCTGTGGTGGTGTAGGTTTCTTAGCTATGGTCCAGTGTATGTGATGCATAGGCTATGACATGTCGAGTTGATCAACCCATTATGAATATAATTTCCCAACAATGTAGTTAGAGGCATCACACATAACCTAAAATGGTAAATCACCCTGAGGTGTTTGTATTACATAGGTTTATGTGAGACTCAATTTAACCTTTGTAAAAGCCTCCTCAAATTCTTTGTCAAAAAAATTCTTTTTCTTTTTAGAGAAATGAGTATAAGGGGATTTAAATCATACAAACTCATGAATGAACTTATAATAAAATCATACATGGACTAATAAAGGGCACACATACCTCACATTTTTTGGGAATGGTAGAAAATAAATAACCTCTAATTTTGATTTATCTTTAAGGATAACATACCCAAAAATGACATTCCTAGGACTACACCTTATCCCACCAAGAAATAGAATTTATCATAATTTAATACAAGATTCTTTTCAATATAGGGACATAGGGCCAAAAACATGAATACTCAATCATTCTTCTAATGTATATCCATAGATATTGAAATCATCCATTAATACAACCATGAAATTATCCTGGTAATCCAAAAAAATACTAACCATAAATCTCTGTAAAGAATATGGATCTTTTTATAGACCACATGGAATCATCTTATATGAAAATGTGTGAAAGGGAAAGATAATGTTTTCTATTCTTAATCATCAGTGGAAATATGGATATGAAATTATCCAAAATACTAATCAAGAAAATGGTAATGAGATTTCCCCAGTAGCCTCTCTACTATCTTGTCAATGAACAGAAATAGGAAACAACCATTCTTTGTGTTTTGATTTAATCATAGATAGTATATGTAGATACACCAACTATTATGCGTCTTAATTGGAAGAAATTATTTCTTTTCATTCGTAATTACATTAAGACCTGCTGTTTTTGGGAACTACATGCACTGGACTGATCCATTAGCTATCAGGTATGGGGTAAATTATTCCAACATCAAATAATTTTTTACTTATTTTTTTAAAACACCTATTATGTTTGGGTTTATTCAATGTTGTTCCAACAAAACTAGTTTAGACTCATCATTTAACAATATATGCTTCATGAAAATTGATTAGATAATACCAATAATGAAAAGATGTTTCCAACCCAATGATTATATATAATCCTTTAAAAGGTCATGTAGTCTCAATTAATTCTCTAGAGGGAGTGAGAATGAAATGGTGCTCAAATATTTTCCCATTCTTATGATAGGAATATATATAAAAAATTGGTAGTGGTTTAATATCCAATTCATGGTTAATTTGGATTTATGGTAGTGAATTTGAAAGTGAGAGGGCATTAATCTCATCTAACTATTCTGTGGTAACTTCCTTTGATGAGGAATGAAATTATAAAAGCTTGGAAGTATCATCGATTTTCATGGGATCCCCAGTGTTCATGAAATTACCAATTAAAAAATGGGTTGCATTTTATAGACCACTATAACATTCAATGAATGATTCAATTTGAATCATTTCAATCAATGATAAAAACACAGAAATTGGATTATCAGAAACAAAGGATGTTTTTAGGGGTTGGTATAAAACAATAGAATTAAATCAATGTGAGGAATGTTCCTCTAAGGGGTGATTCGTTGATTCAATGATGTTGAAGTGGAATTTTTTGTAACAGAATCAACATATAATGTATCATAATGAAGATTAATTATGGTTTTGGATGTTTTCGTAAAAGGACTCCACAAAATAAATGGTGAATTTCAATTCATTATATCATCTTTCTCTTAAGCACATAAAAATCAAGATAAAAAATTAAATTGTTATCCCTCATATGAACCCCTATAACACACCAGTGGGGTGTTCTATACTCCAGTTTTCCAGTTGAAAATCATTTTTTTTTGATTAAATTACCCAACCTATAATGAGTATAAAATAGAGTGATTCATCAAATTTATAATGGCTCCCAAATCAAGCATTGAATTGGAAAACAAATACTCCACTATGGTGAAAGGAGTCAATAATGATCGAAGATCATCGAATTGGTTGGGATGTGATGAATCTACTAATGTAGAGATATTACTCCCCAATATCACCTTTTCATAACCATGAATTCTTCTTCTCTATGTACACATCTCTCATAGAATTATGGCATATCAAGTTATTTTCATTACTACATCAATCAAGGGGATGTTAAACATTACTTTTTGTAAAGTTTCCAAAATTTCATTATCATGCTAAGTTTATTCCATTATGTTGGTGGCCCTTTAGGGAAATGGATTAGGAATAGTTTGGATTAGTGATTCGTCAAATGAAACACTATTTTCTTTGGTGGGATTTGTCTCAAGATTGTTATTTCTCTTCTTTGGATCACATTTTATGGTTGGTATGGGGGTTTCTTTATGAGAAGTTGACTCTATTTGAGGGTTAATTTTCCTTTTTTTGTTTCATTCCACTGCTAAAAGAGATTCCATTGGCATTTACCTTATCTTTAGGGTTGACCATTGGTTAAGATGGTAGTTTAACCAACCCATGATGTTGAATTTCCCCAAATGAGTTCGTAAGAGAATATAATTTGATTGTTAGGTCTTCAAATGAAACTTGGTTCGGTTGTAGAAATTGGATATTATTTTTAACATTTCATTTCATCATGTTTTCTCGGTTTTTGTCATGTTTATGATGGTGTTTTTTGGAAAAGAGTTTGTGGTGGTTGGGGATTTATGCATGGTGTTGGTGGATGACTACTCTCACTCAGTAGG